>OX335662.1:10000000-11445300 GCA_946894095.1 Incurvaria masculella | reverse complement strand
CGGCGCTCAATGGTAGGGGTCTGCAGGCTGTTGGCTGGCACTCGACGGATTGCACACACACTCACATTTGAAGCTACGCATCATACTTATGTCGCCGATTACCAATAAGCTCACTTATACATGACCTTCTCGTGTTGATTTTTATGGCCTCTTCTAGAGTTGCTGTGTCATAGGCACACCACTTCCTTCCAGAAGCACAATTCGGTCTGTCCCAGCACTGACAGTTCTGAAAGAATTATGACAGCTGTTAGTGTTGTGCGGATGGAAAGGCAAAGGACCTTTCTATGGCGCTTCAGGTTAACTAAACATCAGTTCTTATCCACTGCGTCGTAGGGATTAAAGTTGTCTGTCCCGCAGGAGATGGACATGCAGATCGAAGGCATGGGAGTGGTGGGTGATAGCGGGGAGGACGAGGCGGAAATGATCGTCGGCGACCTGCACTCGGACGACCAGTAGTGGAGCGACGCGGCGGCTGCGGGGCGATTTGAGGGGGGCGACGGTGGACGGTGGGGGATCCACATTCGGAGACAACGAGCATGGAAGGACGGGGGTAGCGATCCAAACTAATTCGTATGGCGGCAGCGTAGCGTTAGTGGAAAACTTTTGACGTCTGTCACTTGGTCATGACTAGTGACGAGCAATAAGTAAGTGACACTAATATAACACGAATCTTTTATATGCTTAAAGTAACACTAATCTTTTTCCAGAAATATAAAAGTAGTAATAATATTATGCAACTTGCCTTACGTACAACTACAAAAGTACGCACTTGCGGTGCTGGGTAGGGTAGCATAATTCTATTTTAAATTAAATTAATGCTAAACTTAGTGAGGAATAATTATTATCCCCAAATATAATGCAATACATTTTTAACCTATTGCCTAAAAACAATATTAATAAGTAAAATTAATAACTTTGTTCCATTATTCAACAACGGCTTTGCTCCAACATTGATCAACTGACAGACGTCAAATGTTCATTCTCTCTGAGGCTGGACTGTAGTCAGTTTGCTTACGAATTCGGGACGCGCAACATTGAATGTTCATTGTACTTAATTCAATTAAATTTAAAAAAACCGGCCAAGTGCGAGTAGGACTCGTACACGAAGGGTTCCGTACCATCGTAAAAAAATGTATACAAAAAAATCACGTTCTTTGTATGGGGACCCTCTTTAATTTTAATTATTTCTTAATGTTACCTATTTGTTGTTATAGCGGCAAAATAAATACACACTCTGTGAAAATTTCAGCCGTCTATCTGTTACGGTTACTGAGATACAGCCCTGTGACAGACGGACAGACGGACGGACGGACGGACGGACGGACAGCGGAGGCTTAGTAATAGGGTTCCGTTTTCACCCTTTGGGTACGGAACCCTAAAAACTAAAAGCGTGCAGTGAAGTTCTTACGTGTCGTTGGAATAAGGGAAAATCAGTAGTAAGCGAATGCTGTTTAAAAGTGACCACCGTCCTTCCATGCTCGCTGTTCGTGACATTGTGTCTAGCCGAAAATAAAAGACAAAATTTGTTGCCTGACATAATTCTGTGGGCAGCTTATTAAGGCTGTTCCGACCCATATAAAGTTGTTTGCACACATAACGCAAAAAGTATTGCACGTAAAAAAAACATTGTATGGGTCAGAACATGCTTAAGAATACATATTTGAGTTTTCCTTGTGTTCGAAATCTGATAACAATACTTCAATGTAGATGTTGCTGTTTTATCTGGCTTTATATTCAATGAGAATTATATTTGCCCGATAAGCAGACAAGAGTGAGTATGATGGATATGAGTGCATTTCCTCACGAATGCAAGCTGATCTATGGTTAGGAATCCATGTAAAAGTGTAGGTCCTCCATGTAAGTAAAGCTGTATGTCCATACTAGGTGGTAGGGTAAGTGGGTTGGGCTAATATGACCCATGCCCAGGAACATATAAAAATTTAGATATTGTCTCATCACATGTAGTCCTTCGGACAAATACCAAAAATGTATTGATTATTATAATTGTTTTGATTTACAATAGCCCCATTACTAATGAACCTAGATCATCCTCTGAATAGTTATACAATGTATTGGCCTTGGCATTGACATGCAGTTAAGAATTCGAGGGTTGTTGTTGTTGTTGTTGTTGTCGGCGAGTAGCTGCCGACGCTTGAACGCACTTGACACGAGGCCGTTGTGCTCAGTAACCCGACTTTGGCTCATTCCAGCCAGCCGAGCTCTTCCACAAAGCGTAGCAGCCCTTTAGGGTCTTTCCACACTTGCGGGTCGCTCCTTTCGGTGCTAAAGACCCCCGTACAAAATGTCTGCAGTTGTCTACATTCCATGACTATATGTGCCGGTGTCTCCTCCGCCTCCAAGCAGGCCCTGCAGAGGGGACTGTCCGTGACTCCGATGGTGTGCAGGTGTTTGTTGAGCTGGCAGTGGCCCGTGAGTAGGCTTACCACCGTTCTCAACTGTGGTCTATGCAGCTGTAGAAGTTTCCTAGTTAGGTGTGGATCCGGTGCTGGCACTGCTTCCCTTGATTGTCTACAGTCCGCTGTAGATGACCACCTTGCAGTGTGAGCCCGTGTCATTCGTTTCCTCAGCCAGGTCTTGACTTCACTGAAGGGGGTTGGCAAGAGTGGCTCCGGTCCGACGGGCTTGGAACTCGAACCCGCCTTGGCGAGATCGTCGGCCGCATCGTTGCCATGGCTCCCGCTATGTCCCTTTATCCACTGGAGTGTGATCCTGTTGCCGATTGAGATGTCCTGTAAAGCCTCATGACATTGTTTAATTAGTCCAGAAGTGAATGTTTGATTGGCAAGAGCCTTCAAAACAGAAGCACTGTCGGTTAGTATTCTGATTGTATAGTCTACCATTTCACGCTGTTTTATTGCCGCGGCTGCCTCGATCAGACCTACACACTCCGCCTGAAAGATGGAGTTTCCAGAGCGAAAGAGTTTTCGAGGGAAAGGGACAAAACATTGTATAACTACTCAGATATGGTCTGGGTTTTTATTAAGGCCCTGGTACTAGCCAAATCGCAAAATTAGACGAGGCACCCCAAGTTAACTAACTCAGTCTGACGATTGGAAGTGTCATTCTTACAGTATATGATTCCTTGTCTAGGGATCAACCTATTTTTGTTAATGTATGTTTCCCTTTTCTATACAACAAATTACATTGCGGAAACGGTGTCAATTTCCGAACTTTTTTGACTAAATGTAGAAATCTAAAAGCAAATGGAATTATACGTATTATATGCTGTTTTTTCTAGGAATCATATTACTTTTAAATTTCTAATGTGAAAAATCGACTTTATTATTATTTAAATAAATGATGGAATCAAAAAAAAATTAACAATACATTATCAGTCTTGAGTTGTATTTGGACTTGCTGAGGCATTTCACTGCATATTGTTACAATTGTAATAAATAATAAATAATAATAAAGGTGCATTTGTATGGCACAAGTAGTTGACTAGTCCTAGCGCCTTAATAGGGAATGTCTTTAATTTCATATATTTAACATTTTAGGTATCTAAAAAACTTTTTGCTTTACGTATTAAACTAAAAAAAAAATCATACCATGCAGTGCTATGATTTTTCTTTTAAGAGTATTTTTATTTACATTATAAGCAAGATGTAAGTATGAATTAATTTCCCAAAAATGTGAGTCGTTTTAGGAAACGAATATTTAATATAGTTTTAGAATTAATATGTTTTATCTGAATGATATCATATAGTAATGCCATTATCCTCGCCAGTGGTGTGTATTTATTAAAATATTTAGTTTTAACCTCACTACAATGGTTAATACTTTACAAGTTATTGTAAACGTAAAACTGTAGGTCACTTCTCAGCATCGGTGGCCCAGTGGGCACCACGCCTTGCGGTTCGATAAGCTTGGCGCGGTCGGGTTCTAGATGGGTGACGGGTTTTCAACCGTTGAGGCTGACCATTGTTCGGATTCCATGTAAAACTGCAGGTTCCTTACTTTACTAGGTGGTACGGGTAGTCCAGCCGAGGTTGGTACCATCGCATTGAATGAACGATGGTCTAAGCGGCAATGAAAATGATCCATGTTTTTCATGTAGTTCAATATGACCGAGCAATAAAAGGAAGGTCCTGGCATGTTGTACCTAGTTCCTATGTGGTGTCCCTGCCCAGGTTGGTACAATCGAATTGAATGTGTTCCATCCAGTTTAACAGTGGAATTCCTGGCATGGCACCTAGTTTTGTGCGTATGATGACAGTAGATGTATAAGCTATCCATGTCCTGGTCCACAAAAATTGGTAAATGTACACATGTATGTATAACTTTGATTTTTAACTGGCCTGCAAACAAGTAAGAAAACCCAGAGGCGCCTTTTAGTTGAAAGAGTCTGGCGTATGCCAGTGTTATGTATATAAAATTGCTATGTTATGTATGTATATGTACAAGCTGATGTAGAAATAATATTTAACATGTTGTTTATGAAGGAACTGGAGAAATGAATTTCTCTTAGGAAGATTTAAAACTTGGGTATTTAGTGTGTATATATTGTACATTTCTTTACTGTCTTTTATTTGATCGTGACAAACTTTTCACTCTCAGCTCCTTCAGTTAGGGTCACGAGTGTGAACTAATGTGTACTAGAATTATCAAATTTTAGCAATAAATCGATTGCTGAACCAGGTATTATTTAGTTTATTAATTTCCCCACTTATGAGTGTCCTAATAGTCATCGGATTAATTTTATCCCACTTGCAAGTCTCCTTATAGTCCATGCATTCATAGAAGCCTTTTAAAACTGCTTTTTAGTCTACATTGAAGCGGCGCGGGGACTGGCCTAGCGTACCAGAGGCCTGGGTTCAATTCCGACATGCACCACGGTCTTTCTCTTTTGAATGAAATTGAAAAATTGTCCGTGATTTCCATCCACTTCAATGTAGCCGTGCTCATAAAGGGAAGGTCCTGGCATGGCACCTAATTCCTTCGGGAATGTGGTGTATTGAGCTAATATCATAAAGGTAGTTGTGTGGTGTTAGCCATCCATGTCAGGTCGCATGAAAAAAAGCCAAGTTTTTCAAATAGCCTGGTCGAACTGAACTGACAATGATTCCAAATAATGCAAAAAATGATTTGTTGTGAGGGTATATAATTTGAAACACAATAAATGTATCACAAGTATAAGATCTGGTTTTGTTTATCAGAATCCAGAAACTTTTAGTATTCCTAAGTATATACAGGGTGTCCCGGTTCCTGACGATAAACCGGGAGGTGGTGATAGCCCACATCACTACTAGCCTAAAGCGAGAAAAAAATTTAGATAAAAGTTTTTTAGATTTCGAGATATGAGCAATTCTTTTATTTTTCAAAAATCGCCGTCTCGGTGTGGTCTTTTTAGTTTTTTGGATACTAAAATGTAAGTTATCCAGATAAAAAAATACTTTATAATAGCTCAATAACGGCGCTTTAAGTTATTATAATCGCAAGACTTATAACTTTCAGGATAAATTATTAAAAAAAAGTAAAAACAATTTTTTTTTTATTTCATTTTTTTTTTCCAAACTTTAATGCATCACACTGAAAAAAAATTGTACCATGGATATCTGGCACGTCTATTCAAAAGTTGGCGCATTTAATGCCGTTTCTGAAATGGTATAATACTTTTGATTTTGTATGGCACATCTGTAAATATTACGATCCTAACTAAAATAAGAGCCAATTTTCACACATTCAATACTACCCAAACGAAATCTTTGAAGGTGGCGAGTATCAAAATTGATGCGGCTGGCAAGCTATTATTGTGTGAATTCCAGTCTATTCAATAACGTCATGCTAAAAGTGATTGATATTGCAACTATTTAAGTATGGTCAAAACTTTATTTAGTGGATATGTTACTTTTTATCATTATCGTATCATACTTTTACTAAATTTTTAAATTTTTTACAGGTAGTCCTGCTGCTCGCTCCCACATCCCTTCCCTTATCTCGTTAGTTCGTTTCTCTACTTTCGCTCGCCTCGCTCGTGTTTTTATGCTCTGCTATCGATAAAGACTACTGACCATTGCTGTGCCCCAAGGACGTTGAAACTGTGTTTGTGACTTGGACTTGTTGATTGTGAATTACTCGGATTGCCGACCATTGCTGTGCTCTCCGGACTTTGTTAGGACTTGATATTGTGAGTGACAATGCCGTATTATTATTCTCCCCTTCAGTACGCAAACATGCACTTTATTTACGGCGAATGTCATGGAAATGCAAATGCTGCAGCTAGACTCTATCGCCAGCGATATGAAAATGAGGAGAGGTATCCTGAATACCGGGTATTTATTAATTTACATCGCTCTATCGCTGAATGCCACGTTCCTGGAGTGCAACGTAACGTGGATGGAGGAAATGTAGTTGACTCCGACGTCGAAGACGAAGTACTGGCATGTGTGACTGAAAATCCAGACACTTCTCTCCGTGATATTGAGAGGAATACCGGAATACCGAAATCGGTTGCACATCGAGTACTGAAAGTACACAGATACCACCCATTCCACGTACAAAGAGTGCAAAAACTAATGCCACGCGATTACGCACCAAGAGTGGCATTTTGTCAACAGATGTTGGAGAGACACGCAGCTGATCCAGAATTTTTTAACAAGATTCTTTGGACGGACGAGAGTACATTTAAAAAAGACGGATTCATGAACATGCACAACTTACATCTTTTGAGTGCGATTTTTGAGTACAATCTTGTACGATGGTACGGAACCCTTCCGGCCGGTTTTTGGGTTTACCGAACCTTTTTTTAAATTAGTACAATTCTCCCTCTTTTGTAGAGGCCCCGGGTATTTGCCCCGCTTCCTCTTCCTCAAATTCGGCGCTGTGTACTTATAGAAAATCAGTCAAGACGAAGAGATCAGAGCCCCTAGTCCCAATTGTCACCTAAATTACCGATCGACTGGCGTTTTCAAATGTACGGAGAAAGTGAAGAGCGCGCGCACTAACATTTGCGAGTCCGAGCATTTTTTTAAGTAATTGGACATGGACGGATGACTTATGTGGCTACATTATGGCTTAAATCCTTTTAAAATTATACCTTCAAGAGGTTTTCTAAAATGAAAGAATCAACATTCCGAAATAAATATAAAACTTACTTCATTTTGCAAAGTCGACGCCGGCTTATGGCATGTGCTGCCATGTGCGCACTACACCTAAATGTATCTACAAATTGGTACAATGCACGAGGATTTAAAAGTTGAAAGCGCCCAGGCCCCCGCTAAGTACCCGGCGTCGCCTCGGGTCCCTACTTTTTTAATGTAAAAAGAAAACCCAAAACTTTCGGGTGCGGGGAGTTTAAAAAATGTCCCCCCTAATGCGCTTATTATCAAGTTGCGGGCGAGACACAGCAGTGGCTCTCAAACTTTAGGCTGTATTGTAATGTACTCATTTAATTTCTTGCTTTGCGACGACGCACGCAGGGATACATTAAAAGATAAAAAGAACTATTTGTCATTAACATGACAAGAGGTTGAATTAAATTAAACATTTTAAATGAGCTATACAGTTTTCATTAGAAACTCAGCACCTAGAAGTTCAAATAAACAACAAATTATGCGGGAACTACTAGCAGTGAAATCGTTACCCAGGAAGAAAACGGTAAAGAGAAAAGAGGCGTGGTATTACCAGGCCATTTCCAAGATCCATCAATAAAAACGTAACTACCGTAAATATAAACGTAATTGTCGAGGCGCGAAGAAATAAAATGTTTCCAAAAGTGAGCAGACTGGTTTTCTTAGAGAAGAATGCAAAATAGCCAAGTTCGCTCTCTAATTATTAAGAGTATAAAGAGGTGATCAAGTCACATACAATGACTCGTGCTTGTTTCCTCAGTCAAATTAAGAAATATGTTTCTGAAATTTCGCACATTAAATAAAACAACAGAGAGCTACGTCTGGACGTTTTGATTTTTTTGATAACAAAACTTATATTCATGATATACGCTATTAAACATTTTATACAAATGTTTAAATGCTTATTTAATGGATATAAGATATGTTATAAAAAAAACACACGGACGTAGTAGCTCTTAGCTGCTTTATTTAATGTATATAATTTCAGATTTTTTTTCCTCACTGAGGAAACCTGCACGAGCCATTTTATGGAACTCGAACACCTCATTATGCTCTTAAGGTGGCCCAACCCGGCGGGCCTAACTAATTTGCGGGCACGGTGCAAAACCGTGCTGTTGCGCACTGGGACTTTCTCTGTTTCAAAGAACAAGACAGGCTCCGTGATGAGGAAGATGCAACATGTCCACAAAAAAGACAATGTGCATAGTGCATGATTTGGTAAGATTTACGAAAATTTTAATTTCAAAACGACTTATAGCTAAAAGTAAACCACGACCGCTGTAGTCAAAAATCTAACAAAAACCAAAGAGATCATTAATATTGATTAAATAAGCTATGTCTGATGACTAATCTTTTTACGATGTTCTTACTTAATCATTGCGTAATCCACCTCCAAAGTTATTGTATAAAACGCGCGAAAAATTCGAACTTTCGGACCTTATAACTTAGACCCCAAACACAATTTTACAATGCTAATTGTCATCAGACATCTAGTTCGATCAAATAAAGCTATTTTGAATTAAATTTTGGATCTCTGTCAAGAAATATGGGCGTGATCTTCTTTCCCCTTTTGTATGGGAAGATGAGCGGGTTGGGCCGCCTTAATACGAAAAAGTAGACCATGCTGACACGTTTCGTTTTCGTCAGCACGATAAATGTTTGGGAACCGCTTGTCGCATCGTTGCTGTAGAGAAGTAAACAGAGCAGCTCAGAAAATGGCACGTCGGGGATACATCAAGTGCCTAAAATATTACCTAGGTTCGTACTTACGTATGTTTTCGGCCTCTGCTGCACGAGGGAATTTTTTTAAGTTGTTTTTATTAGGTAAAATTATCTGAGTTGTTTGAAAAACCTAGCGAAGGAGAATGCAGTCCAAAAGACCGGCACGAAAATATGCATTTAGAAACCCGCGAAAAGATAGGCTTTAAAACTTAGGCTTTGCATGGAAAACCGGAATGATCTGGTATGAACTTGTTGTATTGTTGCAAACTGGCAGACCAAGTTTGTACTAAACTTTGACATTTCTAGTTTTTTTTGTAAATTTTATTACTTTCGAATCCGTAGGTTAGGAGGAAATCCCTAAAGTAAGTTAAGAAAATGTAACTATGTTCCGACCATAGAAATAGCGCGCGCATGCTAGGTCTATGGTTCCGACACTTTTACTGTCACAGACCTGTCAACCCATATTACTTTGCATACTTCTTCACGGCGGCCGTTACGATAACACCGTTACCCGTCTCTTTCTTCGCTTTTCTTTTTCTTGGTGAAAAGAGAAGTGTCCTGCCCATTCGATGGAAGCCCACATTGTTTTGGTGTTTGAGAAACTGTTCTGCTGGTTTTTTTTTATGTGACTGGACATGATGGCTAATACCACACCTTCTGTCATGGTATTAGCCCAACACACCACATGGGAACTAGGTGCCATGCCAGGACCTTCCTTATATTGCACGGCTACATTGAACTGGATGGAAAACACGGACAATTTTCATTGCCGCTTCGACCATCGTTCATTCAATGCGATGGTACCAACCCGGGCGGGATTAACCCTACCACCTAGCAAGTAAGGAAGGGGACCTACAGTTTAACGTGGAATCCGAACCACGGCCAGCCTCTCTCAACGATCGAATGGTCACCCATCCAAGACCAGACCGGACCCAGCGTTGCTTAACTTCGGAGAGCGATCGCCGAAGTGTCGCGCCACTGGGCCACTGAGGCTGCCAAACACAGGGACAGCAGAAATAGACTGATATACCTACATACTGTACCGACAAACAGAAACATGCAGCCGAAATGCCTATACTACGACGGAGGGTGTGTGAATAGACCCGACGGACTTTTTTCTCTCATTGGCATTATAATTCGTTTCTCTAAGCGGGAGCACATCGCGTATGAAAAGTTTTCTCTCGTTGCGTTTTATCGGAGGCTCCTTTCATATCTCGCTCGGCATGCCCGTGTAGGATGCGGGAAGAAGGATTATGTGTCTGGCGGGAGCAATCGTTCTGTGTATTGTGTCCGATAAAGAATAATAGACCAGTTCCTTTCTTGAGCTCAGAGGCACACGAAATTGCGTTCTATTTCATTTCATTTATTTATTCAACTTCTGGTAGTCAAACTACACTAGGGCTGAGATAAATAGTCGTCACCGAAACTAATGCTAACGCAAAGTAGTACTTTGTGACGTCAATTGGCATTGCTTTGAGATTTCGTCCATACAAAATGTGTCAAAGTGACGTCACAAAGTACTACTTCCCGTTAGTCTGAGGTTGAGATAAATAGTCGTAACAGAAACTAAGACTAACGAAAAGTAGTACTTTGTGTCGTCACTTTGACACATTTTGTATGGACGAAATCTCAAAATAATGCAAATTGACGTCACAAAGTACTACTTTCCGTTAGTATTAGTTTCTGTTACGACTATTTATCTCAGCCTTAACTAAGGCTAACGAAAAGTAGTACTTTGTGACGTTACTTTAACACATTTTGTATGGACGAATTCTTAGGCTGATATAAATAGTCGTAACCGAAACTAATGCTAACGCAAAGTAGTACTTTGTGAGGTCACTTTGACACATTTTGTATGGACGAAATCTCAAAGTAACGTAAATTGACGTCACAAAGTACTACTTTTCGTTAGTTTTAGTTTCTGTTACGACTATTTATCTTAGCCTAGTCATGTCACAATTTTATTGATCCGCGGATTCGATCAACCAGTGAAGAAGAACCCGCAAAGAAACTTCACTGGTCTATAAATTGTGTTTTTTTTTCGTCCACATAAATGACACATTAATATGTGAATGAACTTATGATGAATTGAAATTATGATTACCTAAATGCTACTGCCAAACTTGCATTGGTAGAACGGTCTAAAGCAAAAAACTAAGAACTACGAGGAAACAACAACCCACAGTGTGAAAAGTCTTAAATAATAAATAGATTGCTTAACTTGCCTAATAAAGCCCCCGTCCCATGCACTACCTTATTCCTCTTTTTGAGTTGAATTTTTGAGTGAATTTAGTCACGAATGCGAGCTGCTCCATGGGTCGATATGTAAAACTGTAGGTCCCACAGAACAATTAGGAGGTATTCCATGGTAGGTCCCCTTCCCCTACTAGATGGCAGGGTTAAGCCCGCCCGGCTTGGCATTCATCGCATTGGTCGAAGAAAGATGGTCGAAGCGGAAATGAAAAATTGTTCGTGTTTTCCATCACATTTAATGTAGCCGAGCACATAAAAGGGAAGGCCCTGGCATGGCACCTAATCTCTTCGAGAATGCGTGGTGTTGGGCTAATGTTATGACGGTACGTGTGGTATTAGCCATCCACATTGAGTTACTTAGAAAACTCATCTGCTAGTAGCTCAAAACTTTGTAGCTTTTAAAACCACGTAAATGTCATCACCAAAATGACGTAGAAATTTGGCAAATATCGCACCGCCAAGTTAATGGCGGCAGCTATTACGTAATTTACATTTTAATTAGTTCGCTGGTGGCACTGGCCAAATAAGCGTCTGGCAGCGGGCAACACAACAGCGTTTAAGCGAGGTGGTGTTATTTCTAAACTGCTGAAAATGTTTCTGTTCCAAAAACTCAAAAAAAAATACAAGTAAATGGGTGTTTATGAAACAAAAAGTATAATTTAAAGGTAAGAAATCGAGGAATAGGTCTGCTGTGTAACGAAACAAGTGCTGCCAACTTTCCTGGCCAAAAACAAACAAGGAGTAGTATCTTAACACTCGTTTGTATTTAGGTGACTGACCTGCGATCACAGCGGCCGTTACCAATTGCGAGTTGTGATTTTTTTTACGGTACTGTAAGTGGTACCGCTAGCAGAGGAAGGGATGATCCGCTGATGATACAATACTACGGATGCCAGTATTTAATACATATTATTTGGCTACGCGATAGGTACATATCTCGTGGTATGTAGCAAATGCCAAGAAAGCCGCGTCGTGCTGCTTCTAACGTCTATGGCGAGATTAATTAATCAGAGCTCTCCTTTTAATTGGCGGTTCTCGTTTGAACGCTTTGTGAATTTTTTACTTCGTGAATAGTTAGTTTTGTGTACGGATTAAACGCATGTCAACCCACCGGTTTGTGTTGTTCCGTCCCTAGATAAAATCAGGAACCTTATACGCAGTTTGGCAATGAAGTCCCGGGAATTTGGATATAACTCGGGAACTAGCTACACTGCGTGGTTATGGATATGGCTAGAAATAAGAGATTGTGGAGAGATTAAAAGGTGGGTCAGGTCTTCAAACCCTGGGCTGCGCAGCTGCTCTCCTCTAGTCGTGATTTGAATTTGGGTTATTGGGAAACTTCGTTAGTGCGATATAGACATCATGTGTTTTTGACATCTTTGGGCGTTGTAGCATGTAGCGCCATCTAGCGCCTTGTTAACTAACTTCTATGCATCTGTGGCATTTGAAACTAGCAGCTCTAAGTAGAGGGCGCTAGGTCGCCACAAGACCTTACTTTCGTTCCATTCGTTTGTTTTTTGTGTCTTTTTCTAAAGCAACTCTTTTAGTGGCGTGTCAAAATGTGTGACTCTCGAGAACATTCGATATTTCACCATGTCAACGCTTCGGCTCATTCCTTATTCATTGTAAAAGAGTTTTTGGCGAAAAAAGGCATTCCAACGTTGCGGCACCGGCCCTATTGTCCGTTATCGCCCCCTGCGACTTTTTCTTATTCCTCAGATGAAATTACACCAAGGGAACTCATTATGGCGGCGTACATGAGGTCAAGGAAGCTGTAACCGCGGTGCTGAACGAATAAACTGCAGATTACCAAGGGCGCTTCCAGTCGTGGTAGCAACGATCGAATCAATGTGTAGAGTTAGAGGGAGGCTATTGGGAAGGCCGATAATTCAATTTTGTCCGTAACTTAATTTGTATCAGTAGTGTATGAGCCACAGAGGACTCCAAGAAATGCGGTTGTTGCGTAAATTATTTTATTGCAAATAGATAGAAAGGCGGGATGAAACAGAACCACTTCTAGTCTTCGACACACTCAAAAATACAACAAACCAAAAGAAATCGTTGGAAAACACTCACAGGTTGATGGCATCAGTTCTCGGCACACCAAGGCCTTGGGTTTCTGATGAATATGGGCGAACACACCAGCGTGGTGGTTCGCGCACTGCGATCCAATGTCTTTAGCACAGGTGCACTAGATCGTTTCAATAGTTCGTTGTTGAGTGGTCACGAAATACTCCTAGGAGGTAAAAACGTTCAAAATTATAATGTTCAAAGAATACGTTCACTCGAGGACATGTGGCGCGTCTCGCGATTCAAACGGAACAGAAACCACTGGCAGCGAGCTGTATTTTTGGTAACTGTCACATGCATGCGGTAGGTAAAAAATTAAGTCCATGCATGCTGAAGCGTTTCCGGTCAATTGGAATGCCTTCTTTTAAAATATGAGAAAGATTTTGAAGTGGCCCAAAAAAGTAGTATTCAAAGTGAGCGGACTAACTTTAATTCGGGATTATCTTCGGACTAAATAGCACTTTTGTAAAAGTAATTATATATATAGTACTACGCAGGTATGTACGTCGCTTATTCCAAGGAAAGGACTGTTGGAGAATTTCAAATTATGGGTATACAGCCGGTCGCGGTGGCGAAATTGGTAGACTCTTTACCCGCGAATGGTATGTTTTGCTGATTCGGGTCCAGCTTTGCAGTATATTCGTAAAGTAGTTCTGTTTACTGGGCTCCTTCTTCAATTAATGTGTCCTTGCTTCACGGTCGATTATAAGAACTTTTGTATGTTTAGTCCAGTGTCAGTTCACGTACTACTCCTCTTCATCATGTTAGAGCTTCAATCACAGCTGTTTGGGAGAAATACCATATGTACAAGCGTTCTCATGGTACCTAATTCCTTCGGGAATGCGGTATATTGGGCTGACGGTAAGTGTTATTAGTCACATCTAAAAAATGTTGTAGTTTGGCGGTAAACAAGAATTAAAAGCCATGCTTTATTTTCCCTAAATTAGATTTACTTAATACGAGTTTAGCACCGGACTAGCCATACAAAACCGGTTTAGTCCGGCAGATAAAGTTAGTCGGTCCACTCTGAATACGTAATCGTAAAAAACATGTTTATTCCGGAAATAATCCGCGCTTTAAAGTTCGTCCGCCCAGGTCCGGTGCTAATTCCGTTAAAAAGTTTTGACAGGTTCACTCTGAATACTAACTTGGCTGACTGAGGACTAACTGTAATACGCGGATTATGTCCGTACTAAATAGCTTAGGAACTTTAGGTACTAGGTCTTTACATTACTCTTTAGGTACTTAGTCCGGTGATAATCTGCGTACTATATTTTGACAGATCACTCTTAATACGACTGTAACACTTCAATCCAGTAAAAACAAGATTTTGACCCAGAATAAACAGTAAGCAGCTGGCATGCACTATGTTTTGAGAGCGTAATAAAATAATGTAGAGGTTCTGCGTTCACGGCTCGTTGGCGCTAGGCAGCGAGCATGGAAGGAAGGGAGTACCGACCGAAACACGTTTGTATGGGGGCGGTGTAGCAACATTTACGTCCAAAAGCCGGCGACTCAGTTCGCTTACGATGTTGTTTACTACTGATTTTCTCGTGTCCCAACTACGTAAGATCACGTAAAATACGTGAGAACGCTATTTAGTGCAACAAACGTCGATGGTGCGCGTTTGTTATTTCGCTATCTAACCAGAGTGGTCAGTCTGAGTTCTCACCTAAATCGGCGTTTACGGCAAACCGATCGACTGGCGTATTCCGTCGACTCCATACAAGTTTTTACTAGATATTCTGTGGTTTTACTTTTTCAAGCTGTCAAAGTCAAACGCGGACTTCCGATTTGTATGAAAACGAGGAGTGGACGTAAACGGCAACGTCGAAATAATTACGGCAACGTTGAGTAAGCTGTCAAATCAAGCTCGGACTCGCAAATGTTAGTTCGCTTAACGCCCACTACGCGCGCTCTTCAATTTCTCCATACATTTGAAAACGCCAGTCGATCGGTTTGCCGTAACGCCAATTTAGGTGAGAACTGAGACTACCGGCTCAGAGCCTCTATTGCGAGTTACAAATCCCTTACAGAAAAATCGCTAAGGTCATCTATTCAAAAGGCATATATGGCATTCGAAGAATAAACAAAATCGCCCGCCCATGGAATTTTATATCTGTGTAGATACATACTTTCAACCGCATTAGACAGTTCTACCAATGTAAGTTTGGCTGTAGCATTTAGGTATGAAATCATAATTGTGTTATATCATTAATGTGGACGAATAAAAGACAAAAAATAACATAGCTTATAGACCAGTCGTAGAAAGCAGCGATTTCTCCGAACTCTTTGAGACCAGGAAGTTTCTTTGCGGGTTCTTCTTCACTGAGTTGATCGAATCCGCGGATCAATCAAATTGTGACACGTGACTTAGTTTAGTTTGACTACCAGAAGTTGAATAAATGAAATGAAATGAAACACTTTAAACACATTCATATCATTTCATTACCGTATCTCTCGTAGTAAAACTCGTAATATCTGTAAGACGTTTTCCACTAACCCGTGTCCACGCTGCCGCCATACGAATGCGTTTCGTTCGCCACTCTCGTCCTACCGTGCCCGCTGCTGCTAGGGCGGGCGGATTAGAGACGGCGCCCTAATAGCTTCGATCTGGCGCGGGCGGCGGTTCTTTTGACGGCGCCTTCATTTGCCGGTCCACTTGCCGCCCCCGCCCACCTGGGCGGGAGCTCGCGGCTGCCGGATCTGGGGGTCACCACGCTAATTTAACTCGCCGGATGAACAGGCAAGTGAGCGGTTGGATCGGACGTTCGAAATTCGACTTCAAACCAGCTTCGCAGTTTTCTGCGAATCAGCTGAATTTGGTCACACATTTCGGATAACTTCAATCGAACACAGATCGAGACGATAAGTTCGCTTTTTACGGCGGGATCTTAAAAAACCGGCCAAGTGCGAGTCGGACTCGCACACGAAGGGTTCCGTACCATCGTACAAGATTTAACCCACAAAATTACTTTTTTTGTATTTTTCATTATTATTATTTGTTGATTTTACGTAATTGTTGTTATAGCGGCAAAAAAATACACACTCAGTGAAAATTTCAGCTGCCTACCTATTACGGTTCATGAGATACAGCCTTGTGACAGACGGAAGGACGGACAGACAGCGGGGGCTTAGTAATAGAGTTCCGTTGGCACCCTTTGGATGCGGAACTCTAATAGGAGCCTATAGTTTTACGTGGAATCCGAACAACGGCCAGGTTCAACGGTGGAAAACGATCACCCATCCAGGATCCGATGCCGCCCCACCCACCCATCCTCCATGAGTTCACCTCGGTCGTCAAACGGCAAGTTGTATTATTTAATCTATGGTTGTATGCGTGTCGAATAATTATTTAGCCCGTCGCCCCGAAACTTTAATTATTATTTATTTGCACCTCCGAAAAACGCAATCAAATGCGCGCGAATCATTGGGCCGAATCGCATAATTGCATTATGATATCAGCCCGACGCGCTCCGATGAGCGCCTAGAAATAATCACTCCATCCTCGGACACCGTCGACCAAGAAAGGACGTCAGTGGCGACTGAAATTTACCCGTATATCGGCAGCTACGTTTTAGGGATAGTACCCTTATGAAATCGAATAGAACTTGGAAGTAAAGAGGTGTCGCATGAGCGACCTCACCTTAGAAATGTTACAACTGTCATTCCTGTCATGTTTTATTTACGAGTTTTTAGGTGCGAGATGTGTTGCATGTTGCAGTTAGAATAATGTTTGGAAGAAAATAACAGATTTTCTTTGTCTTCAAACAAATTTTGAAATTATAGACCAAGCACAAAGTTTGAAATGAAATCTTATAGGTTATGGTGATATTTTATCTCCTATGACTTCATTAACCGACTCCACAAAAGGAGGAGGTTCTATGTTCAATTTTTTTGATTAGCTTAATTTAAAACAAATAATTTTCATAATAATAACGAGAAAGTTGAGTTGAGTAAATATATTTTTAAATCTATCCTGCTTTATTTTGTATGGTATCTGACAGCTTTGACAGTTCATTTAGGTGTGCTCCCTTAGACGCCACCTGTCGTCATAAATAAGCAGTTTTCTTTCGATAGAGGCCAAAGAGGAAGGATTCACGGTATGTTCCATCTGCTAAAAATAATAATAACTTTTCAACCAATTCATACATTGAACATAGACCCATGATGATATTTCGATCGATGATATTTTTCATTTACTCATTGCTTATTTTATTGTTAAAATGTTACGTTTACGTTTTTTTTTTATGTGACTGGACATGGATGGCTAATACCACAAGTTCTGTCATGGTATTAGCCCAACACACCACATGGGAACTAGGTGCCATGCCAGGACCTTCCTTGTATGGCACGGCTACATTGAACTGGATGGAAAACACGGAATATTTTCATTGCCGCTTCGACCATCGTTCATCCAATGCGATGGTACCAACCCGGGCGGGATAAACCCTACCACCTAGTAAGTAAGGAAGGGGACCTACAGCTTAACGTGGAATCCGAACCACGGCCAGCCTCTCTCAACAGTCGAATGGTCGGTCACCCATCCAAGACCAGACCGGACCCAGCGTTGCTTAACTTCGGAGAGCGACGCGTTACGTAACGCATACCTAGGCAAAATTTTAAATCAAGCGGTATAACCTAACGGTATAACTTGTTCTGGCAGTGACTGGAGATGGTGCTGGTTACAGCGCAAATAAGAACTGCTTATTTGCAGCAAAAATGCGAGTTTTGCACGTTCTATGACGTTACCTTCCTCTTTTGGGAGGTAATAATCTATGGTAAACGCGGCTTCCCTGCCGCTATACGGATGAGTGTCGTAGTCACCATTCTCGTCCGTTCTTATTCGATGTTGGACCCCTTTTAATTTTACACCCGCCTCGGCCAAGCGGGCGGTCCGGTGCGAAGGGGGAGTGGTATTAATTGCCCCAAACAACGCCCTTTCTTCACTCCCAGCACACCTGCACGGCGGCAACTAGCGAGTCGCAGCGCCAATCAACAGCTTCAATTAGATCTGTCAGTTCTGTAACAGTCACGTGCTATCACGCCCAAATATTACGGTAAGAAACGCAATGGGACCAATCTTTTTAAGTGTCGGAACCCACACACCAGATACAGTATACAGAGTGACCTCATGAATAACGGCACCACTTGGGGGGGAGGAGGCGGCCCAAGTAGTATCTGTAAAATAAATATTAAATTCCGATGTTTTTTTTTGCGGTCTCTATATTGTTGAAGTCACGTGACTGGGTAATACGTATGCGGACCGTGAAAAATATATCGAAATTTAATTAATTTATTTTGTTTTATTCAGGAAAACAAACAGTCTTAAAACTAAGTAATAACAAAAATTTGAATAAAGCTTAAACCAGCAAAGTTTCCGAAATACATAGGCAAATAAAGAGAAAAAATGAATAATGAAAGAAAATGAAATATTTTTTGAGTCGGCGTCAGCCGGGCACGCGCTGCGCCAATCAAGAGAACCTTGGCTACCTTGGCTGACACCGACTCAAAAAATAACAAAAATCGTAACTACAAAAATGGAAATTATTTTTTACTTTTTAGTGATTTTTCTTTGAAGTCGGTTATTTTTTTTGTTAATTTTTTTTTATTTGTTTATTTTTAGAGAATCTCAAGTACATTTACTAATTTGTACACGTCCTTTCCAATAAAAAAAGAATCACCGAAATCGGTTGGAGTTATATTGAGCTATTCGTCCATTTGTCGCGCACATCTTAATACAAATTTAAGACTTTTATGATTTTCTCATGGATATCATTGTCAGAACTTAACCTAATTAAAATGGGACCACTTGGGAAGCACTAGCTATCATTTAAAAAATTATCATCAAAATCGGTTCACCCAGGCAAAAGTAATGAGGTAAAAATATAAAAAAAAACATACAGACGAATTGATAACCTCCTCCTTTTTTTAAGTCGGTTAAAAACTTGAAATTTGCGTCATACGTAGCACAACTACGCCGTATACAAGATTTTTTTATTTTTAAGAATATTTATTTTCCATGAAATTGGTTCGGTTTCCGATACAGATACAGCTTCTCAAGAGGTGCCGGTATTCATAATAATTTCTTAATATTCATAAGGTAAGGTCACCTGTAAAATGGCACCCTAATACTTTCTTGAAGAAAACGAACGTTCTGCCCACCTGTCCGTAAGGCCCCAACATTAATAACATTGGCCGAAAATATTAATTAAATTGTCAAAGACCAGACTGACAAATTAAACAGATCTGCAATGTCATATTGGCAGGATCTGCAAAATGCGCAACAACACCGAACATTGACGATTTTCCTACACAAACAAAATCCAAGAAATGTGAACATCAACAGGCCAACCGATCCCAAATCTAGCAGTGCTGGCCTTCTTAACCATGAACAACTGATCATGTGGGGCATAATTTTAGTCCTGACGCTGCTCCTGGCGTGCGCAGCGGTCTACCGAGCGCTCCGAGTGCTGCAGAAGAGATGCATGGACTGTGACCCCTGCAACACGTGCGCGAAGGGCGCAGGGATGCCGGAACTCGAGCTCTGCCAGAAGGACAGCCTCGACGAGCACCTAGACGTGCTCACGGAGAAGTTGGCAGCCAAGCAGAGCAAGCTGAGGCTCTCCAAGTCGAAGATCCGGCAGACGCAGTGCGAGATCGAGAACCTGCACGCGATAGACCAGGACGTGCAGCTGCGCTACCGCGAGGTGATGGAGTGTCTGAAGAAGGACCTGCTGACGAACGAGAAGGACTGCAGGCTGCTGCAGCAGCAGATCGAGTGGGCGTCGAGGCGACGAGCGGAACTGAAGAGCGAGGTTATTGTTCGCTGCTATTGTCTAATGTAACTAGAAATAGATTTTGGCTGATTTTCGTAGTTTTGTAGGTTAGAACTAGGCAAAATGTTGGAGTCTTCCTGTTATTTGAGCACGTACTCTTTGATACTATCGATCCGTCTATGTCATTCTTTAACTGGTCTTAGTTTTCCTCTAATTCGAGCACGTATTATTTGATACTATCTGCGACTGCGACCCTTGCAACACGTGCGCAAAGGGCGCAGGCGCGCCGGAACTGGAGCTCTGCTCTGATGGACAGCCTGGGCGAGCATCTCGAAGTGCTGACGGAGAAGCTCGCAAAGAGAGCAAGCTGCAGCTCTCCAAATCGAAGGTCCGGCAGACGCAGTGCGAGATCGAGAATCTGCACGCGATAGACCAGGACGTGCAGCTGGTGATGGCGAGTCTAAAGAAGGGCCTGCTGACGAATGAGGGCTGCAAGCTGCTCCAGCAGAAGATCGAGTGGGTTTCGTGTCTTCGCAGTTTGTATGTGGGCTCGCGCAGAGTGAAGTGTCCACTCCAGTGTTCTAGGTTATCCTGACGTTCGTGTCAAACCGCAGGTGGTGGCTGGCCAGAATATGTACGGCGGCGCCGTGGCGGAGCTGGCGCGCGGGCTGCGCGACGTGCAGCGAGCGGCGCGCCCGATACCGCCGCGGCCGCAGCGGCAGCGCCGGCCGGACCCCGCCGCGCAGCTCTGGGCCTGCTTCGACCGGCAGGAGCGCTCGCTGGGCAGCCTCCGCGGCGCCGCCTGCGACGCCAAGCGGCCGCAGACCGACGACAACTTATATTCGTTGTGAAATTTTCCGATAGGGCACCCAAACTAGTGACGGCGTACCCACATTACAATACACATACAATGGCGGCAGCGCAGGCGAATGTGATCGCTTACGAATTCGCTTGATAATTATCTTCTCCAGTTCCAGCGAAACGTAAGAACGTGGTTACCATGGTGAACTAACTCGCCGGGTGAACAGGCAAGTGAGTGATTACATCTGACGTTTAGTTGCATTTTATACCATGCTAACTGGTCAATTTCACTTCGCTTGGCCGAATAACGCTTAGTTTGACAGTCAATATGGTGCAAAATGTACCCAAAGGTCAGATTTAATCACTTGTTGCCTGTTCACCTGCTACTCACCCGGCGAGGTAACTTGTTATGGCAACCGCCCTTTCACAGGACGATATTTAGTGCAACGAACATTCGATGTTGCGAGTTCCGAATTCGTAAGCGAACCAACTACAGTTAGACGTTTTCCGCTAAATCGTGGCTACGCTACCGACGCCATATTTCTAAAACGAAGAAGACAAGTTGTCTATTATATTTTCCCATCTGAACAACCCTCTGCAGTGTAGTTTGCAGTTGAAAAGAGCATTCGGTCGATTTTGAAGTACATTCGAACTACATTCAAATTGAATTATGTTATCCAAACTAACTCATTTTATTCATGGTTTAAAATTTCATATGAATTCTGACCCTCTGATATAGTGTATTTATTCATTTCCAAAATTATTAAATAATTTTCAAAGTTTCTTTGCCTTATATCTCCTATTTCATATGTCTCGTTTCATAAATTAAATGTCATGCGGGAGTAATGACGCAAAAACTATCAAACTAGCATAATAGTCCTCGGGGCTAGAGGAATTTCCTTTCATGCGAGAGGTCTAATCCTCGCCCCGGTCACGGCCCACTTTCTTTCTCTTTCTGAGTAGGATAAGTGTACTTCGATGCGAGCTGCTCCATGGTTCGGAACCCGTGTACAGCTAGGCCCCGTCGGGTTCGTACCACCGCATTGTTTGAAAGTATGGTTGAAGCGGCAATGAACAATTGTCCGTATTTTCCATACAGCTCATAAAGGGAAAGTCCTATCAGGGTACCTAATTTCTTGGGCAACGTGTATATTGGGCCTATATCATAACAGCATATATTATAATTATACCACACCTGTTAGCCATCCATATCAAGTTCCATAGAAAATGCACGAAGAAATTCAGTGGAACCACTTGTATTCTTTTTATTTTCAAATGTCTAGTTGAAATTGTGCGTTTTTAGGGTTCCGTACCCAAAGGGTGCCAACGGAACCCTATTAATAAGCCTCCGCTGTCCGTCCGTCCGTCCGTCCGTCCGTCTGTCACAGGGTTGTATCTCATGAACCGTAATAGGTAGGCAGCTGAAATTTTCACAGAGTGTGTATTTATTTTCAAATAGGTAAAATAAAAAAATTAAAACAATTAAAAGGGGGTCCCATACAAGAAACGTGGTTTTTTTTGTGTTAAATCTTGCATGATGTTACGGAATCCTTCATGTGCAAGTCCGACTCGCACTTGGCCGGTTCGATTTTTCTGCCAGTTTAAAGCGCCTCCAGACCCATGCGGGAATACCAAAGTCTGTGCACTGTCGATGTCGTCCATACAGGATTTTTTTTATGCAACCTAACATGGATGGCTAATACCACACGACTACCGTTATGATATTAGCCCAATACACCACATTCCTGAAGGCATTTGGTGCCATGCCAGGACCTTTCCTTTATGAGCACGGCTACATTGAACTGGATGGAAAACCCGGACAATTTTTAATTGCCGCTTCGACCATCTTATCATCCAATGCGATAGTACCGACCCGGGCGGGCTTAAACCCTACCACCTAGCGGGGGAAGGGGACCTACAGTTTTACATGGATTTAGAACTATGGAGCAGTTCGCATTCGTGACGAAATGCCCTCAGAAAGAGAAAGAAAGTGGTGCATGTCGGGGCGAGGAATTGAACCCAGGTCTCTGGTGCGCTAGGCCAGTCCCCGCGCCACTAGGCTACGAGCCGCTCATGAGAACGAGAACACAAGTGAACATCGTGTGATTGTGGGACAGTTCTCGATCTCGCCTCTTGTCTTGGTTAGACTTCTCGCCGTGAGTCTAGACACCTAGTGATTTCTGTGGGACTTTTGGTATTTGTCATTGAACCAGCAGCGCTTCACGCAAGTCGCAGAAAGTTCCGGAACCGCTGCCGTGACCGACCCGTCCAATTACTGCGCCGCAAATGCAAACACGACACAGATATGATTAAACGAACGCATTTATCTGGCTGCCGGCAATCGTCCGCGCAGATTGCCGAGAAATTATTTACAAAAGCAAACAGCGCCGCCTCGCCCGCCGCGACTTGATGATATTGTATTAGGCGATCACACACGAATGGGACTTTAATGGATACCCCCGAAGACCCCTTCCGCTAATCCTCGTGCCTTGCGCCCTTAGCATAGGGGTTGAAACAGTTCTGCGTCGAGTTGGGACGTTTTGCGAGCGGGGAGCGCGTCGCCCCATCTAAATTAAAATCTAAAACCTTGTAAACAAGGCAAGTGCTCACTTTTTCGGAGATTTTAACCCTCGCGGAGATCGGGAAGGGATTAGGGAGTCCCTCCGCATTTCGGTCGGGCTCTGTTGGCGTTTTAGTTGGAGCTTTGTTCTACGAGTGGTAGTTTTAAGTTTTTCGCGTTATGGTTTAGTTTTTAAAAATACTAGCTGTGGTTCCCGACTCCGCTCGTGTAGAAAATCTTTAGGTCCATTCCTGGAATTTCGTAATCGGGAATACTGAGTCTAGAAAACAGCTTTTATGGCGGTTTTAAGAGCAATTTTCCCGAAAGAAAACCTTAATTAAGCTTAAGAAAAATGTTTTTGCCGCTGAAGCACTGGATTGAGGGTTTTTTTTTTTTTGCTTCAGCGGCGGCGACGAGAGCTTCCTCACATAATAATTTTGTTATCATTAATTGTCATTCGACGATTGTATTTCACTCGAAGCCTCGTAGCTTCGAGCGTACATCCTCCACAGCTGTGGAGTCTGGTACGGGGCAGCGTATCGCGACGACGTTGCGAGCGGCCGTTCGTAGGAGTGGCCTGTAGCCACCCACGCCCAGCCGTCTCGTCCGGCATCGGGAACGAGATCCGTCTCGACGCCTCGCCCGACGCCTCGTTGCGACGGTAGCGCACACCACATCGCACGGCGCTTCAGCTGGCCTTCCATCCGGAGGTCCACACGGAGACACCAAACGGACCCCAGCTAAGTGTTGCAAATTTAAAGTGACGGTGACCTACCTACCCTCAACAGACAATTAAATTAAAGGCGCCCAACCCATCGATTTTCTAAAGGACCCTAAGTGTTTTCGTGACTTTATATTGTGTGTCCAGAGGTCTCGGGTGATACTGCCTTAGAACCAGAGCTAGCCGTGTCAAAGTAAGGACACTTGTAATAAACCATTTTTCTCAATCAAATGAAATTTTATTTCCTTCCTGGGAAAAAGTAAGTGTAACACGGGAAAAAACAATCAATCAGAATTTATCACCTCAAGATAAAATTATAATAAAGTTTCAGTTATTAACAAAATAATTCAATTCAGAGTAAAAAGCGTGGGGTGCTTGATAAAGTAAATGTAACAATCATTCTATTTGCAACTGTCTATCAGAGGAGAGTTATGAAAAGTAGTAAAATGCACCCCACGCTTTTTACTCTGAATTGAATTATTTTGTTAATAACTGAAACTTTATTATAATTTTATCTTGAGGTGATAAATTCTGATTGATTGTTCGATCTTCTACTACTGTAATATAAACTCTTTAAAATTAAAAATTATTTTCTATTTTTTAGTTCGGTTAGCTATAAAAGCGTGTTTTTTTAGTTTTTTTAAACTATTATTTATTTTTCATTTTTTAGTTCGATTTTTCGAATTCATATGCATTATTTGTACTCCAATCAATAAGACTTTATAATTACAAATTTTTTGATCGTATTAAATTCCTTCCTTATCGACTGTAATTTCAAAGCATTGGTGTTTACCAAATTTTGTCCCGTTAAATAAATAGATTAAAAATTTATGTTCGGTTGTACAATCTCTTTATTAGATAGGTAGGAACTAATGTTAATAAAATACATATTTAATTTAGACTTAAAGATAAAAAACTTCTTCTAAAAGAGCCGGAGCTTCAGCTGTACCTAGAATACTGGCGGTGTTGCCTCTTTGGATTTCGAGGCTTATTCGCCGGACAAAATGTGCCCCGGACCTGGGATCACCAGAACTTTCATTAAAAAGTTTGCCTAACGTTGAAGCAAAAGTTATCGCTTCTGGTGAACATGAACCGAGTGTCTCGGCGGCGAAAGCTAAAAACTGAAAAGAACTCGCCACGCAGCTGTATTTTTGATGTTTATTTGCTGCTGCCCTCTCAGCTGCCGCTCCGGCCGCGCGAGAAGTGGCCTGAATGTAGGACGGCGCCAGAGTATCCACACAGGTGGCGTCCCATATTAATGCCTTTCCACTTGCCCACGGCACTAAGGTCACCCCGTCCGGGCGTTTACCATCCGAGCGACTGATTCCTGGGGGCTCGGTGATGCTGGGGTAGTTTGCTGTCACCAGTGCTCTTTTTATAATGTTATTTATATTGTAATGGCGGGATAAACGACCAGCGCTCCTTTGGCATGATAAACCGTGGTGGCCCCATTCGGTAACGTTGGTACCACAGACGCACGTATGAGGATGGCACAATCTAGCACCGACTCGAAGGCCTATTGAAATTCTGAGAGTGTTACTGTCAAGCAGAGTGCCTAGGCTTGGTGATGGATAGGCCCCCTGCCCCGGATTCGGCGACTGATGATGCTAGAATGCGAGCTTTGTCAATGTCAGCACTATTCATCAAGAGGGAGGAGTGTATAGATTTTATAATCGGCAAATCCCAGGCTTTTTGGAGTTTAAGACGGATTGGAATAGGTTCTTCTGGGCACCTGGATTTCCAACCTTCGATAGCCCTGTTCAAGCAGTCCACCTCGAAATCACAGCCAAGTGATGGTGAAAGAATACTACCCACGAGTGGTAAACTGCTGTGGACGGAACTCAAAAATGCTGGAAGTGCAACATCTTTTGTGCATCGTATGCCAACTCCGCCGAAGCCTATGGGAAGAGAGGCTTGTATCCAAGCATTTCCTTCTAATTGAATGTTCGTTATTTGGGATAGGCCTTTTTTGACAATAGCGTCTATTTTAGTTAGTGCTTCTGTATTGCGCCATAAAGGGCAACAGCGCATAAAGTATGTGAATCGCGGGATACCAAAACAAAATTTAAGGAGATGTAAGCCGACATGAGGTTGGATAGCACGAAGGCGATTTGTGAATATCTCCAACATATTGGTTTTATTTTCTAAAAGCGTTGTTGTGGATTGTTCCGTCAACGGGGTGCCCAGGAAGAATCTGTTCTCTTCAGTTAGAGTTTTGATTCCCGGTGTATTTTTTTCCAAAAGGCTTTTGATTTCTGTTGTCCTATCGGCGGTTAATTTCGAGAATATTGCTTCGCATTTTGTAGGGTTCAGCTCTGCATAAAGAATGAACAAGGTGAGAACGCAATTATCCTGAAAACATTTTTGCCTCCGTTGTACTGTACCAAGTATGGAGTGTGCAGAGGAGTGTACACTCCATAGTACCAAGTGCCCGAGCGAAAGAGTAAGTCCGAAAGTGCGGGCATGCGCAGATCTCGCGCTAGCTCTGTCTCTTTTACTCCACTACAGAGGATCTATAAAATAATTTATTAATCCTGGCGGTCCTAATAAGGATAATGGGAAACTGTTATGAAATTATTGCATTGTCATCGGTCCTTGATACGTTTTTTTTTTTATGTGACTGGACATGATGGCTAATACCACACCTTCTGTCATGGTATTAGCCCAACACACCACATGGGAACTAGGTGCCATGCCAGGACCTTCCTTATATTGCTCGGCTACATTGAACTGGATGGAAAACACGGACAATTTTAATTGCCGCTTCGACCATCGTTCATTCAATGCGATGGTACCAACCCGGGCGGGATTAACCCTACCACTTAGTAAGTAAGGAAGGGGACCTACAGTTTAACGTGGAATCCGAACCACGGCCAGCCTCTCTCAACGGTTTAATGGTCACCCATCCAAGACCAGACCGGACCCAGCGTTGCTTAACTTCGGAGAGCGATCGCCGAAGTGTCGCGCCACTGGGCCACTGAGGCTGAGAATGCAAAGTTTCAAATTAATCAGACTTCTGGAAACTGGTGAAAATTTATCTCAAAGATTCCATTACATACATAGATACATGCAACCCAAGCTAATAAAAGCGTGTTAATGATTAATCCTGGCGGTCCTAATAAGGATAATGGGAAACTGTTATGAAATTATTGCATTGTCATCGGTCCTTGATACGTATGCAAAGTTTCAAATTAATCAGACTTCTGGAAACTGGTGAAAATTAAGTTCAAAGATTCCGTTACATACAAACACATTTTTGGTGGGCTGAGATCAGACATTCTCCACTTGTGGTTGCGACTGCGTCATTTTAGAAGCCGTTAAAACATTTAAATCCAATTAAAAACTACTCAAGTAAGTACATAATATAGACTGTCGTAGCTGTAAAATAGACGAGTGAGGCCAACGTTGTTAGTTATTTTTTCAATGGACTACCAATATTTGATCCTGTGAAGCTGCTACCACCACAGCCGGCCGCATGCAGCCGCGAGCAGGAGTTGACATCTGTTATCACCGCAACTTAATTAAGGGGGGATTGAACCCAAAAGAGTTCGATGAATTCTGTAGACTTAAGTCTACATATCATGAAAGTGGGTGTGGTTATTCAGCGAGTTAGCAAGGACACGAGTGACAACACGGTATGGGACATACAATGACGGTACCGCCCCGGGCAAAGAGTTCGCTTGCGAATTCGTTTAATAATGACGTTCTCTAGTTCTAACGACACGTAAGTATTTCACAGGAGATTGCGTGGTGCGACGAAAATTCGATGCTGCGCGTCCCGAATCTCTTGAAAATCACATTCGCCTGTGATTCACAGTCACCTGTGACTCGCCTGTGAGTCATGGAATGACAGCGACGAGTCATCTATTTGTCCCTTCCTTCCTAATAATCCTAATTAGAGTGCGATGGCACAAAATAATATTTTCAGCGATAACCTCAGGCGAAAGCTAATCGTATACGTTTTAGTTTTTTAGGGAATGCAGAAGAAAACTCAAAAACGTATTGTAGTTGTCGCATAAACGACCTCACCTTAGAAACGTCAAAACTGTCATTTTTGTCAATTTTGATTTACGACTTTTTAGATGAAAGATGTACTCCATGATGCATTTAAATAAGGTTTAGAGACAAAGTAGAGTTTTTTTTGTCTTTGAACACATTTAAATGTGATTGACCAGCACAAAGTATGAAACAAAATATTAAAGGTTATGTTTTTGTGGATACTTCCCCACGACTTGGTAATTAAGAACAATTTATTTTCGGAATAACATGGAGACAATTGAGTCATTTCAATTACGTAGATTGAATAAATAAAATTTTCAAATCTATTCTGTTTTTGTATTTTGTATGGTATCTGATAGCTATGACAGATCTTTTAGGAGAGCTCGCTTAGACGCCACCTGTCGTGATAAATGAGAAATCTTCCCCATTGAACAACGTGTTCGCTTCATGAGTGCTTTTACTCCAACTACGCCTTACGATTTAATTTTATATCGCCACTCCCGAACTTCCTTCCTCGAAGCAGGATTTTTTTGTACATAAAAAATCCTGCTGCCATGTTGGTCCAAATGATCAAAGCAATGTATCTATTGATGGCCGGCTGCAGTTTCTCTAAGCTGGGAGGTATCAACGAAACGACAAAATAGCCACGAGACGAGATCGCTACGGCAAAGCGGTTTGTACGGGGCACACGCGATAATCCGACGGATTTGTCCTGCGATCCTGCGCGCCGCTCCGTACTCGCCCTGCCTCTTAATTGTTTTTTTCACTTCATTTATTTAAACTTTTTGGTAGTCAATCTACACTAAGTTACGTCACAAAGATCCGCGGATTCCATCAACCCAGTAACTAAGAACCCGCAAATAAACTTTACAGGTTTACATAACATATTTTTCTGCCCACAATTATGAAATACGCACTCATAGATCTAAATGCTACTGCCTATGCTACTGCCAAACAATTCTTTGGTAGAACAGATTAAGGCAAAGAACAAAGAACAATAGAAAAAGCAACCCTCAGTTTAAATGACTTACAACTAACATAGTTACTAATGCAATAATATAAATTAATGTAATTTATAGCATTACAAGTATTCACTGGTGCAACCTAGTTTCTTATTTTGAAAGACGCCACATTGGTAAGACCTATACGAAGTTACATAACGAAATAGTCCTAGTTCTCACGGAAGGAATTCACTTTGACATTACTTTGGCGTTCTGGTAATAGATCGCAGCGCCACACGGAACGAGTACCTACCTAGCACGAATTTAATTTGAAACGAATTTGCTAACGAAAAATAACATTAACATTTCCACAAGCGATCAGGGTGCACCAGAATGTCGGAAGTTATTTATTGATTCAGGAGTGTGTATACCGTCTGTAAATGAATAGTGCAAGAATTGGCCTCCTGGTCGTAGTACAGTCGCATTCCAAAGTCCAGTAGCACAATCCAACGCGATTGTAAAATTTTATTATAAGAAATAGGGAAAAATAAGAAATAGGGAAAAACGCTCATAGAAGTCATGAGGCCGATTTCGATGAAAACTAGAACTGCATAATTACATTTTAGAAAAAAAAACTAGCCGGACTTGAACCCGATGATTTAAAAAAAAATACGCACACTATTTTCTGGTGTAATAAAACACACCAGACGATAGTGTCGCTTACAAGGAACCAAAATAAAGAAAAAGTAATGTGATAGTTGAAAAAAGTTTTTTGTTGGTCCTTCGAGACGAATACACAACGCGTTGACCAGTGCTTGCAGTAGCCACCATACCAAATATATATTTCATTGAACTGCTCACTGATGAATGTGCTGTGCATGTAGAATCGACCTGCACGGATTCCGACGATGGTTTTAACCAACCCATCGTTCACGGGCGGGCGGGTGCAACTCGTGACCGCTCCACCGGAATTAGCCGCGGTGTAACGCGACGCCGCCGCGCGTCGGCGGTAGTGAGGTGTGACCCCACTCTTCGGGCGAAAACTGAAAACACGTGCAGTGACGGCGCGCCAGGTGTGCTCAACCGTCGGCCGATACGCTTTTTTTAGTGTATGGGTAATTGTTTATTGTTTATTCATCATCCATAGACAGTACACTGCACTCGGATTTGTCATGTTTTATCATAAGCCAGTTCGGCAATCCCAGCAAAGAAGAACTGGCAAGAAACTCCGCTGGTTTTTTTTTCAACGTCCACTTAGTCTACAAAAGTATTTAGAATCACAGGTAAAAACGCTAAATTAATATGAATTGACGAGAATCAACAATCCATGACATATGCAACAGTTCATGACAAATATCAATTTATTTGTCAAAACCATGCCTGCCATCTAACATGTTGCCAATTGGAGCAAGCCAGTCCCCACAAACAGCACCCGCTCACGAGCATCACGCCGGGCACAGCCCACCCACTCAAATGACACAGCCACCTTCATATTAGCCCGCCACACCACATTATCAAAAAGAATTAAGAGGCATGCCAGGACCTTACCTTTATGAGCACGGCTACATTGAACTGAATGGAAAACACGGCCAATTTTTCAATGCCGTTTCGACCAAATCAAATAAAATCAAAATATTTTTATTTCAGAGAGCATTATAGGTGGAAAAAATTATATCTATAGAAATCATCAATTCATATATTTGCAATAGTCCACAGCAATATAGGAGTTCTTCATAATATAATAAAATTAAGTTATGTTAAAATTAATAAATTTATATTCCGTTACTGCAGACCATCTTTGCATCTAATGCGATGGTACCGACCCGGGCGGTCTCAACCTTAACTAAATGGGACCTACAGCTTTACATGGATTCAGAACCATGGAACGGATAGCATTCGTGAGGAGATTCACTTATCTTGAAAAAGTGGTACATGATCTCCTGCATGCACGGCGGTCACCGCGTCGAGCTACGAGTCGCATATGATGAAGTATGCAAGCCCTTATTACTTACATTCGGTCTGTATTATACAGGTTGTCGTAACGGCCAGTACATTAATTTCGCCAGCGTAATCCTCATGTTTTTCCGAGGCAAAAAAGTTTATATTTTTTTGCCCTCCAGTTACCGAGATATACATTTTTGAAATGTATCTTTTTGTCTAGTGTAATTTGATATGGAATGTTTAGTTTAGCTAAGGAAGGCCTTGGCATGTAACCTAGATCCCACGTGGAGTATCAGGCTAATGTCATGACAACAGGTGTGATATTAGCCATCCATGTCCAAGTACACACAACATTCCCACGTTCTTAGATACCATTACATTATTTTTACACTAAATTATTGAATTTTTAGAGTTTGCTTCTTTATAATTTTTTTAAATATGTTATTTACAATATCGGTTATTGAATTATATAATTTGTATGGGAAGATATTCAGCAAAAAGTTATTAAACTTTTTTGTTTATTTCAATCCCAATAATCATTTTCCAAATTTAATGTACTGACAGTTACGACAACCTGTTTAGTTTCACGACGGGATTATTTCCTGCATACTTAAAGTTTGCTCCTCATAAACTCCTATCTCCAAACACAAGGTCACACAAGTCGCGCATAGGACATTTCATTTAATAATATTTTAAAATAACTAAAACAATTTTCCATAATTTAAAAAGTAAATGTGTAGGTTATGGGATAGCTATAATTTAAATGTAAAATTGTAATGCTGAGATATAGAGTCGCAACTCGAACTAACACCAACCGAAAGTAATAGTAACTACTTTCAATATTGATATTTCGTCAACACAAAATGTGTCAAAGTATCTACTACTTTTCGATAGGTATCTGATGCGTTGAATTCATAAATTAGGCAAATAGTTTAAAAATGCAAAAAAGAACAAAGAAAGAAGCGTCAGATAATTACCTTTATAGGTTTTATTGTATCATGCACATTTTGTAAAATGTTTAACCAAGATGTAGTTATTTTTAAAAATAATAAAATGTCATTTCTCTTATATAAATAGGAGCAGTTTGCCGTTATCACGTGCTCAAACTTTGCAAATGGCAGAAGATGCACATACCATAACTAAACCTGCGCGCGACACGGTCCGGAGATTCGAAATGTGCGACCCCTGCCGCTCGCATTATGCGGCCGACCGCGCGGCGCGTTCACGCCGACCGCACGCCGCCCGCCGGTTGAGCGCCCCTGCGCATAATCAGATCACCGTTGCCCACCGTTTGCGACCACTGCACGCATTACTCGCGAAAGAAGCGGACTGAATTCGAGTTTAAAGTCAGCGTGCGGGATGGTGTGGTGGTGAGGTTTTTGCGATTGTTTGGAGAGAGTGCTCCATGTGTCAGTTTCCGGCAGGAGATTTTCACGAAGGCATGCTCAGGGCGTAAGGATTGCAGCGGCGAGAAGAGCAGGCCAACAAGAAGACGAAATACATTTTTTTTCATTTAATTGGACCGAAGTGATTGTCAGATATTATCCTAACACACCACATGGAAACTAGGTGCCAACAACTCGGCTGCATTGAACGGGGTGGAAAACAATCATTTCATTCAATTTCATTGTCGCTTCGACCATCGATCATTCAATGCGATGATACCAATTTGGGCGGGAATAACTCTAGCACCTAGTAAGTAAAAAAGGCGACCTACAGTTTTACGTGAAATCCGAACCACGTCTAGTTTCAACGTCTGAAAATGGTCACCCATCCAGAACCGAACCGCGCTCAGAGGTGCTTCACCAAGCTCATCGAATCTCAAGTCGCTGCGTAACTGGGCTACGGAGGATAACAACCGAGGCTGACTACTGGGTGGAACTGGGTGGGGTTTTTGCAATGGTTTGATGAGAGCGATGTAAGAGAGGTGTCGTGACAGGTAAGTCCACTGGGTTGTCAGTTTCTGGGAGGAGACTCCGCCGACAATTTGTCCAGGTTTGGCGTCAACGCCAATTTAGGTGACAACTGGGCAACTTTGGGGAGTCGCTGGCAGTGGCATTGGACATCTCCAAAGCCTTTGACCGTTTTTGGCACCGGGGCCTACTAGGCAAGCTCCCGTCCTTCGTCATTCCTCTCAAGCTTTGCTCATGGATCGCCAGCTTTCTGTCGGGCCGCTCCTTGTACGTTGCCATCGATGGTGCGAATTCGGACGACTTCCCGATTGGAGCTGGTGTACCACAGGGCTCAGTGCTATCACCAACGCTATTTTTAATCTTTATTAACGATTTACTGTCCCTCGGAATAATAAGCAGTTACGGAGCATGAGGGGTATGTCAGGGACTGGAGGACACAGCCCATCGAGGCGCAACGTTCTGTGGTAAATAAGGTGGACACTGTCCTCGAGAAACTAGCCAACTTGTCGCCTTCAACGTTCGCAAGACCCAATGCTGTGTTTTCTCTGCCCAAGGTAGAACCCTTTCCGCCCCTCGCAAGTTTCCAAGGCAGCGTCGTACCTGTCTCGGATCACATGGACAGACAAGGAGAATGTGAAGAGAACGAGAAGAGAACGAAAATGACGAGGAGAATCAGAATTTGAATAAGCTCGATAGCTCAGCCATAGTCCGCAAATCCGGCATGACGCCTCGCTGAGCGTGGTTTCGCGAGGCGAGGTGTTTTTTGGCTTTTGTCCTCAGCACAGCCACCCATACCGTTTTTTCATTAAAAAAAACTGGGAGTACGGGCTCGGTACTATATACCGGATAGTCGCCTATTAATCATCTTATTACTGCGTCACACACGGCCGAATACGCAGAGACAGACTGAAACCCTTCAGCCTTCACGGGAGCGGGCGGTGCGCGGGTGCGGCCGATCAAAGCTCGCCGCCAGCCCGCCCCGCCGCCCGCCGCCAGCCCGCCGCCCCGCGCCGCCGCCCGCCGCCGGGGCGGGGGTGATCGTGGAAAAGATTGACGACGCGAGGAAGCTAATTAGCTGCGGATCGTCGCCTCGCCTTTAGCGCGGGACGCACGTGCGTGTACGGGGTGATTCTGGAGGCGAAATAACACTTTTCTTTAAAATTACGGAAGAGAAAAGGAACTATTTTATTCCTCTATTAAATCTCCAACGTGTGCATGCCAGGGGGTCTTGTCAGGAAGTGATAATGAGACGTTCTCGCATGAGATGCTTTCTAATTATATGTAGACAAACCGGCCCAGTGTGGGTCGGACTCGCACACGAAGGGTTCCGTACCATCGTACAAGATTTCACGTTTTTTGTATGGGGCCCCCTTTCATTTTTATTATTTATTAATTTTACCTATTTGTTGTTATAGCGGCAAAATAAATACATACTCTGTGAAAATTTCAGATGCCTACCTATTACGGTTCATGAGATACAGCCCTGTGACAGACAGACGGATGGACGGACGGACGGATGGACGGACAGCGGAGGCTTAGTAATAGAAAACTTCCGTTTTCACCCTTTGGGTACGGAACCCTAAAAAGATTCTTTTTTCTATACAGCGGTTGACATTTCGCAAGTAACTCACCCACGGATGTGAGATTCAAGAGTCGTACACAGAAGTGACAGCCTTTACTTAGCTTCCGTGTGGGTGTTGGAACGTAGAGCGCTACCAGCATGCTCCACTAGCGCTGTGCTGCGCGCGACGGAGAACAGCGTTTTTGTCTGCGCGCGCGCATAGCGTAACGCTGTCGAGTTCACACAACGCGAAAATAGCCGGCTAGTAAACGCTGCTAGCTTCAGCCAACATTTTATTATTGACTGGTAAGCCATGATGAATTAGTTTTTTTTATGCAACCTGACATGGATGGCTAATAACACACAACTACCGTTATGATATTAGCCTAAAACACCACATTCCCGCAGGGATTAGGTACAATGCCAGAACCTTCCCTTTATGAGCACGGCTACGTTGAACTGGATGGAAAACACGGACAATTTTTAATTGCCGCTTCGATCAACTTTTCATCCAATGCGATGGTACCAACCCGGGCGGGCTTCACCCTACCACCTAGTAGGGGCGGGACCTACAGTTTTACATGGATTCCGAACCATTAAGCAGCTCGCAATCGTGACGAAATTCTATTTCATTGATCTTGAATTATATTTATTAATCAACATGTTGTTAATAAATATATTTAATATATAAATAATCATATTTGATAAAGGACGCTATCTCACAGCTCATAAGCGTACTGGGCGACATATTTCGCCTCCAACGCCGGAGGATCATCAGGACCACTTTAGAATCATGTCGGCCCAGTACGGCATTGCGCATCGGAAAACCATAAGTTCGACAAATACTACGTACAGCCACGCGGCGCAATAATTCCAATAAGCCACTTGTATATGTGGTGCAACATTGCAAGGTATATAAAAAATATATTAAATTATTTGATTATTAGTAAAATACTCAAAGTCCAATGCGAGGATTGCTTTGTGCCAGTTCACATGCAATACTAGCACGAGCAAACTGCATTGACTGGCGCAATCTCCGCTTGCATGTGTAATACCGGAACAGGTCGGCATCTTCAGTTCGGTAGCTCCCACCGATCTTTGCTACGCCATGCCAAACTATGCCACGCCATGCCGCGCTGGGCGACGCGACGCGCTGCCACGGCGGCACAATGACGGTAATTAAAGAGGACATTTTTGGAACGTCTTGACACGTTTTTTTGTGGCCCCAATTTGTAATTTGTATCATAATTAGTGAAGATTTAGTGGCAGATGGTCCTTGTATAAATTTAACTCCCGCCCTGTTTTTAGTCCGTCGCTCGTTCTTTGAAGTGGCTTATGATGAAATTTTATTTATTACGCAACAGACTAACTAATGTCACTAAATCTGTAAAATCTAACTGTATGTCGCTTTGTCTGTACGTTTGTAACGTGACAATCATTTCCCCGGTTTTGATGCACTTTGTATCTAAGTCTACTGTTTGATTCCTACCGTCAATTTAAATTGATAGTTTGTCAATAGAATGTGATGCCACTGCTAAATGCTTTAAATTAGTTGCTACCATGTTCATAGTAATAGTTACTTCGCACTAATACTGGTAACTAACTCGCAAGCAAGTGAGTGAATAAATCTAACGTTTGATTGCACTTCGTACCATTCTAACTGTCAAACGATGTGTCATTAGGCCAAGTGAACTGAAATTTACCAGTTACCAGGTACAAATGTCAGTAAATCATTCACTTGCCTGTTCACCCGATGAGTAGTATACCATGGTAGCCCCCAGGGCCGGCTTTATACATGTAAATGAATGAATGGTAAAATATTTTTTGCTAGTTACCTCTTGGAGCGTTGAGAAGAGACCTAAGTAAAATATATTTTCCTGTTAAAGTGGCCCAACCCGCTCATCTCCCCATACAAAAGGGGAAAGAAGATCACGCCCATATTTCTTGTCATAGATCCAAAATTTTGCTCAAAATAGCTTTATTTGATCGAACTAGATGTCTGATGACCATTGGCATTGTAAAATTGTGTTTGGTTTCCAAGTTATAAGGTCCGAAAGTTCGAATTTTTCGCGCGTTTTATACTATAACTTTGGCAGTGGATTACGCAATGAAAAAGAAAGAACATCGTAAAAAGATAAGTCATCAGACATAGCTTATTTAATCAAGATTTATGATCTATTTGGTTTTTGTTAGATTTTTGACTACAGCGGTCGTGGTTTACTTTTAGCTATAAGTCGTTTTGAAATTAGAATTTTCGTAAATCTTACCAAACCACACACTATGCACATTGTCTTATTTGTGGACATGTTGCATCTTCCTCATTACGGAGCCTGTCTTATTCTTTGAACCAGAGAAGGTCCCAGAGCGCAACAGCACGGTTTTGTACCGTGCCCGCGAATGAGTTAGGGCCGCCGGGTTGGGCCACCTTAAGCAAGCTATTATGTCGTTTTTGCATTATGTGAAGAATCGACCGTGAAGGAAGGACACATTCATTAAATAAAGAAAGCAGTGTCTTCATATCTGTGTCACTCTGTGTTCATTAGTGTAGAGCAAGGCTGGACTAGAACTGTGCTCGAACCAGCAACACAGTTTTCTTTCCTTAATTAATATGTCCTTTCTTCACGGTCGATTCTCCGTACAATCATATTCTTTGATAAGATGCATTGTATTTATCTCTAGTTAATACCATTTATTGTTGATACCCAATATAATATTTTATTATAGGATACACTAAATGTATTCAAAATGGTTCACTGTCCCCAGTTTTGTCTAAATCCCTAAGCGTTCCAGAAGCTAGACCCGGAGTCCCGTTTTCATGAGCCAACTATCCCATTTCCACCAAACATCCAATAAAAACGATACGGCCATTGGCCGAGAGCGAAGAAGATTCCATAAGAAAATTCCGCGCTCTCTCAAGATTCGATGGAGCGGCTGTAATTTCGCGAACCGTAAGTAAACGGGGAGGAGAGATCGCAGACTCCATTAAGATTATCCCCCCCCGCCACCCCCGACCCCCCCCGCCCCCCCGCGGAGATCTCATGGCTTTTTTATCGTCTGCCCTCCTTACGTCTTCACACGGAGCGTGCATTTTTTCCCGCGCCGAAGTGGCTCGGGTGCGGCACGATAGGGCGACGCAGCGAGACAGGAAGGACTGGTGCAAATAATATAATGAGTGGAGATCGACGCTCATTCGCACGGCGGCAGCGTAGCCACGAGTTAGTGGAAAAGCACTGACTGTATTTAGTTGCTTATGAATTCGGGACGCACAACTTCGAATGCTCTTTGCATTATATAGCGTCCTGTGAAGTTCTTCGCTCGCTTCAATAGTCGGCGGATTGCCTCGTTGCGCACCATATCCCGTAGCGATATTCCCATAATGGCTCGCTCCATTGGTCGCTGGGCAACTTTCATCTACTGAACAACGGCAATCAATGTTAAAACGTCACTTTTAGTGAACCTCATGGAGTTCCTTCCATACTGTCCATACAAAGTGACGTATTCAATCATACTTTGACATTGATTTTGATTTTTTGTCCTTTCGTGCACACGGCGCACTGCTCGTCGACACAGCGTAGGGGTTCCCGGAGGAAGCCATCTTGTAAGATGGCGGTCTCTCTTGCCGCCATTACCATACTTTACTCACAAGAGATTATTTAAATGGCTCGCTGGCTCCATTTAAAGCGGGCAAAATAAAAATATACACACAGACCTGCTCTCGGCAACTTTGTGTGGGTTTTAAATAATGTATTTACTTTCTCGAGTTTCTCGAGATTTGTAAGCAAGAGAGCATTGTAACACGGATAAACGAAATAATATAGAACTTGAGTAAAGTTGCTCCATTGCTACATATTTTTTTTCTTTTCCAGTAAAATGCGTAGATCAAATATTTTCTGTAATTGCTTCAGTGAATTGTCATAAAATATGTAAAATACACTTTTCCGTGTATCGTTATTTTGAAGATTTTCGTTTTTTTTTCATTTACTTGTGCTATGTGACCTTGCTTCTTGGCAAAGTCAATGATTGTAGGTCAACGGGAAGTTTACTCCAAGTTTTGATTCTATGTGATTTGATGTCTTAATATGTGCCGTATTTTTTATGGCTTTCTTTTCGAAAAATCGTGGTTTTTTTTTTCAGCATCAATTCTATTAGACCAGGTCTATTAGGCCTAAGAATTTAATATTAAATTCAAAATTGTAGGTACCTCTACAAATTCCTGAGAAAAACGGGACAGACAGAAAGACAAAGAAGCAATTCCATGAGGGTTCCTTTTCATTTTTGAGGTATGGAACCCTAAAAAGGAACGAAATTTGTCAGCGATTCTCGCCCTATTAACCAGAGTCTTCAAATGAAAAAGGACACACATTAAGCTATTGTTAAAATACGAATTCAGTCTGTCCTATCTTAAAACAATGGCCGGCCACAAGCAAACCTCCGTAATGACTCCTTCCACAAAGGAATTCGCTCGCGAACGAGCCATCCTACCCCGAACAATAAGTTAATTTCGCCCGGCAATAAGTGTGTAATTAGCTGCCTTATCGTCTGCCGGAGTGATTAACCTTCGGGGTAGAACCCCCCTCGGGGGTGAAACTTCCCCCCCCCCCCCGCAATACCTCCGCCATATTCGCCGAGCCCACCCACTCGCTCCTCCGCCAATGGCGGGCGCTCCCGCTCTTTTGTCTATGGTCGTTCCGTTCTTGAAACGCAAACGTCCTAACAGCCACCTCATTGCCCCTCGAATCGGGAGCTTACCACTGTGGAGGAAGGTCGGTTTTGGGGTGTCCGCGCGTACAGGGTGGTGGATAAATAGCGGATGTTTATCGCGAGTTTACGGGGTGCGAGGTTATTGTTGGCGAGACACCCTGTAATGTGCGCAGCTCGTTATCGGGCGGTCGGAGTGTGTTTAGTGACACCATTTATTATGGAGATATCGCTCTTGTTTCTGCCGGGAATAACCGCTGTGTGGGCAAATGGTAAAGATGATTTATGATAGTTGCGATAAGTTGTACTATTGCATACGTGGCTTGGTTGACCACAGAATAAGTTAATAGCACTGGTTGACACGGTTTTATTCGTGGAATAATCTTACTTAGAAACAATGATCTCGTCACTTTTATTTTTTGGGGCAACGTTGAAAGAAAAAACCGGGCAAGTGGGAGTCGAACTCGCACACGGAAGGTTTTATTCTTTTTTACTAGTTTTGTTTGTTATTATAGAGACAATATAAATACACACTCTGTAAAATTGGCAACTGTCTACCTATTACGGTTCATGAGATACAGCCCAATGACAGGCGATCGGACCGCGGAGGCGTAGTAATAGGGTCCCGATTGATGGCACCCTTTGGTAACGGAACCCTAAAAGCAGCGCTCAAGATCACCCAAACTTTTTTATGTACCTATATGGACATGGGTGGCTAATAAAACACTTACCTTCATTATATTCGTCCTAATATCTCATTAGAACTAGATTCCTTGCTAAGACTACTTTTCCTCCATGAGTAGTCACACACTCTTGCATTAGTAATAGTAATTGGACTTATACTGAGAAAAAATAAAGGTTAAATAAAACGAAAACCAGTCACCGCAATCCGAAACTCGGGTGAAAAGGATATCACAAGAGTCTGGGGGTCCATTCAGGGCAAGAGTAAGTTCGAGTTCGGGAGTGAGTTAACCTAAAAATAGCTGGGAAATATATTATTATTTAAATAACGGAACCGTTATTTATACTTCCAACGTATTTACGGGACAGACCAGATTTTTACCTAACTGTAATGATGTTCAAGAAGTGTGGGAACATTGACTATTTAAAAAAGTGAGTTGATATTTAGTGACGAATTCGAACTCACTGCCCTAAATGGCCCCCTGGTGCCAGAGTGGGCAGTCTGAGTTCTCACCGAAATTGGCGTTTACGGCAAACCGATCGACTGGCGTTTTCTCCAAACTCCATACAAGTTTTTACTAGATATTCTGTGGTTTTACTTCTTAAAGCTGTCAAAGTCAAACGCGGACTTCCGATTTGTATGAAAACGCGGAGTGGACGTAACCGGCAACGTCGACGTATTTACGGCAACGTTGAGTAAGCTGTCAAATCAAGCTCGGACTCGCAAATGTTAGTTCGCTTAACGCCCGCTGCGCGCGCTCTTCAATTTCTCCATACATTTGAAAACGCCAGTCGATCGGTTTGCCGTAACGCCAATTTAGGTGACAACTTAGACTACCGGCTCAGTATTGATACGTATGCGTAGTGAAAATGCTATATGAATCTAACTACTATACAAGAGTTTTTTTGTAACTTAAGTACGTTTTATTTATGTCTAAATGTAATATTTCTAAACTAAATCAACCATACACGCATTTACTAGATCATATTAGCTTCGCAGCCGAACGTAATCAATCAATCACTGTAAACTAGTTTGTAAGTATCAATGGAAAAAAAATATACAATGACCAACCTGACGAAGTTTCTTGTCGGCTCTTCTTCGCCAGAAGTAATCGAACCGACGGAGGAAATAAAGAAACTGAAACTGAAATGGTTGTTCTGAAAACGGTGGGCCTTCCCACTCATCTCCCCTTACAAACGTGGAAAGAAGTTCATGCGCACATTTCTTGTCGGAGATCCAAACATTATACTCAAAACATCTTTATTTGATCAAACTAGATGTTTGATGATCATTGGCATTGCAACATTGTATATGGTTTCTAAGTTATAAGGTCTGAAATTTCGAAATTTTCGCGCATCTTATGTATGGTCGTGGTTTATTAAATGATAAAACAAAAATGTAGTTTTGGTTTGATTTTTGGCTACAGCGTCCGTGATTTACTTTTTGCTATAAGTAGTTTTTTAATTATTTTTTTGTAAAATCGAACACTATGCGTGTTGTTTGCTTTGTGGACGTGTTGCATCCTTATTAGTCTGTGGTTGCATCCTCCTCATCACGAAGACAGAGCGAGAGCACAATACAACGATTTTGTGCTGTGCCCGCGAATGAGTTATTCCCATCGGGAAGGTCCACCTTAATGTTTTAGTTGAGTTTACTAAAACTGTGTTAATGGAACTAAACAAATTTAGCAATATTATTTATAGATGACGTCTGTTTAATCAGTGTATATTGGGCTAATATCACAAGTATTCGTATCCAAGGTATTCGTACAAGTATTCGTATTCAAGGTATTCGTTATCCATGTCCGTTTACACCAGAGCTGCCTAGTCCCAGTTGTCACCGAAACTGGCGTTAACTAAACTTCGAAGTTCCGTGAAAACGTCAAACTCCATACAAGTTTTTACTAGATATTCTGTGGTTTTACTTCTTCGAGCTGTCAAAGTCAAACTCGGACTTCCGATTTGTATGAAAACGCGGAGTTGGCGCAAACAATATACCGTACCATCAAATCATATAAAATGACACAAAAGTAAAGCAGACTCGTTGTTCCAAATGCTTTTTCTAGTGCAAATTTAAAAGGACGAGTATTCCTCCCGACCGCGACCCAATGTACAATAACCGCGAGTGGGGGCAACAAAGCGAAAAAGTTAATTTTGTTACCCCCGACGCGACGCGAACATTGCGAGCGGCCGCGGCAGGGCGAGCACGGAAATGTTGCAACTTGCGACGACACGCACAGAATACGATCGCAGGAACGTCAAAACTGGACTGTAGGCCGAACTCTGTAGGCTGATTCAGTTTGACTTTTACTTTTTCTTAACTTTTTTCAGAAGGAAGCGATGGTACCAGGAGATTTAATAATAAATCCATGTTACAAAAGACATTTACTATGAAACTATTGAGCGTCTAACTTGAGAAAACAAGTGCGATTCGAACTAGCACAAGAAGGATTCCGTACCATTGTACAAGATTGAACTAAAAAAATACGTTTTATTGTTTTCGTTTTATTATTTTTTTAATTATTATTTGTTGTTACAGCTGCAATAGAAATACACGCTCTGTCAAACTTTCAGCTGTCTACCTATTACGGTTCATGAGATGCAGCCCCCGACAGTCGGACGGACAGCCGAAGCTTACGTTTGTGTACGGAACCCTAATATATAACTCGGTATTACACATATTTCTAAGCCATAATTTTACCAGCTTTAAATGATTTAAAAATAAAGGAGTCCTTCTCTGCACTTGGTTGATAATTAATAATTATTTTTATGCGCTGTGAACGAACATATCTCCACGGAACCAACTTGAACACATCTTCAGGGTGGTGTGAAGCTCTTAGGTTGGAGTGCACTATCTCTGGTTAACGTTAATTGTATTGTTAAGACTATACTTAGTTAATGACTTAAGAAGAAAGAAGACAGATATATCTTGACAATTGAGATTGCCTTAGCATCTGTTATTAGACTAGGAGGTCGCGACAAAAATGGTAACGATAACGTAAATGGCTGAAACTGGGTTCACAGGATAAAGACCAACCCTCTGAACCTAAATGTGTCAGTCTGCCTGTGCCAAGTGGTTGCGTTACGTAGATAAAGCGCCTGAAAAAGTAGTTATGGTGACAAAAAATATATATGATAAGGTAAATGGGCGCAAATAACGAAGCATGAAAGTATCAGTACATACTTTCCTAGCAATACCAAAACTGAACAAATCTCTGTTTGCGTTTCGTAGTTATAGGCGATTTAGGTTACAGATATAACTTTAGGTATATGTAAGTATTTAATTAAAAAAGCGACTGGTTTTTGTTGTATAATTAATAGGTATCAATGTTTCTAGACAACCAATATATTCATCAGCAGGTACATACCAACATCTATTTTATATAGCCAATCTAGATAACGCAACCACTTGGCACAGGCAGACCGACCTATTTAGCATCAGAGGGTTGGTCTCTTACATGTGAACCCAGATTCAGCCATTTACCTTATCGTGACCAAAAATGTCGTGACCTCCCGGAATATATATCATGACTAAATAGATACATTTTTTCCGTCAAGAGTTACCGTTATCACTTTAAAGGAGGCTTAGCCCCGGTTGCAGGAAGAGACGGCCGAGTTAATCAATGTTCAAACACGTCACTTTTAGTGATCCGCATAGAGTTCCTTCCATACTGTCCACATAAAGCGACGTGTTTGATCATACTTTGACGTTGATTTAGATTTTTTGTGCTTTCGTGCACTCGGCCCTTAGCCCCGGTTGCACGAAGAGACGGCCGAGTTAATCAATGTTTAAACACGTCACTTTTACTGATCCGCATAGAGTTCCTTCCATACTGTCCACATAAAGAGACGTGTTTGATCACACTTTGACATTGATTTTGATTTTTTGTACGTTCGTGCACTCGGCCCTTAAATGTTCTTATTAATTCTTCGAAACGGAGTTCCGTTCGACGCAATTAGCGCTTGCAAGCACAAGTCACAGCTAGTCGTAACGACGCGACGTACGTCCCCGAAGCCATCGTGACGTGTAGCGGCCTCCGTCGGTAGCCATGGCAACCCACCCCCCTCCCCGGGCCGGGCGGGCGAGAGCGCGGTGGCGCGGCTCTGTCCGCTCCGCAACCTCTATTAATTAGCAGCCTGTGTAAACCGAGCCTTATCACACGCCATTCGACACCGCAGCCGGGGCTGCTGGCAACCAGGGTGTGATGGCACGGTCCGGCCTAGCAGCCTGCGAACATAATTTTTTAGTACTGTTAAAAAAAACTTCAAGAATATTTTTAACCGACTTTTTAACACTTATATTTAATAAGTATTTTTTTAAATAATTAATAACTTATTTTAAACCCAACAGCGCATGCTGGAATTAGAAAATAGGCGATTAAGTAATCAAGTGTTCGTTGGAAGTCGGCACAGTAAGTACATCGCTGTTATACCAGCAAGTCAGAGATGTAACAGTATGTTGTTACAGTAACGTGCTTAGCAAAAAGTTAAGAAAAAATACGCCCAATTGCGAGTCATACTCGCACACGAAGGGCCCGTATAATGGCACAACATCACGCTTCTTGTGTTGTAATTTAAATAAAAAAAAAAACGTTTTTGGTTAGAGAGGCAATATGTGACACTTTGTGAAAAATTCAACTGTCTGCTCGTTACGGTTCATGAGATATAGCCCGCTTACAAACAGACGGATGAACGGATGGGCATGAACGAACGGCTGAGGCTTAGTAATAGGGTCCCGTTTGTACCCTTCAGGTACGGAACCCTAAAAATCAAAGTCCGCAAGCTTAGGCAGCACCAAGTTGGCAGGGTGGGGTAAATATCCATTCAGCTTCATCGTAATTAACTGCGAGGCACCATATCTGGTTAGCGATAAGTATAAAATTAAATTATGTATATCATTAGTAAAGATAGATCTATAATATATTTGAAAAATGTTACGGCTTTTCACGCGGCGGGAGGAGTCATTCTCCGACGTTTCGAACTGATCGTTCAGCCCGTTGTCGAGGAGGCATCCGCCATGTTCGTACGCAGCAGACGAAATATTTTCAAACATGTTTAACGACCGCGGTAATCTCAAAAGTATTATAGATCTATAATAACAGTAACTATAAATTAACAAGGGATGGTGCACTCCAGCCTGGACCTTACGACATTTATTGAAGGAAAGTGTTGACGAAATGCTAATTGAGCACAGTGGCATCAACATATTCCAGCAACGCCTCATTTACTTCAGGAGCGAATCCTGAAGGTATCAGCGGCGCCCTCTCGCGACCGGAAGTTGTTCGGCAATTTCCGTCATCCGCAGATAGGAAACCATAAATAGCGGCTAAGGATGTCAGCAATACGATAGCGATACGCCGTTGCCTCTTACCAGCGGAGCTCGCCTCAGTAATACAGTTTTGATTATTTCGCATAAATACAGCATATTAACGTAATAAATAGTTGGTAAAACAGAAATAATAGAAAACTAGAACATCACATTTATTTGCACATCATTACAAACATACGTAGGATCATAGCAGTAAGAAGATAGCACAAGTGGGGGGGAACCTGAGGGGTACATGGATTCCGAATCATAAAACGGCTTGCATTCGTAGCGAAATCTATTTATCAAGCTGAGAAAGAGAAATAAAGTGGTGCATTAACGGTACGGGGATTTGAATTCATGGCCTCTAACATGCAAGACTCCACGCGCAATGAAAAACTGTCAGCATCTTCCACCATGTAGAGGCATATCATGAAGGGTTTGTGGTATTAGCAACTCATGTCCAGTTACCAAAAAAAGAAGGCGAGAATTGTAAAACCGGCTGAGTACTGAAACCACACCAATGATATACGAAGTCCCGACACAGCAGTCGCGCGGTGGGAGGTGGCGGCGGACGTGCGAGGCGTGAGGTACATGGGGCAGGGGGCGAGGGGGGCGGAGTTGTTAAGCGATCTCTAGCCCGCGGCGCGCCACAATGCGGCGCGCGTAAAAACCTTATAAAATTTCAAATGGGAAAACGTACCAGGAGTTTTTCCCGTGAATTATGAATGGTAACGAGCTTGAGCGTGCCCCCTCCCTCCCTTTATCCCGCTGTTTTCCCTCGACGCGCGGGATTTGGGTTAGGTCGACTTGCTCATATTTTAACACGTGCCGTGCAGCATAACCACTTTGCAAAAAAGCTTTCTAAAAGAAACTAACTATGCAGCGGCTGCAAGAAAGGGTCCTTCGTGGATTTTCCCGTGTTTGTTGCTTCAAGTGACAACTGTAAAGAACTTTATGGAACCCATAAATGGTTGTAAATACAAATACATATATTGAATGACTGTTTCTGATGTGGACGAAAAGGTGGGCCAGGCCTTGAGACCCACGGCTGCCCAGAGCTTTCACTAGTAACTATTTGCTTGTTGAACATTTTTTTATTTATTTATTAAATCAGCAGTCATATGGTAGTAAACTATGTTAACTATCAATCAATCAACTAATTGTCATTTACAATATTAATGGTTAAAATACATTGCGTCTAACAACCCCAAAAACATAGCAATAAACCGAGGTTTGGAGCGTAAATAAATGTTTAATTAATTCATTTAAACGACATAATTATAAATTGCCAAAGTTAAAGGTAATTAAAATTTAGGGGTAACTGTAGGTGTAAAAAGCCCTTCTCATTAAGTCTTGTTGTTAAGTAAGATTGCAAGTGTAATATTAAGTACAAACATGTCTTATATTCCTTTGAATATTTAGATACAGCGGTGTAACTGAAGAAAGCTCAGGATGTGTTTTTTTATGTTAAGTGCGGCATATAGCGTACGTCAGGACCTTATATTATAAATGCTCAAATGCGCCCATGGGTTTTCGCACTTTCACGGGTTTGTGGTCTGCGCCATCTATTTTCAGCAAGTCAGGTGCTTCTATGCAAGCGTGGTTGATTCTGATAATGTAGTTTCGCATATGGGCGCTGTAATAATATTAAAATTAATTATTTAACAAATTGTATTTAATTTAAAATTAATTCTGATTGGTTGGTTAATTTGATTGGTTCTTAATTGCGGTTAACTCTCATTTTATCCGTATTAAAAATCAGTACATACAACACGATTGAAATAAGAATAAGAATATTTGTTGAATAAGAAACGGGGCTCGTGACTAACTTAACTCGAATTCGCGAGGGAAAGTACGCGGCAACACCGCGGCAAAGTACTAAAATTTGTGAAGTGAAGTGACGGTTTTAGCAGTTTGACATTCAAAATGCCGGTGATCCTATCCTATTCTTATTTGAATCGCAATGTATATCTATTCCCTAAATATGCACTGTAGATTTTATGTAAATGAAACTATTTCTTAAAAAAAAACTGTGGGATTGACATAAAGAGTCATCCGCATTTTTCGCGATGTAACCTAACCAAATAAAATATACACTCCCTAATGGCATTGGCATCGGTCCCATCGGCATTGCGTAGGGATCCCGGCGCGTTCCGCGGCATCGCGGACGCCACCCCGCCGCCCCCCCCCCCTCCTCGGCACCGCCCCCTCCCCTCCGCCGCGCCGCCTGTGCCCTGTTTAGATTGCGCCGCAAAAAGCACCTGAATATTTTATTTATTTCTTTGTTTCAAAACGGCGTTTTGTTACGAAAATAAAATGGTTTTTCGATACTCTCAGGCTTTGCAAAAACTCTTTTGTTCTTGGTTCTGTAATGTTAATTATAATCTGGGAAGGTATTTGATATGTTTTTAAAACCGGTTTAATTGTTACCCCTTATATCATAATACACACCGTTAGTTTTTTAAACGTCTTTCTTTATTATTGATTACATTTTCTTGTTCGTACGTAATGGTAATAAATGGGAGTTGTTTTTGGAGGTAGCATAAGCATAAATAATATGTCTTATAATATTTGAATGTGTTCGTATGTACCTATGTTACCGCTGTTAATTCTCTTAAATAAAAAAAAAATTAAAATTAAAATAAACATGCAAGTTCAGGAAGAATTTAAAAAAAGTAGAGGTGCGGATTTTTCTTTGTTTTGAATGCCTACGAAATTACTATTATTTATTGGTTATGAAACAACGACAAATTAATAAGACAATTAAAACTTTAAATGAGCAGATCACATTTTGGTCCTAAATTCCTCTCCCATATACATTTTACTTACAAATGAAAATATCTGCTGTGGCACTCCGTACATGTGAATTTAAAATTCTGAAACGCTTTGACTACTAAACTGAAAAAAAACTGAAAATAATAACTAAATCCTGAACCTTGGTGTGTGATCCTATCTGAAACCTAACTTCACAAGAGTATTCAACAATGAACAGGTGCGACCGCCAATAACATGCAGCTACATTATTGCGAAATAAAAATGCGTGCGGAATAAATAAAACATAAACGCCATATCACATCGCGCGCGCCGCTCCAGGGAGGGGTGTCTCCAGAAGTTATCCTGCGACCCGAGCGAGAAATGGCTGAACATACTCCCTCCCCGAAATAGAACGGCTTTTGTCTCGAATGCGGGTAGGTGTGGAATCGCGCGCGCCACCTCCGCGCGATGCGTCTTTCGGATTGCAGCGTCGGCGGTCGGCGGTCGTGTTGACGAGCGCTCTCCATGTATATTAAAGTGTCTCGCGGGCGTCATTCGCCCTCTCTCGTATTATTGCGTTATGATGATATCTCGCAATGGCGGAATATTCTCGCCACGCCACTGCGGGGGTTGATTTTATCATTAAATGTGGATATAATATTACTTATGTCCACCTAGGCCTGATGTTAGAGTTTGGTGACTTTGCGACTTTAAAAGAATTTTAACACTGCGTAATAAAGGAAGTTTATTGAAAGGTTTAGTAGGCAATCTATACATGGACATATCGAATGCTGTGTGGCTTTCAGCACGTACAAAATACAATTGAGCCTACTGAATTTCTTTCCGTTCATGGCGTAAGAGTCTACTAAGGGATTCGTCATTCGGTTCGTACCACCGCTTAGAATGAACGATGCTCGACAACACGATTTGATCTTTACGTAATACGATGTATTATTACGTAAAGGTCAAATACCTGCAATTGAATCTTGGAATTCCACGCTGAGGAATCAGGAATCTTTCAGTCTAGAAATATGCTTTTTCTTATAGCGGTTGTCAAAGCGTTTTTCTGGACGAAAAATACTGGGTTCGTACCACCGCATTGGATGAAACGATGGTTCAAGCGGCGATAAATAATCGTCCGTGTTTTCCATCCAGTTCAGTGCAGTCGTGCTCACAATGGGAAGATCCTGGCATGGCATCTAATTCCTTCGGAAATATGGTGAATTGGGAGACTATCATGACGGTAAATGTGTGGTATTGGCCATCCATGTCGGGTTCCTGAAATAAAAACCTAATGGAACGGTTTATTTGGTACCGAAATCATAAAATAACTTAATTATTTTTTTATTTTTTAACGACGTTTTAAGTTGAAAATAAAATTATAAATTCAATGTTACCCTTAACGAAATCATAGAATAAAATAAGGATTTCCAAAGATTTTGTTCTGATGAATGGATCCATGTAGTTTTCTCGACCCCCTCTTACAACCCCATATCTCGGCAACCTATTGACCGATTTGGGCAAAACATTTTTTGTCTCACTTACTCTTCTACCTGTGACGTTCTGACCAACGATACTCGAGTTATCGTCGTAAAAACATTCATACATACTTATTTATTTATTTATTTATTCGGTATTATTCAGTATGATCACTGATATTTTCTCGATTGGACTGATGTCCGACTGAATTATTTCCCGGATATTATGTGAGCTCACCATACAAATTTACATCCCCCATTTCACTGACTTAAAGTTTAATTTTAGCCACAAAAGGTAGATCCTTCTCCAAGGTCCAGGCTATCTTTTTATCGAAATTCATCAAAATTGGTTACAATTGATACAGAGTTATTTTTGGGTTTATAATATTAGTATAGACTTTAGAGCTTTCTCTCATATAATTACAATAGTTTATAACGTATGTGTTGCCGGTAAAATGTTTGTTGTTGTTGGCTACACATGGCATGCTTAGTTCAAATATATAATTTTTTTGATCAGCTCTAGTTTTTGAGTTTAAGATATGTTTGAACAAAAAAAAAACATAAATTCAAAAAATATTTAAATCTCAATATAATATCAAATCAATTCAAAATCAATATAAGATTCAAATCTCTCACGATTTACAAAAACAATCAGGTGCCCAAGACTTCTAATTTTTATCCATGAATATCCCAAAATACAGCAAATGTATATTTTTAACGAACTCCGACTTCTACAATTATGGAGTACATATATGTAGCAAAAATGATTTGGATCGTTTACACAACTTTTTCTTGAAGTACTCATCTTGCAAAAACTTTAGATGTTTATCTGAACAAAGTGAAACATACACATTATCATCGAACAAATACACTAATGATGGAAATCACTACATACCTAGTATAAAACGAAGTCGCTTTCTCTGTCCCTATATCCCTATGTCCCTATATCCCTATATCCCTATGTATGCGTAAATCTTTAAAACTACGCAACGGATTTTGATGCGGTTTTTTTAATAGATAGAGTGATTGAAGAGGAAGGTTTATATGTATAATAACCTCCATTAAATAGCGGAGAAATACTATTTTTGAGGTTTCCAATGTGATATCGTAAAAAAATATTTTTTTTTTCCGCGTACATTGCAAACGCAGGCTGAACCCTACGAGATTTATCTAAATAATGTACCAAGTATTGCATACATTGAAAAGGTCTACAGAAAACTCCGCGATGGTATATGTCTATCTCGTATGGATATCCCACAATAACATTTTTTTGTCATTTACTTTTTACGACAAATAATGGCTAATTTTCGAAGCGATTTAAACCAATACAGCATTAATCCTTATCCAATTAAATACCTTAAATACATTGTTGATTTAACATAGATCTATAAGGCCCTTGACAACATATGATTTAAATGAATATTTTCGAAGATATTACAGATTTAAAAATTGAGGGACGTAGAGTTTGCGGCGGTACCGGCCGGCCGGGGCGGGGCGGGAGCGTGCCTATAAACAGTGTGTCGGAGGCCGCGGTTCTCCCTATAGCACTTTGAATTTATTATTTCTCTAATATCTAATAATCAAGTAAAAATAATATCTAAGTTTTTTTTTATTTCAAATATTTCAATGTAGGAACTCTACGTAAAAAGGGTTTATTTGTGTATCATTGTGTCAAAATAATATTTTTTTAAATGATATTATGCCCGTGCAAAGCCGGGACGGGCTGCTAGTCAACAATAAAGTAAAATGAGCTGCACAAAAATGTTTAAGGTTAGATTTCAAAATAACACGTCATAAGCATACAACGACCACTATAAAACGCGGCGATAGACAAAAATTAAATTTTTGTAAACTAGTGTTGTAGTAATTTTTTTTCTGTAGGTGGTAGAATTTAAACGGATAATGTTTTATTATTTCTAATGCTATAAGAATGTAAAAAAATGTTTTTTGTGTTTCCCGTGGTATTTTCAATCCAGGCGAAAGGCACCTCTCGCATGAAAGGCAAGTCCTCTAGCCCCTTGACCACGAACTGAACTAAAACCTATTATTTCTCAAAACAGTTGCGAGTTCATAACCTATTATTATGTATCTATTATTTCTCAGAACAGTTGCGAGTTCATTGTTAGTTAGTATCTTTCATTCAATGTTAAAGTACCAATCGAGGGAACTCCAGCAGGGAAGTCTTCATTTAAATGTAGATTAATATCCAGCACGCGTTCTATCACCACCATTAATCCAGTCCCTCCCCCTTCTAATCTAACAACCCACTCCATCTTAACCCCTAACGGCGGCGTTAAAAATCGCTCCGATTTGCGACAAGAGTTCCCAAAAAGCCTCCACTTTCTCACAGGCCGAGAGCTTAATTCTTGCAGCCGCTAGGAGCGAATTACCACATGGTAAAATATGTAGGCGGGGTTGCTAGCGCCCGGGGAAGCGGCGCGGAGATTGCCTCATTAATTTAACAGCGAGCAACACTTAAGCTTGGCAACAGCGCGCCCCGGCGAGACGCGACGGTGTTGCTAGTTAGGATGTCGTAAATAATTTATGTAATGTGAATTCGCTTGTTTTAAACTCATGCATGCAGACGACTGACATATTCATGTTGTACCTACATATTATCCATATATACATGAATCACTGAATGCAGAAACATTCCTTAGCATATTCTTGCGATTTTCGGCGAAAGCCCAACATTTTGGACTCATATAACTCAGGAGAATGTTACTAAAGATTGGTAGAGTCCTATAACTTTAATATTTAATGAGGCATACAATTTTATTGTATTACAGATAGGATGAATTGGGAATATTCCGACTGCGAAAGCAATCTGCAAACATCCAACGATTGGATACCTTTTCTTGGGATAAAACATGCAGCAACTCTTAAGAGGATAATGATGTAATCGAGCTCCATACAATGGGTCAGTCAAATTAACATCGATATATAAATTAACAAATATTTTTCTGATATTTTTCATATAAAATAAATCAGCTGAAAGCTATGTCCGTAAGTATTAGTTTTACAAATTAACTTATATCCGTATGTATCTAAAAATGTACTATACAAAAAATATATAAAAAAAGCGTATGGAACTTGACCACCTCATTATCCTCTTGATTTCAGATAGCTACATCCTAGAAACATGTTGAGACAAGTTGCCTGGCTGTTTCTATTGGAGCGGATTGTATAAAGGCTACCTGTGTAATTTTATTTTAATGTTTGTGAAGAATAAAGGCATGTTTTGTTCGCCTGTAAAATTAGAAAGAAATGCTGCATTTAGCGATTCATATTCAATAAATCATCACATATACAGGATTCATATTTAATAAATCACAACATATAAACCTACACATATACAGGGTTGCCACTGCAAGGCATGATTCTGGAGACAGAAATATGTAGCTAAGCAATAAAAAAAACCAAAATCTAAAAAACGATCGCAGTACCCGGACAGTTTGCCGAAGTCATTGAAGAAAATGTATGGGTAATGCGATCTGTTTTAGGTGTCGGTTTTTTTAATGGTAAGCTGCTTATTTTTGTCTCAACAATAACCTCTTGCAGTGGTGTGCGCATTCAAAATACCTGTTTATAGGTAATCATAACACACACATAAATTCGCAATCAGATTTGAACTATTGTTACCGAACGCGCGTTCAGAACTAGTCCATTCGCGCTGACAGCTCTCAAAATGGCGTCCCGTGAACGGTATGATGTCATCATTACGTACACAGTGCTCACGCTTCGGAAGTAGCGAGCTGTGTGTGCAAGAGTCAGCGTCATTTTGACTTTCCTATACCGTATAATCGTCTTTTGAACGTGTTTTTTCACAAACCGTTGAATGTCTGAAAATCTAAGTTGATGATTGGATTAAAATTTTAGGTGAATTGCAACAACGAATGTTATTTGTTCCGTATTTATTGTTTTGTTTCCGTAAGTGCGCACACAAACTGTCCGAAGCGTTTGTGATGTTTATTGTTTATTGTTGTTGTTTATTGTTTATTCATCATCCATTGACAGTACACTGCACTCGGATTTGTCATATTTTATCATTAGCCAGTTCGGCAATTCCAGCGAAGAAGAACTGCCAAGAAACTCCGCTGGTTTTTTTGATGAATTCATGCTGACAGCTTTGAGCGTGCAATCTGAATCGGGACGCTTTTATTCATCGTGAGCACTGTAATCGCTTGCAGTTCAAAACGGACCATGATGTAATAATCGTAATATTTACAAAGTTCAATCAGCACCTTTGGTTTCTCGGCAACGCCACCCATACCGGTTTTAGATAAAAAAAAGTGAGTGGGAAGATTTTTGATGGGGGTGGAGAACAGTTCCGGAATATTCAGAAAGCAGGTTCATGCCAACATACCGTCATGCCTGCGTATCTTTAATTTATAATCAAGATCTTCTTCGTGTTTTTACGTGTGGTTGCTGGGTTAGCTGGACATGGATGGCTGTTATCAAACTGAACGTCAGATATTAGCCCAACACACCACATGGGAACTAGGTGCCAGGGGAGGACCTTCTTTATATTGCTCGGCTGCATTGAACTGGATGGAAAACACGGACAATTTGTATTGCCACTTCGACCATCGTTCATTCAATGCGAAGGTACCGACCCGTGTCGGATTAACCCTACCACTTAGTAAATAAAGAACGGGGCGTTCAGTTTCACGTGGAATCCGACCCACGGCCAAAATGGTCACCCATCCAGAACCCAACCGCGCTCAGAGGTGCTTACCCAGCTTATCGAATCGCAAGGCGTCGCACCACTGAGCCACCGTCTTGTATGTTAAAGTGGTACGCCGCCCTCATGCGGATAAGTTTCCGTTCGTGCCGTCCCTTCCATCCTTAGTCGATCGCGCCTCCGTCCTTAGCGCCCGGAAGGCTCCGGCTGCAGGAAGTCGCCAGCCAGCCGAGTAATTGTCCCCGCAGCTCCGCGTCACGCTCCGCCGGAGCCACCCCCGGCCCCGCCCAGCCACTGCCCCCGCCTCATCGTGTAGATCTTTGAGGAGCTCCCGGGGCGTGCTCATTACGGCGATGATTGTAGAGCGACTAGTAATCTACTCGCGCCATACAAATGCACTTTTAAACAAATGTAATAATATGTAGTGAAACGCCTCAGCAAGATCAAATAGAACTCCAGACTGATAATGGATTGTTAATATTTTGTTATTCCATCATTTATTTAAATAATAATAATAAAAAAAGTCGATTTTTCACATTAGAAATCTGAAAGTACCTAATATGATTTCTAGATATAAGCGAAAACAGCATATATGCATAAACAAATAATTCCATTTGTTTTAGATTTCTACATTTAGCCAAAAAAGTTCGGAGATGGACACCGTTACACACATGGATTTTGTACAGAAAAAGGAAACATACATTAGCAAAAATAAGTTGATCCCTAGACAAGGAATCATATATTGTAAGAATGACACTTCTAATCGTCAGACTTAGTCCGTTAACTTGGGGGGCCTCGTCTAACTATGTTGGGCTAGTACCAGGGCCTTAAGAGCATCCTTATACCTAAACGTTTTCGACCAATTTTTGCGATTGAAACGAGATAGCCAGAACCCGACGTGTCGCTTAGTTATAGCAGTTCGAAATCGTTCTTTCGAAATGTGGCCAATCCGCATTACGCGTGAAACCAGTTTTTAATTGTTTCGTTAAAGACATTTCCAAAAGTTAAACATAACCTTAACTAAATTGGTAGATAATGTTACGCTCTTTAAAATAATATTTAAATCGATATCAGTTACTGTCAATATCAGCGGAAAAAAAATACGTTTTAGACCCGAATTCGGCATATTTTTCCATGCAAAAAATATCATTTTCTAAAACTTTTTTTCCCATATTGGTAGAGTTTTTTCTTCACGTTCTCATTCAATGTTCAGGAAGTTGACGCAAACAAAGCATACGCATTGGCTAGTATAATGATACTATCATCAATGCTAATTATTTACTTTTAGGCTATAGTGCACAATCCTCCGGTTAATCACGTTCTGATAGCAACCATAATCGAATCTCCGATCAGACGGATATCTGCGTGCACAACCCGCAAATGACGTTATAACCAAATACCAATTATAACCACTCGATTCTCAAGGGTCAAACATAAATATGGCGCTAGCTGAACAAGCCCTGCACGGGATAGGTTTAGGGAGTACCTAGATAGTATGCATGATTATGGGCCAATCTGTCTTATATTGTAAACATCATAGCCAAAAGAGGCTCAGTCTTGCCTTTTCGTCTAGGTAGTATGAATGTGCCTCTAATAATAGTGAAGCGACCACAGATAAGGTAGTTATGTCTACTCGACCCATAGACTAATGGGTACTTCCGGGTTGATAAACAAATGCCAACCGCTTCTCGCTGTTAACGACACGCAGCCATCGAGGCAGCCGTGCAGTGGGCTACACGTTTAGCTTTGTGGATTTAAATGTTATCAATATATCTAGAACAGTTAAACTGTTACACCGTAGATGAAACTATGAACTAATTAAGGATAACATGATTGATATGGTGACAACAACCATGTATGGGTATATTTAAATACGAAAACCGTAGGGAACACAAAAAGTTGTCTCCGATCGTATTTCCGATAGTGAGCTCTATGAAATGGATGCGAGAGATTATTTTTGTCTTTTTAAAAGACAGAAGAAAATGTCAAGTTAACATTTTTCTCAAGGATCAACATAGAGTGAATTACACTATCAACTTTATTTAAGCCGATCTCATTGAGGGTTGCTGTTTATATTGTTCTTTGTTCTTTGTCATAAACTGTACTACAAAAAAAAATTAACCTAAGATACAAAAAAAAAAACTGTGATCACGTGAAGTTTATTCGCGGGTTCTTCTATACCGCGAAGATATAATTTGAGGATCTATCAATAAGTTTGTTAATTAACTTAGTTTACTTTGACTACGAGAAGTTTAAATAAATTATTATGAGCAATATTATAATTATTCGAAGCCATGGGCGTTAAGCAAACTAACATTTCCGAGTCCGAGTTTGATTCGGCTTACTCACCGTTGCCGCAAATACCTTGACGTTGCCGTTTGCGCCGACTCCGCGTTTTCATACAAATCGGAAGTCTGAGTTTGATTTTGACAGCTTGAAGAAGTAAAACCACAGAACAGTAATAAAAGTTTGTATGGGGTTTGGCGTTTTTACGTAACGCTAATATAGGTGAGAACACGGATTACCACTCTGATAAAAACAGAGTCATGTTCTTTGTTGAATCGAAAATATTTCGAAAAAAGAAAATCGCGCCCTTATATGGTGGATTTGTGTAAGTTCTAAAATGTCTGTCGCGGAACTGCAAATTGTGATGGATTCAATTAACCTGCACATTTGAACGGCTAGGGCACTGTAGGGTAGGTACACATTCGTCAGTGGACCGCGATATAAGTCTACCTAACTGCTCCATCGCTTTTCGGCCAAGTTAGTCAGGGCCGCAACGAAGGCTGCCTCTCCATTACACTGGGGATACCCGAGCTTTTGGGAGGATCGTTACGGACACCGAGTAAGGAGATGACGGGGGTGGCGACAGTAACTCATCCGTGTATAGTGATATTACACTGACGGTAGCGCCGGCCAGCCAGTTCGCTTACGAAATTGGGACGCGGAAGATCGAATAATCGCTGCACTAAATGCCGTGTTACGTGCCGTTGCAACTCGAGAACATCAAGAGTGAGCGGTTTCGGGGGCGAACTGACTGGCCGACGCTACCGTCAGTGTATAAAAAACACAAATAAAATCAATTAGTAAATATACCTTTTAGTACCAAGCAGGTACGTCGCTTTTTCCAAGGAATGTGATATGTTGATTGACCCTGAAGCAAGGACACATTCATTGAAGAAAAAGCCCAGCAAAAAGAACTTTATAAATATACTGTATAATGGTATGTTTTACTGGTTCGGGTCCAGCCTTGCAGTTTATTCGTAAAACAGTTATTTTTACTGGGCTCTTCCTTAAATTAATATGTCCTTGCGTCGATTACACATACATACATATCACATTTCTCAGAATATTTTTTTTTTGATATTTTATTAAAAGCTTGTAGCAGTTATAATAACGTTAACCGCCTCAATCTTTACAAAAATATTGATTTATTGTTCTACTATTAAAAACTTTTTCATTTATTTTCGAATCATGCATTCTCACGTATTAGTTGAATATTTGTAAGATCTTAAAGCTCTCAGTAGCTGGGAAGTGGGTGTCATTTAATGTTTCCATTTTGCATTTCATCAGAATCGTACATACAGATATATCTTGACGCCGCCTTTCCGGAGAGGTAGGCAGAGATGATAGAGCGCCATATCGTACATGCTCTACGATTACAGGTGCTACGTACCCGACCTTTACGACTTATTGCAACGATTTTTCACGGTATGTTCTCCTAGGCCTTTAAGCTGTAAATTTGTTTCGTCATTCTTTCGTCGCCTATTCGTTCCATAAGTCCATAATTTTCTCGAATAGTGAGAGATCGTGTTGCATTTTACGATCGGATTGGGTTCATTTTAGCTGGAGTTCTGAAAACCACCCGTTTCCATGCCATGCCGTCTGCTAACATTCAATCTGGGTCCGTCGGCCAGTTTCGCACTCGTCCCGCCGGCAGGGCTCAGGCGAGTGCGACCACAGAAGAGCAAAGGAAGTAGAACGCACATTTTGTCCATAGGGCCGCCGTGACGTATGGACAAAATGTGCATATTATCGTATAGGAAGCCGGCCGCGCTTTTCGTTTTCATCACTGCGCTACAAAATGTGTGCGGCGATATAATGTTGTAAGTCGCGTGGCGTCATTTTTTGCGCGCTCGTTGTATGTAAGTTATTTCTCCATACATTCTTCGCCTCCATGACTTGACATATTTCATTTAATTTAATTTCATTTATTTATTCAACTTCTGGTAGTCAAACTACACTAAGTCATGTCACAATTTGATTGATCCGCGGATTTGATAAACCAGTGGAGAGGGTCTATAAATTATGTTTTTTTTTCGTCCACAAATATGATTTAACATAATTATGATTTCATAGCTAAATACTAGTGCCAAACTTACATTGGTAGAACGTCTAAAAAAATAACTAAGAACTACGAGGAAACAACAACCCACAATGTGAAAAGTCTTGAATTATAAATAAATATCTTAACCTAATAACCTATATACCAAATATTATAATAAGAATAAGAATAAGAATAAGAATAAGAAACGTTTATTATTGCATCTAAACAAAATCATATGACAAAAATTACAAGCTATGCACAAATAAGCTGATTAAAACTATAACATTTATACAACAGAAAAAATACCTTAATTAATATAAATAAAATTACATGTATATATATACTCGTACATAGCCTAAATTAAATTAACAAGGTGCAACAAAAGGTATAGACGCAGCATGTGACTAACAGATGTTAGTCGCTGATTTTAGGCCTAGCCTATTTAAGTAAGTGACAGTAACTGGCAAACTATTTACAATTTCATAATAATAAATATAAAAATAATGTAAGAAGCTAATACTTTGTTCAGAGAAACGAAGACGAAATAATAACATTTTATATGAACACTAGCAGCCCATCCCGGCTTTGCACGGGCATAATATCATTTAAAAATATATTATTTTGAACATTATTTATAGGCACGCTCCCGCCGCCCCGGCCGGCCGGTACCGCCGCAAACGCTACGTCCCGCAATTTTTAAATCTGTAATATCTTCGAAAACATTGATGTAAAAAATATGCTGTAAAGGGTCATATAGATCTATATTAAATCAACAATGTATTTAAGGCATTTAATTGGATATGGATGAATGCTGTATTGGATAAAATCGCGTCGAAAATAGCCATTATTTGTCGTAAAAAGTAAATGACAAAACATTTTTTATTGTGGGATATCCATAAGAGATAGACATATACCATCGCAGTGTTTTCTGTAGACCTTTTCAGTGTGTACAATACTTAGTACATTATTTTGATAAATGTCGTAGGGTGCAGCCTGCGTTTGCAATGTAAGCGGAAAACAATGTAATTTTTTACGACATCACATTGGAAACCTCAAAAATAACAGTATTTCTCCAATATTTAATGGATGTTATTATACATATAAACCTTCCTTTTCAATCACTCTATCTATTAAAAAAACCCGCATCAAAATCCGTTGCGTAGTTTTAAAGATTTAAGCATACATAGGGATATAGGGATTTAGGCACAGAGAAAGCGACTTTGTTTTATACTATGTAGTGATAGTGATGATAAAACAAGAAACAAAAGAAGCATTAAAAAAAATACTAATAAAAGGAATGAAAACAAAATATGAGGAAGAAAACAAAACAATGTAATAACCATACATTTCGAAACGTCAATCGACCAGTATTATCCATTAGCGAAGACTCAGGTTTTGGTCCAGTCCGATTGCAACGCACAGCACGTTTGAGTGATAGAGCGATCAAACTCGCTGCGAGATTTTCGTGCTCGCCCTGCGCGTCTCATGCGCGCTAGATGGCACGTCTCCTTACTTTGTTGATCTGCGCGCGAGACCCTAAGGCGGGGGAGGCTATGGAGAAGGCTTAGCCGCGGTCTCACCGAAATCTACTGCTCGAGTGTTTGATCTGGATCGGATTCGACTAACTCCCCGACAACCCGATACACCGGGGCCGCAGTCAGGGGCCGGAAAAGCCCCTGAATCGGAAAGGAAGATAAGGGCCTATAATCAGTAGTCAGCCTCAGTGGCCCAGTGGCGCGACACTTCGGCGATCGCTCTCCGAAGTTAAGCAACGCTGGGTCCGGTCTGGTCTTGGATGGGTGACCATTCGACCGTTGAGAGAGGCTGGCCGTGGTTCGGATTCCACGTTAAGCTGTAGGTCCCCTTCCTTACTTACTAGGTGGTAGAGTTTATCCCGCCCGGGTTGGTACCATCGCATTGGATGAACGATGGTCGAAGCGGCAATGAAAATTGTCCGTGTTTTCCATCCAGTTCAATGTAGCCGTGCAATATAAGGAAGGTCCTGGCATGGCACCAAGTTCCCATGTGGTGTGTTGGGCTAATACCATGACAGAACTTGTGGTATTAGCCATCCATGTCCAGTCACATAAAAAAAAATATATATATTCCTACGTGATGTGACATGTATGTATGCATAATCTAACGTGAAGCAAGGACACATTAATTAAAGAAAGATCCCTGTAAAATGAACTACTTTACGAATATACTGCAAGGCTGGACCCGAACCAGCAAAACATACCATTCGCGGGTATTGCGTCTAACCAATTTCGCCACCTGCTGTGTACCCATAATTTGGAATTCTCCTCCAGTCCCTCTTCTCGTGATCAATGCCTCCTACTAACACAGTATTTAAGATTACACCTACATACATTTATTTAACGCTATACCTGCTTTACTTGCAATAAGCGTCGTACAAGCTTAGTACGAAAATGTATATTTACTTCCTACGTGATATATGATTATTTAATAAGAGCTGCTCGTAGCTTAGTAGTGTAGGATCTTGCCTTGAATACCAGAGGTATGGGTTTAAATCCCCGTCCCCGTTAATGCATCACTTTCTCTCTCTTTCTGAATTGCTGATTGCTGCGAGCTGTTCCATGGTTCGGAATCCATGTAAAACTGTAGATCCTCTTCCCCTACTAGGTGGCAGTCCCCTACAAGCATCTCAGAACAGCTCGTGGTCTAGGGGCTAGAGGACTTGCCTTTCATGCGAGAGGTCTGGGCATAAAATCCTCGTCCCGGTCATGCACCACTTTCCTTCTCTTTCTGAATTGGATAAATGCATTTCGTTACGAATGCGAGCTGTTCCATGGTTCGGAACCCATGTAAAACTGTAGGCCCCTTCCCCTGCTAGCTTTGGATGAAAGTATGGTTGAAGCGTCAATGAAAAATAATCGCTCATAAAGGGAAGGTCCTAGCATGGCACCTAATTCCTTCGGAAATGTGATTTTTAATGGGCTTATATCATAACGGTAGTTTAGTGCACATCCATGTCAGGTTCCATAAAAAAACAACCCCGCTCAGGTTGATACTATAGCATTTGATGAAAAGATGGTCGAAATGGTAATGAAAATGTTCGTGTTTCCTGAATGGAATGGGAATGGAACATTTTCCTGGATGAACCAGTTCAATGTAGCCTGGCAAGGCTTCCTTCGAGAATGCGGTGTGTTGGGCTAATATCATGACTGTGGGCAGTGGCGTGCACAGAATTTTTGGGTAGGGTAGGCAGCTAGTTAAAAAAAAATTAGTACAAAAAACATGTAAACAAAAAATGAGTGAACTTACCAACCAACTGGATATACCGGAATTCTGACTTTTTTATTAACAAACTTGAAGAGACAATTGTAGTTTTTTCTTGTCCACATCGGGCATCCAGTAGCTGAATGAATATTAAAATACATGTCATGTCAAATTGATGGATACCCAAAGTGGCTTTGAAAAAAATCTTTAAAAAATTGACTGTTTGAACTTGTTTCGATTCGATTTACCTTGAAAAACGTGTGAAAAGCTATGCTGCATTCTAAATGTTTTTCTGACTGATGTTTGTTCGCGGCGTGAACGAAATTATTCAAATCAACATACCCAGTATCATTCCATGAATTTTTTGTATTTGAAAATAAAATGCAATTAAAACAAAACAGTATCGCCGTGCACTTACAGCAGGCTAACCATGAGAATGATACATAGTTACTTGTATTAAATTGACGCGTGATGTTACCTTTCGTTTGAGTAAGTTGAATATCATCTGTTGGACGGCCGGTCAAAATAATTTTAGACTTATCACTATACGAAAACCTTCAAAATGAACACTGTATTTGTTTTTTAAACAAATATCAGAGCCCTCACACGACAACCCATCCATTTTCGCGAAACTGATAACATTTGTACATTTATAAACTTGAATAATAACCTAACACAGCACACACAACACACAATACATTTTCGAGCTAATTGACATTCATCTAATAGATTTGATCGTGCTGTCGCCGCTCGGCTCGCAATGAAAATTTCGCAGAGATCAAATTCACTTTCCCATTTCACAAACAACAATCCTTTTTATCGCACTAAAAATACAAAAAAAGAATACAAATTATATCTAAAATTATTGAAAACTCACATCATTTTCAATCTATTCGAAATTCAACTCGAAATTATTAGATATAGGCGATTTTATAATGTCATTGACCACTTGCAGTACCCGAACAGTACTGTTCATGCTACTGCCCAGACAAACCTAAAGGTTTGTTTTGTCTTTAGATTAAGCACAGACTCAGAGTAATTAGGGCGCAGACAATGAATGTGTCTCATTTTACGTAAGTCAAATAAATGAGCGAGCGCACACGATAGCAGTACGTTTCGTGTCGCACAAGGGTCGAAAACAATTGCAATAGGCATTGCCTTTCTGTGAGTATTTTTGCTGTAAATGTGTGCGTTAAGCGCCTAGGTGTCAGGTACACCTATGCGCTTTTCTGTAGTAGTATAGAGCGAAAATTTAATTAGTGTGCGTAACTTAGAGGCACTGGCTATGCGTGCCTTTCCTTCCATTTGTTTGAAGGAATTTCTTACTTAACACTTTGCAATAGAGTTCATTAGCTCATAGCACATTTACGAGAATAATACGAAGAAGATATTCTATGGTTTGTTACATGATGAAGGATGAAGATTTCCAGGGTAGGCACTGCTTTTCTGCCTCTATTAAGGGCACGCCACTGACTGTGGGTTTGGTATTATGTAGCTACCCATGTCCAGTTAGGTAAAAAAATCACTTGAGCTATGATTAGATTAGAAAACAGGCCTACATTGAACTGGTCTACCCAGGAAAATGACCAGATGGAAAGTAATGAATTTGACCTGTGACATTCTAGGCTAGTGCCCCTGAGCTACCACCCTAGTCGCATAAAATTCTTCTTTCTAAAACGGTAACTTATCCCTGCAGGTAATCCCCGTTTGAATGCGACCCTGGCGATCGGATCTCAACAAACTGAGATTTGTTAGACCATTCCCGGCCGAGTCGCCAAACCGAACCGCTTACAAGTCCAGAGTTAGCCCCGCAACTTCTGCCCTTACACCGGCGAAACCCGAACCGTAACCCACGCGTTACGAGGAAGCCGCAATAGGGAATGCCATTCCGGGACGAACTTGGAGGTAAGAGGGAGCACTTTCCTGTTCAAACAGGAGTTGTAAATTGATTGGTCTGTGGCGGACGATATAAGAGCCTACAAGTCGCGCGTCTCCCCGTGGAATGCGTCCGCGTTTATTGTGGCTCCCGATTTGAGGGGACTTTCGACTGGACGGCGGCCAAGGGATGGCGAACTTTGTCCGACAAAGGGTTGATCAATTCGGCGAGGAAGTCACTGGGGAGAAGTAGTAATAACCGATCGCTTTGTTGATCGTCGTAACATGAGATGTATCAGGGTTATTTGTAACGATTGAAAAAAAAACATACCCAGTTCAAAATGCTCTCCATTTCCCATTGCGTTATATGTTTGTATCAAAATGCTCTTTGAATGTACCTTAATCGACGTAAAATAAAAAAATCTAAATGTTATTTAATTATGAAAAAATATTGCTGAGTGCGTTCCGGAATTTGACTGCTTTTCTTCCAGTGCTTGTCATGAAATGAAAATATTCTTTATTGCTTACAACTATTATTACATAGTATTAAAAGGCGATTATTCCCGAAGGCAATCTCTAACAGCTAACCTTAACATTAGACAATGTATTAACAGGTAGCAAGGAATTAAATTACTTAAAATAATAGGCGACTTGGGGATTTGTCATTAGTGATTCGGATTGCACGTAAAACTGTAGGTCCCTCACCTTACTTTTGAGGGTTCCGTACTCCAAGGTTACCAACGGAATCCTAGTACTAAGACTCCACTGTGAGTCCATCCGTCCGTCAGTCTGTCAGCGTTGTATCTCACGAACCAGCAGTTGACATTTTCACAGAGTGTGTTTCTTTCTATTGGCGCTGTAACAAGAAATAGTAAACAATGACGCTAACCTCCAATATTTTGGGTTTATTTTAATTTTATTTCAGCGCCGGTAAAAAATCGAAATATCAAAATCAAAATATTTTTTGTGGTACAGGGTCACATATTTATTTAGTGAATAAGCGTGAAACATTAATTAATTTACTTTAGAAAGTAGACTTTATAGGTCAAACCTAACCTAACCTTAATTTCGCTTCGTCGCGCTCGATTTTCACGCGCATACAGCAATGAACCCTAACGCAAACTCAATGCTTCCGGAGATCGCCATTATTGTTAGTTTGCTGAACGCTGGAGTCAGTTGGAGCCTTAAGATACATTGTACAACACAAAAAATGTCATTATTTGGCATGGAACGGAACCTTTCATGTGCGAGTCCGACTCGCACTTGGCCGGTTTTAAGATAGTAGGGTTATTCCCGCTCAGGTTGGCATTAAGGCCCTGGTACTAGCCAAATCGCAAAGTTAGACGCGGTACCCCAAGTTAACTAACTAAGTCTGACGATTATAAGTGTCATTCTTACAATATATGATTCCTTGTCTAGGAATCAACCTATTTTCGTTAATGTATGTTTCCTTTTTCTATACGAAATACATTGCGGAAACGGTGTCTATTTCCGAACTTTTTTGACTAAATGTAGAAATCTAAAAGCAAATGGAATTTTTTGTTTATGCATATATGCTGTTTTTGCTTATATCTAGAAATCGAATTACTTTCAGATTTCTAATGAGAAAAATCAACTTTTTTTATTTTTATTATTATTTAAATAAATGATGGAATTGAAAAATATTAACAATCCAGTATCAGTCTGGAGTTCTATTTGGATTTGCTGAAGCGTTTCACTACATATTATTACATTTGTTAAAAAGTGCATTTGTATGGCGCGAGTAGTTGGCTAGTCCTAGCGCCTTAATCACACTTTTGGCTTTCGAAGAATTCTGTTAATGGACTAAAAATCAGCAGGTCTATTCCTGGCATTCAGTTATCAGGAATCAGGAGTCCTGATTCTAGAAAACAGCTTTTATAGCGATTTTCAAAGCGAGTTTCTCTACGGAAAACCTTGATTGGTTAAAAAAACTATGATCCGGTATATTTTCGTCATGAAAATCGCTTTGAAAACAGCTACAAAACAGGTCTTCTAGACTCAGGATTCCTGATTACTGAATGCCAGGAAAAGACCTGCTGAGCTTTACAAGAAAGATGAAGGACGAAAATTGCCTTTACGAGGCTGGCTAGTCGGCTTAAAAGGAAATAAGAAGCCTTCTTTCAGCTGAAATAGAAGCAAAAGCCAGTGAAGGTTAGTTGGGTGAGGTGTAAGCTCGTCTCGGGCCAGCTATAGCGCCCCTAAGGCACTTACCGAAATAATTCTTTGTCGCGATGGGTCAGAGCACTCGGCCACTCGTGTATTTTCACACGCCCTTTTAGGCTTCCGGAAGTCGAGGCTTGTTTTCTTAATGCCCTCGCGTCTGTGTTTGTGACTGTTGATGAGTCGTTTGAGCGTTTTGGGGCAACGGGCAGGTGTTTAATAAATTAAAACAAAATACTGAGGTGATACAATACTTTGATATAATGATCAACGAGTCGTATTCAGAGTGAACTGTCATTTGTGCGCGGACTAGCACCGGAGGAACCTTACAAAATACTTTTTTTGTATGTGACTGAACATGGATGGTTAATACCACACCTTCTGTCATGGTATTAGCCCAACACACCACATGGGAACTAGGTGCCATGCCAGGACTTTCCTTATATTGCATGGCTACATTGAACTGGATGGAAAACACGGACAATATTCATTGCCGCTTCGACCATCGTTCATCCAATGCGATGGTACCAACCGGGCGGGATAAACCCTACCACCTAGTAAGTTAGGAAGGGGACCTACAGTTTAACGTGGAATCCGAACCACGGCCAGCCTCTCTCAACGGACGAATGGTCACCCATCCAAGACCAGACCGGACCCAGCGTTGCTTAACTTCGGAGAGCGATCGCCGAAGTGTCGCGCCACTGGGCCATTGAGGCTGACAATTTTATTATATATATTATATTATTATATTAGATATTCAAGTTAGTCGTTCAAGTTAGTTCAAGTTAGTCCACCCATTCTGAATACTGCTGCAAATATTTAACCGAAGAAATGCGCACGTAGTAGAGCAAATTGGGATGCATCATAAGTCCCAAAATCATAAAACAAATAGCGCCAAAAATTCCTAAATTATTAAATATACTTTTTCCGTACTAAGCAAGTACGTCGCTTTTATCAACTTTATTTAGAATCGACCGTGAAGCAAATACACTTTAGTTATTGAAAAAGAGCTGTAAAAAGAACTACTTTAGGTTTGCAAATTTCGAAGTGACATTGTTGTAGTATATTCATAAAGTATACTCACGGTAGGTGGATACATACTTACTTAATCGGTAAGTCACTTACCGATGAAGAAGACACTGAAAAAAGCGAGGGAGAACTTCCAAACATGGGTACCCAAATTATAGAGCAAAGAGATAGTCCGAGCTGCATAACTTCTGCAGCTCCGTCCCCTTTCATCATCAACGCAAACCTGGCATGGAATGCGCCGATTTACTGTAGACATTCCCATAATAAGAACCAACCGATACTCTAGCAATATCAGCGGTATCATTTCATTTAACATTTCATTTAAATTCATATCATTTAATTTATTCGGGAGATTTTATTCAGAGTGACGTGACATTTTTTGAAGGGGCGCATCACTAAATAGATTTTGTCGTGTGTTTTTGTCTTGGTGACATGGAAAGTTTGGCTATACATAAAACTTGAATTAATTTAGACTTGTGAGATATTTTTCCCAGGCCGCATGAAAAGTCAGAAAGGACCGCGCCGCGCTTGGCTAGGGTTGCCATCTCTAAAATTTGGCAACCAAGACAAGACATGTAAATACGCGATGAAAACCCCGGATTGCAGAGCCCACAACCCGGACATGTCAACAGGTTTTTTAAATCAGTCAACGTAATAAAAAACAGTTGAAAATATCATTAATTTTTATTTATTTTCAGACCTTAAAATTAAATTTCGTGATCTTTTATCATCATTTTAAATGTACTACCTAATAAAAAAGAATATTATTAGAGTATGTTACAAATTGTTTTACAAATCAGTTAGATACTGAAAGTAAAAACTTTAAATTTGTAAACCCGGACTACAAATGAAGCCCCGCCCGGACGCTACCCCGGATGCCCTCTAAACTAGGACAAATCCGGGGAAACCCGGACGGATGGCAACCCTACGCTTAGTAGAAAAAATAGCACTTTAATTCACATCTCTCATTTCACGGATACCTAGCACGTATTAAGTGCACAACGCGCACTTTTTTAAATTTGTCAACCCCTTTTTCCTTGGGCACGACTGGGAAGGGTAGTTAAGCAAGGGGGGTGTTGGAACTTCTCTATCGGATTAAATCTGGGGCTTTCCATCGGAATGACACGGTAAGTGCGAATATATTTGTATGTGTGTGTACAAATGTCTCGGGAGATTAAATGCATGAATGTGTGTTGAAATGTTGGTTCAGCAGGTCAATTACTGGAATTCCGTAATAAGGATTAGGAATACTGAGTCTAAAAAAACCGCTTTTATGACGGTTTTCAAAGCGATTTTTTCGACGGAAAACCTTAATTATTTAAAACAAACTAAGCTCCGGAATCTTTTCAGCAAGAAAATCGCTTTGAAACCCGCTATAAAAGCGGTTGTCTAGACTCAGGATTCCTGTATACTGATTACGGAATTCCAGGAATAGGCCTGCTGGAATCGATTAAAGAGAGACCTTTTCAATCGAAATGAGATTCTCGAATCTGTAAGTTTTAAGCTGTATACGTACCAAGGTATTATGGAAGTGCCATGTGTGGGTTCAAAGCCTAGCGGTTGACACCTTTGGTTTTTTTCGAAGACCGCTGGTTCAAATCCCAGGGTTGCTTCGTAGCCAACGAGAAAAAAATCCCGTTGTTCATAGCGATCGAAACGATTCATAGCTAACGTCATTCAATGCGTACAAAACTCTCAGAAATCTGTTTATTTTTGCTGGTACTATTTCTAACCAGCGCCATCTCCCGTCACTGCCAGAACTATATGCAGTTACACCGTCACTAATAAGTTCGTTATTCCAAATGCTGTCTAGGTAGGCTTGATGCAAGCGTTTAATTTTAATTATAAATTAAGTAATTTCATTGGAAATAAAAAATATTTGTTTCTAAATAATAACCAATTCTGTAACTGTATAAAGTCAATTCTGAAATTTGAATGGCAACGCCACCCGTGAACTTTTTTATCCCTATTCAACACTGGTATGACGTTAACAATCTATCCCACATCCAAAATGAATGAAACACTCCTGTTTTCAGGACAGGAATTAAATTTGACATTAGTTACTTTGGCATTCTGGCAGTCGATCAAAGCGCCGAATTCGTGGCACGAAAAAAAAACATTGTGTTTCCGAATTGAGCGCTTACGAAAAACGACAATTCATTTTCATAAGCGATCCGTAAATGCACCAGAATAGACCGGAAGCTAAATTAGTGAGGATTCAGGAGTGTTATAGCTTTAAACTAATTAGCGCAAGAATTGGCTTCCTTTAGTTAGTTCACTTAGGAATTCGAAACGCGCAACATCGAATGTTTATTGAACAAAATAGCGTACCGTGATGTTCTTATGTGTCGGTGGAACTCGAGAAAATCTGTATCAGCGAATTCGTAAGCGAACTTACTCGCCGGCGCTACCGTCTTGCATATCGAATCGCAAGGCGTCGTGCCACTGGGCTACCGAGGCTGGCCCCCGACTTTCCATGCTCCCACCCGGGAACCGAACCGTAGGCGCAGGGCCGCTCCCCTCCGCTAGAGGGAGCAGTCGCTCCGCCTGTGCCAATATTGGCCGAGCCAATTACTTTGTGATTAATAAATTGGGGATATAACTGTGGGCTGCTTGCTAAGCGGTACCGCGTTTTGGGAGCATTTGTCGAGTCGGCGGCTAAGTTAATACTCGAAGTGGTACCAGAGTATTGAACGAGACTGAAGGCTGTCGTGGAGGCAGCGGAAATCTTTGAAAAATTCAAGAAATGCGTCCTTTGTCCATTGGCCAAGGCACAATTATGCATTAACGGTTCCCTACGGTATAAGCTGTCAGATTTAAATGATGTTTTTTTTTGTTTGTTTATCCAATGGACAGGCAAAAGCTTTCGCTATACCGCCTTCTCTTTATTGTATCTTATGGATTGTAGTCCATTCTGGAGTGTCATGTAGTTAAATATTTTCTATTGTCTCATGTGTATATAGAAATACTAGCTGCGGTACCCGGCTCCGCTCGGGTCCATGTCGTTTTAGACTGATGTCGAGCTGAATTATTTCCTAGATAAAAAGTAGCCCAAATGGCTAGTCGAAAAGGCTGGTCAATAGCGATGTAATTTATCTGCTACTTTTTAATCATAACGGATGGAGCCGATATAGCTTAATTAAATAAGAAATATTATAACATTTTCCATTTATAATACACTAGCTGCGGTACCCGGCTCCGCACGGGTCCATGTCGTTTTAGACTGATGTCGAGCTGAATTATTTCCTAGATATAAAGTAGCCCAAATGGCTAGTCGAAAAGGCTGGTCAATAGCGATGTAATTTATCTGCTACTTTTTAATCATAACGGATGGAGCCGATATAGCTTAATTAAATAAGAAATATTATAACATTTTCCATTTATAATACATAGGGCACACTATAAGTTTTCGGAACTGCCCACTTAGCTAAAAATATCGAAAAATTAATTAAATATATTGGTGTTATAACGCATAGGGCCGAGTGCACGAAAGGGTAAACAATCTAAATCACGTCAACTTAAACACGTCACTTTGCATAGAGAGTATGGAAGGAACTATATGCGGTTCACTAAAAGTGACGTGTTTGAACATTGTTTACTTATCCCTCTCTTCGTGCAATCGGTTCTTAGGTTGTTTTGTCATGTTTGTTTTGTCTTACTGTCACTTGTTTTTCCATTGTGGCGTCAGATAAAAAAATGCGTGTCTATATCACCATGGTATGAACTTATGAAAATTTCCGTAGTATGATTTTATACGATTTTAAGTGTAATTTGACAGTTTACAAAGCCTTGCTCGGCTTCAAACTGCTTTTGGCGATGAAACACTATGAAAGGCGACTATCGCGTCAATCTTGTGACTAATTTTGTGATGGTCAGCTTTATACAACAAAAAGATAAATGATGTGCGCCGTAAAATGAAACAGACAGGCATGCAGACTGTTGCTTTGGAGACTGTGAATAGTGATTTGTATAACACCACCTGTTTGATGGAAGTAAATGACGAACTCCGTAAAAATAACAGTAAACGCAGCATCATCTTGCATCACAACAATGCCAGTTCTCAGACGGCCATACAGACATACGAATTTTCAAAGGTTAAAAACGTCGAACTTATGAGTAATCCTGCATACAGTCCCGACCTGGCACCTTGTGACATTATTCTGTTCCCAAAATGTTTTAACCAATACGTGGCCAACGATTGTCATCACCAGAAGAGGCTGTCGAAGAGTACCAGGTTCACCAGGATCTTTCCGCAATGACACTTCCACATTCAAATGGATCTAAAACACGACAATATTCATGTCCCGATTATGCATTCCTTCAATGCGATGGTATGTATCATCCCAGGTGGAATAAACCCTACGAAAGGTGAACAAAAGTTTTACGTGGAATACAAAGCACAGTCAGTCAGTCAGTCAGTCAGTCAGTCAGCGTGATTGCGACCACTGCTGGACATATGCCTCTATACAAAACACAGCTAGCCTCAACACCTAAAACGGTCACCCATCCGTAACTCGAGCGCACTCAGAGATGCCAAACGTAGATACAATTCGCATATAAATCGGGTGAGTAGTTCTCAAGTTATAAGCATTTCACCCTAATGCTCACCGCTCTGGTAATTAAGAGTTATTTCATGTAGCTTTTAAGTTGTGAGCAGAATCAGGCTAGACGTGGGAACCAAACTTTATAAGCATTTCATACCACTGCTTATTTGCACACCCCTCTCATAATTTTGCATGTGGCCCATTCAGGTAATAGTGAGAGCGAATTCGTCGTTAAATATCCACTAATTATATATTTCCCAGCTATTTTTAGGTTAACTCACTAACGAACTCGAAGACACTCTTACTGATGCTAATTAGCCCTAAAGTTGCGGGAATAATAAAGCCATGCATGTCCGTACAATTAGCGAGTCTGGAAAGAAGATAAATAATAAGCCGTGCTCATAAAGGGAAGGTCCTGGCATGGCACCTAATTCCTTCGGGAATGTGGTGTATTGGGCTAATATCATAACGGTAGTTGTGTGGTATTAGCTATCCATGTCAGGTCGCATAAAAAAAAAAGTGCAATCAGTGATGACCAACACCAAACTCATATTCTTGACCAAACCATAGAAACAATTCATTAAAAAACAGGTGCCTTTTCTTATACCTAGTTTGAAGATATGGGTTACCCATACACATTTTCATATGTTTCAAGATTTTCTTTGAGACAAAAGATAGATCCCCATGCCTAATTTAAACCTGTTCTAGCCTATACAAAGTTTTTGTACACAAAAGCAAATAATATAATTATAAAGTTATATAATGCCATAGTAAATAGTTGCGGCGAAAATATTTGCAGAATATCGGTCTTGTTTTTCTTTTATCTTTTCAGAATTTCTTTTTACAGCGCCATCTATGATGTAACCAATGTAACGGTGTCCAACTTCTAATCGCTAATACTAATGAAGTAAATAAACTAATAGAGGATCCGGGTAGAGATGGCGCTGTAAAATTGCATATCAATATCATTGTCAGCGTATGATTAAACACGTCACTTTGTATGGACAGTATTGAAGGAACTCCATGCGGTTCGCTACAAGTGACGTGTTTGAACATTGATTAACTCAGCCGTACTCAGGAACAAAATTTCTCGCACTACCATGAATTAAAATTGTTCCTTAGGAAAATAGTTTTGCCATTAAACTATGTAAAACTATGTTAAATTATGTAAAATTATGTTAAAAAACCAGAAAAAAAATTAGATCTATTATGTCGAATCCATGTTATAATTATGTGCGAGATAAAAAAAAACAGAAAAACTAATTGAAATATCAGGATTCGAACCTGAAGCCTCCCGAACAAAATACGTATAGAAGAGTCGGTATTCCGCCCTGCGCCATCCGCTTTCTGAACATTAGTGCGAAAATAGTGAATACTTGAATGACGTCGCAAGTAACGCCACCATACGCCACGGCATAGTATTAATTTTGTTTGAGAGTAATTTCATTGATATTGCTCAGCCCTTTGGATATTTAGCGTAATGGTATGTACGCTAAAGCGTTCCCAGCGATGTTCTCTTTAAATTGGTTTAAATCGCACCTTGATCTGTTTTGTGGTTACGGAGATTACCTCTCGCATGTGGACAGACGTTGCCTTTTATATAAGTAGAGAAGAAGAGATGGGTTCAAAGTTGGTCGTTTGACTTAATAGATAACAGGTCGAGCGGGATTTTTTCTCTTTCTTTGTATGTAATTTCTAAGCATTTATATAGTTTTTCTCTTTGCTCATCAAAAGCACAGCAATGAAAGAAGAGGTGGTCCAGGGATTGATCAGTTAAGTTGCAGTGTGGGCATACGGCGGTATCGATAAAGTCTAATCTGTAAAGATGGGATTGAAAAAGACAATGTCCGAAACGTAGACGAGAAATCGTTTTTTTTATATTTTTTTTATTTTCTTCTTTTTGGTAACAAAAATCAAAATCAAAAAATTATTTATTAAAAAATATAAATATACATGCTTTACATTCATAGACCCCTGCACTAGATAAATTCTGTCTTGCAGAGGTCATTTTCACTTTAAACATTTTTTTTAAATTCCTTTGCGCTTTCGAAAAAAAAAAAACAAAAAAACAATATGAGCTAAAGCTACTAAAAAAAATAATAAAATTAAAAACAAATCAAATATTAAATCAACAAAACGAAATTCAATAATATAATAAAATTTGTATGTTCATTTCAATCTAATCAGGTGTAAATCAAGTGTGTTTGAGGAGGTTCAAAAAGGGGGGTTAAAAAAAAAAAAAAAAGGAGGGGGGGAGGGTGAGGAGTGTCGGGATTCTGTATATAAAGGTGTTTGCAGGCGTATTTGGTTTGAATTTGATGATATCTAGGAGGAGATTTGGAGAAGTTTTTCGGTTTTATCATAATCAAGCGAATTCAGCCACGTTTTAAGAACATTTTTACGACTATTAATGGTGTTTAAATCCAGAGTGTGCGCTTTGTTTATTTTATTATACAAATGTGGTGCGAGAAAAGAACTAAAACGTTGGGCAAAAAGCGTTCTGCATTGTGACGGCTTTGGTTGGTTACGACCTCTGGTCTGAATCTCGCCTAGATCGGGGCGGGCGGGCTTGCTTTCAAAATTTTGCAGAAGACGACTTATGAATAGCTGTCGCACTGACAACATACCGGTTTCGTACAGCAAACTGTAAGTGCTGTAGCGAAAGGGCTTTTTGAAAATCACACGAAGTGTGGCACGTTGTGCTCTTTCTAATATTATTAGATCTGTTTTTGCCGCACCTCCCCACACTCTTATGCAATAGGTTAGTATAGACTCAGTCATTGCGTAGTACACGGTTTTTAAAAGTTTAATGTTAGCTATGGTCCTAATACATTTATAAAAATATATTAATTTTCTCATTCTTGAGGCAATTGATTCAATATGGTTACGCCACGTCAAGTGCTCATTTAACTCTCTTAAATACAAAATGATCTACGTATTTAACATTATATAAATCTGAGAGTAGCAAGACCGAAAGGGGGTGATTCTGTACAAGTGAAAGTAAGATTTTTTATAAAGACAAAAAATATCATCCTCCTCATAGATTTTTGGGTCAACAAAATCTTGACACTTATTGTTGGGAGGTTCAAGGCCGCCCGTGTCGGTACCATCGCATTGGATGAAAAGATGGTCGAAGCGGCTATAAATAATTGTCCGTTTTTCATCCAGTTCAATGTAGCCGAGCTTATAAAGGGAAGGTCCTGGCATTGCACCTAACTCCCTCGGGAATGTGATGTATTGGGCAATATCATAACGGTAGTTATGATAAACAAAAAAAAATACATGAACCGCCATGATCATTTACAAGTACGGCCATGTAAACACGGACAATTTATTTACATCTTTAGTTAGTGGTAACTTGAGGAAAAATATGTCAACTATATTTGGGTTAAATATTATCTCGTTCCATCAGCACAGTTTTAGTAGACTCAACTTTAAAACTTAGTGTTATCGACCCCCTAGTCTCAGACGGGCTTAAAACCCTACCACCTAGTAACCTACAGTTTTACATGTATTCCGAACCATGGAGCAGCTCGCATCGTAGTAGTTCATGACAGAAATATTCGTATTAAAACTAAATCGTACAGAGCTTTCACAACTTTTTCATGTTGCTACTGGAGTAGTGCATCGCTTTAAGGTCCCTACTTGCGGCGACGCTGGGTTCGGGTCTCCTCTTTCCCTAAAATATGGTTGATAGTGGCGATGGCTGTGCCTGGCGTGATGCTCGTGAACGGGTGCTGTTTGTGGGGACTGGCTTGCTCCAATTGGCAACATTCTAGATGGCGGGCATGGTCTTTACTAATAAACTGATATTTGTCGTCGAATTGCTGATTCTCGTCAATTCATATTAATTTAGCGTGTTTATCTGTGAGTCTAAATACTTTTGTAAATTTAGACTAAGTGGACGTTGAAAAAAAAAACCAGCGGAGTTCCTTTCCAGTTCTTCTTCGCTGGGATTTCCCCGAACTGACTAATGATAAAATATGACAAATCCGAGTGCAGTGTACTGTCTATGGATGATGAATAAACAATAAACAATTCGTGACGAAATGCACTTATGCAACTCAGAATGAGAAAGAAAGTTGTGCATGAACGGGGCGAGGATATGAACCCAGATCTCTGGTATGCTAAGCTAGTCCCCGCGCCACTACGCGTCTATGTCTAGTACCATAAAACGCGACCCTTTCGCCATACTCTACAATGTTGACTCATAAAAAATCGCTGAGTCGAAATATGAAAGTCAAACATTCTCAATTCGCCGGTCCCTTTGTGAAATTGCCCCCTGTTTGTAGAATGCAATTGTACCAGAACAATAGCAGCGGTGCTCTAGGGAAATGTTAGTTTTGTGCAAACGCTCCACATTATTAATGCAATCATATTTACGAACGCGTTTAATCAAACTTAGCACATCTATTAGGAGGGCATAATGCTATAGTGTTCAAGCAATAAAAACATTAGTCTTTTCTGGTTGACATGAGGTTTTTGAGAACGAACCGTTTCTCAAACTCATTTCTCGGCCGCACCGCCAGAATATGGAACTGTCTGCCTTTCCTCATACCTATAACCTGGGAGTATTCAAGCGGATTGAACAAGCTCGATAGCTCAGCGATAGTCCGCACATCCGCTGGCATGGTGCCTCGCTGACCGTGGTTTCGCGAGGCGAGGTGTATTTGGCTTTTCTGATCACCTTCGGTCCTCAGCACAGCCACCGATATCGGTTTTTCATTCAAAAAAACACAAAGTTATCCTATGTGTTTGTGCTCGCAGTGATAAATATTTTCGATAAAATTTTTTGTTGATCAATTTGTTTCTGCTGTGAGCCTATTACGAGTTATGCATCACTTATCACTAAATCGATTCGATAACCTATTTCGCTCAGTAACACCGTTGAATAGTGCATTTGAGGGATGCTCTAAGTCGTCCGTCCATGGATTTTTATATTTGTGTAAATACGTGTTTTCAACACATTCATATTATTTCATGTGTATAATGTAAGGAGCGCAAAACAGTAAACGCTACAGTAGGCATTGGCATTATATACCCTATCGATAAAGGATAGTTAGGATCGGTTGGTTCTGTTTTTAATCATTTAATACGTTATAACTTACGTAAATCATCACAACATCAATAGTACGTAATATTTTTTTAACAAGAAATAAAAAATACCTCACCTAAATAAACTGCATACATACCTAGTCGGAGCATAAGTTCTATCACATGATTGAACTTATGGCCTGGTTTAACTATATGTAGGTCAGTCAAATTAGAATTTATCGAGGAATTAATGTCCAGCCCACTAGAATTGCATTCCTCAAAGGGCTGTTTTATATAATTTGACTGATTGAAGGTCAATGTTATTTTATTATATTAATTAAATAAATGTGAATGAATTCAGTGGTTTATTTATTAGGTTTGCGTATTGCCACTTGACTATTGTAAAGCCTGCGACTAGATTTACATCGTTCGGACACAAAAATTGCATGCAAACAATCCTTAGGGCAATTGCATCCCAGTACACATATCAAGTGATAACATACACTCGAAATAAATTACTGCGGTATTGTTCAAATACATCCCCTAAAAAGCCAACCCCATTGTATTTGCTCTGACAGAACCGTCGTCTCCTCACCATATGGCATCGCTGTTACATTAGCGACAATGACCCAAACCGGCTGGGGTTCTGTCCCCGGGGAAGAAACTAATGTGACAGTTGGAGAAATTGTACGCCTGATATAATCGGCAGTTTAGTACAAAACAAATGTACAATGAGTATTTGTGTTTTAGGGTTTGCGGAATATAATGAGAGCGTTTAGGTATGATTTGGAGTTCTTAACTCCGATGGTTAGATAGGTCGCCAAGAACGCTCCGATAAGCGAAAACAATAGAGTTCCAATTAGTGATGTGTAAATGTCGATTCCTGACGTGGTCATGTTTATCGATATTAAACCTAACCCTACTTGGCTTCGCCGTAGTCGGGTAAAACGAAAACAATCGATCAGATGAGTTAAGTCTGAGTACCCGATTTATGACGTCATGTTAAGAGCAGCTCAAAATACAAGGTAAAATAGCTCCATTAAACGACCATTTTAAGTGGGCACTTTTTAGAGGTATATTCTATTTAAAGTAATTTTCAGAAAAAAAAATTGGACAATATATGATTGATGAATCAAAAAAGTTTGACCGATTTTTTGTTTCCATTGATTGCATTTTAGAAGGGAATGGTAAAGCTGATGCATAACAAATTGCAGTTAAATGCAATCGATAAAAAGCGACACCAAATTATTAATGATAATGACATGATGACAATGTAAGTTTCAGAAATGTGCCTAATGAAGGGATCGTACTCTGCTCGACCATGCATCCTAAATTGGGTCCTTATTCGCCTTCGTCGGAACTCACATACTATTTCTCTATTCATCCCTAATTCCCCCGTATACCTTCGCTCCCGATTTGCACCAGCCCTGACATAATGTTCCTGTTCGATCTATAAAACATAGGATATTATCTCTTATAGATCAAAGAGGATATATTTCTAGCAACTTCAAATTTGTACTCTGATTGCCGTACTCTTTGAGTTCCTGTGATGATCTCTTTTAAACCAAGTGCAGTTTCATTGCGGGCTCTTCTTTACCGAGTTCATAGAAGACGCGGATCTACAACCAAGTGCAGGTTCTTCTTTACCGAGTTCATAGAAGACGCGGATCTACTCGCTTGTGACGTAACTTAGTGTAGTTTCACTACGAAAAGATTTATTAAATGAAATGAGATGACAACATTATATCGATAACTGAAAAGTATCGATCCTTTTGTCAGACCTACAGACAGCTCGCGCGAGACAATTAAAGCGTTAACTACGATAATTTATGGCAGCGAATATTTAATTGGCTTTCCTTTGTTTAGCGGGTCCTCCCCCCCGCCCCCGCGTTTACCTCCCCACCCACACCACACCCTACCATAGGGAGAGTCAGCAAGTTCAACGAAAATTAGTGTTATAAGCGGAAGCGGTTGCCGGCGTGATAGCCAAGAAAAAAATTTACCTTATCATGACCAAAAAATGCCGTCACCTCCCTTTGAGAATGAGTTTTAAAAGGGCCTATTATAGAACTCTTAATAAGAAACCAATAATTTCGTTCGAAAGCTTTTGTAGTTTGGCATTTTTTCAAAAGAATTTTGAACGATGGTTGAAGCGGCAACGAAAATTGTCCGTGTTTTCCATCCAGTTCAATCTAGCCGAGCAATATAAGGAAGGTCCTGGCATGGCACCTAGTTCCCATGTGGTGTGTTAGGCTAATATCTGACGGTCAGTTCGGTATTGGCCATCCATGTCAAGTAACATAAAAAAAAGAATTCGTCTCTGATTTCGGCGTAACGACATGAAAATCCGTGACTGCACCTCCATATTACAAATATGACAAGTATTAGTGAAGAAGAAGTAATAATAATCCGTGAACACGTATCATTTGGAAGCTGACAGTACCGACGTTCGTATCCGGTATCACCCGGATGTGACGTCATTAAGTCGGTTATGAATTGCCGGTAATTACGCCGCCATTTTCCGGGTGAATTATAATTACCCCGATAACGCCGCCACCTACGCGAAACTTCCATAACCGGGTGTATCCATCCGGTGCTTTTACCTGGATATACATATCTACAGACGATGCTATGCTATCTATATATGGCTCGCAGTTGAGGGGCGCGGGCACTTTCTTCTCATACCAGATATCATGGGATAAATTGTTTTCACTACCTTTCAATTCGTCACTGGGTTTTACAGTATTGCCATTCACGACAAGCTACATAAAAACCCTATGACCATTTAATATAATATTTGAAGTTTAATTGGTATTACTTGAATTATTAAGTAACATTAATTAAACTGTAATTATAAATGATACTATTTCAGAAAACTTGTAGATTTTTACAGAGCGGTGCACGTCATTGATTTTTAATTTTACGCAGGTTTTCGAGATGTCCTTAAGCATGTACAGAGCGCATCATTCTCAGCGTCACAGTAGGCATTGGGCATTTGCAAGGAAAACATATGTGGGTCAAAGTCCAATGTGTGGCTTCTAGGGTGATGCCGTTTCTACCTCTATGGGTAATTCATATGAATGTAAATATAAATTTTGCATTACATTTTTAATCATTAATTAATATGTACCTATATGAAAAGATTGAAATCGATAGGTGCGCCTTAAAACCCGAAACCCGTCAAAAGTTCTCATCCATGTATGTGTCACTTCACGTACAGCCATTACACGAAAGTACAACAACTTGACAGCCACAGTGTGACGTTGGTGCTGTGCTGAGTGCAGATTAGAAGTGAAAATTTCGTTCATGGCATGTTTTGACACTCGATTTGTATGGCGACTCATCTATTGATTCAGATCTCTGCCTATATCACCTATATGCAAATGTTAATATTTTAATTTATTTTATAGCTGAGGTGTTTCGAAACTACAGTTCGAAACGCTTGCTATACCTTCAACAAAATCTAGATTGGCTCCACCACGCTCTATTATCTGAAAAGTTGTAAAATTTTTAAATTGTAATTCAAACATCAACGTAATTATACAATTTTTAAAACAAGTCAATGATTTACAGTCACTAGCCTTCCCACACAGGGCTACTTATAAAATGAAACAGAACTCTCCCCTAGCAGGTAGTCACGACCCGTGCCAATGCACGGTCGAATAAAGTTCGATTATGCTCGAATAATGTTGATAATAGGACGTAATCCTATTTGCGCAGGTGTCCACGAAATGACGCTCTTTTGGCGGGCCGCGGCTGTCACGCGTGCGCGCGAGGCGCCATGACACCACCTGGCGGCCGCTACTTGTCAGCATTGCACAATGACAGGGGGAGACTTGCAACAAGATAGTTATGTGGATTATCTCTTCTTTGCAGTACATTTTACCTTGAATATAGTGCCGGAAGCCCATTCAATTACTGGTGTCAAATATCATGTAATTTATGGGATTATTGATATTAAGATTAATTGCAACTTAAATTAGCATGCCATAAGGAATCAAATGTGCTGTACTTAATTGTTATCTGTGTAATTAAACAACAGATTCATTATTAACGTTACAGCCATGTTTTTCCAGTCAAAACCTTTCCCGAGAGAGTTTCTCGCCTTCTACGCCTTGGTGTGGCCACCACGAAATGTTGCCAAGTTTCTTATTACAAGATAATAATTTTTTTTTTCATTTCATTATTTTACAACATGCATACAATTTCGGTCATATTTTGATAGTAAATAATCGTTGTTTCTTTTTTATTTCATTTAATATTTTCAAATTACATCTCGTCAGCAAAGGAGTTTAGCATTAGCTAAACCATAAAGGCCATTAGAAATATAAACATGGTTCTGTTGAGGTCTATTCTTTTCTTTCTTTTTTTATGTGACTGGACATGGATGGCTAATACCCAGTGGCGGATTTACCAGCAGGCTGAGTAGGCTGCAGCCTAGGGCGGCAAATTTTAGGGGCGGCAAATTCAGGGACAACATTATTTTCTTACATCCCAATCCGAAACTTTCAGCGTAATCAAGCTAATAAATACATAATAAAATGCATGTAGTGCAGTATACCTTCCTACACCTTCTTAAAACGATGTCTTGTGCAACCTGAACTAAATCGTTGGTTTGTAAAATTAATCTAGGAACTGAACAAAGATCTCCTACTTTACAATCATACTTATTACGGAAAAAGAGTTTGTGTAATTAGGATGATAGTGGAAAAATCATAAAGTTAGAAGTTCATTTACAAATAAATGGTAATTACCTTATATGATTGTGAACTAGTGTATCGAATTGTAGAGTTCGGTAGGGGCGGCAAAATTTGGATAGCCTACTGGCGGCAAATGTGTAAATCCGCTGCTGCTAATACCACATCTTCTGTCATGGTATTAGCCCAACACACCACATGGGAACTAGGTGCCATGCCAGGACCTTCCTTATATTGCACGGCTACATTGAACTGGATGGAAAACACGGACAATTTTCATTGCCGCTTCGACCATCGTTCATTCGTGTGAATTCTGCATAATAATGTATGCAGGAGAAAATCCAGTGTTTTTCTGTGGCCCATTTCGGAGCTCCAGGATCGTTCATGATGATTTATTTATGCAAAGCCGATATGGGCGCCTGTGCTGAGAGACCAAAGGTACTCGGAAAAGCTAAATACACCTCACCTCGCGAAACCACGCTCAGCGAGGCATCACACCAGCGAATTTGCGCACTATCGCTGAGCTTGTTTAGATTACGTTTGAAGATTCGCAGGTTATAGGTTTTAGGAAAAACAACAGCCGGTAGACAGTTGCTATCCTAGAGGTGCGGTAGAGAAATGAGTTTGAGAAACGGTTCGTTCTCAAAAGGCTGATGTCAACTACAAGGGGCTGGTCTGATTATCTGCGGCTTGTACTTCGGATATAGGATGCATAGGGAGGAATAAGGGATGCAAGTTTCTCAGAGCAACGTCTATAATGGTACCTGTAAAACAGAATGAGCGACCCTACAAACCGTTTGTGGCTCAGGGACCATTTGTGGCCAGTGGTGAGTTGTGGGTCACCAACTAGACGGACCGCTCGGCCAATTAGACGCCATCAGGTACTGGGCACCAGGGATATTAATGGGAGGATTGGGCAAAGCACCTTAGAACGTGTCACCAAATAGCCAACAAGGCAAAATAGTGTTAGCTCTTTCACTCTCGCGGTAAATAGCATTGTATCTGCTTTGTTACTATGACCATCTATCGCCAATGGCCGCGCACGCGTGCATTTTAGTAGTAACACAATTTGACGAAACTAATATTCAACAATGTCAAATCTTCCCGTTTTGCATCACTGCTGGGCACTACCTTTCAAAATGTGACTAAAGTATTCTATCACCGGCGTTATCTGTAATTTGTACACAAGTGGTAGTTGTACCGTTGGAGCTGGAGAGTGTCTCTTCCCGCCGCGTGAAAAGCCGTAACATTTTCAAAACATGTTCAACGACCGCGGTAATCTCAAAAGTATCATAAGTTGTACCGGTGTTAAAAATCTTCTGCAACGATATAGGATTCTCAGTTTCTGCAATGCAATTTTGGCCTTTGATTCAATAAAACGCCGAAAACGGTTAAAATATGACATTTGCCTGATCAAATATGAACCATCAGGTCCCTATATTTTTGTAGCTCCTCTTTGATCAGCCGAATTTGTATACCAACATTATTTCACAATCTTAAGGCGCTAGGACTAGCCAACTACTCGCGCCATACAAATGCACTTTTTAACAAATGTAATAATATGTAGTGAAACGCTTCAGCAAATCCAAATAGAACTCCAGACTGATAATGGATTGTTAATATTTTTTTATTCCATCATTTATTTAAATAATAATAAAAATAAAAAAGTTGATTTTTGTCATTAGAAATCTGAAAGTAATTCGATTTCTAGATATAAGCAAAAACAGCATATATGCATAAACATAAAATTCCATTTGCTTTTAGATTTCTACATTTAGTCAAAAAAGTTCGGAAATGGACACCGTTTCCGCAATGTATTTTGTATAGAAAAAGGAAACATACATTAACGAAAACAATTCGATTCCTAGACAAGGAATCATATATTGTAAGGATGACACTTATAATCGTCAGACTTAGTTAGTTAACTTGGGGTGCCTCGTCTAACTTTGCGATTTGGCTAGTACCAGGCCCTTAATACAATGTTTTAATGTAGGCGCCTCAAATTATTAATACACAGCTGTTCCGATCTGCAGACGAACAGACCCACACGTGCCGTCTCCCCCGGAACCCTTCCGAAGCCCAAGTTCCCGGTAGAGCCGCGAGGCAGCTGTCAAACTCTCACATACATCGCGCCACGACGACGCGTTTCGCCGTGAAAAAACAAACGCCTATGTCGATGGATTTAAAACCTTTTTACAAACATACTTAGCGCTGGACGGACAGGGTGCTCACATTGATGTTTATGTTCTGAACATTATTTGTTCTTAATTAGCTTCTTCAGTAACGTTTGTATACGGTTCATCCGGTCAACGGTTGAAAGCGGTCACCCATCTAGAACCCAACCGCGCTCAGAGTTGATTCACCCACTTTATCGAATAGCAAGGCGTCGCACCAATAGGCTACCGAGCTAAATGGTGGATAAAAAGTACGTAAAATGTTTAAGGGTAACTAAAATGAATTTTTTCACCGAATGTGATGTATATGTCAAATCGATCGTGAAGAAAGGACACATTAATTCAAGAAAGAAAGCTGTTAAAAGAACTACTTTATGCACAAACTGCAAGGCTGGACCCGAACCAGCAAGCACCCGTTCGCGGGAACTGCGTCTACCATCCCTGTGCTAGAGGCCGTCCTTGATATATGACGATATCACGAAAACCGCCCGGACATTTTACAATCAATATGTATTGATTGTAAAATGTCCGGCCCATCTCCTAAAATGGTGATGGGCCGGACATTTAATGAGGACTGAAGACAACAGATGGACCAAAATAACTACACAATGGCATCCAAGACATGGAAAAAGAAATAAAGGACGACAAAGAAAGCGATGGGACGATGATGTCGCAAAGACAGATAAATAGAACAACATGGATCTCAATGGGGGAGGCCTATGCCCTGCAATGGGAAACTCAGTGAACTACTTCTTACAACAGAAATAACATAACATACATATAAGGAACGAAACTGTAAACTGAGTAAATAAAAGACTAATATTATTATTATTATGTATTAATTAAAAATACGTAATCTATCCATAACAGATATTGTACACGAATGTAACAAGACGGCGCGCAGTGATCACCCTGTCGCGACAACCCCATTTAAATTGCAATAAATTAATCTGATCGCATACGCCCCCCCTTCACCCCACCCGCCGCCCGCGCCGCGACCCCTCGACCCAGATGTCCCCTCCGGGCGGCACTCAAGAAAGAAATCCCATTACAGCGGACTAGAGATTCGATTAACGTTACAAATGCCGTCGGACCGCGCGTGTATGCAGAGATGTCGGGACGGATCGAACGCTGTGTCGATGGCCTCGGATTGATGGGTATTGCGCAAAATTTGGTTGTGACGATTCGGAAGATACGCTGACAGGAGAGGAGGTCCGTTTTGAAAACCGCTATGAAGGCGGTTTTCTAGACTCAGGATTTCTGATTCCTGATTACGGAATTCTAGGAATAAGGCTGCAGAATCGAGGAATGTAATAAGGAGTTACAAAATAACAAATTAGCATTGCAAAATAGATGGTGGTGCCGGTTGGTTGGTTTCGATTGTGAATGACGGAGATTCCGAGAGGTAAACACCGATAAATGGTACTGGTATGTATGTATTGTTCCTGATTCCCGTTATATCCTTAAAGTGCATACATACCAGGTACTAACTCTGGCATTGGAAGGCGGCCACACTGAAAAAAAATCAGCGAATTTAACTGTAATTCTGATAATAAGAACCGTCTTGCAACGTTAAAATATAGATACATAACTAAGTAAATTGATAACTCCAACTGATTAAAAACAATTAGCCTCACCGCTCTAGACGTAGACCGAGCTTAACTGATTTTTTTTATTTCTTACATAAAATCCCAAATTTTCATCCTGCCAGCACGTTTAAATATTTTGGTAATCATAACTGACAATTGGACTAACAAGCCCCCGAAGGTTTCCGTTCACATTTTAATGAGCTCCGCTCGGGTGAATGTCCAAAAATAAATTGATCCGAGTCCTGTCTCAGCTGAACCTCAGCTAGTATATGTAATCGTAGGATAGTAAGAGATGATATTTGAGATATTCTGAAGGCAGAAAAAAGAAATCCCTCGAATACTTTTTTAACTAAACATTAAATGATTTGTTCCATTTCTGGCTCCCGAGCACAGATTCACGATCTCAGGGATCTCAGGGTACCCAGCGGCTGTCTACTGACACCACAGAAAGTGGCTTCCTTCCAGGGAGCCCACCACTTCCCTTAGAAGGTGTTTTCCTTGACCGTAAATCAATCTTGTTTTAAATACAATTATCAAACTCTAAAGAAGAATAGCGGTAATGCGATATAGCAATTACTTGCTTGACAAATAAGAACAAAGCATAAGTACTCCACATAAAAATAGAGAGAAACTATCAAATAAATGATCATCAAAAGATTCTGTTAACAATTGCGCATAAAGAAGACAACCTGGCAACACGACAAAGGCGCCCCTAATTTTCCCCCGCATTGAACATTCTCGTTAGAAATCCGGTGGAGATTAGCGAAATCAATGAGGTTTCACTACATGCGCTCCCCCGGCCCCAGGCGCGTCGGAATCGCTCGCCCCTTGCACCATTGTCGTCCTCCTATAATTGTATCCTATTATATCCTAGCTGTGATCCCTGCGGTGCCACTATCTCCTGTTTGCCCAACATTGATTTATTGTCAGTTTGGAGCACCTGATGCCATGTCGTCGACTTTTTCTGTGTCTTTTATTACTTGCCTATCGATTTTATCGGTAATTTTAAGGCATTTCGTCGTGAAATTTGTTTATATACGATCGCCTAGTTCGTGTTGGCCTAGACAGAATATTTAGAGAAAATCAGGTTTTAAGCTTGACAGACATAAATAGCTTACGAATTCATAAAACTTACTGACTGACTTGCTTGAATTTAAGAATTGGATAACGTATTAAAATACTTTATCCAAAGTTATCTTATGCAAAAATGAGCATTACAATGTTTACAGGTACAATGTTTACAGGTACAATGTTTTTTAATCAGTGAATAAAAAAGTAGTACATGTTTAGGAATTTAAGAAAATTATTGAATTACACACTTCCTGCTGTTTTGTTTGATAGCTGGTTAGAGTCCAACCTTGCACTTATGTAATAGTTTTTTATAGATTTTATTATTTTATAAATGTGTCCTTGCATTCCGGTTTGCAACTTACATAAAAGTTGCGTTCATAGTGAGAGTTCCAAAGAATATGTAAAATTCAGTGTAGTAAGATTAGGTCTCTGTTATTATCTGTGTATTAATCTGCAGAATTGTAAATTATAAACAAAATATACGATGTATATTTGTATATACATGTATATTACCTACAGGACTGCGGCTGGTAGTAAACACGATATTTTCATGGTATTTGATAATTTGTATTTATTCAAATTAGTTTATCCGCATTATACACCATTCAATAATTTTCCACGCTATTTGGCACAGTTCTAATAAACTCGTCTTTTCGTCCACGTGGGGCATTACTGGCTATTTATATTTAAATTCTATTGTTGATATTATAATTAGTATGTCAGGGCAGTTTTGCATTGGTGACTGTTTGAATGTGTAATGTTGATAAATGAAACCTACGCTTTTGTTGCATGCTCAAACAGATTTTCAAAATTACTACTTGTGACTAATGATTATTAATGATGTTTCACGCTTCTGGATTTATTTTTAATATCAGACTTAATAGATTGTATCTTCAACAGTTAGCTGTTTACACTATCGATGATACGACATATAGATTAGTCCTAATAATGAGTACTTATGTATATAAGTTTTTAACTTATCTAGAAACGGCAAATGTTAGCTGCTCTGAAATTAAAATTCTTAATAAATATATTACATTGAATACAATTAAATATCGATTAAACCAGTTAAATATTAATGTACGACATTGATAAATCTCTTTGGCGCACCTCTTTTGAAAAGTTTTTGTAAAAAATAGTGAGAAAATCGGCTAATTACACAAAACGACCCAAGTGACGCCTCCGACTCTATGCGTCATCCTACATAATGACATGATCCATCATACAAGGGACACCTCGCATCCCCTAAACCTTCAACCGCTGTAACACGACGTCCCCATCAAAATATGTATTTATTCCGTGGTGAAACTAAGGAGGAACTGGGATCGCGCGCCGGGCGTACCTCAAGGGACATTATTAGCACCGACGTTCTAGCTATTATACATTTTTAAACCGTATCCATATAAATTAATGTCAATTTTACCCTAGTGTAATATCAATCTCGCCTACATGAATTGTTAGCGGATTGTGTTACAAATAATTTCATTTTGTACGGTGATTCGTTCTGAATGGTGTGCGATACCTACGCGCCAAACTTCTCCGCAATACTACGATCGAGTAGTTTGACACTTTGAATTAAGCAGTAGTGCTAAAAGCCCTAAGAATAATTTACCTGAAAGTAATACTATCGTAATCTGTCATCTCGGCGACGAAGAATCACTTAAATGAAGTGAAAATATTTATTTTCAATGAAAAAAAAAATTTTTTTTTTAGTTGTCTCATATGACTTTCTCGGAATTAAGAAATTTAATGAATGCAAATTAGAATAATATTTGACTTAAATGCAGAATATAATTTATTGGAGTGAAACCAACATGTGGAAATGTTAGTTTTTGCATACTAATAAACTACATATTCTTAAATCTCCAGTCTAGCCAAACCGCTTCAAAGAGTACCACCGTATGCAGCTTATAGGGTGATATTTTTTGACCATTGATGAGGATGAAAAAAGAAAAGTAGGGGTTGTTCTGTTCTTCTGACGCTTTGGGAATGTATTGAAAAAAAAAAGAACCATTTTATAGCAAGAGTGAGGGTTGCGGACTGCGATTTAAGAACAAAACTACCATTCAACAAACAACAAACAAACCTGTGTGCAGTTTACAGTGAAACCTTCAGACAACAAAACTTCGAGAGAATAGGACGAATGCAGGGTATGTCTCTTCCTAGTGTCCTTTTTAGTTTTATCCTGTTTCTTATCACAACGGCGCTTAGTGAGTTTTCATTTCAAAATTGCAAAAAATTTCCTTTCCCTCATGCGACCATACATGCCCAACGATCAAGACTTACGACTCCTTCTCAAATCGCCCCCACCTCAGGGTTGCCAGTTTACTGTTTCTTTATTCCATTATGTTTTAAGGGGAAATGTCAAAGTTATCGGCCGGCGGCAGCAGCTCCGATCCCGTCAGCGGAACCGAATAATATAATTGGCTGAGTCCCGCCGGGAAGGGGTCCGCTAATCTCCCATTCGGATGCCAATTTGCTTCGACTTAATGAGAATTGATGTCGTTCTCACCTTTTATTTTAATTGGCTTAGGACTTGTTAATTTTACGTTTTCCGTCTCCTGGCAGGAGATGATTGTGATTATTTTATGAAATCGACATGGTGTATTTTAAAATAATTAAAAATCAAGTAATGATACCATTTAAGATATTGTCAGCATTTTGTATTTATGTAATTTTATATTTCAATTTGCTGCCATGCAACTACTCTTATTTTCAAACCGTGTATCTGTGAAAACTTACTTTTTTGCTTTAAACAAATTAGCTGTAAGTATTCCATCACATAAATAAATGTCGCGATGTCTTTCTAGTAATCCCGCCACATTCACTGAAGTTTTCTTTTCGGGTTCCCCAGGTTTGGGGTGTCCAGTCGCAGCTGTCATCACAATAAAAATATTGTATTGATGTAATTATATATTTTCGTTGGATGCCAGAAGGCGATGTTTTTCGAGAAATCCAGCTAAATTCACATGGTTATCCTTGATTGGAATCGATTCTGGGACACGGGACCCCGAAACTGTAATCCCCAGCAAGTGAGAGAGTCCACCAGTCATCCACATAGATGACACACTCATCAGTTGCACCGAAGTTGCAATCTGACACGCACCGGTGACATGAAACTTTCTCCCTTCCGGCTATCAATTTCCTCCACAGGAGGTATAGTAATAAAGTTAGGATAAAAGTCTTGAACTATATCTGTCGCAGGAAGGTTTTAATCCGTAGGCAAACTTGGACGTTTCGTAGGAACGGTAGAAAGTTTATCTTCAGATTGTATCCTTTCATCCTTTCACCTTTCATTATCTGAGTAATGATGTATTTATATTCCTAAGTATGCTGAAGAAATAGTAAACATGAAATACCATTCTTTAATAAAGCACTTCAGGGTAAGATAACGTAATGGTTGTTCTGTTCTCCTGACCCTTTCGATATGTATTGAAAAACAAATAGAACAATTTTTATAGCAATAGTGAGGGTTACTGATTGTGATTTAAATTGTAACAATGTTAATAATTATTTTTTGTTCTTAAAGGAGTTAAACTAGAGTTATTTATAATATTAAATAGAATATCGCTTTTGTTATTTTGGTTTGTTGCCATGATTCGATGTCTTTCTGGAAATAACGCTATACTCAATGGAGTTTTTCTTTATCGGAACCAATTATTTGGCACCTAGCCTGAGGTCCCTATTCATAGTTATCTACATAGGTTACCATATTTGTCAGTTGCATTATAATTGCAACCTGACACCCAACGGTAACATTAAGCTTTTCTCCCTTCGGGCGACCAATTTCCTTTATACCCAGTTTTTACCACCTCCAGTTACCTGAAATCCGATAAGTAACTTTCGGTTACATTGCATATTTAGATTGTGTAACCGAAAGATAACTTTGTATTTTGTACTTGGAGGCTGTGAAAAACAACGGGGGTTTAGGAGCACTGAAGTCTCTTCGGCTTTTTCGACGGATAACCTTGATTCAAATGTAACTATGCTCCGGAATCTTTTCATCAAGAAAATCGCTTTGAAAGCCTCTATAAAAGCGGTTTTCCAGACTCAGGATTCCTGATTACGGAATTCCAGGAATAGGCCTGCAGTTTAGTCTTGATTTAGCTGTATATGACGCAGGAATGTAGAAATCCATAAGCTTCGATGGATCGTAGGAAATGCGCTTATTCGCGGGCAAGGCACAAGATCGTTCTATTGCGCTCTGGCACATGTCTGTTTTAAAGAAAACGACAGTCTTCGTGATGAAGAGGATACAACACGTCCACAAACCAAACAATGCGAACAGTGTTTTATTTGTGCAGATTGACAAAAAGTTTAATTATAAAATGATTTATATCAAATACAATTTTACAGTGGCAATGATCACCAAGCATCCACTTTTAACAAATAGAGCTGTTTTGACTATAATTTGGGATCTACGACAATAAATATGCGCATGATCTTATTTTCACGTTTGTATGGGGAGTTGAGCGTGAAGGTCCGTTTTAAATTAATTTGTCCTTACATCAACATCACAGTACTGCAATTTATTTGGTTACGCCTGCAACGCAAACTCTCATGCTTGCCTTACGTTTAAGCAATATTGATTCGCCTAATAACAATATATGTGGAGTTACATCTCTACTTATAACAATATTAGTGCCTCTCATTTTCCAACCCCTACGTCATTATTTTCTCGCTAGCAACACCGCTAGGTCGCCGCGTGCCAAACGCAGATCTGATGACGGAAACGTGGCAGCCCACTGCGACTCGGCAACTAAACAAACAGCGAGCCAGATACCGATATACAATTCATATTAATATTTAATCTCGCTTGTTTTTCTTCGCAGTGAGGTTGGAGTGCAAACACATTTGAGTAATTGATCCGTTTTCCCCTGCTTGATGGGTGGAGAGGTTGTTTGACTGTCTTGTTTGTGAGTTTAATTAAAACGGGGGTCGTTTTTGGGGAAGAAGTAGCTGTGAGGGTTATTACACGCTGAGGTTTTGCGGTCCAGTTTAGATAATAAGAAAATCTGCCAGTAAGAACCGCGGAATTTAACCGTTGAGGCTGACCACGGTTTGGATTCCACTTAAAGCTGTAGGTCACCTTCCTTTTGTCGTAGGGTTAATCCCGCCCGGATTGGATGAACGATGGTCGATAGGGCAATGAAAATTGTCCGCGTTTTTCATAAGGAAGGTCCTAGCATGACACCTAGTTCGCCAGTGGTTGTTAGGTTAATATCATAACGATCGGTCTGGTATTAGCTGAACATAAAAAAAAAATCAGTAGGAACCTAATTTAATAAAACACATAATACGTCAGATATTAGATCAGAAGCACATTCTAGCACTCCTTGTGCAGAATTTTAATTAATTTTAAAACTAGAATCTATAAAAATACCCTTTTATAGGTTACCTATCTTCGGAAAACACTACATACCACATTTTCTTAGGAACTAGACTGATAATTAAATATTTATTAAAATATTATTGTAATTCAACATTTTTTGTTTTTTAGGGTTGCGTACCCAAAGGGTGCCAACGGAACCCTATTACTAACCCTCCAATCTCCGTCCGTTCGTCCGTCCGTCCGTCCGTCTGTCACAGGGCTGTATCTCGTTAAGGCGCTAGGACTAGCCAACTACTCGCGCCATACAAATGCACTTTTTAACAAATGTAATAATATGTAGTGAAACGCTTCAGCAAATCCAAATAGAACTCCAGACTGATAATGGATTGTTAATATTTTTTTATTCCATCATTTATTTAAATAATAATAAAAATAAAAAAAAGTTGATTCATTCATCATTCGATTTCTAGATATAAGCAAAAACAGCATATATGCATAAACAAAAAAATCCATTTGCTTTTAGATTTCTACATTTAGTCAAAAAAGTTCGGAAATGGACACCGTTTCCACAATGTATTTTGTATAGAAAAAGGAAACATACATTAACGAAAATCATTCGATTCCTAGACAAGGAATCATATATTGTAAGGATGACACTTATAATCGTCAGACTTAGTTAGTTTACTTGGGGTGCCTCGTCTAACTTTGCGATTTGGCTAGTACCAGGCCCTTAACCGTAATAGGTAGGCAGCTGAAATTTTCACAGAATGTGTATTTATTTTGCCGCTGTAACAACAAATAGGTAAAATTAAAAAATAATTATAAATAAAGGGGGCCCCTTGCACGATGGTGCGAGTCCGACTCGTACTTGGCAGGTTTTTTTCATAAATAAATATGCCTTGACTCTACAGGAGAAATATTATCTTTTCTATTTCAAAACTCTCTAAGAAATAACTGTTTTCTAAGGTTTTTATCCCTTATTTATGTCTCATTTTACGGTCGATAATCATAATTTAAAGCAATGTATATTATTTTATTGCAGTAATTGGAAAAATCTTTTAAATGCTTCAAATGAGAAGAATATGTTGCAGAGAGTAAGAGATGAAATCAGCTCAGACCCGGATCCTATTTCTGCCTACATTTTAAACAGAACCCGACCCCTGCGAAATAGCCCAAAGCTTTTACAGAAAAAACCTCCCAACTCAATTAGCTGTAATTTCGAATTCCGTTGGATTTGCATAAATTTATTGGCGCCAAATTGGCACTCAAGTGATGGCGGATTGTGACGTCACTGGTGCCTATAATAAATCGTCTTGAATTTTATCCGGTTCTATCTGGCTCGGATAGAAAGGCGGCCATGTACACTCGTCCAAAAAGAATGAAAATTTTTATAATAAAAATGTCCAAAAGAGGACTATTCAAAAAGTAAGCGACAATTAATACTTTGATACTCAGTTTAGAACAGGTACCTTTGGGACAAAACCAGTATGTGTTTATTTAGACTACACATTATTATTAAAATGTTTTCGAATAGACAGTGTTATGAATCGTTTACTTGTTTAAGTCTACGTTTCGTCCACCGCATTGTGGACTTCAACAAACAAGTGAGTGATTCATAACACTATATCCGAAAAAAAATTAATAATAAAGTACAGTATGTTTAAAACAGCATGTTTTCAAAAGCTTAGCACCAACGCCTATGAACCTAAGCAATAGTAGAGTTATCAAATGCATTCGAAATGTTTTGTGGGTTCCGGCGCTTAAAAATAATACAGGCACTGCATTTCTTGTAAGAGGCGACTCAAAGATTTGTCGTTCGCCGAGTCGAGTCTACGTAAAACTGTGGGTCTCCTTTCTGTAGCCGTCAGAGCTCCTTGTCCTAGTTCTGATCTAAATTGTCGTTTTCGGAACTTCGAAGTTACGTAAAAACGTCAAACTCCATACAAGTTTTTAATAGATATTCTGTGGTTTTACTTCTGAAAGCTGTCAAAGTCAAACTCGGACTTCCGTTTTGTATGAAAACGCAGAGTCGGCTTAAACGGCAACGTCGACGTATTTACGGCGACGATGCGTAAGCTGTCAAATCAAACTCGGACTCGCAAATGTTAGTTCGCTCAACGCCCACTGCGCGCGCTCTTAAATTTCTCTATACATTTGAAAACGCCAGTCGATCGGTTTGCCGTCAATGCCAATTTAGGTGACAGCTGGGATTAGGGTCTCAGAGTAAGAAGCGGCTATGAAAATTGTGTGTTTTTGCAATGGAGTTCAACGTGTTGGGCTAATATCATGACAGAAAGATGTGGTAGTAGCTATCCATATCATTTTTTTAAACATCTACCTTAGAGTGAATAAGAAAACACTGTTTCAGAAACCTGATATTTAGCAAGCAGTAGACTTACTAAAACCATAACGACCGGTACACCAGTAAAATGGTACTTAACAATAAAATAAGAAAATGGTGGAAAATAAGACCCTTTTCTAAAATCATGCTAGGCAATTTCAAATATAAAAACCTTAGATGAAAAAATAAAAACCAAATTACACTGGATGTATTTGTTAATTTAGAGAATTATTGTAAAGAAAGGCACCGGATATCTGCAAGTAAGTGTACATTAAGCGAAGCCATGCATGAAATCCTCCGACTTAATTTAAGCGACAGATATTTAGAGCAACGGAGGTATAAGCTCTTTTAAAAAGACTCATAGAAAATGGTGTACACCGGACCGCTGTTTGTACATACATAGTTTTTTTAAGAAGCGTGTTTTCGAATGTAACTGTTAGGTTTTTTTTGTCACCTTTACAATAATACCAATCTATAACAATATTAAAGTATATATTTAGTTTTTTTGTTGTTTGTGGATTCAAGTTTTATAAATTTCTTTAGATAATTGTATTGTTTTTGAAAGTATTGTTCCGTTTTCATATAGCAAATAAATGTTTTATATAAAATTTGCACGCACTTAATTCATACGATATTTCCGTTATCTCTGTTATTTGAGGTTGTACGATGAGATCCAAGCGGATTACGATACTTTAATGTTGATGTTATTTCACTAGTTAAATAACCTCAAACGAATATTTAGTGCATACTACTTTTTTTACGTCAAATTTACCAAAAGATTACAAGTACAGTTCCAGACACATTATCACACAGTTTGTCGTTTTCGGTGACATACGTTACGATCACATAACTTCCTTAGCTTCTTCTAAGCAAAAGCTAAATTACGATATTCCAAAAGGCTGTTAGCAAAGCGATACGTAATGCAGTTATACCTTGAGATTTATTAATTAACTGAAATAAAAAAAAGAAACCGGTTTCTATGAAATTTTTCTTTGCTCGTCAAGGCTGGGATTAAAAGTCGTAACTGAAACTAGTTTCATACAGTAATTATTTCATACGTCAATTCGACACATTTTGTTGATCAACTCTAGTTAATCTAGTTCCAGTTGCTACTATCTCAGCCAAGTGCGGCTCTACCCTGCCGAGGAGGGTTATTTACTTGGATTCCGTGCGTTCCGGTGTACGGTGCAGGAGCCGGAATAAAAAGTCAAATTAAATCCCTATGAGAAAATTGCTTTCGACGATTTGTTTTGTTAGGCCCCGCCCCTCACCCCGCGCCCCCCCCCCCCCCTCCCTCGCCGCCCCGCACCGCGTCTAGCGCGCCCCGCTCCGACTGGGCTCAATTTGAATAAAAATGTCGCCGACGATTGTGCTTTCGCCTTAATGTCGTAGCCGGGGCTTAAGGTACCAATGCTATACGCAGAGATAAATATTGTAAGGAAGAGCAGCCAAGAGAGTAAGGTATAAGAAGATTGTATATTTACTTGGAATTGAGAAAGAGAGTGAGTATAAAGAAAGAAAGAAAAGATAGAAAAGAAAAATTGTTTATTCAAAAACATGTCATAAATATGTCATGTTTTCAGATAATTCGTTTGTTTTCCTCCCAGACGGTTCGATTGCCATGGACGAAAAACCGACGAGAAATGCGCTTTATTCTCGTAATCTATTAAATACATTCCTTTTCTTATGGCTGATAAAATATATATAAAATCACCACCTACCAGACCTACAGAAAAAATAACAGTTTGAGAGAAACCTTTTAGATTTTTTTTTTATGTGACTGGATATGGATGGCTAATACCACACTTTCTGTCATGGTATTAGCCCAACACACCACATGGGAACTAGGTGCCATGCCAGGACCTTCCTTATATTGCACGGCTACATTGAACTGGACGGAAAACACGGACAATTTTCATTGCCGCTTCGACCATCGTTCATCCAATGCGATGGTACCAACCCGGGCGGGATTTACCCTACCACCTAGTAAGTAAGGAAGGGAACCTACAGTTTAACGTGGAATCCGAACCACGGCCAGCCTCTTTCAACGGTCGAATGGTCACCCATCCAAGACCAGACCGGACCCAGCGTTGCTTAACTTCGGAGAGCGATCGCCGAAGTGTCGCGCCACTGGGCCATTGAGGCAAATATGAGTCGGTTTTTTATGTAGCGCAATTGATAACGTAAAACAGACTCTCAGTACGAAGACGCCCATGGTTCAGAGGCGGCAAAAACTATGCCGGCAGGCCAGTTTTTATTTTTATTTTTTTTATTTAAAAGGGCTTGGGTACACGAAGTGACCATGTCAGCCCTGTGAGGTCTTTGCTGTAACTTATACAAGTAAAGTTCTTCTACTTAAAACTATGTTAACAAAATGATAAATTCTAATTGCCTTTTCCGAAGGGGGGAACGGCAGAACGTCTAATATGCAGATCGTATAATGTCATATTTTAACAAAATTTTAAAACCATGCACAACGTATAATCGGCAGATCGTATAATTGTATACGTAGTGCATGAAGAAGTTTAACAAATAAAATTTCTTATTTCTCCATGCATAACGAATAATAGTCACAACGTATAATATTATGATCTTTATTTAACAAAAAAAGAAAACCATGCATATCATATAATCCAAAAACTTTTCATACGATAAGCGCCCATATGAATATACTTTTAAAGCGTATACTCGCACGCGACTTTTCGACCGTCTCAATTATCGTTGTAGCAAATTGTTACTCTTCAACAAATATCGATTCGTAGCAATATCAGCCTTAAATGTATCGTTATTAGGGCGCTTTATGCAGTGCTTCTTGGCATATTATACGTTCTGCATGGTTTTCTTTTTTTGTGAATTTATGTTAGGAATATTATAAGTTGTGACTATTAGACGTTCTACATGATGCAAAGAGTTGATTTTATTTTAAAACTCATGCACAACGTATAACATTATACGTTGTGAATATTATACGATATGCATGGTTTTCATTTTTTGGAAAAAAATACTATTATACGTTGTGAATATTATACGTAGTGAATACGACTCTTCCGAAGCAGGCATACTTAAAATGGTCTGATAGTTGCCGACATTCAAATTACTAATATTTAGCGCGTTCCTCTCGGCCGCGCCCCGCACACACTCCGCCAAAACATGATACACATCCTCAGGTACTCCACAGACGTCACAGTTTGGTGATGTTACCTTCCTCATCAGATGTGCAAACTTGTTAAGCGGAATGTGGCCCGAATGCAGGTTGCATTGCTTTAATTTTACATTATTGAACCAAGGTATTTGGGGGGCTCACTCGGCCGGCCAGTTGCTTCTTCACATTGCATTTTCATTAGGTATAACACGGGGAAATAACACGACGGAGAGCGCATTCCACTGTTTACCGACTCATATGATCTACAGGATCAGTTGGTTCGTGAAGGAGAAATGTGGACAGCGTATGGGTGCATCCTGTGTGTTGACCCATGGTTAGTAGAGAATGCGAACGGAAGAATGGTTCGCGATAAAACACAGAAAGAGACCCTAAACCCTTCGGAGTTGGAATCCAAGTTTCCAGAGATCCTTAGCTGAGTCGTCCCACAGGTGTCAACAATACTCCAAGCAAGAACTCATCTGCGTCTTTCAAATAAAATCAAATCATTTTTTTTTATTTCAGCGAGCCTTATTGGTGGAAAAATCCATCATGCTATAGAAATAGTCAATTACAATATTACATTTTCAAAAAGTTCACATCAAAAATATAAAAAGCAATAAAATGATAAAATTAAGTAATTAAAAATACATTAAGAATATAAATTCAGTCACTGTAGAAACTAAAGATAGACATATCACCAATAAAACAATACTAATAATAATAGGAATAACAACAACAGCAACAACAATGAAAACAATAGAAATAGATAAAAAGCGATGCCTTTAGGCAATTGTCATTTCAATATATTCTTGCAAGGAATATGTAACATTTTGGGTTAAGAAAAATTTCATTCCTTTACAGGAGGTTTTAAAATAAACTGGTTCAAAAATTTGGACACTTTTTATCGGGATTAATCTTACCTCCTAGTAAGTAAAAAGTAGAGCTTTAAGGCTTGTCATGCCAGGCCATGCACATAAAAATAAAATAGAATAGTTTAAAAAAAATGACAGTTCCGTGTTCGAAGAGAGACTAGAAAAAGCGGATCGGAGAGAGTTTTGTTTTTAGAAAATAATTTTGCCAAATAAAGTTCTGGTTCCCGATGATCTGGATTTTCACTGAGCTACGCCACCCCCGAGCACGCCAAGACGTGACATTGGTGGAGGCGCCTAGATCGCCTAGATCGTCGGAGGAGTCGAAGTTTAGGCCGTAGAAGGCCTGCGCTGCTTCGCGTACCACTGCTGCTCGGGCTACCGCTGCTGCACGTGTAGCGCACGGTGCGAAGGAGACGACGCCCAGAAACGTCGGGTGTTAGTATATAAAGGGTTGGGAATATGGACTTTCCTTGGTGAGTATTTCTTCTTGAACATTGTGAACTCATGTGTGTATTCTCATCTTGAACATTAATTGGTGTGGTGCTATTTTTCCTATGTAGGGTTTGATTAGGGTTCTATTCTGAAAAATGGAGAGAATTATGTCTCAATTTGGGGGCGATGGCCAGGACAATGTGGAAGAGTTTCTATATTCCTTTGAAAACATAGCTGCAAGATATGCTTGGTCAGAGGAAATAAAAAAGGGAGCACTCCCCGCCTACCTAAAGGGAGCGGCAGCTTATTTTTATGCGGGTATTAAGGATCGTACGTACCAGGAAATAAAAAATAGTCTGACCGAGGAGTTTCCATCGAAAATAGATTATTTTCTTCTACTGACCACGACGAAACAAAGGGATGAAGGCTTAGTTACCTTCACCTATAAAATGTTGAACTTCGCTACAAAAGCAAAGCTTGACGACGAAGAGAAAATATGTAAATACGTTATATCTGCGCTTCAACCATATGCGGCCCATAAATTGATAGGAAGGAACATTATTAAAATCTCTGAATTGAAAGCAGCAATTCAAGATATACAATACTACGAAAACAATAATGCCGAGGACGTTACATACGAGTTACCTATCCATACGTCTTCGAACAATTTGCAACAACAGATGGTAGCAACACCTCAACCGTGGTACCCAGACAATTGTTTTGTGAACCCAGAGGCAGCTAGCGTAGCAGACCGGCATCTGGCGGCGTCGTCACGTCAAAGGCCTGTCCCGGGACGTTACGACTTCAGGACACGTCCTAACGAAGGCCATGCGGGCGCCCCTGGGACGTACGGTCACCATTCCGGTGCACCAGTACACCCAAACGGGAAAGGGCGACAGTACTAGTAAGGACTGAGACACGTGTAATGTCGCCCGTGATAAAGGAAGGTACGATACTCTATTTACCCATGTACTCATGTGATTTTTGCAAGGAAATTGCGGGTTTGGTTGACACGGGAGCAGTGAAAAGCTGCATAAACTATGAAGTGGTTAAAGGGAGACATTTGTTTGAAATACCAGAAAACTTTACATTAAAAAGTGCTTCGAATAATTCATTGAACATTGCTGGATTTACTACCATTAATTTGCTCATCCAGAATTTAAACTTTATATTAGAAGTGATTGTGATAAAGGACCTTCCAACAGAACTTATTTTAGGGGTAGACTTTCTCAAAGAAACAGGGGCCATGGTCGATTACTCAGGACAGGAGATAATCCTACACAGACTAAATAAAACATTTTCTTTTAGTGAGTGTACTTTGAAGGAAGTGAATATCCCAATCGATAATAAAACCAGAAACTATTTCATTAATGCGAAACCATCGGTGGGGTATGTGTTTACCACGAGCTCAAGGAAGCCTAACACTACGTACGAAATAGGACAGAATTTAAATAAAACACAGAAGACTATATTAAATGAGTTATTATATGAATATCGAGATAGGTTTGCGTACTCCAACGGAGACATCGGGAAAACAACCCACCATGAAGTAAAAATAAATACGGGAGATACCCTACCCATTCACAGACCACCATATAGAGTGTCAATGGCGCAAAGGGATATTATAAATACTCAGGTAGAAGAAATGTTAGGTAATAATATAATTCGACACTCAAAGAGTGCATATTCGTCGGGGGTAGTTCTGGTAAAGAAGGGTGACGGAACCTGGCGATTTTGCGTCGATTACCGTCCTTTAAATAAGTTGATTAAGAATGACTGTTATCCGATGCCCCGTATTGATGATTTATTGTCGTGTCTGCAGGGTGCCACTTATTTCGCATCGCTAGATTTATTAGCCGGTTATTGGCAAATACCAATCGCCGAGCAGGATAGGGAAAAGACTGCGTTCTGCACGTCTTCGGGTCTGTATGAATTTAACGTACTACCTTTTGGATTGAAAACGAGTCCATCAATTTTTCAAAGGTTGATGGATAGGGTATTAGGGGAATTAAAATATCACGGTGCGATCGTCTACTTAGACGACATCCTGGTATATGGTAAGTCATATGAGATATTTTTAAATAATCTCTGTAACGTCTTAAATAAATTAAGGTTAGCGGGGCTAACATTAAAACCAAATAAATGTTCGTTTGGTGTCAGGGAAGTAGCTATATTAGGGCATCAGGTAAGCGCAGTAGGGATATCCCCAGCGAAAAAGAATATAGAGAAGATAGTAAACTTTCCCACTCCGAAAACAGCAAAACAGGTAAGGTCGTTCATAGGGTTAGCGTCATTCTTTAGAAAATTTATACCAAACTTTTCCAAGAAGAGTTTAGTGTTGACCGCGTTAACGCATAATAATGTTCAGTTTAGATGGGGTGAAGAAGAACAGACAGCTTTCCAGTGGCTAAAACAAGAGTTGGTGAAACCACCTTGTTTGAGTCATTTTTCCGAGGATGAAGGGGAGATTATAAGGATTGCTGTCGATGCCAGTAATGAGAGCCTTGGTGCACATGTTATGCAGGGATCAAAGCAGAATAAACCATCAGAATTTAAAACAATAGCTTTCGCGTCAAGAGGTTTAAGTTCATTAGAAAAGAAATATAACACTACAGAGAAGGAATGTTTAGCGATTATCTGGGCTTTCGATTATTTTAAACATTTTACGTGGGGTAGGAAAATTCAGGTGGTCACAGACCATAGAGCTTTGTGTTGGTTGCAGTCGTGTAAGGATATGAATAGACGGTTAGCTGGTTGGTCTCTTAAATTACAAGATGTGGAAATGGAAATTATCCATCGTCCAGGGAAGGAAAACCTCGTAGCGGACGCCTTATCTAGAATCCAATATACGGAGGAGGAACAAGAGGTAGGAAACGTGGAGATTCCAACTTACTTTATAAAACCTCAAGGAAAACCACATCAGGATAGCTATATATTACGTAATCATTCCTTATCCGTAGATCAATTAAATGATCATTTCTGTGCCGCCATAATAAAGAAAGTACAGGACCATCATAGCAACGCATTCAAGGGTTACTTTATGGATCAGGGTATTTTAAAGAAAAGGGTCAAAGTAACCAGCGGGGAACACATTTTAATAGTGCTTCCACAAATAAGGGTAAACAATATTCTGAAAGAGGCTCATGATGAAGCCTTAACAGGAGGTCATTTAGGGTTAGCTAAATCCTTAGGAAAGATTAGCTCAAAATATTATTTCCCAGGTTTAGCAAAACAGGTAGAGTCCTACGTCAAGACGTGCAAAATATGTCAGGAGAAGAAACATCGTTCAGGCAAACCACTCGGTGAACTGATTAACATACCAGTGGCCGGAATTTTCGATAAAATAGGTATCGACATAATAGGGCCTCTGCCGAAATCAAATACGGGAAATAGGTATATAATTACCGCGATCGACTATTTATCAAAATGGGCTGAGACGAAACCCTTAGAGAAAGCGACAGCAGAATCGGTAGCTAACTTCTTGATAGAAAATATATTTTGTAGGCATGGAGTAGTAAAGGAGATAATATCAGATAGAGGCTCCGTTTTCACTTCAAAGTTAGTCAAGAACGTACTCGAATTGTTGAATTCGCATTCTATTCTGACTACGGCTTTCCATCCACAAGGAAATGGCCTTTGCGAGCGTTTTAATGGTACCCTGGTACAGGCACTCTCGATGTATGTAAGACAGGATCAGCGAGACTGGGATATATATGTACCTTTGGTAACGTTTGCCTACAATACAGCTGATCAATCTTCAACACATATTTCCCCTTTCTTGCTCGTCTATGGTCGTCAACCCCTATTCCCATCTGATTTTTCGAGTAATGCTACAAAATTAACATTAACAGAGAAAATTGAATTCATCGAAAAGTTAAAACAACAAGCTAAAGCAAATATCACAAAAAGTCAGAAGGCACAGAAGAAAACCTTTGATAGGAAAAGACAGTCGATGCTTTTCGAACCGGGACAATTGGTCTTAGTTCAGAACCCATGTAAAATCATTGGGAAAAAGACCAAACTGGCACGCATGTACGAAGGTCCTTATAGAATCACAGCTCGATTATCTCCAGTGAATTACAAAATAAAAAGTCTAAATGATAAGCTGAAATTCGAACAAAATATTCACATGAATAGAATGAAACCTTTTTACATTCGTGCGTAACTGATACCAATAATCCTTTTTTTTTACCATGTCTTGATTCTAATAATATGTCATGTGCATATATTAGTAGTTAGATCTTTATTTTGTTGTACAATCACCGCACTCGTAGTATGTACTTATGTTATTTTACTTTAGTATAATAGGGTAGGGTCAAGTAAAGAGCCATTCCCAAAATTCAAAAATATCCATTTGGTCTTAACCGTGACATATTTGGAATAATTCTGAATGCGAATAAATCTAGGCTAGTAATTATTTTGAATCTGTTCCTGTTAGGAATATATTATAATTTTATTTGATTGCCTATTATTTTTACTGATTAAGTTTGTGTGTACGAGAAGGGTCTCAAGTATATAAGTTTGTAGAATTGTTGAATTATTTTAATTTCATGGTCTACTCAGAGCATTTTATTCTTGGAGTAAATAACGATGGGGTCGATGTGCGGTAACTTCCGGTTAGAATTTGCAACGTACTAGGGTCTATTTTATCTAATTTCATCTGACTGAAATGTATAGATATATTGATTCGATTATGTTCATATTCATATTTAGTTTTCTCTGAAGAAAACATAGATAACTTCGGTAGCACACCCAGGTGTAGGCGAAAACCTTCGTATCCAATAATATTGCATTCAGAATGTTCGAAATGAAAGGTATCATCTCATTTATTAAATATCTTTTTCACTCTTTGTATTACCTTTCTTTAGCATAATATTATCCTAATTTGGTTGTCATCCATGGATGATTTTTGTACTTAAAATAATTATGTTTGTACCATAGCTATAATCATACATATTTTTTAATTATAACTCTAGTAATAACTCTAGATAACATAACATAAGTATGTTTTCCTTTGATTTCATCCGTAACTTTAAATAATATTCTAGTGAAATAGACCAAATTTTATTTAATTCAATATTATTAATTGATTTATTTGTAATATTTTGGCTTATGTGCCATCGTCCATACCTGATTAGGTTTATCATATTAGTTAAATAAATAGAATAATTTTACGTAAGTACATGTATTCTATTAAGTAGTATCATCTTAGTAAATAGACAAAGGACTCGTAAGACTTAGTCTAATATGTTGTTGTGTGATGCCATCGAGTTTGGAACGCGCTACCCTCCGATGCTGGGTGCTGAGCTTCAAAAGCACGCTGGTCCTCGGCGTTCGCTCGGTCGTCTTCGAGTCGGCGGCTGGGAGCGTCTTCAGGCTGGAGTCATGCACTCATCAACCAACCGGAAAAAAATCGGGACGAAGCAAACAGGACGAAGAAAAGGTTTAAGGAGCCCGTATGGCTCTAGCTTTCTATCTCAGGCCTATAAAAGATTATGTTTAACTATGTAGAATAATTTATGTTGTGGGTTGTGAAGTTTAAAATAATTCATGTTACAAAGTGACGTATGACAACCTGTCAAACGTCTAGTCTGTCCGGCCAGCGGCCAGTCTCAGAAGACAGCATACAATGATCCATAGAGTTTCAAGTCTTCTGTCACAGAGTTGATAGTAAGTAACGGCCACACAAGGCAATTACTTCATAGGTCTGTAAGGAGTCATAGAGTATAGAGTATATATTATAAATTGTTACTAGCTTCTTGCGAGCAGATCTAGTGATCGTTTTCTATAAATATAAATGTCTGTCTGCTCGACTGTCAGGTCAAGGATTCTGACTGAGATTTTGACGAGGTTTTACTCGGTCAAACTGTGTTCACAGATGAATATGGGACACAGGGCCCCACTCGGGCAGTTCTTGAAATTAGTTAGCAAATACTCCTCGAAGTTTTGGGACCTCAGAACTAAACTTGGTGGAACATAAACTAATTTGTAAAGATAGGGAAGGGTGTCATGCCAGGCCATGCACATAAAAATAAAATAGAATAGTTTAAAAAAAATGACAGTTCCGTGTTCGAAGAGAGACTAGAAAAAGCGGATCGGAGAGAGTTTTGTTTTTAGAAAATAATTTTGCCAAATAAAGTTCTGGTTCCCGATGATCTGGATTTTCACTGAGCTACGCCACCCCCGAGCACGCCAAGACGTGACAAGGCTCCAACTGTCTCCAGCGTTCAGCAAACAAACAATAATGGCGATGTCCAGAAGCACTGAGTTTGCGTTAGGGTTCATTGTTGTATGCCCGTGAAAATCGAACGCACCGAAGCGAAATTAAGGTTTTTTTCCTGTAAGGTCTACTTTCTAAAGTGAATTAATATATGTTTCACGCTTATGTGATCTACAAGATCAAAAAAGAAAATTGTTCAAATCTTTATAATTTCCAACCGCCGCCGGTTTGAAAACCTAGTAAATAGGTGTTAACAAACATATTTTTTAAAAAGAATATAAGCAACTAATCATAACCGTTTTGCGGTCATACATTATTTTCCAAGGGAAGGTCCACCGGTGTTTATTCTTAACACCGGTGCCTTAAGTGGAATTCGAACCACGGACGACAACTTCATTATGAAGTTCATTGTTCCAGTATTGTGGTACCTAAAGGCAACAACATAACCGCTCATTTTCCATTTATTCATTCCACAAAATACACTTTTTCATGAAAAAAATGAATTGATAAGCGTACTCGATTTACTTAGTAAACAAGGACCCGCAATACACTTCCCTGGCATATGGATTATCACTGGTAAAGTTTATTTTTTTGTGAACAGTCTAAGGCAAAGAACGTAGGACCACAACGAATCAAAAACGTGATCAGCCTAAAAGTATAAATAAAGAATATTATTATTATTATTATTATTATTTTTTGTACATTTTTCTAAAAGACATTAGACAAACAATTTATGAGTATGCGTACTTTTTCAGTAGCATTTTCGTTTTTTTTTATATCACTGGACACGTATAGCTAATACCTCACCTACTGTTATGATTTTAGTCTAACACACCGCATTCCTGCAAGATGAGATGCGATGCCAGGACCATCTATTTCATAAGAACGGCTACATTGAACTGAATGGAAAAAACCGACATTTGTTACTACAGTTTCGACCATACTTTCTTTCAATGCCGGATGGTCTTGAGTTCAATCCCGCCTCTCGCATGCACCACTTTCTTTCTCTTTCCGACTCGATGAGTGCATGTCATCATAATTGCGAGATGTTGCACCATGGTTCCGAACTCAGGTGCCTTTAGCTTAGGTCAGCCTTGGCATTGGATGAAAGATGGTCGAAGCGGCAATGAAAAACGTTCCGGCTTGTCCATCCGGTCCCATAGCGAGGCATCTAGTTCTCATGTGATATGTTACAAAAGTTGCGAAAGTCAAGCGACCGGCCGCAGCGAGTGACAAAATATTACATAGACGACTAGCTAAAGAAATTAACATTAAAAAGCTATCTAAATTCGATTTTCCGCTCGTGTGCTGCTCTGTGTCCAATGCGAGGGCCGTTCCACACCATAAATACGCGTCGTGCGACCGGCACAATGGCGCGAGAAGCGCGAATTAAACTGCATAATTTTTAATCACACGACTGAGTAGGCAACTAATAGGGGCGCTATGGGCTGCTATCGAAGAAGTGCGTAGAGTGGGCCTACGAGCTAAATATTGTCTAGAACGTAGACGTCCATCTTCATCGGAAACCCTGTGAAAAATAGATTTTTTGGTTTGGCAGATTCGTTAGAAAAGATTAGAAAGTTTCAGTTCTTCATAAATTAAATTATAATATTAAGAATTAACATTCTTTTAAAATTGTATATGTTGCGAAATAATGAAAGCAACCGTAATTTACCTACTAAAAAATAATAAAACGAAAACAAACTACGAAAGTGCAGATTTTCTTATAAAATAATAAAATAATAAAATAAATATTGTAATGATTAAAGTAGTGAAAAGTTAGTATATAGAGACTAACTTTCTGATCTAGATATATCCAGAAGAATAACAGGTAAATCGATAAAAAAAAAACCATCATTAATTTATGAAACCAAGAAATTTCGTATCCTGTTTTGATTTAAAAGCTGTGTTAATTAAAGGCAGGCCTAATATGTTAACGTTGTAAGGTGGCCCAACCCGCTCACCTCCACATACAAACGGGGAAAGAAGATCACGCCCATATTTCTTATCAGAGATCCCGAATTTTGCTCAAAAGAGCTTTATTTGATTGAACTATATGTCTGATGACCATTGGCATTGTAAAATTGGGTTTGGTTTCTAAGTTAAAAGGTCCGAAAGTTCGAATTTTTCGCGCGTTTTATGCAATAACTTTGATGGTTTATTACGCAATGATAAAGTAAGAACATCTTAAAAAAAATAGGCATCAGATATAGCTTATTGAATCAGAATTTATAATCTATTTGGTTTTTTTAGATTTTTGACTACAGCGGTCGTGGCTTACTTTTAGCTATAAGTCGTTTTGAAATAAAAATTTTCGTAAATCTTACCAAATCATACACTATGCAATTTATCTTTTTTGTAGACATGTTGCATCTTCCTCATCACGGAGCCTGTCTTTTTCTTTGAAACAGAGAAGGTCCCTGAGCTCAACAGCACGGTTTTGTACAGTGCCCGCGAATGAGTTAGTCCCGCCGGGTTGGGCCACCTTAACTGAAAGAAATTCTAAATTAGGTAAGGCTTAAATTATTCAGGCTTCGTATACACTATACGAAGTTGTTCTAACAAAATAAATTTCTGTAAGGATATTTTAGGAAAAATATTTCAATCAGAACTGAAATAATATTTAAATTGAAAATTAAAATGTATTTATTGCACATTTGAATACACATTTGAGAACTATTTCATTACACTAAACTATTAAGACTTAACACTAAAATAATAATCAAACAAAATAAAGTTGATTCCGCCACAGTCCCTAATACGCTAGCTGCATTGCCTCTTTAAATTACAAGTACATAGAGAATAATTAATTTTCCACTTCTAAATTTGAAGTACTAAATATCAATAAATTGAGGGCCACTCTATAATTCGCTATTTATACCGTACTCCAAACCAGTTGTACAAACGCCATTGAATGTGAATGTCTCTATCCATTTTATATCCTATTCAGTATTATCTCCTATCATATATAATCCCATAAGAGATAATCTACCACTCTGACTTATAAACACCTCTAAAGGTTTTTTTGATAGATATATTGGTGCATACATTTCCTTCTATGCAAAAAAAAAATGGGTTGATTCTAAAAATACAACACTATACATTTTTAATGATTACCCGTTTTTTTAGTGAATGATTACAAAATGTGGTGACAACACTTTTTTTTTTGTTTTTAGAATTTGACCGCCACTGTACATTACGTTTTGAAAACTAACGGTTTCCCGGTGTGTGATGCCGTTCATGGCCGACATCTTTCACCGCCAACGGCGCGTAGGCATGGTGTGGAAAAATATAATCAATTAGTTTTTGTTTCTTTATTTGGTGTGTTTCCGTATAATATTTTCCTTGCATAGGGATATCCATGGACATGGATATAGATCAAATCGATGTAATACTTCGTAAAGGTCTGGTATGTAGCACCCGTAATCTTAGAGCATGTATGAAAAGAGGTATGTCTGTAGATGAAGCGAAAGAGGTGTATACCGTATGGTGCCCAATCATATCTGCCAACCCCTCCTGGAAAGCGGTGTGAAGGTATGCATGTATTTAAGTAGATATACTGTAAATTTAATGGTTCTATTATTAGTTTAGTGAGCGTGAAGCTACTTCGCGAACTAATCATGTTGAGTTCTTTAGATTGACAATATCTCAGGAATCTTCTGCGAGGCATTTCAATCCACAGGCAGGATCGATTATCCTGCCGCTTATCTAATTGCCTACACTCGCCTGGCGCCGCCTTTCCGCCCTAGGAACCGCCCAGCCCTTGCCACCGCCGCCTACCCCAGAACAGTGAATCTATTGAAGTATAAAGAAGCTTTATGGATGTACTAACGGAAAAGGATAAGTGAATCATTGTTCGGATGCGAAATAAGCGATACTAGGCGATAGCGAGACTTTAAAGCAGCGCGTATGTGAGAACGGGAGTAGCAATAGAGACTAATGCGTAGCCTATTCTACACACAACGGAGGCAGCGCCGGCGGGTCAGTTCGTTTACGAATTCGCTTACTCGAGTTCTATGTAACATGTAAGAACTTCTCAGGCGGAGAACATTTAAAAGTCTCCGGCGTACCGAATTTGTAAGCGAACTCAAATCAAATGAAATCAAATTTAGATCTTTCCCAAACTAGTGCTTAACTGTATCATGGGAAAGTGATACAAATAAAAAAACATATTTTGTGATTCGAGTACAATGGAGCGAATGGTTGTGTGTGAGCGTATGGAAGAGTAGGTTTTAGCCACCCATTAATCTACAGAGCCTGTAGTCCCACTTGTCACCTAAATTGGTGTTTACGGCAAACCGATCGTCTGGCGTTTTCAAATGTATGGAGACATTGAATAGCGCGCGTAGTGGGCGTTAATCAAACTAACATTTGCGAGTCCAAGTTTGATTTGACAGCTTACTCATCGTTGCCGTAAATACGTCGACGTAGCCGTTTACGCCGACTCCGCGTTTTCATACAAATCGGAAGTCCGAGTTTGACTTTGACAGCTTGAAAAAGTAAAACCACAGAATATCTAGTAAAAACTTGTATGGAGTTTGACGTTTTTACCGAAAACGTCATTCGATCGGTTTGCCGTAAACGCCAATTTAGATGACAACTGGGACTACAGGCTCTGAACTTAATACAGTTAGACGTTCTCCACTAAGTCCCCACGCCCTTGAGTTACGAGCCAGTCAAATCTTCACCGCTGCAAATCGACCAAGATCGTAAGCGACGTGTACCGCTCGCGTTCGATGTTCTAGGGCGCCGCCCAGGCCTGCCTCCAGCCCGCCCTCGGAATCCATTTCACGGCCCGACACGCACACGCCTCATTTTTGTCGCTTCACCCGCACGCGCCCTGACGCGAGGGGCGCATGAACGGAAGGTGATGCTTCAAAGGATCTGGGGGCTACGGCCTTGAAGACTACGTTGGGCGATGCTTACCTTGATAAGACGCAATTTGGCTGTTTTTTCATTACTAGACATGGATGGAATTTATTTATTCATGTAAAAGTTAGATACAGAGTTATGTGTACACAGATAAATATATCAAACTAGACACACAGTTCAAACATCGCCACGGCGCGCGAATATGCTCCAGAATGCGTTTAGAAGTCAGTTATCACTTACACATACCCTCCAAAACGTCTGCGAATATATTAGTATGAGAAAATTTAGTTGGTAGTTGTAGATATTTGGACACGATGAATCTTCTTCCTTTTTGATCTGAGGAAAAAACCGAATGTATTCGAAATTCCAGAGTTGGTGTCAAGTCTACTTGCAACGGTAGATTTGTGTTCGTGGTTTCACCCTTCAAAATAGGTCCTCAGCGGAGCTCTCTCGACTCGTTCCGCTAGAGCGTCAGCGGCGCTGTATTGTGATGCAGATAACGCCAATGGATAGCGCTAAGCCGTGTCTGTCGCCCGACAACGTGTCATCGGCACGCGCTTCGTGCGACACCCTTGGCTAACACTGCCTCGAACAGCCAGCCACGACGCGCTAGTCGGATACGGTGACATCAACCAAGACCATTTCGTTTGACGGATGCGGGCTCCTCGACACTTTCGGTGGACAACAGAAAGTGAAAAAATAACCGACTTCAAAGAAAAAGCACTAAAAATTAAAAAAAAATTATTGCCATTTGTGTAGTTACGATAATTGTTATTTTTTGAGTCGGTGTCAGCCAAGGTAGCCAAGGTTCTCTTGACTGGCGCAGTGCGTGCCCGGCTGACACCGACTCAAAACGGTCATAATTGTTAAAACCGTTTTGAGTCGGTGTCAGTTATGTAGTTACGCAATTATTTTTTTACTTTTTAGTGCTTTTTCTTTGAAGTCGGTTATTTTTTTTGTTAAATATTTTTTTTCCTAGACGAAAGTACCAGGGCAGCAGAAATTGTTAGATGTTTCTTTTTTTCTTGGGGCCTCTAAAATCGAGACAATTCGCCAGTTTCCATTATATGTGTTGCTCTTCGGTTGTTGTTTGTTTCTCTTAATTTTCTTATGATTGATATTTGTCACATTTTAAAATGTATCTATCGTAGGATATGTTTTAAAATTTTGTAAAACTGTGATCTATGGCTGGGCCCTGCCTATGCTAGTACATAATATATCGCGATAGGAATATCGTTTGTACCGGGTGTCCCACGACACCTCTCGTATTTTTTATTCACTGAACAATTAACGATTAGTACGAAATTGGACAAGGCATTAATCAGTATTCTTTCCAGATAGCGTATCTTGAGATGTCGGAAAAACACTTGTGTCAACGCGTGGAGATAGCATATTAATTTTCATGGTTGGCGAGTCACGGGACAGGAACAAACGTAGAATAAATGCAGCATAAAGGCGTTGCTTGAGGAAAGTTAGTGGAGTAACAATGCACCACTTTATTTCTCTTTCTGAGTTGGATTCATGCATTTCATCATGAATGCGAGCTGTCCCATGGTTCGGAATCAATGTAAAGCTGTAGGTTCCTTTCCACTACTAGGTTGTAGGGTTAAGTTTTTACGAATGGTCGAAACGGCAATATTTTTTTCCGTCTTTTCATCAAATTCAATTTAGCCATGCTCACAAAGGAAAGGTTCTGGCACGGGAATTCATTTGGGAATGCGGTGTGTTGGGCTTATATTATTTTGGATTTCATAACATCCATGTCCAGCTACATAAAAAAACGTATTCCGCTATACGCTTGAGTCTCGGTCGCAAATCCCGTCCTTCCATGCTCGATTTTTAAATAAACCCGGTGTTTTTGTTTATATCACGGAGGGGAGAAATAGAGATATGTTGTTAGCTCATATTACTAGAGAGCGCAGTGCCTCTAGTGCGGGGGGAAGAGGTGGGGAAAACACTTCATAGTGGGGTCATGCATAGTCAATTTTTGCTAAATCCATCTCGGAAGGACCAGATATATTATTGATGTTATTATTGTCAATGAATTTTTAATGGTTTATATTTAAACTAAATATCGCGTTTGCATTTTTCTGTTAGTTTTCTCAATAAGAAAACGTCACAACTTACATCTATGCCTTAATACTGATTTAAATAATTAAAATTTTAAAATTACATAAAACTATGCACAATGAGATCCTCATTTCTAACCGTACTAACAAAATGATCGCGCACCATCTGTCGGCAACACCGCGAGTGACTGACGCTAAGCCACGCCTTCGTATCACGTGGGCTGTGTGACTTAGTAGAACTGGGAGTTCGTGGGCACGTGCCCACTGCTTAGACGAACTATTCTCTACCTCCCTCCTCCGTGGTTTATATTCAACAAGAAGAACATCCATGCTATTCTCGCGTGGCTCCGGTTGTGCCGACGGAGCGGTTGAAAATCGCCCGCAAAGGATTATGTAGGCCTGAGATAGCAATTTAACGAAACTGGTATTTAATTACGACGCAAATTAATATGGAAATCAATTGAGAACAACAGACATACACGTACATATATTTATACCGAATATAATACTGAGTAAGCATGCCTACGTATAGATTCTCATGTGGTACGGACGTGACGTTAACGATCAAACGTGAACACTGGAAAGAGAAAGAATAATTCATAAGACCTTTCTACTCTATGGTTGAGGTCAATATTACAGAATGAGATCTCGAATTTGTCCCTATTGCCGATGCACCGGTTTCAGAGTAAATGTCCGTACATATAAATGTTTTATTGGGCAATTCTTGAATTTGTTTAAAAATGACCAATATCTCTTCAAAGAGATATTTATTTTCTATTCACAATAATCAGACATTTTTAATGGACACCCTTTTTAAGGTTGCGTACCCAAAGGGTGCCAACTGTCCGCCCGTCCGTCTGTCTGTAACAAGGCTGTATGTCATGAACCGTAATAGATAGGCAGCTAAAATGTTTACAGAGTGTGTATTTATTTTGCCATGGTGGCAAACAAATAGGTAAATAAAAAAAATATAAATAATAAAAGGGGCCCCCATCCAAAAATCGTAATTTTTTTTGTGTTAAATCTTGTACGATGGTACGGAACCCTTCCTGTACGAGTTCTACTCGTACTTGGCCGGTTATTTCATTGTACGCCATTCCAGAAGGAATTAGGTGCAATACTAGGACATTAAATTTGTAAGCATGATAAAACAGCCTTGCAGAAACCACCTCCAGGATATGGGACTTTCCTAATACCTATAACATAAGCGTCTTCAAGCGTAATTTGAACAAGCTCGATAGCTCAGCGCTAGTCCGCACATCCGCTGGTATGGTGCCTCGCTGAGCGTGGTTTCGCGAGGCGAGGTGTATTTGGCTTTCCGTAGCAACTTTGGTCCTCAGCACAGCCACCCATACCGGTTTTTTGTCAAAATCCATACGGGTGTGGTTTTTTAAAACAAATTTGCCAGCTTCTTGCTGTTACAGATATTAATTAAATTATTCAGTTGATACATACAAAAACGAATGAAATCTGTACTGTTTATTTATTCTAATATGCGATACGACTAGCTTGTATAAAATAAACTTGATCCAATGCGATGATACCCGACCGGGCGGGTGGGAGACCTACAGTTTTAAATGTACTCCGCACTATGGAGCAGATATGAATTCGTGACGAATGCAGTTATCCAACTCAAAGGCCTGAATTGAATTGTCACCTAAATTGGCGTTTACGCAACTTTGGCAACGTTAAACTCCATACAAGTTTTACTACTAATTCTGTGGTCTTACTTCTTCAATATGTCAAAATCAAGTCGGCGTAAATGGCAACGTCAATGTATTTACGGTGACGATGAGTTAGCTGTCAAATCAAACGGAGACTCGCAAATAGTTTGTTTAACGCCTTCTCCGCACGCTCTTAAATTTTCCGCCCATTTGAAAAAGCCATCGATCGGTTTGGCCTAAACGCCAATTTAGGTGACAAGTCGGACTAGAGGCTCCGAAAGATAATGGTGTATGCACGAGGCGGGATCGAACCCAAGACCTCTCGAATGAGAGACGATGCCCCTCGTCCTGAGCTACCAATCGAACCAGTCCATGTCCAGTGATATAAAGAACATATTTCTGCATTTCCCCTGCTAACTCAGCACCCGCGTGAGACTAAATAAATCTCGCACGTATCACGGATTCCGTCTGAAACAAAATGGCGTCTCTGGTTTTCTTTTTAGAATCACTTCTCTTGAGCGACGGTAACGTCTCGTGGTCAGCACGAGTCACAGCAACGGGTCCATCCATAAATTACGTAATGCGATTTGTAACAATTTGGAACGAGTCCATGAATAACTTCATGGACCCATAATTTGTGTTTTGACATTTAATTTAAAAAAACAAAACGGAAGAAGATGCGTGCCTAGTTTGCGAGTATCAGTTTGATTTGACAGCTTACTGATTCACTAGTACGAATTTAATTTTGGCAGATTGAAGAAGTAAAACAACAGAAAGAGTCGTAAAAACCCCTAGCCTGTAGGCACAATAAAATTATTGGCTTATTGACAATTTTTAGTGACAATTCTAAGCACATGTGGAAAATCTCGATGGAATGTGGTCCTCAAAAACTAGGTTTAACTGCGGGGATCACAATATTCGGTTTTACTAATATCTTCCATGTGAGTACTTTTTTTACTGTGTAAGTTGACTGTACGTATTTAACGTTACTATACAAAAAAGGGAATAAGGAGAAAAAGAGGCTAAAAAAATATATATATAAAAAAAACAAGCTAAATAAAAAAGAAAAAAGGACAAAACAAAATTAATGAAAAAAAGGACAAAAAAAACATTTCTTGGAGAATGTATTGCGTTTATATTTGATTTCTGTATTGTGTATATGTATAACTGTGTGCTTAATATTAATATTGTAAATTGTTTTCGGGACTCACCATGATTACCTTTTTGCATAATATTGTTTAATGTGAATCTTTAGCTATAGTTAAAGTCATGTAAGTGTAACTGTTATCAAATGATGCTACAAGTATCTACTCCCAGGTAGGGTTGGTCACCCATGGAGGAAAATGACCACAACCTCAAAACCTCTAAGGTTGAGAGAGGCCTAAGCCCTGCAGTGGGTGGCACTAGAGCTATATAAGATAACTTTAGGTCAAAAATAGTAATATGTGTGCTAGAAAGGCTTAAATAATAAATAATAATAATAATCAACAACAAATAGACGTTTATAATCCATCAAACGCGGTTAATGAACGATCCCCGAAAGCACGGTGACAGAAGACGGTTTCAGCGAGTATCGAGTATCGGAGGCGAGAATGTCGGCTGAATATTTCATGACGCCCCCCCCCCTGCAGCTGAAACCGCGAGGCGCCCCGCACAATACGCCACCATGTACAGAATAACTTTACTTTTGCCGTGTTTCGGCTTACGAGGGGTGTCGGCGCGATGCAGTGTGTTCTCAAAATAACGCGCATTTTCATTCGATTTTCCTGCAGGACCAGTAGGGTTACCATGGTAAGTAGCTCGCCAGGTGAATAGGAGGTGAACAGGCAAAATTAATCTGACGCTTAGTTGCATTTCATATCATGCCAACTGGTGAATTTCAGTTCACATGGCCGAAAAACACGTCGTTTGACAATTAGCCTGCTTCGCAATGCAACTAAAAGTCCGATTTAATCATTGTCTATTTATACACTGTTTCCCCTGCTATTCACCCGGCGAGGTTACCATTGACACGGCGAGTAAACCTGCCATGGGGTGGTACCATGGTTTACTCGCCATGTCAAAAGACGTTTTATTCGACAATGTACTAGTCTGCACGATATTAAATGCAACTACACGTCTGATTTGGAGCTTTTAAATTTTCAAACATTCATATAAGCGGCACTTCTAAATATCCAAATTAAAATCGCTCCAGCTGTTTTGGAGTCCATATAGATCATACGCACATACAAATAGTGCCAATTAAGTTCCAGATTTTTTCAATAAACACAAACAAATTAATAACAATAACCACTACAAACAAAAGCTGCGGGGTGACAGATTAGATTTATACAAAATTTTAAAACATTTTGTAAACTTTGTGTAGGTCGGAACAGACTCATAAAAAAATATGCAACCTAAGGAGGAAAGTAAATGAAAACTGAATATTGTAAATTAATAGAATGTTTTATATCAGCCTGTAACGTGGGTGAAGGTGCGCATAAGATGTGGGAGATTCGAGAAGAATTACGAGTAAGCTCTCGTTCGGGAATATATCAGACATGGTATATTTTATTCTTATATCAGTTTCATTTTATGTACTGCGTCGTTTTGGGCGCGTAAAAATAATACAAGTTGGGCCACTGCATTTCTTCCCGTGCTTGTCGCAAGAGGCGACTAGGGATGTCCGTCCATTCCACGCGAGACCGTAGGGCCCAAGATTATGTCGATGCCGAATTGATTAGTGCGATACAGACTCGCACAACAAGGGGTTCCGCGACAATTTTTTTTTTCTTTACTTGCGCTCTGAGATCTTGCTTCATGAAACATTCTATGATTATCGTTCAATTGGAAGCGCCATATGCTAGTGATATTTTAAATGAGAATGTTTGTATGTATGTACGTTTGGAGATATTATAAATGTGAAAGTTTGTACGTGTTGATATTGGTTTTTTGTTACTTAATCACGCGAAAACGACTGAACAGATTGGAATGAAATTTCGCACTTAGATATTTTTTCACATGGTAAAACTGTAGATCACCCTTTCAATCATATCAAACAAAAAATGAACCTCAGCTAGTAGGTTATTATTAATTTGCCATTGTCAAAATATGCACATTTGGCCGTAATTTGAAGCTTCATTGGAAGCATTTTTAAAACCTTGATTCTTATGCAGCTCTAATGGACAATATTATAGGCAGACAGACAGACAGACAGACGTACGGACAGCGAAGTGGTCCCATAAGAGTTAATTATTTCCCTATGGACGAAATTAGTTGCCATACCCGGACCTGACCTTTATAAGCACGGCCATACTGAACTTGATGGAAAACAGGGTTTTTCACTGCCGCTTCAACCATAGTATTTTCCAATGCGATCGTACTAACTCTGGCTTGACCCTACCACCTAGAAGGGGAATCGCATTCGTAACGAAATGCATTATTCAAATCAGAGAGAAAGAAAGTGGTTCATGACCGGGCCGAGAATTTGAACCCATAAACTCTCGCATGAAAGGCAAATCCTCTAGCCCCTACACCACGAGCATAAGAAAATAACCTCTCGTTCTCGAGGTTTTTTCTCGTTCATAAACAAAGTAAGTGTATTTAATCGTTGCAATGCAAGGTAATACCTACATAGCGTTCTCAATGAGAGCAGACAGCTCTGAAGTGCGGAGCAAACAGCTAATTACCACGACAGGCTGTCAAGTGAAGCCACATTGGAGTGGCTATACCGCTGCTGTAGAGCTATATCTAGCGCTGCGACGATACTATAGGCTGCTATAAGCCCATATATGCCTACACGCGGTTTATACCGCTCTTATAGGCATTGGCGTCAGCTCGTCAATTAGGACACAACCTCTCAAACTGTGTGCCCCATGGAGATGAAGAATTTAATTTCCTCACCTCCATGGTGTGGCCTTGTTTCTGGAAATACATGTTTCTAAATATATTTAAGGAATCAAAAAGCGAAAAAGGCCCTCATGGTCTGTGTCCGATGTCTGTCAGTCCCAGCCCCTAAACCACGAGCTTGATGTAAGTATGTATAGGTTCCACGATTATTAGCAGAGAGATAACTACTGCGTGTTCACAGTTGACCCTGTTTTATTTAATCATTGCATTGCTAGCTTATGTACTTAAATATGCGTTCTCAATGTGAGCACACAGCTCTGAAGTCGATGTTCAAACGTGTCGACACGTCACAGTTCCCTCGCGTACGAGACTGACACCCCTCCACGCCCGACCGCCAGATGGCAGGAAGAAGTACCCGCGCGACCTCGTCATGCAAGACGAATCATCGGAGGCCAACTGATTTCGTCAAGTAGAATTGCAGTGAGGAAGAGCTACAAAGTGGCCTGAAAAAGGCCTCCCCAACGATGTGCTTGCAGTAGCAGCCAGCAAAGGCAATTTAGGCCTAGAGCAGGGTTTCTTCACCTGGGTTCCATGTTCGATATGATGATAATAAATACTGCGCGTGATCGATTTAAAAAAAATACGAATCTTTACTTTTCTGTTTTAATAAATGTAAAGTCCGCAATAATTTCTAAGTCCCGCAAGGGGTCCATGACTCCAAAAAGGTTAAGTAACCCTGGTCTAGAGGCTAAAGGCCCGTACTGATATACGCGGATCCCGCGCGGTACCGCGGATACGGTAAACTGACCATAAAAAGCATGTTCTTGAGAAATAGATTGAATTAAAAGTGTTTGAAGGACATACTATTCAACATTTACTTAGTTGTCCGCTCGATAGTATATGTACGCACCCCAAGGGTTTCTTCCACCAAGTACTGATTAGCTTATCCTCACATTAAAGAGCCTTTCTTACCATCTTGCAATCGATACCAGTACAAGATAATCAAAACTTTGGTAATAAAGGCCCTTAAATAAATCAGCACTTCGCGAAAACCAAGCTTAGTTTTATAGGGGTACAGTAAAAATATATTGGGTTTTCACGTTTTGTAATAGTTGAGCCCACACACAATCAACTGTGCCATAACCTGGCTTTTACACCTCTTAGTCGGTATGGGTACCTACTCGGATTACGGGGAGTTCGCCTTCTGTGCAGCACTATTACTTATATTGTGGCCGCAGCAAAAACGCGCGGGTACTGCCGTGCCGCGCGGTATTCGCGCATATTTGAACAGGCCTTAAGGGGGCCCAACCCGGCGGGCCTAACTCATTCGCGGGCACGGTACAAAACCGTGCTGTTGCGCTCTGGGACCTTCTCTGTTTCAAAGAATAAGACAGGCTCGGTGATGAGGAAGATGCAACATGTCCACAAAAAAGACAATGTGCATATTGTATGATTTGGTAAGATTTACGAAAATTTTAATTTCAAAACGACTTATAGCTAAAAGTAAACCACGACCGCTGTAGTAAAAAATCTAACAAAAACCAAATAGACGATGTTCTTACTTTATCATTGCGTAATCCACCTCCAAAGTTATCGTATAAAACGCGCGAAAAATTCGAACTTTCGGACCTTATAACTTAGAAACCAAACTCAATTTCACAATGCCAATGGTCATCAGACATCTAGTTCGATCAAATAAAGCTATTTTGAGCAAAATTTTGGATCTCTGACAAGAAATATGGGCGTGATCTTCTTTCCCCTTTTGTATGGGGAGATGAGCGGGTTGGGCCACCTTAAAATCCAAATGCCGAGAGACGAGCATCAAGGTTAAACCTTCACAATACGATACAGTTGGGGAAGCGCTGGCCGACGGACGGCGGCGGCGGCCAGCGGAGGTGGCTCGGTGTGGTGTGTCGCCGCCTGTCCGGCGTTAGCGGGGAATGACGCGATAAGCCGGCGTTTATCAGTTCGGCCAATCGGCGCAGACCGCAGCCCGCGAGCGAACATTCATTACCACCGCTTGCTGGCACCACCGAGGGCGGGGCGTCAGATAAAAAACCGGTCAAGCGTGAACGTATTACGTCCCGAGAGTTCCGTGACTGCTGTACATGGATCAAGGTATAATCACACGCTTGGATTGATGATCGTTTATTAATATTATAGTAATAATTGTTAAAAATTAATAATAACCCAGGCCTTAGATCGTATGTATCGTGGTATAGTAACATATTTAAACTAGTTACTATGAAGACAAAACTATTTTTCCTAAAAAATAAACTAATAAACTCAGATAATAAAATAAAAAAATGGCTTGGACTATAATAAAGGACGAAACGGGAAAATCCCCTAAATGTATTGACCCACCGATCCTCTAGATCTTTTATTTATAGGGTCCGTAAATTATGAAATCGATTCCCTGCCAGGGTTTTCCCCTCAAGGTACAACCAGCGGCTCTTCAAACATGGTGTACCTGTCAGGCCGGCATGGTTTTCGCAGCTCCTGTGAAAGTCCAAAAGCCCATGGGCGTCGTGGGGCGCCTTTTTTGTGAGGTCCTGGCTTACGCCATATGCCGTGCTTAACATATAAAAAGCATTGCGAAATATTGAATGTGTATTTACACAGGATTATAAGATGGTAAATAAATTTAATATTGTTAAACATATTTTTGCAGAAAAAAAAAATGTTTTTCATCGATATTTGACGTTCACCCCGCAGTTAACAGTTATCAAAAATAAATAAACATCACAGAGTAACAAAATATCACTGGTTACAGACATCATAACCGAAAATAAATACATGTAAATGAAAATAGCTAACCACACCCATCCCACCGAAAGCTATTATTTGACAAGCGTTATTTTTGACAGCAGCAACTGTCATCTTCAAAGCGTGACGGTCGCTCCTGGAGAGTTGTTTCATCTCGATTCATATTTTAACTCGATAGCGTGAGAGATGACAGCTACGGAAAACGAATTGGAAAACTAATTGTGACGTTTGAATGGCTGAAATAGCTTAGCTAAATAGGTCACTGTTCTCAAACTGAAATCTGGCGATGATATCATATTTTTATTTTGATACTATTGTTTGGAATGGTTTCGGGCGCGGGTTGATTTTTGGGGGCGCAATTGCAAGTTCGTACTCTGATCGAATAATAATTAAATAAATAATTATTATAATAATAAATAAAAATAAATGAAGTACATCAAAATGTTGATTTTTTGCAAAGTATGTCCCTTACTTGGGCACACATGATTTGTTCATATTCCCAAAACTAATATAAGTCTTGATCAACGTTATCAGTTTGGTGAACGAGCAGACTACTTTCAAATGCTTTGAGAAACAATAAAATGTATCAAGAAGGTACACTTTTTAACCGACTTCAAAAAAAGGAGGAGGTTATCAATTCGTCTGTATGTTTTTTTTTTATGTTTGTTACCTCATAACTTTTGCCTGGGTGAACAGATTTTGATGATATTTTTTTTAAATGATAGCTAGTGCTTCCCAAGTGGTCCCATTTTAATTTGGTTAAGTTCTGACAATGATTTCCATGAGAAAATCATAAAAGTCTTAAATTTGTATTAAGATGTGCGCGACAAATGGACGAATAACTCAATATAACGCCAACCGATTTCGGTGATTCTTTTTTTATTGGAAAGCACGTGTACTAATTAGTAAGTGTTCTTCAGATTCACTAAAAATAAACAAATAAAAAAAAAATTAACAAAAAAAATAACCGACTTCAAAGAAAAAGCACTAAAAAGTAAAAAATAATTTCCATTTTTGTAGTTACGATTTCTGTTATTTTTTGAGTCGGTGTCAGCCAAGGTTAGGTTAGGTTAGGTTAGGTTAGGTTAGGTTCTCTTGATTGGCGCAGCGCGTGCCCGGCTGACGCCGACTCAAAAAATAACAGAAATCGTAACTACAAAAATGGCAATTATTTTTTACTTTTTAGTGCTTTTTCTTTGAAGTCGGTTATTTTTTTTGTTAAATTTTTTTTTTCATGTCGGCTATAGAAAAGAGAAAGCTATCCAGCTACCAGCTACTCCATTTCTAAAGATTTGGTTTAAATTATGACAATAACACTATATAACCAGCATGTCTATGTTTTAAATTTTATAATATTTACTTGATAATTAAATACTTAAGATGAAACATTTTGGATTAAAAATTTAAAACCCAGTCATTTACGAGAAAATTTAATTTTTGAAAACACAGATGCATTGCTGCTACGATTTAAAAATATATTCGAAAAACAAATAACTAAATTGGACAGGTTTTCATGTAGAAAACAGGTTTCTCCTGAGCGTGACATTTTTGTAGGTAAATAATGGGTGATAAAGCCAACAGTTTGATACAAGCAAAAAACACGATTATTAAAAAGTCCCGAAATAAGAACTACCTATTTCGTTAAAAACAATGACATCATTAATTAATGGGTGATTAAATCTTAAAATAGAGCTCCTAATTGTTATTTTTTTAGCGCATAAACGTGTAAATAAAAGGCAGACGTATATGTGACCATGGTCTGGGCATGTATTCTTAGCATTCCGTCATTGCGGATTCAGTAGAGTTAACAGAAGAAGAATTTACTTTGACATTACTTTGGCATTCTAGAAACCGATCGCAGCGCCACACGGAATGAGTGGCCACGGAATTAAACGTTTACATATGTAATAATTGTTATTTGTATGGACGATGAAAACTTTGGCATTCTGGGAAGATTTTGACAGCTGCGTTTACTGATTCATTCGTGGAATAATTTCGTACTTGTTTCCGCAGCTGCAATGACAAAGGTTGCCAGGCATTCGGCTTTAGCCAGTTATGTTTGGGATTTTAGGAAACCATTTGCGGGTCTGGCCTGTCCGGCATTTGTTAGGCTTTTCATCTTTCGTGGTGTAACTCGTCACACGCCTGCTGGTTAAGCGGGCTAGGCGAAGAAATGCAGAATGACGTCGACACGCCGACCCCAGAAAGAAGCGGCGACTTCCTCCCCGTCCCGCCGCGGTGTCGCTACGCATTTATAAACATTACGCTATAATATTTTGGCAAACGAAACGTTAGAATAAGAAGATGTTAATAGTTCATAATATATCCTCACGGCCACTGTTCCGTTAGTTACTTACTTTTTGAATTGAAACTTCAGTGAGGTTCACCATAAGCAGTAAACAAACACAGAATAAGCTAAAATACAAATCTTCGATGTGTCGAATCTCCGAGTCGTGTTTGTTTTCGTGCGCTACCATTCGTTAGCAGCTTAGAGCGAGCACTTCTATTACTGAAAAACAGAAAGAGATAGCACTACACTAGCTCCCACTGCCACAGTCCTATTTAAAATCATACTTTCCGAGTTGAGGAATAACCTCGAGAATAACGAAGAATAGCATATTCGTTTCCGTATGCGATTCAGTAAATGCCGCAGGAATAGGTCGGAAGTAATTAACTGATTCAGCTATGATTCAGTAAAGTGTTTACATAAGTTTGGCTAGAATGCACCACCTGCTCCTCCTAAGCTTTGCTAAAACAGTCGCTATTAGCTGATTCGCTACGTCAGCCTTCGCCAAGTTGGCAACGTAACTGGAACTGATGGAGACTTATCGGTGCTCTAAGGCAAAGTAATCCCAAAATAATCCAATACCATTAATACGTGTAAATTAGGGCGAATGAAAAAATATCTTGTTTGTGGTTTTTAGGTATACTTAAGAACGGTTATTGCTACACAATGCCTCACGGTACGCCTACTGCCGCGATGTGTAATATTAGGTCATAGCATCGCTTTCTATTTTCCAATAAATCTTAAATAACTAAATGTTATGCCAGGAGTTTGTCTTTATTTGAGCAGTCTGCTCGAAACGGTTTCGGACATCTGTTTAGCATTGAAAATGCTTTTAGTATCAAAAAATTTTTGGGCATTAAAAATGCGTTTTCTATCGCTTCGTTCGACCTCAATTAAAAAGATCGATAAATGAAAATTATTTAAAAAAAAATGCTAAAAGGGCTGAAATACTAAATATTGTGTTGCTATTTCTGACAACACGGAAGGTCTAGTCAGCCAGGGAATTAAAAGACTACACCTCATGCCCGCAAGCATGAGAGGCCATATAGCCCAACTGAGGGTGGCACAAACAAATATCAAATATATATATAGTTAAGGATATTATTGTGCGAAACATGGCTTAATAATAATAATAATAATAATTTCTGACAACACAATTTTGAGGTTTATAATAAAAATAAAATAGAATTTTAATGATTTTTAAAAAAAATCCATACGAATCCTGTGCTTAAGTATTTTTTATAATTTTTTTATCCAATGAGTACTTTAATTCTTAATTCTTAGGTATATACATATATGTTACGTACATAAATAAATTTATTGAATGATGCATTTAATACCAATGGAAAAGCAACAGCCAAAAACATACAATACATTTGATTATAAAACCAAAAATATCAATTAATGGCGAATCACTGTGCGATGATATGGCCTGAAATTAGAAACGCAGGAGTCGTAATTCTACAATGTGATATTTAAAAGGAGGCGAAATAAAAAGGCGATTAACTTGAAACTATTTTTATTTTAACATCATTGTTATAAATACGGTTACACTTATTTTTTAGCGAAATAATGTAAGCTATTTACAGATACGGCTAGCGTCATAAGGTGTGTTGAAAATATAATTTACAGACCGAATATTTCGTTATGATCAAGTCTCAATTTACAATTTATTTTTTCCAAGAATTATATCGTAAAATAAGATTACAATCCTAAACTTTAAGGTAAAGTTTGCATTTTTTTTACATTGAGAACATATGTGTCTTCTATGTAAACAAAAGCCAAATGAAGAAAAAAACAATTTCATAATGTCTTTAAATGATAGAGTTTAGTATGCATATTTCCAATATTTATAGACTGCTCAGCTTGCGAAACTAGGCGGATGATTTATAGTTCGTAAATTTACATATATCTATAAATTTATAAAACTTCTTAAAGACTCGAAACTAAAGTAAGAAGAAATTGAAGTTGTCCTTAAGTATAATTGATAAAACCTTATTAATTACAATAATTATTTACAGATCTATTTACATTGTGAGCCAGCCACGACATAGCAATCAGTGACATTAGCCCATTAGAACTGACGTTACTAAAACAAAACGAAATGTGTGTTTCTCGAAAGATTCAGGTATTCTCATTTCTCGCCAAACCTTAAAACACATATTGCACGTACTCAAATATTATTACCTGTACCTACATATAAGCTTTAAACTATCACTATATTAACATCGTTAGTGACTTATTTCTAAGTTTATTACCGAACGTTGTGTCTTTGGAATATTAATTCAGTCCTTATTCTATTTGGCACAATTATTCCAGTTGTAAGGTCTTCATATATATTTAATTCCAAAACGATTCATGCAAAGAGTTACACATACAGATGTTTCAGATTGCAAAAAACCTGTTTGCCTGAGGATATAAGCATGACGCAAAATATAATGGTAGTAAGATATAATTAATCGTTGTTTGTGAGCTCTCCATTCCTACCAAAGAATTTCTTTTGTATATTATAACCCCGAAATAACAAGGGACTGAAGAAGGGGTCCATTTGAAAGAAAGTCCACGGAGAGTTAAAAAAACCCTATGTACTAAGCACTATTGGAAATCTTAAAATTAAACTATATATGGATAGTAAAAAATATTTTGTTATTGATCAATAAAGGCTCATTCTTAAGTGCCATCAGTGGACTTATTATGTGCAGGATTATTCTTAGGATTCCGTGCTCAGGAATCAGGAATCTTTCATTCGAGAAAACCGCTATTATAGCGGTTGTCAAAGCGATTTTCTCGACGTAGAACCTTGAATCGTTAATATGCCGTGCTCCTGAATCTTTCCGTCGTCGCTTTAAAAACCACTCAAAGTTTCCAGAGTCCTGAGAACGAAATTAGAAGAATAGGCCCACAGGACAGCAACCTAAGATGCAATCACAATAGCGAAACAACACTGCAGTACAGATAAACAGTACGAATCCGTGATTGATGAAAAAAAAAAATTGATAGCAGGATTCTTCTAACTATTCTCAGTTGTGACCATAGATGCACAGTAAGGTTTAGATAGCTATCGATCTATGGTTGTGACCGAATCTAGTAGATACAATCACGTGTCAATTGATTGCACAGATCAATTAGAGAACGATCTAGAGCTGCAGACTATCGATGGGATGCGCACGTTCTTTATTTAGTAGAGTTGTTTGCTTGGGGGAGTAGAGTTTTGCGGCGAGCATGGAAGGATGGGAGTAACAACAAATACAAAATGTTTAGGGGTGGCGCGTAGCCACCTTTTCACACAATGGCGGCAGCGCCGCTTGCTACTGATTTTCTCAACTTCCAACGAAAAGTAAAAATGTCACAGGACGCTATTGAGTGCAACGAACATTCGATTAGTTACACATTTTCCACTAACTCGTGGCATCCGAATGCCTTTCGATTGCTGGTATTTGAAAATAATAAGTATGTATTACGTTTTCCCAAATCCCAGAAGTAATCTAGACCGAAGAAGCTCAAAATTTGACTTGGCTAGTTTTCACGTACAAGTTATCTTTTACTTGGCTAATAAAATTATCATGTTTCTTAAATACGCAAGTTGCTGTTTTTATATTGTAATGCCAACATATCTTACTATTATTAAAAAAAATGGTTTGCTGGTAAAAACTAGCCAAGTAAAATTTTGAGCTTCAATTTCTCCTCGCCTTGTGTAAATTATTAATACCTTTCCGGTCTTTTGTCAGCGGAGTCGCCAACAATATTTTTGATATAGAACTTATATTACATATTATATAAGTATTACGTTTTTCCAAATCCCAGAAGAAAGCACACGTAAGCAAGCCTCAATATTTTGAGCACATTGTAACGATAGAAACTCGCCACTTCCCGGGATCAGCGCCCATCGCGACGGTCCCCGCCCGCACCCTACAGCTCGGTCGGCTCGTCGAAGGGCGCGGGCCGCTCGGCGGGCGTGGGCGCGGGCGCGGGCGCGGGCGCGGGCGCCGGGCGCGCCCACAATCACGAGTGCGAGTGCGCCAGGTTGGCGGCGTGCGAGTGGTGGTGGTTCGCCGCGAGGTGGTGGAAGTAGGGCGCGTAGCCGGCCGGCCCTGCGGAAGAAACACGCAAATAAGAGAAGACCCAGACGAAACTGAAGGAATACAAAGAAGAAAAGTTGTAAAAACGGGTCGCCTTCATAAAGTCCAAAAAGCATAAGGTCCAAAACCCAGAACATCCAAAAGTATGTATTTTTCGTGGGTATTATAAAATGCATATACACTGATATAACCTAACCTAATGGTCAAATTTAACAAAAAACAGATCAAGCACAATACCTCGGTCTAGTTTTAGATAAGGATCTATCGTGGCGTGGACACATTCAACACATTATAATCTAAAATGAAGCCACTGACAGGTGCGCTGAGACGAATTTCCGGCATTCTCTCTGCGCAGACGAGATACACCATCTACAACTCGCTAGTGCAGCCGCACCTGCAGTACCTAGTTAGCGTGTGGGGGAGTGCGGGCGTGTCCATACTACACGACCTACAAACTGCACAGAATAAACTTGTCAAGGTTCTCTTTCAGATGGATCGGCTTACTCATACGGACATCCTGTACAAAGAACTAAAGTTAATGAACATTACTTCGTCCTACAAATATAACACCTGTCTGTTAATCAGAAGAATACTGTATGGGGAGGTCCACACTGAGATTTCACCGATCATTAATAGCGAAGTACACACATACTTTACGAGAGGTGCACGCAATATACACATACCAACCACAAGAACCAATTACGGCAAAAGAAATATTCTGTTCGAAGGTGTCCAAATCTACAATAATCTCCCAAATAATAAAAAAAAATCTGAATTACATAATATATTTAAAAATGCTGCCAAATTGTACTTTCAGATTAATTAGAAATCAACATTATAACCAACCTACCTTAAAAAAACATTAAATTACTTCTATCTCATTTCTCATTTCTTCTAGTTTACTTTATAAATAGTTTTAAAACGGTATTATGTACCTAAACTTGTTTAGTTGTAAGAATGTTTGTAACCGCACAACAAAATGTACTTATCTCTATAAGCGAATGTAATAACGTTCTTTGAGATGAATAAAGATTCTATAAACTAAACCTAATTGAAAATATCCGAATTCATAAGTGTTTGACGGTATGAGTTTTGGACTTTGTGCTTTTTGGACTTTATGATGCGTCCCCGTAAAAACGACCCTACAACAATTATCTTTGGTTCATGGTTTCGTTTCTACATCAGAAATGAAATTATTGTTTAAATTAAAGCCACTGATGTCAATTTTAGGAAGCTGTTGGTAAAGAAATAGAAAAATATTAATAATTAACCAGACACTGCTTGTCAAATGTATGACTCTGACAAGCGTGATTGCCAAAAAGGCCAATTGCGCGTGAAGCCTTTAAGGGCCTGGTACTAGCCAAATCGCAAAGTTAGACGAGGCACCCCAAGTTAACTAACTATGTCTGACGATTATAAGTGTCATTCTTACAATATATGATTCCTTGTCTAGGAATCGAATTATTTTCGTTAATGTATGTTTCCTTTTTCTATACAAAATACATTGCGGAAACGGTGTCCATTTCCGAACTTTTTTGACTAAATGTAGAAATCTAAAAGCAAATGGAATTTTTTGTTTATGCATATATGCTGTTTTTGCTTATATCTAGAAATCGAATTACTTTCAGATTTCTAATGAGAAAAATCAACTTTTTTATTTTTATTATTATTTAAATAAATGATGGAATAAAAAAATATTAACAATCCATTATCAGTCTGGAGTTCTATTTGGATTTGCTGAAGCGTTTCACTACATATTATTACATTTGTTAAAAAGTGCATTTGTATGGCGCGAGAAGTTGGCTAGTCCTAGCGCCTTAAACAAGAAGAATATAGTGTGGGCATCCAACGGTTATACCACCTAAGAATGTGCTGACATGACAAACATTTTAGAACCATAATTTTTCATGCATTTCAAATTAGTTTCAAGTTAATTCACAAAACATCCTAAGCTTATATCTTTTTGTGTAAAAGCTTAAAACACAACTTGAGTAAGTGATGGAGCGCACAGGGCATTTACTGATGATGAGTGTGGCTTAGTGCTGCATATCTTGAATTCCATCTGGTTCTTTGCTTCTAAAAACCGGGGTACGCTTCTACCATCTTTCAATTGAAGGAAAGATGGTAGAAGCGACCATGAATTTTTTTTGCGTTTCCATCGAGCTCATTGCAACTGTGCTGTGCACAATGAATGTATGGCATCTGGGTCTTTCGGAAATGTGGTTTCATTGGCTAATATCGTGACGACGACGCCATTCCAAGTGATTAAACTTAAATTGATGTGAGTTTATTATACCGCTCCGCTGAAAAACCTTTAAATTCACACGAAAACGAGCAATCCCAACTTACAACGTCTACATCTTTCTTTAGATAATCCGGTAGATATCTAATAAGAACCGGCCAAGTGCGAGTCGGACTCGCACACGAAGGGTTCCGTATCATCGTAAAATATTGAATACAAAAAAATCACGTTTCTTGTATGGGGGCCCCCTTTAATTATTATTATTTTTTAATCTTACTTATTTGTTGTTATAGCGGCAAAATAAATACACACTCTGTGAAAATGTCAGCTGTCTATCTATTACGGTTACTGAGATACAGCCGTGTGACAGACGGACGGACGGACGGAAGGACGGACGGACGGACGGACGGCGGAGGCTTAGTAATAGGGTTCCGTTGGCACCCTTTGGGTACGGAACCCTAAAAACTTAACACATTCAAAAAGGTTCGCTTGTGTCAAAAATTAAGACGGAAAGCAATCTTCACTAAGGTAAAGCTCTCACCCGAGAAAGGGTAATGGACTCCGTGCGAGTAGAGCAGCCCGCCGGGGTAGGCTGAGGGGAAGGGTCCGCCGGCCGAGGGCGGCGGGGGGACGGTGGGACTGTTCACGTCCATGCCCGGGTTCTGCTTCTTCCACTTGGTGCGCCGGTTCTGGAACCAGATCTTCACCTGCGGGTAAAACCGTCGAGTTAATATTATTATTCGGTGAGACCATAGATTGAAGAGGAAGGTATATTTGCTAACCTCATACAACGTACAAAACTCGCCGAAAAGTGCTTATTTTCGCTGGTACTATGACCAGCGCCATGTCCCGTCACTGCCAGAACTAGTTACATTTTAACTATGCATTAAGTAATGTAATCGTAACTAAAAACTATCATTGATATTCATTGGTTTCGATTTAATGTATTTTGAAATGTAAATTGAAACGTTACATGTGGACTTTTATTATCCCTATTCAACACTGGTATGACGATAGCAATCTATTATATATCTTCCTCTTTAATCTATGGTGAGATTATGATATGATGGGAATAAGATCATGTTCGTAAGAAACGGCTGCCTCACGGTGTGCCCACGGTTGATGGGAATACATAAAAGCTGATAACATAGCACGAAACATTACTTTTGAACCAGTTCGTATCGTTCTAATTAAGCTGAAGTTAAATAACTGCTTGCACGAGCGAGCCACCTCAACAAATTGATTTTTTTATTTGTCACTCTAATTAAAGCCGCGAAAAGTTGTAATCTTGAAACATTTGTTATTAATTACCATAGTTCGTAAATTTTTTCAAACTTTTTCCTTAACTTCACACTGCAAGTCGATGCTAATAAGTGTGAGTTAGGATTTAATTTTGATAATGTTAAGCCGCTTGAGCCGCTCGCGCAAGAAGCTGTAGTCTCGAACGTGTTTTCTAGAGAGACGAGCTGTTCGTAGGTGAAGGCTCAACAGACATGAATGAACCATATGACGAGTAGCATAGTGCTAGATTTCTTCATGAGTCATCGCTCACCTGCGTCTCCGTGAGACTGAGACTGAGCGCCAGGTTGAGCCGCTCGCACACGGAGAGGTAGCGCGTCGTCTTGAACTTGTTCTCGAGCGAGACGAGCTGCTCGTAAGTGAAGGCTCAACATGAATGAACCTTATGGTGAGTAGCATAGTGGTAGATTCGAGTCACCGCTCACCTGCGTCTCCGTGAGACTGAGACTGAGCGCCAGGTTGAGCCGCTCGCACACGGAGAGGTAGCGCGTCGTCTTGAACTTGTTCTCGAGCGAGACGAGCTGCTCGTAGGTGAAGGCTCAACATGAATGAACCTTATGGTGAGTAGCATAGTGGTAGATTCGAGTCACCGCTCACCTGCGTCTCCGTGAGACTGAGACTGAGCGCCAGGTTGAGCCGCTCGCACACGGAGAGGTAGCGCGTCGTCTTGAACTTGTTCTCGAGCGAGACGAGCTGCTCGTAAGTGAAGGCTCAACATGAATGAACCTTATGGTGAGTAGCATAGTGGTAGATTTGAGTCACCGCTCACCTGCGTCTCCGTGAGACTGAGACTGAGCGCCAGGTTGAGCCGCTCGCACACGGAGAGGTAGCGCGTCGTCTTGAACTTGTTCTCGAGCGAGACGAGCTGCTCGTAAGTGAAGGCTCAACATGAATGAACCTTATGGTGAGTAGCATAGTGGTAGATTCGAGTCACCGCTCACCTGCGTCTCCGTGAGACTGAGACTGAGCGCCAGGTTGAGCCGCTCGCACACGGAGAGGTAGCGCGTCGTCTTGAACTTGTTCTCGAGCGAGACGAGCTGCTCGTAGGTGAAGGCTCAACATGAATGAACCTTATGGTGAGTAGCATAGTGGTAGATTCGAGTCACCGCTCACCTGCGTCTCCGTGAGACTGAGACTGAGCGCCAGGTTGAGCCGCTCGCACACGGAGAGGTAGCGCGTCGTCTTGAACTTGTTCTCGAGCGAGACGAGCTGCTCGTAAGTGAAGGCTCAACATGAATGAACCTTATGGTGAGTAGCATAGTGGTAGATTTGAGTCACCGCTCACCTGCGTCTCCGTGAGACTGAGACTGAGCGCCAGGTTGAGCCGCTCGCACACGGAGAGGTAGCGCGTCGTCTTGAACTTGTTCTCGAGCAAGACGAGCTGCTCGTAAGTGAAGGCTCAACATGAATGAACCTTATGGTGAGTAGCATAGTGGTAGATTCGAGTCACCGCTCACCTGCGTCTCCGTGAGACTGAGACTGAGCGCCAGGTTGAGCCGCTCGCACACGGAGAGGTAGCGCGTCGTCTTGAACTTGTTCTCGAGCGAGACGAGCTGCTCGTAGGTGAAGGCTCAACATGAATGAACCTTATGGTGAGTAGCATAGTGGTAGATTCGAGTCACCGCTCACCTGCGTCTCCGTGAGACTGAACTGAGCGCCAGGTTGAGCCGCTCGCACACGGAGAGGTAGCGCGTCGTCTTGAACTTGTTCTCGAGCGAGACGAGCTGCTCGTAGGTGAAGGCTCAACATGAATGAACCTTATGGTGAGTAGCATAGTGGTAGATTCGAGTCACCGCTCACCTGCGTCTCCGTGAGACTGAGACTGAGCGCCAGGTTGAGCCGCTCGCACACGGAGAGGTAGCGCGTCGTCTTGAACTTGTTCTCGAGCGAGACGAGCTGCTCGTAAGTGAAGGCTCAACATGAATGAACCTTATGGTGAGTAGCATAGTGGTAGATTCGAGTCACCGCTCACCTGCGTCTCCGTGAGACTGAGACTGAGCGCCAGGTTGAGCCGCTCGCACACGGAGAGGTAGCGCGTCGTCTTGAACTTGTTCTCGAGCGAGACGAGCTGCTCGTAAGTGAAGGCTCAACATGAATGAACCTTATGGTGAGTAGCATAGTGGTAGATTTGAGTCACCGCTCACCTGCGTCTCCGTGAGACTGAGACTGAGCGCCAGGTTGAGCCGCTCGCACACGGAGAGGTAGCGCGTCGTCTTGAACTTGTTCTCGAGCAAGACGAGCTGCTCGTAAGTGAAGGCTCAACATGAATGAACCTTATGGTGAGTAGCATAGTGGTAGATTCGAGTCACCGCTCACCTGCGTCTCCGTGAGACTGAGACTGAGCGCCAGGTTGAGCCGCTCGCACACGGAGAGGTAGCGCGTCGTCTTGAACTTGTTCTCGAGCGAGACGAGCTGCTCGTAGGTGAAGGCTCAACATGAATGAACCTTATGGTGAGTAGCATAGTGGTAGATTCGAGTCACCGCTCACCTGCGTCTCCGTGAGACTGAACTGAGCGCCAGGTTGAGCCGCTCGCACACGGAGAGGTAGCGCGTCGTCTTGAACTTGTTCTCGAGCGAGACGAGCTGCTCGTAGGTGAAGGCTCAACATGAATGAACCTTATGGTGAGTAGCATAGTGGTAGATTCGAGTCACCGCTCACCTGCGTCTCCGTGAGACTGAGACTGAGCGCCAGGTTGAGCCGCTCGCACACGGAGAGGTAGCGCGTCGTCTTGAACTTGTTCTCGAGCGAGACGAGCTGCTCGTAGGTGAAGGCGGTGCGCGCGCGCCGCGGCTTGGTGCCGCCTTTCGAGTCCCGACCTGACGAGCTGCCCTTCCCACTGCGACGAGACGAACCTGCGACGTTAGGGTGGTGTAAAAAATCTACAAGGGACCCCCAGACCACAGTACCATCAGAGATAATAGAACGACAAAAAATGTGATCACAGCTTACTTCTTGCTATAACACGTTTTAGATCACCCCGGTTGTTAAACATGTTTGGAAAAAACTCAGCTGCTGCCTCCTCGACAACGGTCTCCACCCTCTGCGTGAAAAGCTATAAGATTTTTCAAAAAATACTTCTTGTTATTTGATTACCGATCCTACGGACCTGAGCATTAAGAAACACACGTCACACATTTGCTATATCCCAACCAACGTCCTTCTTTATTTTAGCCATTACGGCTCTGACCCGTTCGACTGTTGAAGCTGGTCGTGGTTCGGATTCCACGTAATGCTGTCGGTCCTCTTTCTTACTAGGTTGAGGACTAATTCCCGACCGGGTTGGTACCCTGGCTGCATCTGGTTCAGTATAGTTGTGAAATATATGTAAAGTATGTCACCTAGTACCGATGAAGCGATTTAGCTGAATAGTCTGATGGTTAGATGTGGTATTAACTAACGAGCAAGGAACGACGGGCATGTATGAACACAGATTAAATAAACGGTATGAACGAACATTCGATGTTGCGCGTCTCGAATTCGTGAGCGAACTATCTATCATCATTTTGCACCAGTGATGTGTAATAGGCAAAGATACATTCTGTGGCCTGTTCCCGTATTCCGATATTTTTTATACGTTTTTTATGTAATTCTTGCACGGTTTTACCACACAATTGGGCGTTTTTGGGGCGCATTATTAGCCAGAGGCGACGTACAGGTGTATGAAGATATCGAACGACTGTCTGTGGACAAAGTGGTATCCCCGCGACACAAAGAACACCACTTTTGTTGCTCCAATTTTGTTGTATGGAAGGGCCCGTCCTTACTTAGTAATATTTATGTTAATGTCTTGCACTAATGCGTGGCAACGCTGCCGCTAGATTAGCCATCCATATCAAGTTAGATATATGTACCGACCTGATGGCGACTTGGGTTCCCCGTTGTCGTCCAGGTCGGAGTGCGTGAGCTCGTCCTGCTCGTCCTGTACATCCTGGTCGTCCGTCTCGACGTCGTCCGTCTCCAGGTCCGAGTGCTGCAGCTGCTCCTTCACTGCAACGGAAGCGGCCATGTTGAACGCACGGACAGCGAAAGAACGGAAAGGGGGGCGACGCGCGGAATTGAGAACTACCGCACGTTTGTCTCTTGTCTCCCTAGTACGGTCGCATTCAAAAGTCCAGTAGCACTTCGCGGAGCGAATGCTATGAAGCGCTCGCATCGCGCGGGGGTGTAGCGGGAGGAGGGGATCGCATCGTCCGTGCGGGTTGCGGTAGGACGCCCCGCCTGAAGACCGGTCGCCGGGGGAAGGGGCACGCCACATGTGCAAAACAGACCCGACCGTGGGGTGCTATTGGACTTTTATCGTCGATGGTACATTTAAGTGGCTCGTAGAGTACACTGAAAACAATTATTTGTAACAGTTCTCCGTTTTAGTACAGTTGAAATACAGTCATTTATCGTAAAGTATGTCCCTTTACTATTAATGTATTACAGTTAGGATCTATAAATGAGCCCAAAAAGTTAATATTAAACAGTAACGCTTGGTGAAAATAACACGTGTGATATATCAGATGATTTTGAAACTGTTATCTTACTTAATTGATTGCACATTACGGCTGACTACAAATCAGGCGTGCAACTGTCCAGTTTTAGGAGGTCCATTAATTACTTTAACTTAATAGCTTTAGTATTAAATTTTTTTATTTAATTTTAGGACATTTCGCGAGAAACTGATCAGCCACCCATTGGGAGCCGTCAATTCTGGTCCCTCGCCAAATCTGTTGAAGGAAATTTCTGCCGCTCTTCACTTCCAACATTGCAGCAGCCTGACGGATCACTCGCTTTTCCCGTCAAAGAAAAGACCGACCTTCGTGTGTGGGCTTCTTTGCGGCGAACTTCATGGCCGCTCAATTCTGACTTTCAAAATATGAGTGGGACCCGCTAGTACAGAGCGCATCGCCCCCAACGCCACAGTAGGCATTGGCATTTGCGAGCATGTGATCAAAGTCCATATGCGGCGATTAGGGTGATGCCGTACATAATAAAATGTCGGACTTCATGGACGATTTTGACAGAATGGCGACATTTCCGGTGGTGACAGTTCTTGATGCAAACAATTTAAGTGACCGTGTAAACTTCAGAATGACTAACGTAGCCCAGAAGTGTGAATATAAGACTGTTAGAGGCGCGGGGTAGTGAAGTGAGACTGTCCAATTCTGTGAGCTTACCTTTGATGTAAAACGAACGAATAAACATTTTTTAAATGTCCTTAGTTAGGTTGTAGTAAGATTGTATAATTTACAGTTATTAGATTGAACGTGATTCGAAGTGGTGTACATTTATGCATCATAGACTATCGCAAAGGTAGTAGGGTTCTGAGGTTTTTTTTTAAAGAAATGCATTCTTTGTCCATTGGCCAAGTATAAAGGGACCATTTTGTACGTCGACTTCCGTTATACAGCGAAATCTTCTTCCAGGCCCTAACGGTTTCCCTACCCAAAAGTCGTCACATTTTAATTTTTTTGTAATCACTCAAGAAAGCTGTCTGAATTGCGTCTTTATTATTTAGTAAATATCGGTATTTTTCAGAAAACAAGTTCTTCTATCAAGGTCAGAAAAAACAAGTTTTAGGGTTCCGTACCAAAAGGGTACCAACGGAACCCCATTGCTAAGCCTCCGCTGTCCGTCCGTCTGTCCATCCGTCCGTCCGTCTGTCCGTGCCATTTGTGTGCGAGTCCGACTCGCACTTGGCCCGTTTTTTCAATGTTTATTAGCCAATATTTTCCAATCTAAGATATATATAAAAAAAAACATAAATATAGACGTAGGCTTGATAATATGATTTAGAATCCAAAATTTCAAAACCTAGTAAAAGATTAAGGCTGAGATAAATAGTCGTAACAGAAACTAAGACTTACGAAAAGTAGTACTTTGTGACGTCAATTTGCATCACTTTGAGATTTCGTCCATACAAAATGTGTCAAAGTGACGTCACAAAGTACTACTTTTCGTCAGTCATAGTTTGTGTTACGACTATTTATCTCAGGCTAAGTGCATGTAAAGTCATCGCCAGTATATGAGAGTCTTTATTTTTAGCTACAAGCCTGCCTATAGTTTTTCTTAATAAACCAAAAGATAGCAGTAATTAATACTTAGTCAAATCATTACCATGTCAAATCAGGAGTCATCGTTTTTAGTAGAAAGTAAAATACCTAGTAGTTTTCAAGTGAAGAAATTTACAACCGTCCTTTGGGCGACTAACTCTGCTCGCTGCTACTAAAAGACACCGAATATCGTCGCCTGAAACTACGCGATGACAGAATTACAGCCGACCGTGTTACACTGACAGGACTGGTGATACTTCATAACCTCAACAAAATAAGAACGAAGGACTATAACGCTTTGATGATCAACTTTTGAAGAAAAACTTTGCCTGTTAATAAATTAAAAAAAGTAGTGATTCCGTTTTTGTGATGTTTTACATATCTACTTTCTTTATTTTGATTAACAATTTGTATAACAATATACAATCATACAATGTTAAACGAGATTATCAGACGCGCACTTGCCTCGATAAACATTCCATCCATACTGGAACCCAACCTTTCACGCAATGATGGGAAACGGTTAGACGGGATGACCCTAGTTCCCTGGTCAGAGGGCAAATCTCTCGTTAGGGATGCCACATGTGTGGACTCATTGGCCCCCTCACACGTCACGCACTCAGCATCAAAAGTAGGTTCGGCTGCCGAGTCAGCAGCAAGTTTAAAAATAAAAAAATACCAGGCAATAACCGATCAAAATTATTTATTTGTTCCTTTCGCGGTTGAGACCTTCGGCCCGTGGTGTGAGAGCGCCAAATCCTTTATTTATGAAATCGGAAAGAAAAAGGAGACAAAATGTCAACAAGTTATTTAACACAAAGACTGAGCATTGCTATCCAGAGGGGCAATGCAGCAAGCGTGATGGGAACACTGCCATACGTGTCGCCGCTGGACGAAGTATTTTACCTTGGCTCTTAACCCTTGTGTCTTCGTTTTTTTCTTTTTCATGTTTTTAAAATTTTCATTTGTTAATGTTATCAAATAAATTAATATTTCATGTACGTTATTCTGTGAGAGAAATATCTTGGCAGGGAATGCTTTCCACAGTGTACTGTAAAGTTAAAGGATCTACATGATAGATTGTACTTAGGACAAACAAACCTTGTGTACTACCAAACTTGGCCAATTTTATTCCAATGAAATGTTATTTTGCCCAAATTCTGTAGTTCCGAAATCATTATGAAAGCAAGAATTTTCATTAATTTCTGTAGCACCGTTTTCCAATTACAGCCAATATAAATATGCTTGAGGTTAAAAAATATATTTTATTAGTGTATAAGATGAGTCATTTTTTAAGCTTTATAATAACTTGATTTCTTATGAGATTCAGAAATCACATAATTACACAAATTGCGACATGTGGAACTATGAAGTAAAAATTATATTAATAGGTTCAGTCCGTAGACGTTAAAATCTATGCATGCCCTTGCCATTTTAGATGGTGGCAACAATATTTTCATCTGTTTAAAAAACAAATGATATGTATTCTAGTGTCATTTGTCACGGAATTCTCGAAAACACACGAGCCGACTATACGTCTCACTAACGAGGCCTGAACTTTAATGATTTGTTATAAACTCGTGTTTCATTGGAGGAGATCGTAAATAAATTATGAAGTGTTTAAAATTTGCAAGCGTTTATGAATATTTCCTGTGGCAATTACTTTATTTTCGAGGCTATTCCGAACGTTGGATTAAGGCCAAGTGTATTTTCAGTGTTTTTGAACATTTTGAATACACTTAATTAAAGCAGCGAATGTTGATCTCTTTTCAGATCAATTATTCAGCAATTCAGATATTTTAATGTATTTAAGCCCATCTGAGATAGCCGGCTCCGCTCAGGTCAACGTCGTGGAATAATTTCGGGCTGAATTATTTCTTCGATATTTTATTAGTTCCGCATAAATTTTTCATTTGCTGTTTAAATATGACGTTTACTTCACTTACAAACTTACAGAGCCCGTAGTCCCAGTTGTCACCTGGATTGGAGTTCACACCAAACCGATCTTCTGGCGTCTTCAAATGTATGGAGAAATTGAGGAGCGCGCGCAGTGGGGGTTAAGCGAACTAACATTTGCGAGTCCGAGTTTGATTTGACCGCTTACTCACCGTCGCGGTAAATACGTCGACGTTGCCGTTTACGCGCCGTCACCGCGTTTTCATTAAAATCGGAAGTCCGAGTTTGACTTTGACAGCTTGAAGAAGTAAAACCACAGAATAAGTAGTAAACATTTGTATAAACATTTCCATAAAAAAACAGGTTATGATTGCATGAACTAATACAGAGTATTCCGTGTCAGACAGGTCATCCATAGCTGAAATGCTAAATGACGCGTGACAGTTACCTACAATAATTTATCTACATGGTTTTACACGAAAAGAAGGAATTCCCTTTCTCTTAAACATCAAAATAAATATGACAGAAAGGGACACATTTTGACATGAAAGTAAGTAGCACAATATATGGTACACTTACCACAAGGTGTCATATTTTTTTTATTGGGTAACAGTTAGGGCTGAGTGCACGAAAGGACAAAAAATCTAAATCAACGTCAACGTCTGATCAAACACGTCACTTTGTGCGGACAGTATGGAAGGAACTCTATGCGGCTCACTAAAAGTGACGTGTTTGAACAATGATTAACTCAGCCGTCTCTTCGTGCAAACGGGGCTTAGTCATTACTTACGCAGTAAATGGTGAATATACATGCATAGTAAAACAGAAAACGGCAAAGTAGTAATCAAACTGGTAACATAAGAGATAATAACTAAAAAACAACTAACTAAATCAGTGAATATGTTAATGCAACATGATAGACAAAAAGAAGCCTGAAATATTTTTTCCAAATTTTAACATGTTAAAGATTTTTATTAGTTTGGATTACATAATAGTAAAAATTCCGATGTTCTATATATTATATTTGAGTATAAATTTTACAGCAGAACCCATATTTTAACCAATTAATATTGGTGTAGTTTAGTATCTATTTTGAAAGTTTGCCTCCGCTATGGCATCCGGAAACAGCATTTAAAATGTGTCCGATAAGTTAATTATCCAGAACTTATATTCATTTATTATAACATCGACGTAAATTGGCTGTTTATCATGTTGATCGAATTTTCCGGATATGAATAGCGATAAAATTTGGTTGGTCGTAGGTTTAAGATAGATTTTCTTGAGGAATGTCCACAGGCGTAAACTTTTAATCTAATTCCGTAAAATATAGTTTTATACAGGTGGCATATACCAGATTTAACGTTCTTGTGCTCAGTGTTTCCACTTTACTGGCTTTCTGCTGAATCTACTGTCTTTTCGTGTCAAGCAGCGACCCGAGGGGTCACTCACTCAAGGAATCTGGTGTACAATCGTTTGGGAATCTCAAGAATCTTAGGTGGGAGTCCGAGGAATCTGGTGGGAGTCCGGAGAATCTCGGAAATCTTATGTAATCCCGAGTAATCCTAAAGAATCTGGAAATCCCAAGGAAATCATTGGGAATCCTATCAAATTCATGGAAATCTCGGGTAATCTTAGGCGGAGTCCGAGGAATCCGATGGGAGTCCGAGGAATCTGGAAATCTTATGTAATCCCGAGTAATCCTAAGGAATCTGAGAATACCAAGGAAATCATTGGGAATCCTTTCAAATTAATGGAAATCTCGAGTAATCCTGGGCGGGAGTCCGAGGAATAGGAAAATCTTGGGTAGTCTCGAGTACTCCCAGGGAGTGTAGGAATCCTAAGCGAATCATTGGCAATCCGATCAAAGTCTTTGTAATCTCAGATAATCTTGTCGGGGTCGGACTAAACCGGTTGTATGCTTAGTCCGGTGCAATTCTAGTACAGTACGTAAGTTTTGACAGGTTAGTTCTGAATAAGACTGTAAAGGTTTTTAAAATAAGAGTACCTTATCTCGAGTACGTGAAATATTTACTAGGTTTTTAAATATAGACTTTTATAACGGCCCAGGCAAAGAAATAATCAACTTTGACCTAATGATGGCTGAGATACTAAGGGATTTCGAAAGATCGGAGTACCTCATCGTGAAGTTGAGTATGTCAAATATGTATTATGGCTTCAAAAATGGTATTGCATAATGCATCAGGCAAAAAAAAAACAGGGCTGACCTAATGATCGCTGAGATAATACGGGATCTAATCTAACAATGATAGCGCGGCCGTGGGCGCGGCCGCCAGTTTGCGAAGAAATCACGCACACGTGTGCGCACGAGTGTGCGCAGCGCGCACCCCGCGTGTGCCCGACGACACAATTCCAAAACATATTCAGCCGTATTCAGAGTAAACCTGTCAAAATTTAGTACGGGATAAGCACCGGATTAACCAAACAAAAACCGGTTTAGTCCGACCTTAATAAGCGTACTAAGCGAATAGAAGGTTATCATGCGTATACTACTTTTTAGGGTTCCGTACCGAAAGGGTGAAAACGGAACCCTATTACTAAGCCTCAGCTGTCCGTCCGTCCGTCCGTCTGTCACAAAGCTGTTACTCATGAACCGTAATAAGTACGTAGCTGAAATTTTCACAGAGTGAGTATTTAATTTGCCGCTATAACAACAAATAAGTAAAATTTAAAGATAATAAAAAAATACAAATAATATGATTTTTTGGTGTTAAATCATTTACGATGGTACGGAACCCTTTGTGTGCGAGTCCGACTCGCACTTGGCCGGTTTGTTTACTGTGTTTATTGTATGTATTTTGATTAAATAATTAGATGATTGTAGGTATGTTGTGAACCGAGCTCGGGGCGGACTAACTTTACTACGCGTATTAAGGTCGAAGTAAACCGGTTTTTGTATGGTTAGTCCGGTGCTAATCTCGTACCAAGTTTTTACAGGTTCACAGTGATTACGACTGCAAGGGATTTCGAAAAAGAAGAGTACCTACCTAATCGCGAAGTTTTCTACGTGAAATATTTGCTAAGGTTTCAAATATAGCCTTTTATAATGACCCAGGCAAAAAAAAAATCAACCCTGACCTAATGATGGCTGAGATTCTAAGAGATTTCGAAAGAGCGGAGTACCTCATCTTGAAATTTAGTATGTGAAATATGTACTGTGGATTCAAAAATGGTATCGTATAATGCCTCAGGGAAAGAAAAAATCAGCGCTGATCTAAAGATCGCTGAGATAATATGGGATCTAATTTAACCGAATTCCGCCTGGGTAAATATGTCCAAAACGAATATCGCACGGCCACGGCGCGGGGGCTCCCCGCCCGCCGCGCCGTTGCCGTCTCCTGCGGGCGCCGCTCGCCCCCGCCGCCCGTGCCCGCGCTGTTGCCGCCTCGCGCGGACGCCGCGCCCGTGCCGACCCCCGCCGCCGGCCGCGCCGCCCGCCTGTCTGCGATGACGTCACGGACACGTGCTGCGCGCAACGCGCAATTTTAAGTCTCTATGAATCGTTGGTGGTCACTAAGAATCTTTAGAAATCCCGAAATCATTGGAATGTACCAAAAATGTGTTGGTAGTCCTTAAAAATCCAGGTAATCTTTGGTAGTCTCTAGGAATCTTTGGTAGTCCTCAGAAATCTTACGAAATCCCAGTATATTTGAAATCTCCAAGAATCTTTGGTAGTCCTTGGAAATCTTTAGGAATCTCCAGGAATCTTTGGAAATCTTTAGGAATCTCTAAGAATCTTTGGTAGTCTTTGGAAATCTTTAGGAATCTCCAGGAATCTTTGGAAATCTTTAGGAATCTCTAAGAATCTTTGGTAGTCTTTGGAAATCTTTAGGAATCTAGAAATCCCAAGGAAATCTTGACTACTGGGAATCTGGTGTACACTTTTTGCTCGAGTGACTAACCCCTCGCAGCGACCCATAAATTAATAAAGTTTTTTTTATGAAAAAAGCTGTGCTAAGGGACCAAAGTTACTCAGAAAAGCCGAATCTACCACACCTCGCGAGACCACGCTCAACGAGGCACCATGCCAGGGGATTTGCGGATTAACGTTGAGCTATCGAGTTTTAGGTTAGGAAAGACACCCGCCGGCAGACAGTTCCATATCCTGGCTGTGCGGCAGAGAAATGAGTTCGAGAAACGGTAAGGGGTGCTCCGATTTTCTGCGGCGGGTGCTCCGGATATAGGTTGGATGAGGAAGAATAAGGAATGCAAGTTTCGCGCGTTACGATTTTTCAGCTCTCATTGGTAGATATTTATTATAAATATAGTGATTTATTCATAAGTCATCAGGCGATTTCTCCATGGCATCCCTGGTAGTCCTGGCACATAACTGTCAAGATTAAATGCAAATATATTTGTAGTAACTGGGAATGGACTCTAGGTGCAAAAGGGAAGGTTTTATCCCCCCGAAATTGATATGCTTACCTACTTCATTAAGCAGTATAACTGTACACCCACATTATGCAGCGTAGTTAACTAAGTACCAGCTAAGTTTCCGGGTCTACACAACTCCTCAGCTCTTTAAGTAACAACAGGCGATCCTCTGAGACAAGCAGCGCGTAATCGAGAGACTCCCTTAGAAGATGCCTTATTAATTACAAACTTCAACCGCACTCCCCCTTGCCAAAAAGCATTGCTAAGCGATCGTTTAATGAAAATTCCTCGCTATTCTCAATGGGCTAAAGCTCATTTCGCCTTGTTTACTCCGTAATATCAAACTTTAGCCGAATCCCGCGGCCAAAACGTCGCAAGGGCAACGAACGACCGTAAGACGTTGCCGCGACCACATAAGGTTAAGTTTCCGTTGCGGTAATCGCTACGGACGATAACGCGCCTTACCCGGAGGACGGAGGGTTCGAGTTAGCTTAACGGGCGTCGGGGGAAATGCGTGGGTAGTTATAGAATAGGCCCCCAGGGGAACGGAGGGTCGGATGGGGTAAGATGAAGCCAGGCGGTAATAATGGAATAATATTGTAATGGCTTCGCATGTAAACGCTGTTGTCGGGCCTTAGCGGGCTGCGGATGTAGGAGGTGCCTTAAGTGTATAAGTAGGTACACTTAAGTTCAGAGGGACTTAACACTGCTCGCAAATGTAACACACGCGTGTTCTTGTATGCATTACCGTTACTATTAATTATTTTAAGTATTATTATTTTAGTAATTTCATAAATAACTCGACGTCGATTGCTTATACCACACCTCATTCATGACACCGCGTTCTCGAAGGAACTTGGTGCCATGCGAGGGCCTTCCCTTTATGAGCACGGCTACATAGACCATATTTTAATCCAATGCGATGGTTTCTACCCGGGTGATCCAGGCCCCCTTCCCTACTAGTAAGTCGTAGGTTTATTTATTTATTTATTAACATCAGACCGTTGTCAAAACGGTATTGTAAAAACACTAATACTATTTACGATCTAGTAGATGAAGGGTCTACATTTTTATATGCGGATTCAGAACTATGCAAAGGCTCGCATTCGTGACGAAATGCACTTATCCAACCCAGATAGAGTGAGACAATGGTTCATGAACGGGACGGAGATTGAACCCATGACGTCTCGCACGAGAAGCAAGTCCCCATGTCTTTAGCTACTAGCCACTCATATTTAGTAACACCATATATAACTTTCCTTTTGACGGCTTCATTTTACTGGAAAGAAAACCCGAACAATTATTGCCACTATAAACTCTTAACACAAGGCGAGATGGTGCCAACCCGGGTGGTTTAACCCACCTAGTAAGTAGTTGGAAGATCTAAGATTCCGACACGTAGATATAAAACAATTGGGCCCACTGTATTTCTTCCCTAACATGTAAGAACCGATAAGGACTCGTTGTTTATTGTTCGGATTCCAGGTAAAACTGTAGGTCCCATTCCTTACTTAAACTTATTAGGGTTGTGATCCTGGTTTGGCACCTAGTTACCACGTGATGTGTTGGGCTGATTTCATGACAGCCAATCAGTTCGATTGCGAATTTTCTTACTACTGATGTCCACGTAAGAACTTCACAGGACAGCATTTCCTCCTAACATTCGATACAGCGCGTCCCGAGTTCGTAAGCAAACTATGTATTAACGTGGCTATGTTACCGCCCTACGAATGTGTTTCGGTCGCCTCTCCCGTACTTCCTTACTCAATGTCCTCTGCAGACATCCGGAGATGTAAGCAACGCTAGCTATGTATGTATTTCGAACACAATTCGCTCTTCGCACAAAGAGAAAACGACTAATTGAATTCAGACAACGAAATAATTCCGTGCAAGAATCACCCGTTCGCAACGTGACTTCCGGACTTCCGGTTTCCGGGAGGGGGTAGGGGTTGACTGCCGGCGGTGAGTTGTAATTATGGAATTAACGCGTTCTTGCAAATTTTAACGACGCTTCGACATTTTAACCGGAACTGTTTGGAAACAATTAATAATTTGAACACTGACGAGAAATGAAAAAAATTAACGGTTCGCAGCCGAGTGGCTCAGTGGCGCGTGGACAAGTCCAAGCGCTTTTCCATGCCAGATATCATTAGTCACATACAACCTAACTCTCTTACACATACACACACTCTCATGTATCATCATTACTACACCAATGATGATAATATAAACTATGTATTTTAATAGATTCTAAAATGTTATTTTTAAAAAGTTTTTGCTATAAGTTATTCCGGAAACGCCCTACCCGCTTAAATTAAATTAACAGGAACACCCACTACTCCCTATAGTACAGTTTAGCTATATTTAAAATAATTTTTCTTTAGCTATATTTAAAACTTAAAACATATTAATGAATAATATGTTCGTATCTTTTATTTAATGCATCAATTCATCTCAAGTATTGCTATAGTTTTATTTTAATCAATCACTATTGATCAAGTACAAAAATACTTCCCGGAAAAAGGACAGAAACCTTGTTAACAGCGCAATCACTACTTACCGGTTCTATTTTTTTCAGAACCCACAATTTTTTTTTACAGATGCAATATAATTTATTTTCAAACAAAATTCTTTACAAAAAAAAAAAAGTTTATTGTATAAAATTGTTGACACATAGTCAAACCTCTTACTTACATATACAGATTCATTTAAAATAATAACATTACATTTATGGTTTGCTTTGACTATGGCCGAGCGAGACTGTGTCCCTTAAACTAGTCTAAAGACTATCAAATAAGGGTCACAAAGTGGTGCCAAAAAACATTTGTTGGGCCTTATGAAATGAAACAAATGCAGTACCTATATTTTATTTGAAAACGAATTTAAAAAATAAAAAGTGAACACCACTTGAATGGTGTCCTGTCCCCCGGGAATTTCCTTCACCCGGGTGTTCCATCTCAGTGTATCGTCACAGATAAGCCAGTCTTCCATCTACATCAGCAATTGACCAATAAACATTGAGGAGGAGCCCGTACTCTGAATGTGTCCGATCTAAATCAGCGGCGGGAGTAATTGATTCGAGGGCGGCGCCCCTGAAGAAAAATCCGCCCTCGCGCGGTCGGGGCGGGCGGCCTACTCGGTACCAGGGCGGGCGGCGCGCCACGAGCTGCGGTCCCGGCCGGCTATTGATTGTGGTGTTTCCGAGTTGATTACCGATTGGATTAACGGGAGGGTGGACAGACAAGTGCGCCACCGTGCTTCAGGTTGGTCGCCGGCTTAATAATAGAATCGATCGTGAAGCGAAGACACATTAATTAAAGAAATAATCCTGTAAAACAACTACCTCACTAAAAATAATTATATGCAACTGTTTCAAAATTCAGTAATTTATGGTAAAGTATTTCTCATTACACATCTATTAATGAGTCAAAACAGTTAGTATTGAGCATTTATTTTAATCGATTGAACAGTACCACCGCTTGGTGCAAATAACACGTGTGACAGATCAGACGATTTTGAAACGGTTATAGTAACTGATTGAACATTACGGCTGACTACTAATTAGCCGTGCAGCTGTCCAGTTTCAAGAGGTACAGGAATTTAAACAGATGTATGTTGTAAAAATGGAAAAAAAAATACTTAAGCTATAAACAGTTTTCACACATTTAGGGAAACGGTAAAAAAAACCAGTTATTGCACACAGTTAAAAAACTATTAAACGATATAGTAACTTTTAATGTTTAAGGCTGTTTTCACAAAGTTATAGTAACCTATTTACTTAGCTGGCTCTATTTATACGTTGCAAGACGGTTGTTATTATTGGAATAAGAGTTAGATTCACTGATATATTTTTTTCAGTGCTCCTATACGAATATACGGCAAGGCTGAAACTGACACAGCAAGCAAACCTTTTGCGTGCCTTGCGTCTACCAGTTCCGCCATCGCTATATACTCATTATTTGGATTTTTTCCCCAGTCCATCCTCCCTTAATCAATGCCTTCTACTAACGTATTGTTTATGATTGTAACGGGTGTCTCAGTAAGAACTTAAATTTCGAATCGCGCGGCATTTTCGTCTGTCAATTGTTGAATCAGCCATATTTGGGGATTGTTTGATTAAAACATTGACAAATTTTACGAAAGTGGTGCGTTACAGATTGGAACAACTTTTGTTAATATTGAAAACCCATTACAAAAACGGTTCATTCATCACTGTCGAGGGCACCGGTTATCGGACCATTTTGACCGATATTATGTGCAAGAATTAGACGCAGTTGTATAATATATGTTTTTAACATGATGATTGTATAAAAAACCGGCTAAGTGCGAGTCGGACCCGCACACGAAGGGTTCCGTACCATCAACACCAAAAAATCATGTTTGTTGTATGGGGGCCCCTTTATTTTTTATATTTTTTTTATTTCACCTATTTGTTGTTGGAGCGGCAAAATAAATACACACCCTGTGAAAATTTCACCGGCCTACTTATCACGGTTCATGAGATACAGCCCTGTGACAGACGGACGGACGGTTCCGATCATTTTTAGGGTTCCGGTTTCACCCTTTGGGTACGGAACCCTAAAAATGATCGGAACGGCAAAAAAAAAATATCCTTGTTTTCCACTCAGTTCAAGGTAACCGACTAATATAAGCAAGGTCCTGGCAATTCTCCTGGTTTCAATGTGCAGTTAGGCTAATTTCATGACCGAGGGTGTGGTACTAGCTACCCATTCCCACCGGGATACATAGTAAAAGCCGCTTTAACAAAAAAAATCAGTGAATGTTACCGTCATTCCGATAATAACAACCACCTTCTTGCAAGGTTAAAATAGAACCAACTAAGTAAATTGGTTACCTACCCTGAGTGAAAACATATTTAATGTTACTGTAACTATTAATTGTTTTATTAACTGTGTGCCATAACGTTTTCTCTTAGTTTATTCATAACTGTGTGAAAATTGTTGCTAGCTTAAGTATGTTTACCATGTTAACTTACTTATTACATTCAGTAAGTAATGAACTGAACTGAATGAACTTCAGTTCAAACTACTGTACCTCCAGAAACTGGACAGTTGCACGCCTGATTTGCAGCCAGCCGTAATGTTCACTCAGTTAAGATAACAGTTTCAACATCATCTGATCCATTTCACGTGTTGTTTTCACCAAGCGTTCTGTCGGCTGTTTGATCGGTTAAAATAACTGTGTAGGCTCGTTTATATATACCTACTGACCGTAATAAGTTAATATTTAACATAAGTTTAACATTGCTTTTAAAATTGCCTGCATACACCTTTTAACTTTTGACAATATTTAATTTGCTCGCTACTTCCTCCTTCCTTATTTACACGGACACACACGCTCTCATTCCCATACACACATTCTCTCATTGACACTCTTCTACACACCCTCACTCACATACACACACACACACCCGCAGGACCTTGGAAAAGGATGCGCTGAAAACGCGTTGCTGCGTACCAGCTGAGAGCATACCCTTTCAGTGCAACACAATATAAGCCTCGAGGTCTAAATGATAATTGTACATTGAATATAACTTGTGTTACTTTTTTCTTTACTTGTTTAATTGGAGTTCTATGTATTTTCGTGTGTTGTGGCTGAATAAACTATTTGAATTTGAACATAAATTAATCTATTTTATCTTTGCTTAAACAGAGAGCAGTTGGAAATATATTTTGTCAGCATTCTTTCATCCAAAGCGATCCTACCACCTAGCAGGGAAAGGGTCCTACAGCTTTACATAGTTTGCGATTAATGACATCTTTCCTAATCAATGACCATAAAGCAGCTTCGCATTCGCGATGAGAAGCACTCGATACAGAAATAAAACGAAAGTTGTGCATGCACGGGCCGGAATTGAACCTACGACCTCACAAATCAGAGACTAGGTCCCGCTGCTTTCTATTTGAACATTCTTGAATACTTTTCTTAACAAAATGATCAAAAGCCTTGAAATTACTGGAAACATTTTATCAATTAAGGTGGCCCAACCCGGCGGGACTAACTGATTCGCGGGCACGGTACAAAACCGTGCTGTTGCGCTCTGGGACCTTCTTTGTTTCAAAGAAAAAGACAGGCTCCGTGATGAGGAAGAATTGTGGACGGAAAAATATGTTATCTAAACCCGTGAAGTTTCTTTGCGGGTTCTTCTTTACTGGGTTGATCGAATCGGCGGATATTTGTGACGTAACTTGGTGTAGTTTGACTACCAAAAAGTTTAAATAAATGAAATGAAATGATGCAACATGTCCACAAAAAAGACAATGTGCATAGTGTATGATTTGGTAAGATTTACGAAAAATTTTATTACAAAACGAATTATAGCTAAAAGTAAACCACGACCGCTGTAGTCAAAAATCTAACAAAAACCAAATTGATTATAAATCGTGATTAAATAAGCTATGTCCGATGACTAATCTTTTTAGAATTGTTCTTACTTTATCATTTCGTAATCCACCTCTAAAGTTATTGCATAAAACGCGCGAAAAATTCGAACTTTCGGACCTTATAACTAGTTTGATCAAATAAAGCTATTTTGAGCAAATTTGGGATCTCTGACTAGAAATATGGGCATGATCTTCTTTCCCCGTTTGTATGGGAAGTTGAGCGGGATGGCCCACCTTACGAGATTGTGATAGTATTTTAATTTTATCTTATTTCATTTATTTATTCAACTTCTGGTAGTCAAACTACGAACTCATGTCACAATTTGATTGATCCGCGGATTGGATCAATTCAGTGAAGAAGAACCCGCAAACAAACTTCACTGGTCTAAAAGTGATGATTTTTTTTCATAATTTTTTTTCGTCCACATGAATGACATTATACACGGATGAATGAATACCTAAATGCTACTACTAAACTAAAATTTTTGGTAGAACGGTTTAAGGCAAAGTACTAAAACTACGATGAAAAAACAATTCACAATTTGAACAGTCAAGGTGCTCATGGAAGCCAAATCCTAATCTCCTCGCGAACCCACGATCAGCGAGGCCGATTTGCGGACTATCGCAGAGCTATCGAGCTTATGAACCCATAACCTCACGCATGAAAGGCAAGTCCTCTAGACCCTTGACCACTAGTACAGTCTTTTACTCTGAAATCTATATACCGGAAATAGAGTCGAATTTGTTATTTCTTTCTGTCATGCTAACAAGAAAGAATGAAGAAAGAGTACACAATTTATTTCCTGGCAAGCTAACTTCCTTCTAAGGCCTCGGACGCGTCCGAGCGGAGATCGCCCAAAAATAAGCCAATCCTCCCTCCCCCACTTAACCCTAAACGCTCACGAAATGTACGTCTCCTCCGCCCCTCACCTTTTATTTTTATTTGACTGAGCAAGGAACAAATCTTAGCATAAAGCCGGTAATAAAATAATCGTTATGTCCGCTTAGGGTGCGCCCAATTTCACGCGCGACAAGGCAAAGGGACACAGTCCGGCGCTCGCTATGTGTTGCCCGTCTCTTTTGCGCTCGGAGTTCGTTCGGGCTTGTGAAGGGAGCGCCTGGAAGATTTTGACACGAAATAAATACGACCAGACGACCGGCTACATGGAAATAGCGAAAACAGGCGCACGCATAGGCTACAGGAAACGCGAGCTCCGGCGATCGAAACGCATCCGTGTGACGACAGAGTATCCACGTCAGTCAGTCAGTCGGCGTGTTTGCGTCCACTGGTGGACATACGCCTCTCCAATTTCTCTCCAGTCCTCCCGGCCCTGAGCGGTACGGAACCACTGCTTTCCACCGACGCGCTTGATGTCGTCGTCCCGCCTGGCGGGATGTCTTCCCACACTCCGTTTTCCTGTCCACGGCCGCCAGTGTAGGACACGGTTACTCCAACGGTCGTCGTCTCTTCAGCTGACGTGACCGGCCCACTGTCATTTGAGCTTAGCCAGCCGGTGTGCAATATCGACTACTTTGGTACGTCGGCGGATTGCCTCGTTACGCACCATATCCCGTAGCGATATTCCCAGCATGGCTCGCTCCATTGCTCGCTGGCCAACTTTACGAACGGGCTATCGAATGCAAAAAAAATTGCATTTGATACCCTAATTCTTGAAGAAGGTTATGGGACATCACGCTACCACTCTTATATTTCGGGAGGTCACGACATTTTTGGTCACGATAAGGTAAATGGCTGAATTTGGGTTTACATGTTAGAGACCAACCCTCTGATGTTAAATATGTCGGTCTGCCTGCGCCAAGTGGTTGCGTTATCTAGAATGGCTATATAAAATGGCTAATATTTAATAGTATTAATATATATAATAAATTACCCTTGAAACTGCGTGACGAGGACATCGAAATAAAATATTTTAAAAAAACATTGATAAAATGGCTACTCTCCAAGTCATTTTATGATTTGAAACTCTTTGACATCATTGTATAAATACTTTTAATTTAAATAATTTATTTGACTACATATTTGAAATTTAAAATGATGACTTATAGCATATTTAGTACATAATAGTTAGTAAGTAATTGTAATAACATGCATGATTTGACAATGTATCAATAATAGTGAATAAAAATAAAAAATAAATAGATGGTGGTATGTACCTGCTGATCAATATACTGATGAAAAATTGATACCTATTGATTATACAACAATCGACCAGTCGATTTTTTAATGAAATACTTAAAAACACCTAAAGTTATATCTGTAAAATAAATCGCCTATAACTAAGAAATGCAACCAAAGATTTGTTCAGTTTTTGTATTGCTAAGCAAGTCTGTACTGATGCTTTCATGCTTCATCATTTGCATCTATTTACATTATCATGTAGATTTTTTGTCACCATTTTGTGACAGACGGACGGATGGACGGACGGACAGCGGAGGCTTAGTAATAGGCCTCCGTTTTCACCCTTTTTCACGTTGGGTACGGAACCCTAATAAACGTGGAATTGTTTGTCGCCGTTGCTCGACTCAAGGGCCTAAATTTTAAAGATGGCCGCTGCCGGCGACGTCTCGTCCACGGCTCGGACGCGCAGATCCGGTGACTTCATTAGCGGTCGCCGTTTGATATTCTTATAATTTCTCGGCAGCTCGTTACTCGACGTTTAGCGGCGTAAAGCAGCACGGCGTTGCTTTTAGGCAGCTGTTAAGGGAGTGCTATACATCAAAAGTTCGAATCCACACGAAATTACATTATGTCAAACTTCAGCTGTAATCCTAGCTAACCAATTTTTTTTAACACACGGTGTAATAAACTGTCTTAGATAGAAAAACATTTTGAAAGGACGTCCATGATAGGGATGAAAAAAAAATTAAGCCATATATTTATTCTGCAATATCGTTAACTTTTAAAATTACCTATCTATTGAGTCTACGCGTACTTCAAAAGGGCATATTTTGTGTGATTTCGTCGCGAAATTGACAGCATGCAGTTAACGTCTTCGTAATATAACCTATTTTTAACCGACTTAAAAAAAAGGAGGAGGTTATCAATTCGTCTGTATGTTTTTTTTTTGTTTTTTTGTTTTTTTTTTATGTTTGTTACCTCATAACTTTTTTCTGGGTGAACCGATTTTGATGATTATTTTTTTAAATGATAGCTAGTGCTTGCCAAGTGCTCCCATTTTATTTTTGGTTAAGTTCTGACAATGATATCCATGAGAAAATCATAAAAGTCTTAAATTTGTATTAAGATGTGCGCGACAAATGGACGAATAACTCAATATAACGCCAACCGATTTCGGTGATTCTTTTTGTATTGGAAAGGACGTGTACAAATTAGTAAGTGTTCTTCAGATTCACTAAAAATTAACAAATAAAAAAAAAATTAACAAAAAAAATAACCGACTTCAAAGAAAAAGCACTAAAAAGTAAAAAATAATGTTCATTTTTGTAGTTACAATTTCTGTTATTTTTTGAGTCGGCGTCAGCCGGGCACGCGCTGCGCCAATCAAGAGAACCTAACCTAATCTAACCTAACCTAACCTAACCTAACCTAACCTAACCTAACCTAACCTAACCTAACCTTGGCTGACACCGACTCAAAAAATAACAGAAATCGTAACTACAAAAATGAACATTATTTTTTACTTTTTAGTGCTTTTTCTTTGAAGTCGGTTTTTTTTTTGTTAATTTTTTTTTATTTGTTAATTTTTATTGAATCTGAAGTACACTTACTAATTTGTACACGTCCTTTCCAATAAAAAAAGAATCACCGAAATCGGTTGGCGTTATATTGAGTTATTCGTCCATTTGTCGCGCACATCTTAATACAAATTTAAGACTTTTATGATTTTCTCATGGATATCATTGTCAGAACTTAACCAAATTAAAATGAGACCACTTGGGAAGCACTAGCTATCATTTAAAAAAATAATCATCAAAATCGGTTCACCCAGGAAAAAGTTATGAGGTAACAAACATAAAAAAAAAAACAAAAAAAACAAAAAAAAAAAAAACATACAGACGAATTGATAACCTCCTCCTTTTTTTGAAGTCGGTTAAAAATGAACATTATTTTTTACTTTTTAGTGCTTTTTCTTTGAAGTCGGTTATTTTTTTTTGTAAAATTTTTTTTTAAGAACTGAATTAGGTACAAGAAAGTGTCTCCGTTTGTCTGGCGGATTTTGTGGGGTTTTCAAGCGAGGTCGGTAAGAATAATGTTATATGCATACTTACTTTTTCATACTAAGGGAGAGTTTTTTATGCGACTGGACAAGGATGAACCATTGTAATAATATAATGCCGGTGCTGCGCCTAAATTATCGAATGGCAAGACGTCGCGCCGCTGAACAACGGGGCCTTTCATAGATACATTTTCCGTTGAACCGGCCAAGATGACTACACATGTCCTTTATTAGTTAAAATACTAAAATATAGTTTAAAAACTCTTCAGACTGTATATATTGTCGTAAATATAAAAAAAAACATAACAAAAATTATACGAAATTGTTCGATGCGATAGAGGCGAGTCTAAGATAAAATTAAATAGTTTTTGAAAAATATTAAATTATCTAGTTCAATGCGTTTTTAACAGACAAAACGTTGCAACTTAGAGCAAAAAATTGCATGTTCCAACGCAGATTGTATAGAGAAATAAATAATTGATTGTGCACTTAAATATAAATGTTTATCTACAGAATAATTTAAACTTACAAAGTAGTACTGAACAAAGACGGATTTCTCACCGAATGTATTTCATCCAATAAATCTTTGGGGTTAAAAAAAGTTTCGCAAAAGATAGTTGATTGTTTTGATGCTGGGAGTAAAATAATTGCGATGTTATGATAGAAAGACGACTTTTGCGGGAAGTGCCCTTAAAAGATGTACATACTTAGCAGATGATTATTTCCATGATTTACCAATGAACACGCGCCAAAAGCGCTCACAGAATGTCGACGGTTCCCGCCTTAACGGAGAAGCGGCGCCGTTGTCGTCGCTTCTAGGAAGCTGTTAACATGTCGCCGGGGCAGTTAACACATGCAAAGGCATGAAAGGGCTGTAGAAACGAGACTAAAAGTCTTAAACGACTTCAGTAATACTGAGAGTAACATTACCTACTTGGTTAACATTGTTCGATATTTTAGATTTTTTGAAAAAGTACGGTATCCCTATGTTTTGTTTATGTAACTGCACATAGATGGCTAATACCGCACATACTGTAATGATAAGCCCTACATACCACATGAGAACTAGGCAATGGAACTAGGTGAATTGTCACAACCTTCCTTATTTCACAATTATATTCAACTAAGAAAAACACGCGGAGAATTTTAATTGCCGCTTCAATTTATTCAGTGGTTTTATTGTATTGTTTATTCATCATCCATTGGACAGTACACTGCACTCGGGCAAGAATTGGCAAGAAACTTCGCAGGATTTTTTTTTTCAACTTCCTCTTAGTCTAAGTTTAAAAAATCGTTTTGCACTGCTTGCACACAGGCAAAATTAAACACACACAACTAAATTAATATGAATCTAAGTGAATCAACCGATCATGTGTATAGCAAAGGTTTAAATTGATTTAGATCTCTGGTGCATAAGGCTGGTACCAACACGGGATCTAGTAAGAAAGGGGACCAGCATTTTTACGTGGAACAGGAAAACGTGGAAAAGGTCCTTGTATGGCACCTGGGAATGCGGTGTGTTAGGCTAAATATCATGACGGTGGACGTGGTATGAGCTATCCATGTGCAATTACATTAAAAGGGCCTGCAGGTCTATTCGTGACATTCAGTAATTAGGAATCAGGAATCCTGAGTCTAGAAAACAGCTTTTATAGCGATTTTCAAAGCAAGTTTTTCTACGGAAAACCTACGGAATATTTTCGTAAAGAAAATCGCTTTGAAAACCGCTATAAAAGCGGTTTTCTAGACTCAGTATTCCTGATTCCTGATTACTGAATGCCAGAAATAGACCTGCTGTCCGTGTTGGTACATTGAATTTAAATAGTTTCATTAGCTTGTAAAATAGTTCATTTCGCTATTTGGTTCAATTAAACGTACTCAAATAAGAGAAAGACACCAAGTTCCTAACATATAAAAGTTTTAACTGTTTATTGAATGAACCACATCTTAAACATTATGTTAATAAAGTGGGACTCAAAACAAACCTCAAAATCCGACTGACAGAGTTTACGTCACACAAACGGAAAACTGCCTTCTAGCAGACAATAACGCTTTGATTGCTCTACACAACACGGACTCAACCAGGCATAATACTTCGATTAGGAAGGTTCAACAGACCGTGAAGATTGCTTGCGTTTTACTTCACAGCCTGGGTGTTTATCTTGGAGATCTATCCACGATATCTGCTACAAATGGGCAGCCATTTAGAATGCCCAGTGAACCGTCACAGCGGACAGACTCAGTTCCGTCTATCAGAAATCGTTTATTTATTTGCCAATATAAATGCTTGAGCCAGATCGTTCACGTGTGAAGGAAAATGTGTAGGTACAATGGTCAAACGTATTTTTACTAAAATAATGTTTTATCGGTAACTACAATCGCTGGTCGAAGCTCACGTACATCGTCTTTAGATGCTAAACTCACTGAACCATGCATACACAGAGTTATGAGGTGAGGTTTCATTACTGAATGTCAAATTAAAGTCTCTTGCAACCAAAGACCTAGCAAAGCGCACTGTGTTTACAAGACGAACGAAGTGTGGTAGTGAGACGTCAACTCGAAGTCACCGCGAGTCAGAGGGAGATGAAACACATCTGCCCGTTGAGACAACTTCTTAAATTGTTATCAATACATTGGAGTTGAGCTCATGAAACATTAAATGTTTTTTTGTGAAATCTTAATGATTTCTCTAGCTTTCCTTGAAGAAAGCATGGGACCTGTGCATTTATAACCATTTGCGTTATCGTAACTATTTTTGTCGCGACATTCTGGTCTATCTGACGTGTCCTACAGGTCTATTCTTGTCAGTCAGTAATCAGGAAACCCGCTTTTGTAGCGGTTTACAAAGCGATTTTCTTAACAAAAATATGCCGGAGCATAATTTTTTTAATTGATCAAGGTTTTCCGACAAAAAATTTGCTTTGAAAATCGCTTTCTAGACTAAGGATTCCTGATTCCTTTTTTTTATGCGACCTGGCATGGACGGCTAATACCACACAACTACCGTTATATTAGCCCAATACACCACATTCCCGAAGGAATTAGGTGCCCTGCCAGGACCTTCCCTTTATGAGCACGGCTACATTGAACTGGATGGAAAACACGGACAATTTTACATTGCCGCTTCGACCATCTTTTCATCCAATGCGATGGTACCAACCCGGGCGGGCTTAAACCCTACCAGCTAGTAGGGGAAGGGGACCTACAGTTTTACATGGATTCCGAACCATGGAGCAGCTCGCATTCGTGACTAAATGCACTTATCAATCTCGGAAAGAGAAAGACAGTGGTGCATGTAGGAATTGATGAATTTCTGATTTGATTGAATTGAACCCAGACGTCTGGTACGCTAGGCCAGCCCCCGCGCCACTAGGCTACGAGCCGCTCAGCTCTACTTGGTGGACATGCTGCATCCTCCTCATCACGGAGCCTGTCTTTTTCTTTGAATCAGAGAAGGTCCCAGAGCGCAATAGCACGGTTTTGTACCGTACCCGCGAATGAGTTGGTCCCGCCGGGAAGGGCCACCTTAAGGTGGGCCCGTAAGCATCTGAAAATCACGCTCCCCATACAAACGTAATTTACTATTAATTTGAAAACCACTGTTCCAATTTGCTTGATATTTGGGATTTAATGTGATGAAACAAATATCCATGTCTGCACGTGTTTGTTTTTTTAGAAAAATGTATCCTGTGTCACACAACATAGAAAAGAAAATTTGTCCGAAGATTTTCCTTTGCCTGTTATTTAAACTGCTTTAGATTTATCAGGAAAACAAAAACATGCAGGCACAGATATGTATGGTCGAATATTAGATAGCAAATATCAAGAAAATTGAAACAGCGTTTTTCAAATGATTAGTATACTATGTTTGTAATGGGAACAGAGCTTACGGGCCGTTCTTAAGCCACAGCAAACAATTTTTCAAGGCAAATCCAATCGACACACAATGAGCATCGCGGGCACTCACCGGAGTCGCTGTCCTTTACGGGCCGTTCTTAAGCCACAGCGAACAATTTCTCAAGGCAAATCCAATCGACACACAATGAGCAAGCGGGCACTCACCGGAGTCGCTGTCCTTTACGGGTCGTTCTTAAGCCACAGCGAACAATTTCTCAAGGCAAATCCATTCGTCACACAATGAGCAAGTGGGCATTCACCGGAGTCGCTGTCCTTTCCGGGCCGTTCTTAAGCCACAGAGAACAATTTGTCAAGGCAAATAAATCCAATCGACACACAATGAGCAAGTGGGCACTCACCGGAGTCGCTGTCCTTTACGAGTCGTTCTTAAGCCAGAGCGAACAATTTCTCAAGGCAAATCCAATCGACACACAATGAGCATCGCGGGCACTCACCGGAGTCGCTGTCCTCCCTGTCGAAGTGCGGCCGCCAGTAGGGCTCGTCGTAGCGCGCCCACGGCAGCTCGCCGCCGGCGCATCGCCCCGTGAACTTGGTCGGGTCGAGGATGTTCTCCACGGAGAACGCGATGGCGGTGCGCTCCGCCGGCGGCGACTCCGCGCGACCTGCCGACCGTTACGATTAGGGTTCCGTTGTTTTAAACACAAAAAAAGTTAACAAAAAAAACCGACTTCAAAGAAAAAGTATTCCAAAACCAATGGACATGCACTAAAAAGTAAAAAACCGATCATGTGCGTGTCAGACTCGCACACGAAGGGTTCCGTACCACCGTACAAGATTTACCACAAAAAATCACGTATTTTGTATGGGACCCCCTTTCATATTTTTATTATTTTACATATTTGTTGTTATAGCGGCAAAATGCATAAATACACACTCTGTAAAAATTTCAGCTGCCAGAGCCAGACCATAAAGGTTCATCGGTGTTCAAAAATACAAAAGAAATAAAACATAAATATATATATATATAATAATAATAAATTAAAAAACTATAGGATAGTTGCCGTTGACTTAGAATCATGAAGTTTGGCAATAATAAAGGTCTGTCAGCAAACGTTAAGGTGGGCCTTTCCGTTCTACTCCCCATACACACGTGGAAAGAAAATCATGCGCATATTTCTTGTCGGAGATTTTATCCGTGCTTGATGTCTATTGGAATTGTACAATTGTGTTTTTTTTTAATTTTTTTTGAAAGAACTGGGTTTATATATTTAATTAATACAAACACAATTAAAATAAGATATACATAAAATTGAAAAATAGAGAAAAAAAAAAAAATATATATAACTGACTTATCTAAACGTAAAAATAATCATCCATCATGGGTCCCGTTGTCATTGTCCCCATGACGGATGCCGCGTTCCCCCGCTGAATGACGAGAGACACCCGCTGGCGGAAAAAAGAAGGAGCCCGCCGGTCGTCAGTGGCCTCCACCAGCAACTTGCACAATCTATTGGCGAACTGCCACGCGTCGTCACTCCACGTGCCGTGTGTCTCAACGGCGAAGGCAAGGAACTCAAACTGATCCTTCAGGGATGAATACTTGGCGTGTTTGAGCGCCTCCGCTTTCGCTGCGGCGGAACCCGCGGCACGGGAGGAGCCGTCTAAGTGGCTTGCGGCTAAGGTGTCCACACACGTAACGTCCCATGCTAAAGCTCTCCCCTGCGACCAGGGTAGAGCTGTGAGTAGCTTAGAAATTAAACAATTGTGTTTAATTTCTAAGATAATATAATGTCCGAGAGTTCGATTTTTCCGCGCGCTTCATACAATAAGTTTGGACGTGGATTACTCAACGCTAAAAAAAACATCAAAAAAGTGTTAAAACAAGCTAGGCTTAAGCCTAGCTTGTTCCATGAAGATTTATAATCAGTTTAGTTTTTGTTTGATTTTTACTACAGCAGCGTTCGGATTTGTTTAGCTATAAATCGTTAAATCTTTGTAAATCTAACAGCGATTAAAAACTATAAGCATTGTCTGCTCGTATTTTGCTGATCGTATTTTTGTGTTTTTCTTTAATTGAGTAAAGTATTTTTTTTCCCTCGTGTGTTCGTGCAATAAATAAAAAACATTATAAATGGCTTCGTATTGTTAGAAGCCATTTCGTAAATACATATATCGGTTAAGGTGGCCCAACCCGGCGGGCCTAACTCATTCGCGGGCTCGGTACAAAACCGTGCTGTTGCGCTCTGGGACCTTCTCTGTTTCAAAGAATAAGACAGGCTCCGTGATAAGGAAAATGCAACATGTCCATAAAATAGACAATGTGAATAGTGTATGATTTGGTAAGATTTACGAAAATTTTAATTTCAAAACGACTTATAGCTAAAAGTAAACCACGACCGCTGTAGTCAAAAATCTTACAAAAACCAAATAGATTATAAATCTTGATTGAATAAGCTATGTCTGATGACTAATCCTTTTAAGATGTTCTTACTTTATCATAGCGTAATCCACCTCCAAAGTTATTGTATAAAACGCGCGAAAGATGCGAACTTTCGGACCTTATAACTTAGAAACCAAACACTCTATCTCCCCATACAAAAGGGGAAAGAAGATCACGCCCATATTTCTTGTCAGAGATCCAAAATTTTGCTTAAAATAGCGTTATTTGATCGAACTAGATGTCTGATGACCGTTGGCATTGTAAAATTGTGTTTGGTTTCTAAGTTATAAGGTCCGAAAGTTCGCATTTTTCGCGGGTTTTATACAATAACTTTGGAGGTAGATTAGGCAATGATAAAGTAAGAACATCTTAAAAAGATTAGTCATCAGACATAGCTTATTTAATCAAAATTTATAATCTATTTGGTTTTTGTTAGATTATTGACTACAGATGTCGTGGTTTGCTTTTAGCTATAAGTCGATTTGTAATAAAAATTTTCGTTAATCTTACCAAATCATAAACTATGCACATTGCCTTTTTTGTGGACATTTTGCATCTTCCTCATCACGTAGCCTGTCTTATTTTTTTAAACAGAGAAGGTCCCAGAGCGCAACAGCACGGTTTTGTACCGTGCCCGCGAATGAGTTAGTCCCGCCGGGTTGGGCCACCTTAAGAGGGTAAAGAGTCACGAAACTCCGGTTGCATATTTCCTTTGAACCTGATGAGATAGAAACCTCTGGAAATTAAATGCACCTGAGAGAAACCTAGACAAACAGGATAGCTACATCCATTCAACATCACATTTATGTTCGCGATGTTAGGAAATCACACCGTATTCTTGAAGGGAAAGTCCTGGCATACCATGCCAGGAGTTTTCCTTTACATGCGCACAGTACTTTGGCATGGAAGACTTGGACTTTGACTTACTTGTGCCACATTGAATGAGAAGTATTTAATTCAATGTGGTGTTCTACCGATACGAGCAGGCTACCTACCATAGACCTAGCATGCACCTATTTCTATGATACCTACCATTTAGTAATTAATTAATGTACTATTTACATGAATTCCGAATCATGAAATCACAGTTCATAAGTTCAATATGACGAAAAACCGGCCAAGTGCGAGTCGGACTCGCACACGAAGGGTTCCGTACCATCGTAAAAGATTTAACATAAAATAATCAGGTTTTTTGTATGGGGCCCCCCTTTAATCTATATTATTTTTTAATTTTACCTATTTGTTGTTATAGCGGCAAAATAAATAGACACTCTGTGTCAATTTCAGCTGCCTACCTCTTACGGTTCAAGAGATACAGCCCTGTGACAGACGGACGGACGGACAGCGGAGGCTTAGCAATAGGGTTCCGTTTTCACCTTTTGGGTACGGAACCCTAAAAAGAGGTGTAGGAATGAAATTTTGGTTGAGGTGTGAGACTCAAGACTGCGTGTAAGTTTAGGGGGCTAATCTGCACCTATTGTCCACTAGTTAGTTGAGTTGATTAATTTTAAACTTGGTTTACAGATTTTTAGTGTTTTGGTTAGAATCGTTGAAAAGACAGGTAAAGTGTTTTATTTTTCTTGTCTCTGGTTAGTCTCCAAATAAATTTGATAAATAAAGAACTGAAATGTCTAAGAAAAAAAGAAAGCAAAAAAGTTTTTGATTACATTGTTTGATTGTTTTGAAGCAATTTTGTATGGAAAATCTTTATTATTTAACTTCTCCCACCGTTATTAGTTTTAGAGATTGATTAACCCTCTGAAACACCTTAGAATTATTTAATGATATGACTAAAAACCCCTTTTTTACTTATTCAGACGTAAATTTATTTTTCACTGAGTTGATCGAATCCACGAATCAATCAAATTGTAACATGACTGTAGTCGACTACCAGAAGTTTAATAAATAAACGAAATGAAATTATCATCAAAAGATTACAACCGAGCCATCAAAAATATGTAAACAATTTTAATAAACATAGTTGATGCCTGAATAACTTTAGTTTACACTTTTTTAAATTAAATAATCGACACTACGAGGTAAATACGAAAAGAAAATCTAAATCATGATTTAAGATCACAAAACATCTCTTCTTTGACAAACTGTAAAGCCAGTTTGTCAAAAAATTCGAGTCCATGTAATTCGCAGGAACGTATTCGGCGCTACCGTATTCGAGACTACCGGAATTGACGCTATTGTATTTGCCCATACCATATTCCATAGAATACGGTGACTGCCGGAATCCGACGTACCAGCCGCTCGCCGTATTCGGCGCTACCGGAAAAGGCGATAAGGAAAAGGACCTACCGTAGTGGCAAATACAATACCGTCGATTCCGTCAACTGAAATCCAGTCAACTCGAATCCGGCTCAGGCTCGGTATGCCCTTTTCCGGGGGTGCCGGTAAAAGCCGCTACAGGCGAAATAACTGATTAGATAAATATAATTCTTATACCTTAGAAATAAAAATCATTTTGGCATGGAGATGACAAATTGATATGAAATGAACAATTTTAAAGAATATTTGTGCAAGTGTGTGTGAGTCATAGAATGCAAAGAATATTATGTTTCTCTTAGTACCTTTTTGCACAGGGGAAAGCAAAAAATTATTTAGCATCAGCCATATCTTACTTTGCTAACTTATATTTAATTTTCTTGTGAGGATTTACTTACACATTGTCAGTCGTTTTCAGAGAAGGCCGGTCAAAACTTAGTACGAGATTAGCACCGAACTAACCATACAAAAACCGGTTTAGTCCGGAGAATTAAAGTTAGTCCGCCCACTCTGAATACGGCTGTGTATTGTATGTTAGACGCGTCAGACCTATCCGATATAAGAAGATATGGTTTAGTGAATAGTGCCACATAGCTTATTTTTCGCGTGGACAAAATCAAAACTAAATGGTCGCCATCATGAGCATTCATCTTCGCGGCTACGGGGATGTGTTGCCATTATAACAATGCAAGTTACCCACTACTTATTCATTTAAGGCTGAGGTATTTTTTACGTAATTATTAGTTTGTGAAGAAATGTGTGTGGTTTAGGTTAGGCATACATACATACATTCATAACTTCACACCTTTTTCCCGGAATAATATTATTTACCTAAAATAGTAATTTTAATTTTCTCATTTTTTTTCTTACAGCACAGTCTGTAAATATTTTCCCGATCAATGGGGGATTTTTTTCATGTGGTAACTCTTTAAAGACAGTGGTGATCTCAGCCATGCGCAAAATAGGCTATTTGGGACTATAACAATAGGCATGGACACTAAACCACACACTGGAACCGGGCCCTTGACTAATATAGCACATTTGTAAATACAACGAGCGTATGTATAGTGTGCAACGAAGTGGATTGTAGACAGCTAGACGAAATTGTGTAGACGTCAGCACCAAGTAGTTAAATTGCCAAGTGGTTGAACGAGCATTGAATAAATGGTTCACATACGTTATGGTATTCTTATATTAATTATATCAGAAAATAGTTACAACTGGGAAGAAAACTCCAAGCTTATTTTAGGTGTCGCATGAGCGACCTCACATCAGAAACGTCAAAACTGTCATTCCTCAAAAGTTTTATTTACGAGTTTTTAGAATCAAGATGTACTCCGTGATGCAGTTAGAATAAGGTTTCGAGAAAAAGAAGAGCTAAACTAATTTTAATGTAATAGACTAGCACAAAGTTAAAAATTAAATATTATTGGTTATGTTTTTGTGATATTTCCTTTTCTACGACTTCATTTGATTATCATAATTTGGAACAAATAATTTTCAGAATAATAACGAAAAAAAATTGTCATTTTAATTAAGTGCATTAAGTAAATTTATTTTTAAAATCTATTCTGTTTTATTTACATAGTATCTGCCAGCTTTGACAGAGATATTTAGGTGAGCTTGCTTGGACGCCACATGTCGTGATAAATAAGCAGTTTTCTTCCCCATTAACGACCTACAGTCGTATTCAGAGTGAGCTGTCATTTAGTATGCTATCTAGCACCGGACTAACCAGTATATTTTTCTTACATTGTATATTGTAAAGTGCTATTTATTATGGCGATAACCCCGTATCAAAGTAAGTCAGCCACTCTGAACACGAATTCAAGACTTGCACTCAACCACTGAACGCCAAAATTAACCTACGGTCTGAGCCTGTAAGCGCACTTTAAACAAACGTAGTAGTGGTCTAGTTTTGAGAGAGACACTTTTATAAAACACGAGACATGACTCGTTCGGCAATCAGGAGGCCAAAGGCATTTAAAATAAATACATTTTGTAATTGGAATGGTGTACTTTTAATGACCAAAATAATATGAAAACCATTAATAAGTTAAGAATGTTTGTTACTTTGGGTTTCTACAAAGTTTAGCTATTTTGCCTTAAAAACAAATATATAGAGCCTCCTGACCAGGAGAGGCATTAGCGGACTCTTTGCGTGAGTAAATAACGGACACTAACGCAAACGCTTTCGCAAAAAAAATAAACGCGGTATTCACGAGTGACATATGACAGCTCTAGGGAGCGTCTGGCGACGTTTGCGCTAGTAAACAAGTAAAAAAAAGTAAGTAGGAATATTTCGGTGCTAGCCCTGTAAATATGCCGTTATATCGGGAGGTCAATCTTAGTACGTACTCTTTAATCTCACTTCTGTCGGGGAGTCACTTGCGAGCTGTCACCCGTTGAAAATAGAAAATAAGTAGACATATTTTTTCTGCATTTATTTTGACAGTCGCTCATGACAGAAAGTATCGTTTTGGCTTCCTGCGTACCAGGGCCTCTTGTGATCCACAATCACTGATGATTCTCAGTCACCTTTGACTTACCAGTAAATACTTACAATTTCTTACTCATGAAATGACAGCTACAATCAGTGTTTAACCTTTTTACACAATTTACCCTAGTGGCGTCCCTTTCGAATCATACTAATTGGAGTGCGATTACATCACATACTATTATCAGCTGTTATACAAACGCTTAGTTTAAATGATACACTTTCATCTGTGAATTGAATCAGCGAAGTTTCTTGCCAGTTCTTCTTCGCCGTGAACGCTAAACTGGCTAATAATAAAATATGACAAATCCGAGTGCAGTATGCTGCCTGTGGATGATGAATAAACAATAAAACAATAAAACTCGTGTTCGCTTCATGAGTACAAGGGCCAAACCGAAACTAGTCATAATGGGCAGTCAAAATTAAAAACGCGCATTAATGCATATAAAATCCGATTTAGTCCGCAGATAATTCATGCAATAAAGTTTTCACACCAACTCTGAATATTGGTTACTGGTAATTTAAAAAATATATATTTATGCAGAAAATTATACTTACACAGAATATAGGATTTTTTTCTATATCATCTGTGATCGTAGCCTTTAATTTAGTCTGTTGTTTTTATTGTCCGTGTTATATCGAAATTTGCCTTTTTTTTAGGAGAAATTACTTCCTTTTTGTTTCATCTAAGTTTTGTTTCCCGTATTGACTCCCGATGACCTGGGCTTCAGGTCAGGTTGTCACCACCACTAGCTAGCACCCGCAACCCGGAATAATATAATAACACCTCGAGGAGAGTTCCGTCCAGGAGTTGCACAACGACACGGCTTCATTTCGCTTGAAAAACGTGTCGCACTGAAGTTAGACTGTGATGCCCGATCCCTTGAGCGACGTCCTGACCGCTTAGCTGCATGAAGCGAGTTAATAAGGAGCGGGGGCGTATGAGCCCGCTGGTTGGCCTCCTCCTCAAGCCGTATCTTTCGTCCATCTGCTCCGCTATCTTCGACGAAATAACTTGGACTTCTCTGTGACACCGAGGATGAGGATCATTTTGACCGTGATATCATCTCTTGAGCGTAGACAACTTCTGCAAATGCCACTTGAGCGTTAAGGACCGCACAGCAGCTATCACTAACTAAACAAGTTGAGGTCCGCGGTCAGTGTAGGGAGTGGGCTGGGTTAGCTTCAGTCCTACGCTATGAGTTGAAGGTGTTCATCAACTTTTTTATTGTCTCATGCAGTTCTGCCACTTACACCTCCACATCAGATATCCGCAATTTGACCGCACACTCTATCAAAGAAAGATATAAGTGAAACTATTTTTGCTTGCGAGATCACAATATGTAAGACCACTGATAGTGGGTGTTACCTACACTAGTGCATGCAAATACTAGGCTGTGCCACATTTGAAGATTGTTAAAAAAAGTTCAATAAATTATTATTATTATGTTATTTATATCACTAGCAGCTTAAAGCTGATGCGTGAATATCATTTTTCCCGGAGTGCACTTGTATATTAAAAAAAAAACATTGGTATTACTAATATTACTTATCATTCACATTCTATATTTGTTTTGATTTTATTTATTGGTTGTTGATTGTTTATTATTATTATTGATTATTTGTTTTTTTTTATTGTCTTTAAGTGTTCGTCTAGTCGGTTTTTAAATCCATTTACACTTTCAGCACTCACACAACCTCCGGCAGCTTGTTCCAAGAGTCTACAACTCTGTTCACCAAGAAGTAATTCCTGGGGTTAGAATTTGATGCAGAGTTGTTAAGTTTTAAGCTGTGCCCTCTAAGGTGTTTGTTTGTATTTTTTGTGAACATTTCTTTGAGATTTGGTAAATTATAATATTTTGCAAATTATTCGAAACACCTTTCTTTCTAACTTTTTCTCTTTTCTCCCAAAAAAAAATGGGTGCAAATTTTTTTGGAATTATCAGAATAACGAAAGTTTGTGACCCATCCGGTGACCTGCTATCATTTTGATGACAAGACTGCCTAAATAATGGTAAATTTTTTAGAAAATGTTACTTCTCATATATGATTTGAAATTACCGTGGTTAACACTCATTTTAGGGTTTGTGGAAAACAGCTTACTCACGGTGTGTTGATGATATTGCACGACGTTTTGAACCAAACGTTTGGTGCTCGTCTGATGACTTCAGACTCTATTAACAGCATCTAGCATTTCTATCCATCGACTTAGTACCTACTTGAGAACTGGAATATTTGGAGCGGTCTGAATCTATGTGTAGCTTGATTTTCAAATGATAGGCTTTAAGGTTAAGGGTTACTTAAATGACTTAAGGGGTGAGCAGTAGGGTTACCAAATATGAGAATAGTGGGGGAAAACCGACTGTTTTTCGATGGACTTTTAACGTGGTCATAAAAGCAGGCACCTGCTAGTCGATCATACGATGTGTGAATTTAGTTTTACATGTTAATATCGATGCATGTGCACAATTGAATCAACACATGACATGTTATGTACTTAGCCCTTAAATCTGATTCAACCGAGATCACAAAGGGCGGCGACAGTGGGCCCAAATATCTGAATAGGTATTGAATAAGGTAGATATTTTATTTCAATGGGTTAATCAAATTCAAGAAATAATCACGCTAGATACCACTGCATACGCTAATTGTTTAAACATTTTAAATATTAAAATGAAACAAGAGTAACATTGGAGCCCTAAACAATGTCTGAGTACATCTCCAATCTATGAATGGCACACCATTGGCCAATGGAACATTCAAAACTGTGCTGGCACACCCTGCCGCCTTGTAAATACTCACTTTACTCAAAATTGTAAATGACTTTTTTTTATATTATCACTAGCAGCCCATCCCGGCTTTGCACGGGCATAATATCATTTAAAAAAATATTATTTTGACACAATGATACACAAATAAACCCTTTTTACGTAGGGTTCCTACATTGAAATATTTGAAATAAAAAAAAACTTAGATATTATTATTAGATATTAGAGAAATAATGAATTCAAAGTGCTATAGGGAGAACAGTGGCCTTCTGCGCACTATTTATAGGCACGCTCCCGCCGCCGCCCCGGCCGGCCGGTACCGCCGCAAACGCTACGTTCCGCAATTTTTAAATCTGTAATATCTTCTAAAATATTCATTTAAATCACATGCTGTAAAGGGCCATATAGATCTATATTAAATGAACAATGTATTTAAGGTATTTAATTGGATAAGGATGAACGCTGTATTGGTTAAAATCGCTTCGAAAATTTGCCATTATATCGTAAAAAGTAAATGACAAAAAAAAATTATTGTGGGATATCCATAAGACATAGACATATACCGTCGCAGAGTTTTCTGTAGACCTTTTAAATGTGTACAATACTTAGTACATTATTTTGATAAATCTCGTAGGGTTCAGCCTGCGTTTGCAATGTAAGCGGAAAAAAAAAAATTTTTTACGACATCACATTGGAAACCTCAAAAATAACAGTATTTCTCCACTATTTAACGGATGTTATTATACATATAAACCTTCCTCTTCAATCACTCTATCTATTAAAAAAAACCGCATCAAAAGATGTTGCGTAGTTTTAAAGATTTAAGCATGCATAGGGATATAGGGACAGAGAAAGCAACTTTGTTTTATACTATGTAGTGATTTAAAGTAAATTATTGTGGAATTGGGACTGAAGGCAATCGGGATACATTGGTCTCATAGAAATATTAAATAAATCAAATAATAACTTATTCATTTAATTTCCTTCTAATATGATACACACAAAATCATGTTCAAAGCAAAATTACTTACATATTCAGAGTGGCCGTGCTACCTTTTATGTGCGGATTATCTCCGGACTAAATCGTATTTTGTATGGCAAGTTCGGAGATAATCCACGTTTAAAAATTTTACATTCCACTTTGAATGCACAATGCAGTTATTTATTTAAATTTATTCAATTGATTAGTGCGTTAATGCAACATTATAAACCTTTTTATTTTAGCTGAGGTGGCACACGTAAAGGCCCTAAGGCCTTTGTTAGTTTCTTATTTCATAGAAAATCAGTTTGTGATTCCGAATCTTTGATGTGATCCGTATAACAGGTCATCATATAATCGATATTCTACTATACATGTTTTTTGGAGCAGTAGTACCATACCAATGAAACTATCACACAATTTCAATCAGATAAAATATATAGAAAACTTTTAAAACAGGTCATTCCCAATTGTCCAGTCCTTTCAAATGGCTTTATCACTGTTTCTCTGAGCCGAAGCAAGAAAGTACTATTTCTATTATGCTCAAGTAAACAGCGATATCATTTATTAGGGTTCCGTACCCAAAGGGTGAAATCGGAAACCTATTACTAAGCCTCTGCTGTCCGTCCGTCCGTCCGTCTGTCACAGGGCTGTATCTCATGAACCGTTATAGGTAGGCAGCTGAAATTTTCACAGAGTGTGTATTTATTTTGCCGCTATAACAACAAATAGGTCAACTAAAAAATTATAAAAATTAAAGGGTCCCATACAAAAAACGTGATTTTTTTGTGTTAAATCTTGTACGATGGTACGGAACCCTTTGTGTGCGAGTCCGACTCGCACTTGGCGGGTTTTTGTTACATGTTTATTTATAAAGATAAAAAGTACAATACATAATGATAATTTTATGTATTTAATGAATATGACATTTCCGCTATCTCATTAATTTGAGTTACAGCGACATCTACATGTAAAGCATTGTAATTAGATCGCTGAAACTCAAATTAATGAGTAATAATGAATTTGCATGACTAAACAAAGATACCACAAGTTGTGAAACCCCTAATAAAGAACATATTTTTTAAGTATTATACCACAAAAACAGTAAACCAATACGTCCGGTTTAGGAAAAAAATAATTTTAAAAATCGACTGAAAATATTGAATACAATTTTTTATTAATGATTGATATACAGTAGTTATATAATTAATAATACAAACTAAACATCTAGCATTAAATTATATATCAAAGCAGACTCTAAATAAAAAACGACATTATATCCTCCTCTAGAAAAGACGATGCCGCCTTAAGGTGGCCCAACCCGCTCATCTCCCCATACAAAAGGGGAAAGAAGATCACGCCCATATTTCTTGTCGGAGATCCAAAATTTTGTTAAAAGTAGCTTTATTTGATCGAACTAGATGTCTGATGACCATTGGTATTGTAAAATTGTGTTTGGTTTCTAAGTAATAAAGTCCGAAAGTTCGAATTTTTCGCGCGTTTTATGCAATAACTTTGGAGGTGGATTACGCAATGATAAAGTAAGAACATCGTAAAAAGATTAGTCATCAGACATAGCTTATGTAATCAAGATTTATGATCTATTTGGTTTTTGTTAGATTTTTGACTACAGCGGTCGTGGTTTTCTTTTAGCTATAAGTCGTTTTGAAATTAAAATTTTCGTAAATCTTACCAAATCATACACTATGCACTTTGTCTTTTTTGTGGACATGTTGAATCTTCCTCATCACGGAGCCTGTCTTATTCTTTGAAACAGAGAAGGCCCCAGAGCGCAACAGCACGGTTTTGTACCGTGCCCGCGAATGAGTTAGGCCCGCCGGGTTGGGCCACCTTAAGGTGGCCCATCCCGCTCATCTCCCCATACAAAAGGAGAAAGAAGATCACGCCCACATTTCTTGTCAGAGATCCCAAATTTTGCTCAAAATAGCTTTATATGATCGAATTAGATGTCTGATGACCATTGGCATTGTAAAATTGTGTTTGGTTTCTAAGTTATAAGGTCCGAAAGTTCGAATTTTTTGCGCGTTTTCTACGCAATGATAAAGTATACACATCTTAAAAAGATTAGTCATCAGACATAGCTTATTTAATCAAGATTTATAATATTTATGGTTTTTGTTAGATTTTTGACTACAGCGGTCGTAGTTTACTTTTAGCTATAAGTCGTTTTGAAATTAAAATTTTCGTAAATCTTACCAAATCATACACTATGCACATTGTTTTTTTGTGGACATGTTGCATCTTCCTTATCACGGAGCCTGTCTTATTCTTTGAAACAGAGAAGGTCCCAGAGCGCAACAGCACGGTTTTGTACCGTGCCCGCGAATGAGTTAGGCCCGCCGGGTTGGGCCACCTTAATACCAAGAACACTGGAAGCGTTACCACGTTGAATGGCCATGCAAATACTCTTTCTCAGGTACTCTAACAATCTGACTTCACCAGAAACTGCACGCATGGCCACTCCAAGATCTTTGGCCAGATCTTTTGCTTCCTCGGGCCATGCCACTATAGTAGATTGTTAGTTTTAGTTCCAGTTGCTATTTATCTTAACCTTTGCCCACACTTGGATAATGAAACTCTGTTATTAATGAAAAATGTATCATTTCGGTTTTTTGGTAATTTTTATTTCAAAGATTCCATCACTACACCAATGAATATAAACACTTGCTGGAATCTAAGTGTAAAAGCGCAGATGCCAAAGTCTCTTCACTCAGGCTCTTGAATCAATATTAAAGCACACCTATGGCTTGATGTATGTGGTCAAATTTCAGCAGAGCTTGAGGAAAAGAGGCGATCTGAGCTGATATTACAGGTTTTTTTCTTGCATAGTAAGTTTCTCTCTTAGGCCAGGAACCGTCAAACTGGAGGCTGCAAAATAAAAAAAAAACTTTTAAATTGGTCTGGAGATAGTAGGCTCTTTAGGGTTGTGATTGTATAATCTGACGAACATGAAACAGTAATTTGTGAAATAGGTACTTAAATTAGCAGCTGGAGCTAGGACTTGCTTTAGCGTCACATGCCAATTATTATTATAAAAATGATTTAGGTACAGCACTGTTACTGCAAATATAATGCAGTGCATTAACACATTAAAAGGTAAGTAAATATATGTTTTCGTACCAAGCAAATACGTCATTTTTTCCAAGGAATGTGACACATTCATTAAAGAAAGAGCACTGTAAAAAGGATTATTTTATAAATATACTGCAAGGCTGGACCTGAACCAAGGAATGGTATATTTTGCCGGTTAAGGTCCAGCCTTGCAGTACCTTGAAAGGTTAAAAACTTAAGTAGGCATGGAGAATATATACAGTGTAATGTGGGAGACATTGACATTATTTCCTGATTTTTACTACTTGTGTCCTTTTGAGTTAATTTTACAAACATATTTCATCTGAGAGTACCAGTAAGGAATGCATTATTTTTCTGCAATGCATATTTCTGAATTTCGAATGGGTACCATTACTAGTGTTTTTGGTTAGAATTAAAAATGTTCCTAGCTTGTCTTTCCCCCGTTTTCACCATCTTCAGCTACCTGAAATCAGATAGTTAACTTTCCCATACATTGCATATTTGTATGGTGAAACCGAAAGGTAACTTTGGGATTTGTAGCTGGAGGTGGTGAAACAGGGCGTTAGTAAAATATAAGCTAATAAGTTAGTAAAATAATACGTCATCACTGATGTCATGTCTCGCTCCCATCTATTCGGTGGAATATTTGCAGGGTTCCTAACGACCAACTATGTCGACTTCTTAAAGAAATAACTACAGCGCCATCAGGCCCTTTCTACTCTTTCATGGCCAACTGTAACCATGCATAGATGAATTTAACAATATCTTGTCTGATCTATGTATAACGTGACCATGTATCCTGTTTTGAACGGGATTGTCCCTTTTTTCGGTCTTCGTTCCCGGTGTCCCCGAAAGAAGCTTCGGCATGCAAAATTGTCCCATTTTTCCAAACCGCGCAAAAATTACGCAATCCGGCTCGTCGAAGCGGCGCCGCCGGCTCGGTGGCAACGACGGTGAATTTCGATTTGGCTCAACAGGGTGCGTCAGTAATTCACACCTGACCAAAAAATGCTCCTTTGCAAGGTGCAGATAAGGTCTTGAGTGGAGTATTGTTCGCATTTGTGGGACGGCTCAGCTAAGCACCTGCTTGGCTTCCTAGACTCGATACTGCATCGGACTGTGCGTCTCGTTGACGACCCCGAGGTATCTCTGCATTTAGAGACCCTCCAATTCCGAAGGGATGTAGTTCTATCAGCTGGAGAATTCTCATCACAGCTGCATAACGCTGTCTCCGTCTCTTTTCTACCTTCACTCAACGCAGAACAGGCAGAGAATCCATCCACTCAGTTGACAGAGGCTTGGTAAGCAAAGAAAGCAACTCCCTGCTGAGATATTTCCCCCAAAGTACAACCTGGGGTCCTTCAAACGTGGTTTGAAGATGCACCTGGCCAGACGGCATGGTTCTCGCAGCCCCATCTGAAATTTCAAAAATCCATGGGAGTCGTCGGGCACCTGAAGAGGTCCTGGCATGTAATTTTTAAACTTTATTTTTTTTTATCTTTTCAAATCATAAGAATCATGTGAACGTATAAAAAGTGTTAAATTTTATTCCCTACTATTTAAAATACCTATTCTCTACTCCATTTGCGAGAATATGCAAATAAAACCTTTATCATTCCATCTTTCACATTTTCATCTGAGAGTACAACTCAGGAATACATTAAGGAAACCATAAAAATGTTTTTCTTTAATGTTGCATTCATAATAATGCATTGTATGTTAAAAGAAGAGGACAGTGAATGTGTGCATTCCCTGCCTGTTAGTGATGGTAGAAAGGAGACGGAGCACGATGCAGCTCCAAACAGCAATTTCAAGTTGTGGGGTTCTTCGAAGTCATTGATGAACGCCATGGGACGGCGCAATATAGTCCAAGGAGACTAGCGGGGTCTTAGCTGATCCATTAAACAGATGCAAACAATACTCCACAAAAGGCCTTATTCGTGCCTTGTGAAGCAGTAATTTTTGGTCCGTCGTGGGCAGCGATATAAATAGGAAGATAGGGCAAAGCATCTTAGAACATGCCACTGAGCTCACGGTAAATCGCATTGTATCTACCTTTGCCACTCCAAGGCCATCTGATGCCAATGACCCGCACGCATGCATCTTAGCACTAACAAGATCTGCGGGAATCAATATTGGACAATACTTGAAAATGCCTCATTTAGATCTAACCATGTATTTCATTACTGTGGCGGAAAACTCGTAAAGTTTCTTGAGGATTCTTCTTCACTGAGTTGATCCAATCTGCATATCAATCAGGGTTTGACGTAACTTAGTGTAGTTTGACTACCAAAAGTTAAAAATAAATCAAATCAAATGCCATATCTTCCCGTTTTATATCGCTGGTCGTGGGTTGTAATCATGATGTCATATAAAACATGAAAACATATAACAAAATATGAATTTACCATTTGCTGCGATCCATCTTCCCTGTGCGCTGAGTCCAACGACCAGCGTCCACAGCTCGGCCTGTTCCACAACCAGTTATCATAGCGCCCTGCGTTCATATAGGAATAATACATGATACAAAATGTATTAAGTTACAATGGAAATGTAGCAACTTTGTTTGCATTGTTATAGGATTTGTTTTTTATGTATGGTATGAGGTAGGTGTCGATAAAATACTATTCATAAGGCTCCAGACCTAGTCCTTTAAATTATGGTTTTAATAACGAGGGGCACTGTTTTTTTTTTCATAATTTAATCTAAAGTGTATATTTTCACCATGAATTGAAGTGATTTCATGGTTTGGAACCAATGTAAAACTGCAGATCCCTATTATAAGTATTTGGGATGGTATCACCACATTCGATTAATAATTTCCAAACATTCAGCATGGTGCCGGTATTGGAACATAATTCCTTTGGGAATGCAGTAAGAGCAAAAATCACACTGGATTTGTTACTAGTCTTGAACGACTAGAAAAAAGGCCAATGATAAAGACACGCAAGTTCCAAGCCCGTGTTGGAGACGAATGTGGTTTTAATAAATTTTCATAAAGCTTTATGAACTATTCAGAAGCCGTGTTATAGATTGTTCATGCATGCAACCAGACTACCAAGTACCAGGACTGAGGCAAGGTTGATTAGGTTTACTTACCCGAATTAGATTAGGTTCAGCAAACTGTTTGTTGAGTTCTATAATCTCCCTTAACAAACATTTAAATACAAAACTAGTTCCTTGTCAATACAAAAAAAGTAATTACTGAGCTTAATTAGTGCTGATATGTAGAGAATTGAGAATAAAACTTCCTGAAATTGAAAGCAAATCTCGTTTTAGACGGAACATTCCTATGACACTGAACTGTGAGCCACTGGTTATTGCTAATATTCTTTGACACACTACTACTCATACACAAATAGCATGTAATCACGGTAGTCCCAAATACGGCTTACCGCGGAATCCGCCCTACCGCGCCAAACCCGGATTCTACGCTACCGGAAAAGACGATATGGAAAAGGACGTATGGTAGTGGCAAATACGGTATAGCCGATTCCGTCAACTCGAATCCGATCAACTCGAATCCAGTTTAAGCTTGGTATGCCCTTTTCCGGCCCACCCAGGAAAAGACACTACGGTAGTGTCGAATACGGTAGGCCCAAATCCGTTATCGTAGAATGCGGTCAACCGAAAAAAGTTCATAGAATCCGTTCCTGCCTTTTCCTGTTTCCCAAAAATTCTCCTCAAAATTTAATATTTTGTTCTATCAATTGCTTTGTGTAATAAAAATGCCATTAATATGCCAATAAATGCCATATATATTAATATTTCAGCCATCTTATTTTTTGTTCCATTCTCTCATCATCATCATCTCCGAGCCAAACTTGGTAACTCCAACACTCGATGCGACAGCTCCAAATTGTAGACATCTCCAAATTGTATTAAAACTTTTTGATTTTCATTTTGCATAAAGGCAGGGACCGTTATCCAATCAATTCATTTTGATTTTGAATATTATATCATTGGCGAGGCAAGATCGATATGAGCCTTGAATTCAAATATAGTATTTTTGTAAGATTTAAATAATATAAGAAAATAAAATCCATCAAGCCGTTTAGGCTGCAGGGCATGCCAAAGAAATATACATACATACATACATACACTCGAAAAACATAACCCTCCTTCTTGCGCAGTCGGGTAAAAATATGTAATGAAAAATACTTCACTATGGTCGGTAGACTGTGAAATTCGCTCCCGAATATTTCCCCCTAAATATAAGGTATGATCATCATGGCATTAAGGCGCTAGGACTAGTGAACTACTCGCGCCATACAAATGCACCTTTTAACAAATTTAATAATAGGTATGTAGTGAAACGACTCAGCAAGCCCAAATAGAACTCCAGACTGATAATGGATTGTTGATATTGTTTTATTCCATCATTTATTTAAATAATAATATTAATAAAATCGATTAGAAATCTGAAAGTAATACGATTTCTAGATATAAGTAAAAACAGCATATATGGATAAACAAATAATACCATTTGCTTTCAGATTTCTACATATAGTCCAAAAAGGTCGGAAATGGACACAGTTTCCTCAAAATATTTTGTATAGAAAAAGGAAAAATACATTAACGAAAATAGGTTGATCCCTAGACAAGAATTCATATATTGTAATAATGACACTTTTAATCTTCAGACTTAGTTAGTTTACTTGGGGTGCCTCGTCTAACTTTGCGATTTGGCTAGTACCAGGGCCTTAAGAAGGACCTTGCCGGCCTGCAAAGTTTTCGCCGCATCAGGTCAGTTTTAGGTAGGTTCTAGGTTCATATCAGGTTAGGTTAGGTTAGGTTAGGTTAGGTTAGGTTACTCGAGTCTTTATTCACCTTCTATCCTAGTGAAGCGGTACCGGCGCGTGAGGTCTACGGGCGCCGCCTCCTCCCCCACGACGTCCACCTCACCCCCCTCCGCCTCCTCCTCGTCCCTCCCGCCCTCGCGCTCGTCCTCCTCGCGGCGCGACAGCGCTAGCATCGTCATCGCACTGTCTCACTCGCGCATCCGGCACTGTCTCACTCCGCGCGGCGTTGTTGGCGCGCTTCGCCTGCTGGGCTTGTCTTCGGTTAATTTGTGAGATGCGGTTTTTTGTTTTCTCGCGTGCGCATTTTTTACTATCTCCTATTTGAGATTCTTTAGATGTCAAATCTTTAATCCCGAGACGTACACATATTTTTGTTTAATCCGTCAGATGTGAAATAACATTATTGAGTACCTTCGTGTAGTCTTTGATCTAAAGAACTGGTTGACTGTAACAATTACAATTTTAGAGTCTTTGTGTTTTGCAATCTCGTAGTCTGTGGTTTACGTGTGCAAAAAATATTATTTTGACATTTTGCCGATTTTTCGATGCAGGCTGCGCTTTTGGAGTCTTACAAAGACTCACTCGTCGAAGGTCCCACAGAAAATGAAAGGCCCAATTAATAAGGCTTTCGAATAATGTATGTACTGAAATATTTTTCCCAACATAGCGGCACAAGGTTAGGTGGTCCAGAGTTTTTTTATCCCGGTGTGTTTGCAGCAGATTTACTCTAATATAAAAAAAAATCAGTCCGTGTAGTTTTTAAATGAATGTATAAATACGCACACACAGTGGATATTTACGGAGCACTAAATTCAAAATGTCCTGGCGATTATTACACTTCCTAATACTTTTATAAATTAAATACATTAATAAGTTAGGTTAGTTGCGGCTAATCATACTACTTATTAAGCACGCAAACGCATTATTTCAACTTTGGATTTAAACGTTTTATCGTACGCCACCACGAATATTAACCATTGCCGTTCGAAATTCTAAACTTCGACACGTTCCACGAGCGGATCTCTCGCAGCGCGTAAGGGCGACCGCACACCGCGCCTCTCCCGTCCGAGCGCCCGACTGGCCCGCTCCCAGGCGCCGGAGCGGGCCGCGCGGGGGCCAGGCGACGGGGGGCCAGGCGTCACCGCGCCCCCATTGGCCGAGACGGTCGGGCCGTCCCGCGGGGCGGGGCGACGGGCGTAATCGAGCAATAAGGTTTAAACAATTTCGTTTAATACGTTAAATTATGTAACCGCCGCGGTAGGGGCGCGGGGGGTGAGGGGGGGAGGGCGCGGGGAAGGGGTAATCGGGCATAAGGTGATAAGGCCATTTGGGCGGCGACTCATAACGTATTAATCGTCCAGGAAATTGACTTATGAATATTGGAAGCGGACGGCAAAGATTGCGAGGTAAAGCGCTCCCGGGGGCGAGGTGAGGGGCGGCGAGGGGGACGGGGGGGGGGGTGTCCGAAGGTAATTATCGCGGACAGATTTCTGTTACGGCCGCGTGTAGATTAGACTTTACGTAATGGGCTGGTCTAGCAGTAGGTACCTACTTCTTCTGAATGACGTTGGGTCTTATTCGGCCATAACAGTTTGTTAAACGAACCTGCTGTTCTGATCTGCCAATATTTCAGTAAGGGCTGAATTTTTAATACTCTGATAATCAGCCAAATAACTATTTGACGGATTTATTTACGCCTCTGCTAATCTATTCGTTGTAGTAAGTCCATATTTTTATTGCTAAAATTATAGTTAGATAATAGTGATAGAAGATTAAATTCTCCAGTAATGACTATCCGTCTTTTGACAAACGTTTATTTGTGAATCAGTTCGACTAGTACTATCTGAGGGTTGAAAAATCGGCCCTAAATAAAATTAATACATAAGTTTTACTAAGTAGGAGTAGGTACCTATCATCTTCTAAGTATCTACATGCATACATACATACATACCTTCACGCCGCTTTCCCGGAGGGGTAGGCAGGGATGATAGAGCGCCATACGGTACGATCACAGGACGTCTCTTTTGATTCATCTACAGAAATACACCTTATCATGCTACGTACCAGACCTTTACGAAGAATTACATCGATATGGTCGTGGTACGTTCTTCTTTCTTCTGTAGAAGAAATGTATTTTAATAACTAAAATAATGTCATTTCATATTAAAGATACATTAGAAGTCTTATGAAAATGTTTAGCTAAAAAAAAAGATTCCGACGAATTGCCTCCTTTTTTTTGCAGTCGGTTAAAAATATTGATTTAAATACCTATATCAAGGGATACGTGTAAAATCATTCTCCTAAATAATTATGGTATGATGCTTAATATTTGATGCAAGTGATTTTAGTTTTTATATATGTTAAACGCGACATATGGCGTAGGCCAGGACCTCACATATGAGGTGCCCAGCGAGACCCCTAGGGTTTTGGAACTTTTAATTGGGCTTCGAAAACCCAGCCCGCCCGGTGCTAGTACTTTGGCCTAGAATTAACCCAATATTGACAGAACCTAGAGGATTGGTTGGTTCTGATTTTTAGAATGTCGAATAGGGTATCAAGTATACATTCATAATAACATTTTATTTTTGTTCAAAGGAGTATCCTTATAAGAACTGGATTCATTATGCTCATATGTTCCAACCAAAAAATTTTAAACAATCATAAGCAAATAAGCATACCTTGGCACTTTACCAATAGGATAATATTTTTAGTTTTTGCTAGTATATTTTTGCTTGAATAGCAAAAATGCGCAGAGCATCGGGCATATAATGTTAACATTTTTTTTATGTGACGACATGGATGGCTAATACCACAAGTTCTGTCATGGTATTAGCCCAACACACAACATGGGAACTAGGTGCCATGCCAGGACCTTCCTCATATTGCACAGCTACATTGAACTGGATGGAAAACACGGACAATTTTCATCGCCGCTTCGACCATCGTTCATCCAATGCGATGGTACCAACCCGGGCGGGATAAACCCTACCACCTAGTAAGTAAGGAAGGGGACCTACAGCTTAACGTGGAATCCGAACCACGGCCAGCCTCTCTCAACGGTCGAATGGTCACCCATCCAAGACAAGACCAGACCCAGCGTTGCTTAACTTCGGAGAGCGATCGCCGAAGTGTCGCGCCACTGGGCCATTGAGGCTGACAGTGCTCAGTGCTCAGTTTCTGACGTGGAAAATGTTAAAATAAGACAAATACTAGTACTGTCTATGGATAACAATAAACAATTAACAATTAGTCTGAAGGAAATTCAAAATTGAAATGTTAAACTTTAATTTGCAGTTATTTTGTCGCTTGGTTCAACCACTCTAAGTAAATAAGACAGAGTTATGAATTCGAGATTACCTACTTATAGCAATGGCAAAATGCTTACAGTATGGCTTCTTGGTAGAGTCATAGAGTAAGGAAGTAGTGTACAATAGTTACAAACGTTGTAGAGACTTATAGTAAAGAAGTTTAGTGTACAGCATTCCTGAACATGGTATAGACATCGAGTAAAGAAGTGTAGTGTATAGAATTCCTAAACATGGTAGAGACATAGAGTAAAGAATTGTAGTGTACAGCATTCCTAAACATGGTAGAGACTTCGAGTAAAGAAGTGTAGTGTACAGCATTCCTAAAGATGGTAGAGACATAGGGTAAAGAAGTGTAGTGTACAGCATTCCTAAAGATGGTAGAGACATAGAGTAAATAAGTGAAGTGTACAGCATTCCTAAACATGGTTGAGACATAGAGTAAAGAAGTGTAGTGTACAGCATTCCTAAACATGGTAGAGACATAGAGTAAAGAAGTGTAGTGTACAGCATTCCTAAACATGGTAGAGACATAGAGTAAAGAAGTGTAGTGTACAGCATTCCTAAACATGGTAGAGACATAGAGTAAAGAAGCGTAGTGTACAGCATTCCTAAACATGGTAGAGACATAGAGTAAATAAGTGAAGTGTACAGCATTCCTAAACATGGTAGAGACATAGAGTAAAGAAGCGTAGTGTACAGCATTCCTAAACATGGTAGAGACATAGAGTAAATAAGTGAAGTGTACAGCATTCCTAAACATGGTAGAGACATAGAGTAAAGAAGTGTAGTGTACAGCATTCCTAAACATGGTAGAGACATAGAGTAAATAAGTGAAGTGTACAGCATTCCTAAACATGGTAGAGATATAGAGTAAAGAAGTGTAGTGTACAGCATTCCTAAACATGGTAGAGACATAGAGTAAATAAGTGAAGTGTACAGCATTCCTAAACATGGTAGAGACATAGAGTAAAGAAGTGTAGTGTACAGCATTCCCAAACATGGTTGAGACATAGAGCAAAGAAGTGTATTGTACAGCATTCCTAAACATGGTATAGACATGGAGTAAAGAAGTGTAGTGTACAGCATTCCTAAACATGGTAGAGACATAGAGCAAAGAAGTGTAGTGTACAGCATTCCTAAACATGGTAGAGACATAGAGTAAAGAAGTGTAGTGTACAGCATTCCTAAACATGGTTGAGACATAGAGCAAAGAAGTGTAGTGTAAAGCATTCCTAAACATGGTAGAGACATAGAGTAAAGAAGTGTAGTGTACAGCATTCCTAAACATGGTAGAGACATAGAGTAAAGAAGTGTAGTGTACAGCATTCCTAAACATGGTTGAGACATAGAGCAAAGAAGTGTAGTGTACAGTATTCCTAAACATGGTAGAGACTTAGACCCGAGTGCACGACGCCTTGCACAATGCTATACGTTACTGATAACATTTAACGATGATGTGACGGCTAATCGGCCATAATATGAAATTGAGTTGCAAGTAACATATTTTCGTCAAAGTTCGCTTGCCAGGTGTCAGACCACAAATAGTCCCTCGAAACAATCGTCAAAAATGTTCGCTGTATGGCAAGCTCAGCACCGCCTGAGCTGACATAGTACTGTCCTTCTTCCACAGTAAATCAGAAAGAGACAGGCACAATTGAAGCACCATCTAGCGTCAATCATTCGTACTAACAAACAAAACAGTTGTTCTTGGAGCCGCGGTAATTTGAATTATTATTTAATCGCGATTTTGACGGTCAATGGGTCTGGAGTGATTACGATTAGCGGTTAACATCAGCGATCAACGTAATGATTAACTTTTGTGGAACGCAATTTTTTACTGATCAGGCATTAATCACACGTTGACGGTGATGTTGACATATACGACCGTACGTGCAACCGGGCCTTAAAGTAAAGCAGTAGTATATACATAAACAGTGTCGTTCGACATTCACGGGGAAAAAATCAGTACAATATTTGTACGAACCCACACGGCGCCATTTCAAAGCGATCGGATAAAGTATCGCTCACTAACGAAGTTGGTACAAAGTTCAAACACGGGTTTGCTGGATTACGTTAACGTGCAAATACGCACCGGATATCCCGCGCCCGGGTACAGAGCAACAGATAAACGTCACCCGGTCCGGGTAGGCGTGGTCGATTACACTCGGCGCCCGGAAAACTCCCCGCGGTGGAAAACAAGGCCTGAATAGGTGCCTGCAACGGTTTAACGATTTTTAGGGTTGCGTCGCTCAAAAGGAAAAAGGAACCCGTCGTTGTTCGTCTGTCTGTCTTTCTGTTAAGGTCATTTTTATAAGGAACGCGGACAGACAGACAGGAATAGAGACAGAAATATAGACATGGCGTGACCGTCATGGTTTTCGCAGCCTATGTGACCTTTAAACAAATGTAATAATATGCAGTGAAACACCTCAGAGAGTCCAAATAGAACTGCAGACTGATTTTTTTTTTATTCCATCATTTATTTAAATACTAATAAAAATAAAAACGGCCATTTGTCACGTAAGAAATCTGAAACTAATACGATTTTTAGATATAGCAAAAACAGCATTTATGCATAAACAAATAATTCCATTTGCTTTTAGATTTCTACGTTTAGTCAAAAAAAATCGGAAATGGACACCATTTCCGCAATGTATTTTGTATAGAAAAGGGAAAAATACATTAACGAGAATAGGTTGATCCCTAGACAAGGAATCATATATTGTAAGAATGACCCTTCTAATCGTCAGACTTAGTTAAGTTGGGGTGCCTCGTCTAACTTTGCGATTTGGGTAGTACCAGGGCCTTAACATAAAAAAAACGTATTCCCTATTTACGTACCCACCAAACCTAATTCCCCCGAAGTCGATCGACGTTCGAAGCGTCCGATCTGTAATTCCTAATGTCAATGGCGACCGCAGGGGTCCATTGTGAGCAGAGGCAGCGCAGCGTGGAGACCGGCTCCCGACTGCGCCGCTAATCGCTGCGCGGACGCGAAGGAATGTGACTCCCTGACTGCTCTCTGCACGAATCGCCACAGAGTTAGTGGGAACAGATAGAATTTTAATTTATTTTATACAACTGAGGTTTTTTTATGCAATCTGACATGGATGGCTAATACCACACAACTACCGTTATGATATTAGACCAATACACCACATTCCCGAAGGAATTTGGTGCCATGCCAGGACCTTCCCTTTATGAGCACGGCTAAATTGGACTGAATCTAAAACACGGTCAATTTATCATTGCCGCTTCGACCATCTTTTCATCCGATGTGATGCTACCAACCCGGGCGGGCTTAAACCCTACCACCTAGTAGGGGAAGGGGACCTACAGTTTTACATGGGTTCCGAACCTTGGAGCAGCTCGCATTCGTGACGGAATGCACTTATCCAACTCCTAATGAGAAAGAGAGTGGTGCATGCGAGGATTTGAACCCAGACCTCTGGTATGCTAGGCAAGTCCCCAAACCACTAGGCTACTAGTAGCGACGTACCCGGCTCCGTTCGGGTCAATGTTGTGTTGGACTGACGTCGGGCTGGATTATTTCCTGGATATTATCTCAAATCTAAATTAAAACCAGTCGTCTCTAAATACAATACCACTCAGAGAGTCAGACGAACGATATAGTAAAAAAAACCGGCCAAGTGCGAGCCGGACTCGCACAAGAAGGTTTCCGTGCCATCGCACAAGATTGACCACAAAAAAATCACGTTTTTTGTATGGGGGCCCTTTAGTTTTATATATTTTTAAATTTTACCTATTTGTTGTTACAGCGGCAAAGTAAATACACACCCTGTGAAAATTTAAGCTGCCTACCTATTACGGTTCATGAGATACAGCCCTGTGACAGACGGACGGACGGACAGCGGAGGCTTAGTAATAGTGTTCCGTTTTCGCAGATTAAAATCGTGCGCGACACAGAATATGTCAACATAGAATACTGAATGTGGTGGCCAAGTTTTGTTTGAAATTATGAAGATCGAACAGTATTCGAACTGAAAATCAGGAAAACCCGATTTTACGACGCAATACCTCCATTAGCCTAGACTAATCCAGTCCTAACTAGTTCAGCCTAACACATACTAGTTGTAACCAAACTCATCTCTTTATGTTCTTTAGTTCTTGCTGGCCTAATTTTAAATTACTGTCTTTCATAGAAAACAAGGTTAGGCTAGGACAGGGATTCATTGTTCGTGGTTCGGACCACGCTAAGCTGTAGGTCGACTTCCTTACTTACTAGGTGGTAGTGTTATCTCAGCCAGGTACCATCGCATTGAATGAGCGATCCTCGAAGCGGCAATGAACATTGTCCGTGTTTTCCATTCAGTTCCACGTAGCTATGCAATAAAAGGAAGGCCCTGGCATGGCACCCAGTTCCTATGAGGTGTGTTGGGCTAATATCATGAGAGCAGGTTAGCCATCCAAGTAGAGTCACAAAAAAGGCCAGGTTCTTCTTCACCTTATACAGTTGAAGTTATATGAAGAACAATGAACACAAAATGAATACAGTGCTGTTTTCTTAGAGAGTACCTATATTCGTTTACATACACAGATCAGTTAATAATCTAAGTGATGATCCTTCTATAACCTCAAGTATCTATGGCTGGTACCAAATGGTAAGAGGAAGATGATATAAATTTCCCCACAATTCCGTCCTAACTCTAGGAAAAAACGCCTTTAATGACTCTACCCACATCTCGTTTCCTCAAACTCTACCATCTCGACGTCTACGCCGTATTGGATCGATTTCCGTAGCGAAAAGAGTCAAACGACTTTGTTACGTTCCAGATATCGAGTTTTTGTCATCCATATATAATGTACTTTAAATGACAAATATGTTCGCATTATACAGCCTGCGATCATATCTATATTCCATATTAAACAAAATGTTTCTTGTATTTTTTTCTTAATCTGTCAAAAAAAATTAAAAAAAGATTTGATAAAATTATGTATGGTAAATTATGTATTGTAATATCCCGTAAATTATTGCTCAGATATTAATGAAGTTTTCACCAGCTTAAAAAACTGTACTACAATAAAATCCTACACCCTGTAATAAATAATATAAGTAATAATAGTCCATGTAAATAATAAAAAAATACAGAAAAAAATTAAAGTATTTTTTAAAATTTGTGGTTATCTTGGAATCGGAGAATTACTGATCATTTTTGGGTTTTTATCAAGTGCTCGGTGCTACTTCTACCTACATACCAATGCCGCTTTACCGAATTTGCATTCGTGGATCTTTGCCGGATTATAAAACTAAGTTTTGAGCTCGGATATACTACCAAAAAGCCGGATTTTCGGGCAAGCGTCAAAAATGAGCACCGGAGTATCAAACTGTGCTTTATTAAAAATTACATGGTGTTTTTTTTTCTATGGAACCTGTCATTGATGACATATTAGCCTAAAACCAGATGCCATGCCAGGAAATGGCTTCTGAATCATTGAACAGCTCGCATTCGTAACGAAATGCACTTATCCAACTCAGAAAGAGAAAGAAAGTGGTGCGTGACCGAGACGATGAAAGGCAGTACTCTCTGTTTTTTTTTCTCTAAACGGTTAAATTTAAGAGCGTCGTAACGCTCTAGGCACCATAACAACCGTAGTAAAACGCGTTTAATTTGAGCCCTTTGTGGAAACGAACACTCTTGTTCGCCTGATAGCTTTCCTTCTGCTCTGACAACCGAGTGACAGCTGCCTGACAAGCGAATGACAACTGCGATTGCCGCTGAACGCTTTACAGATAAGAGATAAGAAATGAATCGTCTCTGGTATAAAGTAAATGTAATTTACAAACATACCTCTTATCTCAACAATCAATTTATTTCCCTCACCTACTCTTTCCACTTCTTCGATGCCCATAATGTTATTGAAATTTGGTTGTTTTTTTATGTAATGCGCGGCATATGGCGTACGCCAGGACCACTTAAGAACGGCCCGTAAGCTATGCTCCCCATACAAGCGTAGTTTACTAATCATTTAAAAACCACTGTTCCAATTGAATTGATATTTGATATGTAATACCAAGCAACAAATATCTGTGTCTGCACGCTTTTGTTTTTTGGAAAAATCCAAGCCGAACGAAATGAAAGCAAAAAGTAAATCTTCATACAAATTTTGTTTTCTCTGTGGCTTGACCCATTATACATTTACCGAAAAAACAAAGGCATGCAGACACAGATATTTGTTGCCTGATAATAGACACCAAATATTAAGTAAATTAGAACAGTGCATGGAGGTGAAGAAATACTGGACATGGATGGCCAATACCACACCTTCTGTCATGGTATTAGCCCAACACCCCACATGGGAACTAGGTGCCATGCCAGGACCTTCCTTATATTGCACGGCTACATTGAACTGGATGGAAAACACGGACAATTTTCATTGCCGCTTCGACCATCGTTCATCCAATGCGATGGTACCAACCCGGGCGGGATAAACCCTACCACCTAGTAAGTAAGGAAGGGGACCTACAGCTTAACGTGGAATCCGAACCACGGCCAGCCTTTCTCAACGGTCGAATGGTCACCCATCCAAGATCAGACCGGACCCAGCGTTGCTTAACTTCGGAGAGCGATCGCCGAAGTGTCGCGCCACTGGGCCACTGAGGCTGAGTTTGTATGGGAGGCGTAATTTTATGATGCGTACGGGCCCACCTTAAGGTGCCCGACGACGCCCATGAGCTTTCGAACTTTTAAGGGGGCTGTCAAAACCACGCCGGCCGGCCTCGTGCTTCTTCACACCATGTTTGAAGGATCCCAGAGAAATAACTCGGCAGAGAGTGCATTCCATAGTTTATCGACCCTATAAATAAAGGACATAGAGGATCGGACGGTTCTAATTTCGAATGTCGACAGTGAACGGGTGCATTTCCTGTCTGTTCCGCGTTGTGCGATGGTAGAAAGGGGACGGAGGGACAGCGTTATGTAGCTCTGACGAGCATTGCCCATGGTAAAGACGGTAGAATATATAGAGACCCAACATCCTATCCATAATGTTACTAAATAAAATAAACTATGATGATGACGAACAGCACCAAGGTGCAGACATACATCGACGACGAGCCTCTTCAGTACACCGAAAAATATTTAAGTTAAGCAAATTAGTTTCAACACACAAAGCAATTTTCAGGAGGTCGAACATGTCGGGGGCAGCTAAAATGGTCAAGGTGTCCCTTCCCGGCGGGGCTAACTCCTTCGCGGGCACGGTACAAAATCGTGCTATTGCGCTCTGGGACCTTCTCTGTTTCAAAGAAAAAGACAGGCTCCGTGATGAGGAGGATGCAACATGTCCACGACGGAGAAAATGCGCATAGTGTTTATTAATGAAAGTTTGTTTAACAAACATTTTGTAATATTAAATCCGACAAGTGGCAATGCTGTGATTAAAACTAGTATTTAAGTATTAAGTGTTGACGCTATGTATTTATAATTAGAATTTTGTCTATGGGTACATGCCTGAAATAAACTATTATTATTATTATTTGGTAACATTTACAAAAAAAAAATACAAAACGACTTATGAGCTAAAATTAAATCACGAGCGCTGTAGTCCAAAATCAAACATGAACCAAATTGATTATAAGTCTTCATGAAACAAGCTATGTCTGATGACTAATCTTTTCAAGATGTTTATATTTTATCGTTGAGAAATCCAATTCCAGCAACATGCCAAGCTGAGCACAGAACTCTTACAAATTTGACGTCCTTCCCCCCCCAGGGGTTGAAAGTCCTCGCAATGCACTTTTTATCCTTGCTAGACAAGTCTGCCATCATGCCAGCGCAATCCTGGACCCTCGCATGTGCCTTAGCTGAGCTAAGTACGTGGCCAATGAGCTCATGTGTTGACTGAATTAGTGGGGAGCGTAGGGGACAAACAGATACGGTAATTTGTCACCGATCCACGGCAACACCCGGCATGCTCAGTGGGTCCGAGCAGTGAGTTCCAGGTTCGATTCCACCTAATGAAATTCTGTATTATTTCTGTATTATTAACGTTTCTTTAATCAACATGGGCGGTAAAGTCATCGCGTTCCTAGAGGATCTAGATGCCATTCCAGGCCTTGCTATGTTATGTAACCACTGCTGCATTGATGTGCATTCCAAAAAAAATATATTACAGTACAATTGAAATAACAGAGAAAGAAAGAGCAAATTTTGTAAGTTTGCTTTGATGTAAGTGTTATTTCCGAACCACTCCTCTGTCTTCTAAGGACAACGCGAGAGGTTATCCTCTCGTTGTCTAGTCTAAGATATTTGCCCCTAAATGAATAAAAAAAAAATATTTCTTCTTAGTAAAGTATACTATAAAATAAGCGAAGCCCTCTCCGATAAAACCCTCTTTTGCGATTTAATATCATAAGAAGACAAGAGCCTACATAACTGTGTACTATAAATAATTGTAAGACTTTTTTGACAGGAATACTACGCTGGTAGTTTTTTTTATATAATTATTTTATCTATGATATATTGACTTGATACACTTCATTCGTATCAAACTTGAAGAGGGCTTTATACACCTGACATAGGTAAAGTTGACGACGGCTTTTACAGCAGAGAATACATGTAATGCTATTAATTGCATTAATTTATATTATTGTATTGGTAACTTTGTTAGTTGTAAGTAATTTAAACTGAGGGTTGTTGTTTTTATTGATCTTTGTTTAGTAGCATTTAGATCTATGTGTGTATTTTATAATTGTGGACGGAAAAATATGTTATATATGTACCCGTGAACTTTCTTTGCATGTTCTTCTTTACTTGGTTGATCGAATCTGCGGATCTTTGTGACGTAACTTAGTGTAGTTTGACTACCAAAAAGTTTAAATACATGAAATGAAATAAGGATGAAATAAAGAAAATAAAGAATCTGGTTTGAATTCACCTTCTCAAAAGTATTAAGAGTGTTAAAATTACTATAACTGGTTAATGAGTGATTGAAATATATCAAAGAGTAAGCAATAAAAAATACTGGAAAAATAAAAGTGAGTAATTGTGGCAGTTAAGATGTATTGGTCTACTGACGTGGAGTGATTGATCACTTTAGGAAGACTACGTGCATTCTTTAAGTCACCCCTGCAACGCGTAAAAGTACATTTTGAAAAGATCTTTAACCTATCGTGTTAAAGACGCTTTTGCACTGCGGATTTGGTTAAAAATTAATAGTGTGTCTCTAGAATAAAATAGGCGAAAACATTTTCGTTGTGACGTTTGATAGAGACGTGCATGTGAAGAACTTCCTCCCGTTTACCTAATAATCTAAAGCTGATTTAAAAAGAGATTGGTGAATGGTTTAGTTCAACCCTCCATATTAAAAAAATCTTCTCCGTTTTAGAGAGTTCAATTTATTAAAATTCTGAAAAAAAAAATATTTCTCATAATAAAATTGAAATAACAGTTTGGGAATTTTTAGGAAACGACCCGTGGTGCAGCGCAGCCCTAGTTACCAAGCCCTAGGCGTCACGTGATCTTACGGGGGCTTTGCGGACCCTTTCTCAAAATTTGGATAATTTTTTTTTTGGAAAGATTGTGGTTATACAAAAAAAGTTTTTTGTTACTTCATCTTACTAACGGATTCACTGCTGAGGTATCTTTAAAAGTTTACCCTAAATGGCGGAAATATGGCCGAATATTAAAGCGAAAGTGTGTTTGATTGTTCGTCCGTCCGTCTTTCACGCAGCAACGTCGAATCGGATCGACGTAATTTCACGCGTAGGGTTAGTTCATGGGCTGGAGAGAGAGTGATACCTTTTGATATTGTCCCGAGCATAGCCGTGTACCGTATCGTGTACACATAAATATTTGTGAAGCACTACATACTAGAAAATATTTTGGGATTATATTTGAAAGCTCAGATATTTGTTAATTCTACGGTAAATATGTATGGAATGCTTTGGAATCAGAAAATCCTCATCCCGACCCCATCAAGCATAGTTTAGTAATTAAAACTATGGTCTCAGTTTCAGCGTGGTCAAAAATGCTTTCGTAAGTCCGGCTGTCCGGTTGTTTTTCTGCACAGGTCGCATTTCTCAAGAGATTCTCGTGAAAAGTAAGCAATTTGTTTAAAAATATCACAAAAAAATGTTTTGCGACAAGGGGGTCCATTCAGAGTAAGAGTGAGTTCGAATTCGCCACTAAATATCAACTCACTTTTTTAAATAGTTAATGTTTCCACACTTCTAGATCATCATTACAGTTAGGTAGCTGGTTTGTCCCGTAAATCCGTTGGAAGTATAAATAACTCACTCTTGCTCTGAATGGACCCCAAGACCTATAGCGTTAGGTAAGTACCAAGTGAGATAAATACAAGTAAACTATTAGGAAGTTAACATTTTATCAGTTTTACGATATGCAAAGACAGACTCGCGAGGTCAGAGCCGGTAGTCTCAGTTGTCACCTAAATTGGCGTTACGGCAAACCGATCGACTGGCGTTTTCAAATGTATGGAGAAATTGAAGAGCGCGCGCAGCAGGCGTTAAGCGAACTAACATTTGCGAGTCCGAGCTTGATTTGACAGCTTACTCAACGTTGCCGTAAATACGTCGACGTTGCCGTTTACGTCCACTCCGCGTTTTCATACAAATCGGAAGTCCGCTTTTGACTTTGACAGCTTGAAGAAGTAAAACCACAGAATACCTAGTAAAAACTTGTATGGAGTTTGGAGAAAACGCCAGTGAGAACCCAGACTGACCACTCTGGATGCGACGAATGTCACGACAAATACTTTTCAGATTATTTTCAAAACCTGATTACAATGCTTCAAATGTAGATGTCGCTGAAACTCAAATTTATGAGATAACGGTATTGTCGTATCCATTAAATACATAAAATTATCAAGTTATATCCGGGCTGACTCTTAATGTCCGATACCAAAATCTACTTTGGTGACGACAGCAATAAGATTGATATCTCAATGATTGCAGTCAAAACGCCTTAGCGTAGGATCAATACGCAAAAACATCATCAGCACCATCTAGCAGAAGATAGGGGAAGCATTGTGTCGATTCGAATATAATCGAGAAATTCGTTGGCTGACGTAATTGTCGGTATAGCTCAGTTGGTTAGAGTAGCGGACATGTAATCCAAAGGTCACAGGTTCGAATCCTGGTTCCGACGAATGTCACGACCAAAACCTTTTCATATTATTTTCAAAAATTCTGATTACATCGCTTCAAATGTAGATGTCGCTGAAACTCAAATTCCATTATTCGCTTCTAGAATAATGACTATCCCTAATATTAGTGTGATCGTCTGTTCATATTACCGCCTGATGCGTTCAGATAAGGTGCAAGTATGTAGGTCATGCAACACTATACCGTTCCCTGGTTTATTTTTGAAAGTAGAGTGATTCATCGACCGATGGAATCGGAACTGCTGTCGAACGCTGCATCCCTTCAGTAATTTTTCACAGACTTCAGTCGTCGAATTCCACTGTTAATTGTACGCATCGCGGCGCGATGGAGTCGTTTGTCAGTTGTCGCGGCCGCCGCCTTGTCCTGTTATAATTAGTCGATTTTCTATTTGCGGAGTCCTTTGGCAGCTCGTTGGCTTTTAAATTGAACGTCAATTGTGTGTGAAGGGACGATAGGGTCGACAACTTATGGTGCTCGCAACTCGTCGACCTTTATTCCGATCGAGAATAACTAGCCAACTAACGCATTTGGGTATTTAGAAGACATCCAATGGAAAAACAGTAGTTTTTAAAAATAAAGGCTTTCAAATTATTTTCTGTTAATGAAATTTAGCCGGTTTCACATTCAATAATACAATATTAATGCACAGATATCTTTATGAACTAGGCAAGCGGCTGTGCAGAACCAATGATAGGTCGGATTTGGTTTCTGTGCAGTCGTAAGCGCTTGGAGAGAACCGGCCAAGATTCACGCCAGATAATATTAGATATGCTTAATGTAAGGTTAGGCACGCTCTACCCACGTCAAAGTCCGACAAAGAGCAGTCGGCTTTTCCCCAATTTCTCTTATATTTATTCAACCCCATTGTTCACCCTTGGTTCTAGAGTTATAAGTGGACAGACAGACAGAAAGCCAATCTGGCAGACATGTATGATTATATTATAATAATTAATGTTATAAGCCATTCGCAATACATATCTGACATCGTTAAGTAAAGTAATTATAGAGTTGACATTGAGAATGTTGACCTATTGTGTTGATCCCTTGCTCCGGAGATGGCTTATTACGATACCAAATTGGACACAAATGAGATGTCGTCTGTGAATGATTCTAGTCGACCTTCGACTCGACAGTAAAAGGATACGCACATGAAATTACTTTATATGTAATATTATTTAAATTGATTTTGTCCAACCCAAAGTCTGCTTGAATGAATGAATAAATTATTTACCGTGCAATATAAAAAAATTAAACTATTTACACCAACAACCAAACTGCACAAAGGCGGACTTATTATTAATAGTGATATATTGAAATACTTTTCTTACCATCTATTGCTTTTACAATTAGCCAAGGATTTGATCATGCCGATCTTTTATTTGCAGCAAAAGAGGATAGGTACACACAGGCCTTTAAAATCCGTAATAAGGCAGCTTGGAAAGTGCCTCACACTGTCAACTGCTTTAGCGATATCATACCTTCTCTATGATTTGAGAGCACATCGCCCATCTCATGTGAGACAAATACTAGGAGATGCCCTACAGATTGGTGTGGACGAAAGCCGTACTGGTGGTCCCAGAACAGTTCATTGCTTTCTGGATAGACCATCAATTAGGAGTTGATCGATCGGTAAGTAGTTGGTCAATTCTGATTTTCAGGTACGGGTTGAAAGACTGGTTCTTAGCAACAACAGGCTGATATCCGGTGGAATACGATATGTGTCAAGGTAAATCAAAACGCTCGGTTTAACTTTAACAAAACGTAGATGGCGCCATTATCTGAAAAGTTAACACATAAATTATTAATAAAGTTAATAATAGTTAATTATTTTTAAATATTCGCATGAACTTTATTGAAAAAAAAAACACATTTGGCGGTGTTATTATTACACTATTCCATAAAAAATGCCAAAACAATGCTTAGTAACAAATGAATGATACAAATATATTCTTGTGGCGTTTACCATGACCATTTCTAAAGATTTTCACCGTGTTTTTTTGAATGTGAAGTGTTTATATATTACATTTCACCGTTGGGATTCCGCCTAGTATAATTTTGTAAAATTAGGTAAACGCGTATAGCTACAAATAATAATTTTCTAACTTTTCAGATAATGGCGCCATTTAAATTTTATTGAAATATACCAAGCGTTTCGAATCACCTTTGAAACTGATTCCGGGGCACACATCTTCAACATCAACTCAGGAATACAGGTCATCAGGGCCAATCGTGACGTATGTGGAGGTATAGCGATTCATGGAAGTCCGTAAGCCTGGCAGGAGCTTGCCAGCTTTTGTAGCTGACATAACCTGCTTGTTTTGAAGACATTTTATGTTTGATTCTTTCCCATCTGACGAAGTGCAAAAAGACCTATGCCGTCACAAGTCACGTCCAACACGCCTTAGTCGATGGCAGGGGCACTTTTTCCTGTGAAACCCAATTTGTAAGGGAGTTTGATTCGTGCGCCGACAGATTGGTAACCGCCACATTACCGGCGCATTACGCTGGCATTCTGACAGATCTGCCAGGAAATTGCTCCTATTGGATATTTTGATCCTTTGGGGCGTAGCAATCGTAAGTTTTAATTGAATGTAATCTCCAATTTGGAAAGCACAAAACTACATATGTAGATGAGTGGGAATTTCAAATGTTCTGAGTGCCATTTTTGGCAAAATAGTTTTTTTCCGCGTTGGTGTGGTAATTCCAAATGGTTTTAAGGATGGAAGTAGATAAGTTTTAAGTGCCTTTGTGGAAGTTTTTTTCGCGTTAGAGTGATAATTTCCGTTTTCGTCGAAATCGGTTTTTCCGCGTTAGAGTGATAATTCCAAAAGGTTTTAAGTGCCATTTTTGTCAAAATAGTTTCTTCCGCTAAAAGTGTTCTATATACCCTTGTAAGTATAGGTTCCAAGTGCCGAAAGTCGATGTATGTGTTTTATTTTTTCGAACTGTAAGTTGTTTAGAAATACATAACCGACTAATGTGCTCGCCACTACAGTTATAGTTTGTAACTTTCTATGTTTGAGGACTTATGGCAGAAGGACTGTGGCGCCATCTACTTTGACGCACACGTAGTTATTGCCCATGTTCCATGACACTTGGCACTATCCCGTGTTTTTTTTTTCAATTCCATAATTCATTCAATAATGATTTTAAGAACTGGAACATTTGTTGCTAATTGTCCTGACGAAACCTGTATTTTTTTTAAATAGTCGTGTCATATAAAGTTATTGAGTTATCAAGTTTTATTGCTGTGCTGTAAAACATTTTTTGATAAGTACTAGGAAGGTTTGGAATTTCCACTTTGGTGCATTAATTTTATTTAAACAATTTAACTTAATGCGTCTCGGCATTAATAAAATATCCAGTAAATGACACATCTGCATAAAATCAATGCTTAGTTATTTTCTTTGTGTGATATTACCTACTTTATTACTATGGATTATGCCATGCAAAGTTACGGTTTATCGGTAAGATACGGTTAGATAAAATCAGATGAACTGTATTTTTAATTTCGTGACCAAACTCTGAATCATCACACTCAACCAAAAACCATAAATATAACTCTAATTTCTAGTTTTCGCCTAGTTAGCTTTCCGAAATGTGTTAAACTATTCGATCGCAGTCTGAATCGAGTGAATCTCGAAATAGTCTCAGGTAGGCAATGTTTTTTGCCAGCGATAAATAATGGGACGAGCCACGGATATTTAGACAACTAATTGGAAATGCTGTGGGAGAAATACACTAATTGTTCACGCAGATCGTAACGTGGAGCCATGAAGGTGCACTTGTGGAGTGGTTTCATATCTAAAAATATAAATGCTTAAGGGGAATAAATACCTAAAAATTAATATAAGTCGATTACAGGTAATTATTATTATATTTATTATATATAGATTACAATAAATACCTAAAAATTAATATAAGTCGATTACAGGTTGGTTATTAAACATTAAAAAAAAACTGAGCTTATAGAATGTACGTTTGCGAAGGTACACATTCCCATTTTGTCCAAAACACTTGTATAATCGTCGAAAAAAAAAATATATCTAAAAGGACAATTTTTACCTTTCAAATCCATTTTTTCTTTTATCGTTCTATTAAGAAAATTAAATTAAAAAATCTTATATCTTTCAGCCATAACGTGGTACATATCCCCCTTTCCTGACAATTTTTTTTTTAAAATTCTTAATAAAACTATTATGCATATTATATATATATAGAATGTATAGCATTGGTGAAATTGTAATAACAGAAACGCCCATGTACTTACGGTTAAATCTTTAAGGTCACCTCCACCGCCGTTCGTTGCTCCGCGTCCCTCGACGTTGTACAAGTGAAGAAATCCCTGGAGCGACGTGTCGCATCGATGTTTCGCCTGTCACTCGACCACTCCGACCGTGTCGCCCCGCACCAGATGTGACGACATCCAGGGAGTGGCATCGTAAGCCGTGGATGTTGGAGATTAATTGTTTCATGTTTTCAATATAAACAAACATGGGCGAATCCATACCATAATATTAAAATGTGAAAGTAACTCTGTCGATCTGTCACGTTCTCGCGCCTAAAACACTGAACCAATTTTAATGAAATTTTAGGATAGAGATAGTCTGGACCTCGGGAAAGGACTTTTTGTGGTAAAACCCATACTCCAATTAATACGTGCGAAATTAACTCTGTCTGTCTGAAATGTTTTACGCCTAAACCACCGATTTGGATGTTTGGTATAGAGAGTGTCGGGACCACGGAGGATAGAGGGAGAGAGGAGATGTTTTTAACTCATATTACCTATTAGTTATTCTGTGATATTACTAAGGATCGAAGCGTGACACTGTGCGGGCAAGCACATTGCTTCATGGTGGGGTCATGCACCGCCCATTTTTGCGAAATCCATCTACCGGAAGAATCAATATTCTGTTAGCAGCTATTCCGAGAGCCATTTTTAGTGGTTACAAGACTACAACTAGATGGCGCCTTTTAAATTTTAGTAAGTGTTTTTTATATAAAAAAAATTTATAAATTTAAATCTATACCTTCGCGCGGATTAAAATAATTTAAATTTAAAAATGTCATTAAAATTTGCATAATGAGATCAACATTTCTTATCGTAAAACGAAAATTATTGCGCGCCATCTATCGGCACATAGCAAGAGCGATACATCGATGCAATGCTCGAATATTGACACAAATTATAAAATGTGCCGTGTTTTACTGACAAATAAAACGTAATTCCAACTACAAAATTTAGATTATTTTTTCCTGTGTAATGTTTGCAACATTTTACACAAAATGTCATCGTGTAATCGACTGTTCGCCGAAAATTGCGCCGTGGACCATAATATTGTCCCACAACCTAACACCGCCAGCGCCATGTCGCGAATGACTAAGCCACGCCTTCTTTATCACGTGGGCTGTGACGTAGCGACCCCCTTGGTGGACACAGACCCAGTTTGCTTGGACCATCTCCTCTTTACCTCTATCCTCCGTGGTTGGGACCTTGCAAAAGGACATTAGCTACATTTTGCGTCGAAAATCCAACTATAATATTATAATAATCCCTTATAATAAATCCATACATAAATATTATAAATGCGATAGTAGCTCTGTCTGTTACGTTTTAACGCCTAAACCAATTAAGCCATTTTGATGAAATTTGGTATAGAGAGAGTCTGGACCTTAGGAAAGGACATAGGCTACCTTTTGTATCGAAAATTAAACTCAATGGGGGTGAAAAGAGTGATGAAAGTTTGTATGGGGAACTAATATAACTTAAAATGTTAGGTGGTGAAAATCCATACTCCGTACTTTATATTAAGAATGCGAAATTAACTCTGTCTGTCTGTTACGTTTTCACGCCTGAACCACTCAACCAATTTTAATTAAATTTGGAATAGAGAGAGTCTGGACCTGAGGAAAGGACATAGGCTACCTTTTGGGTGGAAATCCATGCTCAGTACTTAATATTATAAATGCGAAAGTAACTCTGTCTGTCAGTAACGTTTTAACGCCTATACTACTGAACCAATTTGGATTGCATTTGGTATAGAGAGGGTCTGGTTTTTGAGAAATGACATTGATGAGTAAATCTATTTTTTCGTACTAAGTATGTACGTCCCTTATCACAAGGAATGTGACATGTATGTATGTATAATCGACCGTGAAGCAAGGACACATTAATTAAAGAAAGATCCCTGTAAAAAGAACTACTTTACGAATAAACTGCATACTCAAATACTGTGTTAGTAGGAGGCATTGATTAAGGGAAGAGGGACTGTAGAAGAATTACAAATTATGGGTATACAGCAGGTGATAAAACGTTAGGTTCAGCCCGACAACACTCCGAAACGACATTGACCCGAGCTAGTTGTAACACAAATTGAAAAAAACGGCCAAGTACGAGTCGGACTCGTACACAAAGGGTTCCGTACGATCGTACAACATTTAACCCAAAAAAATCACGACTTTTTTATGGGGCCCACCTTTAATTCTAAATATTATCTTTTACCTATAGGTCTATAGCTAGCCTCTGTTATAGCGGCAAAATAAACACACACCCTGTGAAAATGTCAGCTACCTATCTATTACGGTTAATGAGATACAGCCCTGTGACAGACGGACGGACGAACGGACGGACAGCGGAGGCTTAGTAATAGAGTTCCTTTGGGTACGGAACCCTAAAAACTTAACGGGTGCCATTTCTGACTAGGACAGATTAGTCGGTTTTGTGTACTTTATGAAGTGGTGTGAAAACCTTCACCACACGTGTGGACACGCACCAACGCTGGCCGTAGGGACCCTTTACATAGAATGTGCTCGCTTTATAATAAGAACTTATCTGACCTAGACATCTTCTTTGACTCTCAGCGCAATTTCAAGCACAAAATAAAAAACATGGCTCAATAGGACTTGCTATACTGTCACTCTTATTTTATGTATAAATTAATTAGCGAGGAATAGGTAAGGATGCAGGTTAGTTCTATAGTCTTTTGGTTACTTACTGTTTTATAACTTTATCTGTATCTGTGTTTCCTCCAAATAAGTAAATAAAAAAAAATTATAAAAAAATTCACGTTTAACACCTCCGTCTCCTTTCTACGATCGATCAACGCGCAAAGTTCACACTCTTACAATTACAACCGACCGATCCTGTAGAACGTTTGTTTATAGGGTTGGTAAACTGTGGGATGTCGAGCTGTTTCCCCCAAAGTACAAGCTGCAGCGGGTTATCGTTGCGTCGGAAAATTTCGAAAGCCCAGGGGCGTCGTATGAGCATCTCTGTCGGGGTATACGTCAAAGGCTTCTTGGACTCGGGCTAATTCAGTGAAGAAAAATATGCAAATACACATCACTAGTCTATATTTTTTCGTCAATGGTTTGATTAATGGTTTGATCAATGGATTGATCAATGGTTTGATCAATGGTTTGCTCAACGGTTTAATTAATGGTTTGATTAATGTTTTAGATATTTAACTGTACATACTCTCTCTATCGTGGGGCAAGTGCGCATACCGAGTGCCTTCTGCGCGAATGTAACTTGAGTGTACGGTTTTAAGGCGGTTGAGAAGCCCTTGAGATTTGAGAAAAAGAAGATATTTGTTCAACCACGCTTTGATATCCCCTTCCCCTACTCCATCGCATTGAATGAAAAGATGGTCGAAGCGGCAATGAAAAACCGTGGGTGTTTTCCACCCAGTTAAATGTAGCCGTGCTCATAAAGGGAAGGTCCTGGCATGGCACCTAATTCCTTCGGGAATGTGGTGCATTGTGTGATTTTAGCCATGCATGTCAAGTTGCATAGAAAAAATATGTGACAGCTTTTTAATCTCATTCTACTTAGTCTGCAAAACTGTAGGTTCCCTTCCCCTATACTAGATGGCAACGAGTTGGATGAAAATATGGTTGAAACGGCAATGAAAAATTGTTTGTGTTCAAGCAAGGGTCCGGGCATGGCACCTTTTTTTTTATGTGACTGGACATGATGGCTAGTACCACACCTTCTGTCATGGTATTAGCCCAACACACCACATGGGAACTAGGTGCCATGCCAGGACCTTCCTTATATTGCTCGGCTACATTGAACTGGATGGAAAACACGGAAAATTTTCATTGCCGCTTCGACCATCGTTAATTCAATCTCTAGTCAACTGCCCCGCCCTGCCCACAGTTAAATAAAAACCGGCCAAGTGCGAGTCGGACTCGCACACGAAGGGTTCCGTACCATCAACACCAAAAAATCACGTTTTTCGTATGGGGTCCCCCTTTAATTTTTGTATTATTTTTCTATTTTACCTATTTGTTGTTATAGCGGCAAAATAAATACACACTCTGTGAACATTTCAGCTGCTTAACTATTACGGTTCATGAGATACAGCCCTGTGACAGACAGACGGACGGACGGACGGACGGACGGACAGCGGAGGTTTAGTAATAGGGTTCCGTTTTCACTCTTCGGGTACGGAACCCTAAAAAGTATAAGTTAGGTATTTATTCATAAATGTAGTATATAATAAGGACGAAATAAATCATAGGTAAATATACTTTTTCGTACTTAGCATTTACGTCGCTTATTCCAAGGAATGTGACATGTATGTATGTATAATCGACCGTGAAGCAAGGATACATTAATTAAAGAAAGGTCCCTGTTAAATACTTTACGAGTAGTCCAGCCTTGCAGTATATTCGTAAAGTAGTTCTTATTACAGGGATCTTTGTTTAATTAATGTGTCCTTGCTTCACGGACGATTATACATACGTATATGTCACATTCCTTGAAATAAATCATAACCTAACATAACCTAAGATAAGACCGGTGAAATTTCTTTGCGAGTTCTTCTTCATTGAGTTGTTCGAATCCGCCGATCAAATTATGACATGACTTTTACGTTAAAACAACCTGCACACAATGACATAACATGCATGCATTGTTATTTTTATGATGAAAGAAAAGTGTGGAAATTTTTCAATTCCAAATTCAAAAACGACGACCCCGGAAGCGCTAACCCCCATAGACATTTCATTGGGCGCGAAAGGCGGTTATTCCAAAGGGGACGCCCCAAAGACACCGACCGGATTTTGAAGTCAATACATGCTCCGGCACATTTTAATTGGTCTGATCGTCTCTGAAAATTGAACAAAATACCCGGTCAAGTATGCAATGAGACACATGCAGGTATACCTATGGGCAGTAATTTGATAGAATGTTTACTCTTATTAATTTATTTAGGAGATAACAACATTATTAAGTACATAACAAAGAATCTCCCTCCACTACGTTTCCCTCGGGAACATAAAATTATATTGACGCTATAAAAATAAAAAATAATATTGATGCTATAAATTATATTCATTTATATAATTGAATTAGTAACTTTATTAGGTTGTAAGTAACTTAAACTGAGGGTTGCTGTTTCTATTGTTCTTTGTTATTTGCCTTAATCTGTTCAATCAAGGAATTGTTTGGCAGTAGCATTTAGATCTAAGCATGTATTTCATAATTGTGGACGGAAAAATATGTTATGTAAACCCGTGAAGTTCCTTTGCGGGTTCTTCTTTACTGGGTTGATCGAATCTGCGGATCTTTGTGACGTAACTTGGTGTAGTTTGACTACCAAAAAGTTTAAATAAATGAAATGAAATGAAAAATGAAATGCTACACAAGGGTTATCATAAACACAAAATTAACTGAAACAGAAACATGTTTAATTATATTATTCTTTCAAAAGTACCTCTGTCTGTCTGTTGCGTTTTCACACAGAAACCGCTGAACCAATTATGATGAATTTCGGAATCGAGATAGTCCTGACATTGGAGAAGGGCATAGGCTACCTTTTGTGGCGAAAATTAAACCCGAAGCGGGTGAAATAGGGGAATAAAGTTTTCATGGGGAAAAACGATATTGTTCCGAGCGGAGCCGGGTACCTCAGCTAGTAACCAAGAGGACGCATCATAAAGTCCAAAAAGCACAAGGTCCAAAACCCATACCGTCCAAAACACTAATGAATACGGAACTTTTTCAATTAGGTTAGGTTAGGTTAGATTATAATATTTGCATTTATAAATATATGCAAAAATACATATTTTTCGACGTTCTGGGTTTTGGAGCTTATGCTTTTTGGACTTTATGAAGGCGCCCCGTAACCAATATATTGTAAATGGCCCTCAGGACTACTCATGTTGATGTCTTTTCTACCGACGACGTTTTGCACAGTTTGCACTGCGCGTGCACAGCGTCAGCGCATCGAGCGACAGCAAATCGTTTATGTAACTACGGAATGTGATATGTATGTATGAATAATCGACCGTGAAGCAAGGACACATTAAATAAAGAAAGATCCTTGTAAAAATAACTACTTTACCAATATACTGCAAGGCTGGACCCGAACCAGCAAAACATACCATTCGCGGGTAGAGCGTCTATTTAATTTCGTTTTGATTTCAATTCCCATACCGTCCCTCTTCGCGTAATCAATGCCTCCTACTAACACAGGATTTAAGATTATCCCTACATACATTTATTTATCGCTACACTTGCGTTTCGGACCTTGACTGCAAATATTGAACATTCAAACATATTGCATTTATGAAACTAGCAAAGTACAATACCAAAAGTATGTTCATAATATGTTCATAATAATATGTTACTTGCAAACAATTTTGCATGAAGAAACAAGCGAACGTTTTTCCAATTGAAATAATGATAATATATATTTTTAAAAATATTTCTAATTCCATTGTTTTCAATAATTACATATCGAAAGATCATTCGACATATACGCTAAAACGCTTTTTTTATGTAACTGGACATGGAAGGCTAATACCAAACTGATCGTCAGATATTAGCCTAACACGACATGGAACTAGGTGCCATGCCAGGACCTTATTATGTTGATCGGCTAGATTGAACTGGCTGCAAAACACTGACCATTTTCTATGCGATGGCACCAACCCGTGTGAGATTAATCATACCACCTAGTAATTAAGGTTTGACATGGAATCCGAGCCACGGCCAGTCTCAACGGTTGAAAATGGTCACCCATCCAAATCCAACCGCGCTCAGAGGTGCCTCACCCAGCTTATAGAATCGCAAGGCGTCGAACCACTGTGCTACCGAGGCTATTGTGATGAGTAGGCAACAGACGCTAATAATATAATTCCTTGGCTAGGGATATAAATAAATATAGTATTGTGGCACTTCTTGGTGACATATGAAAAAGACCGAGCGAGAAGAAAAAAAGATCGCCGGAACCCTAAAACCATCAGACAGTCGCGCCGCCGCGCCGACAGCGGCGCAAGCGCGCAGCATGTGATGTTCAAAGCGACCGTCTCGTGTGAGAGAGCGCGCCAACAATTTTAATAACCAATTTGTGTTTCACAAGTCACAGCCACCGCCACCAGAGCTGTCACTGCCGCCGGTTAGACCGCGAGACCACGATTCGTGAGGTTACGTCACTGAAATGTTCAATTCTTTGTTTTTGTTATTTTTGTTGAGGCGCAAACTGGTTATTTCATGTTTTCACAGCGCGGAAAGTATTAAAAACAGGTATTTTTGGTCACTACATTCCTTTTGAGATGACCGAAATTTAAAAATAGAACGCATCTCGTTTTTTAAGTTGTAAATTTAATTAAATTACGAACGTGAAAGTAATGAAAAAAAAAAGAATTTTGTCATCTCTGTCACCTTGCGTCTGCTGCGATGGAGGCGTTAATGATAAGATATGCGATAATTTCGTTTTCTGCTGTCTGAGATAGTTAAAGCAACATACGTAAAGTTGTCAGTCACAGGTTGGAAGTAATGCACAAAGTGTAATGTCTTAAAATGCACAATCTAATAGGATTTTATAAAATCGAACTGAACACACTAATAAATGGATATTTCGGCGTTAGCCATCTATATCCAGGGTCATAAAAATACCTCTAAATATATATTCACGTTTTCTTCACCAAGAATAAATTTTATCTCACTTACCTAAATATATCACTATTGCTTTCCTCATCACCCCAAGGGTTAACTGGAAGAAATCACTCTTAGTAATAAGTCCACCTTTGTGCAGTATTGTTGTTTTGCTGTATGTTTTCTCTGTAATTGTATTTTTGTTTATGCACAATAAAGAATGTATTCATTCATTCATTTAAAGCCCATAAGGATTATCAAATAAATCAAGATATTTTAAGATTTTTTGAACAGTAATTTTAATAATTTTTTTTTGGTGTACATTAACATATGAAATTATCTAACTCGGTAAATTAAACAACTTTATAATCAAGCTAGCTGAGGTTCCGCGGTTAGTTTCGTTATAAAAACAAAAATATTAACCAAGTTCCATTAATGATGTAAACTCGTAATGATTTACTCTCCACCTACGCAGCTGTCACTGTCGCCGGCTACAGATGACTCGCGCCTTTTTTCACAAAGACGCCATCTTGAAAGGTTATTAATGATGTCGTTTTCGTTAGTTAATTGTATGCTCCTTGCCCAAATTAGTTTTAATTTGTGCATCCCGCTACAATCGGATTGTTATTGCATACTTAGCGTGCAGTTTGATGTGATGAATCGTACCGAATACCTTGCGGTAGATTTACTGTGTGTAAATAAAGAGGCAAGCCGATTGGATATTAGCTAGGGGGGGATTTGGGACTGAACATGGATGGCTAAAATACCACATCTACCGTCATGATCTAAGTAATATGTGCCATGTCAGGGCCTGAGCCGGTAGTCTCAGTTGTCACCTAAATTGGCGTTACGGCAATCCGATCGACTGGCGTTTCCAAATGTATGGAGAAATTGAAGAGCGCGCGCAGCGGGCGTGAAGCGAACTAACATTTGCGAGTACGAGCTTGATTTGACAGCTTACTCAACGTTGCCGTAAATACGTCGACGTTGCCGTTTACGTCCACTCCGCGTTTAACTTTGACAGCTTGAAGAAGCAAAACCACAGATTATCTAGTAAGAACTTGTATGGAGTTTGACGTTTTTACGGAACTTCGAAGTTACGTAAACGCCAATTTAGGTGAGAACTGAGACTACCGGCTCTGAACATGCGGTGGCTATACCAATACCAAATCAGTCTACTGTAGGAATATATGCCATGTCAAGACCTGGACGTGGTCGCTAATACCAATAAAAAAATCGATTCAACATGTTCTACTTTCTACTAAGTTTATTAATAATCCATATAGTATAAAATTTATGAAATATTTAAAACTAAAAAATACCAAAAGAAGGCATTTTAAAAATTGCAATGGAGACACCTATTTTTACACATTTGCCTAACCTTCTACCACTTTGTATAATACAGTCAGTTTTCTATCAAATATATACACTGGAAAGAGAAGGAATTCCTTAGCATCTTTTACTCTAGGGTTGACGTGAGCATGACAGAAAGGGATCTCAAATTTGTCTCTATTTCCGGTGCATATATTTCGGAGGAAAGCAATTTTCGTCACCTAAACCTGAGTATCACAGCTTCTTTATTTTATTCAATACCTATCGTTTTCTTTTGCCGAATGCATTTCGAGTTGAACAGTCCGATCCGTCGACGCCGAGCCCACGTCGTCAGACTTTGATTTCCTGAAAAAAAACCAAAAAATAGTGTACACGGTTCTTAGACCATCGATCAGACTTGACATGTTATGCAAAATATACTAGTGTGCAGACACGGCACAAACTGCTTTAAAAAATTGATGAATATGCATGGAGCATGAAACTTGAATCCGGTACTTTCCGAAAAGTAGCTAAGTATAACTATAATCTAACAGGGTCTCAGTCAGTCAGTTAGTCAGCGTGTTTGCGTCCACTGCTGGACATACGCCTTTCCAATTTTTCTCCAGTCCTCCCGGCCCTCAGTGGTACGGAACACTTCTTTCCGCCGGCGCACTTGATGTCGTCGTCCCACCTGGCGGGTGGTCTTCCCAGAATCCGTTTTCCTGTCCACGGCCGCCAGTGTAGGACACGGTTACTCCAACGGTCGTCATCTCTTCCGCTGACGTGACCAGCCCACTGACATTTTAAGTACAGCAACAGGAGATCGAGTGGTAAATGTTCTATATCGCGCCCTACACCCACAACGAAAGAGATGCGGTATCCCTTCAGATTGGAGCAGATTTAGGTATCAATTCAATAAGTGCATTTCGTCATGAATGCGAGCTGCTCCATGGTTCGGAATCCATGTAAAACTGTAGGTGGTAGGGTTTAAGCACGCCCCGGTTGAAACCATCGCATTGGATGAAAACATGGTCGAAGTGGCAATGAAAAATTATCCGTGTTTTCCATACAGCTCAATGCAGCCGTGCTCATAAAGGGAAGGTCCTGGCATGGCAATCTAATTCCGTCAGGAATGTGGTGTAATGGACTATGGACTAATATCATAACATCATCCATTTAAAAAATATATATGATAAAGTTAAATAAATCAATTTAATTGAACCAATGAAGAAATTGTTCAATGAAAACATATAGCATTGATTTGAGAATGTTGTTAGGTAAACGAACAAAGATAATGAATACGGCAGTAGGTTAAAGAACATAGTTTTAAACATGACGTCTTAGTTTTAAATATTATGTCTTAGCTTAATTCATTATGTGGCCTTAGCATAACACGTAATCATACGTGTATCCACTAAGATTGATTTGTTAATCTCGCAAGGCCAAATAGTAAATGTTATAGTTTTTAATGTTGTTTCGTCTAGGTAATCATAATATAATCATACAATGATACAAATAGAAACAACTCATAAAGGAGAATGCCCAAATCCTGGCCCCTTAGAAATAAATCGTGTCATTTATTGACACATATGCGATAATCTATATTTATTATTAAACATATTTTGAACTATCTGAATCCCCATTTTTCACGACCGGTTACTCGTTAAATAACCAAAAGGAATTATTCACAATTACTTCTTTTCGTACTGACAATACGAATAAGACAAGGACAGAACATAGCTTAGTATTGTCACAAGACGTGTTCGGGTAGCCTGCTCCGTCCGGTAAGGGAGAAAAAAAAACGCGTAAATACGTATGTAAAATTATCCCTAAGACCAATGTGAAGTATTGTTGCTTATGAAATATCGAAGAGACATTTTTTTTTTTTTTTTTTTTATGTGACTGGACATGGATGGCTAATACCACAAGTTCTGTCATGGTATTAGCCCAACACACCACATGGGAACTAGGTGCCATGCCAGGACCTTCCTTATATTGCACGGCTACATTGAACTGGATGGAAAACACGGACAATTTTCATTGCCGCTTCGACCATCGTTCATCCAATGCGATGGTACCAACCCGGGCGGGATAAACCCTACCACCTAGTAAGTAAGGAAGGGGACCTACAGCTTAACGTGGAATCCGAACCACGGCCAGCCTCTCTCAACGGTCGAATGGTCACCCATCCAAGACCAGACCGGACCCAGCGTTGCTTAACTTCGGAGAGCGATCGCCGAAGTGTCGCGCCACTGGGCCACTGAGGCTGACAAAAAACTGACATTAAACTCTGTCCATTTTAATTGCGTTTGGACTGAAGCATTTTGCTCTACGCTGAGCTCTCTGGTGACTCTAAAATACAAATCTGTAAATCTATATCTGTATCTGTCTCTCAATAACTTTAAAACGGCCATGAATTTGGTCTTCAAAATTCATTACTCGAAAAGTTATGTTATTTTTGAAATTTAAACACTGGTTCGGAAGTTAGACACAAAAATTTTGAGGGGCTCAAAATGTATGGGGCAATGGGCATTCTCCTTTGTTAGACATGATAAATATCAGTCAAACATAGATGAATTAGTAGTTGAATTACCCATGATCATCACTGTTTTATTCATCTTAGGGCCAACTAAGATTGAGTGCTTACTTATTCAACATCGCCTGAATCTCGTCGAAGGTCTTCCCTTTCGTCTCCGGCAGCAGCGTCACGGAGAACACGAAGCCTATCGCGCAGCAGGCGGCGAGGATCCAGAAGGCGGAGTAGATGCCCCAGGACTGTTATAATTGAGTGCACACTTACTTATTCAACATCGCCTGAATCTCGTCGAAGGTCTTCCCTTTCGTCTCCGGCAGCAGCATCACGGAGAACACGAAGCCCACGGCGCAGCAGGCGGCGAGGATCCAGAAGGCGGAGTAGATGCCCCAGGACTGTTATAATTGAGTGCACACTTACTTATTCAACATCGCCTGAATCTCGTCGAAGGTCTTCCCTTTCGTCTCCGGCAGCAGCGTCACGGAGAACACGAAGCCTATCGCGCAGCAGGCGGCGAGGATCCAGAAGGCGGAGTAGATGCCCCAGGACTGTTATAATTGAGTGCACACTTACTTATTCAACATCGCCTGAATCTCGTCGAAGGTCTTCCCTTTCGTCTCCGGCAGCAGCGTCACGGAGAACACGAAGCCTATCGCGCAGCAGGCGGCGAGGATCCAGAAGGCGGAGTAGATGCCCCAGGCGCGCTCCGCGTCGCCGAAGAAACGCGTCCACACGAAGCCGGCGAGCCAGCACATGAACGAGCAGATGCCGGCGGCGAGGCACTTGGTCTTCACGGGGAACATCTCCGCTACCAGCACCCAGGGCACTGGGCCCACGCCTGCAGGTGGAAATGAAGCCGGCACATTAGCAGTGACTTGTCTTTGTGGGAAAGATAGTTGCTGCCGGTACCTAGAGCCCACCAGGCTAACACCGGCTGGAAGATCAGTGCGGTGAAAGGCCTAAAGGTGCACGGGAAAGTTTTGAGGCAATTAATTGCTGGGCTGCTGTTCCCATACATAGTAAAGCAATACATGGAGCAATATAAGGCAACCCCGATACATTTTCGGCAATTAATCCAGCGATATGGAGCGATATTGCTCCACATCGCTCCATACATCGATAATAAAAAAAACATTTTTTTTAGTTCAATGGCTCCATACCTTTCGGGTCGTCGGTGAGCTATGCATCGCCATGTATCCGTGCATGTTCTCCTTACATGAGGGCAATTAATTGCTCCATGAATAGTTCCATACTTGACCATAAACCACGTCGCCGAATATTGCTGGATGTTGTAACGACGAAATCGACAGGGATTGCTGCAAGATGATGGAGCTTCCCGTATACGCGTACCTTTAAATACATCTAACAGGGAATATCTTAGGTCACAACAGCCAGCGTAATGAAGGCACTGGTGGTGAGTGACACGCTCATATGGAACATCTTCGCCATCAAGCGGCTCCTGTTTAGGGCAGAACGGTCAGCATTATTGCAGCTACTGACGTCGAGATATTAGATCTTTAAAGAAATGTTTTTCAACTTTAGCACTTCGGCAGAAAGGTTAGCGTATTAGCACATATCTACAGTTTTTACGATTTATTGCTGAGGCTGTGCGTTTCAATAAACTTACCCAGTGTAAAGAGTATCATGTAGACCACGAGACATAGCAGCGGTATGAAAGTGACAGACGGGATGAACGCATACTTGTGCTCGTCTAGTATAGCGTAGACGCCAATGATGGCCTGAAAATTATATATTAAAATGTTAACATCAATCTAATAAAATCCATCTTTAGACAATTGTTAATCACTAAGGTAGAGCATATAGACTGAATAGAATGGGATATACTGCTGGCCGACAATATTATACAATGTTTATTGTTTATATATCAATTAGTGTAATCTAGTCAGATTTGAGTGTTACTTCATTTAATTAATTATTTATAAGTATTATTTTTTAATTGTGATTACGCCTATTGACGGCGGCAATGTTTTGCTCGAATCGTTTATTTTTACTAACATACTATGTACTTATCCAAGTGTGCAACACCACGAAAAGGATAAATATACAAAATAAATAATTAACAGAAATAACGTCTTACAAATATTGAATAGGAATGATAAAAGTCTAGAGATGGTGTTGCAATTCACATTTCATAATAAGTTTCAAATGGAAAAACATTCAAATGGAAACCGATGCATATCAGTGATATTTTTTTATTTTTAATGAAAATACTTAATTTATAGTTTAAATGTAGATATTTTCATCAGGTCTGCCTAGGCAAAATCAGCTAAAAAAGCTTATTTTAATGACGGTGTAACTAGTTCTGGTAATGACGGGAGATGACGCTGGTTAGAAATGTTATAGTACTAGCGGAAATAAGCAGTTACGTTGTATGACGTTAGCTATCTATTATATACCTTCTTCCTTAATCTATGGTTAGAGTAAGTCAATTCGAACCCTTTCAAGCCTTTTAGTGAGGTCCTGGCGTGTGCCATATGCCGCGCATAACATAAAAATAAAAAAATAAAATAACAACTACTACAAACAAAGAGAAAAAATATGTGTCGTGGAAATATGTGTACTGAAGTTTATTAAGGGAGAAATATATGTTTAGGAACAGAGCCTGCTAGTCCCAGCTGTCACCTAAACTGGCGCTTACGCAATTTCGAAGTTCCGTAAAAACGTCAAACTCCATACAAGTTTTTACTAAATATTCTGTGGTTTTACTTCTTCAAGCTGTCAAAGTCAAACTCGGACTTCCGATTTGTATGAAAACGCGGAGGCGGCGTAAACGGCAACGTCGACGTATTTACGGCAACATTGAGTAAGCTGTCAAATCGAACTCGGACTCGCAAATGTTAGTTCGCTTAACGCCTGCTGCGCGCGCTCTACAATTTCTCCATACATTTGAAAACGCCAGTCGATCGGTGTTGGTGCGTCGGCGTCGGCGTCGGCGTCTGGCGCCGGTTCAGGATGTCTTCTCTTCCGATTATGCCGCCGAGGTGAACCCGCTTCCAACGGCCGCAGGGAAAGAAATTTAGAACCCTGCGGCGGCGGGAAGGTGGTATAGCAGGTATGGTGCAGCGGTTCAGCCAGCAGGAGAGAAATGAAAATCTTCTTTTCGTCTTGTACGTTTCTTCTCCGGCGAGTTTCTTCTGATGGAGCTGGACTGGAACTGACAATTTTCTGCCGCCACGCCCGCCTTTTATAACACAAATAATGCCCATATTTATAGGGCGTTGGCGTCGCGACGGCAGAGACGGGAACTATCGCCCGCCCTCCCCTCCCGTGTCCTCCCCTCTGTCAATCTTGGCCGCCGGCCGACAGACTTTTCTTTATTTTGTCATTTTACGGGAGTGGAGGGTTTTCCTACATTTTCCAGCTTCCACCAGTCGAAGCCTCGCCGAAGTAAAAAACACAATATTCATGCATTTATTCACCTATTTTTTCTTTACATTTCAAATAATCTTATTCTAGTACAAAACTATTCTAATACAGTCATTTACAAAAAACATTACCTAGAATAAGATTAATACGTTAAAATAATTATATTTCACGTTTTATAAGTAACAGAGTATTCTATACATTTTCTGGTAATACAGTGCACCTATACAAAACTATCATATATCAACATGTGAAGAAAACAAACATGATTCAATTACAGAAGTTTTCAGGAAATTTCAACGGTTAAATATCAAGAAAATATGAAAACAAGTTATCCGCGGCTACCTAATTTATCACTTTCAGAGTCCCGGAGTGTCGCGGCCGCGCGATGGTAGCGACACCGGCGCCTATCAGAACTAATACTGGAATGTCAACTTCACTAAAACTGTTTTGCACAATTTCGCGAGGCCGGCACCAACATTCTCCCCTCCGTAGGACGTCGTGGAGGTCCTACTCCTGTCCTAGGGGGGCCGGTTCCTCCGTAGGCAGCAACACCAGGCGTCGTACCGGGCGTCGTTTCACGCCTGCCGTCGTCCGCACGTCGACCACCCGAACTCGTCCGTCCGGCCCGGGGAAGACCCGCTCCACTCGACCGCGCGGCCAGATGTTGCGCGGCAAGCTCGGGTCCACCACCAGGACGATGTCTTCCGGAGCGAGGTCCCGCTGGGTCTTCCCTGTGTGGCCTCGAGGTAGCAGGGTCGGCAGGTAGTCCCGAAGCCAGCGGCTCCAGAAGTGATCGGCCAGGCGCTGAGCAGTGCGCCACGTCGCACGCCCCACGAGGTCTCTATCGGTGGTGTGGACCGGCGCCGGCGCTCCCGACGACGTCCCCAGCAGAAAGTGGTTGGGTGTCAGCGCCTCTTCATCTTCGGGGTCGCAGGAGACGTGTGTGAGCGGCCTGGAGTTGACGATGTGCTCCGCTTCGCATAGCAGTGTGGCGAGGACCTCTTCCCGCGGCGCCCGCTCGCGCAGCGTCGCCGCCAACGCAGTCTTCACGGAGCGCACCATGCGCTCCCACACGCCGGCCATGTTGGGGGCCCCGGGTGGCAGGAACCGCCACTCGATACCCAGGCTCCCGGCTGCCTCGCCCAGCTGCTCCAGTTCTCTTCTCGCCTCCGCGAGCTCCCGGTTGGCACCCACGAAGTTGGTACCGTTGTCGCTCCAGATGACGGCTGGTGTTCCGCGTCGCGCCGCCATCCGGCGCAGGGCGAGCAGCATGGAGTCGGCCGACAACCCGGCCGCTAGTTCGAGGTGCACCGCCCGCGTGGTCATACAGGTGAAGAGGGCGCCCCAGCGCTTCTCGCGCCGACGCCCCACCGTCACCTCCATCGGCCCGAAGTAATCCACGCCGGTGCTGGTAAACGGCCGCTGATGATGACTGAAACGCTCAGCGGGTAAGTCACCGGGAGGGGGGAGGCGCGGCGCGTCCCGATGCACGCGGCACCACTTGCACGCGTGAGCCACTGCTCGTAGTGTGTTCCGCAGACGGACCACCCAGAATTTTTGTCGAATCTCATTCATCACTGTGGCGTGGTTACCGTGTTGCATTTTCTGATGGTATTCTTCCACCAACAGTTTTGTGTACTGATGGTCGCCGTGGAGAATGATAGGTCTCTTCAGATCTTCGCAGACTCCGCGCGCGGCGTTTATTCTGCCGCCGACGCGTAATATGCCATTTTCGTCCGGCGTTGGAGCGAGCGCGGCGAGTTGAGGAATTTTCTTTTCTTTTAAATCTGACTGTGCTGATTTAATCCATAATGTTTCCGCCGCATCGACGAAACGCTTTTCCAACATTATCCAGTTTTTCGTATCAGTTTTCACTCGATCGGGCCCGCTGGTTGACTTGCGCGATTTTTTTTTATTTAGCAAAGCTGCCGCGACCGTCGCGCCGCGCACGGCGGATGTCGGAACTGAAGGCCTCAGCAGCGCTACGAATTGAAGCACGCGCGCTGTAGTTCTTATCAAGCGCTTCCATCGCGAAAAGCGCTGAATGTCTGGCAAGGCCACGCGCGGATCGGCTTCTCTCGCCACAAACACTTTTTTCATTTCTTCGTCGAGCGGGCGATGCGGCGAGTCGTCGCCTGCTGGCCATTCGTTTTCGCAGTGTGCTAGGTACTCCGGTCCCGAGTACCACCAGTGCTGTCCGTCGAAGTTGTCCGGGGGAGCCCGCGTCGCGAGGTCGGCTGGATTTTCCTTCGTGGGTACCCATTTCCATTGTTCGGGTCGCGTGAGCTCCTGTACTTCTGCCACGCGGTGCGCTACGAACGGTTTAAATTGATTCGCTTCCGTCTTGATCCAGCTTAAAGCGGTCCGTGAGTCACTCCAGTAGATCACCCGGCTGACTTGAGTGCGATGCTCCTTCAAGATCGTTTCGGCGAGCCGTACGGCGAGTATAGTCGCTTGTAGCTCGAGGCGCGGAATCGATATCGGCTTTAGCGGGGCGACACGCGATTTACTCGCTATTAACGTAGTATGGGCGGGTCCTTCTTCCTTTGGGTAGCGCCAGTACGCTACGGCTGCGTAGGCGGTGGAACTCGCATCACAGAAGACGTGCAGCTCCGCCGTGTCCCCGACTTTCTGTCCATAGTATCGCGGCAGCCGTAGTTCTCGCAGGTCCGCTAGATGGCGCACCCACGCCGACCATTTTTCGTATTCTGGTTCTTTCAGTTTGTCGTCCCAGCCTATCCCACTGCGCCATACTTGCTGCAGAAGAACCTTCGCTTGAGTGGTGACCGGAGAGAGCAGACCGAGCGGGTCGAAAATGGACATCACCAAGCTTAGCATTTGTCGTTTCGATGGTCTTGCGATTCCCGCGGCGACGTCGCTCGGTACTCGGTGCAGGCTCAAATTGAAGGCGAGTTCGTCTTGCTCGGGCCGCCAGATAAGGCCTAGTGTCTTTTCGTAGGCCGCCTCGTGTGAAGTCAGATCCACGGCCCCAGTGCCGCGCCGGTCGGGAGCGACGTGTTGCAGCGCGGTCGATCGGTTGCTCGCCCAGCCTCGTATCTCGAAGCCGCCGGCCGCATGCACCGCAGTGACGTCACGCACGGTAGTCGCGGCTTCTATTTCGTCCGCGCAACTGTGGATCGCGTCGTCCATATAGTGATCCTTTATTATCACTTCTTTGATGTGCTCGTTCGGCGCATGACGTCTGGCGTTCTCATTTTTCACGTGCAGCGCGGTGCACGGTGACGATGTAGCGCCGAAAATTAGCGACTTCATTCTATACCTTTTCGGTACTTGGTTTGGGTTATCGCGCCACAGGAAACGCTGCGCGTCCCGATCTTCTTCACGAATTTGCACGCGCATGAACATTTCGCGAATGTCACCCGTCACCGCCACGGCTCCTTCCCGGAAGCGTAGGAGTACGCCCAGCAGCGGTTGCAGCATGTCCGGCCCGGAGAGTAGATTTTCGTTCAGGCTGGTTCCTCCCACGCAGGCGGCGGCGTCATGCACGATCCTTATCTTGCCTGGTTTATTCGGGTTCTTGACTGCGAAGTGGGGCAAGTACCATACGGCGCGGCCAGGGGGCGCGGGGGGACACGGCTCAGCGTAGCCGGAATCGAACAGCGCTTTCATTTTTTCTTTATATTGCCGCGCGAAATCTGCATCCTTTTGCATTTTTCTTTCTACTGAGCGCAGTCGTCTGAGGGATTGCTCCTCGCTCGGTGGCATGGCGACATTTTCCGTCTTCCAAAGAAGTCCCACTTCATAACGTCCGGTGTCAAGTTGCTTCGTTGTTTCAACGAGGATACGCATCGCGCGCTCTTGGGTAGGTACGCGCGGCGTGCGCGGGGCGACACCTAGCGAGTCCAAGGCGAAGCCATCACGCACTAGCTGCTTGAGTTCGTCGTCCGGTTCGGCTTCGCGCGCGTGAAGAGTGAAACAGGAATCGGTGCGCGCCGGCTTGAATCCGTGTAAGACCCAACCGAGGTCCGTTCGCGTCGCAATCGGTTGATTCTTGCTGCCGGTGCGCGTGCCCTTTGACACGAGCAAGTGCCAGTTATCCTGTCCCACCAGGACCGTAGGTCGAGCGTCGGCGTATTGTAGCTCTCTTTCTACGTCTCGCAGGTGCGCGCAGCCTTTCAGGACGTCCGCGTCGACTGTCTGCGCGTTGAGCCCAAGTTTGTTCACAGTGCGGGCGCCGACCAACGTGTGCCATGTGTCCTCGTAGCGGCCTCGCATCTCCAGGTTCACCAGGTTCAGGTCGGCCAGCGCGCCGCCAATGCCGTAGAGGCGAAGCGGCATCTGCCGGCCTTTCGCCCCCACCTTGTCGGCTGCAGACGACTCAAGCAGCGATGTCGTAGAGCCGTCGTCCAGCATTGCGTAGGTCTCGAAAGTGCCGCGGGGTCCGCGCAGAACGACCGGGGCGATCTTGAGGTAGGCCCGCCGAGCCGCGCCGGCCGCATAACACGAACTTGTACATGCGGCGGCAGCGTCGTCATCGGAATGCGGTGTTTCCGTCTCTCTCTCATCTTTCGTCTCTTTCTCACGGAAGTCGTGATGGAGCAGCCGGTGGTGCGGACGCTTGCACCCTTTTTCACCGCACGATTTTGCCTTGCAGGAGCCCCAACGATGTTTCCCGCGCAAACATTTGAAACATAATAGTGCTTCACGCACGGCGGCCCAGCGTTCGTCGACTGTCTTGTCGGCGAAACTCTTAAATTTGGACAGTGCGTGCGGCTCTCCACACACGTGACACAGTTTGTTGTCACCCGAGCGCGGCGGCGATGCGGCGGTGTCGGCGGCGTTCGTGTGGTGCGTTGCGCGAGCGGGGTCGGCGCGGGGAGGGGGGCGCGCGGGCGGAGCTCGGGCGGCGGGTGCGGTAGGCGGCGCGGGGCGAGGTAGGCGGCTCGACGTTTCTTGCGTCTTCCCATACTTGAACTTCATCGCTTTGTCTGCTTCTGAACACAGGAAGTCGCTGATGAGCTCCAATTGTGCTTGCCCGGAGTGCTCGTAGCGTTCGGCGTAGTCTCCGTAGCGTGATTTCTGCATCGGCGTGAGATGTTCCAAAATGTTCTTGATGAAGCGCGATTCGTCTTGATTTTCTTCGAAATGGCGCATCAGGTATGACAGATTTCTGATGCGGCACGCGAACTCGTCCAGAAGGTCAGGGCGGTGATCTTCTAGCGGTTTCGTTTGTAGGACCTTCCTTTTCATCGCTTCGACGAGGTCCTCCGGGCGTCCATATATGCGCTGCAGATCTTGCAGTACTTTGTCTGGGTCGCAGCCGCCGCTGAGTAGGTAGGCCTCCACTCGTTCTCTTGCACCGCCGGTGAGCGCCGTTCGGAGGCGCGTCATGTTCTCCGCCGGGGTGTAGGCGTATGCCGCGTTCGTCTCGCGGTATGACGCCAGGAAGGCCAGCCATTCCGATTTCTCGCCACTAAACCGAGGCAAGTCGCGGTGTCGTGGGTGCAGCAGCTGCGCGGGTCGATCGGCGAGCTTCTTCAGCTCAGCCGCCAGAGCTGCGATACCGGCGTCCGACGTGGCAGCAGACAATGGCAAGTCGCGGTGCGCCGGGGACGCGGCGCGGGGCGAGGGGCACCCAGCGGTGGGTCCCGGCCGCACGGCGGGGGCGGCGTACGCGGGGGCGGCAGCCTGTCCAGGCGCACAGCCATAACTCGCGAGACGTGTACTGCGTAACGCGGCGGCCTCCGGGGCCAGCGGTGGGGGGAGGGAAGCAGCTGCGGTCGCCCCACCTCGGGGTGGGGTCGCAATCTGCTTCGCGGGCCCGTCCCTCCCCTCCGTGACATCGTCGCGGAGCTCCGAGGCAACGTCGTCTTGCGAGGCTTCGTCCAGCTCAAGCTGCTCTTCCGCGCGAGCTAGCTCGATTTTCTGCGCAGTCAGTGCACGTACTCTTGCGATCTCCGCCTCTTCCCGTCTTCTTTCGGCCTCGGCGAGCTCGGCGGAGGCTACGTACTCCGCTCGCAGCCGGCGGAGGCGGGCGGCGGACGCGCTGGAGCGGTGCGACAGACCACTGAGCGACGCGGCTGGCGTGGTGCGATGCGTCGGCGTATGCGTCGGGATGACTGTGCCGTCCAGTGAGTTCTCTCGGCTGGGACTCGCTGGCCAGTCGGGAATGGCGGCCGCGGGTGTCGGGCCGACGGCGCCAGTGCGGCTGCTCGCGGCCAAACCGGAGTCGGTGGGCGGCGGCAACGGCGATGATGATGTCGGGTGCTGCTCTGTCTTCGCAGCCTTCCTGCTTCGGGTCTCCCTCGATGACATTTCGGATCCGCGTTCGAAGGACCAGATGTTGGTGCGTCGGCGTCGGCGTCGGCGTCTGGCGCCGGTTCAGGATGTCTTCTCTTCCGATTATGCCGCCGAGGTGAACCCGCTTCCAACGGCCGCAGGGAAAGAAATTTAGAACCCTGCGGCGGCGGGAAGGTGGTATAGCAGGTATGGTGCAGCGGTTCAGCCAGCAGGAGAGAAATGAAAATCTTCTTTTCGTCTTGTACGTTTCTTCTCCGGCGAGTTTCTTCTGATGGAGCTGGACTGGAACTGACAATTTTCTGCCGCCACGCCCGCCTTTTATAACACAAATAATGCCCATATTTATAGGGCGTTGGCGTCGCGACGGCAGAGACGGGAACTATCGCCCGCCCTCCCCTCCCGTGTCCTCCCCTCTGTCAATCTTGGCCGCCGGCCGACAGACTTTTCTTTATTTTGTCATTTCACGGGAGTGGAGGGTTTTCCTACATTTTCCAGCTTCCACCAGTCGAAGCCTCGCCGAAGTAAAAAACACAATATTCATGCATTTATTCACCTATTTTTTCTTTACATTTCAAATAATCTTATTCTAGTACAAAACTATTCTAATACAGTAATTTACAAAAAACATTACCTAGAATAAGATTAATACGTTAAAATAATTATATTTCACGTTTTATAAGTAACAGAGTATTCTATACATTTTCTGGTAATACAGTGCACCTATACAAAACTATCATATATCAACATGTGAAGAAAACAAACATGATTCAATTACAGAAGTTTTCAGGAAATTTCAACGGTTAAATATCAAGAAAATATGAAAACAAGTTATCCGCGGCTACCTAATTTATCACTTTCAGAGTCCCGGAGTGTCGCGGCCGCGCGATGGTAGCGACACCGGCGCCTATCAGAACTAATACTGGAATGTCAACTTCACTAAAACTGTTTTGCACAATTTCGCGAGGCCGGCACCAACAATCGGTTTGCCGTAAAAGCCAATTTAGTAGAAAGCTGGGACTGCGGGCTCAGTAGAGGCAGCTAAGTAATGAAGTCCAAAACATAGTCAAGAACCAACTGACCAGACATATAGTGAGTCCTGCCGTTGTAACACACATGAGCAGTCTCCTGCCGAGCCGGTCTATGACTAGGGGTGTCACACAGCTGGTCACCACCTGCACTCAAACATACATTAATGTATAGTTCACCTGTCAAAATGTCGACGATTCAAGGAAAGTGATATGTATGTATGTATAATAGACCGTGAAGCTAGGACACAATAATTAAAGAACGAATTAAATAAACATGTCGGCCAAGCACGGCATTGCACACCGGAAAACCGTAAGTTTTCAAAACATTATGTGCAGCGACGGTGAAAATCTAAGAACATTCCACTAAAAAGAACTACTTTACGAATATACTGCAAGGCTGCACCCAAACCAGAAAGCATACCATTCGCGGGTATTGCGTCTACCACCTGCTGTATACCCATAATTTGGAATTCTCCTACAGTCCCTCTTCCCGTAATGAATGCCTCCTACTAACACAGTGTTTCAGATAATACCTATATCCATTTATTTAACGCTTCATCTGCGTTGCGGACATTGCAATGATTGAACATTCAAACATATTTCCGTCGTCACCAAAATCGTATTTGGCATCAGCCGCTAGAGCCAGACCTAGGTTGACTCAAGTAAATACACTTTGCAGTCGCAGAACGTCTTGCATGTAGGCTAGTTTATTTGGTTAATTTTCCTCCTTTAATATATGCAGTATCGATATCTCAGTGGCGTATCACCTCGGTGTTCGGTCATCAAGATTAAGCAATACTGGGCGCGATAATGTTCTTTACCAGCGGGAGTAATAGATCAACCACTGTAAACTAGTTAGTAAGTATCAATGAAAAAAAATATGTAATGACCAACCTGGTGAAGTTACTTGTCGGCTGTTCTTCGCCAGAAGTAATCGAACCGACAGAGAAAAAAACCAATCCGAGTTGGAATATAGAAACTGAAACTGACCGGCAGTGCAATTACGAAGCACAAAATTGGGTGTAGGTTGCTGTACTTACAGCAATATGACAGCTTTTGCGATTACGAAATCGATGCATTCACAAATGGTGAGGCACTCAGCGCTACCCGCAGCAATTAGGTCAACTCCATACATTTCGCGTCGAATCGGTATTACAAAACGGCAAAGAACTGTCAAACGCGGGGAGGTAAACGCCTATATCGTCTGCTCGTCTAGTCAAGTACCTCAAAAGTAGACCTATTGTCGACACAGATTGGTCCGTGCTGGATGTAGGTGGATGAAAAACGGCTTCGTAATCGCTTTTTAGAAATGACGGGGGCGCACCTACACGTACCGCGGCACCATCCTCAAATTTTGCGTAATCGCACTGCGGCAGTGCAATTACGAAGCACAAAATTGGGTGTAGGTTGCTGTACTTACAGCAATATGACAGCTTTTGCGATTACGAAATCGATGCATTCACAAATGGTGCGGCACTCAGCGCTACCCGCAGCAATTAGGTCAACTCCATACATTTTGCATCGAATCGGTATTACGAAACGGCAAAGAACTGTCAAATGCGGGGAGATAAACGCATATTTCGTCTGCTCGTCTAGTCAAGTACCTCAAAAGTAGACCTATTGTCGACACAGATTGGTCCGTGCTGGATGTAGGTGGATGAAAAACGGCTTCGTAATCGCTTTTTAGAAATGACGGGGGCGCACCTACACGTACCGCGGCACCATCCTCAAATTTTGCGTAATCGCACTGCCGGTTCTTGATGGGTGACTGTCTGAGCTTTAAACGTTGTCGTAGTTCGGATTGTACATTAAACTCTTCCTTACCAGGTGAAGAATGAAAGATGGGCGAGCTTAGGTATGGTTAGCATAAAAACAATACAGGTAAATGATATTCATAACCGAGCTATCTCTTACGCATACTTCAACACCTATCCAGATACGTGTCTAATGCAAGTAAAGCCCACTAGACTTCGTGAATTGCAAAAACGATACCAACCTGTACCACCCCCATTATAATAGTGCCCTCAGCGGCCGAGATACTGGTCCCAATTTTCACCAGCAACCCCTCCATGTAGAACAGCAGGACATCTATCCCAGACAGCTGCAGCAGCATGGCCAAGAACACGCACATCCCCAAGGCCTTCGCGTTGCCCTTGGTGGCCCAGAGGTCAGATATCTTGGGCTCCGTCTCGAACTCCCGGGCTATCATCAGCTGCAGTTGGTCCAGCTCGGGCTGGACTTGCTCCTTAGTGAGCCCCCGTAGGTCTTGGAGGACCTGGGACGCTTCTTGTGTTTTGCCTGAAAATTTCATGTAATATTGAAAAAAAAAAACCGGCCAAGTGCAAGTCGGACTCGCACATAAAGGGTTCCGTACCATCGTAAAAGATTGAACACAAAAAAATCTGGTCAAACAATGAAATGGAAGCCAAATATTTGTTGTTATAGCGGCAAAATAAATACACACTCTGTGAATATTTCAGCTGCCTACCTATTACGGTTTATGAGATACAGCCGTGTGACAGACGGACGGACGGAAGGACGGACGGACGGACGGACGGATGGACGGACGGACAGCGGAGGCTTAGTAATAGGGTTTCCTTTGGGTACGAAACCCTAAAAAAAGAAATAAAAAAAAAATAAAAATAAACTGTTACCCCTCTAAAAATGTTTGAAATCATCGTTTTATTGTAGTCGTATCTACATATGTATTTCGCGAAATACGTTCATATTTTGCCGTAACTTTGGAGGCTGGCTTGGAGGCAAAGCATTTCCTTTCCAAGCGAGGGATAGTGGTTTAACAACGTGGATCCACCGATTTATTCTTCTCTGAAAGATGCACACGTGTAGTTCATATGAATACGAGTCACCCGAGGAATCAACCTGTGTTTATACGAAACCGTCGTTATGAGGAATATTGTACAGTTTCTCTGATTGCAGAGGGAGGTATTTTAAATTTCTAATAAGATCGTCGGAAGACGCTCCTAATTACTCCGTTAAATACCCATCTGTATTTAACGAGCTGCCGCCTGAACTTAGGTTAAATTTAAGTGTATCTAAAGTTAAGACTAGTATTAAGGAACATTTGTTAATTAAATTGTAAGGTATCTAAATATGGATTAATTGTCATAGTTATGCAGGTTGAAATTAATTGCTGCTTTGCTTCTAGGATAAGTTGTGCGTGTAATTTTTGTAGTATTTCACTTTTTTTCATGTATTTTTTTTTTCAAGAACGATTTTGTTATTTTTTGTTCTAATCTCTCGATGTTTTTATTGTTTATTATAATTTTTGCTTTTTTTGTTTAATTTTGATTGTATGATTTTAAATGTAATTTTTGTGTTTCGTTACTCAAAAAATGATTGTAATCGCTCGCTCGTGTGCTCGTGTAATGCTGTCACACGCAGATAAGCTATAGCTTCGCGTGTACAGGTGCAGTACTTTTGTTTAGAGTTATATTTATAAAATAAACGCCACGATGGTGGCACTGAAACTGAAACTGAACCAACTCAAAATTACTCATAAATACTTGAAACATACTTAATCAATGAATCGAAAACAATCCAGAGACATACATAGGGTAAATATAACCTCTACGTGATAGTCTTGACACAGTTTTATGTGGCGCCATCTGCGCAAAGCTTTGCGCCGTCTTCCCCAATATTTGTTAAACTGCGTTTGTGTGGGGAATATACATAGCTTACGACCCATTCGTAGTACAGTAATCGTTGGTGCTGGTGATTTCTTAATACACACCTTTGAAGACCAGGAAGAAAGGCGTCTCCGGGAGCAGCAGCACACAGAAGACGTACAGCAGCGAGAGGATTCCTCCGACCAGGGTGACGGTCCAGTAGGACGTGTAGGGTCCGATGAGGTAGGCCAGAAGAAATCCTACGTTGATGAAGAGAAGGAAGAAAGAGCTCAGAGCTCCCCGGATGGCGTCCTGGGAAGTCAAGAAGTGATTAATGGGAGTCGTTGGACGGGAGTTGAGATCGAAAACGTATAGCGGCAACGTGGCCACGTTCCATTGATAATAGCGCCGTAAGGAATGCATTCCCATTCCTACGCCAAAAGTCCGGAATTACCTCCGGAATAAAGGTTCAATTTTACTTCAAGAACCCGTCCAGAACCCACAAAAACGTGGGTTGGTTATATTTCTACCCCGGAGTGGCTATAATCTCACTCTAAAAAGGTTATATTTCCATCCCGAAGTGGCTAAAACTTATATCGAATCAAAAAAAAAAACGTCACTCTGGAATGCCGGGTACTCCAGAAAACCTCAAAAATATTAATTCGGATCCTTGTAAATTTGGAATGAGCAAGACCGGCCAAGTGCAAGTCGGACAGCCTTTCGGACGGACGGACGGACGGATGGCCGGATGGCTGAACGAACGGACAGCGGAGGATTAGTAATAGGGTTCCGTTGGCACACTTTGGGTACGGAACCCTAAAAATGTTCATTATAATACAGTTATTATTGGTATTCTTCTTTATATTATATCTTTAGTAGTTAAGCGGAGTCGATAATTTTAAATATCCTGAAAATAAATGATATATACGTAAATATATGTTTTAAACATTTTTATTTAAAAAATATTGAAACCTGCTGATTCCGCAAGAAAATGCAGTGAGGCGGCAGGCGTGCGCCTCACAATAATCCATCACATGATCCACCTCAAATGATCACTCACTTACCTCAGCGATCTCCCCAATGTACACGGGCACGATAGCAAACTGCATGCCGACCGCGCACCCCCATACGAGCCGAGCCACGTACAGGGTGGGCAGGTCGGTGGACACGCCGGCCAGGATCCAACCCAGTATCAGTGGCACGTTGGAACCGAGGATAGTGTAGCGGCGCCCGATCCAGTTAGACGCCGGTACAGTGATCAGGGGACCTGGAAGTGCAGGAGATTAATGGAACTGACACGAGCTGAGCCACGTACAGTGACGGTAGGTCGGTGGACACGCCGGCTAGGATCCACATCCAACCCAGTATCAGTGGCACCTTGGAGCCGAGGATGGTGTAGCGGCGCCCGATCCAGTTAGACGCTGGTTTGGTTGCCAGTCCCATCATTCCTTCCTAGCAGCTCATAAAATTACCCCTTCCGAACGAGGGACCATAGCCATACAGACACAGCTCACAAGATTACTCTTCCAAATAAGGGGCTGCAGCCATACAGACACAGATGAAAAGATTTACCCTTCCAAACGAGGGACTACACCTATACAAACACAGCTCAAAAAATTAACCCTTCCGAACTAGGCACCACACCCATACAGCTCACAAAATTAGAAAAAACACTTAGTAAAATTTAAAAGGCGCCATCTAGTTGTGGTGTTGTAACCACCAAGAATAGCTCTCGGAATAGCTGCTACTAGAATATCGATCCTTCCGGTAGATGGATTTCGCAAAAATGGGCGGTGCATGACTCCACCATGAAGCGATTTTCCCCCCGCTTTCCCGCACAGTGTCACGCTGCGATCCTTAGTAATATGAGTTAAAAACATCTCCTCTCTACCTCTATCCTCCGTCGACCATACAGACACAGATCAAAAGATTTACCCTTCCAAACGAGGGACCACACATATATGTACAAACACAGCTCAAAAAATTAAACCTTCCAAACGAGGGACCACAGCCATACAGTCACAGCTCAAAATATTAACACTTCCAAACGAGGGACCACAGGAATACAGACACAGCTCAAAACATAAACCCTTCTAAACGAGGGACCACAGCCATACAGTCACAGCTCAAAATATTAACACTTCCAAACGAGGGACCACAGGAATACAGACACAGCTCAAAACATAAACCCTTCTAAACGAGGGACCACAAGAGTACAGACACAGCTCAAAATATTAACCTTTCCAAACGAGGTACCACAAGAATACAGACAAAGCTCAAAAGATTAACTCTTTTCAACGAGGGACTACAGCCATACAGTCACAGCTCAAAATATTAACTCTTGCAAACGAGGGACCACACCCATACAGACACAGCTCATAAGATTAACCCTTCCAAACGAGCGACCACAAGAATACAGACACAGCTCAAAATATTAACCCTTCTAAACGAGGGGCCACAGCCATACAGATACTTACCAAACATGCCACCCAGCACGAGCAGGGAGCCGACCCAGGACTCCTCGTATTCCTCAATCGGGTGCTCCAGGGGCGAGGTGTCAGCGTTGCGGAGCTTGGGCAGCACGGGGGACGTCCAGCCCATGGACATCCCAGTGCAGAGGCTGCCATAGCTCACTGTAGGGCAGAGAATAACTCTGGGATTCGGATTCAATGATAGATTCTGATGCAATTTACTAAGAATATCGAATTAGAGATGAAAGTATGAAGGAGGAAATTCACAGGGCGGAAAAGGGTTTAAGGCTATTCCGACCCATATAAAGTTGTTTGCACACATAACGCAAAAAGTATTGCACTTTAAGCCACGAATTAATAATAAAAGTTTAAAATAGTCATATTACTTGCAGCGAAAACAATTTCACAATTTCAGGATTATTGGTTTTGTTACAATTTATTTAAATACGATTTTTATTTAACAGCGCCATCTAACGGTGTAAAACTTCTAATCGGCAATTACAACGAAACCATTAAACCTGAAATTGTGAATATGTTTTCGCTGCAACTACTAGGGCTATATTTAATATTTTTGACGAATTCGTGCCTTAAATTGCAATACTTTTTGCGTTCTGTGTAAAAAAACATTGTATGGGTCGGAACATCCTCTGTGGCCCTATTCTTGGAATTCCGTGCTAAGTAATCAAAAAGTTGTCAAACAGAGTTCCTCTACGGAAAAACTTGAATAATTGAAATGCCCTGCTCCGGAATCTTTCCGTCGAGAGGGACTGCAAGATTATTCCATGGGATTGCTTTGTAAAGGTCAAATTTGTGCCCGCAAGAGCACGCTGTTGAAGAAGCGAGAAAGGTTGGATGTGTTATCACTACATAGTATAAAACAAAGTTGCTTTCTCTGTCCCTATATTCCTATGTATGCTTAAATCTTTAAACTACGCAACGGATTTTGATGCGGTTTTTTTAATAGATAGATCGATTGAAGAGGAAGGTCTATATGTATAATAACGTCCATTAAATAGTGGAGAAATACTATTATTTTTAAGGTTTCTAATGTGATGTCGTAAATAATTACATTTTTTCCGCTTACATTGCAAACGCAGGCTGAACTTGACCAGCCCGAAATCAGTCAAAAACGACATTGACCCGAGCGGAGCCGGGTACCTCAGCTAGTAGATACATAAATAATAGTAGGCAAATATTGCCAACGTCATACAAATGTTGAATAGGAATATCAAAAGTCAACAGATGGCGTTGTAATATATATTTCAGAATACATTAAATAGAAACCGATGATTATCAATGATATTTTTTATTGACAATGGCATCACTTAATTTATAGTTAAAATGTCACGTATTCATCACGCCTGCCTAGGCAAAATCAGCTAAAAAACTTAGTTTAATGATGATGTAACTAGTTCTGGCAGTGGGGAGATGGCGCAGGATAGAAATGTCATAGTACCAGCGAAAATAAGCAGTTTCCAGCGAGTTTTGTATGTTATGATGTCATGATGTCATTAATGGATATATGTAGTTTCGTAACATACATATTGTACCCACACTCAACTTGTGAGGATTTGGAGGACAACATCTTCAATCGCCTTCATCATCTGAGCGGCAGTAACTCACTGGTGTTCGGGATATATAGCTAAGCTTGAGTAACGCTTGCTATGTCTTCAACAGTATCCATGTAGTAAGATTGAATTGTAGTAATATTTTTCAGATGTAGGCACCATCTAGATTTTTTAAAGATATTGCAATCGTTTCGGTTAAATCAACTGAGAGTCACGTCTGTACGTTTGTTTTTATTTGGCCTCTAAAAATGTCTATACAAACACAAAAAGGCATATACCATGCATACAAAAACGTTCAGACGTAACTCCTAGTTGATTTATTGGATGTGTCAAATAAAAAAAAATCTCTTAATTTGTCTGAGGGAACATGCACGAGCCATTGTATGGAATTTGATCACTCATTCATTGGCTTCCATTATTCTTGGCGTCAAAATACGACTTATTGCAAAGGGACAAGTCTGTCGATTTTGACAGAGATTTTGGCGCGAAAATCGCATTAAAAGCACCCTTGTATATAAATATTTTCCACTATTTTATGCGATTAAAACAAGATAGCCAGAGCCCGACGTCGATTAGTTAGAGAAGCTTGGAATAAATCTTTCGAAATATGACCAACCCGATATAACGCGTGAAACCGGTTTTTTTATTGTTTCGTTAAAGAAATTTCAAAAAGTTAAACATAACCTTAACTTAATTATATTTAAATAAAATGTAATAATATTATTTATTATTATATATCCGCTCGTAGGGTTAAAGAAATATATTTATTGGACATGAAAATATATTACTTTATGAGTTATTTAGCCTGGTTTTCACCAAGTGCTGATTTATTTTAGTCTTTGTTACTAAAGTGTTTTAAGTGTCAAATATAAAAGATTTCATTCATGTTTTCGCCACAAAGCATTTTGGTACAGGCCATTACGCTCGCTGCATTTCCTCGCTGTAGCCAGTACGACCCTGTCTACAATACCTTCCATAGCGATAATCCCCTGAATATTATTTTAGTTTCGAACCCAAATTTTTGACAAATAATTTTGTATCCCTATGCAAACACCTAAATTCTCTTCCGCAAAAGCAACGAATTCGTAATTTACTTTAATTGCCGAATATTTTGAGTATTTTTTGCTGCTGGTCCTGACGTGTTTTATTAAAATAAATATTAGTAAATGTCAATATCAGCACCAAACATGAAAAAGAATACGCTAGAGACGTCAGGTCTTCAGCATTTTTTCATGCAAAAAATATCATTTTCTAAAGTATTTTTTCAACTTTATTGGTAAAGCGTTAGCTGAAATTAAACATAGTTTTTTTCATGTTCTCATTCCATAAGGTTCAGGAACTTATCGCAATCAAACCATACGAATTGGCTAGTATATTAATCTTAATGGAATGCAAGAAATTGCAAAAGGCGAAATAGGAATCTCGCGTGCGGGACGAATGTCTACGGAATCCAATTGCCTCACAATTGTAACTATCAATTCTCACAGCAACTTCTACTAAATCCAAAACCTTGATCACTGTATTTGCATGCATTATTTAACAGGAGCAAGAACAAGTTTCAAATGGAACCATACCGACCTAACGACGCGTACAGGTACTGCCGCCATTTTAGCCTCAATTCCTTCACAAAATCCAACCGAACCATGGTCACAGTGGGTCACTATACGTCTCTTTCGGCTCCCATCACTCTTGGGTTTGATAACAAGGAATCAATCGAGTCTGGTTTGTAAAGATAAAGCCGCTCGTCGACTTGCCCCTCTCGTCCGGCGTACTACAATTAAATGCCGTCCGGACGTGAAATATTTGTAGACAAACTGTCAATGAAAAGACAGATTAAAAACCAATCATTGTGTAGTTCTATGCAGAGTGGTTTTGGTATTACTCGCTCTTGAATAAATATCAAAATATTTGCAGATATTGTGTCTAATTCTCGAACTGACGTTCGAACAACTTATGGTGTTTTTTATTCGTCAGTATGTACAGTGGGCAGTAGACCAAAGATACCGGAAATGGCTCTAGCAAAAGATGAACAGACAAAATACTTTAAATTCTGGCAACATTTTTAAAGGAGACTATACATACAATCGTTGCGTAAAGCATCTATTATTCAACTGTATATTCCCCTATGAAAAAACCTTGACAATTTCTGTTACAATAAAAAAATCATGTTTACTTCAAATTGAATGTGATAAGTTTGGTCTGTTTTCCACTGTACATGTCGGTCCAGTTCGGCATTGCGCACCGGAAGAATGTAAGTTTGATAAATATGTATGTATTATTTTTCTGTAAAAACCTGTTTATGATTCATGATTACCGTTGTGAAATATCGATTGTATGTTCCAGAAGGAAACGTGGTAGTTCCTTGTTATTATAATTATATTAGATTATAATCAGACACTCACTTAAACAACTTTACTTAAAGACTGTGTTAATAACCAAAACTGACATTCATAGATTACAAGGAAGTGACTAAGTGAACTGCCATTAGAACAAAAAAAACTTACAAAAATGAAAAGTGGTAACTGTGGTTGCTGTCTAAAATAAAATAAATAAATTTAAATAATGATTCAATTATATTTTAATGCCTTTTTGTAATGTTTTTGTTTTATATTTTTCTCTAAAGTAAATCAATAAATAAGTGAAAGAAAAAACCATATTAAATCGGTCACATCGATTTTTTTCTGACTGGTACATTACATATAACTGGTATTTCGAATTTTAGATATCCGTCAACAATTATCTAGATAAATATAGTGAACAAAAACGAAACAACGTCTGAATTGATCTTGCACTCACACTTACAAAGTTAAAGATAATTATTTCATACGAAATATCTGAATATCAGAATCCGTGACACAGGGGGGCAAGTGGACAAAGAGCCTTAGTGACAGGGTAAATTATTCCGCGGTTCACGGTTAATTGCCAAGTCTTAGAGAATTCCAAGGCACCGCAAAAAATTAATGAGTACGCATGTTGGTCATTAATCGAGATTAGCACTGTCATTTATCTGGAGAAGCTTGAGCACGGCGAATTACGTTTGAGAAGGCATTGGATTGTGCACTCTTCAAATACAAAAAAATTCAGCAGCGAAAAGAAAAAAAACCGAAAGCGAGAATAACAGTGAAAAAACGGGGTATAGAAGGAGTTTTCTACAAATTATGGAGACAATTGTTTTCTTTCCATAGAACACTTAATACATTTCAGGCCATTGAAGAGATTCAGGCTCTCAATTTTTTTGTGATGTTTCTCGTGTTTATTGTTTTTGTCTTTGATTTTTGTTTTGTCTCATATTATGTTTCTTTTATAATGAAAATGGTTCAGTATCTATTGAAGACGAATCTTCTGAACAAACGGGCCAGAGAGGCCAGCTTATTCCAGTTCTTGTAAAAAAAAAATAAGAAGCAATGTCACTTGGTTTAGGGTCATACATAATGTTTTAATATTTACACTGAGAAAAAATTATTGTTGGCCCAACAAAGAAACTTTAACCCTGGAGAGCCGTCATAGTGAATTGGTTGCAACGACAACCTTTATTTTGTCGACCATATATACAATCTAACAAAGTAATTCTAGCAAAACATACTAGACATTGTTGCGCTCGCAACTTCCACTTTGTTACACTAACAAACAGTGACCAAAGTTGTTACAGTAACAAATTCGACTTTGTTTCAATGACCAAAAGTAATTGACAAAATAAAAGCTGTCCTGAGAAATAAGCTCGATTCGTTATAGTAACAACTTATTTTGATGCTTTAACAATTTTTTTTCTGACAACGTGATTTTTGTCACTTTGTCAGCCTACTTTTTTCTCAGTGTAATGGGTTCCGTACCCAAAGGGTACCAACGGAACCCCTCTAACTCCTTACTAACCCTCCGCTGTCCGTCCGTCCGTCCGTCTATCACAGGGCTGTATCTCATGAATGTAGGCAGCTGAAATATTGTAAGATGCTACGGAACCCTTCGTGTGCGAGTCCGACTCGCACTTGGCCGATTTTTCATGATGAAAGTTAGCATTCAAACAAACTAATATTTTGTTTACTAAAATGTATGGTTAATTTAGTGACTGCGATCAATAGCATCGATATTTAGGATTAAGTTATTAAAATAATAATTGCGAACTTGAGAAAACTGTGATTACAGTACCGGAGCGGCTAGACTACGTGGCCCGGGAACTGGCCTAGCGTACCAGAGGTCTGGGTTCAATTCCGACATGCACCACTCTTTCTCTTTCCGAGTTCGATAAGTGCATTTCGTCACGAATGCGAGCTGCTCCATGGTTCGGAATCCATGTAAAACTGTAGGTCCCCTTCCCCTACTAGGTGGTCTAGCCCGCCCAGGTTGGTACCATCGCATTGGATAAAAAGACGGTCGGAACGGCAATGAACATTTCAATGTTTTCCATCCAGTTCAATGTAGCCGTGCACATAAAGGGAAGGTCCTGGTGGACGGCTCGTGATTCCTTCGGGAGTGCTGTTTGTGTAGTATTAGCCATACATGTCCAGTCAAATAAAACTAGCTAGTAGGGGAAATATAACCTACATTTTACACGTTTCCCTAAGATCCAACTCAGAGAGAGAAAGAAAGTCGTGCGTGAACGTGGCGGGAATTCGAACCCACGACCACTGGCATGAAAGGCAAGGCCACCCGCCCCTGAGCTACGATCGGGCTTTCACAAATATGTTTATTTTAGTTTTGTCCTAAATGTTACCGGTACCACAGAAAAGGCATTTTTTTATGTAACAACCCTTACAAACCACATGGGAACGAGGTGCCATGCCAGGACCTTTCTTATATTGCTCGGCTACATTAAACTGGATGGAAAATACGGATCATTCAATGCGATGGTACCAACCCGGGCGGGATTAACCCTACCACCTAGTAAGAAAGGAAAGGCACCTACAATGTTACGTGGAATCCGAAGCACGGCCAGCCCTAACGGTGGAAAATGGTCACCCATCCATAACCTAACCGCGCTCAGAGGTGCTTCACCAAGCTTATCTTATCGCAAGGCGTCGCACCACTGGGCTACGAGGCTGACAAATTGCAATTTTTGAATTTTATAGTTGCTAACCATAACGTAGGCCGGTTTATAATGTAATCTAATAATAAAGGTAGGAAATGAAATGTCCAACCAAAACGTTAATTTATTTGAAACGCCTTGAAAGATGTTATTTTTGTATAATTCCATGGTGATTTCAACTATGCACTCTGTGAGACTTGAAGTAAAGCTTAAAATGAATTGGTGTTGTAATGCCTGTGTAAATAACAAGTGGAAGTCAAGGTTGAGTCAAGGACGTCCAACGTTCGTCGGACTGGTTAAATTATAACTTTTTGCTGTTTGTCTAAGTAGAACGAAATTCTTAATTGTGTTAAGGTAGTATCAGACCTCAACGATGCATATAGGAAATCTAAGAATCGGATATTTTAAGAAATGCTTTCTTTGTCCATTGTCCCAGGCACAACTGTGCACGGCGACTGCCATTAAATTAGTGAAATCATCTTTCACGCCTCAATGTTTCCCTACGCCTAAAAGTTGTTAGATTTTAATTAAAAAAAAATAACTTGAGCTGTCCATATCTTTTTTTGTAGAAATATCTGTATATTTTAGTAAAAAAAAACGAAAATAAACTGAAAAACCAGTTTTTTCCAATCATTATTGGATAATATTTAAAAAAATACAGACGGATATTTCGACACTACATTTGAGAAAAAAAAAATTGATCTAAATATACTTTTTCGTACTAAACATGTCCGTATGTACTGTACGTATGTATGTACGTACGCTGTAGAAATTATATTATTCATTTACTTGTTACTATGTAATTAGTTTTCACAAATTGACGAATGTAAAATTATAATTATGATTAACAATGTTAAATGTGAAAATGTGACGATTCCGAGTGCAGCAAGTGATATTAATGTATGTATTATCGACAGTGAAGCAAGGACACATTAATTAAAGAAAGGCCCTGTATAAAGACGCAATACCTACCCGCACATGGTATGTGTTGATGGCTCGAGTCGAGACGTGCAGTATATTCATAAAGTACTTCTTTTTACATGGAATTATCTTTAATTAATGTGTTCTTGCTTCACGGTCGATTGTACATGCATAAATATCACATAAATAAGTATACCTAATGCACAGCCTCACTTTTTACAGTGTTTTTTAGGGCTCCGTACCCAAAGGGTGAAAACGGAACCCTATTACTAAGCCTCCGCTGTCCGTCCGTCCGTCCGTCCGTCCGTCTGTCACAGGGCTGTATCTCAGGAACCGTAATAGGTAGGCAGCTGATTTTTTTACAGAGTGTGTATTTATTTTGCCGCTAGAACAACAAATAGGTAAAATAAAATAATAATAAAAATTAAAGGGGGACCCCATACGAAAAACGTGATTTTTTGGCGTTGATGGTACGGAACCCTTCGTGTGCGAGTCCGACTCGCACTTGGCCGGTTTTTATTTAACTGGGGGCAGGGCGGGGCAGTTGACTAGAGCTTTATGTACTTTAACTGTACAAAAAAAAGTTTGGTCTTGTGCGATGGTACGGAACCCTTCATGTGCGAGCCCGACTCGCACTTGGCAGGTTTTTTTATACCAACTCAAATTGCTAGCTACCTACCTATAAGGCAGCGAGCGAAGGTATTGCATTAATTAATTCTGGCATCTCAATTAAGACAGTTTTGTAAACTGCTGAAAACGACGCCAGGGTAAAACATTGGATTTTTAAGCTTGATCACTTTAGTGGGTTATGTATGTCTAGTCAGGGATTCGATTTCTGGACTAGATTTTTGTATGCAATTGACATGAATGGCTGTTAGCGTTTGATAACTCGATCACCTCATTATCCTCTTAGGAGGTTCCATAAATATACTTTTTCGTGCGTCGCTTTTTCTAAGGAATGTGATGTGCATGCATGTATAAACGGCCTTGAAGCAAGAACACAACAATTAAAGACCCCTGTAGAACCCAGGGTTCTTTCTCAATGAATGTGTCCTTGCTTCATTGCCGGTTATGCATGCATACATCACAATGTTCTGTTTATTTTCAAAATCGAATTATCCTTTCTTTTTGTTGAAATACTTATTCAGTTTTGAGCGCCGTTTGACATAGGCATACAATATTTCAGGAGGTACCGGCATGGCGCTTATTCTTTCGGGAATGCGGTGTGCTGGTCTATGACATGTTATCCATGTCAAAAGAAACACAGCTACACAAAAAAGACACATAGTAGAATGTCAGTTGGTCAGAGCGTTGGCCGAATCACAAATATTCTTTAGATTCTGTCGTAACCTTGTGAAACGGACTGCCGCGCCGCGCCGCTGCCATGCGGCGCATTTCTCTTTGTACAGTCACAGGTTTCTATGTCGTTACACAGGTCTTGCACATTTTAAGCGTTACAGGTGGGGTTAACTCGCGAAAGCTTTTCTTTATGAAGTAAATTAGGGAATTGGTTTCTTTTACAATGTCCGTGATATGTGTTTCACATCTAATTTAAAGATAGAACGATACCCTTAATACCTATGTATTTTTGTGGTGTTACTGTATCTGTTACAGGTGGTAGGGAAGTTTCGGGGTTTTCTTGCCTACATGAACTGTCCATTTTTGAGCATTCAGTTTTATGAGCTGTTCCGAGGTCATAATATATTACTATTTGTCATCACTACATAGTATAAAACAAAGTCGCTTTCTCTGTCCCTATATCCCAATGTACGCTTAAATCTTTAAAACTACGCAACGGATTTTGATGCGGTTTTTTTTAATAGATAGAGTGATTAAAGAGGAAGGTTTGTATGCATAATAACATCCTTTAAATAGTGGATAAATACTGTTATTTTCTAGGTTTCTAATGTGATGTCGTAAATAATTACATTTTGTCCGCTTAAATTGTAAACACAGGCTGAACTTGACCAGCCCGAAATCAGTCAAAAACCACATTGACCCGAGCGGAGCCGGGTACCTCAGCTAGTAATATATATTTGTCGCAATACTTGGAGTCGTCGGCAAAGAATTTGAAGTTGCATTCTGTGGTTGCGTGCGGATATATTTTGTACAGAATTGTTGCCAGACGAATCTCGGATCCGACAGTGTTTCATTGATTCTGACTTGTAGTTATCTGTTATTTAAATAGAGTTCGATCCGGTTTAGTAGTTGCGTCGTAGTCATAGGCATAGAATGTAAAGGCATGCAGAGTCAACTGACGGATGAGACCAAAAACGTTTGATACAAAATGTACTGAAATTTCCATTTTTACTCAAAACAATTTCTAAATCGCTGTGTAGCTTCAAAATTGTGATCTGAAGTTATGTTTTAAGTTTAACTTTGTAATATTGAGGGAAAGTTAAGAAAATCGACATAGAATCAGTGGGTCACCCCTTATTTACCATGAAAAAAGGATTTTTTGTACGGGTTTTTTACTACCGTTCACTAAACAATCTATAAGTGCACAGGAAAATAAATTAATTAAGAAAAATTAGAGAAATCATAAAGAAATCGTGGATAGAACCTAGTAGTGTTGTACATAATTGGAAAATGTTGGTAGTAATGAAATTTACATATCTCGGTACCTATGCATTTCCTTTAGAATATCGGAAAAAAAATTGTGAGATCAGTACATTCAATAATATTCTACAATTTTTTAAACAAATAATATGTAATAATACTCTAAAAAGCAACATGAGTTGCTATCAATTAAAGTATGTACCTATTGCTTTTGTTGTCCACGTGCGTTACGGGCGTGAAGATACACATTTATTTAAAAAAAAATTGCCGAAAAATGCCTCCGTGGTGTTCGCAACACGAAGCCAATTAAAGCAAAGGATATAAATACTGAAAAAAAGTGGGCCAAACGGGAAAAAAATATCGCCACAGGAAATGAGCGCAGAAATACGCTCGAGAAACTTTGTGCATGAATTAGGGCCGAGTGCACGAAATGACAAGAAATCCAAATCAACGTCAACGTATGATTAAACACGTCAGTTTGTATAGACAGTGCGGAAGGAACTCTATGCGGTTCGCTAAAAGTGACGTGTTTGCACATTGATTAACTCGGCCGTCTCTTCGTCATTGATTGTTTAGCCATAACTTTACAGATGTGCAAGTCTATACAAGAAACTGGTAGCCAAAACTATGGGGAAGAAAGCTTATTGTAGATGTCGCATGAGCGACCTCACCTTAAAAACGTCAACACTGTCATTCCTGCCTAGTTAGATTTACGAGTTTCTCCATGATGCAGTTAGAATAAGATTTAGAGAGAAGGAAAGCTTTTATTTGCCTTCAAACAAATTTAAATGTCATTAACCAGCGCAAAGTATGAAACAAAATAATATAGGTAATGTTTTTGTGATATTTTGTTTCCCACGACTTCTTATAATAAGCATAATTAATTATAATAGCATAATATTAAGGAATTGAATGAAAATTTGTTCGTGTTTTCCATCCAGTTCAATGTAGCCGTAAGGGAAGGTCCTGGCATGGCACCTAATTCCTTCGGGAATGTGGTGTATTGGGCTAATATACGGTACTGTTTAGTATCATCTATCCATGTCAGGTTGCATAAAAAATTAACTTTGATGTTTGCCAAGTTAATTTAAGGTCAATGTTCTTTTAGAAAACAATTTAAAACCTTAGAGAAGTTATTTGCAAGTTTAATAAGCTGTTCAGTTTCCTATACATAAATCAATAAATAAACAACATTGACAACCACTCTGGCCCTCGACACATCCGCCGCCGAACTGTCAGCACCGCCGCTGATCCACGGCCACCCTGGGCTCTCCCCGGCTGCTGGCGCCGGGGAGAGCTCGTAGAGGACATAAGTTCTTTCTCTGTGTCGTCATTCCCAAGATAAGAACCAACCTATCCCTCAGAACCTTTATATATGTTCGTTATGCCGAGGTATTTCCCCCAAAGTACAGGCTTACATGTTGTAAACCTCCAGACCCCCCCTTTAATAAGTCTCCTAGCCTACATTAGCTTATACATATCTAACCTAAGTTATGTACCTTATATTTCCCTTGGATACATCCTACATTAATTACCTATTTACCATGTATCCACTCGTCCCATTTGTTCTCCCCATTGGCTCGTGATCGTCCTATATGCTTTCATTATTTACATTACATAACCATTCGTCTAATATATTCCCATTTACTGTTTCCTGATTTGCTCACGTTAAATCTAGTTATTTTACTACATTACTTGCTTAGGTAACATGTATTCTCCTGAATATTGTTGTCAAATCCTCATTGGTGCTATGCCCTCCTCCTGTACCTAGCTGTCTGTCTCTTTCGGTTCTTCTAATCGGTTCCTTTCTCCCTATCCTAACCTGATACATAATCTCGCTCTCTCATACACGCGCTCTCACATTCAAACACAAATCTGAATTGATTGGAATAGAGCATTTCAGCATGCCCAGAACTTCAAAAATTTTTTTTTACCCCATGGGGTAATGGTGACGCCCCTCACAGTCCAAGGTCCATCCATGGCACTGTTATCCCGCGTCCCCACATGATCGCCTTCCTGCCTTCAGGCTGTATATGCGACCTCTGCTTCAAAAAGCGGCGGCCAACCATCCTGAATATGGCCTCTGAACACCAAGGCTCAATTCCCGTGTAGGGATATATGAGTTTATGTGGTTCATTATATACCAATTGGGGTATTGGATTTACAACATGACCACTATATATTTTGAGTGTCCACTGACAACGTCAAGTACGACACATTAGGTATCACAAGAATTTTCGTTTTGTCAGCCGATCAAACGGTGACTGAAAACTACGGCGGGTGACCATAGTTACGAATCTGTCTTGTACCAGCCCACATGAATGTAGGACATACCTCAGACCCTCCCATCTGCCATTACTAATGCATGGACATAAGGGTAGTTTCGTGAACTGCTCCGGACGTACCAAAGCGTAGTCACTTTAAAGATTTTCGCGTCTAGTGACATTAGCCACACGCGTTGCCAAGCCTTTCCTGGACTCAGGGTAGGTCATGAGAGTGTCTCCACATTTTCACGGTTCCGGCACTTGGCAGATCGTGGTAAAGCCAATAAAGGCTTTCAGAAGAGCTGATAGAAACAGCAGTTCAAGATAAGCGGTTATCCGCAGTCATGACAAACCCTCAAGGTTGTCGACTAATTTAAGCAGGGAAACAGGAAGTTGCCTGCGAAATGTACACTGAGGTCAATCCAAGATGGATATGCCTTCAGATTTTGTATTTATTAAGATAGTCAACCTGGTCGCCGGTTGTCAAGCGAACCAGGGTATGGCCTCCGCCTTCCTCTCAAGCGAGGTAACATTTTAATATTGGAACATGACTCCAAGGTCTAAATGCCAACAATTTAAAATACGGTGTCATAGTGTCATTTATGTTCAGAGAGATTTTTGGTATGTATTGTATTATCGTAGTGTAGTTTTGTGCGATAATGCCAATACTATATTTTCCTTTCAAGGTTCTCTAGAGTTTGACTGAGTATGAAAGTCTTAATGGGTTCCGGCTCCTTTCAGTATAAAGGGGTACCGCCCAATCTAACTTGAGGCTCAAATTCAGGATCCGCAGCTTCTCGGAATGTTCGTTAGTGATGCTACATTTACGTTTAAGGTACAATCAATCTGGCATGGAACCTCATAGAGATCCCAGACCCGACCGAATGTCCCGTAATGCCTCGTTTTCTGGCTGCACTGCAAACAAAAATCCACATAGCGTGCACAAATATGTGGATTAGACATGCTTCCCACAACTCGACATCCATCGCCTTAACATTTCTGTGAAGAAATATCGTTTTATTCTTTTGTAGCTAGCTAGATAGATTTTTGTCTAGAAAAGCGAACCGGTGTACGTGACAGTTCCGTTGCCCCACTATGGACTCTCGGTCCTACTATTCAACACTGATCCTAGGAATTTAATATCTTTCTGGTTCAGCGTGCGCTGACGCACTCCCTCATTTCACTCACACCCAAACACTCCTAAGCCCTTCCTAAATATAGTCCATATAAATCAAACACAGAAACCCATCCTCCTGTGAGGCGAGATTTTATTCCACGTAAAACCACAGCCTGTGACCCTCGTCCGAGGCATCGGACCTTCAATACCCACGTGAGGCCCTTCCTGAATACTGTATACATTATTCGAACACAGAAAACCCTCCCCCTGTAGAGCAAGATTGTATTCTACGTAAAACCACGGCCTGTAACCCTCGTCCGAGTCGACGAACCATCATTACACACGCGAGGTCCTTCCTAAATATAGTACAAATTATCTGAGCTCAAAAGAACCCTCCCCACTGTAACCAGGGATTTTATTCCACTTAAAACTTTACCTAGAACTTTATAAAATCTCCTTCCATACTATTCGTTATTCAAAATGCAGTACATCCTCATATCTAATCCTTCATCCAATGCGCTTGCGCATCTTCCAGGCCGCGCGAGCTTCGATATACAATCAATACATATGCCGTCACCTCCCCCACACGGGGCTCCTCCTCGCAGTTTGCTACCGTTTCTGGTCCCCAAAAATATGTACAGACTTACCAAGATCCAGTGCCGTCCATTCTTTCACTCTATTTTAACAAAAGCTGTTTGCAAATCTACCTACTCTGCAAGAAAACATAGATTATTTAGCTAACTCATCTCGTTCCTAAATTTGCACTTTTGCTACTTTCTCAAACTCAATGACTCGTTTCAATGTCCCCAAACAAAATCTAAACGAGGGAAAAGACTTTGCAGGTGCAAATTCCTTAGTAAAACACTTCCGCGTATTCAACCTACGTGCCGTAAGCCCTGAATAGAGGCATACTGCCCCAGAGACTCGCTCGCCACCGACTGACGAGGGACGCGCGCGCCTTTTCTGTTCTAGGCTCTGATCCCCCTCGCCCCTCCCTTGGAATCCCGCCATTTTTCGAGTGGTCATGCGCACTCTCCCCTCTCCCCCGCTCATCTTTCCTCCCGGCTCCCCTCTGCCCTGTGATGCGCAGTCGCTCAGGGTCATACCCCTCCTCTGTACCCGCTCTCCATCCCTCGCCCGGCGTTGGCCTTGGGCGCGTGAGTCGTGTTCTTATTATTTTATTATTATTTACCTGTCGCTAAGCAGAGCATTATTCGAGTACTTTCGAACGTTGTACCTGCGCGATCGCTCAGGGTCATACCTCCGCCCTTCGGCGCCCCCTCTACGCCCCTCAGCCTGCGATGACCTTGATTTTATGTTTAGTCAGATGTGCGTAAAACAAAAGTATTATTTTTACTTGTCGCTAAGCGGGCAACTTTCATATGCCTATAGGACGCTACTTTGTTGTATTTATATATCATGTTTTGAGTGTGGAGGCTGGCCGTCCACAGCCGCCCCCAATTAACTGTGACTGCACATGGCACACGATGCCACACGCAGGGAAGCAGTTAATTCAATAAGGTAAGGACAATTGTTACAACATAAAAGAAAATAATGTCTTTATTCCATAACAAGAAAACCCCAACCACGCCCCCATCTCAAAATTACCTTCAACATCCTTTTATCTACTGTGAATTTCCCATATTTTTTTTTTGTTTCGTTTCCTACCTAACTTTGTAGTTGTTGTTTTTTTTTTTTTTTGTTTTTTTTTTTTTAAACTTAATCTTACCTCCCCCAAAGTAATCAACTTATTTAACCTAACCTACATCCATAATTTATCCTAATCTTACCAGCCTAACCCAATCTAATCTAACTATTACCACCTACAGCCCAAACCTAACCTAGCCTACATATACCCCATCTACTGTACCTACATAACATATGTACCTATATTTTTTTTCATACACCTACTAAATTAAACTCAACTCAATGACTGATAAAGGCACGTGTTCGTTTAGTATTATTAATCTATTTTTAATCCAATCATTTATACTTAACCTCATATATGGTTTACCTAAGTATTTGACTAAAATATTACTCATCCATACTATATTGTATGCATCCTTCTCTTATTCTACAACTAAGAAAACATTAAATATTTCAGCAGAAGTTATTATATTCCTACTCAATAAACTTCGTTACATAAAAGTCGAAAATTGAAATGAAAATTCGCGGAAATTACAAAGAATGATGAAAATTAAGACGATTTTGGGCTAGGCCCCAATAGTAGAGCCCCATTAAAAATTGAAAAATGTTCTCCACCGATCAACCAATTGAAAGCCTTCCTAAATATTCGAATCGCTTTCTCCTCTTTGTTGTTACACATTTTGAAGAAGTTTCCATGCTCAAAATTTAGCAAAGTATAAAGAGATCCAATTCACTGATCTCTACTTTAAATCTGCCAACGGGGAGGTCAGGCTTATGATATGATCATATAACTTGATTGAATCTATTTGCATACCAACTATGAAGGTTGGATGTTACTGCATAAATGACACGGTCATTTTCGAATTAGTGTTGTACATAGAGCATACCAACTATGAAGGGTTGGATTTTACTGCCATCTCAGCGTCACGCAGTAGCGTGCTAAACCCTGCAAATGCCTGTACTCGCCATTAATAAATAGGTGTGGTTCTGGCATTTTTCCTCTGACATTGGGCTGATTTAGTGAACACAGTCATTATATGGTCACAATGCCCTAATATGGAATGGTTCAGGAAGTTGTTTAATGTATTCAAGCAATTCAAACTTTATAGTCTGAAATACACAATGACCGAACCTCAAATTCGCATTGAAATTGTATGGTGTTTTCAGTTGTTCTCTGGGAACAATATGAACAATGTTTACCCTATGTATTCATGGTCAATTCACTAGTAGTACTCGTCAACGTTGCACTCCGGGTGAGTGTGTGGTTTTGAAGGTTAACCAATACTTCCCACGTTGCAGTATGCAAGTTCCCATCTTGACAACTGATCCATCGGTGGAAGTCACCCGCTATTCAGCTAAGGATCTTCTTCATAAACGACTTTCCAGAACTAGTTAAGCCATGAACACAAAAGGCACTCATATCTCCATAATTGGCCATCGGACAACACGGTCAACTAGCAATGTGGATGAACTCTATTTGTTTTGTTATTTTATTGAGATCTCCACAAAATCCATGTCATTTTACTTTAATCAAGACAGGTATTCTACAATTCAGTTAAATTGAATCGTAGCCGACCTCATAATCCATACCAAGAATCAATTTAAAGTTGGTAAAACCACCAACATAAAATGCAGGAAGTATAGATCGTTAATAAATCAAACGTTTGGAAAACGTATGTGAAAATTATCTCACATATATCGTGATCGAAGACAACTCAAACGAGTAGAGAATACATTGAACAAAAGATGTTCTGAAAATATTGGTTGAAACACATCAAAGCCTTTCCTCTTCAAAATCTACATGATTTGAAATTTACTGATTTGAAGCTTAAAGTAATAAAATAAAAATATATTTAATTTCTTGAACCACAATTTATTAAGTGCATTTGTATGTAGTTCATTGTATATTTACCATCAGCAGATTATTTAGTTTCAACCTTGGCAACTCGCTGAAACCATCAAAATATCAAGGTAATTATTTGATGTTGTCCTCGAATATTTTGTAACAAACCATCACAGTGAAATCATCACTATAAATCAAATGTAATAATTTATAATCTAAAACAAAGTCTAATAAATGAATGATTTAATCAAATAATCCAGAGAACCTTATTCAAGCTTCATATCTATGGTAATAAAAAACTAAGTGATTTATATTTACGATATTTCAATTACTGCTCAGCAAAGAAAAACCTAATCAAACACACCCATGGCTCACACTCTCCTAAATATTCTTTCAATAATCAATTTAATAATCATAATAAATCACACAAAATATCAAAGAAAACTATACCATTGAATCCACTCAAACACACTCTTACACTAATCCCCCTTTTTTTTAACCCCCCCCCCCCCCATTCTAAACACCTCTACCCTTAACTTACCGAAACCCCCATTATCCTTCTACCCCCCCCCCCCCCTATCTGATTATCATAAATATATGTAGCCGAATACGATCGCCCCCACGCCCTCCTAGTCTCTGATCCCCCCCTCAGCCATAGCGGAAATATCACTTCCACCTTTTCCCCAATTCCGTGGTCCCGCGAAACACCGCCGCAAACTCGTATACTGACTCCTTGGTCGTAGTACGTCGCCAATATTGGAGCAACTGTCACTTCTAACTTATTTTCCAATTCCGTGGTCACACTGAACTAAGTATTCGAAATTTCCCGCGCAATCTTCCAACAACGTTCGCTCAAGTTCAAATTTAAGTTCACTTCCCTACTTGCTAGAACCACTCGCAATTTTCCTGTCTACTTCTGAAAATATTTAGATAACCCGTCGTCACCTCACAATAAGACCGTTTCAATGCTCCCGTTCACTAAGTCTATCCACACTTTTAATACTATTTCACTTACACTAAAGTTGAACTCTAGGGAAAGGGACACGCTTAAATAGCCTATGCCATCATCACTCGTAATCCCCCCCTCCCCCAGAATGTAACCCTATCTTCTTCCTAAATTTTTAAAAAAATTTTTTTTTTTTTTTTTAACCCGACTCCTGAAATCAAACACATATTTAACGATAACCTTGATTCTCTTGATCCCAATTGAAATGAAACAACGATTTCAATTGCCACTCCTTGATAATTAAACAATACCTTCATTCACTTAATACCATACGTATATGTATATGTCGGATCAAGAATATCAGAAGGACCGAGAGTGTCCTGATAATGGTCTACATCATCATCAGATATTTGTTCAGCCATGATGAAAGTTGTATAGGTTACACAATAAGATTTTAGAGTACAATTCGCAATGCTTATTATAAGTCCGCAGATGAACCTATAATTTCAAAACACTAAATTAAAGGACCAACGTGTTCACAACACTAAATCAAAGGACCAACGTAAAATGTTAAGTCACTAAAGTAGTATCACAAAATACGTTTATAAACGTCTTAATTGAAATACAGCTAATCTCCAGTCCATTACATTACTTCACTTCACTATTACCATCCTAAACATAATATTTTTACATTAATAACTAGGTAACTCATGTGGTACGACAACGAGTCCTTAGATCACGCCACGGCCGGCCGAACCGAGAGTAAGCTTGACACTGAATCGCCCTGCTTGCTGAACTCAATGCTTAGTTTTTAAACAAACAAACTCAAGTGTTCGGGCCGGCGGATCTGAGGCCACGTTCGGCACCACAAGGCGCCTCGTTCCCACAATCAGTATCTTAATTACTTCCTTCGCGGCCGAGCGCGCTAACATAAACATTCATCTCGGGACTTCATAGAATTCCAAGTAGTAAACAAACGAGTAGGTGACTTGACTCCGCATAGCGCCGACACGGCGATCCTGACTATCACACGTCCTCGTGTGCATCCTTGAACTCGCTTTGAGCTTAGTCACTGTCATCACCTATAAAGACACAATTTTCTAAAAGTACATTGCTCGGCTATCCTGCATATAAGTCTAGAAGAGGATCATGTCAAACTGTCAAGTTCCAACCAACAGAAAACAATAACAAGTTCTTTAAGTTTTACTATAGGTCGTATAGTCAATTCGTCACTTTCACAAGAGAGTCCACTGAGACAGGAGCACCAATAAATGTCTCGCCATGAGACCCAGGTATCTTGTGGCTACTGTAATCAGCATTGCAATAACAGTAGTCCAAACACCTCCCAACAAGCTGACTCGCTCGTATTCATCATCCACCGACAAGCTCACTCCAATAGGTAGGAATGACCCGCCGCCGACGGAATCACTCCAACAGGTAGGAATGACCCGACTCACTTGGCCAAAAGTTTTCCCCAGGCCTGGCCCTGTCCCTTAAAGTAATTGACAGACCAGGCATGCAAGCTCAACTCCACTTGTGAGTGGCCCGCATTTAAGGTACAGCCATAAACACCTCAACTGGCACTGTCACCCATGTAACAGTCCATCCACGCAAGCTCAACTTCCTCAGCGGAAGTGACCTGCTCACAACCATATATCAACCAGCACGGCCAACCACGTGACCTCAGCCGGCCTTGTCACCCATGTGACGGCCAGCCCCGAACACAACGCTCCCTACTCATTGCTGCTGCATCACATAGTCACTGACTTTTGACTAACAGCACCAAGTAGCAGAATTGTGTCCTCGGTACTCCACCCCATCTCAGTGTGTCAATATAGCATGTCTGTCGTCTATACAAAGATAATTTAAGTGCTTCATTTGCACTATCATTCATATTTGATTCTTCACCATCACTTGCTAAACCAGATAATTCGTCATCTTTGTCACTTAGCGGATTAGCTTTAATTGGAACGTCACAGTTTGGCATCTTTCTCAGTCGGTCGTGGGAATATTCATACTTTCTGTTGCAATCTAGAGATTTTAGCAAGTATCGATTTCCTTGTAAAATTTCAATAACCTGAAACGGTCTACGATACTTGGCCTTCAACGTGATTTGGTTTCGTTCATGATTTTTTTTTTATCAATACATAGTCCCCTGTCGGATTATGTTGGCTTCTAGCAGCTCATGTATGTTATCACGACAAATTTTTATTTCTTCAGAACTTAGGCGGTAGAGTAGCCTTTGAACACTGCAATTAGGATCGATCAAGTTAATCTCAAGTTCTCCGATGATTGCATGCCCGGTAACACTTACTTTCTATAAAAGTCATACTAAGGTGAAGTTTTTTTCTTAACATTCATCTGATCCTTCGGTGTCAATATTGTTAAAATTTACGACCCCTTTACCTACATCACATAAGTGAACAGTTGCACTCTTTTTTTATGACCAGTTTTTCTTTACATATTTTAACCGTAAATCCTCTTGAAATTAAATCTCTACCTATGACTACATCATGATTGATAATGGCGTCAGGCACAGTCAGTCAGTCAGTCAGCGTGTCTGCGTCCACTGCCGGACACACGCCACCCCAACCCCTCTCCAGTCCTCCCGGCCCTCATCGGTACGGCACAATAAGGGACAAAATCTACACCGGCCAATTATTCGGTAGAGTGACCTCTGACAAAATTTTACTTTTACAAAACACGTAAGCTTTCGCATCTCCAACCAACGTTACAAAACATGGCAGTCGTTTTCCATAAAAAATATTCGCTACTGATTCCTTCATCAGAGAGCATTCGGCACCAGAGTCAAAATAGAAAATAATTGACTGACCAGATCAAGGTGTGCAGTAACAGACTTGGTGCTACAAATATTCACTCGACGCTGCTCCTTGAACGTGGTGGCACCTCCACTCGAACCAGGCTTCTTAGTGAGGTACGATGTGTCCGGATTTTCCACATTTGATGCACGTAATGGTCTTGTTCTTGACGAATTATTCTTTCGGTGTGAAAACTTTCAGTATTCGTGTTGGTCTTAAGGAACAAGTTCTTGTTGCTGCATTTGATGGATCGATGACCAGGATTTTCCGCATGTATAGGTTTGGTTTTTGATCATTAGCAGTAGCAGTATTCGATGTAGATTTAGGTCATAATCGTTCACTTGTCGTTTTCTTATTTTGGCTGGCCGTTAAATATACGCACCAGCACAGCAGTAGGAGTTTCCAAGAAATCGAATCTCGCAAAGAATTCTGCTTCATTTTTTGAAAGCTCATTTCTGTGTAACACACTGGAGCAAACCAGGGTGAAGCCATTCCTTTCATCACTTCTCTGAAAGCCATAATGAGAACACTTCCAAGTAAGAGCACTGCCAGTAGCATTTTTGTTACGCAAAGATCAATGGTTTTAGTCCATGCCTTCGCATCAGCACCCAATACATCAGGACCAAATTCAGGTAGCTTCATATGATCTGAAATTTTTACAACGGTCTCAATGCTTCTATATGTTGCGTAATCTGACCGTTTTGTCGGTCCAGTAACATCTTGAAACATTCGGCCAGGACAGAAGATTAATTTGCTTAATTGGATGAGCAGACGGAGTGGGCTGTATTTTGGATGCAGATCCCACTTCTGATGTCGGATCAAGAATATCAGAAGGACCGAGAGTGTCCTGATAATGGTCTACATCATCATCAGATATTTGTTCAGCCATGATGAAAGTTGTATAGGTTACACAATAAGATTTTAGAGTACAATTCGCAATGCTTATTATAAGTCCGCAGATGAACCTATAATTTCAAAACACTAAATTAAAGGACCAACGTGTTCACAACACTAAATCAAAGGACCAACGTAAAATGTTAAGTCACTAAAGTAGTATCACAAAATACGTTTATAAACGTCTTAATTGAAATACAGCTAATCTCCAGTCCATTACATTACTTCACTTCACTATTACCATCCTAAACATAATATTTTTACATTAATAACTAGGTAACTCATGTGGTACGACAACGAGTCCTTAGATCACGCCACGGCCGGCCGAACCGAGAGTAAGCTTGACACTGAATCGCCCTGCTTGCTGAACTCAATGCTTAGTTTTTAAACAAACAAACTCAAGTGTTCGGGCCGGCGGATCTGAGGCCACGTTCGGCACCACAAGGCGCCTCGTTCCCACAATCAGTATCTTAATTACTTCCTTCGCGGCCGAGCGCGCTAACATAAACATTCATCTCGGGACTTCATAGAATTCCAAGTAGTAAACAAACGAGTAGGTGACTTGACTCCGCATAGCGCCGACATATATATATATATATTTATTTATACCGCAACGCGTTCCCCTTCTCCAGTTTGCCTTTATTTTTTTTTTCAAAACCCTACCACTAGCATGATACACCTGCTCGAACTACGTTACAATAATACTCAAAACGCAAGCCAAAATACCTGGCCGTCAATATTATGTCAATCTAAATAAATTCAGATTTGTGTCCGAATAATCTCAAAATACGAAAATATTATTCACCGAATTGTATTAAATTTAAAATACCCGTCAACATTATTGTTAAGAGAAATCAATAAAAAATTGTTAAATAAATTATTATTATATCTTTCTCCAAAAGGTAATACACCATCGCCCACTATCAACACGGTCAGCAACGGGATCCCCTATATACAGTAACCGACCCATCCCTAAGTCATCAAAAATAAATATTTCCCATTCCACACCTCTCGCTCTCGTATACGATGATGACGTCAACCTTCTTGTGGCTAAACCACATGCTAACATCACCCCGACTAACATCCAAACATCATGATATCGCATCATAGCACAATGTTCGCCCCCACCTTCATACAATAATATATCCACAACTCGTTATCGCGAAGCCACCCACACATCACATTATCCTCCCTAAGTCCAACACTCGTACTATTACGCACCTGCGACCCGAACATTCAGATCTCAGATTTCATCGAAATAGACTGTCACAACAAATTCACCCCTTTTTTTTTCAATCTCTACGGAACCCTAACTCTAGTTTATCTCGCCCTCACATAAACTCATAGTCATTACTAATTCTCGTTCCGTTCTCGAACTTCCTCACTCACCCAAGGCTACTTGCACTTCAATGTTGTAAATATGTCTAAGTAATTGCACTATAACCCGTAAAATTGTAATCACTTATTCCTAATATTTTTCCCCTATCAAATAACACCAACTTAAAACTCAAAGTAAAACAACAAAACCCCGATGGAATATCGTAACCTTCAAGGAGTCTGTCTTCTTCAATATCTAACATCCATAACCATTCCTTCATTCATAATTAATCAATCTATCTTTAAATAAACCCCAACGCGATCTCTAGAATAATGGTAATAAGCGCGCGTGGTTCCGTTATTCAATAATAATATCATTCTTGACGCTCCTACCGCGACCCTAGACACAAGACGCACGAACCACGTGACCCGCCGCTCGCGCCACCAATCCATGTGACTGTATAGGTATGTACACCCGCTGTTCAGCGCGCGAGTTCACCCCGCCCCGAGTCGGCACCACCGCACTGAACGAACGACGGTTGGAGCGGCAAGGAACGTCCCGCGCCCCATCCAAATCAATGTTACCTCGCAATACTATAATAACCCCACAAAACATGTAATAATGTAATAAAAATAACAAATTATAATAATTATTATTTCCTTCCTTGCTTTCACAAAAGTTTTAACCAATATTTAAGTTACGTGATGGTTTACAACCTAAGTTCCCATGTTTTTCTACTCACTCCATTCTAGTACCAATATTATACCTACTCTCACACTTCGTCTTCGTTACGGACCCCATGCGACAACCAAAATATTATATATCAACTAAATGTTACCCAACTAAGTTCAATTTGGCTCATACCTCATTTTCAAACATTCCTCTCCGCACAACGACTTATTTACCCTACCACTCTTTTCCTTTGTTTCTATTAATATATTACATATGACCAGTGCACTTTATCAATTCTTTCCCGTGACCAATGGTCAACACAAATATTACGCACACGATACTTCTACAATCTCAGCCACGTGTTCGACTCATGATCTCTCTAATACTCAGCGGTGGATCAGACGCCTCGGTAATTCAGGCTCACTTTTAAATCAGTCGCCCCCATAATTTCGACAGGGTACGAACATTTAATTAATGTTTTTACGAAATAATTTAAAGTGAAATGGTAAATCTACAGCAAGCGTAGTCAATAATAGTAATTAAAACATAATTTCATAAGGCTTGGTCGCCCCCACAACATTGCCGCCATCCCCCGGACCCCAATCGGCCCCCCATATAATCGGTCCTGACTTTAGCCAATCCTTTCGTCTAGTAATCTGTAATTTTCCTATAGTAAAATAGAAATCAATGTTCATATAAATACTAAGACAACATTCGCCGTGAAGAGACATTATTCAGTTCTATCCGCTCAACGGAACCAACCGATCCTAAATGCAAATCTTCCTTTGACCGAATTCCGTTCGTGGAAAATTGGTTCTCTATTTAAAGAAACCTAAAAGATATCACTTCCTTTATTGTTTACCGTAGTGAGACGTAATTTAGTTAGGTTTTATTATTTTTATTTCTGCCGACTTTAACGTGCGTGTGTAATTACAATTATTAAAATGTTAATGGTACGAGAGTAACACATACAGATAAGATGGAGATCACCATAAGAGTGGATTATTGAAGAATGGTACAGAACTTAATTTAAGCTGAAATTCATAACACTGTTTAGTACCCAATTCATTTGCACAACCAATTTTATACCGACTTACCTGCGGATAAAACATTTCAGAACACATAATTAACAATTTCCTAAGGTACTAACATTTGTACTATTTTTTTTTAAAGTAATTCTGAACCCATGGTCAATAGTTTTCACACATTCTAAACTGTAGTCAAACAATTTACCTGGTAGGTACCTCTGAGCATTCCCAGAGGTAGACGTTCGGCGTCGCGCTCGCGCGATCAACGCGTCTCTCATAACGCATCCAATGCGCTAGTGGCGCGATCACACAACGCATTCAATGCGCTGGTGGCGTAATCACACAACCGCTCTCGTGCTGTTGAAACATCCTATACTCCCTAATCTCTTTCCATAGTTTCATAATATACATTAATAAATTACAACAACAATGTAATATGTTAAGAATTGTTTACAAACATGATTTTATTTTCCCGTGAACTGACTAACCGCGTTTAACTATTCCCTGCTGACAATTTTACGTCTTATTACTTTTATATATTTTTATTCTTTTGCTTCAAGCATTTTCTTAGTTATTTTTCGTGAACAAATACGAATAATATGACTACGCTATTTGACCCATTTTATTTGTTGTGTCCTTTAGTAACCTTGGTTCTTTTTAATTGTAGGATTTGCTTAAAGATATAAACAAGTCCTTGTCAACAAATCATCCTGTGGTCACGGCAACAGCTGTATACCTCCAGACCCCCCCTTTAATAAGTCTCCTAGCCTACATTAGCTTATACATATCTAACCTAAGTTATGTACCTTATATTTCCCTTGGATACATCCTACATTAATTACCTATTTACCATGTATCCACTCGTCCCATTTGTTCTCCCCATTGGCTCGTGATCGTCCTATATGCTTTCATTATTTACATTACATAACCATTCGTCTAATATATTCCCATTTACTGTTTCCTGATTTGCTCACGTTAAATCTAGTTATTTTACTACATTACTTGCTTAGGTAACATGTATTCTCCTGAATATTGTTGTCAAATCCTCATTGGTGCTATGCCCTCCTCCTGTACCTAGCTGTCTGTCTCTTTCGGTTCTTCTAATCGGTTCCTTTCTCCCTATCCTAACCTGATACATAATCTCGCTCTCTCATACACGCGCTCTCACATTCAAACACAAATCTGAATTGATTGGAATAGAGCATTTCAGCATGCCCAGAACTTCAAAAATTTTTTTTTACCCCATGGGGTAATGGTGACGCCCCTCACAGTCCAAGGTCCATCCATGGCACTGTTATCCCGCGTCCCCACATGATCGCCTTCCTGCCTTCAGGCTGTATATGCGACCTCTGCTTCAAAAAGCGGCGGCCAACCATCCTGAATATGGCCTCTGAACACCAAGGCTCAATTCCCGTGTAGGGATATATGAGTTTATGTGGTTCATTATATACCAATTGGGGTATTGGATTTACAACATGACCACTATATATTTTGAGTGTCCACTGACAACGTCAAGTACGACACATTAGGTATCACAAGAATTTTCGTTTTGTCAGCCGATCAAACGGTGACTGAAAACTACGGCGGGTGACCATAGTTACGAATCTGTCTTGTACCAGCCCACATGAATGTAGGACATACCTCAGACCCTCCCATCTGCCATTACTAATGCATGGACATAAGGGTAGTTTCGTGAACTGCTCCGGACGTACCAAAGCGTAGTCACTTTAAAGATTTTCGCGTCTAGTGACATTAGCCACACGCGTTGCCAAGCCTTTCCTGGACTCAGGGTAGGTCATGAGAGTGTCTCCACATTTTCACGGTTCCGGCACTTGGCAGATCGTGGTAAAGCCAATAAAGGCTTTCAGAAGAGCTGATAGAAACAGCAGTTCAAGATAAGCGGTTATCCGCAGTCATGACAAACCCTCAAGGTTGTCGACTAATTTAAGCAGGGAAACAGGAAGTTGCCTGCGAAATGTACACTGAGGTCAATCCAAGATGGATATGCCTTCAGATTTTGTATTTATTAAGATAGTCAACCTGGTCGCCGGTTGTCAAGCGAACCAGGGTATGGCCTCCGCCTTCCTCTCAAGCGAGGTAACATTTTAATATTGGAACATGACTCCAAGGTCTAAATGCCAACAATTTAAAATACGGTGTCATAGTGTCATTTATGTTCAGAGAGATTTTTGGTATGTATTGTATTATCGTAGTGTAGTTTTGTGCGATAATGCCAATACTATATTTTCCTTTCAAGGTTCTCTAGAGTTTGACTGAGTATGAAAGTCTTAATGGGTTCCGGCTCCTTTCAGTATAAAGGGGTACCGCCCAATCTAACTTGAGGCTCAAATTCAGGATCCGCAGCTTCTCGGAATGTTCGTTAGTGATGCTACATTTACGTTTAAGGTACAATCAATCTGGCATGGAACCTCATAGAGATCCCAGACCCGACCGAATGTCCCGTAATGCCTCGTCTTCTGGCTGCACTGCAAACAAAAATCCACATAGCGTGCACAAATATGTGGATTAGACATGCTTCCCACAACTCGACATCCATCGCCTTAACATTTCTGTGAAGAAATATCGTTTTATTCTTTTGTAGCTAGCTAGATAGATTTTTGTCTAGAAAAGCGAACCGGTGTACGTGACAGTTCCGTTGCCCCACTATGGACTCTCGGTCCTACTATTCAACACTGATCCTAGGAATTTAATATCTTTCTGGTTCAGCGTGCGCTGACGCACTCCCTCATTTCACTCACACCCAAACACTCCTAAGCCCTTCCTAAATATAGTCCATATAAATCAAACACAGAAACCCATCCTCCTGTGAGGCGAGATTTTATTCCACGTAAAACCACAGCCTGTGACCCTCGTCCGAGGCATCGGACCTTCAATACCCACGTGAGGCCCTTCCTGAATACTGTATACATTATTCGAACACAGAAAACCCTCCCCCTGTAGAGCAAGATTGTATTCTACGTAAAACCACGGCCTGTAACCCTCGTCCGAGTCGACGAACCATCATTACACACGCGAGGTCCTTCCTAAATATAGTACAAATTATCTGAGCTCAAAAGAACCCTCCCCACTGTAACCAGGGATTTTATTCCACTTAAAACTTTACCTAGAACTTTATAAAATCTCCTTCCATACTATTCGTTATTCAAAATGCAGTACATCCTCATATCTAATCCTTCATCCAATGCGCTTGCGCATCTTCCAGGCCGCGCGAGCTTCGATATACAATCAATACATATGCCGTCACCTCCCCCACACGGGGCTCCTCCTCGCAGTTTGCTACCGTTTCTGGTCCCCAAAAATATGTACAGACTTACCAAGATCCAGTGCCGTCCATTCTTTCACTCTATTTTAACAAAAGCTGTTTGCAAATCTACCTACTCTGCAAGAAAACATAGATTATTTAGCTAACTCATCTCGTTCCTAAATTTGCACTTTTGCTACTTTCTCAAACTCAATGACTCGTTTCAATGTCCCCAAACAAAATCTAAACGAGGGAAAAGACTTTGCAGGTGCAAATTCCTTAGTAAAACACTTCCGCGTATTCAACCTACGTGCCGTAAGCCCTGAATAGAGGCATACTGCCCCAGAGACTCGCTCGCCACCGACTGACGAGGGACGCGCGCGCCTTTTCTGTTCTAGGCTCTGATCCCCCTCGCCCCTCCCTTGGAATCCCGCCATTTTTCGAGTGGTCATGCGCACTCTCCCCTCTCCCCCGCTCATCTTTCCTCCCGGCTCCCCTCTGCCCTGTGATGCGCAGTCGCTCAGGGTCATACCCCTCCTCTGTACCCGCTCTCCATCCCTCGCCCGGCGTTGGCCTTGGGCGCGTGAGTCGTGTTCTTATTATTTTATTATTATTTACCTGTCGCTAAGCAGAGCATTATTCGAGTACTTTCGAACGTTGTACCTGCGCGATCGCTCAGGGTCATACCTCCGCCCTTCGGCGCCCCCTCTACGCCCCTCAGCCTGCGATGACCTTGATTTTATGTTTAGTCAGATGTGCGTAAAACAAAAGTATTATTTTTACTTGTCGCTAAGCGGGCAACTTTCATATGCCTATAGGACGCTACTTTGTTGTATTTATATATCATGTTTTGAGTGTGGAGGCTGGCCGTCCACAGCGTTTGAAACATGGTGTGAAGCAGCACCTCGCCGGTCGGCATAGTTTTCGCAACTTTATCTATAATTTCTATTGTCAGCCTTTCTTTGATCGATTCGATCTCATGCAGTAATATTATTCATACTTTATCGTTGCTCTCAAACGCATATACCTAGCATAGCGCGCTGTGCTTACAAGACGAACAAAGCGCGCACCTCGAGTTAGAGGGAGATGGAATATATCTGCGCGAATATATATGGAATATAATAGCCGCGCTCACGGAATGTGAAATGTTTTTTTGTGAAATCTTGTGAAATCTTGGTGACCCACAGATTTTTTGTCAATCAATTCAATTTCAAAGTAAAACTTAAAACATAAGAAGCTACACATCGATTAAGAAATACTTTTGAGTAAATAAAAAACTTCAGTGCATTTTGTATGCAACGATTTTGGTCTCATACGTCAGTTGACTCTGTATGCTTCCAGCTTCAGAAGGGGGTCATGGACCCCTAAGCGAGCTTTCCCAAAGCAGACCAGTGGTCTGGTCACAGGTCATGGTTTCGATTCCCGTCCCGTTCATGTTGATAAGTCAGCCTCGGTGGCTCAGTGTCGCGACGCCTTGCGATTCGATAAGCATGGTGACGCACCTCTGAGCGCGGTTGGGTTCCGGATGGGTGACCATTTTCAAACCGCTGAGGCTGGCCGTGGTTCGGATTCCACGTAAAACTGTAGGGCCCCTCCTTAATAGGTGGTAGGGTTAATCCCGCCCGGGTTTGCACCATCGCATTGAATGAACGATGGTCGAAGCGGCAATGGAAATTTACCGTGTTTTACATACAGTTTAATGCAGCCGAGCAATATAAGGAAGTTCCTGGCGTGGGACCTAGTTCCCATGTGGTGTGTTTGGCAAATAGGTATCTAACCTTACCTATGTTTTTGTTAAAATAATTGACAAACACTTTTGTAAACTTAGACTAAGTGGACGTTGAAAAAAAAAACAGCGGAGTTTCTTTCCAGTTCTTCTTCGCTGTGTTTTGTTTTGCCGAACTGGCCAATGCTAAAATATGACAAATCCGAGTGCAGTGTACTGTCTATGGATGATGAATAAACAATACAACAATACAAAAACGGTCAGTATGGTATTAGCGGGAACGCATCTCATAAAGTCCAAAAAGCACATTAAAAAGTTACATTAAAAAAGGGCATTTGCTGTTTGTTTCATGGTTCGGAATGCATGTACAACGGTAGGTTCCGTTCCTCTACTACGTTTAAGCCCGCCTGGGTTGATACCACCGGCAATAGGCAATGAAAAATTGTCTGTGTTTTGTATCTAGTTCAATGTAGCCATGCAAATAAAGGTACGGTCCTGGCAGGGACCTAATTCCTCACAGATGCGGTGTTTTGGCCCCTTATCATGGCGCGGTTGTGGTATTAGCCATCCATGTCTAGTTGTATAGGGCAGATTGTCTAAAAAAGTTAGCACCTTGCAAGGCCTACTAAAGTGGCGCGGAGACTTACCTAGCGTACCAGGTCTGGGTTCAAATTTTCGCCACGTTCACGCACCACTTTACTTCTCTTTCTGAGTTGGATTAGCATTTCGTCACGAATGCGATTCTGTGGTTCGGAATCCATGTAAACTGTAGGTTCCCTTCCCCTTCTAGGTGGTAGAGTTTAAGCCCGGCCGGGTTGGTACCATCGCATTGAATGAAAAGATAGTCGGAGTGACCATGAAACACGTTCAATGTTTTTCATCCAGTTTAATGTAGCCGAGCTCATAAAGGGCATGGCACCTAATTTTTTCGGTAATGTGGTGTATTGGGCTAATATAATAACCGTGCTTGTGTGGAATTAGCCATCCATGTTAGGTTGCTTAATGTCACAACAAAAATTTTGGTGTGTGGTGGTGACTGCTTATACCTCTACCCTGCCGTCACCCCATCCAAGCGTTCAAACTGACATATAGTATTCTACGCATGTACAGTTGTTTTGTCTGAAATATATACGCCGGAAATAAAGACAAATCTCATATCTCTTTGTCATGCTAAAGTCAACCATAGAGTAAAAGGGACTTCGGAATTCCTTCTCTTTCCAGTGTATACAATTGAGAGAAAACGACTGTACCTACCCCTCTCCGCCGCTTCCTACCTTTCGTTTTCCTTTTCACCACTAGTATATCCATTAGAGGGGATACACTACTGAGACACTCGCAGCTAAATATTTCCCTCAAATGATATAAATTTTTGTTAACGCTTGATAATTTTCTTCGCGAGCTTCTCTTCAACAAAACAAAATTTCATTTTTGTTTGGATAGTTATTTATTAGCTTATGAACAAAAAGATATAATCCAACGAAACTCGTTTGGGTCCTTCATCGATGTATCGTTCCATCGCCGCTGAAATACTTACTTTTAATTGAACTTTCAAGTAAATTTCTATAATTTCATTGCAACAATTGGTTACACCATAGACTTATGAGGAAGGGATGGACTGCTAATGTCATAATGTTAAATAGGGATAATAAAAGTCCACAGGTGGCGTTGCAATTCACATTTCAGAATACAAAATCAGCTAAAAAATCGAATTTGAACGACGGTGTAACTAGTTCTGGCAGTGACGGAAGATGGCGCTGGTTAGAAATGTCGTAGTACCAGCGCAATAAGCAGTTATAGCATCAGCATCTAGCTTCTATATCTTTCTTTTTAATCTGTGGTTACGCCCAGAAAGTAAGCAGAGAGAATATTGCAAAGTGAGCTATTACATCATAAAAATACGTACGCACACTATTAAACTATGTTTTATGTTAATTGTATTCATATTATGTAATTTTTGAGGGGTAGGACCCAAACCCATCTTCTCTCTACTTACCAAATCCTAGGTTGCGTGACATTCATCACAGGATTAAAGCTAATTGGACCACACAATCGGCATCCATTTTCTACAACTACCAACCACACTTAAGGTGCTGCAAAACAGCTTATTGCTTTTAGTCCAATACGGTCGTAAGTGAAACCAAATTTAATTATAATTAAAAATACCTATAATGAATTTAAATAAACTTAAAAGTGAATTTATAGGTTGATAGTCCAGCAAAATTTTAAAGATAAAACTGAGAAAAAAACAAAAAAGTCTCTGGTGCAGTGATTTCTCAGACAAGACAAATATTTTTCAAAATATGAGAAGAGCAAAATATGAGTGTCAGATATTTACCGATGTAGGTTTAAAATATAGCTATAAAATGTATCTTTTGTGAATTTAGAAATAAGATGTAACTATTTTTAAAAACAATATAATATGGCCACTTACTTACGCCTTTATAGAACTGGACACAACAGGCTGTTATCACACACTTAAACGCACATGCCACAGGCAATTTTCAAATTCAAATTTAAATTCAAATTTCAATTGCCTGGATAACAGCCTGTTGTGTCCAGTTCTATAAAGGCGTAAGTGGACCATATTATATTGTTGCAGACGTATTTATTGACGTATTGACTTGGCGAACACAATTCAGGAGCACATTCCTACACTGCGGTGATGGTTAGACTTTGTGGCAGGTATGCATGAATTGTAATGACGGTAGGCCAGCCCCATACGATTATATGCCTAAATCATACTATTCCTTCCTTTTCTCTTCTGTAGCACGCATTAACAGCAATATAAATTGTCTTTTAATAAATCACTCTACCATAACACATTCAACGGACACATCCTTAAGTGTCCGCATTGAAAATAGCATCCGTAATATTCTCCGGCATTATCCTAGCGACCTTCCTAGGTTCTTTGACCAGGGTCTTGGGGCACTGCATCTCCGTCCAGCTCAGCGGTATCATGTTGACGCCCTGCGGCTGCCCCTCGGCCGTGGCTATCGCCACGCCCAGCCTGTTCTCCGCCGTCGTCAGGTAGTAGCAGTGCGCTTCTGTTATGGGCATCTGTCAGCTGTTAAGGAGAAGAACTGTGGAAGAACTGGTAGGATACGATCGATTTTGAGTAGCTTATAGCACAGGGCCTGGGGCCTCGAGTCCCATTCGAGAGGTTGTGGGTTCAATTGTGCATGCACCATGCTCTGTCTCTATCCAAGTTGCATAAGTTCCTTTCGTCATGAATTTGAGGTACCCCATGGTACAGAATCCATGTACCTATAACTGTAGGGAGATTATGTATGAAAGATATTCAAAGCAGCAATGAAAATTGCTCATGTAGGCAATGCAGTTTAATGGGCTGATATGACAGTAGGTGTGATATTAACCAATTTCAACTATCACTATTAAAAATACCAACAGATTTTGCCTTTTATTTAATAGCTTATGATTCAGGTTACTTTATAACTGACATTGAATTTATGCATGAATTGTAAATATTATTATAATTGTAATTATTATGCATGTAAATACGTGTAAAGTTTTCATTCTATTAAATGATCTTAAAAATTGTGCCCCTCGGAACTAACCTCAATTCGTTAACCAGTGTTGTGTGAAGAAGTATGGTATGATAACGTAAAAAAACAAAATACAGATTTTTTGGAAAAGGATACCACTCTTGCCAGTATAATATCTCCTGGACGGTAAGACTTATACGGATCCACTCTGTCCTTTTCCGTCTCTCTTATGTCTTCTTTCTTTATGATCCCTTTGTACGATCTCGCAAGGAGATGTTCGTTGACACATTTAATCTGGCAGTGAACAGTCCGCGAGTTGACCACTGTCACCATTGCAGTCACCACGTCGCCCGCTTTCGGGAGAATGCCAGGCGTCTTGGGACTGTAGACGCTGATAACTTCCACCTGCAAGAAATACAAAGGTGTATTGTTCATATATTGCAGGGCTTTTGGCAGAGCCGTCCTCGCACAAAAGGGAAAAGGTATAAATATAAAAAAAACCGGCTAAGTGCGAGTCGGACTTGCACACGAAGGGTTCTGTACCATTGTACAAGATTTAACACAAAAAAAACCCCCCTTCAATTTTCATAATTTTTTTATTTTGGCTATCTGTTGTTATAGCGGCAAAATAAATACACCACTCTGTGAAAAATTCAGCTGCCTACCCATGACAGTTCATAAGATACAGCCCTGTGACAGACGGACGTACGGACAGACGGACGGGCGGACAGACAGCATAGTCTTAGTAATAGGGTTCCGTTTTCACCCTGTGGGTACGGAACCCTAAAAAAGGACTAACAAAGGACATTTTTAATGATTTTAAAAGCATACATTTTTTTCCTATTATATATCCAAAAGCAGTCCGCACACTATAATTTGGATGTCTTGAGTGTGGTTAGGACATTTGTTAATAATTATATGTATTTAAAGGTTTTGGTATGTGTTTTATGTGTTCAAAGGTCGCAGGTTTGAATCCTGCTTTCGACGAAGGTCACAACCAAAAAGTTTCTCTAATTATTTTAAAAATCTGATTTAAAATGCTTCAATGTAGATGAAGTTGGATAAACTCATATAAATGATATATTTGTTGTTGCACAGAAATAACATAGGTACCTCTAACCCACTGTACATAACTTATAATACATCAATAATGACGTTGAAATTCAAATTGTTATAACAGGGTACTGTTTTAAAAATACACATGTTGATCGACTTCTGTGAATCTTCGGTGAATAGAGAGCATACACGCGTAAGGTACCCACGTGGGCCGTACGCAGACAGTGAAACCAGCCCAATAGTAAGATCACGGTGGCTAACTGTAATTAAGTAAATAATGGATAACTATCGCAGTGTTAGAAAAACAGCAAAAAAAATAATTGATTCTAACAAACATAAACAGTGAGTTTTATTTATTTTTTTACCTAGTTGTTTATTTAGAGCTTAAGCCGTCACCGACTATGCCAGCCCTATAATGACTTTAATTGCTTACTTTTACACTGTACATTTCCAATTAGTGGTGGCAGATGCGACTTCGACGTCATCAGTGTGCCTGGGACTCCATCGCGGACCATTAACGGCAGCCTGTAAAGATGCTTACCCCATTCTTAGTCTCCGTTTTGACGAGACCAGTCACCTCGGAGATTATGTAGATTATGTCGCCGCATTTGCTCATCCATGTACCTGGCCCCGCCACATGGGTCTCGTCTACCGTGTGAAGTCGCACCCCCGGCACAACTATTGTCCCCAATTCAATTTTGGCAGCCATTATGAGAAACTGAGCACAAAAGTGATTGAAATCGGAAAGGCAACAGACGGTCTGTGGCGAGAAGGCGAGCGACAGTTTGGAACAAAAGGATCAGTGATCAAAGACGCAAGCGGTTATAAATACCAGGATAAATATGTAATGTTCTATGGGTTAGGGGGTTCTAGAGTAGGACCAAGATGTCCTACATCAAAGAATATAATACACTGTCTTCCTACAACAGTCCTATACAAACAAAATAAAAAATTAGAGGTTATGTATGAATGGAAGAGGGCATGACAATGACAGTGACATTTGTAGTGTTCCGCACTTACGTTCTTGACATTCCCGTCTTCACAACCGCCGTTCTACAATTTGTTATGTGTGGTACCAAACACCCAGCGATATGAAATAAATAGGAAGTATGGATTTTTTTTAAATTGGTTCCATCATATCGCGTTGCTGCCAAGATGCACACGTGCAGGACATTGGCGTCGATGGCCTTAGAATGAAAAAAGTAGATACAAATGCTATTTACCGCGAGATTGAAAGAACTAACACTATTTTGCAATGTTTGCAAAACGGTTACACGTTTTAAGGTGCTTTGCCTAATCTTCTCATTTATACGCTGACCACAAACATCTCACCTTCACGATATAAGCCCAACACACCGCATACACGGCTACATTGCACGAATGAAAAAAGTGGTGAGGCTTATTTTAGTTTTCTTTCCCTTGTCTTATTAATTTGGATCCCCAAAGAGTATGTTTGTCGTTCCGGTGTCCGCCAGCTATAAAGAAATAGGTAGGGTGAATATTTTCATATTATAATAAAAACTAACCTACATACGATCAAAATGGACACGTAAAAGTTTAACGTACAGAGTAAAAGCACAGAATAAGTTAGTAAAATTTTCTCGACACGGCTTTCGAGCAGCGAAGGATCGTCGCTAAAGCAAAGTAGCGTGACCGTCAGCGGACGCACGCTAGAATTTCCATAGTCAATCGTTAATACCACTTTGCGATTTTCACGCTACGTTGCATCTTGCGCCAGCGTTAAGTGTCTATTTTATTTATGCAAACAGTTCGCTAAAGTTTCACTAGTAGGCCTTATAATCACAGCCCTCAGTCCCATTTGTCCGTTAGATTCGCGTTTACTAGCGACTTTACAATCCACTAGCGTTCTCAAATGTGTGGAAAATTGTATAGCGCGCGTAGGGGGCTACCAACATTTGCGAATCCGAGTTTGATTTGACTGCTTACCGCGTAAATACCGGTATTGCCGTTTACGCCGTCTTCGCGTTTTCATACAAATGCCCGAGTTTTATTTTGACAGGTTACAGAACTAAAACGACAAGAATAAGAACCTAATCAGTAAAACTAACTTGGCTTTGACGTTTTAACGTAACTTCCAAGTTACGTAGACGCGAATTTTGGTGAAAACTTTGACTACCCATACTGAGATATCGAAGACGGAAATACGGGCTAATGGAAACACGCTGGATTTGCTACGTCCATGTTTTCTTTTTATGTTTGGCGGCACAATAGTCGGAATGTAGAGTTACGTTACCATAAATCCAAACCATAGAATAAAATAATATCGTCGACGTGGTAGTCCATATCTCCATCGCCACCATCTGCCTCGCAAATATCTGCATCGCCAATATCTCCATCGCCATGAATCGAGCTACGACCGAACCGCAGATCCGTCGCCAACGACCGAAGACGCATATGCGTCGCCAAAAACTGGAGGCGCAGATTCGTCACCAATGTGGGTATGGTGATATTTAAATTAGGTTGGGTTAAGTAAGGTTAGGTTATGATATTTAGTTTAGGTTAGGTTAGGTTTGGTTTGGTTAGGATAGGTTAGGTTAGGTCAGGGTAGGTTATGTAAGGTTAGGTTAGGTTAGGTTTGATTAGATTAGGTTAGGTTGGATTAGGTTAAATTTCCCGACCCGCCATACGCCTTCGCACACCCACGTATAGTGGCGACGGATCTGCGAAGGTTCCGCAGCTGCATTGCCAGCGACGGAGCTAAGGCCGAACTGCAGATGCGTCGCCGGCGATGGAAATATTGGCGATGCATATTTTGGCGATATTTATATTGGCGATGAAGCTTGGCGTCGGCGATATTGGCGATGTAGATGCAGAGCACCCGTCGACGTGTCATTTCCCTGCTGTCACTTGTTAACTGTCACATTCCTGCTGTCACCGGCCTAAAATCGTCGTGTTTTGGTCTTCAGAATCCTCTTCGTGCACCAATTCTTCCACCACTTGCCTGTTCAGTGCCGTTCCCGGCGCAGGGGTGCGTCGCGATGTTAACCAAGTTCGAGACAAAGTCGGCCCGCGTGAAGGGTCTTTCGTTCCACGGCAAGCGGCCATGGGTGCTGGCGAGCCTGCACTCTGGGGCGGTGCAGCTCTGGGACTACCGCATGTGCACCCTTTTGGAGAAGTTCGACGAGCACGATGGACCCGTGCGCGGAATCTGCTTCCATTCCAATCAGCCGCTGTTCGTGTCCGGCGGCGACGATTACAAGATTAAGGTACTTACCTATCGTACACTAAGGCTGAGATAAATAGTCGTAACAGAAACTAAGACTAACGAAAAGTAGTACTTTGTGACGTCAATTTGAGTGACCCATAAAATGTGTCAAAGTGACGTCACAAAGTACTACTTTGCGTTAGCATTAGTTTCTATTACGACTATTTATCTCAGCCTAAGTGCCTAAATACTATTTCGCCCTATGCAAGTACATCGCCTTTTTCAACAAATGTGATACGTATTATAATCGACCGTGAAACAAGGACACTGAACGTATTACAGAAAGTGAACACGTACGTCGTAACTAGTCTACCTTTGCCACCTGCATCGAGACCTGTGTGCACCCATAATTTGGAATTCTCATGCAGGGTCCCCATTAGATGTGTTAGACCTACCTACATGACGAGTTACATAATAAAAACTCAATAATTACTAATTATTAGTCTTTTGAATATTTCAATCATTAACTTGTGTTTTACACAATATTTTGACATTTGCAGTTGTGGAATTAGCCATATGGCCCTACCTACATTTCGATTTACATGAATAAGCTCAAATATTACTGGTTACCCTGTGAATAGTTGTTTTTTTATGTGACTGAAAATAGATGGCTAATTCCATACTGACTGTCAGATATTAGCCTGACACACCGCATGGGAACTAGGTGCCATGCCAGGACCTGCCTTACATTGCTCGGCTACATTGAATATTTGCAGGTGTGGAACTACAAGCAGCGGCGATGTCTCTTCACACTGCTCGGCCATCTTGACTACATCCGCACCACTGTATTCCATCACGAGTACCCGTGGATCCTCAGCGCATCCGATGACCAGGTAAGACAATTGGAACCTGTATCTCTATTGGGTAATCCACGGCCTGCCCTTTTTCAGACTTCAGATGGATTCTAAATAAGGAGTTATCATGCAAGTGGAGCTGGCATGGTTGCCAGGTTATGTCCACTATGCAAAACATATTTTTTACACATGTTTTATGAATTCCTTAGCTTTATCCAGCAAATGGTGGAGTGACTAAGAACATAGTTGATAGGTTTTTTTTTTCTTACTTTGTGACATTTTCGTTTACTGACTTTGTTAACATATTGATTTTCGAGATTTAAAAAAATATGCGAGGAAAAGTTTCTCTGCCACCCCCTTCGTCTTTGAAATTAACGTATTTAATGCTAAATCATCCAGTACATATAAGATAGTAATAGTAATGTTGATTAGTGCTAATGGAATAAACATATAATTATAAATACATACTGTGAGAAAACGAGAAGGGTGGACTGTATAGGTGAAACGAAGAAAAAGGATTTATAATGACGAAAAAGGCAACGAATAATTAATTAGTGCAGACAGTAGGTACCTTTGTGGGGCCTCGGAGTTACCTTACACTGGCGCCGTTGAGGTGCACCGCCGCAACTCTCCACCGGTTAGGGATCCCGCCGAGGATTATCTTAGCTAATGCACTTCGCGAGGCTAACCAGGGCTAAGTAATAGTATCGAAGGCACTGTCTATCATTAATTGTCGAAAATTAACGAAAGGGAGAAAATCAAGAGATGCTGCTTCTGGGAAGCTCAACGAAAAAGTGGTCAAATGTCAAAATGGCAGTTTGATTTTAAAATTTGAATGGTGCCATAGACAATAGAATTTGTATTATTTAAATCAAAAGGTCCAGTCATAAGCAAAGTGTGACAAGCACATTTGGCTTTTACGAAAACTAAACACATTGTCACGTAGTGGATTTTTGGTAAGCCACTACAGTGTTCATAGCTCCTTGGCCAAGGCTAATCCAATCGCCTTGCTCCCTCCGTGGTTTTACCTAATTAAAATCTTCCTTACCCTCAGAAAAAAAGAGAAACGAAAATGATAATTTCGTAGTGCGGCGACCATTTTGGGTCGCCCACTTTACCAGCAGCCTTCGCAAAGAGCGCACCTCTACAAACCGCGGTCCACCTACCGGTAACCCAACTTCAATTTAATACCTTTTAGCGATTGCTCACAGCCCTGTTCATTTAATTAAACTCATTTCCTCCTTGGTCGCTATTGACCTGGCTTTATTTTAGCTCCTCAAGCACCCTGTAACCATTTTACGGCGCCCACGCCTCATTTTATCGTGAGCGCCCGTCTAAGTGTTTCGAAATTGACTTCAGCGGTTCCTGCGGGGCTCACCAAGTGGGCCCCAGTTATGTCTTCCGTTCACCCGAGACACGACTCGCCGATGGGCCGCCGTCGCCGGCAGCGACGTGGCGAGGTAGCCGAGCACGCTGGCCGGCCATCCGCGCAGCCGCGCCGATGCGCCCCGCGCCGAGCAGCGCTGAGCCACGCCGCCACGCCGTCGACCGGCGTTGACGACGCGGCCGACACGCCGGCGCCGCTGCTCTGAGCCGACGCCCCGCGCGCCGCACCGCCCGCGCGTGCACCCACCATGCTGCGCACCGACGTGGTCCACCACTGAGTGAACCAACCACCAAGTTTTTCTACCCTTAACGGAGGCCTCAACGACAGACTTTCTAACTGCAAACCATTTATGTACCGCTTGAGCAATTTTGTTTAATTTTCTTTGTAATAAACGCCCACCTTTATTTTCACTAATTGGTCGTATTCTTTTCCCTGTCCCTGGTAGTACTTGGCTCGGCTACCCCCTAAGGGTACACTTATTCTACATTTGATTTGGAGTGGTGGCGCGTGATGACGCGGACGGAGCCGCCGCAAAAGCGAGGGTTCCGGTCGAACGTCACAACATACAGTCGAATTCAGAGAGCACATGTTAAAACTTAGTACGAGATTAGCACCGGACTAAAACTACAAAAACCGAAGGACTAACTTTAATCTTGTAGTGTCTACAGCTGTTAGATACTAAACATTTTAGTTGTTTGGGTTGGAGCATTGTTCTATGCTGTTCCACCGGATCCCATTCTGTTCCGTTACATAATGGAATCAGGCGGAATCTAGGACAGAATGGAATAATAGTTTATTGAGAGAAAATATTAACATTTTTCCTACACTAGCCCGTAGGCTGTTTTATAGGAAATAGAGGCTGAACATTGAATTGGTGTGTCGGTTTGAGAAATATTATTGATGCGAAGAGAAAATTGTTTAGTTCCGTCTTTGCTCGAGCAAACCCCTGATCAGCCGTATGCCCTCGTCCGCAGACGATCCGCATCTGGAACTGGCAGTCGCGGCAGTGCATCGCCGTGCTGACGGGCCACAACCACTACGTGATGTGCGCGCAGTTCCACCCGAGCGACGACCTGGTGGTGTCGGCGTCGCTGGACCAGTCGGTGCGCGTGTGGGACGTCTCCGGCCTGCGCAAGAAGAGCGTCGCGCCGGGGCCAACGGGGCTCGCCGACCACCTGCGGAACCCGCAGGCCACCGACTTGTTCGGACAGGTGAGGTTTATTTAGACATCTTCGAATGAAATGTTTGCAGGAGGTGAGCTGTATGCCCAAGTGCTTTCTAGCTACAGAAAATAATCTGATTTGAATATGATGAATAATCTATTAGTTGGAGCGGGTGCCTCCGCTCGGGTCAATATTGTTTCAGACTGATGTCGGGCTGAACCTAACATTTTAAGTTATACGAATTTGTAGTTTAATTTCATCACTTAACGGGTTTTACCCGTGTACCCGACGCTGTATCGTCGGGATGCTGGTAACACCCGTTAAGTGGCATTTTTGAGCAAAGTAAGTTAATAATGCGGTGAGCTGATTTTTTCATGTCAACTATGACTGCCACCGATGACCGTCAGCTAAGGCCGTGTTTGTGCAGGCGGACGCCATAGTAAAGCACGTTCTGGAGGGGCACGACAGGGGCGTGAACTGGGCCAGCTTCCATCCCTCGCTGCCTCTCATCGCGTCCGCCGCCGACGACCGGCAGATCAAGCTGTGGCGAATGAACGATGCCAAGGTACTGAGTGCTACTTATTTCGTTTTATCACTTCTGTCTACTTCTCCTAGGAAGCGATAGTTGTATTTATGTAACTTATTGGAAAACATCCATCCATCATAAAGAAATGAATGCCTGATAAATACAATAAAATGGATTATTGCTATCATTTTTAGGGTTCCGTACCCAAAGGGTGAAAACGGAACCCTATTACTAAGCCTCCGCTGTCCGTCCGTCCGTCCGTCTGTCCGTCTGTCACAGGGCTGTATCTCATGAACCGTAATAGGTAGGTAGCTGAAATTTTCACAGAATGTGTATTTATTTTGCCGCTATAACAACAAATAGGTAAAATAAAAAAATTATCAAAATTAAAGGGGGGCCCCATACAAAAAAAATATTTTTTGCTGTTGATGGTACGGAACCCTTCGTGTGCGAGTCCGACTCGCACTTGGCTGGTTTTATTATCTTAAACACATTTTGATTGAATTTTGCTGATTATTTTCAAAATCTGATTACAATGCTTCAAAATAGATGTCGTTGGAGAACCTCAAATGGAGTACTCAAATTTTCCAGATAATTTCTACTTTTCTTCTACAGAGAACACCATAGTAGATGCCTCTATTTTGCCACAGTGCAGAATCAAAAGTTGCATATAAACAGAGCATTGGCGCCATCTGTTGACGGACAGCCCACGGAAAAAAGCTATTTTGAGCAGTTGAGCCATCCCATCACAGATGGCGCTCGTAACACTATTCACATGACGTATAGAGATTTGTTCATGTGTAAACTACGCACCGCAGGCGTGGGAGGTGGACACGTGCCGCGGCCACTACAACAACGTGTCGTGCGTGCTTTTCCACGCGCGACAGGAGCTCATCCTATCCAACAGCGAGGATAAGTCCATCCGCGTGTGGGACATGGCCAAGCGGACCTGCCTGCACACCTTCCGACGCGAGCACGAGAGGTATCATTGTGTCACTGTGACATGTAACTGCACATGAATGACTAATACCACGCCTGCTGTCATGGTATTACTCGTCCAAAACACCACATTCCTTCATGAGTTAGGTGCCATGGCATGATCTTTCCTTTATCAGCATGGAAGGCAAGTGTCCGCACCCCTGAGCTAAGAGCCACTGCTTGTAATTTTATCATGTCCTAAAAAAAATATTCTGTCTGCTGTCTATATTCATTCAGATAATTTTGACCCTATGATATAAAAAAAACTAAAGTTGTACGTAGAGGATAAAATTTACAATAATGTAGTCCCTTACTCTTTCAAGGAGTAAAAGATAATTGAGTTTGAATGATTCTAGCTTTAATTCCACTAGGCGTTGACGCACTGACGGAATCCACTCTCCATTCTTTATTTTGACTACTATTGACCATTTTTTTGTAGATTAACCCCTTTATTTACTCTAATCGAACTGGGCTATATGAACTAATGCACGTTTGCAGGTTTTGGGTCCTGGCAGCGCACCCCTCGCTCAGCCTGTTCGCGGCCGGCCACGACGCGGGCATGATCCTGTTCAAGCTGCAGCGCGAGCGACCCGCCTACGCCGTGCACAACAACACACTTTTCTACATCAAGGACAGGTCGGTGTTTTCATATTTTTGTCGTCTAAATGTACCGTGTGATTTTGATGAGACCTGAGATGAGCAGTCAATCGCTTAGTAGATAACGTAAGATGAAGTAGCATAAAACAAAAAACGATGGTGAAATCTTTCCTGTTTCGGAGCAAAAAACAAAAAAATTGAGAAAGAGTGCGTAAAGTCCTCTGTAAGATCACGTGACAACAAGGGCTAAGTCATATATACGTATAGTCTGCGAACTATTGTGAAAACAACTGCCTATATAAAACAGTTATTGAGCTGGTCTTCCGATAAATGTATGTAAGTAGACATGGATGGCTAATTCTACACCCATTGTCATGATATTAACCCAACACACCCTGTGGTAACTAGGTGCCATGCCATTATATTTCATGGCTGCATTTAACTGGATAGAAAACATGCAAAACTGTCATGGCCGCTGTTATTTCCATTTGAAGGTATGGAGCGGGCTTAACCCTATCACAAGTACGTAAGGGAGTGGACCTACAGTTTTACGTGGAATCTGAACCACTAATCCCTTAGTCGCCTCTTACGACATGCACGGGAAGATATGCAGTAGGACCACTTTTTTTTTAAAACACATTTTTTTTCCACCAATGATCCATCATTGTTCAATTAGACCAAGGCATTCCATTCATTAAAATATGAATATTGTCATCTCAGGCAACTCCGCAAGTTGGACACGCAGACCTCTCGTGACGCGCCTGTTGTGAATATAAAGTGTCTTTATTTATAAAGTCTTTATTTATTTATAAATAATATTATATATATTATAAATTAATACAGATATGCAGTGGGGCCACTTGGATTATTTTTTTTAAACACGAATTACCATTGTTTAATTAGACCAAAGCATTCCATTCATTAAAACATGAATATTGTCATCTCAGGCAACTCCGCAAGTTGGACATGCAGACCTCTCGTGACGCGCCTGTTATGAACATCAAGGGAAGCGGACGTAGTACACCTTACAGGTAAGAACTTTATTTTTCCATAACTCTATTTGTAGATCGATTTGTAGTCGACTTGATTGCAGTCTCCTATTGGTGTGACAGCTGTCAGTATTCTGTGTCACTTTTTTTACTTGTCACTTGTGAATGGGGAAGAAAACTCATAACTTATTGTAGCTCATGAGCGACCTCACCTTAGAAACGTCTAAACTGTCATTCCTGTCATGTTTTATTAACGATTTTTTAGATGAAGAATGTAGGGTACTTCATGATGCAGTTAGAATTATATTATTATTATTATATTATTATTGATAGGCTAGCAGCTTTAAGCTGATGCGCCTATATCACAACACTTATTTATTTATTTATTATAATTTTTTTTTTTGATTTTTTTAGATTGTCCAATTTATTTTTGAAGGAATTTACGGAGACAGCGTTTACAACTTCACTGGGAAGACTGTTCCAAGATTCTACCACTCTGTTGGCAAGAAAGTGTCGTCGAGGGTTCTGCTTCGACCGATTGTGATACAGCTTTTTTGAGTGTCCTCTCAGGTTTTTAGTATTAGCAAGGGTGAACATATCTTGTAGATTGGTAGAGTTGTAAGAAGAGTTGAGAATTTTAAATGTTTCAATAAGATCTCCCCGTTCTCTTCGTTCTAGTAGAGTGGTGAGGCCAAGCTTGTCCAGCCGGGTTTCGTAACTTTGATTTTTCAGTGCAGTTGGCATTTTTGTAGCTCTACGTTGTACTCGTTCCAGCAGGTCAATATCTTTCTTGAAGTAGGGACTCCAGATCTGGTATGCATACTCCAACATAGGTCGCACATATGTTTTATAAAGCTTTAGGAAAAGCTCAGGGGTTATATGGGAGAAAGCTTTGTTTATGGTATACAGCAATGAGTTTGAATATAAGGTTTGGAAGAAAAGGAGACCTTTTTTTTGTCTTCAAATAAATATTAATGTAAAAGACCAGCACAAACTTTGAAATGAAATATTATAGGTTATGTCAGTCAGTCAGTCAGTCAACGTGTTTGCGTCCACTGCTGGACACACGCCTCTCCAATTTTTCTCCAGTCCTCCCGACCCTCAGCGGTACGGAACCACTGCTTTACGCCGATGCACTTGATGTCGTCTTCCCACCTGGCGGTTATGGTTAAGGGTTATGTTATTGTGATATTTGATTGATGAATTAACAATAAATTTTAGGAATAATAACGTGGGAATTGAGTAATTTTTATGCAAATATACATGTAATTTAACAAGAGTAAATAAAATCATCAAATCTATTTTGTTTTATTTTTTAGGGTATCTGATAAATTTGACGGAATATTTTAGGTTAGCCCACCTGCACGCATCCTGTCGTGATAAATATGCAGTTTTGTCATTGCCCATTGTTAGTTTTCTTCTGAGACCTTTATGTGTCAATCATCTTAATCATAAATAGAACGGAAATCAAGCTCAGCTAGGGTCATTGACATAAAAATGTCTTCATAAGGACAGGCCCTTCCATACAACATAAATGGAGCGGTGGAACACAACAAAAGTGGTGTATTATGCGTCGGGGGGACCCCACTCGCTGTTGTCATGCGCCTGTGCGTCACCTTTGGCTCATAATGCATCCCAAAAATGAACATGAACAAGTGCGAGTCGGACTCGTACACGAAGGGTTCCGTACCAATGTAAAAAAAAATAATACAAAAAATCACGTTTTTTGTATGGGGACCCCCTTTAATTTTAATTATTTTTAATATTACCTATTTGTTGTTGTAGCGGCAAAATAAATACACACTCTGTGTAAATTTCAGCTGTCTATCTGTTACGGTTACTGAGATACAGCCCCGTGACAGACGGACGGACGGACGGACGGACGGACGGACGGACGGACGAATGGACGGACAGCGGAGGCTTAGTAATAGGGTTCCGTTTTCACCCTTTGGGTACGGAACCCTAAAAACGCAAAAAAAGACAGAATATCAGAATACGGCAACAGGCGACAGAATTGTATGAAAGGGCCTATCCTCACCTTTTAAGTATCACTGGCTAGGGTATACAAAATCATTATGATGTGTGTCATATTAAGTACACATGTCAAGAAAATAAAGTGTTCACATGTCTATGTGTGCCGGCCACAGCATGTCCCTGAACCACGCCGAGTGGTGCGTGCTGGTGTGCTGGCGGCCGAGCGAGAACGCGAGCTACGAGCTGTACCCGGTGCCGCGCGAGGGCGCCGAGCCGGCGGGCTCGCCGGCGGAGCCGCTGCGCGGGAACGCCACCACCGCGCTGTGGGTCGCGCGCAACCGCTTCGCCGCGCTGCACAGCAACCAGGTACGTGGACTCCCTAGGGCACCTCAATTTTTGGTTTTTAGGGTTCCGTATCCAAAAGGTAAAAACGGAACCCTATTAATAAGCCTACGCTGTCCGTCCGTCCGTCCGTCCGTCTGTCACAGTGCTGTATCTCATGAACCGTAATAGGTAGGCAGCTTAAATTTTCACAGAGTGTGTATTTATTTTGCCGCTATAACAACAAATAGGTGCAATTACAAAATTTTAATAATTTAAGGGAGGTCTCATATAAAAAACGTTTTTTTTTGTGTTATATCTTGTACGATGGTACGGAACCCTTGGTGTGCGAGACCGACTCGCACTTGGCCGGTTTTTATGCAACCTGACATGAACCACCGTTATGATATAAGCCCAATACACCACATTCCCGAATGAATTACGGCCAGGCCAGGATCTTCCCCTTATGAGGACGGCTACACTGAACAGGATGGAAGACACGGACAATTTTTCATCGCCGATACAATGCGGTGGTACCAACCTGGGCGGGTTTAACCTTACCACGTAGTAGGGAAAGGGGAATTACAGTTTTATTATTATTATTTGAAGTTGGGCTGCGGGCTTTTTTTGCCCGCTGTCACTGCGACCTTTACAGATCTATTGTGACTTTTCCCTTCTTACAGTTCACCCTCAATTCCTGCCTCCTTCAGGAAGTGCAGGATTTTTTGAGGTGTGATGACTTTGATATCATCTGGGTCTAGTAAGTATCCCCCAAGGATGGCATTTCTTTTATGAATTAGTGGTCCACAGTCGCACAGAAGGTGGATCGGTGTCTCCTCTTGTTCAAGACAGAACCTGCATAAATCTGAATCTGTCAACCTCATCCTGTGCAGGTGTTTGTTAAGGTTACAGTGACCTGTTAGAGCTCTGGTAATTACTCTGAGTTGATTTCGGCTTAGGTTGATTAGCTCGAATGCTCTTTTCTGGGAAAATTCCATTATAAGGGCCTTGGCGTGCTTTAGTCCTGGCTTGCTTTTCCACTGGCACAGGCTTTGGTTTTGAGCCCAGTCATGTAATGTTCCGAGTGCAGTGCTTTTGGAAATCCCACAGGATGGTTCAGGTCCCATCTGGGGTTTATTAGCTCCTTCTTTCGCCAGTTCATCGGCATTTTCGTTGCCGTCGATTCCTGAGTGACCTGGTACCCATCTTAGGGTTACGTCATTCATTTCCCCTAGCACATTCAGCGTTTGGATGCAGTTAAGGGTGAGCTTAGATTTAATCTCTGCAGATAGTAGTGCCTTCAAGGCTGCCTGACTATCCGAGAGGATGAAGATGTGTTGGTTTTTGTAGGATCGTAGTAGGTTTTCGTGTACGCAATCTATGATTGCATATACTTCAGCCTGATATATGGACGTGTGTTTCCCTAGGTTTTTGGATTTCCGCACCCTGGGCTTATCTCCGTATACTCCTGATCCTATTTTTTCACCACATTTAGAGCCGTCTGTGTACCACACTAGGTCTCCGTTCCTGAATTTGGTTGTCTTCGATGTCCATTCACTTCGTTCAGGAATTTGTACCGAATAATTCCTTTTGAAATTGTATTCGGTCTTCATGATATCTGTTGTCATACCCAATATGGGGTTATTGCAGATTTGGTTTTGTAGGGATATGAGTCCCTTTGAAAGCCAGTTTCTTCTTCCGTGCACCGTGAGCCTGAACATGCTTGCCCGTGCTTCTTTTTTAACTTGGATATATAGTGGTGTGATGTTCAGCATGGCTTCTATGGCTGCAGTAGGAGTGGAAGAGATGGCTCCGGTTGCAATAACACAAGGTAGTCTTTGTAGACTGTTCAGTGTATTAATGCACGTCGTTTGCGAGGTTTTACCCTGCCATACCACTGCTCCGTATGTTATCATGGGTCTTACAACGGCGGTATATAACCACATTGAGATTTTTGGCTTTATCCCCCATTTTTTTCCCGCAAAACGACAACACATTCCTAAAGCTATCTTAGCTTTTTGTGTTATATGTTCCAAGTGTCGGTTCCAGGTTAGTCTTTGGTCCAGTATGATACCCAAATATTTAACTTCCTTAGAAAATGTTATAGTTGTACCGAAAAGAGTGGGCATTCTAAGTTTTTCCAGCTTTCTCTTTAAGGTAAAAGGCACTATTGTAGTTTTACTGGCGTTTACAGATAGTCTGTTTATTTTGCACCAATTTTCTGTTATTTTTAGAGCTTTCTGCATCAGCCCTGAAATGGTACTCTGGCATTTACCCCTGATGATAATGACCACATCGTCCGCATATCCTTGAGTGTCGAGTTGAGCTTTATTATATAGCAGTTCCGTGATTAGATTGTCTACCACTATAGACCATAGCAAGGGCGATAATACTCCTCCCTGTGGGCAACCTCTAGTGGTTTTGACCTCTAATGTTTCGTCCAAGAGCGTTGTTTTGACTACTCTGTTTGACAGCATTGACTCTATCCAGTTTCCTGTTGTTGAGTCGAATCCTTTTGTTGTCATGCTTTTTACTATAACATCCGTTGAGGTGTTGTCAAAAGCTCCCTCAATGTCTAAGAAGGTGCATAGAGCTATCTCCTTATCTTCTTGTGCTCTTTCAAGCTTGTCCACTATTTCCAGCAATGCAGTTTCAGTGGATTTTCATGTCTGATAAGCGTGTTGTTTTACATGCAAAGGACTTTTTTGTAGTATTTCTTCTTTCACATGCAAATTGATTACTTTTTCCATCGTTTTAAGTAGGAATGAAGTAAGACTTATTGGTCTGTAGGATTTAGGCTGGGACTGGTCCTTTTTTCCCGCCTTCGGAATGTAGGTTACTCTGACCTTAGTCCATTGTTCCGGTATGTGTCCCCAGGCAAGACTTGCCCTGAATATTTTTACCAGAATAGGTAGGATGATATCTTGGCCCTGCTGCAACAGGGCTGGGAATATGCCATCCTCCCCGGCAGATTTATAGGGCTGAAATGTATTCAGTGCCCATTTAACCTGGCAGGGTCTAAATATTTTGGTCGCCCTCTTCCAATCAACATTAGTAGGCCTTTTTGGTTTCTTTAGTTGTTCTGGGCGACCGTCTGCATCATATACCACTGAGCCTGGAAAGTGCACATTTGCCATCACGGCTAGTGTTTCTTTTGGGTTCTCAGTAAAGTTACCATCTGGTCTTCGTACTAGTCCCAGGTAGGTAGGGTTGGCTTTAGACATATTTTTTTGGATTTTTGCTCCATGCGAGGTACTACTTATCGTTTCGCAAAATTTCCTCCATGAGAGTCTATTGGCCTTCCTTATTTCTCGATTGTATTCAGTTAGGGCTACTGTATAGGCCTCCCAGTTTTTGGACTTTTTGGCCCTGTTGAATAGTCTTCGAGTTTCTTTCCTTAGTTTTTCCAATTTATAGTTCCACCAGGGTACCTCTCGGTTTGTTCTGGTGGATATCAAGGGGCATGTGGCATGATGGGTTTTAATAATCCCATTTTGAAGCTCCCTTACCGAAAGTTCTACTGTTTCAACAGTTTTTATGTTTTTCGGTATTTCTTTTAGGTTCTCACCGAGCTGGTGCCTATAGGTCTCCCAGTTGGTGGCCTTGAGGTTGCGAAAAGGTTCGCACCATCGGGGCTTGGTAGTCCCGATGTCTAGTCTAATGTGTCTATGGTCTGACATAGACGTTTCTTTCGATACATTCCAGTTGCACACACGGCTTGCTAGTAGCCCCGTGCTTACTGTAATGTCCAGCACCTCCTGTCTTGTTTTTGTTACAAATGTCGGTTGACTTCCATTATTCAGAACTTGGAGGCAGTTGGTAAGTATAAATTCATAAAGTAGCTCACCTCTATTATTTATGTCGGTGCTGCCCCAGGTTGTATGGTGGGCGTTTGCATCACATCCCATCAACAACTGGCCGTATGGATGCGACAATACTCTACTAGAGCGATGAGCTGGACCGTTGGATCTGGTTCATCCCCAGGGAGATATGCCGAGCATACAATGATCTTGGATCCTTCCTCGCCTGGTAGATTGATGTAGGCTGCCACTAGGTCGTCCGTGCAGAGTCCTGGAACTGGCATAAATTTTACATTCTTTTTAAATATAATACATGCCCTGGGCTTTACTCCCGAGGTATTGTACAATAGCTTACCTGCTGTGTTCAAGCCTAGTACCTTGGTCTTGTCGATCCATGGTTCTTGTATCAGTGCCAGGTCGATGCTTTCTTCTATAAATGTCTTGCACATGACAGCGCTGCCTGACTTGGCATGATGAATGTTAGCTTGAAGTATTTTAAGCATTTTAAGGTTGTGATAGGTTAGTTTTGGTTGGGTTATTAGGTTAGGTTAGATTAGGTTAGGTTAGGTTAGATTAGGTTAGGTTAGGTTAGGTTAAGGGGGTTTGGGGTCTGTTGCTTACTTATTAAAGTTTTCCCTTTTCTTTTGTTGGAATTGGGTGTTATGGCTGGCTTTGCGGCTGGAATGTGAGGCGAGGGACGGTCTTTCTATTCCTTCTCTGCTCGCTCCTCGTCCTCTACCTCTTAGCCCACCTCTTTGTACCGTAGATTCTGGGGTGTAGGTCTGGGTGGATCTTTTGTAGGGTCCTCCTTTCCCGCCGCGTTCACGATACCCAGATGGACCGGGGGCTGAACTGGTCCACGCGCTTGTTGTGGCAGTGCCATCTCCGGTACCTTGTTTTGCAGACGGCCTTGTCTCTACAGGTTTAGTCTGCTGTCCATGGGTTGCTGTTTCAGCCTTTCCCGTAGCCCCTTTTACTCTTATGAGTATTTTGTTTAGACCATAGTATGGTCTGTAGTCTATTTTATCTAGGGCTTCGCAGGAGTTCTCGTCGATGGAGAAGGTGATTGTTTGTCCCTTCTCTTCAACCTTCCTGTTGAGTACCCTCCAGTGCTCGGTCAGCAGTCCTTCATTTTGAATCTGAATCTGACTGAGCAGGTCTTTAATTTCCCTAGGTTTTGAGCCTGGAAACCAGGCTATCCCAATTTTGGGCTTTGGCAACTCGTCTTGGCTCAATAGGCATAGTTCTGCACCTTCCCAGGGATTTAGTTTGCTAATAACCCTGGATAGCCATTGCTGTGTGCTTTCGTTGGCACAGTTAAGTGTCATCCATCCGGTTTTATAGGAGCATCCTAAGAATTTTGGTCCTTTACCATCTTTTGGCTCCTTCGTCACTGTATTTAGGAGGGCTTCCTGAACCAAATCTATTTGTTCATCGCTCATTGCGATCGAGTTTTTAATCCCTACTTTGATGCAGTTTACTGCCTCTTTGAAGGTGGGACTTACAATATCTTCGCCTTCAGTTCTTGGAGCCTTTCTCGGCTGATCTTTTGGGGACATTTCTTCTGAGCGATCTCTTTTCTGTGGTCTTTGCTCGGTATCCCTTTTTGGTAGGGGGTTTCTGCACTGGACACGGGCTTCTTCAAACTCCATACCCTGTGCCAAAAGTATTCTCAATCTCCTTCTTGCGGAGCCAGGAAGATAGGTTCGTTGGAGGCTTGTGCTTCCTAGATCCTCCCCTATTGCTGGGTGTTTTACACAGTTTTACATCGGTTCTAAACCATTGTTCATAATATTAATGAACTTATCCAATTCTGAAAGAGAAAGAAAATGGTCCATGAATGGCAAGTCCTCTAGCCCCCGACCACGAGCTGTAAATTAATTTTTAGGGTTCCGCCTCCGCTGCTCTCGCTACACGAACGATATTCACTGAAATGAGTTGACTAAAAAAAGATGTACCCTAATGTAATAAAACTCATTGCATTCAATATTGTATATTGACCACCTTATTTGGAAGGAATGTGTTTTCTAAATTTCCCTCTAAATGAAGAATCTACAAGATCAGTTGGTTGATATAGATCCACAAAAGTATACAGAATATGGTTCTCTGTCATCTCTACCTAAAGACCTCTCTGCGTGATGTTATAAATGTATGCTAATTGTTGAGATTTGCGGATTATTTTAGCCCCCCCCCCCCCTCAAGTTGCTAGGTCCAGGCATAACTTAATTTCACATGACTTTTGGCCGCAGCTCGTCATAAAGAACCTCAAGAACGAGGTGTCCAAGAAGATGTCGCTGCCGGCGTGCGAGGAGATCTTCTACGCGGGCACCGGCATGCTGCTGCTGCGCGAAGCCGACTCTGTGCAGCTGTTCGACGTGCAACAGAAGAGAACCATCGCTCAGGTACGCTATTTATTGAAACCTAGGTTATTATTTACATTTATGGATGAACAGTGTTCAGCTTAGTTATTTAGTTTGTCCAGCACATCGTCAGGTTTCGCGACGCGACCTGGACGACCTCTGACGCTTCGTCCAGTCAGATGTCAACTGTCGTCGGCTGCGCTAAGCTGAACACTGTTTATCCGTAAATATAAATAATATGTCGATAACCAGTGAAAATCTAAATAAACCTGAGAACAGACTGAGCGAACCAAAAAATCATACGTGGCTCTGAGTTGTGGCACAAACAGATACTAGGAGCTACCTCCCCAAAATGTGTAGCTACAGTATGTTATCACAGGCCTAATCTGTGATTTATAGAGAAGAAGTTGTTCCACCAGTGGTAATCTCCTGCATCGGTATAGAATCCCCAGTTTCTGCGATGCATCAAGCAAAAACGTTTTCAGATTATTTTCAAAATCTGATTACGATGCTTCAAATGTAGCTGTTGCTGAAACTCAAATTAATATATTTTAGAATCCAAAATTTCAAAAACCTAGTAAAACATTAAGATCATGTGAACAGTTATCGCTTGTAGTATGGGGAATGGGTAGGGTAGTGACTCTCTTAGGGCCGAGTGCACGAAAAGACAAAAACTCAAAATCAACGTCAATATATGATTTAACACGTCACTTTGTATGGACAGTACGGAAGGAACTCCATGCGGTTCCCCAAAAGTGACGTGTTTGAACATTTATTAACTCAGCTGTCTCGTCGTGCAATCGGGGCTTAAGGTGGAATCCGATCACCAACGACAAATCCCTTCGTCGGCTCTTACAACATGCACGGCCCAATTATATTCTTTTTACATGACAGAATCCACGAAACCCATTTTTTTATGCATCATGACATGGATGGCTAATACCACACAACTACCGTCATGATATTAGCCCAATACACCACATTACCGTACGAATTTGGTGCCATGCCAAGACCTTTCCTTTATGAGCATGACTACATTGAACTGGATGGAAAACATGGACAATTTTTCATTGCCGCTTTGACCATCTTTTCAACCAATGTGATGGTACCAACCCGTGCGGGCTTAAACCCTACCACCTAGTAGGGGGAGGGGACCTACATTTTTACATGGATTCCGAACGATGAAGCAGCTCGCATTCATGACGAAATGCACTTATCGAACTCAGAAAGAGAAAGAAAGTGGCGCATGTCTGTAGCGCCAGAGAACCACTTTGGCCATTTTTACTTCTATCTAAAACATAAATGAAAGTCGAAGGAACCACATACTTCTTGTATTGCCGAATTAAATGTTAAAAGTTTCATTTGCGATTACAAAAGGAGGACATGAAATCTCAATCTCACATATTGAGAATTCACATATTGGGGCGAGGAATTGAACAGACCTCTGGTACGCTAGGCCAGTTCCCGCGCCACTAGACTACGAGTTGCTCAAAACGCTCGTTTCAGGTGAAAGTGAGCAAGTGCCGCTACGCCATCTGGAACGGCGACATGTCCGCGGTGGCGCTGCTCGGCAAGCACACGGTGACGCTGTGCACGCGCCGCCTCGAGCAGACGTGCTGCGTGCAGGAGGGCGGGCGCGTCAAGTCGGGCGCGTTCGACGACTCTGGCCCGCAGCCCGTCTTCGTGTACACCACGCACAACCACATCAAGTACTGCTGCCGCGACGGGTGAGTAGGACCATAGATTAATGAAGGCCTAGATGTTTCAACAATAGATCAATGCCGAAGGAAACATCAATAGATGGCCCAACTGCATGGATACATGTTTACGGCTCTAGAAATACGATGGCGCAACTTTCGTACCTAGAACTAGCGAAATAACCTGTACAAATGCGCTGTGAAAACATATGATTTATTCATAGATTAATAATACAATTTTGTTTCATAGATAGACAATATACAATTTGAATCGATGCACACATTTTTTGTCAACCCATAAAATCAAATGACTTTTTAATAGATTGAAAGCAGTTAGCTTGATAGCTGCGCCATCTCTTGGTGCAAACACACTTGTTGCTGTGATAGATTGAATAGAAGTTACCATCTTAGTTATACGTTTATTGCAATAGAGGGCCTGCTTGCTTAACACATATTGTATGAATCTTCCGTCACTATGACGGTGGTCCATCTACTTACGCCAGTAAGTAATTATTAATCCATGGTGGGACCTTTGCTACATTCAGTCAATTATGACTGATTTGGTTGCATAACGAAGTGCAATTCGGTTGCAGTGACCACGGCATCATCCGCACCCTGGACGTGCCGGTGTACGCGGTGAAGGTGATCGCGTCGGAGACCGGCGCACGCGTCGTGTGCCTCGACCGCGAGTGCCGTCCGCGCGTGCTCAACATCGACCCCACCGAGTACAGGTGAGTCCTACTTAACATTATCACTTCAGTCAGTCAGCCACCGTGTTTGCGTCCACTGCTGCACTTACGCCTCCGCTTGCCAATTTTCCTCCAGTCCTCCCGGCCCTCGGCTACCGGAACCACTGCTTTGTGTCGACGCACTTGATGTCATTGTCCCACCTGGGGGGTGGTCTTCTCACACTCTGTTTTCCGGTCCACGGCCGCCAGCGTGGACATGGTTTCTTTAACGTGCATCGTCTCTTTGGCTAACGGACCAGCCCACTACCATTTGGGCCTAGCCACCCCGTGTCTAATATCGACTACTTTGGTATGTCGGCGGATTGCCTCATTACGCACCTTATCCGCAAGACTTAATCTGTGGTTGTAGGAGAGTAATTTTTGATCCGCCATGAAATACGTACGCACCCTATTGAAGATTCCCAGTTTGAGGCCAGCGTGGCTTTATCCTCTATCTGGCGTCCGAATTCAGATGCATTACTGTTGATACCTTTTCTTGAACCAATGCCGCTGGAAGCGTTAGTTCCTCTGCACAATATAATTAAGATTGAATTCTCCAATAACTGTGTTAAGTAGTAGTAGACCTTCAGTTACACCGTAATAGACCTTCAGTGACACCTGCCTGAACAAAATTCAATTATGTTCAGGTTCAAACTGGCTCTGGTGACCCGCCGATATGACACGGTGCTGCACATGGTGCGGACTGCCAAGCTCGTTGGACAGAGCATCATTGCTTACTTGCAAGAGAAAGGTATATTTTTGTTTATTTGATGTTTTTTAATCTACATTGAAGCATTGTAATCTGATTTTCAAGAAAATGTTTTTGTCTGGATATTCATCTAAAGCAGGATTTGAACATGCAAATTGTGTATTCCATATATAAAATAAATAATAAAGAATTTTGCATAAATAAATATCCACTGTTCTACCGTTAAGGGATCCAGACCATTTCGTCAGCTGACAGATTTCTCGATTATGTTCGAATCCCACACAGCACAACTTTTTATAGTAATAGTACATATGACTGCTAGGTGGAACCATACCAATATTTAGAATCAACAGAAGACAATGTCTGCGCAGGCTACCCCGAGGTGGCGCTGCACTTCGTGAAGGACGCCCGCACGCGGCTCTCGCTGGCGCTGCAGTGCGGCAACATCGAGGTGGCGCTGGAGGCGGCCAAGAGTCTCGACGAGCCGCAGGCGTGGGATAAGCTCGCGAGGGCGGCGCTGCAGAACGGCAACCATCAGGTAGGAATGCTGCGATACGATATTTATCTTTAAGTTCACAGCTATCAAAATTTTGTTTTTGTCATAATATTTACTGTGGCAGCAAAGGTTCGGTTATTTTATTAAGTATTGCAGCCATAAAAATATAACCCAAAGACACACAGAGTCAACTGACGGAGACCAAAATTGTTTCATATAAAATTTAAAAAAATATATTTTGTTTTATGTGACGACATGGATGGCTAATACCACAAGTTCTGTCATGGTATTAGCCCAACACACCACATGGGAACTAGGTGCCATGCCAGGACCTTCCTTATATTGTATTGCACGGCTACATTGAACTGGATGGAAAACACGGACAATTTTCATTGCCGCTTCGACCATCGCTCATCCAAGGGATAAACCCTACCACCTAGTAAGTAAGGAAGGGGACCTACAGCTTAACGTGGCATCCGAACCACGGCCAGCCTCTCTCAACGGTCGAATGGTCACCCATCCAAGACCAGACCGGACCCAGCATTGCTTAACTTCGGAGAGCGATCGCCGAAGTGTCGCGCCACTGGGCCACTGAGGCTGACAGATGACAGAAGCTTTCTTGTAAGAAAGATTTTGTGCCGTGCCCGCGAATAAGTAAGTCGACATTCGGCGCGTTGTTTGACATGAGAGTGACGTCACCGCAGATCGTGGAGATGTGCTACCAGCGCACGAAGAACTTCGAGAAGCTCTCGTTCCTGTACCTCGTCACGGGCAACCTGGAGAAGCTGCGCAAGATGATGAAGATAGCGGAGATCCGCAAGGACGTCTCGTCGCAGTTCCAGGGCGCAGTGCTGCTGGGCGACGCGCACGAGCGGATACGGCTTCTCAAGAACAGCGGGCAGGTGCGGTTCTGTCCACTTCAAAACTTAGCTTTATCCCTCTTCCCCCTACTAGAGACGCTGCATTCTGAGCCCGTAGTCCGACTTGTCACCTAAGGCAGGTGCGGTTTTATCCATTTCAAAACTTAGCTTTATCCCTGTTCCCCCTACTAGAGGCGCTGCATTCTGAGCCCGTAGTCCGACTTGTCACCTAAGGCAGGTGCGGTTTTATCCATTTCAAAACTTAGCTTTATCCCTCTTCCCCCTACTAGAGACGCTGCATTCTGAGCCCGTAGTCCGACTTGTCACCTAAGGCAGGTGCGGTTTTATCCATTTCAAAACTTAGCTTTATCCCTCTTCCCCCTACTAGAGACGCTGCATTCTGAGCCCGTAGTCCGACTTGTCACCTAAGGCAGGTGAGGTTTTATCCATTTCAAAACTTAGCTTTATCCCTGTTCCCCCTACTAGAGACGCTGCATTCTGAGCCCGTAGTCCGACTTGTCACCTAAGGCAGGTGCGGTTTTATCCATTTCAAAACTTAGCTTTATCCCTGTTCCCCCTACTAGAGGCGCTGCATTCTGAGCCCGTAGTCCGACTTGTCACCTAAGGCAGGTGCGGTTTTATCCATTTCAAAACTTAGCTTTATCCCTCTTCCCCCTACTAGAGACGCTGCATTCTGAGCCCGTAGTCCGACTTGTCACCTAAGGCAGGTGCGGTTTTATCCATTTCAAAACTTAGCTTTATCCCTCTTCCCCCTACTAGAGGCGCTGCATTCTGAGCCCGTAGTCCGACTTGTCACCTAAGGCAGGTGCGGTTTTATCCATTTCAAAACTTAGCTTTATCCCTCTTCCCCCTACTAGAGACGCTGCATTCTGAGCCCGTAGTCCGACTTGTCACCTAAGGCAGGTGCGGTTTTATCCATTTCAAAACTTAGCTTTATCCCTCTTCCCCCTACTAGAGACGCTGCATTCTGAGCCCGTAGTCCGACTTGTCACCTAAGGCAGGTGCGATTCAGTCCACTTCAAAACTTAGCTTTATCCCTGTTCCCCCTACTAGAGGCGCTGCATTCTGAGCCCGTAGTCCGACTTGTCACCTAAGGCAGGTGCGGTTTTATCCATTTCAAAACTTAGCTTTATCCCTGTTCCCCCTACTAGAGGCGCTGCATTCTGAGCCCGTAGTCCGACTTGTCACCTAAGGCAGGTGCGATTCAGTCCACTTCAAAACTTAGCTTTATCCCTGTTCCCCCTACTAGAGGCGCTGCATTCTGAGCCCGTAGTCCGACTTGTCACCTAAGGCAGGTGCGGTTCTATCCATTTCAAAACTTAGCTTTATCCCTGTTCCCCCTACTAGAGGCGCTGCATTCTGAGCCCGTAGTCCGACTTGTCACCTAAGGCAGGTGCGGTTTTATCCATTTCAAAACTTAGCTTTATCCCTCTTCCCCCTACTAGAGACGCTGCATTCTGAGCCCGTAGTCCGACTTGTCACCTAAGGCAGGTGCGATTCAGTCCACTTCAAAACTTAGCTTTATCCCTGTTCCCCCTACTAGAGGCGCTGCATTCTGAGCCCGTAGTCCGACTTGTCACCTAAGGCAGGTGCGGTTTTATCCATTTCAAAACTTAGCTTTATTCCTGTTCCCCCTACTAGAGGCGCTGCATTCTGAGTCCGTAGTCCGACTTGTCACCTAAGGCAGGTGCGATTCAGTCCACTTCAAAACTTAGCTTTATCCCTGTTCCCCCTACTAGAGGCGCTGCATTCTGAGCCCGTAGTCCGACTTGTCACCTAAGGCAGGTGCGGTTCTATCCAATTCAAAACTTAGCTTTATCCCTGTTCCCCCTACTAGAGGCGCTGCATTCTGAGCCCGTAGTCCGACTTGTCACCTAAGGCAGGTGCGGTTCTATCCATTTCAAAACTTAGCTTTATCCCTGTTCCCCCTACTAGAGGCGCTGCATTCTGAGCCCGTAGTCCGACTTGTCACCTAAGGCAGGTGCGGTTCTATCCATTTCAAAACTTAGCTTTATCCCTCTTCCCCCTACTAGAGACGCTGCATTCTGAGCCCGTAGTCCGACTTGTCACCTAAGGCAGGTGCGATTCAGTCCACTTCAAAACTTAGCTTTATCCCTGTTCCCCCTACTAGAGGCGCTGCATTCTGAGCCCGTAGTCCGACTTGTCACCTAAGGCAGGTGCGGTTTTATCCATTTCAAAACTTAGCTTTATCCCTCTTCCCCCTACTAGAGACGCTGCATTCTGAGCCCGTAGTCCGACTTGTCACCTAAGGCAGGTGCGATTCAGTCCACTTCAAAACTTAGCTTTATCCCTGTTCCCCCTACTAGAGGCGCTGCATTCTGAGCCCGTAGTCCGACTTGTCACCTAAGGCAGGTGCGGTTTTATCCATTTCAAAACTTAGCTTTATCCCTGTTCCCCCTACTAGAGGCGCTGCATTCTGAGCCCGTAGTCCGACTTGTCACCTAAGGCAGGTGCGATTCAGTCCACTTCAAAACTTAGCTTTATCCCTGTTCCCCCTACTAGAGGCGCTGCATTCTGAGCCCGTAGTCCGACTTGTCACCTAAGGCAGGTGCGGTTCTATCCATTTCAAAACTTAGCTTTATCCCTCTTCCCCCTACTAGAGACGCTGCATTCTGAGCCCGTAGTCCGACTTGTCACCTAAGGCAGGTGCGGTTTTATCCATTTCAAAACTTAGCTTTATCCCTGTTCCCCCTACTAGAGGCGCTGCATTCTGAGCCCGTAGTCCGACTTGTCACCTAAGGCAGGTGCGGTTCTATCCATTTCAAAACTTAGCTTTATCCCTGTTCCCCCTACTAGAGGCGCTGCATTCTGAGCCCGTAGTCCGACTTGTCACCTAAGGCAGGTGCGGTTCTATCCATTTCAAAACTTAGCTTTATCCCTCTTCCCCCTACTAGAGACGCTGCATTCTGAGCCCGTAGTCCGACTTGTCACCTAAGGCAGGTGCGATTCAGTCCACTTCAAAACTTAGCTTTATCCCTGTTCCCCCTACTAGAGGCGCTGCATTCTGAGCCCGTAGTCCGACTTGTCACCTAAGGCAGGTGCGGTTTTATCCATTTCAAAACTTAGCTTTATCCCTGTTCCCCCTACTAGAGGCGCAGCATTCTGAGCCCGTAGTCCGACTTGTCACCTAAGGCAGGTGCGGTTCTATCCATTTCAAAACTTAGCTTTATCCCTGTTCCCCCTACTAGAGGCGCTGCATTCTGAGCCCGTAGTCCGACTTGTCACCTAAGGCAGGTGCGGTTTTATCCATTTCAAAACTTAGCTTTATCCCTGTTCCCCCTACTAGAGGCGCTGCATTCTGAGCCCGTAGTCCGACTTGTCACCTAAGGCAGGTGCGGTTTTATCCATTTCAAAACTTAGCTTTATCCCTGTTCCCCCTACTAGAGGCGCTGCATTCTGAGCCCGTAGTCCGACTTGTCACCTAAGGCAGGTGCGATTCAGTCCACTTCAAAACTTAGCTTTATCCCTGTTCCCCCTACTAGAGGCGCTGCATTCTGAGCCCGTAGTCCGACTTGTCACCTAAGGCAGGTGCGATTCAGTCCACTTCAAAACTTAGCTTTATCCCTGTTCCCCCTACTAGAGGCGCTGCATTCTGAGCCCGTAGTCCGACTTGTCACCTAAGGCAGGTGCGGTTTTATCCATTTCAAAACTTAGCTTTATCCCTGTTCCCCCTACTAGAGGCGCTGCATTCTGAGCCCGTAGTCCGACTTGTCACCTAAGGCAGGTGCGGTTTTATCCATTTCAAAACTAAGCTTTATCCCGCTTCCCCCAACTAGAGAGATGGAAACGGCTGGTAGACTGTGTGCCGGCCAGAGAGGTCATCCCCTCCCTCAGTAAGCGCCTCACGCAAACATCTGAAAAGGACTGACCTAAGTACAATAGTGGGAACAATGTCTGGACACTGCCCACTCAATAAACACCTCCATAATTTGAGGATAACAGATAGCCCTCCATGCTGTGGCTGCAAGGAGGTAACAGAGACAACCACCCGCGTACTGTTGGAGTGCAGGAGTGGGAGCACCAGAAGCTTGAGGGATCATTAAGAACCCGCTGGAATTCTGGGCCGAGCTGTGATGGCTCACATAGTTACCCCTGTTAGGCACAATAACCTCTCTTTAGTAGTACTGAGATCTCCTCTCCCCCTTCGCTCTTGCAAAGTGCTCCACCCTAGTGCCCACACTCGAATTTCATAAGTCTTGTTCTTGAGCGCAGATGGCATTTTAGTAGCCCATCTCATGAACTTTTTCCAATACATCAATATCTTTGAGGAAATATAGACACACACTTAATTCACCAATTATAAAATTCACCAATACATTAAGAAATTCCCTCTCGGCAGACACACCTCGCGTACTTGACGGCCGTCACGCACAAGCAGAGCGAGGAGGCGGAGAAGCTGCGCGCGCAGCTGGAGGCGGCGGGCGCTGCGGTGCCGGAGGCGCGCGCCGACGCGGCGCTGCTGCGGCCGCCGCTGCCCGTGACGCACGCGCAGACCAACTGGCCGCTGCTCTCCGTCTCCAGGTCGGTGCTAGTGCGGTAATCGAGTAACGAAGGGGGGGGGGGGGGGGGGGAGGGGAGGACGACTGTTTGAACAGGTTGTGTCTCACCGGAAGCCTAAGTAAATTCGACCGTTTTTTGGTGTTATCTCGGTGTAGAGTTAACCTGAATTGCAACTTATCCTTGTTTTCATCGGTGTCATAGTTATTATCAATGATTATGTAACGAGTGTGTGGCGTCTGAAGGAGAAAAATATGTTCATTAAATATTGACATACATTTTACACGTAGAGTGGGAATGACTAAAGGTATCGCTCGCGTATTTTGTCTTTATGGCAACGCTTGGATTCTGCCTGATTTCTTTAATATCGTAGACGTACCTAACCTAAAAGCTATGTATTCCCTTTGTCAAACTGTGTTGTGGAAGACTGGAACAAGCTGCTGCAGAAAGTTAAAAGTTCAGTGAACAGTTTCAAAAACAGTTTGGACAATCATGTAAAAAATGTTATAAAATCAATATGTATTTTGAACACTTAAAAAAAACCAATGTGCACTCAACCAGTGAAGTACACGCATCAGCTTGCAGCTGCTAGTGTATATAATAATAATAATATATAATATATGTAATATTATCCCTTATTATCTCAGCGACCATTAGATCAGCGCCTTTGCGTGAGGCAGTACACAATACCATTTTCGAAACCATAGCAAAGATTTTACATACACAACTCAATAGATAATATTAGATGAATATAAGGCCAGAGATCAATGTTATAAATTGGACAGGGGCCTCCTGGAAGTGGCGACTACGGGTAATGAGGGCGTGGCGGCGGCGGCGGCGGTGGCTGTCGACGCGGAGGAACCGCTGGAGGCGGCCGGCGCGTGGGGAGACGACGACGACGTGCTAGCGCCCGAGCAGGCCAAAGTAAAGCCGCCATCTTGGCATCGTCAGGCAGCAAACAGCACAAAGCCTTTTATGCTGACATTCATAGACATTAGTTGTACTTTGCTAAGCCAAAGTATTTCTTGGCTTTTTTTTTTTTTATGTGACTGGACATGGATGGCTAATACCACAAGTTCTGTCATGGTATTAGCCCAACACACCACATGGGAACTAGGTGCCATGCCAGGACCTTCCTTATATTGCACGGCTACATTGAACTAGATGGAAAACACGGACAATTTTCATTGCCGCTTCGACCATCGTTCATCCAATGCGATGGTACCAACCCGGGCGGGATAAACCCTACCACCTAGTAAGTAAGGAAGGGGACCTACAGCTTAACGTGGAATCCGAACCACGGCCAGCCTCTCTCAACGGTCGAATGGTCACTCATCCAAGACCAGACCGGACCCAGCGTTGCTTAACTTCGGAGAGCGATCGCCGAAGTGTCGCGCCACTGGGCCATTGAGGCCGACTAATAAGCTTTGTGTTTTCTTCCTCATTGCAAGGAGAGAGCGGAGCGGGGCAAAGTTGAGCGGACTGGATAGCATTGCTCTTCCTAAGTGTTAGATCAGCGATCTCTGAAACCATTTGAAAACGCAAACTGGCAAAATTAAAGTACTAAAGTTGCTTCTGTTGTGGCAGCTTGAACACCGAAATGTCAAATATTTTTTTATATATCCGGCGGAAGTTCTGGAAAATCGATAATACTGCAGAAACGCGATCTGTAGGGCCTTTTAGAAAAGAACGGCCCGTAAGCTATGTTCCCCATACAAACGTAGTTTACTAATCATTTGAAAAACACTGTTCCGATTTGCTTGATATTTTGGATATAATATTTGAGAATAAATATCTGTGTCTGCACGTTTTTATTTTCCTAAAAAATATAAAACAAGTCAAATAACAGGCAAAAGAAAATCTTCATACAAATTTTCTTTTCACTGTTGTATGACACAGGATACATTTTTCGAATAAACAGACACGTGCAGACATCGATATTTGTTGCCTGATATTAAGTCCCAAATATCAAGAAATTTGGAATGGTGGTTTTCAATTGATTAGTAAATTACATTTGTATGGAGAGCGGCATTTTCTGATGATTACGGGCCCACCTGAACTATTAAGCGATAGATGGCGCTCAAGACAATTTTCATATTTATGTTCGGTGGAAATTATTTTATTTTATTTATTTATTTATTTACTTTGACCGTTCCGTCGACAGTTTCGTAAAAATATTAGGCATAGTATTATTTTAAATGACTTAAATTAACAAGTACACAAATATACTAAAAAAAATACAATTGAAACCTAAGATCAAATTCAGTTAACACAAAATAACTTATTAAAATGTAAACAATGTACATCGTAACAGTTAAATATTTTAAAACAAACATAAATAATTAAAAATCAAAATATCATCAATTATTAAAATCACTAACAAAAATAGAAATAAAAAAAATCATCAAATAAATCGCTAAAAATAAATTGAAATCATTGAATATCATACTTTGATTAATGTTTATATACGTAGATTGTATTCTCTAACTCAAGCGTCAAAACTTTTATTACTAAAAAATTCCTTAATGCTGTAAAATGGCCTTGCAACTAAAAACTCTCTTAGCCTACACTGGAATATTTTTAGGCTATTTGCTTCCCTTATGTTTTCATTCAAATGGTTGTAAATTTTTATTCCTGTGTATGACGTACTCCTGTGGAATAGTTGACATTTGGGGTTGTCTGCTCTGAAATTATGGTTGTTCCTTAAATTATAATTTTGCTTGTTGCCAACTGTATCTAGTGATTCTTTATTTTTAAAAATGTTAGTGGATACCATAAAAATGTAAAGTGCTGTGACTGTAAGAATTTCAAGCTTAATAAATATTGGTCTGCACGTATCGCTGTATTTTGCACCTGATATTATCCGTACAGCTTTCTTTTGAATTATTTGGACCTTTTGTACATCTATGCTATTTCCCCATGCTTCAATGCCGTATCTTAATTTAGATTCAATGTAAGCATAATAGACGTGTGTAAGTATTTTAACTGATGTTGTAGGTTTTAGAGTTTTTATTGCATAACAGCCACTGGCTATTTTATTTATCAACTGTTCTATGTGGCATTGCCAATTCAATTTTTCATCAATAGTTATTCCCAAAAAATCTACATTGTTTACCATTTTTAAATCACTATTTTCCTTAACTATAGAACTTTTATCATAATTTGAGTTCTTTCTAAATATAATGCAACATGTTTTTTTTTTATTCAATGATAATTTATTATTACTAAACCAATGTTCTAGTTCTCTGACGTTTTCCTTTATTTTCATTGCAAGTTCTTGCTTATCTTCTGCCGTTATTACTGAGCTTGTATCATCTGCAAATAAAAGTATATTTCCTAATTTAATGTTATCAACGAGATCATTCACAAAAATCAAAAATAATAGAGGGCCTAAAACAGATCCTTGCGGAACTCCACACTTCATGATCTCCCAGTTTGAGTTTATGTTTTCAATTATATTTTTTTCATTTGTTACTTGTAATTCTACGTATTGCTTCCTTTCTGTGAGATATGATTTAAAAAAGCTAAGTTGTAATCCTCTAATGCCGTAAAATTCAAGTTTGTTTACTAATATTATATGATCTACACAGTCAAAGGCTTTACTGAGGTCACAAAAAACGCCAGCACAATGTTTTTTTTCATTAAGGCGGCCCAACCCGGCGTGCCTAACTCATTCGCGGGCACGGTACAAAACCGTGCTGTTGCGCTCTGGGACCTTCTCTGTTTCAAAGAATAAGACAGGCTCTGTGATGAGGAACATGCAACATGTCCACAAAAAAGACAATGTGCATAGTGTATGATTTGGTAAGATTTACGAAAATTTTAATTTCAAAACGACTTATAGCTAAAAGTAAACCACGACCGCTGTAGTCAAAAATCTAACAAAAAACAAATAGATCATAAATCTTGATTAAATAAGCTATGTCTGGTGACTAATCTTTTTACGATGTTCTTACTTTATCATTGCGTAATTCACCTCCAAAGTTATTGTATAAAACGCGCGAAAAATTCGAACTTTCGGACCCTATAACTTAGAAACCAAACACAATATTACAATGCCAATGGTTATCAGACATCTAGTTCGATCAAATAAAGCTATTTTTAGCAAAATTTTGGATCTCTGACAAGAAATATGGGCGTGATCTTCTTTCCCCTTTTGTATGGGGAGATGAGCGGGATGGGCCACCTTAAGATTATTTATGACTCGTGAGATTAATTCATTCACTGCGTTTATCGTGGATTTAGACTTTCTATAACCGTATTGGTTATCCGTGAAGAATCTTTTTTTCTCAAAATATTCAGTGAGTCTAACCGCTACAATTTTTTCAAATATCTTTGAGATTGGTGATAATATTGAAATGGGTCTATAGTTAGATGGATCCTTTTTGTCCCCTCTCTTAAATATTGGAATTATTTTTGCGTATTTAAGTTGATCGGGATAAATTCCCTCTTCCAAGCAAGTATTAAAGATGTGCGCTAATGGTTTGCAAATGAGATGTTTTGTGTTTTTTATTAATTCAATAAAAATCTGATCATTCCCTACGGCTTTAGAATTTTTCAACTTATCGATTATATCAATAATTTCTATTTCATTTGTTGATTTCATATAAAATGACTTTACTGTTTCAATTTTCTTATTTCGAAGCATTGTTTTGTAATCGTGGTTGCCATTATCATTTGGCATAGTATTCTGACTAACCTTTTTTGATGCATTCAATCCCACGTTAACAAAATATGTATTGAGTTCATTTGCTATTTTTACATTATCTTTGACATCGTGTCCATTTATATGTAATGTAATACTATCTTTTCGTGTTTTTTTATTTTGATTAGTGGTCCTCTTTATAATTTGCCAAACGGTTTTGATTGTGTTCGATGACTCTATTATTTCCCTATTATTCATTAAACTTTTAGCATTTCTAATAACTTTCTTAAACAGGTTGTTATAATTTTTGTACTCTCTTTCTAATAGGGGACACTTTCTAGATTTTAATTTTAAAAACATATTTCTTTTTATTTTACTTGAGATTCTTGTTCCTTTTGTCATCCATTTTTTGCACATATGTTTTATTATAAAGTTTTTATAAGGGAAACAGTTTTCTACCATATTACTCATAATCTCAATAAAAATATTATATTTAGAATTTGCTTGTCTTTCTGAAAAAATCTCTGACCAATTTTGTTGACTAATCATTTAAAAAAAAAATTCTTTATTTTTTTTACTTAAATTTCTTCTCTTATTTTTTAATGTTACATTATGTGCACAATTTTTTTTTATTGTTATAATTATGGTATCATGATCTGATAGGTCGCACGGTATGACTTCAGTATTCACAATTGTATTATCAAAATTTATTAGCACATTGTCAATCATTGTGCTAGTCTTGCTGGTTGTCCTTGTCGGATTCACATTTATACCTTTTAAATTGTATGGTTTAATTGCAACACTGCAGAAGCGCCATAGAAGCCGTAGATGGCGTGCAAGACTCATTTTTAGCTGGAAACGGATAAGGTATAAATAACGACGAGAGACCTTGTCCTTCAGAAATCAAGAAGAAAACATCTCACTGAATACTGCGGTTTTATTCCAACGTCTGAGTTAACCTTACATAAGTCCCCTTGAATTTCCTGCATATCTCGTCTCAGTGGAGACACACCCATGGACACACCTAAGAAGCACCTGGCTAGCCGCCCGTATGATTTTCACAGCCCCTCTGAAAGTTCGAAAGCCCATGGGCGTGGTGGGGCACCATGTGGACCTTGAAAGTCGTGATATATAGTGCAACACTATAAAAAAAATGTTTGGATCTCTGCAGGCCGGTGGGTCGGACGCAGAGGGAGAGGACGCTTGCGAAGATGGTGGCTGGGACGTCGGCGATGAAGATCTTGACCTGCCAGAGGAGCTTGCGCCCGTCACGGGTATATATTTACTCACCCACTCATTCACTCACTTCCTCGCTCGCTCAATTTATCACTCCATCACTTTCTCACTCACTCAGTCACTTACTAATTTTGCAAGTATTCTAACCCAATCGTTTTCCTTATGTTAATCAATGTACTTTGTGCCCAACTATCTGATATTATGACTCTATCATTTGAAAACGGAGAACTACCCAAGGACTGGAAACAAGCTGTAGTTGTACCAATTTATAAAAAAGGTGATAAGCTTGCACCCGTAAACTACCGTCCCATAAGTCTAACTAGCTTAGTATGTAAAACCATGGAAAAAATTATAATTGAAAGGGTTAGACTTTTCCTATTGCAGGAAAACATTATTATTGCAGAACAACATGGATTTGTCCCCAGAAGATCGACGGTTACGAATCTACTTACATGTGTGGACAAGTGGACTTTGAATTGGAATGACCGTCGACCAACCGTTGTAGTCTACTTAGATTTCCAAAAGGCATTTGATCGCGTCCCTATAAAAAAATTGATACATAAGCTGGAACACTTTGGAATAAGAGGTAAGCTGTTGAATTGGCTTAAAAACTTTTTAAGTGAATGAACGTTCAGAGTGAGAGTGGGCGATGAATTATCAGACCCACACGAAGTTCTAAGTGGGGTGCCGCAAGGCTCGGTAATCGGGCCCGTTGCGTTTGGCATATTTCTAACAGACCTTGGAGCTCTCATCAATATGGCCTCAGCCTTCTTTGCGGACGATGTAAACATTTTTTCGGATCCACTCATTGCCCACCAAGCTATTCAAGATGACCTAAATAGAGTTGTCCAGTGGACCAAGGATTGGCTTATTTCATTAAACCCCGAAAAATGCACTGTGTTACATATTGGTCCTAAAAACCCCCATTGCAGCTACACAATTGATGATCACGAATTAAAATCAGTCACATCACAAAGTGACCTCAGAGTAACTATATCTTACGACCTTAGTGGGATCTACACATAACTGAAACAGTGAAACGTACAAACTCCCTGCTTTACATGATCCGAAAAGCATTCTCTATTATTACTCCGGAGTTATTCATCAAGCTATATAAGACATATGTGCGGCCATTTCTTGAATACGCCTACCAAGTTTGGAGCCCCTACTTCAAGAAGGATATAGATGTACTTGAAAAAGTCCAAAGACGAGCAACAAAGATGGTAGTCACCATGAAAAACAAACATTATGAGGACCGACTAAAGCTATTAGGCCTCACAACACTGGAAAAACGCAGAAAGCGTGGGGATCTTATCGAAACATATAAAATACTGCATGATTCCTATGATGTCAATAATTTCAAAACAATGTACATATTTAACATTAACGAAAGGCTACGCTGTCACTCGCTAAAGATAAATCGCACCCTAGCATCAACAAATCCTCGAAAACATTTCCTAACAAACAGAGTTGTGGATAATTGGAACGGCCTACCTGAGGAAATGATAAGTGCATCGTCAGTAAATGTTTTCAAAAACAAACTGAATCTTTACTTAAAATTAAAAAAAAAAATGTAAATAAAAAAAAAAAAAAAAAAAATCATATACAATAAATAAATAAATAAGTGCAAGTGCTTAAAAACAAAAGTGCAAGTGCATAAAAAGAAGTGCACGCATCAGCATAATGCTGTTAGTGCATTACAATATAATATTAATAATAATAACACTCAGTCATGGAATGTGACATGTATGTATGTATAATCGACCGTGAAGCAAGGATGCATGAATTGAAGAAAGAGATACAAATTATGGCCGGTGGCGAAATTGGTAGACGCAATACCCGCGAATGGTATGTTTTGCTGGTTCGGGTCCAGCCTTGCAGTATATTCGTAAAGTAGTTCTTTTTACTGGGCTCTTTATTCAATTCATGTATCCTTGCTTCACGGTCGATTATACATACATACATGTCACATTCCTAGGAATAAGCGACGTACCTGCTTAGTACGAAAAGTATATTTACTTAACACTCACTCATATATACTGGTATCTGGTATCACTTCCCCTCTTATTCATCAGAACCTCGCCAGTAGGCCCTATATTTGCCACTATGGAGATGTTGACGGCTGGAAACATGAGTAATGTCTGACCATTACCGACACAACATTTTTGCAATCCAATAAAATATAAATCATGCCTATTAATATGCTATTAATTTCTTAAAAGTTTGAAGAGTTTTTTTATTTATAAAAATGCCGTAGAAACGGAGTGTTCATTGTATGCTCTAAAATCATCTTAAGTATATGAGACCGTGAAGTGAAATAAAAACGTTTTTTTTTACAGCTGACATCGACGGAGTCGAAGAGGGTTCCGAATACTTCGTGGCGCCGTCGCGTGGTCCATCCGTCTCGCAAAACACCAAACTACGGACAGCCCATGACCACATCGTCACTGGACAGTTTGAGACCGCCATGAGGTTTGTTGTCACCGTTGTTACCCAAAACCCTGTACTCGGAGTAAATGAAATCTATACTGTTGTTATAAATGGCATAGTATGTTTGTCTGTTGGTTTGTTCACTTGTAAATTGCGGTAAAACTACTGAATCGACCCAGGTTAGGTTAGCGTCCCACCTGCGCAACACTTCGATCCTCCCAGCGGCACTCCGAGAGAGCGAACATCTATGGTCGATTCGTGAGAAACCTCAACCCAGGTTAGGTTAACGTCTCTGTTTTACGCATCAGCGGCCCACCTGCGCAACACTTCGATCCTCCCAGCGGCACTCCGAGATAGCGAACATCTAATGCCGATTCGTAAGAAACCTCAATCCAGGTTAGGTTAGGGTCTTAGGATGCATCAGCGTCCCACCTACGCAGTACATCGATGCCATAACAGAGATCTGTTCTTCTGTAAAATGTGCTTTATCCGTCCGCAGACTGCTGAACGAACAGGTCGGCATAGTAAACTTCGAGCCTTACGAGGAGCAGTTCCTGCGCATGTACGCGGCGTCGCGCGTCACGTTCGCGGCGCTGCCGTCGCTGCCGCCGCTGTCCTCGCTCCTGCACCGCAACTGGAAGGAGAGCAACGCCAAGGAGCTGCTGCCGGCGACCAGTGAGTATAATGTTTTATGGAACCTATTGAACTGGAAACTCTAACCCAAGAATACATTTAAGGTGGCCCAACCCGGCGGGCCTAATTCATTCGCGGGCACGGTACAAAACCGTGCTGTTGCGCTCTGGGACCTTCTCTGTTTCAAAGAATAAGACAGGATCCGTGATGAGGAAGATGCAACATGTCCACAAAAAAGACAATGTGCATAGTGTATGATTTGGTAAGATTTACGAAAATTTCAATTTCAAAACGACATAGCTAAAAGTAAACCACGACCGCTGTAGTCAAAAATCGAACAAAAACCAAATAGATTATATATCTTGATTAAATAAGCTATGTCTGATGACTAATCTTTTTAAGATGTTCTTAATTTATCATTGCGTAATCCACCTCCAAAGTTATTGTATAAAACGCGCAAAAAATTCAAACTTTCGGACCTTATAATTTAGAAACCAAACACAATTTTACAATGCCAATGGTCATCAGACATCTAATTCGATCAAATAAAGCTATTTTGAGCAAAATTTTGGATCTCTGACAAGAAATATGGGCGTGATCTTCTTTCCCCTTTTGTATGGGGAGATGAGCGGTGGACCCTTGGAACAAACTGCCACTAGAAATGATCAGTGCTATAACAGTGAACGGGTTCAAAAACCAATTGGACAGTTATTTTAAATGTAAAAAAACAGACATTTAATAACCAAATAGTGCACTCAACCAATGATACACCATCAGCTTTAAGCTGCTAGTGTATATAAATAAATAAATAAATAAAATAAAACATAAATACCACATACCGTGCAAGAATTACATAAAAAACGCAAAGAAAGACAGAATTTCGGAATACCGCATCAGGCGACGAATTGTATGAAAGGGCATATCCTTACTTTTTACATATCACTGATGGAAACTGACATGGATGGCTAATACCACAAAACTACCGTTATGACATTAGTCCAGTACACCACATTCCCGGAGTAATTAGGAGCCATACCGGGACCTTCCCATTATGAGCACGGCTACATTGAACTTGATGAAAGATGCATTGATTATGTAGCTATATTTGAAAATTATAACGGTAAATATCTGATGCTCATATTCTGTGTTCAAACTTTTTTATGAAAATTTATGAATATTTGTCAAATTTGAGAAAACAAATCACCAGGGTTTTTTTATTAATCGAAATTAGTTATTCTGAAATTTAATTAAATGTTGTTTTACTTACGCCCTTATCAAACTGAACGCAATTGGCCATAATCTATGGTCTTGCCGACCCGTGGGACGTTCGCCGCTCCGTCTTGTAACGCAACGCCGTCGCGCGCAGGTTTGCGGCTGAACGACCTCGTGACGCAGCTGCAGCAGTGCTACCAGCTCACAACCGGCGGCAAGTTCACGGAGGCCGTGGAGAAGCTGCAGGCGGTCGTGCGCGCCGTGCCCCTCCTGCTCGTTGACACAAAGGTCGGCTCATAGTTTAAAATTTTTATGTATTTAATGGATACGACATTACCGTTATCTCAATGATTTGAGTTTCAGCGACATCTACATTTAAGCATTGTAATCAGTTTTGAAAATAATCTGAAAACGTTTTTGGTCGTGACATTAGTCGGAAGCAGGATTTGATCCTGCGACCTTTGGATTACATGCCCACTGCTCTAACCAATTGAACAATCTCGGCAATTGCGTCAGCCAACTATTATATTCGAATCGACACAATGCTTCACTAGTTGTCGCTACTAAAATTGACGCTGTTGACGACACCAATTAGATTGATATCTCTAATCATTGCAGTCAAAACGCCTTAGGGCCGAGTGCACGAAAGAACAAAAAAACAAAATCAACGTCAAAGTATTATCAAACGCGTCACTTTGTATGGATAGTACGGAAGGAACTCTATGCGGTTCACTAAAAGTGACGTGTTTGAACATTGATTAACTCAGCCGTTTCTTCGTGCAACCGGGGCTTAGTGTATGATCAATACGCTAAATGATCATCAATATCTAGTGAAGATAGGGGAAGCATTGTGTTTATTCCAATATAAACGAGAAATTCGTTGGCTATAAACCACATCTACTGCTATTATGTTAGCTCAACATATCACATTTCCGAAGAAAATATGTAGATGCCATGCCAGGCCCTGCCCTTTATGAGCACGGCTACATTGAACTGAATGGAAAACACAATCAATGTTTTGTTGCCGTTGCGGTCCGGCCGCAGCTCCGTCGCTGGCGATGGAGATATTGGCGATGCAAATATTGGCGAGGCAGATGGTGGCGATGCAGATATTGGTGATGGACATATGCACTACCAATCTACTTATCCAGCTCAGAAAGGGAAACAAAGTGGTGCAGGAACTAAGAGGCAAGCAAGGCCCCGTTCCCTGAGCTATGACCCACTGCCATGCATGGATTACGACGATGCCCTCGTGTTGCAGGCGGAGCTGGTGGAAGCCGAGCAGTTGCTTCAAATCTGTCGCGAGTACCTGCTGGGATTACAGATGGAGACGGCGAGAAAAGGTTTGTTCTGTGGCTTCCTACAAATATTTACCATACCCGTGACTATTTTCCTACTGTTTCCTCAGCGGCGGATTTACAAATTTGCCGCTAGTAGGCTTTTAAAATGTTGCCGCCCCTACCGACCTCCACACTTCGATACCCGAGTTCACAATAACGTGAATTACCATTTATTTGTCAATGAATATGTGACGTTATGATTTGTGTCCTAGTTACACAATCTCTTTCCCGTAAATTATTGCTAAAATAATAATTTGCTTATGTGGAAGGTTGACTAGATCTTTGTCAGAATTTCTCTCCTTTTCTCTACTCTGTCTTTGTCAGAATTACTCTCCTTTTCTTGACTAGATCTTTGTCAGAATTACTCTCCTTTTCTCTGCTCTGTCTTTGTCAGAATTACTCTCCTTTTCTTGACTAGATCTTTGTCAGAATTACTCTCCTTTTCTCTACTCTGTCTTTGTCAGAATTACTCTCCTTTTCTTGACTAGATCTTTGTCAGAATTACTCTCCTTTTCTCTACTCTGTCTTTGTCAGAATTACTCTACTTTTCTCTACTCCGTCTTTGTCAGAATAACTCTCCTTTTCTCTACTCAGTCTTTGTCGGAATTACTCTCCTTTTCTCTACTCTGTCTTTGTCAGAATTACTCTCCTTTTCTCTACTCTGTCTTTGTCGGAATTACTCTCCTTTTCTTGACTCAGTCTTTGTCGGAATTACTCTCCTTTTCTCTACTCTGTCTTTGTCGGAATTACTCTCCTTTTCTTGACTCAGTCTTTGTCGGAATTACTCTCCTTTTCTTGACTCTGTCTTTGTCATAATAGCACTTCTTGTTTATACTTTCCGTGTACTCAGTATTTTAATCACTATGGACTAACGAGAGAATGTTATCCTTCCAGCGATGCCGAAGAACACCCTCGACGAGCAGAAGCGCACGTGCGAGATGGCCGCCTACTTCACGCACTGCAAGCTGCAGCCGCTGCACCAGATCCTCACGCTCCGGACGGCGCTGAACATGTTCTTCAAGCTGAAGAACTTCCGGACGGCGGCGTCGTTCGCGCGGCGCCTCCTCGAGCAGGGCCCCCGGCCGGAGGTGGCCCAGCAGGCGAGGAAGATCCTCCAAGCGTGCGAGAAGACCCCCACGGACGAGCACCAGCTGCTCTACGACGAGCACAACCCGTTCACGGTGTGCGGCATCAGCTACAGGCCGATCTACAGGGGCAAGCCCGAGGAGAAGTGTGCCCTGTGCTCGGCGAGCTATCTGCCCGAGCACAAGGGCAAGCTGTGTGCCGTGTGCGGGGTCAGCGAGATCGGGAAAGACGTCATCGGGTTGAGGATTTCGCCGTTGCAGTTCCAGAGATAGGGGCGTTGAAGTATTTATTAAGTAAGAATATGTGTATGAATAAATGGATTGATATTGATATATTGATAAATATTGGTTAACTGAGATTGAGTTTGATTTGGTTGGTGATTAAAAGCGGTGATTTTTTGAGCCTAGTGGCGCGGGGACTGGCCTAGCATACCAGAGGTCTGGGTTCAATTTCTACATGCACCACTGTCTTTCTCTTTCCGAGTTCGATAAGTGCATTTCGTCACGAATGCGAGCTGCTCCATGGTTCGGAATCCATGTAAAACTGTAGGTCCCCTTCCCCTACTAGGTGGTAGGGTTTAAGCCCGCCCGGGTTTTTTTTTTATGTGACTGGACATGATGGCTAATACCACACCTTCTGTCATGGTATTAGCCCAACACACCACATGGGAACTAGGTGCCATACCAGGACCTTCCTTATATTGCACGGCTACATTGAATTGGATGGAAAACACGGACAATTTTCATTGCCGCTTCGACCATCGTTCATTCAATGCGATGGTACCAACCCGGGCGGGATTAACCCTACCACCTAGTAAGTAAGGAAGGGGACCTACAGTTTAACGTGGAATCCGAACCACGGCCAGCCTCTCTCAACGGTCGAATGGTCCCCCATCCAAGACCAGACCGGACCCAGCGTTGCTTAACTTCGGAGAGCTATCGCCGAAGTGTCGCGCCACTGGGCCACTGAGGCTACCATCGCATTGGATGAAAAGACGGTCGAAGCGGCAATGAAAAATTGTCCGTGTTTTCCATCCAGTTCAATGTTGCCGTGCTGATAAAAGGGAAGGCATGGCACCTTATTTCTTCGGGAATGTGGTGTTTTGGGCTAATATAACGGTAGTTGTGTGGTATTAGCCATCCATGTCAGGTCGCAGAAAAAAAAACCGGCCAAGTGCGAGTCGGACTCGCACACGAAGGGTTCCATACCATCAACACCAAAAAATCACGTTTTTTGTATGGGTTTTTTGTTTAATTTTAATTATTTCTTTATTTTACTTATTTGTTATAGCGGCAAAATAAATACAAACTCTGTGAAAATTTCAGATGCCTACCTATTACGGTTCATGAGATACAGCCCTGTGACAGACGGACGGACGGACGGACGGACGGACAGCGGAGGCTTAGGAATAGGGTTCCGCTTTCAACCTTGGGGTACGGAACCCTAAAAGTAACTGGGGGTTCATTCAGGTAAGAGTGAGTTCGAATTCGTCGCTAAATATCAACTCGCTTATCTTGAACATCATTTTAGTTTGGTAAAAATCTGGTTTGTCCCATAAATACGGTGGAAGTATAAATAACAGTTCCATTATTTAAATAATAATATTTCCTAGCTATTTTTAGGTTAACTCACTTTTATCTGAATTGGCCCCCTGATACCTGAGAAACGCGAGCATGGAAGGATGGGAGAAGCGATCGAAACCTATTCGTACTGCGGCAGCGTAGCCACGAGTTAGTGCAAACGTCTAACTGTAGTTAGTTCGCTTATGAATTTGGGACGGGCAACATCGAACATTTGTTGCAGTAAATAAGTACCTCAAGTACATATACTTTTTCGTACCTAGCATGTACGTTGCTTATTCCAAGGAATGTGACATGAATGTATGTGTGCATAATCGACCGTGAAACAAGGCCACATTAATTAAAGAAAGATCCCTTGCAGTATATTCGAAAAGTAGTTTTTTTTACATGGATCTTTCTTTAATTAATGTGTCCTTGCTTCACGGTCGGTTATACATGTCACATTATTACATCTCGTTGGAACTCGCGAAAATCAGTAGTAAGCGAATTCGTAGGCGAACTCACTCGCCGGCGCTACCGTTTTTGTATGTAGGTGGCTACGCCGCGCCCATACAAACTAGTTTCGATTGCTAATCCCGTCCTTACGTGCTCGCTGTCCGACACAAAGTATCTTGGAAAAGTGTTGCCTCGACAACGAACACAAAAGTTGTTAATTAAATTTTAGGAAGTCTTCAAGGTTGTATATAAGATATTATACAATAAAAGAGTGTCATAAAATTAACTTAAAAACCTTATGTCCAAATAAATTGAGTGCCATGCCAGGGCCTTCCCTTTATATGAGCTGGGCTACATTGAACTGGATGGAAAACGTGGACAATTTTTCATTGTTGCTTCGACCATCTTTTATACCACAGTTTAATCTTGATTAAGTAAGAAATAAATGCATGTCCTGGGCTTTGGTCCTGGGCTTTGGTCCTGGGATTAGACAACTCGCTCTTCCACACCAGCAATCCTATCTGGAAACACTTTGCATGCAGTGCGTTTGTGTTAGAGACGGTTAATTAACCGGAAGTACTCACTCATAAGGAAAATAATCCTGATCGAACAATGGGGAGTACGGCTGCCAAACTTTACCACCAGATGGCGCCTTATGAAACTGTCCCACAGTTTCAAAAACATCCTGAGAAATAACCTCTCCGTGATAGTCTTGGCACAGTTTTATTTGGCGCCATCTGGTGTTAAAGTTTTGTGCCGTGCACCCCATTCTAAATTCAAGTTTTTCGCTGTCTCCATACTAATTAGCCATGTGAAATCAACAAAATATCTGAGCCTGTAGTCCCAGTTGTCACCTAAATTGGCGTTTACGGTAAACCGATCGACTAGCGTTTTCAAATGTAAAGAGCGGGAAAAAAGAAAAAGACAGGCTCTGTGGTGAGGAGGATGCAACATGTCCACAAAGCAGACAATGTATGCGCAGTGTTTGATTCGGTAAGATTTACGAAAATTTTAAATACAAAACTACTTCTAGCTAAAAGAAAACCACGACCGCTGCAGTCAAAAATCTAACAAAAACCAATTATTATTTTAATTTTCATGAAACAAGCTATGTCTGATGACTAATCTTTTTATTTCATCGTTGAGTAATGCACCCCCAAAAACGCGCGAAAAATTAGACCTTTCGGACTTTATAACTTAGAAACCAAACACAATTTTACAATGCCAATGGTCATCAGACGTCTAGTTCCATCAAATGAAGCAATTTTAAGCAAAATTTTGGATTTCTGACAAGAAATATGGGCACGATCTTGTTTCCACGTTTGTATGGGGAGTTGAGCGGGAAGTCCCATACAGAGAGAACGTACTCGGGATTGACCGTTTTGTCTCCCGCCAAAATTGAAATTTGGAACACCGCGATCATGAATCGTGGAAATGTCTAGTTTTGTAGGAGTGGGCAGAAAATTCAAACACCTTGGTCACAAAAAGTTTTTTTTTTTTAAATGCACGACTTTTTTATGTCCCTGGACGTGGGTGGTCAATACCACTCCCACCGTCATGATATTAGCCTAACACATCGCATAAACTCCCGAAGGAATTAGGTGGCATGCCAGGACCATTCCATTCATTGAACTAAATTGAAAACACGGACAATTTTCATTGCCCCTTCGACCATCTATCATCCAATGTGATAGTACTAACCCGGGCGGGCTTAGTCTTATCGGCTAGAAGAGCAAGGAAACCTACAATTTTACATGGATTCTGAGCCATAGAGCAGCCGGCAATCCTGATGAAATGCACTTTTCCAACTGAGAAAGAGATAGAAAGTGGTACATTAACGGGGCAGAAATCTAAACCATGGCTTTAAGCATGAAAAACTAGTCCCCAGACCCCTGAGCTATGAGCCGCTGAACTTAAATTATTTCTAGTGCGTTCTTATAGATTTCGTCACATTTATCTATAGAGCATAGTCCTTCCAATTCTGCATCTATTCTATATATCGAGACGACTGTTGTAGATATCGTTTAATTTTTCTGATTTTATAATCCTTATTGAAATAAACTAATTTTCAATGCGCAGGGAGTTCCGAGGCCTTGAGTTCTGTCGATTGTTAGTTTGATGCACCTATTTAGGGTGCGAAATACCCAAAGAACATTGCAGGCCGCATAAAAAAATCTGTCAGGAATCGTTCAGAAATTCATGCACACTCCAATTTGTCAATCTCTTTTCGGTGGCTCACCTTCAATACTGCTAGAAGGTTCCGGATGTGCGCCGCAGCAAGGTTATGTCAAGGTCACTTTCCTTGACCTTTCCGTCTGGCTGTTTACTACAAGGCCATTTACTTAGGACTCTCAGGGACTGTTGCTACTGTGCACCTAGTATTGGGGTTATAGTTTGATTCTCGGTTTCGGAAAGATGTTTTCTTAGATAGCGAAGAAATTTCGATAATGCTCTATGTGACCAATGGCTGGTAATGAATGTGCTATCTCATGTTAGAGATCTAGGGGTGAAACGAATATTTAAGTTTGAACGTTAGTTTATTTATTTAATGGCTTGGAACTAATGTTAAAAATGTTCTCTGTTTTATGTAACTGGCTAATCCCACGCTTACTTTCATTAAGTAAGCCGAACACACTACATAGGAACTAGTCATGCCAGGATTCTTTTTATATACTTCAACCCTACTCTCTACATTGCAGGTCAACAAACATAAACATATACGCTAAGGGGCGCCTCTTGTAATTCAGCCATCCAGACTCCGCTGATAGTATAGCAAGTCAGAATATGAAAGGGCGGTCAAGCGTAAAGGAATCCCTATTGTGAATTAGCCACTTAGCCTACACAGAGAGTGAAACAGGTCATGATAAGACGCAAGGGCGGCCATGCGCTAAGGGTCGCCGCTTGCAATTCAGCTATTCAGCCTAACCTGATAGTATAGCAAGTCAAATATGCAAGGGCGGCCAGGCGCTAAGGGTCGCCTCTTGTAATTCAGCTATTCAGCCTATCCTGATAGTATAGCAAGTCAAATATGCAAGGGCGGCCAGGCGCTAAGGGTCGCCTCTTGTAATTCAGCTATTCAGCCTATCCTGATAGTATAGCAAGTCAAATATGCAAGGGCGGCCAGGCGCTAAGGGTCGCCTCTTGTAATTCAGCTATTCAGCCTATCCTGATAGTATAGCAAGTCAAATATGCAAGGGCGGCCAGGCGCTAAGGGTCGCCTCTTGTAATTAAGCCATCCGGCCTCCTCAAATATGCAAAGGCGGCCAGACGTGAAGGAATCCTTCTTGTGATTCGGCCGCCCAGCCTCCGCATGTCACAATTTTCGAAAGTGGCTAGACGTGAAATTAGCCATCTAGCCTCCGCTGATAGTATAGCAAGTCAGAATAAGTAAGTGTAGCCAGGCACGGACGCCTTTTGAAAATCAGCCGCCCAGCCTCCGCATGTCACAATTTGCGAAGGTGGCTAGACGTGAAGGGGCGCCTCATGTCAATTAGCCATTTAGCCTCCGCTGATAGTATAACAAGTCAGAATAAGTAAGTGTAGCCAGGCACGGACGCCTTTTGAAAATCAGCCGCCCAGCCTCCGCATGTAACAATTTGCGAAGGTGGCTAGACGTGAAGGGGCGCCTGATGTAAATTAGCCATTTAGCCTCCGCTGATAGTATAGTAAGTCAGAATAAGTAAGTGTAGCCAGGCACGGACACCTTTTGAAAATCAGCCGCCCAGCCTCCGCATGTCACAATTTGCGAAGGTGGCTAGACGTGAAGGGGCGCCTCATGTCAATTAGCCATCTAGCCTCCGCTGATAGTATAGCTAGTCAGAATAAGTAAGTGTAGCCAGGCACGGACGCCTTTTGAAAATCAGCCGCCCAGCCTCCGCATGTCACAATTTGCGAAGGTGGCTAGACGTGAAGGGGCGCCTCATGTCAATTAGCCATCTAGCCTCCGCTGATAGTATAGCAAGTCAGAATAATTAAGTGTAGCCAGGCACGGACGCCCAGCCTCCGTCAAGCGTCATAGCAACAGAAATGAAATAGAGAATAAAACGTTTTTTTATTTCTGCACTGTTTCTTCCGAATAAAGAATTTTAAATTTTAATTTCGGAACTACTGCGGCAGTGGTGCACCGTATTCTGGATTCCATCCGTAAACCTACTCGCACACAGTTTGTCAGGCGACGCGGTAAACATATTGGACGGTGCAGCTCGCTTGCCGTGGGTAATTTATTTTGACGGAAGTGTCGACACGGGGCGAGGTTACCCTACACCAGCGAAATGGAAGGACGGGAGTCGTAACACTGTATGTTACGACGCGTTGCCACGTTTCGAAGCGTTGCCACGTTCTAATGATAAGGTGGGTCTTCCCGCTCAACTCCCCATACAAACGTGGGAAGAAGATCATGCGCATTTTTCTTGTTAGAGATCCAAAATTATACTCAAAACAGCTTTATTAGATTGAACTAGATGTCTGATGACGATTGGCATTCTAAAATAGTGTTTGGTTTCTAACTTATAAGGTCCGAAAGTTCGCATTTTTCGCGCGTTTTATACCTACAATAACTTTGGAGGTGGATTACTCAACGATTAAATAAAAACATCTTAAAAACATTAGTCATCAGACCTAGCTTGTTTCATGAAGACTTATAATCAATTTAGTTTTTGTTTGATTTTTTACTACAGTGGTCCTCATTTGCTTTTAGCTATAATTAGTTTTGTAATATATTTTTTTTGTAAATCTTACCAAATCAAACACTATTCGCATTGTCTGCTTTGTGGACATGTTGCATCCTCCTCATCACGTAGCCTGTCATTGTCTTTGAAACAGAGAAGGTCCCAGAGCACAATAGCACGGTTTTGTACCATCCCCGTGAAAGAGTTTCGGGAGGGGCCACCTTAATACGTTGTGTTGTGGGATGGAGCTTGGCCGGATTCGATCTGATTCTGACTCTTAATAGTTCGGAATTCATGTAAATCTGCAGGTTGTGCTGTAGGTCCTACTAGATGTTAGGGCTAATCTCGTTCGGCTGGTACGGAGTTCGGAGGATACAGGTGGCTGGAACTATCGCATTTGAAAGTTTTCAATCCAGTTCAATGTAGCCATGCTCTCATAAAGGGAAGGTCCTTGCGGGTATGGTATGGTATGAGCTATTTATCTCCAGTTACATACAATCAACCTAGTAAGTAAAACCTTTACTTGGAATCCTAACCACGCATGACCGTTAGCTCTTACGACATGCACGGCAAAAAAAGCGGTGGGACGGAAACCCTCACAGCTTGTAACATTGTTTTATCTTTTTTTTTATTAAGCCTGGCATGGATGGCCAATAGCACACAACTGCCATCAGGAAATGAGCCTATACACCACATTCCCGAAGTAATTAGGTGCCATGCCAGGACCTTCCAGTTTATGAGCATGAAAACAGGGACATTTTTTAATTGCTGCTTCAACTATAGTTACATTCAATATGCGGTGTGGCCAACCCGGGCGGGCTTTACCCTACACTGAGATAAAAGTAGGCTGACAAAGTGACAAAAATCACGTTGACAGAAAAAAAGTGTACTCTTTGTTAGTGTAACAAAGTGGAAGTTGCGAGCGCAACAATGTCCATTTTATCAAAATGGAAAATTGTTGTAGTGTACTTACCACGAGTTTTAGAAGCAACAATGTCATTTAAAGTTGCTGTAGCACCACTGTTATGCGTTGTGAGCGTAACAATGTCCGTGTTAACAAAATTGAAAGTGAATTATGCATTTAGGTATCTGTTGTGACTGTAAATATGTCAGTGCCAAAACAATTTTTAATTTATATAGTCTCCATGTCATGAGTCATCGAGAGCGATGATGCCACTATAACAAATTGAAAATTTATTCTTGATTTAAGTTTATGTTGTGAAGGTAACTATGTCAAAGCCCTAAAAATTAAAGCACATAATTCCTTTGATAGGGTGACAAAGTAACAGTAAATACCAGCTCAAAGTACCTTTCATAGGATAACGAATGAAAAGTATATAACCGTACAAAGTAACTTTAGTATGATAAGCAAAGGAAAAGTAGGTACTAGCACAAAGTACGTTTGATAGGATATCAAAGGAAAGTAGATGCCAGCACAAATCGTCTTTGATAGGGTAACGCTGGAAAAGCAGATACCTGTGCTATAGTAACAAATCCAGAGTAGATACAGGTACAAAGCTCACGTAATTTGTACTTTGTTGGCATATAAACATTGTCATACAAACACTTTGTTATTTAGTGAACGTTGTCATTGAATGAACTTTGTCATTGAATGAACATTGTCATCACAGCGGAGTATTGAGCACTGTTGTGATAACAAAGTATATTTTGCTAGAATTACTTTGTTAGATTGACAATATTATATGGTCGACAAAATGCAATCGTTGCAACCAATTCACTATCACCCGTTTTCACCACCTCCAGCTATCTGAAATCCGATAGTTAACTTTCGGCTACATTGCATATTTGTATGGTGTAACCGAAAGGTAACTTTGGGATTTTTGTAGCTGGAGGTGGTGGAACCGGGCGTATGACGGCTCTCCAGGGTAAAAGTTTCTTTGTTGGGCCAACAATATTTTTTTCTCAGTGTACCATCTAGTAGGGGAAGGGTATCTAAAGTTTTACATTTGTTCCGAAACATGGAACAGCTCGCATTCGTAACGAAGCACTTATCCAACTCCAAAAGAGAAACAAATTGGTTCATTTTCGGGGCGAGGATTTGAACCCGTAACTTCTTATTCCGGGAGGTCACGACATTTTTGGTCGCGATAAGGTAAATGGCTGAATCTGGGTTCACACGTTAGAGACCAACCCTCTGATGCTAAATATGTCGGTCTGCCTGCGCCAAGTGGTTGCGTTATCTAGATTGGCTATATAAAATAGATGCTGGTATGTACCTACTGAAGAATATACTGATGATCTGGAAACATTGATACCTATTAATTATGCAACAATAACCAGACGGTTTCTTAATTAAATACTTAAATATACCTAAAGTTATATCTGTATCCTAAATCGCCTATACCTACTACTTAATGCAACCAAAGATTTGTTTAGTTTTTGTATTGCTAAGCAAGTATGTACTGATACTTTCATGCTTCGTCATTTGCATCAATTTACCTTATCATATGAATTTTTGGTCACCATAACTACTTTTCATCAGGCGCCTTATCTACGTAACGCAACCACTTGGAACAGGCAGACTGACACATTAAGCTTCACAGGGTTGTACTTTATCCCGTGAACCCAGTTTCAGCCATTTACGTTATCGTTACCATTTTTGTCGCGACCTCCTAGTCTATCTCGCATGAAAGGCAAGTCCTCTAGCTTGTAAACCACGAGCTGTCTTTTAGAATAAAATATAGTCAGTTTCGTTCACTGAAATCACCCCCTTTCGGCCCGTAATACTCGATAGATGTGCTGTACATGGAACGTACTAGAATGTACTAGGAAGAATGTATGTATATGCCCAATAGGTATCTCCTAAGTACGAACTTTGAAGCGAACGCAAACAAAGGCGGTGAACTAAATAAGGTAAGACCCGTACAAAAAGATTCTTAATGCCTTCTAATGGCGTTCGAGAAACAAGTAGGCAACGAGATTTTTCTACAGAAGACAGAATACGTAGTCAAGTGCGCATTTTGTAGGGTTTCGTAGGCTTCCAATTGAATGTATTCTAACGAGTACTTAGCAGTGAGTTATTGGAAGAACAAGTTAAATGTTTTTACGTGAGCATTTACGTACGTCGCTTTTTTCTAAGAGTACGATTAAGTAGAAAGCTTTTTTTAAATTAGATTTTCCTTGTATTATGTCTGTCGATTTTGATGGACAGCAGTTTAGGAGTGTGTCGAAGAAAGAAACCTTTGGAAATAGTAGAAATAGCAAAAAAACTCACACCCCCTTAACTCCAGCGAGCATGTATGGTGGCAGTGTAGCCATTTATACATACAACGGCGAAACCGCCGTCGAGTGAGATCGCTTTCTAATTCGCTTACTACTTTTCTCGAGTTCCAACAATACATATGAACAAATGAATATACTTTTTCGTACTAAGCAGGTACGTCGCTTATTCCAAGGAATGTGACACTTATATTTGTATAATCGACCGTGAAGCAAGGACACATTAAACAAAGATTGAGAGCAGTTCAAAGAACTACTTTACGAATATACTGCAAAGGCTGGACACGAACCAGTAAGAAATACCATTCTAGGGTATTTCGTCTACAAATTTCGCCGCCGGCGGTATACCCATAATTTGGAATTTTCATATTTCGTATTTCGCCAGTAGCGGATTTGGTCTCCGTAACTGGCGAAATATGGCAACACAAGAGTCAGCTGCCAACATTGATGCAAAGAGACACCGTCACCGTCAAGTCCGCTACTGGCTTAATACGAAATATGAAAATTCCAAATTATGGGTATACAGCCGGTGGCGAAATTGGTAGACGCAATACCCGCGAATGGTATGTTTTGATGGTTCGGGTCCAGCCTTGCAGTGTATTCGTAAAGTAGTTTTTTTTACTGGGCTCTTTCTTTAATTAATGTGTCCTTGCTTCACGGTCGATTATACTTACATATGTCACACTCTTTAACACATGAACATTTTAAAAGTTCACAGGTCGCTCTTCAACGGACATTCGATGTTGCGCTTCCCGAATTCGTAGGCGAATGAACTACAGTTAGGGCTGATTTATCAATAATCTGATAATCAGCCAGATAACTTTTCGACGGATTTATTTATGCTCTTGCTTATCCATCCGTTATAGTAAGTCCATATTTTTACTATTATAATTACAGCTAGATAATTGTGATAGAAAATATAATTCTTCGGTTATGACTATACGTCTTATGACAGATGTAAATCTGTACTATCAGTTCGATAAGTACTATCTGAGGATTAAAAAATCGGCCCTTAGCCGTGTTGGACTAACTCGTGCCTACGTTACCGCCATACGAATGAGTTCAAATTCAAATTCAAATTCAAATTTCTTTATTAGACAGTTTATGAAACAAATTACACAAGTAGCTTAATATGTAATTAGGGTTCCGTACCCAAAGGGTGAAAACGGAACCCTATTACTAAGCCTCTGCTGTCCGTCCGTCCGTCCGTCCGTCCGTCCGTCCGTCCGTCCGTCCGTCCGTCCGTCCGTCCGTCCGTCTGTCCGTCTGTCACAGGGCTGTATCTTATGAACCGTAATAGGTAGGCAGCTGAAATTTTCACAGAGTGTGTATTATTTTTGCCGCTATAACAACAAATAGGTAACATTTAATAATAATAAGAATTAAAGGGGGTCCCCATACAAAAAACGAGATTTTTTTGTGTTCAATCTTGTTCGATGGTACGGAACCCTTCGTGTGCGAGCCCGACTCGTACTTGGCCGGTTTTAGTGTAACTATTCAAAAATAAGCAGCCACATGTGGCAGTCCCTACCACCTAAACTGGCCCGTAGGCTGTCTCATAGGTGGCAGGTTACGATCGCTACTCCTGTCATTCCATGCTCGCTGCCAGAACTCACACTTCACGAAAAGTGAAGCGTTCTCGGGCAAGAGAGGAACTCCTACGGACCCCTATCTCCAATTCCTCCCGCTGCGTGGCATTAGTTCGCAAGCGTCCCGGAAGTAGAGGCGGCGCCGAGGGAGACATCCGGCGGCGAGGTACTCGTGCGCTCTCGCTCTAGAGTCGCATAGCCGGGGGCTATTCGGGGAAGTTGCAACGCGATGCATTGCGGATTGATCAACAAAAATATACTTATCCGTGCTAAGCAAATACGTAGTGAAGGCTCTAATGGAGTGCACGGCGCAAAGCTTTACCACCAGATGGCTCCACATAAAACTGTATAGAAGTTATGTCCCAGGATGTTTTAGAGTCATTAATTAAGAATGTTTTAAGTATTTATGAGATATCTTGAGTTTTTGAGCGATCTGTTTAGTTGGTCAACAAATGAAACTGTGGCATAGTTTTATGTAGCGCCATCTGGTGGTTAAGTTTGGCAGCCTTCCTTCCCATTGACTCCAGCGTTCAGTAAGCAAACGATAATGACGATCTCCAGAAGCGTTGAGTTTGCGTTAGGGTTCATTGTTGGATACTTGTGAAAATGGACAGCGACGAAGCGAAATATAGGTTTTTGACCTGTAAATTGTACTTTCTGAAGTGAATTAATAAATGATCCACGCTTATTCACTAGATAAATATGTGATCTTGTACCCCAAAAGCGAAAATTTTCTGTATCATTTATAGTCTCCAAGCGCCGGCTTGAAAACCTAGTAAAACCTAGTAGGTAAATAGGTGTTTACAAACATATATATTTTTAAAACATAAATTATACTTAAACCACCGTTTACTTTGATGTTTAGTATTTTCTACCGGTGTATATTTTTAACCAACGCTGAGATAAAATAAAATATCTGAGAAAGCTGTGAAAATAACGACTTTATGAATATTGTGAAAGGCTGGATTTGAACCAGAAAACATACCTTAACATACAATTACCAATTTAGTAGACGCAATAACGGCGTTTCTACAGACACGTCACATTCAAGAAAGGTTTAAAAATCGGCTCCTACTTTTAGCTTTTTAAAATTAAGACCACAGGGGTGAAACAAGGAATCTCAGTTGAAGGTTATTTTGAGTAATTCAAAATCGTATGTATAAAAATCTGTATTATCTCTATGTAACTTTAAGGCACACAAGATTGGAGTAAAATTATTAGTAAAGTTTTATATTTTCACACTAGACTTCGAAATTAACTGAATTTATTATAGGTTAATTCAATTTAGGAAAACATTTATGAGAGATATATGAACAATGATTCCATAATGATTTTCAAGAATTCTTTTCATCTTAGGACACATGTGAACGATAATTGAAATAAAAAACCCAAAAACAACAAAAGTATCAGTATTTGAGCGGCTTGTAGCTCGGGGGAGTGTGGATTTGTATTCCATGCCATAGATCATGGGTTCAAATCGCCGCCCCGTTCATGCATCGCTTTCTTTCTCTTTGTGATTTGGATATATGCATTGATCTAAGAATACGAGCTGTTCCATGGTTACATGGAAAACTGCAGGTCCCCTACTACCTGGGTTAAGCTAATGAAAAAATGTTCAAAACAAAAATTGAACACTGACAGGCTTTTCCATTCAGTTCAGTTTAGTCGTGCTCGTACTTAAAGGAAGGTCATTGCATGGCATCTAATTCCTTCGGGAACGCGGTGTGTTGGGCTAATATCATGACGGTGGTTCTTAGGGTTCCGTACCCAAAGGGTGCCAACGGAAAAATATTACCAAGCCTCCGCTGTCCGTCCGTCCGTCCGTACGTCCGCCCGTCTGTCACAGGGCTGTATCTCGTGAACCGTAATAGGTAGACACCGGAATTTTTCACAGAGTATGTATTTATTTTGCCGCTATAACAAAAAAATAAATATAACAAGGTAAAATAAATAAATAATAATAATTAAAGGGGGGGCATACAAAAAACGTGATTTTTTTTGTGTAAAATCTTGTACGATGATACGGAACCCTTCGTGTGCGAGTCCGACTTGCACTTGGCGGGTTTTTTTTATCAGCCATCCATGTCCAGGCACAATAAAAACTCCTGTCCTTTATACGCACAATTTATATTTTCTTATAACACCTAAACTCGTATAACCCCGTCGCTTACGAGTCCTGAGTGCTTGTGCAGTGATATATATGCAGTAATATCGCTGAAAATCCACCCCTAATAGGGATGCAAATGGTTGGCGCTCAGTGCTAGCTGTGTTTGGCGTTCCCATTTCCCCGGAAAATATCATTTTCATTTCCCGAGGCAGCGCGGCCGCGGTTTTTCTTGTAAACAAGCCCATGACTTAACCCGTTTCCGCAGCCATCGGGCTTCCGGTCATTTTGGCGGTTCGCGGATTAAAATCTGTTGTTTAAACGGAAACACCAAAATTTTGAATGTGAATTCGTAGCGAGTTATAATGATTATTTGGGCATTCATCTGGTCAAATATTATAGAGGGTGTCGTAACGGTCAGTACATTAATTTCGCCAGCGTGATCCTCATGCTTTTCCGAGACAAAAAAGTCATTAAAAAAATCTCGTAAGTGTCTAGTTACCGAGATATACATTTTTGAAAATTATATTTTCGTCTAGTGTAATTTGACGCGACATTACAACCGTGCATAAGGAATGTCTTGGCATGGAACCTACATCCCACCTGGCGTAAAATTACATATGTCATGACAGTAGGTGTGATATTAGCCATCCATGTCCATCATAAAACGTTTCCACGTTCTAACGGAACATTCGAAAATTTTTACACTAAATTATTGAATTAGTGAGTACAGAAAGTCTAACTTTTTATTAAGAGGATATTAAGCAAAAAGTTCAGCAAACTTTTTGTTTGTTTCAATCCCTATAAGCATTTCCCAAATTTAATGCACTGGCCGTTACGACACCCTGTATTATCACATGTGAGAGACTTGTTCAAGAAATATCAGTAATATCTTAATTGATGAAAAAATATACACTTGCGTTTGCCTTACCTAACGCGACCTAAAGCTGAAATAGATTTATCGGTTCACAAATATTGTTGCAGAAAAAAAATTAGATAAAGAAACAAATTTACTGGCTAATTCTAGGATAGTTGTAACTTTACAAGGTTGCTAGGTTGCTTTAGGAAGATTGTGATATGATGCTATTTTTGCACTAAAGGTAAACTACACTGGGTATTACTGTATTACATAGCAAGTGAAATAAGTAACTGTTTCTCAAATTTTTTCAATTTGAAACAAGTATAACAAGTTGTTTATTATTTACTAAGGAATCAACCTTAGACATTGTATTTTTGAACCCTATTATATCGTAACTAAGCAATCACCTGTACGCCATAGATTTATTTTACGGACCTGAATGTTGATGGCTAATCCCACACTTACTCTCATTACATTAACTCGAGATACACCACATGAAGATGCCAGGACAATTATATTGTACGGCTTATTAAAATATAACCCGGGAGGGTTTACAGTTTAAAGTGAATTTCGAAATACGGTCAGATTCGTTTCGAATCGGTACAGGATATCAATGGTGTTATTGCGAAATTACAACCCACCAAAACTCTGAATGTCACCTGGCTGCAGTTTATTTCATTCAGTGGAGACCACCAAGTGCACAGGTGTTTTGCAGGGAGACGGATTTGATCCCGTTCTTATCACTCTTCCTATCTAAGTTAATTCCCTGTCAATTTTAGTTTTGCCCTATTCATTGTTACTGAAAGCTGCAAGGATAATGTGTCTGAGAAAGACTTCTTCCTTTGTAGGGAGTGTATTGTTCCATAGGTAGGTCATATGCCCGTTTCTTTTCGAATTGAAATTTTATGATGCAACGAAATATTTGAAACTTGGTTTTGAATGTCACCGATGATCTATTTAATCTTATAAACGTCAAGTGGAATGCCATATAATTTACCAACCGAATGCGATAGAAACCGGGGATCACAGCTAGTTGTAACATCGTAAGAGTATGTAGATACAGTTAATCATTTCAATGTCGTAACGTTGAAAAACATTATCTTCAGTTCATTTTACTCCAAGTTCAACGTCACACGATAGAAAAGGATTTCGAATTCACCTCTATTGACTATGTAACGACATTAATTCATTGAACATTCTGTGTATGAATCCCAACCAGAAATTCCGGAGATTGTCCAACAAATTTGATTGTTGTACCTACAGACTTTCTCTAGACCCAAAGAAATGTTCATTTCAAAATCAATCACAGGCTCTAGTGAGAAGATTATCATTTTATTATTTTTCATAGATTTTACCTTGATCACCTTCCATTAAGGTCTTGTAAGGCGTGTCCTAACACTTGGCGTTTAAGACGTGACAGCTCTGGAGACACAAACCTTTACCATAACATTCCAGCGACACCAAAGTCTTAATTACAAGTAGTCGTAATCCGGCCCCGAGCGCAAGCCTTACCTACGTCTCACTTCGAATTCAATTCCGTCAGATACGCGGGAATGGCAACACTTGAACGGACTATCTCGTCTAGACAAGGCGACACATGCCAACCAAGAGATTCCATTCAACTTGCTTCATTTATATATACTTTACAGTACTAAACAAAGTTTCTTTTAGGCAACACGACATGGATGGCTTACCACAAAACCACCGTTATGATATTAGCCTAATACACCACATTCCCGAAGGAATTAGGTGCTACGACAGGACTTTCCCATTATGGGCACGGTTACAATTAACTGGGTGGAAAACAGGTACACATTTTTCATTTCCGCTTTGTTCACCGTTATTTCAGTGCGATGGTACCTACCAACCCGGGCGGGACTACCCAGTAAGTTAGGAAGGGGACCTATAGTTTTACGTGGAATCCGAACCACGGCCACAGAATACAGTAAGTACAGAAGGATCAATGCCCAAACGTAATTATTATATTTTCCAAGGCGAGCTTCACCGGTCACCCATCTAGAAGCCAACCGCGCGTAGAGTTGCTTCACCCAGCCAGGGTATCGAAACGCCGAGGCTGACAAGGGTGGCTCTCTATTCATTTACAATCGGTGCACTATAACACGGCCTTCGAAAGGTTACACGCTCAGATTTGACACTTCATTAAAGATATTTAGAAGTTACAACAAAATGTTTTAATTAAAGACATAAAAAAAATTGGCAGGACTTGGGTCGCATGGGTACTATTTTCACAGAGAAAATATTTCCGCCATTTTTTTTTTGTCTTTTGGTAATACATCGAACGTAATACATTATTAAAATCAGACACACCTTCCCAATAATGCTCTTTGACGCGCAGTGTACCCATCCATTCACGTGTCGAAAATGTTTGGTGGCGAGGTAAGTCCAGAATTGTAATGACTAGATCGGCAACTTTTTATTAAGCAGGTCACATATTTTATTTGAGGCAAAATTTACGCAAAGGTTATTAAGCGTTCTTAATGATACATTTAGAAATTTTTTATAATGATTTATTTATTTAAATTATCTTTTAACTTCAACATATGTTACTTCCTAATATAATATTACAAACGAATAATTTTAGTTCGAAGTTCATAGTTCAAATTTGTATTCAGTAGAGTATGTTATTTCAAGTGCAGCTAAATGGACTTTAAACTATAGAACAGCTCAACAACGTTAGCTGAAGAATGTAAAATGTGTCGAATCTTACGTTTTGTGCGGCTCGTGTCTCTGAGCGGGCGAAATGCGAGCTGCTCCATGGTTCGGAATCCATGTCAAACTGTATGTCCTCTGCCCTATTAGATGGTAGGGTAAACTAGCCCGGGATGGTACCATCGCAGTGGACGAAAGAGGTCGAAGCGCCAATGAACCATTGTCCTTATTTTCCATCCAGTTCAATGTAACAGTGCTTATTAAAGGTAGGTTCTAGCATGACATCTAGTTCCTTCGGGAATGCGGTGTGTGGCTAATATAATGATAGTAAGTGAGATCTTTCATTGACTAATTTAGTTTTTTTTATATTTGTCTGAACATCGACGAATCACACTGAAAATATATTTTCTAATGTAATACATAACTCATTTGATGAATAAAATATCTGAATCTGGTTTAAGCCATCCATTTCCAGTGCCTGAAAAAAATCTGAGACTAAAGGTAATCTGAACAAGAACATATATGTGTAGAGGACTTGAGAAATAAGAAAAGAAAATTCGTAAAAACCCGTATTTAATAAGATCGCTGAAGATGTTACCCATCTTGTCTCTAAATATCGGAGTAAGGATTTCTGAAGTGACGAGATAGGTGGTGGTGGGAGGAGGGGTGTATGGTTTGCGAGAGGCATTATATTGGATGCTGATGAAACAAGGCAACGTTGACAGATCACTCACCATCGGTCGATATATCGTGTAGTTCATTAGGCCCGTGAGCCTATGTTTGATCGATCATGACAATAAAAAGCATTAATCAAAACCAACCTACCCATAGCCACATAGATTTTGGTGCCTTTAGTCTGTCGAAGAATGCGACTTACCTAAGGTGATTGGCATAAGCCCCTCCCCCGTCACATAGGATGATAGATGGTTGAAGCGCCAATGATAAAATGTTCCGTGTTTTCAGTTTAGCTTGCCCAGGCATGGAACCTGATTATTTTGACAATGCGGTGTGTTCGGCTAACATCATGACGGTAAGTGTGGTATTAGTAATTCTTGTCTAGTTCCATGCAAATATAACTGTAAACTATTACAGTGTTCAAATCGCATGTCCCGAATCACATTGCACGCTTAAAGTTGTAAGCATCGCAAACGATTTAGACCGTTTGTGTACGCACTTACGGAAACAAAACAACAAACACGGAACAACTGATATTAGTTGCAATAGTTCATTTCAAATTTGATTCTCATCAATTCCTCTAAGTTAACCTTGATTTTCAACTGAGGAACATTATATAGAGAACCTTTAGAAACGTCAAAAAGTGACGTTGACAGTTGCACACACAGTGCCCTACCTCCAAAGCATAAGCACTGTGTACGGCATTTCGTGACGTAGCGATGACGTCATAACGTTCACGGGGCGCCATTTTGAGGGCTCTAAGCGCGAATCGGAATTGTGAACGCGCTTTCGGTAACGATGGTTCAAATCGGACCGCGACATTATACTTATTATGGCATACCTACTCTTTGGCGGGGTCGTGTCGACCTAACTACCGTCGATCTATTGCGCCGCGAGCCAAAGTCGACGAACCGAGCTTCGAGCACACAACGCGTGATCCTCGATAATGGAGTGCCGCTTGTGATGGTTTGAGTGTTATGCGCGTGTAAGACGTAAGAGAGTTTAGCCGTGGACGATGATAGACGAAGCAAGCGTGTTAGGTTCGGGACGTGGAAACTTCTCCAATTCGACGTGCGATCGTATTCCTATGAAATGCCCTGGCGATCCAGCTTATAGATAGAAGCCGGCCAAGTGCGAGTCGGACTCGCACATTAAGGTCGGCCCGTAAGCACCTGAATTTCGCCTCCCATACAAACGTAGTTTACTAATCATTTGAAAACCACTGTTCCAAATTACTTGATATTTGGTATCTTATATTAGGCTACAAATATCTGTGTCTGCATGCCTTTGTTTTTTTGGTAAATGTATTCTGTGTCAAACCACAGAGAAAACAAAATTCGTATGAAGATTTTCTTTTTTCTTTAATTTCATTCGGTTTGGATTTTTCAAAAAAACAAAAGCATGCAGACACAGATATTTGTTACCTGATATTAGATATTAAATATCAATTCAATTGGAATATCGGTTTCCAAATGATTAGTAAACTACGTTTGTATGGGGAGCATTGCTTACGGGCCGTTCTGAAGGGTTCCGTGCCATCGTACAAGATTTAACATTAAAAAAACACGTTTTTTTGTACGGGGGCCCCTTTTACCTATTTGTAGTTATAGCGGCAAAATAAATACACACTCTGTGAACATTTCAGCTGCCTACCTATTACGGTTCATGACATACAGCCCTGTGACAGACAGACGGACGGACGAACGGACGGACAGCGAAGGCTTAGTAATAGGGTTCCGTTTTCACCCTTTGGGTTGAATTTGAATTTGAATAATGTTTGTTGCCTGTCAAGCTAGTGCGTCCAGAAGTCTTTCGACTGAGTAGAGAGCGTCTCCTTTTTATGGATGCGGAGATTGATGGCCCAACCCACCGCATTCCCGAAGGAATCAGGAGCCATGCTAAGACTTTTCCATTAAGAGCACGGCTACATTGAACTGGATGGAAAAGTCGGACAAATTTTCATTACCGCTTCGACCATCGTTCATCCAATGCGATAGTACCAACCCGAGACTTCCAATTTTACATGGACTAGTTTGCATTCGTAACGAATTGCCCTTATACAACTGTATGTGGTGCATCTATCCGCCTCTAAGATATGAGCCATACAACATACCTTATATCCTGCAAGAACATATTTTCCTCTGGTCTGAAACAGCGCTCCCAACTAAGAAAGTTTCAGATAATTTTCTGTTGAGATAGTGAAACGTTTAGGTGAAAAGTTAACCGCTGCGATCGCCACGGCACTTACTCGGACGACAGTTTACCAAGTGTAATATTTACAGCCCTAAACATCGTAAATGTTGACATAAAACACAGGCGGAGTGAGGTGATATTTCAGACAAACTTTGGCCATAGAAAAGGGGTGCCTGGACCCAGACATTAACGAAACGAGGCCTAATTCTGAATCGCCGCCGTTGATAAATATTTATCACGCGTAAAGCCCCTCCCTTATACCTGACAATGAATTACTGGCTGATTATCTCAGCTGTTTTTGAGACTTTTTGAAAATGTGTTTTTTTTCTCTTTCCTGATAACATGCCAGATATCAGACAACAAAGCGTTCGCTCAAAACTGAAAATAGAACTTATAAATAATATTAATTTACGGCATCCTCAGTGTTTTTAGGGTCCCGTTGCAAAAAGTGATCCTTATTGTCTGGCTTTGGTGTCTGTCGAATCTGAAAATTTTCATATGTAAATATATATAGGTATTAAAGTTATTTGTCACCAACTTTTGCTCAAACCGTCATAGTTTTTGAGAAAATGCTTTATTTCTGAAGCGCTAATTTTGTATGAAATTGCAAAATAATCATAAGGCAAGGGCGAATTTCTTCCATGTCTTGTAGAAGAGAAGTTTTTGTACATTTTCATTAATGTAACAATCGAATCCGTCAGTACAGAAAAATATTCCCTTCATCATCTTCAGGCCTTCCCGCTCAACTCCCCATACAAACGTTGAAAAAAGGTCATTGGCATATTTCTTGTCAAAGATCCAAAATTATACTTAAAACAGCTTTATTTGATCGAACTAAATGCTGATGAACATTGGCATTGTAAAATAGTGTTTGATTTTTAAGTTATAAGGTCCGAAAGTTAGAATTTTTAGCGAGTTTAATACAATAAATTTGGAGGTGGATTACTCAACGATAAAATAAAAACGTCCTCTAGCTTGTTTTTATGAAGATTTATAATCAATTTGGTTTCTGTTAGATTTTTTACTACAGTGGTCGTGATTTACTTTTAGCTATACGTCGTTTTGTAATTAAAAATTTCGCAAATCTTACCAAATCAGACACTATGCGCATTGTCTGCTTTGTGGACATGTTGCATCCTCCTCATCATGGAGCCTGACTTTTTCTTTGAAACAGATAAAGTCCCAGAGCACAATATTACGGTTTTGTACCGTGTCCACGAATGAGTTAGTCCCGCCTCCGCGCCCCGCCGGGAAGGGCCACCTTAAGGTGGCCCAACCCGCTCAACTCCCCATACAAACGGGGAAAGAAGATCACGCCCATATTTCTTATCAGAGATCCCAAATTTTGCTCAAACGAGCTTTATTTGATCGAACTAGATGTCTGATGACCGTTGGCATTGTAAAATTGTGTTTCTAAGTTATAAGGTCCGAAAGGTCGAATTTTTCGCGCGTTTTATACAATAACTTTGGTACATCAACAATGATAAAGTAAGAAAATCTTAAAAAGATTAGTCATCAGACATAGCTTATTTAATCAAGATTTATAATATATTTGATTTTTGTTAGATTTTTGACTACAGCGGTCGTGGTTTTAGCTGTAAGTGGTTTTGAAATCAAAATTTTCGTAAATCTTACCAAATCATACACTTACCTTTTTTGTGGACATGTTGCATCTTCCTCATCACGGAGCCTGACTTTTTCTTTGAAACAAAGAAAGTCCCAGAGCGCAATAGCACGGTTTTGTACCGTGCCCGCCAAAGAGTTAGTCCCGCCGCCGCCGGGAAGGGCCACCTTAAATTGATGATGTATAACCGGGGGTTCGTTGCGTCGCGCTGCCGGCTCTACCTGATCACATAAATCCGTGCCAGCTAATGAAATACAAACATCCATTTAGTCGCTCCACAAATACTACGGAATACGGAACGATTGCCGCTCATTAAGGTGTTAAGATGTTAGAGTTAACAGTTATTTTAATAAGTTGATTGGTTGATTCCTTAATATTTTTTTTATGTAATTGGAGCCACAGCTACAGTCATGATATTAGTCCAACATACCGCGATCCCAAAGGAATTCGTTGCCTTGCCACGACCTTACGAAAGGTCATACTAAAATACATTCGATACTCAAAAGTATATATATTTTCTTTATTTCGGGTATCGATCTTTTCAAAGTATTCACTCTAAACACATATATACTTTTCCATACGGCTAAACCACTTGGAAAATACCTCTGACCACTCTTCTTTAGACACTTCAGAAATCTCAAAATTATAAGCAGCTGGCTCATCTTATTTGCTTTCAAACCTCTTGCCTATACATTTTTCTTATTTTTTTTCAAATAGGTAAAAATCACACAATCAAGAAGCTTAGTGAGATAAATCGAATGTTCTGAGAGACGTGTGCGGCGAGGCATTGTTATGGTGCCAGATTGGGTGCCGGATTCCAGACTTCGGCCGTTTCCAAGCTAATACTGTATATTTTATTTATTTATACTTTTTTTATATAATAATATATTAGGAGGTCGAGAGACGAATTCAACTGGGTTGGGCTGCCTTCGAAAAGCTTATGCTCTGAGGCCTGACCTTACGGAAATCAAAAAACCGCATATATGCCCTCCCGGTTATGACGTACGGGTGTGAAACGTAGGCTCTGACGGTCGCCGTTGTCCAAAGGTTGAAAGTTGCCCAGCGAGCAAAGGAGCGAGCCATGCTGAGAATATCTCTACGGGATATGGTGCGCAACGAGGCAATCCGCCGACGTACCAGAGTAGTAGATATTGGACACCGGGTGGCTTAGCTAAAGTGGGAGTGGGCTGGCCACGTCTGCCGAAGAGACGACGACCGTTGGGGTAACCGTGTCCTACACTGGCGGCCGTGGACAGGAAACCGGAGTGTGGGAAGACCACCCGCCAGGTGGGACGACGGCATCAAGTGCGTCGGCGGAAAGCAGTGGTTCCGTACCGCTGAGGGCCGGGAGGACTGAAGGAAAATTGGAGTGGCGTATGTCCAGCAGTGGACGCAAACACGCTGACTGACTGACATATCCATATTCGGTATCAGTGGATCTTGTGACTCTTAAAGGACATATAAAATAAATATCTTGCATTAAGTTTAGACTATCAATAAGCGAATATTTATAGCTTTATAAAGCATTGTGACGTCTCTCACATAGTGGCGATGTCAAATGTGTACAAATAATATCAAAAACATACATTTTATTGTGGTGAGTACGATAGGATACATATTAAAAAAAAATGATCTGGTGCAACAATCGATGATACCTCGAGCTAAATTTTCTCTACGATTAGCAATTCACATTTCTTAACCTTCCTTCAACATACAAATTATAAGAAGAATTTGTTAGTAGAAAACTACCAGAGTGTTGAAAAAGTGTTACGCTGGAAGGCATCTTTTTAGGTAAATATACTTTTCCGTACTAAGCATATACGTCGCTTATTCCAAGAAATGTGACATGTATGCATATATAATCGACCGTGAAGCAAGGACACATTAATTAAGGCCCTGGAACTAGCCAAATCGCAAAGATAGACGAGGCACCCCAAGCTAAGTAGCTAAGTCTGACGATTAGAAGTGTCATTCTTACAATATATGATTCCTTGTCTAGGGATCAACCTATTTTCGTTAATGTATGTTTCCTTTTTCTATACAAAATACATTGCGGAAACGGTGTCCATTTCCGAACTGTTTTGACTAAATGTAGAAATCTAAAAACAAATGGAATTATTTGTGTATGCATATATGCTTTTTTTGCTTATATCTAGAAATCATATAACTTTCAGATTTATAATGTGGAAAATCTACTTTTTTATTATTATAATTATTTAAATAAATGATGGAATCAAAATAAACTAACAGTCCATTATCAGTTTAGAGTTCTATTTGAACTTGCTGAGGCGTTTCAATACATATTATTACATTTGTTTAAAGGTGCATTTGTATGGCGCGAGTAGTTGGCTAGTCCTAGCGCCTTAAAGAAAGATCCCTGTAAAAAGAACTACTTTACGAATATACTGCAAGGTTGGATCCGAACCAGCAAAAAACCGTCTTGGGGCGCTGGGACTTGCCTAGCGTACCAGAAGTCTGGGTTCAATTCCTCTCCCGGACATGCACCACCTTCTTTCTCTATCTGAGTTTGATAAGTGCATTTCGTCACGAATGCGAGCTGCTCCATGGTTCGGAATCCATGTAAAACTGTAGGTCCTCTTCCCCAACCAGGGTTTAACCATCGCATTGGATGAAAAAGATGGTCGAAGCGGCAACGAAAAATTGTCTGTGTTTTCCATCCAGTTCAATGTAGCCGTGCTCATAAAGGGAAGGTCCTGGCATGGCTCCGAATTCCTTGGGGAATGTGTTGTATTGGGCTAATTTCATAACGGTAGTTGTGTGGTATTTGCCATCCATGTCAGGTTGCATAAAAAAAAACATTCGCGGGTGTTGCGTCTAACTAATCTCGCCACCTGCGCTGTATACCCATAATTTAGAATTCTCCTACAGTCTCTTTTCCCATACTCAATGCCTCCTACTAACACAGTATTTAAGATTATACCTACATACATTTATTTAACGCTATACCTGCGTTACAGACCTTGACTGCAAAGATTGAACATTCAAACATATTGCTGTCGTCACCAAAATCGTAATTGGTATCAGACGCTAGAGCCGGTCCTAGGTTAACTTAAGAATATGTATTGGGTTTGGTAGTTTTAAGTACGTGCACATTAAAAACATTGGTAATTGCATTGTGCATAACGCTGTTGAGGATAAAATTAACAGGATAATATATTTAATGTGCGATTATGGCATGAGTTATTACGTCATGTTTGAAAAAACATCGATCAGTCTTTAACTGGACAGCTAGCATGCGAAAAGTTGTTGAGTGATAATATTTCATTTAATGAATATTTATTCAGTTTGATTTTAATTGAATTAAAATTTACTTTTGTAAGAAAAATGCGATCGTTATCGTTTTTATTGCTGCTATTTTTTTGTTTCGAAGTGACTTTATCAACAGGTATGTACATTGAAATTATTTATGACAGGAGTAGGTACTAAATTAATAATCCCGAAAAAATTGAGACAAGGAAACGAGCTGAGTGCATTTCAGATAATCCATAACTTAGGGTTCCGTGTTTCTGAATTTTAGTTTTATAGATGTTTTGCATTTCGCACTTCTATCAATAAATGTAATGTAGAATATTATGAATCTCCACAAATGTTCATTCTTTCATTATCTACACTATTATTTGTTATATTGTACATTATTATATTGTAAATTTTTGTGTATTCATGTGAATTTAGTGTTTTACCTATGTTTTTGTTAAAATAATTGACAAACACTTTTGTAAACTTAGACTAAGTGGACGTTGAAAAAAAAAACAGCGGAGTTTCTTTCCAGTTCTTCTTCGCTGTGTTTTGTTTTGCTGAACTGGCCAATGCTAAAATATGACAAATCCGAGTGCAGTGTACTGTCTATGGATGATGAATAAACAATACAACAATACAATATATTAAGAGGTAATGTTTGTTTTTTTGTTTGTTTGTGCAGGATAATCATTAAAAACACTGAACCGATTTTAAAAAATATTTCATCGATCGGAAGCTACATTTTTCTTGTCTAATGTAGGCTACATTTTATATTAATATGTCAACATTTTTATTTATAAATTGCTATATTTGTAAACGAAGTCGGAAAAAACACTTGCTTGGCGGCTTCATCGACGTGCGCTGCCCAAATGGTTTGGGATACGTGCAATTTGTTTTAATTGTTATGTTAAACGCAGTATATGGCATACGCCAGGACCTGTTGAGGCGCCCGATGACGCCCATGGGCATTCAAACGTTCAGTTATATCTTGGGAAACACTGGTCATAGACCCATCATGCGACAACTCAAAGTGAACACCCCGACCTGATCTACCTAGCTGTCATGTCAAAATTAGGTTTGGTTATATCTTGGGAAACACTGGTCGTAGACCCATCATGCGACCACTTAACTAAACGCCCTGACCTCACCTATCTACCTGTCATGTCCAAATTTGTTTTGATTTTATTTTGAGGAACACTGTTCGTAGACCCATCATGCGATCACTCAAACTAAAAGCTCCAACCCGATCTAGCTACCTGCTACTATTCGAACTTTCAGGGAGGCTGCGAAAATTAGGCCGGCCGGCCAGATGCTGCTTCGCACCATGTTTGAAGGACTCATTGAAGTACCCGACGATGTCCATAGGCATCCGAGCTTTCAGGGAGGCCGCGAAAACCAAGCCGGCCGGTCACGCTTAAATTCAATTCAAATCTTTGTTGCACAAAATGTTGTAAATAAGCCTAAAATTGCTATGGGTGCAGTTGTTGGGAATTCTAAGGAAACTTATTAATTATATTATTCCATTAACGATATTAGTGGTATATTTTCAAATCTGAGATGGCCATATATTATTTAAAACCTTATGGGGGTGAATGAGGGATTAAAAGCATTTATGGAGAAAAATTTAACGGTTTCTAGCGCGAGCGAAGCCGCGGGAAAAAGCTAGTAACTTATGAAGGTAACAACTTAAGGTGGCCCATCCCGGCAGGACTAACTCATTTGCTGGCACAGTACAAAAGCGTGCTGTTGCGCTCTGGGACCTTCTCTGTTTCAAAGAAAAAGACAGGCTCCATGATGAGGAAGATGCAACATGTCCACAAAAAAAAAACAATGTGCATGGTGTATGATTTGGTAATATTTACGAAAATTTTAATTACAAAACGATTTATAGCTAAAAGTAAACCACGACCGTTGTAGTTAAAAATCTAACAAAAACCAAATAGATTATAAATATTAATTAAATGAGCCTGATGACTAATTTTTTAAGATGTTCTTACTTTATCATTGAATCTACCTCCATAGTTATTGTATAAAACGCGCGAAAAATTCGAACTTTTGGGAACTTATAACTTTCAAACCAAACATAATTTTACAATGCCTATGGTCATCAGACATCTAGTTTGATCAAATGAAGGTATTTTGATCAAAATTAGGGATCTCTGACAAGACATATGGGCGTGATCTTCTTTCCACGTTAGTATGGGGAGTTGAGCGGGAAGGCCCACCTTAAATGATTTTCTGTGCGCAGGTAGTTATGACATTTAAAACATGAAAGAAAATATCGGTTACATTTTATTTCATTTTCATTCAAATTGTCACCGTTGCTCTGTTGGTATGTATGCTTTTGTCGTCGCCATGTTGACAGACTTTTTTCGCAATAATTTGACGGAATTGAATGTGAGACATCAAAACTGGCCGCCAAGCAGTGGCGATTTAATTTGTTTGGACTATTTTCTCTGGTTTTTTATTAAAAGTAAGGTCTATGCAAACCACCCGACACAACTGTGGAAATCAAAGAAATAAATGCGCGTTCGATTCGCCAAATCCAGATGCCCTTTCTGCAAAATGTACTGCAAAATTTCGTCAAAAGAGTGCATACCTGCCATCAGATGTCATCACTACCTCCATTTATATGCAAACAATGTGTAAATAAAACATTACACACGCTTGAGTTTTTAAAATTCAAGTTCTAACTGAGACATCCGTTATATCCCTGAATTTTTAAAATTTTAATTTCCTTCACGAATGACATGTCTTGTTGGGACACTCGGCTAGCTGTAAGTTTATTAGACGTACTTGAATATTGCTATAGTTCGACAAAATCAACAAAGAAATTAAAAACTATAATACTATACATTATCCTATAAATTAAACTATACCTAAAATTACACACATTTATAACAAATAATAAATTTCAGCCATATCGCTGCCAGGCGGCAGGGTGCCCAAAAGACTGGCCGCATTCCCTTTCTGGATAGCTAGGCTCAACCTCTGCCCGAAATACCCGCCAGCCCTCTGGTCACGCGATGATTCGATCAACCGCGACGACACATCCTCAAACAGATTTCTAGCATTTGGCCCCCCATGACCCTAACGTTTCGACACCAAACGGCACAAACATATAGCACTCACTGAGCATTGAATATTTGCGCCGTCCTTTACTAAATGTCTGATAAACCGAAAACGTAGTCTCTGTAATGTAATATCATTGAAAAGTCATTATGCTTAAAATTACAATCTCTCAAAAATAAAAAAAATACAAAATAAAATTAATAATCTCATATTTTTAATGGAACCAATTACAAAAATGCTTTTTCTTCAATGCAAATATATTGATTATGTAATTCCAACAATACAGTCAGTGAGAAGTTAAGCAGAACTTTAAAGCTTCAAGACGTTATGATGGAATGTGATATGAATGGATAGAATATGGGTAAAATTGTAGGTGGTATGAGGTGCATTTTACGATATGAGTGATAGTGGCGGTGAATGGATCCCTAAACTCATGCATTTGTTTTTATTTTAGGAAAACAAGTCACGGTTTATTATACGGGCGAAGCGTCTAGTTCTTCGAAGAAATGCATCACGAGTTCGGCTTGCCCGAGCAAAGATCTTCAACGTCCTAACATATTAGTTGATTTTGAAATGATAAATCTGCCTTTCTACAAAATAAACCATGTTGGTAAGTTACATATATTATTTATTAATATTCCTGCCTTATAAATGATTTGAGACACGGTGTATATCACTTGGCTTGCCACAGTTTTATTTTGCGATCTTTGCTTACTGTTATTTGCCTAGTTATTGCCTGAGCCTTGAACCCCTGCCGAAGAGTTAAAAAGGGTCTTCCTTCGAAGAATCTTTATACTTCAATCCATCCAAAGTTGGGCTCATTCAATTGATTGTTATTGTTTGTTCGAAACTCGAATGTGTCTGTACATCAGTAGCCAATTCAACAATCACAGCGAATAATATCTGACGAGAAACTTCACTGGAAAATTGTTTCAACCTCCATGATTCAATGCCCTGATACCATATGTCCATTACTCGATGGGGAATAGTTTATTTAACTTATTATTTGTTATATGGTAAATAGAAATAAACAAAAGGAAAAGGAATGAAACCTAATTACTTAAAGATTTAAATATTCCTCCATTATCGGCGCAATTGGCAATGCACCGATGACGGACGTCGCATAACCCCGCTGAATGGCTGGGCTGATCATCTGCCTCAGAAAACTGGATGCACGTTTGTCCCCAGACGCCTCAATGAGCAATCAATGAGCCAATGTTTTTTGGCGTTTGGGCTCCAAAATCCAACATTCTTTACAGCAAAGGCGACGAACTCGTAGTTCGATTTTGCTGAACTGTATTTGTTCATAGCTCGATTATTAATCTCATTGATAAAAAAATGCACGGAATTTTACAATTTCCAATTAGAAAGCGTAATTGTGCAGTACATGCGAAACATGTAATAATGCAGTATTTTTTGACGATGTAAGTAGTGAGTAGGAATTGGATATCTAAATTCTGTTGTACCTATTTGCATAATAAATAAATTTAAAATTGAATTTTGGATCACAGAGTAAATAAAAACCGAATCGCTGAAGGAATTCGAAACTCGCACAAATTCCGTTCTAATTGACCCCATACAACGAATATGCACAAATTATAACAATAAATTACTGCGTGCAGACATATTTTTGGACAAACCTTCTAAATTAGAACTGTCCATTCGATCTATTATTCTATAAATTCAATCTATAGATATTATTAGAGTGTGACTTATTGTAAGTTTACCTCTCGAAATTATTGTAATGTTCCCTTATTAATAGTTTCAACGGATATTTTCTAGTATATAATTATGTAACCAATCCATACACCCAGTGGTTATCTTTATCCAATATTTTTATTAGAATTTTTGTGAGGAATAGGTTCGGATATAATTTCTCTATTTTAATGTTAAACCTGTACGTAAATAAAGGTTTGTGTCTGTATTTTGTCCAATAAACGAAGGAAAAAAGAAGAATTGAACGCCATTCTAGAAAAATGGTGTTCCGGAAATGTCTTGAAGATAGGAAAAGAAGTGGCCGACGTGTATTATATCAGACGGTAAATAGTTTGAGGCCAAATAAACAATGAGAAATCCTTAATAAAAAGAACACTCACTTCGGCCAATATTCTATCATTAATAGAGCCAGTGGATAAGTAGAGACGATGGAAAGAGGCCAGATGGCATGACGCTTGCAAGTAAGGAACAGCAGGAGAAATTACTGCTACATACATTAAAACACTTAAGATATTCGACAATTAAAGTAAATTACGAATTTAAATTAATTTACTTTTTCCTACTAAGCAGGTACGTCGCTTGTTCCAAGGAATGTGATATGTATGTATGTATAATCGACCGTGAAGCAAGGACACATTAATTGAAGAGCCCAGTAAATATAACTCCTTTACGAATATACTGCAAGGCTGGACCCGAACCAGCAAAACATACCATTCGACGCAATAGCGTCTACCAATTTTGCCACCGGCTGTATCGTAAAGTAGTTCTTTTTACTGGGCTCTTTCTTCAATTAATGTCCTTGCTTCACGGTCAATTATACATACATACATATCACATTCCTGTAAATTACGAATTTGTTACTTATGCGGTAGAGACTGCAGGTGCTTGGAGTATACCAAAATCTATTTGATGACTAATTCTGTATCCAAAATGTCAAGTAACCCTGCTGTTTGGTTCTCATCGACCAGACTTTCTTTCCCAAATGGCTTCATCCGCTGCTTTCAGGATCTGTGCACTTCCTACACATAGGTTTTAGCCAAATTGTCCTCCTCTGCTGTGGTATAATTAATATGTATATGTACCTCTGTTGCAAAGGCATTTTCAAATATGCCATCCCCCGCCGTTAAACTCACTGAAACGGTGTACGTACACGCTACTCATAAACCCCTTAAAGGCTATAGATGAACTTAATTGTCTTAATTGTCAGTAGCATTAAAAGGGATATGTAACTATGTGATCAGCTGACAGTAGTAGTTTATGACAAAACTCATAGTATTAAAACCTAATGTGCAAGTGTTTCACAGTGTTGTGTTGCCACTGGAGCAGTGCATCGCTTAAAGGTCCTTGCTTACGGTGACGCTTGGCTCAGGTTATCTCTTTCCCTAAAATATGGTTGAAAGAGGTAATGGCTGTGCCCGGCGTGATGCTCGTAAACGGGTGCTGTTTGTGGGGACTGGCCTGCTCCAATTGGCAACATATTAGTTGGAGGGGATTGTCTTTGCAAATAAAATTATATTTGTCATGAACTGTTGCATACGGCATGGATTGTAAATTTTTGTGTATTCATGTGAATTTAGTGTTTTACCTATGTTTTTGTTAAAATAATTGACAAACACTTTTGTAAACTTAGACTAAGTGGACGTTGAAAAGAAAAACAACTGAGTTTCTTTCCAGTTCTTCTTCGCTTTGTTTTGTTTTGCTGAACTGGCCAATGCTAAAATATGACAAATCCGAGTGCAGTGTACTGTTTATGGATGATGAATAAACAATACAATACAATACAATACAATAATTATAGCCTGTATATTTACAATATTGCTTTGCTTTGACTTTACCATAAAATATTATTTTCGTCAGATTTATTTGCAGTGACTAATGAGTAATGCATTGGGATGATTTCAGATGTATTTTACTTTAAGGCTACAGGAAAAAGTGATACCGACGAATGCTACCTTGATTTACCATGTCCGAGGTGTCCCGTTCCACACGAATACACAATGAAGCATATTAATAAAGTCATGGAAGATAATGAAGTCACTACAAGACACCTATCGACGGATAATATATTATCAGATACTATCATGGAAACGTATTGTCCTATGCATTCAGCAACAGAGTCTGAAATATATTTATACTCAACTAAATCGGAAATAAAGGTATCTAGCACGACAAATAAAGATTTGTCTCAGATATCAGGTCATTTAGGTAATTTTATGACATTTACAGGCAATATGACAACGACAGATGAATCACGAAAACCAACAGATGTATCTACACAAGATGATTCTAGTACGAGGCGAACTACTAGCTATTTTGATATTTATTATGCTATGAATAATGTAACGGAAAACCAAAATGGAATTGATACTTCTGCTTCGATATCTTTAAGTTCTGATAGAGTTTCAGATACTAACACAGAAACATATGGTCCAACCAATTACCCAAAGGAATCTGGAGATAATTTGTCTTCAACCGCATTCGATTCAGAGCTAACCAGCATGATTAAAACTGATTATATTACATATTCATCAACGGTATCAGACAGGTCGAGGACTAACTCTGATGTAATTGAATCATACAGCACGACTTCTTTGGAAAACTCAAATTTACAACCAATACAATATTCAATTGAAAAAATAATTTCTTCTGACGACAAAACAACGATAAAATCAAGAAAATCAACAGATGTATCCACAAAAGATGATTCTATTACGGGGCACACTACTAGCTATGTTGATGTTCCTCATGCTAGGAATAATTTAACGGAAAACCAAAATGAAATGTTGACAAACACTGATATTACTACTTCGATATGTTTCAGCTCTGAAAGAGTTTCAGATACTGGTACAGGAACGTACGGTCGAACCAATTACCCAAAGGAATATACAGATATTTGGTCTTCAACAGAATTCGATTCAGAGCTAACCAGCACGATGGAAACGGATTATACAACAACAAATTCGTCCACAGTATCAGATGATTCGACAACTAACTTAGATGTAATTGAAGCATACAGCACCACTTCATTCAAACATTCGAATTTAAAACCAATACAATCTTTAATTTCAAAGTTCAATTCTCCTGGCGATAAAACAATGATAACATCACGAAAATCAACGGATGTATCCACACAAGATGATTCTAGTACGGAGCACACTACTAGCTATTTTGATGTTTATCATGCTACTAATGATTTAACGGAAAACCAAAATGGAATTTTGACAATCACTGATGCTTCTGCTTCGATATCTTTCAGTTCTGACAGAGTTTCAGATACTAACACAGAAACATACGGTCGAACCAATTACCCAAAGGAATCTACAGATATTCGGTCTTCAACAGAATTCGATTCAGAGCTAACCAGCACGATGGAAACGGATTATACAACAACAAATTCATCCACAGTGTCAGACGATTCGACAACTAACTCAGATATAATTGAAGCATACAGTACCACTTCATTTAAACATTCGCATTTACAACCAATACAATCTTTAGTTTCAAATTTCAATATTTCTGGCGATAAAACAACGATGACATCACGAAAATCAACAGATGTATCCACACAAGATGATTCTAGTACGGGGCACACTACTAGCTATTTTGATGTTTATCATGCTACTAATAATTTAACGGAAAACCAAAATGGAATTTTGACAATCACTGATACTTCTGCTTCGATATCTTTCAGTTCTGACCGAGTTTCAGATACTAACACAGAAACATACGGTCGAACCAATTACTCAAAGGAATCTACAGATATTTGGTCTTCAACAGAATTCGATTCAGAGCTAACCAGCACGATGGAAACGGATTATACAACAACAAATTCATCCACAGTATCAGACGATTCAACAACTAACTCAGATATAATTGAAGCATGCAGTACCACTTCATTCAAACATTCGAATTTACAACCAATACAATCTTTAGTTTCAAATTTCAATTCTTCTGGTGATAAAACAACGATGACATCACGAAAATCAACAGATGTATCCACACAAGATGATTCCAGTACGGGGCACACTACTAGCTATTTTGATGTTTATCATGCTACTAATAATTTAACGGAAAACCAAAATGGAATTTTGACAATCACTGATACTTCTGCTTCGATATCTTTCAGTTCTGACAGAGTTTCAGATACTAACACAGAAACATACGGTCGAACCAATTACCCAAAGGAATCTACAGATATTCGGTCTTCAACAGAATTCGATTCAGAGCTAACCAGCACGATGGAAACGGATTATACAACAACAAATTCATCCACAGTGTCAGACGATTCGACAACTAACTCAGATATAATTGAAGCATACAGTACCACTTCATTCAAACATTCGAATTTACAACCAATACAATCTGTAGTTTCAAATTTCAATTTTTCTGGCGATAAAACAACGATGACATCACGAAAATCAACAGATGTATCCACACAAGATTATTCTAGTACGGGGCACACTACTAGCTATTTTGATGTTTATCATGCTACTAATAATTTAACGGAAAACCAAAATGGAATTTTGACAATCACTGATACTTCTGCTTCGATATCTTTCAGTTCTGACCGAGTTTCAGATACTAACACAGAAACATACGGTCGAACCAATTACTCAAAGGAATCTACAGATATTTGGTCTTCAACAGAATTCGATTCAGAGCTAACCAGCACGATGGAAACGGATTATACAACAACAAATTCATCCACAGTATCAGACAATTCGACAACTAACTCAGATATAATTGAAGCATACAGTACCACTTCATTCAAACATTCGAATTTACAACCAATACAATCTTTAGTTGCAAATTTCAATTCTTCTGGCGATAAAACAACGATGACATCACGAAAATCAACAGATGTATCCACACAAGATGATTCTAGTACGGGGCACACTACTAGCTATTTTGATGTTTATCATACTAATAATAATTTAACGGAAAACCAAAATGGAATGTTGACAATCACTGATACTTCTGCTCCGATATCTTTTAGCTCTGACAGAGTTTCAAATACTAATACAGAAACATACGGTCGAACCAATTACCCAAAGGAATCTACATATATTTGGTCTTCAACCGAATTCGATTCAGAGCTAACCAGCGCAATGGAAAGAGATTATATTACAAATTCTTCAACAGTATCAGACAGTTCGATAAATAGTTCAGATGTGATTAAAGCAGTTAGCAAACCTTCATTTGAAAAGTCGATTTCTGAAGTCACTGAAAATCCGATTGAAACATTTATTTCTCTTGATAATGGAATAACAACTAATGTATTACGAAATCTAACAGCCATATCCACACAAGATGATTATAATTCAGACCATACTAAGATTTTGATATCTTTTTCACGTCAAGACAATGCAACAACTAGTGACCTATTTGGAATAACGACAAACACAGATACTGCTACTTCGATATCTGCCCGTGATTTAACCACATATACTATTTTAAGCGAAGCTAAAACTGTTAACGCGATAATGGCTGATGATACTTCGAGAATTCATTCCAAATCCAATAAAACAGGTGTGTTACTTTGCTATTAATGATTTATCTTGTTGGTGGAATTATTAAGTATTTATATTAGTAGTTTTTATTTTTATTAAATCGTGTTTATACATTTAAGACTTCCTATTTTTGCTTCTATTTTCATGTTTAAATATTTAATATTTGCTATTCATATAGAAAATAAAGGCAGCAATAAAACTTAATCATAACCTTGCTGCCTTCAAGCTTTTTAAATCACTGTGCGAGGTCACAAAAATAAAACACAGAAAATAATCTTCACTAACAATAAATCTGGAATCATGCAGTGAATTGCTTTGTTGTCTAAGATACTGCGTTTAAAGGCATTATGTATGATACTAAAACTAAATCGACGATAATTAGAAATCTTTTCTGTGTGTATGTTGGTATGTGTGTTCCTCCATAACTCTTAAACCAATCATCCGAATTCGATGAAACTTAGTACACGTTTTAAACAGGATAGGCGAAAAATAATCTGTTTCACTTACGCTAACATGTCGCTGTCATACAAGCTCCGGCGGGAGGGCAGCGGCTGAAGGGGGTGAGGGGGGGGGGGCGGCAGCGCTTGCTTCTTCTAAACCACGGAACGAATTTTTGATACAGTTTAATTAACAGGAAGAGCGATCAATAAGGAAGGCTTGTGCATATAATTTGTAAATATTTTACACAAACCTTAAGAGAACAATGAAAACTAAGTACTCGGAATTGTCGGTGTTAAACAGGCCTACAGAAAAGTCCGTGATATCAGGATTCTTGCCTTCTAAGTTACAAGGATCATCAATCCCTCATATTTAACATGTGCTACCACTTATCCGATATCGATGCTAATTGTACCGAAGTATTGCTTGGTATTTCCGCAACTTCTTGGCATCACGATAAAACGCCAGCGATGCGACCAGTAGGATAAAATGCTTATTTTTTGAGAAACAATCATCTGATTTAGATGTGGCTTGTATCTACATCTAGCCTGATTCTACTCAAAATTTATAAGCTACTTAAGGGCCTGGTACTAGCCAAATCGCAAAGTTAGACGAGGCACCCCAAGTAAACTAACTAAGTCTGACGATTATAAGTGTCATCCTTACAATATATGATTCCTTGTCTAGGAATCGAATGATTTTCGTTAATGTATGTTTCCTTTTTCTATACAAAATACATTGCGGAAACGGTGTCCATTTCCGAACTTTTTTGACTAAATGTAGAAATCTAAAACCAAATGGAATTTTTTGTTTATGCATATATGCTGTTTTTGCTTATATCTAGAAATCGAATGACTTTCAGATTTCTAATGAGAAAAATCAACTTTTTTTATTTTTATTATTATTTAAATAAATGATGGAATAAAAAAATATTAACAATCCATTATCAGTCTGGAGTTCTATTTGGATTTGCTGAAGCGTTTCACTACATATTATTACATTTGTTAAAAAGTGCATTTGTATGGCGCGAGTAGTTGGCTAGTCCTAGCGCCTTAATATAACGCTTCTTTACCGGAGGGTTGAGAAATGAGTGTTAAATTCTGCGTACCATTCACCCGATTTGTATGAGTATTTTATCAACGTATAGCATATTTGGGAACAGTCAGGTTCGGGATGGGTTACCGTTTTCGATGTTGAGGCTGGCTGTGGTTTAGAGGCCACGTAAAACTTTAGGTCCCGTTCGTTACTTACTTACTAAGTGTGCAATGTAGCAGTGCAAGTGCAGAAAGGTTCTGGTGGGACATGCTTTTATATTTTTTTTAAATGCCACTACATGTTTACGAAGCTCTAAATGGGAATGATTAGATGTTTCTCATTAAATAATGTCATATCGGCTCAAACGATCTTGATTAAATTTGGTAAATGGATACATTGTCCTGGACCAGCCTTTTGGACCAGCCTTTGGGTTACTTTCTATCCATAAAATATTTCAGCCCGACATTAACCCGAGCGGAGCCGGGTTTCGCAGCTGGTAGTAAAATACATTTTAAAATTTAACGTTGCGCCTTACGCTTGGTGGCAAATAGTTAATCGTTAAGTTCTCAGACTTATCAACTTATCAACTATCTCTCAACTTATAAGCTGATTTTTCAGGAATGATTTTTCTTTTCACTGCTGAATTTTTCGAACCCGGAATCCAATCGAAGATCCTTCTTTCCGTTTTAGTTCCTTCTAGAATCATTTTGATAATCCAGTGTTAATTTCCTTGTTAAAACCCCGGCCAGCTTTTTTTGTTTTAAATTTATTATAAGTTAATTTTTAGCTCAGTTACAAGCTAACCAATAAATCAAATGCTACATAGTCAGCATAAAAAAGCTGAAAATACACAACACGAGCTTGTTACCATTCACAAATATATTGGTTCATTCAGATGGTGTATACATGAAGTTACTGAAAAGATAATTAAGCATGATAAAATGAAAACAATGATAAGCAACTGTTCTCTGTTTTGGCACAATTAAAATTCATTCATATTATTTTACGTTTACGGATAAACAGTGTTCAGCTCACTTACTTAGCTCGACGTTTCGTCCACCACGCTGTAGACGAGTCGTCGAGCTAACTAAGTAAGTGAGCTGAACACTTTTTATCCGTAAACGTAAAATAATATTTCGAACAACAGTGAAAATCTAAACACACATAAAATTCATTCATTTATGGAAAGGTCTTTTTCATTGCTTTTCATGTTCGTTTGTAAATGTATGAGCCAAAATAGTTATTATAATTGATTGTTAAGTACCGCTGGGTGAAAACAACACTTGAACATGTGACATATCAGATGATTTTGAAACGGTTAACATAAATGATCGAATATAACGGCTGGCAACAAATGCGGTATGCAACAGCCGAGTTTTAGAGGTACAGTAATTTAACCTTTTATTTTTTTTACCTTCCACTGAATATAAAACGCAAGTAATAATAATAAGTTTAATTAAATAAATAAGTTTTTACGTGTGTTAGGAAAACTGTTATGGCACACAGTTAAAAACATTTACAGGATCCAGAAACATTTAATGTTTTCACTCAGTTGTGGTTCCAAATTTTATTCCTATCAACAAAATTACGCTCGTAAACTCTTTGTTACTTCCCATACTTGATTATGCTGATATCTGTTATCCAGATTTAGATGAATACCTACTTAATAAACTTGACCGACTTCTAAACCTTTGCATAAGATATATATATGGGTTGCGTAAGTTCAATCATATTTATAATTTTCGCGCCTCACTAAAATGGCTTGATATTCGTAAACGCAGAAATACCCATGTTATTTCCCTTCTCTTTGGTTTATTGAATAATCCAGCTGCTCCTAAATATCTTATTGATAGGATAGAACTCCCCTGTTCTCATGGCCTACCTCGCAGATCCTTATATAATTTGCTTCTTGCTATTCCGGGACATAGTTCTTCATTCTACACAGATTCTTTCGCTGTCAGCGCAGCGCGAATGTGGAATCAGCTTCAACTTGATGTACGCACATATCAGCCTCTTAAATGTCATTTCCTTGCTTCCTGATTGTCACATTGTTATAAAAAAATCAAGAGAATTTGTTTATCTCTATTTATCAGTCTATGTATTTTTGGATGTGTACATCTGTTATATGTTCTACAATAATATATTTAAGTGTTTGTACGTATTTGCATATAATTTATTTAAACATATAAATCTATATTTTAGGTTAATTAATATTTTTTCTAATTCATTTGGTTTTACGTCAATTTTTTCAATCACCTCTCCCTGCACCTCTCCTACATCATGTGATTTTTTTTCATCATGTGATTTTGAATGTTAGAGAATGCCTTATGGGATTAATTTCCGACTTTTTGTACCGTACGGCTGGAAATAAAGTATTTTTTGATTTTCATTTTCATTTGATTTACTTGGTTGCAAGACGGTTGTTATTATCGGACTTACATTTAGATTACCTGATTTTTTTTTCAGTGCTCAGAGAAATTAACGAATAACTGAGTGCCAGGGGAAGCGTTGAAGAGACATTCTTTTGTTTTCAGATGACTGTCCTCCAAAGTACGTTCCTATTCTGATAGGAGTTGGGAGCGCCGTGGCGGTCACAGCAGCTGTAGGCTACATCTTGTACTCAAAAATGTTTTCAAACTGCGTTAGAAGAAGATCTTATAATGTTGTCGCTGAAAACGGCTTTGCCTAGCTAGACACAAAGATCCAAGTATAGTTCCGATATTATTTTGTTAGTATTAAGCAAAATAACACTGTGGTCAATTTCAACCTCATAATAGTGAGATACTTTGATGTTGTATCAAAATGTACCTTTTTTTCATTTCTGTTAAGACAACTTCAAGAAACTCGACTTAGTGAAATGCTCAAAACGAAGCGTGCAAGTTTTATAAATATCTCTATTCATCAGAATGATAACATTCCGAAAGCCATATGGAATGTCAACAACTCAGAGACTGGGCGCACATCCGCCAGGAAAATTCCTATGGACCAGCTCATGCTTCGTGTGGTGGGTGCACAGGATAGACCGTCGCAACTGGCTGAAAGCCTCAACAACTATTACATAAGCACGAACAAAGCCTGTGTCGCACCTGTGTGCCCGCGCACTGCACTCTCGTACCTACGGCTAGCACGGTCAAAACTAAACCACTCCGCGCGCTGCATACCTTTCTCACACTCGGAGTTTGACAACATAATCAAATCTATAAAGTCCAAAAAAACTAAAGATTTCTATGACTTACCATGTTTGCTTATAAAGAATATCCCACAGTTTCTAACCAAAATTCTTTGCATTCTGGCGAACGACTGCATGAGAAAAGGTGTTTATCCATAAACTTTGAAATGAATAAAGTTAACGCCAGTATACAAGGGCAAGGGAAGCAAGGAGGAAATGAAAAACTTTAGGCCAATTTCTATCGTACCAATGTTCTCTAAGGTGCTTGAGCTGGGCATATGTAGCAGACTCACTGATCATTTCAAGGCGCATAATCGAATGTCACCGTATCAGTTCGCTTACCAGAAAGGTCGCTCGACAAGGGATGCTGCGAGAACTGCCCTCTTACGTGTAATTACGCACCTGGAAGCAGGCATGCATGTTGCGGCGCTCTTTTGTGACATATCACGTGCATTTGATACAGTCGACCATAGTCTGCAAATGTCCGGCCCATCTCCATTTTAGTGTGGCTGCGTGTACCACACTGTCTTCTATTTTGGTCCTTTTTTTATTAGGGTGTTTTTAATCTTGTCCCTCATTTTTATGCCTAGCAAGCTGAGCTCGATTGCTCTTTAGAAAACCCTTAGCTTTCGTGTATGACTTGGATTTTATGAACATGTTTGGCTGCCGTAAGTGAGTATAGGCAGTAGAGTGTAGTAGCGTTTGCTTTATTAATTAGATTTTAATTTATTCTTGAAATAGTTGTCCCCTCATATCCTGAATGATGTTGTCTACTACATGTAAAACTTCTTTAAGTGTTTCATAAACTGCTTAATGTTTTGTAAATATTTTCTTATGTCTAATTTCGTAGCCGTATACATTAGCATTTATGGTATTATTGTGCTTATATATGACCAAGCAAGCAGTACGATGTCTCTCATTTGGAATATTTCGTTCATGTTAACTGTGTAAAGTAAATATAAAAACCGGCCAAGTACGAGTCGGACTCGCACACGAAGGGTTCCGTACGATCGTACTGGATTTATAAAAAAAACACGTTATTTGTATGGGTCCCCCTTTAATTTTCATTATTTTATAATGTTACCTATTTGTTGTTATAGCGGCAAAATAAATACAAAATCTGTGAAAATTTCAGCTTCCTACCTATTACGGTTCGTGAGATACAGCCCTGTGACAAACGGACAGACGGACGGACGGACGGACGGACGGACAGCGGAGACTTAGTAATAGGGTTCCGTTTTTACCCTTTGGGTACGGAACCCTAAAAAACCTCGAAGTAATCATAAATGCGATCGGATTTCCAAATAGTCAAAACATGTATGTTGCAATTGTTGAAAGTGTAAATGGGTGATAAAATCACAAAAATCAATAGATTTTGAAGCTACACAGCGATTTTAATAGTTTTTTGAGTAAAAAAAGAAATTAGTAAACGATTTTGGTCTCATCCGTCAGTTGACTATGTATGTCATGACATTCAGACAAAACTGTCATTCCTGTCAAGTTTTATTTACGAGTTTTTAGATGAAAGATGTACTCCATGATGCAGTTAGAATAAGGTTTAGAGGGAAAGGAGAGCTTTCATTTGTCTTCAAATAAATTTCAAATGTCATTGACCAGCACAAAGTATGAAACAAAATACATATTATAGGTTATGTTTTTGTGATATTTTCTTTCCCAGGACTTCCTTTGATTAGCATAATTGAGAACAATTTACTTTCGGAATATCTTGGAGAAAATTGAATCCTTTAAATTACATAGATTGAGTAAATAAAATGTTTTAAATTATTCTGTTTTATTTTGTATGGTTTCTGACAGCTTTGACAGATATTTTAGGTGAGCTCACTTAGACGCCACTTGTCAATAATTTGTCCATTGTAAATAAATGAGCAGTTTTCTTCCCCATTGTGGAAGATTCTTCAACTAGGTAGAAATGCATTGTCTGTATCACGGATAATGCTATTCCACCGTCCCAACTCTACCACCGCTCAACATAGAAGAGGCAAGGAATGAACCCATACACTGTCAAACTTGCTCACATAAGAACAGACCAATGCTGTAGGTAGATCTCCAGGTAGGTTGTTTTAAGGTGGCCCAACCCGGCGGGCCTAACTCATTCGCGGGCACGGTACAAAACCGTGCTGTTGCGCTTCTGGGACCGTCTCTGTTTCAAAGAATAAGAAAGGCTTCGTGATGAGGAAGATACAACATGTCCACAAAAAAGACAATATGCATAGTGTATGATTTAGTATGAATTACGAAAATTTTAATTTTAAAACAACTTATAGCTAAAAGTAAACCACGACCGCTGTAGTCAAAAATCTAACAAAAACCAAATAGATTAATCTTTTTACGATGTTTTTACTTTATCATTGCGTAATCCACCTTCAAAGTTATTGTATAAAACGCGCGAAAAAATCGAACTTTCGGACCTTATAACTTAGAAACCAAACACAATTTTACAATGCCAATGGTCATCAGACATCTAGTTCGATCAAATAAAGCTATTTTGAGCAAAATTTTGGATCTCTGACAAGAAATATGGGCGTGATCTTCTTTCCCCTTTTGTATGGGGAGATGAGCGGGTTGGGCCACCTTAATGAACTAAATGAAAAAAAAAAAACAACAACACGTTAAATCACACAAAGTTGAAGTGATGACGTTCTTTACTTAGTTTTATGTTAGTAGTGTATTTTAACTGTCATTTAAACTTTAGATTTTGCTTATATTGAAGGTTGATTCTTTCTGGATTTCTAATCCAATGTTAAGGGGTTGATACATAGATAAAAAGAGAGACGATATGGCATCGAGCGCGCCGAGGGACCTGCTGTCTCCAATTTTGAAAAACTATCAATCCAACTTAAACGAACATGCTACATGCAAACATAGTCGCTGACGTATCGGAGGGGGTGTATGGATAGAAACTGACGCACATTCGCGTGCGGTGGTGATGTTTAGACTGTGTGGGTTAGACGATGCTTAGACGAAAGGCCGCCGGATTCCTATACAATTATATGGTCAATTTGACGATATAGCGGAGACGCAATATCGAGCGCATACAACTTCTCCTACCTTTCTGGTCGAAGATATCGTATAACGTGTCACGTAATTATTTTATCGATGCACTTAATATAGCATGCATTCAATGTGCTCAGACAATTATGTCATAAGATAATTGTAATCTTCGATAATTTTATATGATTGCAAACACATTGATTAAACGATGTATTGAATATAGCCGAACAGTAATGTTTTAAATTGTGCTTGATATAAATATAATATTACTTCAGTGAAACAAATATTGCACTGTAAGTGATTTTTGAAGAAAATTAAAAATGTTCTAGACGTCCGTTTTTTATTCCAAATTTTTTACACTTTTGTGTTGTTGTAAAGTATATTTAAACTCCAAAAACATATTTTCTTTGCAAATGCGTGTAACACTATTTACTAACTTGAATTTCATTTAACAAACTGTGATCAGTGCATTTTTTTCGGCAGAGTTACTTAGTGCTTTTCGTTAGTTTAGAATTGATATTAACTTAATGAGATAACTTGATATTTAATAAAAACACTTCAAGTGTAATTTACATAACTGAGTTTATAAATACAGTAAGTGATAAACACAGTGCTAATCAAATATAAATGAATTAGTTTAAGGCATTGCAACAGTGTGTGATGGGTTAAACCATGCGCAGGAAACATATGTATTTATGGCCATTTTTAAGTATTTACCCTGTTGTTGGGTTTTTTTATTTTTCCAGTAATACACAATAATGTTTAGTCCTTAATATTTCGGTTAGGTTCTTGTATGATCCAAACGTTATTTAAGATGATTTAAGTTCAAGCTTTACATTGTGGTTTTCTCTTTATCTTGGTGCTCTTATTTAAACTTATTGGAATTAAGGCATCCATATAATTTCAATTTCTCTTAATGTATACCATAGCAATATAAACATTGTCAAGAAATTGCACTTTTAGAAGATATAAAAAAAGCCAGAGGTCTTCTTATTGAATGCATACGACCGGAAAACACACTAATATAATTATTTTATCACTTCAGTTAGTTCCCGAAGAAAACAATAGAAAAAATCGAAGAAAAGAGAAAACATTGGCGGCAGTATGGGATCGCTATTTTCGGTAAATTGTTTTTCATAAAACGGTATCTTTGGAACATGATTACCCAAGACCTAGTGCGCTGACTCAAAGCACAGGTTTTTTAAATAATTTATACATACAAAATCTCAGACAAATAAATATTTCTTCATTTGACTGATGTAACAGGCACCAGCCATTGTATGGAATTCACCTCATTATCCTCTTCCGTAAGTACAATAAAATAACGCTTTCCATTTCCATACTAATCATTTGAAAACCACTTTCTCAATTTTCTTGATAGTTGGTATTTAATATCAGTCAACAGATACCTATGTCTGCACGTGTTCCGTACGGAAAGGTTCAAATCCTACGTGATTGCACAATTTCGATTATTTTACGTTAAAATGTTTCAAATTCAAATTGCAATTAATCGGTTGAGGTTTGAACGCACTTTTCCCTTTCAAATACGCTCGAAACTACCTCAGTCTCAGCGTATTGGTGCCGCCGAAATCCGGCTCGAAGGACCATGTTTTGAGCTCTACGAGAGTTGGTGGACTGTATAGTTTGCAATTTGATTGAGGTTTTGACTTACTAAACTTTTCGAATAAACCTTCCACGACCTTTCATTCCGCGCACTGGCTCAGGTTGGCAGCACGTATTTGGTTTTTCGGTAAATTTATCCTGTGTCAAACCAAATGTGTATGAAGATTTTCTTTTTGCTTTCATTTGATTCAGTCAGTCAGTCAGTCAGCGTGTTTGCGTCAAATGCTGGACATACGCCTCTCTAATTTTCCTCCAGTTCCTCCCGGCCCTCAGCAGTATGGAAGCACTGCTTTCCGCCGACGCATTTTATGTCGTCTTCCCACCTCGCGGGTGGTCTTCCCACACTCCGTTTTCCTGCCCACGGCCGTCAGTGTAGGACACGGTTACTCCAACGGTCGTCGTCTCTTCGGCTGACGTGACCAGCCCACTGCCACTTGAGCTTAGCCACCCAGTGTTCAATATCGACTAATTTGGTACGCCGGAAGATTGCCTAGTTACGCACCATATCCCGAGCGACACTCCCAGCATAGCTCGCTCTATTGCTCGCTGGGCAACTTTCAACCTTTGGACAACCTTTTAGATTTTGCGGAAGGTTAGACCTCAGAGCGTATTTAAGCGTTCCGAAGTCAGCCCAAGACAGTTGAATTCGTCTCTCGGCCGCAGAATTTGGCCGAGATATACATACTCTTAAATCTGTTCGATCACTTCCCCGTCGATAACGATTTCGAGCCTCGGTCGCTATGGGTTGGGTATTTCTCACAGTCATCTTCGCGGACCGATACAGGTTTCGAAGTACATTGATGTAGCGGTGGTCGATTCTGCACCTCAGGAGAGAGTTTTCAACGCCTTCTCATAGTCCACGAAGGAAGAGGAGCCTGCTGTACTCCTCGTACTTCTGCGCCACTTGAATTACTTATTATTTTTCGAATTAATTTTCCGCTTCCGCCCCCCACCCACAGCTACGATTTACAACCACGGCGAGCCTTGCTGTCAGTCGTCTGCTGCGTACGAACGTGGCGGATGCCTCCTCGATAACGGACTGAACGATCAGCTCGAAACGTCGGAGACTAGCATAAACGAAATAAAAGCGCGGGAAACGAGCATTACTTCTAGATGGTACTACCATCCCGTGACCAATGGGAATTAAATGTTTGCAACAAAATAATAAATTTACTGCTCTTGAATAGATATCACTGTACATATGGGGAGGGGTGATCATTGGGTAAATCCTTATAACTTGCGAATCACACACCCGATTTATATGCGTATTGTTTCTACGTATAGCATCTCTGTGTGCGATCAGATTTCAGATGGGTGGCCGTTTTAGATGTTGAGGCTGGATTTGGGTCGGAATCCACGTAAAACTTTAAGTCATCTTCCATACTTCCTGGGTTTTAGGTTTTATCCCGCCTAGGTAAGTACATACCATCACATGGAAGGAAAGAGAGACGAAGCGGCATGTTTTCCATACATTTCAATGTAGCAGTGCCATGCAGAAAGGTTCTGGTGGCACATGCTTCCAAAAAATCTTTGAAAAAATCGACTACCAATTCCGTATACTTAATTCCACCAAATGGGAATATTTGCATGTTTCTTTTTCATTATGCCATACCGGCTTAACCGATTTTGATAAAATATGGTACATTTTTAATCAGGAAATAATTCAGCCCGATATCAGTCCAAAACGACATTCCCGACCGAGCGGAGCCGGTTACCTCAGCTAGTCTCTTACTTATATATGCTTATATAAAAGGGAACGTCTGTCCACATGTTCGGGGTAAACCCCGTATCCACAGAACTGGTGTTGACGCGGTTTGCACCAATGTAAAGAGTAGACCTCGGGGCGCACTATAGGATACAAACCATCACGTTAACAACCTAAGGGCTGAGTAATATCAAACAAAGTATACTCTCAAAGAAAATAACTATGATACGCGCATGATTGGTTTTTGGTGGCAAGCTGACAAAATTAGCTGCATGAACTGAAGATAATTGTTGGATTTTGTTCGTAGGTCAACGACACGTGTATTCGGTGCTAGGAGCCTATTTAGGATAACCTTGATGTCGTGGAAGGCCTTGTGAGTGCAACGAGTGTTGCATGGGACCGGCCAATTCAGCCAGCTGACACCGGGTGAAGAGACGCCGCGGGTCACGCCGAGGATTCAGCGAGCTCCCTAGAATCCTATCCCAGACCCATATGCTCATGACCCCTGCAGCGCCACTACTTAGACGGGGTGAGCACCGCCTCTTAAAACACTGTAGGTAGATCTCTCGGTAGGTTGTTTGAATGAACCAAATGAAGATATGACGTTCTTTACCTTTTAAATATAGATATATATTTTTATTTTTAAACTGTCATTAAAACTTGTTGATTTTGCTTATTTGGAAGGTTGATTCTTTCTGGATGTTTAATCCAATGTTAAGGGGTCGAAGATATTTTATAACGTGTCACGTAATATAGTACAAATTCAGTGTGTTCAGACAATTATGTCATAAGATAATTGTAATCTTCTATGATTTGATATGATTACATACACATAGATTAAACAATGTATTGTACAAAGCCGACCAGTGATGTTTGAAATTGTGATTATAACATAACTTGATATTATAATATTACATTACTAAAGTGAAACAACTATTAAGTAAGTGTTTTTTGAAAATATCCAATCTGTAGTTCAAAATGTTCAAGATGGCCGATTTTTATTTCTATTTTTTAACTCTAAAAACGTATGTCACATGCGTAGTAACACTTTTTACTAACTTGGATTATTTTAAAGAACTGTGATTAGTGCATTTTTTTGGATGAGTTTTCCTTAGTTCCGAATTTATTTTATTTAATAAGATAAGATTAATAAGATCTTTTAATAAAAATATTTCAAGGGTAATTTACCTATCTGAGTTAATAAATACCGGAAGTGATAAACACAAAGCTAATCAAATATGAATGAAATATTTAAGGCATTGGAACTGTGTGTGAGAGGTAAAACCATGCGCAGGGAATTTGAGAAAACTAATTGTTTTATGATATCACGTATCATGTTTAGGTGCTTGCCCTACTGTTAGGATTAATATTTTACCTGTAATTATAATAATAATAATAATTGTTTATAATAATTAATAAGAATAATATATTTTTTAATAATAAAATGGTTTTATGATATCACGTATGATGTTTAGGTGCTTGCCCTGCTGTTAGGATTTATATTTTTCCTGTAATACAAAATCATGTTTTGTCCTAAATAATTCTGTTAGATTTTCGTATGATCCATAAATATGGATTTATTCAAAAATTTTTAAGTTCAAGCTTAACCTTGTGGTTTCTCTTTCGCTTGGTGAACTTATTTTAACTTATTGGAATGTACGCTTCCTTTTCTATTCCTTCATCTTGTATGCCCGTTTTCAGTACCACCAACTACAAAAATACCAAAGTTATCTTTCGGTTACACCATGTAAACATGCAATGTAACCGAAAGTTTACTATCGGATTTCAGGTAACTGGGGGTGGTGAAATAACGGGTTAATGTAGCAATACTCTAGAAAATGAAATATTTTCAAGAACATGCACTTTTATAAGAAATAAATAAAAAGTCAAAGAAAAGTAAGCCAGGATCAGGGCGTGGAAGCTCGAGGTCTTCTTGTTGAATGCTCACAACCGGAAAATATACTAATACAATCATTTTATCACTTCAGTTAGTTCCCGAAGAAAACAATGGAAAAAACCGAAGAGAAGGGAAAACATTGGCGGCAGTATGGAATCGCTATTATCGGTAAATTGCTTGATAGTGAAACAATATAGGTATTTCATTAAACGGTATCTTTGGCAAACGATTACCAATGAAATTTTGCGGTGACTTCAAGAATAGGTTTTTTTGTAATAATTTTTATATAATTCGATGAATGGTGTTAGAATTTATCTTATTGATATTATTGGAACAGCTGATTTATATTATTTTTCCTTTAAAGTGGGTGCCGTAATTAAAAATGATGTATAGTTCATAGCTTAAAAATTGGGGGCATTGTTTACGGGCCATTCTTAAATCTTCATTTCAGCTACCTTCGGTATCGTATGCTTGGGATATTCGAGCTCATGGATGTCACCGGCGCAGGGCAAGCTTGAAGATGTGGAGCAGAGTCCTCTCCCTGAACCAGTCACCAGGGATGAAGTCAGTAGAATCGGATCACTTCTCACAGTGGGAGCCGTCATTGGTAAAGAAAACAAAACCAAATCGATTTATTTGATTTGATTAATGTATGTCTAAAATAGAAACAGACCCAATAAAAAAGTAAAACCAGGTTACAATGGTAACAATAGCATTTTCCTCGAATATTTATAACTGAAACATATCTGTTAGATTTATACTTCTGAGATGGTATCACTAGAATACTAGAAAAAAAAAAACACGAAAAACGTAAATTAATGAAACATTATAAAGATATAAACACAGAAATTATTTTTTGAAAAATTATTCACTTGGTTTAATTTTAAGCTGTAACAAATCTTGGATTTAGCTAGGCACACTAGGCTAGGCTCAGTAAAACATAAAAATACTCTCAATAAACTCAGGAAATGAAAACAAATATTGACAAACCAATAGATTACTTTTTGCTTTTATTTATGGCTCAACAGTTTTCTGAAATTAAGTGCAGTAGTCGTTAAAAGTATCACATTTGTCTAGGCCTTCGTGACTAATTTTACACATTCGGTGTACTGGATTAAGCACAAGCCTATATTCTTTTTCTGCTGAGGTAAAAGAAAGCACTCGATCGTGACGTATGTGAAGGACCTCTAAATGCTATCTAATATAATAATAATAATAATAATAATAATTGTTTATTATTATATATTGATATATTGATTAACATTAACCATTAACATACAAATAAAAAATAAAAAAAATACAATTTGATAAAATCCACATAAAAAATCGTATTGCTAATAAATCGTATGATATGATTATCACACCGAGCCACGCGTTCCAACAAAGCCGCTTTCCTTTTTCTTAATATAGCGAAGAAGTCGTCTAGCCCGTTTTCAGCGAACATGCCAGACGCACTACACCGCCAGGGTAGGCCCAACATGCAGCGGAGTGCGTTGTTGTACTATACACGCAGCGAGTTAAGTCTATTGATCTGCATTCTCTATTGAGTGCAACTTATTGATTTCTTTAAAATGAAATGAAATTAGATTAAGAAGCGGTGTACATTTTATTATATCATTGCACATTTTATTGACCGAGCCAAGCGAGAAACTCGTTCGTCTCTTCGTTTCAACTTGGGCAAAAATGCTTTTGTTTAGCAGGTTCTATATTTATTTGGTATAATTTTAACAATTCAGTTTTCGAAAAATATCCAAATGATGAATCCGAAAAATTTATATAATTGAATCGAAAACATTTCGCCCGCATGAAATTTGGAATGAATTAAAATAGTTTGGTTTATTGAAAGTTAAACTATTAATTTAATCTATTTTACAGGACCATTTATTGGCGGCTTTGCTGCTTCCCGAATCGGAAGAAAATGGGGAATCATGCTGGGAGCAATACCCCTTTTTGTCGGTTGGATCCTTTTAGCGACTGCGCGCAATGTATACGTGATTTACGCAGCGAGAATCTTGTTTGGTGTCTCCATTGGAATCATCTTTACTATTGTGCCCATGTACAATGGAGAGATTGCTGAGGTATGCCCTCAAAACCTCAACTGAATACGTATTATATTCTTAAATATCAGAATCGTCTAAGAAGAAAGAGATGCGGTAGAGGAGACTATCTCTTGGTCGTTAAAGACGAAGTCAGACCTTAACTGCTCAGTTTGAAACATCTGATAAGGAGAGAAACTTAAGCCCGGACTATGCACGTTAAATTATACATATTCTCAAAATTCATATGCAAGGCTTTCTCTAACATGTTTTTTCTCCACACAATTCAATCCATCCAATTGATTTGCAACAAAACAGTCAATTATCGAAAATAGTAACAAATTAGAGATCCGTTTCTGTCATATTGATATGGATTCTAACAGTCATTTTCAGGGAGCATCTAACAAAACTTAGTACGAGTAGCACCGGACTAACCATATATTAACCGGCTTAGTCCGGCCGATTAAAGTTAGTCCGCCCCTCTGAATACGCCTGTGAGGACTTAAGTTATTCCTATTTCTAGTCCTTAAGAACGGCCCGTAAGCTATGCTCCCCATACAAACGTAGTTTACTTATCATTTAAAAACAGCTGTTCCAATTAAATTGATATTTAATATCTAAAATCAGGGAATCAATATCTGTGTCTGCATGCTTTTGTTTTTTTGAAAAATCCAAACCGAATCAGATTAAAGCAAAAACAAAATCTTCATACTAATTTTGTTTTCACTGTGGTTTGACTCAGTATACATTTATCGAAAAAACAAAGGCCATACCAAATATCAAGTAAATTGCTACAGTAGTTTTCAAATGATTAGTAAACTACGTTTGTATGGGAGGCGAAATTTTCTGATGCTTACGGGGGCACCTTAAAATGAACATAGGTGACCATTCAACCTTTTTGTGGTTTTCAAGCATTCATGTTTTGTTTGTGGTGGAATAATGATAAAATATAGGTTTTTTTAAAACCTGTATTTTTTTTTATTAAAAACCAAAACCGAAGCTTACTTTAACCAACCAAAATGAATTATTTATCCAAGTATTCATACTTCTAGACTTTTTAATAAAATTCAGATTTTGTCACAATCGACAGCGACATTTGCATCATTATTATCATTATTCATTATTATTCATCATTATTATCACAATTATAATGTTTTTGTTTGCAGAAAGAAGTTCGAGGCGCTCTGGGATCATTCCTTTCCGTGGCTATCACTACTGGAAATCTCATTGGATATTCGGCCGGTCCTTTCGTATCCTACAGTGGCATGGCTTATGTGGGCGTATCTTTGTCTGCTGTTTTTGTCATGTCCTTCTACCTAATGCCTGAAAGCCCACACTTCTACATAATCAAAGGCAAGTGCAGTCATGTCTCAAATCTAATTTACATTAAACTTGAAATTCCGAAATCTCCATCAAAAATGGATTCATATACTGTCTCGCAGTATATTAACACAAAACAAGATCGTTGGTCATTCATGTTGTCTTCTCCCAAATTTGTGACTACGCCTTTAGTCTCATTGTTTCAACCTCCTTTAAGGTTCTTACGTTCTTCTTTGCGAAGGTTCTCCTTCTACTGGACGTTACTTTATATGACGTGTTATGTTCATCTAGGAGATCGAGAATCGGCACAGGAGAGTCTTATGTTCATCCGAGGCAAATCTGATAATGGAGTCCAAGAGGAGTTGAATCGGTTGTCTTCCGATATCTCGTCGGGACCTGCTGTGAAATCAAAATTCTCCAACCTCTGGGCCTCGCGGGGAAACATCAAAGCCCTCTATATTTGTGGCGGATTGCTCGCCTTACAGCCTTTTACCGGAGTAACAGCAATATCGCTGTACACGGAGAGTATATTCCGAGCTGCCAATATGGAGATGGATCCTGCGATTAGTGCTATATTGCTAGCTGTAGTTGAGGTGGGATTCTTTGCTAGGTTTTTGACGGATCACTATAATTTACATATCAGTTCATATGTACATTAAGGGTCTCTTCCACCAAGGACTGATAAGCTTAATCCTCACATTAAAGAGCCTTTCTTACCACCTCCCAATAGATACTAGTACAAGATAGTCAGCACTTTAGTAATTAAGGCCCTGTAGGTGTCAATTAAAATAAATCAGCACTTGGTGAAAAACAGGCTTCATCTAGTATCATACACAATGCCTGTGGTATTTCCTATAAATTGCCAATACCGAAAGTGTTCACATATTTATTTCAAATCCAAGATTAAAAAGTAAAACAAGGCAAATTATTTTCACTTCATAGTTTGCAGCTCATCGTTGGCGCAGTGAGCATGAAAAAAATCCGTGTCTTTTCCCCAGTTTATCGTGGCTCAAATAGTAATATAGATCCTGGCATGGTATCTAGCTTCTTATGGTGCTGATAATATAGAAACATTAGGAGCATTTTGACCCGATAGGATTTGAGGCGAATAAGATTTCATGTGAATACAAGTATCGAAAATGTATGGTAACCTTAAATATACGGTAATAAGGTACCTTCTCAATGAATGTCAAGCCGGTAAGAGATAAAAGGTTTGACAAAAAAATATAGGACATATTTTTATAATAACATTTAATTTGATTTCCAGGTCTTGGGAAGTTTGATCGCTCCATTGATAGTGGACCGTTTGGGTAGACGGATACTTCTTAAGGTTTCATCACTTGGTGTTGTCGTTGCACTGGTGAGTGAAATACTTATTCATCGTCGACCATTTGCTGACGACGTCGCGATATGTCTGTGACTTTAGAACATTTAAGCAAAATCTTCATCTCAGAAATCGGTTTTGAGCTTTAACTTAGGACCGGTTTTTTTGCTGGCTCGGGTCGTACAGTATATTCGTAAAGGACCCACAAATCACCGCTGGCTTGGAGTCACTGAGCCACAGACAGTTGGTGGAGTCGCTCAGTCTATTCTACATGTACTACCATCGACGTCGCTCTATGGAACTTGCATCCCTCATTCCTCCCTATCCTACCTATATCTGGAGCACCCGCCGCAGGGAATCATAGCACCCCCTTGTGGTTGACATTCGGTTTTTAGAACGAACCGTTTTTCAAACTCAGTTCTCTGCCGCACCGTCAGGATATGGAACTGTCTACCGGCGGATGCCTTTCCTCATACCTATAACCTGAGAGTCTTCAAGTGTAATTTGAACAAGCTCAATAGCTCAGCCATAATCCGCAAATCTGCTGGCATGGTGCTTCGCTGAGCGTGGTTTCGCGAGGCGCGGTTTTTTTGGCTTTTCTGAGCAACTTTGGTTGTCAGCACAGACATGGGTGGCTGGCTTTTCATTAAAAAAGTTATTTTTACAGGAGTCTTTCTTTAATTTCTTTGTCCTTACTTCACGGTCGATTATACATACATATCAGATTCATTGAAACTTAATTCGACACCTACGTGAGTAGGATACTCTAAAACTATACATTGATTATGAACTCATGACTAACTCATTTCATTTGCAGGCTGTTTTAGGTGTGTATTTTCTATTGGAGCACAATCAAAGCCCTGTGGCATCTAGCGTTGGATTCGCACCTATCTTGGCGACCGTGTTGTACACAATTTTCTATTGTATCGGTCTTGGACCAATACCCTGGGCGCTGGTCGGTGAACTATTTGCTGTTAACGTGAAGACAATCGCCACACCACTTGTCAATACAATACATTGGGGAATGTCGTTTATAGTCGCCAGGTACGAATAATAATCCAATTATCTCGTTAGCGACAGTCTCAAGATGAACGACACATATTGTGAAACAAACACTATACAACAGCCGCACGCGTCATACTCACCTTTTCTATACGCCACTAAAACGGACCAAATATGCTCAAAATTCAAGAATAACACGAATAACTAACACTTATAATAATCATTTTAGTTTACAAGATATATTTACTTCAAGTAAAAATGTATTTAAAATTGCAATAAAAAAACTAATAATACTTAATAGACTAAAAGATACATTGGCAAAATTTCAATAACTTAATTTTTATCTTATAGGTACTCTGTGTCTCTAAACTTGTAACCCTTTACACAAACACACCCTCACACACCCTCTCACCCTCATACACTTACATTAGACAAGTAACACACAACATCGCAATATAATTATGCTGAAAACGAAACAACACACAGCACACGTCAACATGGCACACATCTTTATCTTTTTATAAGTAGTGGTACCCTGTAATTGGCTTTAATTTCTGTATTTATTTATTAATGATCAATTGTTTTAAAAATTTTAAACTGTTGGTGTACCTAAAAAAATTAAATAAATAAAAAATATTATAGAAAAAAATATCTTTTCACACCTAGGAACTGTCATGTGATTGGAACTATCCTATCATAGTTTTAACGATATTAAAAACTGGCTGAGGTACCCGGCTCCGCTCGGGTCAATGCCGTTTCAGACTGATGTCAGGCTGAACCTAACATTGTATGTTATATTAGTTCCCCATACAAACTTTTATCCCCCTTTGAGTTGAATTTTCGCCACAAAAGGTAGCGTATATCTTATCCCAAGGTCCAGACTCTACTTATACCAAATTTCATCAAAATTGGTTCAGCGGTTTAGGAGTGAAAACGTAACAGACAGACAGAGTTACTTTCGCATTTATAATATTAGTATTACTAACAAAGAAATGAAACGAATAAAAATAAACAAATATTGTGGTCATGCATGATTTGAATTCAATTTAATATCACTTAGAAAAAAAAAGTAGGCTGACAAAGTGACAGAAATCACGTTGTCAGAAATAAATTGTTGTAGCATCAAAATAAGTTGTTACTATAACGAATCGAGCTTATTTCTCAGGACAGCTTTTATTTTGTCAATTGCTTATTGTCATTGAAACAAAGTCGTATTTGTTACTGTAACAACTTTGGTCACTGTTTGTTAGTGTAACAAAGTGGAAGTTGCGAGCGCAACAATGTCTAGTATGTTTTGCTAGAATTACTTTGTTAGATTGTATATATGGTCGACAAAATAAAGGTTGTCGTTGCAACCAATTCACTATGACGGCTCTTCAGGGTTAAAGTTTCTTTGTTGGGCCAACAATAATTTTTTCTCAGTGATTAGTTTCGAAAGTAAATTCTCACTCTTCAAATAGAAGTAAATATCTTTAGCTATTTTGTTTTCTAATTATGATTAAAATAACAATAAATAGCCTTTTACATACAGATGTTTATTAAATAATTATCTCTTTTTCAGATATTTCTTCACCGTAGTTGACAATCTCGGCATGCATTATGCATTTTGGATGTTTAGCATCACCACGTTAATTATCTTCTTTTTCGCTCTCTTACTTATACCCGAAACCAAAGGCAAATCCTACCAGGAGATCCAGGACATACTCAACGGGAGGTAACCTATTTTTGTTTGTAAAACTCTTCCTGTGTTCTTAACGATTGATAAGATATAAACATTTCATCATTAATTTAGTTTGGACTGTAGTGTAGTTGTAACGCAAGTTCAAATCCCTGGATATGCACCTCATTCATTGCGTATTCTCATTTAAGGTCTCTCTATGGTTCGGAGCCCATATAAACTGGCCCAGGTATAAGGTCAAACTACAATTAAAAATTGTCCGCGGGTTCAATGCAGCCGTGCCAAGGGCTATGGAAAGACTAGTGTAGGAAAATTCTCCGCATGCCACCTTATTCCTTCGGGATTGTGCGCGAAATCTTTACTGACAGATAAAACATTAAACCATATGTGTTTCTTGTGAAGGGAAGTGTGTTGAATTTGTAGATTTCGTACATTTTAGAACCAACAAACTCAATAATATAATTCACAATCACATTATGTTGATTCAAAACGCTTGCTCTCGTATTTTTTCTCGAATACTATACGGCCCTTTTTGATGTACCTGGACATGGGTTTAGGATGCCATGTCAAGACCTTACAGCCACCTTGACTGGATGCTAAACACGGATGTTTTATTGCTGCGCCGATCAGCGTTCATTCAATGCAAGGATACCAACCTGGGCAGGATTAATGTTGGGATCGAATCATTTTTTTCACCTACTCCTAGAGACCTACAGTTACACGTGAAATCCAAACCATGAACGACATATTCCTTAGTCGCCTCTTGCATGCACTGAAAGAAATACAGCGGCACCATCTGTATTATTTTGCCTGCACAGCACTTCTAGCTATGTTCTATGATAAATTATTTTGGAAGTATTTAGTTTGAATATAGTATATCCATAATATTAAAATCAAGTTCACACGTCAAGCCCCATGCAAAATAATAATAATAAAAAAAACCGTGTTTTAACATTTATCTGTTTCCCACAAAATAGAAATAGCAGTAACGCAAGCCCCGAGAATGAAAAGAGGGGTTCAGCGCTCGAAGTATCCGATACTCTCCAAGTTCGAGATGGTGGTACTGTACGTGTCTAGAACCACCATCCATTGCTCGCAGAACAACACATGGCGTCATCCCTGAAAGTGCAATCTGAGCCCGCAGTCCCAGTTATCACCTAAATTGGCGTTTACGCCAAACCGATCGACTGGCGTTTACAAATGTATGGAGAAATTGAAGAGCGCGCGCAAGCGAATTAACATTCGCGAGTCCGAACTTACTCACCGTCGCCCGCGCCGTGAATACGTTGACGTTACCGTTTACGCCGACATCGCGTTTTCATACAAATTGGAAGTTTGACTTTGACAGCTTGAAGAAGTAAAACTACAGAAAATACGCCGACATCGCGTTTTCATACAAATGGGAAGTTTGACTTTGACAGCTTGAAGAAGTAAAACTACAGAAAATCTAGTAAAATTTGTATGGAGTTTGACATTTTTACGTAACTTCGAAGTTCCGTAAACGCCAATTTAGGTGAGAACTCTGACACAGAATAAGACTGATCGATACAGGCTAGGCGGTCGAGAAGAAAACGTTTTTTATTAATGTTTAAGCATGGAGTGCACAATGTACAAGAAGAAAGAAGAGAGATCTACATATAATAACTGTATTATTGAGAGATTGTGCACTCAATCCTAAGTGTTGTTTGTATTTTTAATAAAAATAAAAAACTTTTGAAAGTAAACATCATTGATCTCCAAATAAAAAAACAATAATGATTTATATCAGTGATATTTTTTTCCATTTGCTGCTTACCATCTCGAACAAAAATGGCCGTGGTGACCAGGCATGTTCTGCATCCAGTTATGATCAATTACAAGAATTGACCAAATGTATTGTAGCTAAAGTGTGTTAAAGAGGAAGGAGGAGAGAAGAGAAATAAATGCAGTTTTGGTATGATCCAATGAGTAAACTCCAAATGAGATTTAGTGCGACAGTAATTATTGACCTCTTGTTTAGTTTATCTGGTTCAGCATTTATTCAGATAGGGTTTACCTACCTAGTATAGTTAAGCCTTCATATTCATACGACGCCCATGGGCTTTCTATTTTTGACATGACTGCGAAAATCATGCTGGCCGGCTAGGTGAATTCTCAATGCAACTTTAATTCATGATTGCGGCACGTGCTTCTTTGGTAAGGTCAAACTCTAATACTTACCTATTAAAAATTCTACTCTAACTATTGTTTAGAACAAACACGTGCTGATTATTGTATGTATTAAGCGGCATACGGCGCCAATGGAACTTCAAACTTTCGGAGGACTGCGAAAACCAAAGCAGTTGGCTAGGTGTTTCCTCACACCATTTCATCACCATTTACTGTCCCTCGAAATGATACACAGACACGCTGATTGATGACAGCACGGAGCATGAGGGTTATGTCAGGGATTGGAGGAGCAGAGATGCACAGCCCATCGAGGCGCAACTTTCTGTGGTAAATAAGGTGGACACTGTTCTCTAGAAACTAGCCAACTGGGGCCAGGAGAACCTTGTCGCCTTCATCGTTCGCAAGACCCAATGCTGTGTTTTTTCTGCCAAGGTAGAACCCTTTCCGCTTCTAGCAAGTTTCCAAGGCAACGTCGTACCTGTCTCGGATCACCTGGACCTACTGGGCTGCAACATCTCCAAAGACGTGGGTTTTCGGCGTTTCATTGAAGCAAAGGCCAAAATTGCATCGCAGAAACTGGGAAACCCATACCGTTGCAGAAGGTTATTTTCACCGTTACAACTACTTCTTTATAAATAACTGATAAGGACGGTGAGACAAGGAAACCAGGTTTTACTTTGGGGGAAACACTTCGGCTGGGATTTTGTTCCACAGTTACTGACAGTCCATAAGCTCTGAAGTATAGACGATGAAATACAGAAAGAGACCCAACATCCCTTCAGAGTTTGAGGGTGTCCATTTTGGGATTCATTGGGGTCGTTGATGAATTGCATGGCACGGCGCTAATATCTAATCTAACCAATCGGTGGAAAAAGTGACAGCTGACAAATGTACTGGACTCACACAGCGGAATCAAGCAGTTATTTGGCTGGAACCCTAGTGAAGCACCGAATTTTCAATTATATAAAAAGAAGCAAACAGAATACACCTTTTTTGGCAATGCCTTGACTGAGTTAGGACAACTTCTCCTCAACATGACCTTGACGTAGGAAGTATATACCGCTCTTACATTAACCGCCTTGTTCACTTGACTGAGCAACGAATTGAGAAATAACGCAAATCATTTGCCATTACTTAATTGAGTAGGCGTACAACATAACAGAGGCCCAGCTGTCGCCTAAATTGGCGTTTACGGCAAACCGATCGACTGGCGTTTTCAACGTATGGAGACATTTAAGAGCGCGCGCAGTGGGCGTTAAGCGAACTTACATTTACGAGTCCGAGTTTGATTTGACAGCTTACCTACTCACCGTTGCCGGAAATACGTCGACGTTGCCGTTTACGCTGACTCCGCGTTTTCATACAAATCGCAAGTCCGAGTTTGACTTTGACAGCTTGAAGAAGTAAAACCACAGAATATCTATTAAGAACTTGTATTGAGTTTGACGTTTTTACGTAACTTCGAAGTTCCGTAATCGTCAATTTAGGTGACATATGGGACTATTTATTTTAACATGCAATCCAGATTGTGACGAATCTAATTAAAATGTATTTTAAAAAATTAGCTACACTGTTTCTTATTAAGATGCCGCTAATCACAATAAACACATAATTAACGCATACACAAAGTTTTTTTATCCGTTTTTTAATTATGACGATACATAATATTATTAAAATAATATGTATACGACCGTGGACCCTTTTTAGCATATGGAGTTTTCGACGTGTTATCTTAAGGTGGCCCAACCCGGCGGGACTAACTCATTCGCGGGCACGGTACAAAACCGTGCTGTTGCGCTCTGGGACCTTCTCTGTTTCAAAGAAAAAGACAGGCTCCGCGATGAGGAAGATGCAACATGTCCACAGAAAAGACCATGTGCACTGTGTATGTGCATGTGTATGATTTGGTAAGATTTACGAAATTTTTTATTACAAAACGACTTATAGCTAAAAGTAAACCACGACCGCTGTAGTCATAAATCTAACAAAAACCAAATAGATTATAAATCTTGATTAAATAAGCTATGTATTTTTAGATGTTCTTACTTTATCATTTCGTAATGCACTCTAAAGTTATCCAAATTCGAACTTTCGGACCTTATTACTTAGAAACCAAACACAATTTTGCAATGCCAACCGTCTTCAGACATCTAGTTCGATCAAATAAAGCTATTTTGAGCAAAATTTGGGATCTCTAACAAGAAATATGGGCGTGATCTTCTTTCCCCGTTTGTATGGGGAATTGAGCGGGATGGCCCACCTTAAATGGTGAAAACTTTAAAATGAGTTTAATAAAAAATATACATTACGTAGTTCCAAAAAAGGATCAACGGTCGTTTACACTGTATTTCTAATAATTGAATGGAATAATTTGACTTTACAACTAGGTAATAAGAAACTATGTGTACAATTTAGCCCACGGAGGAATCCACACCACCAGACTTCAATCCTGTCTTGCCTTGTCAAATTTACTTCTGGGCCTTGTCCAGCTTTCGACCAGCCTTGGCCGTTGAAGTAGGCCTTTCTAACCAAATTTTCTCCTTCTTAAGAACGGCCCGTAAGCTATGTCCCCCATACAAAGGTAGTTTACTAATCATTTGGAAACCGCTATTCCAATTAAATTGATATTTAGTATCTAATATCAGGTAACAAATATCTGTGTCTGCACGCTTTTTTTTTGAAAAATCCAAACATAAGTGGTTTTCAAATTATTAGTAAACTACGTTTGTATGGGAGGTGAAATTTTCTGATGCTTACGGGCCGACCTTAAGATCCGTTCATTACTTCAAATGGCAACGTTTAACGGTAATTTGAATTGCCAATCAGTGACAAGATCATCAGATCTCAACCTGGCCCCCTGTTACGGCCCCCTCGAAACAAAACAGACAGTCTGGAGAAGAGACGAATTTCTCCGTAACAGGAAATTCCAAGACAATTGCTCAATCTCAAGACGAGCTCGTTTTTAAGGTTCCCTGCCCTAAGGGTACCAACGGAACCCTACTACTAAGCCTCCGCTGTCCGTCCGTCTGTCACAGGGCTGTATATCATGAACCGTAATAGGTAGACAGCCGAAATTTTCACAGAGCGTGTATTTATTTTGCCGCTGTAGCAAAAAATAGGCAAATAAAAAAAAATAAAAAAATAAAGGGGGGTCTCATACAAAAAACGTGATTGTTTTGTGTTAAATCTTGTACGATGGTACGGAACCCTTCGTGTGCGAGTCCGACTCGCACTGGGCCGGTTTTCATGAATGAGTTAATATAAAATATAATAGTTAATATAATAATAAAAAATAGTTAATCATGAAGGAAAATACGAAAAATGTCTGAGTTGGAATAGAAAACAGTTTTAATACTTTTCACTTAGTGCATGTACAACCAAAGTTAACAAACAAAGTGACTATGGGGCGTGACTATTAAAATAAAGAACATACTTTTGGAATTATGACTTGCGTGATGTGACGACCGCTGAAAAGCAGTAATTACGAATGTCATGCTGCCAACAAGGAAAAATGTTAGACTCACCTATCATCACTAACATAAAAAAATGACAATTGCCTTTTAGACAAGAATATTTTGGATTAGATTACCTATTTATTAAAGCCGCTTTATCAGTGCAATTAAAAGTACATATCGCTCTTTAGTACCTAGCAATGTGACTGATTTGAAAACGTAAAAAAATTGTGAAGAAATTGAAAACGTAAAAAAATTAAAAACAAACTCAAGCAATGGCTTTTGACAAAAATGTATTATGACATATAGGAATTTATAAAAGAAAATAAGGGTTAAGATACTGAGATAATGTTTTTTTATCTTAATTGTACTGTAACCGTTTTCTTTCGTGTTTTAATGTAACTTTGTGTATTTTTTTGTCAAATATTACCACACCTATCTCTAGGTAGCATTTTCAAAACAGAATTAGTCACTGTACCATTATGTTCTAGCTGTACATTGCACTAAAATGTATATGCAATAAAATATTTTGAATTTGAATTTATACCCTGGAGAGATTTTATCGTTTTCAAAATATTCTCGTACAACTTAAGGTGGCCCAACCCGGCGGGCCTAACTCATTCGCGGGCACGGTACAAAACCATGCTGTTGGGCTCTGGGACCTTCTCTGTTTAAAAAATAAGACAGGCTCCGTGATGAGGAAGATGCAACATGTCCACAAATAAAAAAAAATTTAACAAAAAAATAACCGACTTCAAAGAAAAAGCACTAAAAAGTAAAAAATAATGTTCATTTTTGTAGTTACGATTTCTGTTATTTTTTGAGTCGGCGTCAGCCGAGCACGCGCTGCGCCAATCAAGAGAACCTAACCTAATCTAACCTAACCTAACCTAACCTAACCTAACCTAACCTAACCTTGGCTGACACCGACTCAAAAAATAACAGAAATCGTAACTACAAAAATGAACATTATTTTTTACTTTTTAGTGCTTTTTCTTTGAAGTCGGTTATTTTTTTTGTTAAATTTTTTTTTATTTGTTAATTTTTAGTGAATCTGAAGTAAACTTACTAATTTGTACACGTCCTTTCCAACAAAAAAAGAATCACCGAAATCGGTTGGCGTTATATTGAGTTATTCGTCCATTTGTCGCGCACATCTTAATACAAATTTAAGACTTTTATGATTTTCTCATGGATATCGTTGTCAGAACTTAACCAAATTAAAATGGGACCACTTGGGAAGCACTAGCTATCATTTAAAACAATAATCATCAAAATCGGTTCACCCAGGAAAAAGTTATGAGGTAACAAACATAAAAAAAAAAAAAAACAAAAAACAAAAAAAAAAAAAACATACAGACGAATTGATAACCTCCTCCTTTTTTTGAAGTCGGTTAAAAAGACAATGTGCATAGTGTATGATTTGGTAAGATTTACATATTCACAATTTCAGGTTTAATGGTTTCGTTGTGATTGCCGATTAGAAGTTTTACACCGTTAGATGGCGCTGTTAAATAAAAATCGTATTTAAATAAATTGTAACAAAACCAATAATCCTGAAATTGTGAAATTGTTTTCGCTGCAACTAATATGACTATATTAAACTTTTATTATTAATTCGTGGCTTAAAGTGCAATACTTTTTGCGTTATGTGTGCAAACAACTTTATATGGGTTGGAACAGCCTTAAGGTGGCCCAACCCGGCGGGCCCAACTCATTCGCGGGCACGGTACAAAACCGTGCTGTTTCGCTATGGGACCTTCTCTGTTTCAAAGAACAAGACAGGCTCCGTGATGAGGAAGATGCAACATGTCCACAAAAAAGACAATGTGCATAGTGTATGATTTGGTAAGATTTACGAAAATTTTAATTTCAAAACTACTTATAGCTAAAAGTAAACCACGACCGCTGTACTCAAACATCTAACAAAAACCAAATAGATTATAAATCTTGGTTAAATAAGCTATGTCTGATGACTAATCTTTTTAAGATGTTCTTACTTTATCATTGCGTAATCCACCTCCAAAGTTATTGTATAAAACGCGCAAACCTTATAATTTAGAAACCAAACACTATTTTACAATGCCAATGGTCATCAGACATCGAGTTCGATCAAATAAAGCTATTTTGAGCAAAATTTTGGATCTCTGACAAGAAATATGGGCGTGATCTTCTTTCCCCTTTTGTATGGGGAGATGAGCGGGATGGGCCACCTTAAATGTAACAAATCTTGTTAAGGTGGCCCAACCCGGCGGGCCTAACTCATTCGCGGGCACGGTACAAAACCGTGCCGTTGCGCTCTGGGACCTTCTCTGTTTCAAAGACTAAGACAGGCTTCGTGATGAGGAAGATGCAATATGTCCACAAAAAAGACAATGATTTAGTAAGATTTACGAAAATTTTAATTTCAAAACGACTTATAGCTAAAAGTAAACCACGACCGCTGTAGTCAAAAATCTAAAAAAAACCAAATAGATTATAAATCTTGATAAATAAGCTATGTCTGATGACTAATCTTTTTAAGATGTTCTTAATTATCATTGCGTAATCCACCTCCAAAGTTATTGTTATAAAACGGGCGAAAAATTCGATTTTTCGGACCTTATAACTTAGAAACCAAACACAATTTTGCAATTCCAATGATCATCAGAAATCAAGTTCGATCAAATAAAGCTATTTTGAGTAATTTTTTGGATCTCTGACAAGAAATATGGGCGTGATCTTCTTTCCCCTTTTGTATGGGGAGGTGAGCGGGATGGGCCACCTTAAATCTACTTATTCATACGATATTCTGCCACGGAGCGTCTCGGCGCCATCTTGGGAAATTCACTCGTATTCGAGCGGACTCGGAAGAGTTGATTGCGATAATATACCTTTTGGAACGCACCCTGGCTTCCGAGTGTGTTCGGATTAGGTTTTGACACGATACGAGTTAGTGAGTGAGTCCAAGTGACCATCCAAGCACACCCGGTCCGAGCGAATTCTTGCAATAATGAAAAAACCGGCCAAGTGCGAGTCGCCGAGTAAGTGCGGCGGTTCCTTACCCTTTTTTTTCGTTTTTTTTAACATTTGAACCCAAAAAAACCTGTTATTGTATGTACATGTTTATTATGTTTTGATTTTACCTTATATTATTTTTTGTGGTTATAGCAGCAAGAAAAATACACACTTTGTGAAATTTTCAGCTGCCTAGCTATTATGGTTCATGAGATACAGCCCTATGACAGACGGACAAATGGACGGACAGCGGAGGCTTAGTAATATGGTTCCGTTTGGTACCCTTTGGGTACAGAACCCTAAAAACCAACACAGTCCGAATAGGTGTGCACCATCGCGTTGGTTGCATGGAAGTTATTTCTCAATACATTCTTCACCTCCATGGTGTGCACACGTCACTTTTCTACACAGAAGTTTCCCACGGCACCAAGCATGTCTGCCAAGAACTTGACAATGACAATAAGTACGTCGATGCGATAAGATTATTATCATTAATAATGTCAAATAATCCGCCGAGCTTATCGAGACAACAAGCGTATGTATGTCTGTCCTTGATATGTGTCAATTATTTATTATATTTTTATCCAAAATACTAGCTGCGGTAGTCGGCTCCGCTCGGGTCCATGTCGTTTTAGACTGATGTCGAGCTGAATTATTTCCTAGATAAAAAGTAGCCCAAATGGCTAGTCGAAAAGGCTGGTCAATAGCGATGTAATTTATCTGCTACTTTTTAATCATAACAGATGGAGCCGTCGGGATCCCCTTTAATTTTAATTATTTTTTAATCTTACCTATTTGTTGTTATAGCGGCAAAATAAATACACACTCTGTGAAAATTTCAGCTGTCTATCTGTTACGGTTACTTAGATACAGCCCTGTGACAGACGGACGGACGGACGGACTGACGGACGGACGGACGTACGGACATCGGAGGCTTAGTAATAGGGTTCCGTTTTTACCCTCTGGGTACGGAACTTTAAAAATGGGCTAGGTTAGGTTAAGCTAGGTTCTGTTTGGTTAGGTAAGGTTAGGTTAGATTACATTAGATTAGGTTAAGTTTGTGGCGATATTTTCCTCTGTAATAAATACGGCTTTGTAGCAATTTCAACTTTAAATGTATGCTTTTTAGAGCACTTTATGCAGTGCTCCTTGTCATTTTATACGTACTGTATGGTTTTCTTTTCTTGTGAATTTTATACGTTGTGACTATTATACGTTCTGCATGACGAAAAGAGTTGATTTTATTTTAAAACTTTCTTCATGCACAGCGTATATTATACATTGTTCATTTTATACGATATGCATGGTTTTGAAGTTTTGCATAAAACTGCTTTTATACGTTGTGAATTTTATACGTAGTGAATTTGACTCAACGCGGGCACTATAGTTTTGGACTTCTAGTTCAGACTAGCATAGACTAGTGATGTCGTCCGGACCTCTTCGGCAAAGACCGTCCGACTTTACTAGGCCTATACGCCAGCACCATGTCTCGTTAGCTTATCAGCCCAATAGAATGCGATGAACAGAATGTCTCGAAAGAATAGTTATCTTTGATAAAGTATTGATATGATTACCTACTCACCTGTCGATAATACGGTGTTATAAATAAGACGGACCAGGAAGGACGTATAAGATTGTGCTCGATAATAATAAAAAAATCCTTCCGTGGATCAAACATTAACAATATATTCTGTTATTGGAAAGTAAAGTTATTTTCTAATCTAAAAAAGGACATTTATATTTTTGGCACTTGTACGTTTTTGTTCAACATTTATGTGTAAATGTGTTGCATTTTTTAACTTCAAAGACGTCCTTCAATACATATTATAGGCTCAGTTTCTAGGTTCTGTGGTTTCGGTAATTTTTACATTGGGTTATTAAGTAATATTTTGCGGTCTATGTGCATATATTATGAAGTACTTCGTTTTTAGATAAAACATAACTTGAAATTTGTAACAAAAATTAGTCGTATTTAGAGGGAAACAAAATCTTTATCTGGAAGTCATACGTTCGTCTAAACTGCCGGGGCAAGGTATTTCCACTTACTTCTGCTTATAAAAAAGGCTTCGTCAATATTTTATCACTCATTTGCTCTAGATGTTCAAACTTTTAAAAGTAGCTCTCTGAGCCGTAGACCTCGCAAGTATATCTTTGCATAGCTTAAAACTGAATAAATGTTCACCGCGGACCTGAGAACAAAATCCTATTATTTTTATAGAATTTAGTTGACGTAAGAATTCACTAAGCAAAAAACCGGCCAAGTGCAAGTCGGACTCGCACACGAAGGGTTCCGTACCATCGTACAAGACTTAACACAAAAAAAATCACGTTTTTTGTTTGGGACCCCCCTTAATTTTTTATTATTTTTTTATTTTACCTATTTGTTTATTTCTTTATATGTGTTTATTGCACTCAAAATTCGGGCAAAAGGTACAACTTAATGCCAGGGGCATTCTCTACCAGTCTACCTTTGTATATCGAGAGCAGTAGTATAGTTTGTTGATATAACGGCAAAATAAATACACACTCTGTGAAAAGTTCAGCTGCCTACCTATTACGGTTCATGAGATACGGCCCTGTGAAAGACGGACAGACGGACAGCGGAGGCTTAGTAATAGGGTTCAATGTTCACCCTTTGGGTACGGAACCCTAAAAACGAGTGAATTGTCTGCCCGGGCGACCTAGGAGAAAGTATATTACATTGACTATTTATGTAATACTTAGTTGACGTTAGGTTCGCCGCACCTGCATGCTTAGAGCACTTATGACAAGATGCATATCTGCTTACTGCCAGAAGCGTGGCTGTAATTACGTTGTATTTTTTTGAGAAAACGCTTTTTATGACGTTGCTAACATTATTTTTTGTTTTGCTTCAGTTAGTTTCCGAAGAAAACGATGGGAAAATTGGAAGAAAAAGGACAACACTGGCGGCAGTACGGGATCGCTGTTATCGGTAATTTAACTGTGAATTCATGGTATTAGATCCTTAAATATGAAATTGGCGTTATATACGGATAAAGTAAAACGAATAAAATAGATTAAATTATATATTTCATCTTTATCTCATTGAGCTCGTAACCTAGTGGCTCGGGGACTGGCCTAGCGTACCAGAGGTCTGGGTTCAATTCTGACATGCACCACTTTCTCTCTCCGAGTTCGATAAGATATGTGGTTCGGATTCCACGTTAAACTGTAAGTCCCCTTCCTTACTTACTAGGTGGTAGGGTTAATCCCGCCCGAGTTGGTACCATCGCATTGGATGAACGATGGTCGAAGCGGCAATGAAAATTGTCCGTGTTTTCCATCCAGTTCAATGTAGCCGTGCAATATAAGGAAGGTCCTGGCATGGCACCTAGTTCCCATGTGGTATGTTGGGCTGATACCATGACAGAACTTGTGGTATTAGCCATCCATGTCAAGTCACATAAAAAAAAATTTCGTCACGAATGCGAGCTGCTCCATGGTTCGGAATCCATGTAAAACTGTAGTGGTAGCTACTAGGTGGTAGGGTTCAAGCCCGCCCGGGTTGGTACCATCGCATTGGATGAAAAGATTGTCGAAGCGGCAATGAATTTTTTTTCGTGATTTCCATCCAGTTCATTGTGGCCTTGCTCATAAAGGGAAGTTTCTGGCATGGCACATAATTTCGTCAGGAATGTGGTGTATTGGGCTAATATCATAACGGTAGTTGTGTGGTATTAGCCATCCATGTCAGGTCGCATAATATAATAAAAACATCACTTTCATCATTTTATATATTTTATTACTTCCTTTGCTGAAAAAAATGTGGGACCAAGCGTCAATAGAATCTTTGAACGCGGTTATGAGTGCCTCATCGGAAAAGGTTTTTTCCTTCCAAGAGATTGAACATTCAAAAATATTGCCTTCGTCACCAAAATCTTATTTGGCATCAGACGCTAGAGCCAGTCCTAGGTAAACTTAAGTTAATATACTTTTTCGTACTAAGCAGTTAGGTCGCTTATTACAAGGATTGTGATATGTACGTATGGATAATTGACTGTGAAGCAAGGACGCATTTATTAAGATGGGCCTTCCCGCTCAACCCCCCATATTAACGTGGAAAAGTAGATCATGCGTATATTTCTTGCCAGAGATCCAAAATTATACTCAAAATAATAATAATAAGTTTTTTTTACTACAGCGGTCGTTATTTACTTTTAGCTATAAGTCGTTTGGTAATTAAATTTTTTGGGAAACTTTACCAAATCAAACACTATGTGCATTGTCTGCTTTGTGTACATGTTGTATCCTCCTCATTACGGATCCTGTCTTTTTCTTTGAAACAAAGAAGGGCCCCGGGCGCAATATCACGGTTTTGTACCGTACCCGCGAATGAGTTAGTCCCGCCGGGAAGGGCCATCTTAAAGCAAGAGCGCAGTAAAAATAAACTTAGATTGCCGCTGGCGGCATGGGTCCTCGTTCGACTAGATGATTTTTGATTCTGAATGTTCTGTGAATTGTTTTATAAGTCCTAAATTACTTTATCGTCTTTTTGCTCTAATTTCTATCTTTTACCATCATTTCAGCTACCTTTACCGTCATTTGCGGTGGATACTCCAACTCGTGGACATCACCGGTGCAGGCCAAGCTTGAAGATGTTAATCAGAGTCCGCTGCCTGAACCAGTCACCAGGGAAGAATTCAGCATAATTGGATCACTTCTGATAGTAGGGGCCGTGATTGGTAAAACAATTCTATTGTAGCTATTTAAAATGTACATTGAATGGTTTAAATCGTTAACATAAATTCTTACTTTTAAAGGTCCATTTATTGGTGGATTTGCGGCATCTCGAATCGGCAGAAAGTGGGGAATAATGACAGGAGCTATACCGCTTTTTGTGGGCTGGACACTCATAGCGACGGCTCGCAACGTGTACGTGATATACGCCGCGAGAATCTTGTTGGGTATTGCGATTGGGATATTCTTTACCATAGTGCCCATGTACAATGGAGAGATCGCCAAGGTAAGCCACATGATTATGATATTACAATAAATATTGTGAAATATTGCCAAGAAGAAGTAAGAACGGGCAGAGAATTAGGCATGCAGTCGAATATTGTAGTAAAGATGCTGTTAATGCTTGTGGTATACAAGGGTTTTTCTAGTTCTACTACCGGGGCAGTTCTAGTATGGTAAAGTAAGACATGAAAAGGACATCGTGCTCGCAAAAGGTCCAATCGTTCTGAATTTTTTATACGTTGTTGGGACCTAAGCCAAGAGTAAGAAACCAGATTTGCAATTTCCAAAAACCTGTGCGACCGGTTTTATAGCCGAAAAACCTCAAAATTTTAGCACTTTTTTAAATTATTGCTCAATATCTTAGTGAAGAAAGGGTCTGACGAGTACACTTTTAACAAGACTAAATGTGCTACAATTCAAGACCAAAAGTAGCTCTGTACAATTATTGGTTCCTGAGATACACCTCTTCGAAAATAGGCATTTTTTCCCAAAAAGTGTATTTTTTTCGAAGTGGTCACTTACTTTGTGAAATATATTCTAAAATGCGCATCCCATGTCAAATATTGTGTGAAGTGTGTTTAAAGTTTTAATAAGCTTTCATTTAGGACCAGATGGATACTTGTAGGCCTAGCGGTTCTCTTAAAACCGCCGGATAACATAAAACAGTCATAAGTGGGTTTTAGGGGAAATGCAAATAAACTGTTCTCACATCTTTTTGTTTTTATCAAATCATTGAACAAAATGTTTTTGTCAAAAGTCAGTCAGTCAGTCAGTCAGTCAGCGTGTTTGCGTCCACAGGCAAAATGCCTATTTTCGAAGAGGTGTATCTCAGGAACCAATAATTGTACAGAGCTCATTTTGGTCTTGAATTGTAGCATTTAGTCTAGTTTAAAGTGTATTTAGTGACTATACTCGTCAGACCCTTCCTTCACTAAGATATTGAGCAAAAACTGAAAAAAGTGCTGCAATTCCGAGGTTTTTCGGCTATAAAACCGGTCGCACAGGTTTTTGGAAATAGCAAATCTAGTGTCTTGCTCTTGGCTTAGGTCCCAACAACGTATAAGAAATTCAGAACGATTGGACCTTTTGCAAGCACGGATGTACATCTTGACTGGATTATTCGCAGATTAAAGTTTATCAGTCTCGGTAGTCCAACGGAGCGTCGCCTCAGCGTTTGATGATTGGGACTAAGCTACCCTGCCTGCGTTTCTGGACTTAGATTCCTGTCCCAAAAGCGTGCGCAGGGTGACTTAACCTGGATTTTCAACAATTGAAAACATTTTCTTTCCTTATTTATTACGACCGTTATTTTTTAGCTCGGATTCTTACTCTGATACTTAATTACTTATTTTATGGAATGCATTAAACATACTGACCAATTATATAATTGTATTGTAACCGAATAATTTCTACTGTCATTACAGAAAGAAGTGCGAGGCGCACTCGGGACATTCCTTTCAGTGAGTATCGCTACAGGAAGTCTTATCGGATACGCCGTCGGTCCATTCGTGTCCTACAGTGGCATGGCCTATGTGGGGGTATCTTTATCTGCTATTTTTGCCATCTTCTTTTACCTGATGCCCGAGAGTCCGTATTTCTGCATGATTAAGGGTAAGTGTACCTGACAGATCCTTTCCAGCGAAAAGGGGTCATATGGATAAAATAAAAATGGTTGGATAAAGATGGTCAATGAAAGCGGCAATGAAAAATTGTCCGTGTTTTCCATCCAGTTCAATGTAGCCGTGCTCATGAAGGGAAGGTCCTGGCATGGCACCTAATTCCTTCGGGAATGTGGTGTATTGGGCTAATATTATAATGGCAATTGTGTGGTATTAGCCATCCATATCAGGTTGCATAAAAAATATCCACAACTCTTCTTTAGATCATAAACATAATTTTAATTTTTTGCGTTATTAAAACAACTACCACATGCATCGCTTCCTAAACAAAATATCATGAGATTCCGTTAGTTGAAATTGGTATCTTAAAATAGAAAAAAAAAATCTTTATTGTGCAATTACATCTACAACACAGACAGAAACCAGTACATACTTAATTACTCGGTATTTTTAATGACCTTTCCTCTTATAGGAGATCGAGAATCGGCGCAAGAGAGCCTTATGTTCATCCGAGGCAAGTCTGAAATGGAAGTCCAAGAAGAATTATCTCAGTTGACTTCCGATATTGCGGCGGGCACTGTTGTGGAAACCAAATTCTCTAACCTCTGGGCCACGCGAGGCAACATCAAAGCCCTTTACATATGCGCAGGATTGCTCGGCCTACAACCCCTTACAGGAATAACGGCAATATTGCTGTACACCGAGAGTATATTCCGAGCTGCTAATTTAGAAATGGATCCGGCAATAAGTGCTATCCTGTTAGCGGTATTTCAGGTGGGATTTTCTGCTTGCTTTTGTTTACTGGCAATTTAAAACTCCTGTTTGTAGTATTCTTTTAGTAGTATTCGTAGTATTCGTATTCTTTTTCACGACAAAAAGATAAGCACGGAAAGAGAAAGGTAACGATGTTATCGATTCCTCCGTGAAGTAAGCCTCAGTGGCCCAGTGGCGCGACACTTCGGCGATCGCTCTCCGAAGTTAAGCAACGCTGGGTCCGGTCTGGTCTTGGATGGGTGACCATTCGACCGTTGAGAGAGGCTGGCCGTGGTTCGGATTCTACGTTAAACTGTAGGTCCCTTCCTTACTTACTAGGTGGTAGGGTTTATCCCGCCCGGGTTGGTACCATCGCATTGGATGAACGATGGTCGAAGCGGCAATGAAAATTGTCCGTGTTTTCCATCCAGTTCAATGTAGCCGTGCAGTATAAGGAAGGTCCTGGCATGGCACCTAGTTCCCATGTGGTGTGTTGGGCTAATACCATGACGGAAGGTGTGGTATTAGCCATCCATGTCCAGTCACTTCAAAAAAAAGTAATATGGGTTGATCAGTCTGTGACCGCAAAAGTAGCGAAGAAAACGAGCGACTAGAAATCAATTAAGGCGCTAGGACTAGCCAACTACTCGCGCCATACAAATGCACTTTTTAACAAATGTAATAATATGTAGTGAAACGCTTCAGCAAATCCAAATAGAACTCCAGACTGATAATGGATTGTTAATATTTTTTTATTCCATCATTTATTTAAATAATAATAAAAATAAAAAAAGTTGATTTTTCTCATTAGAAATCTGAAAGTCATTTGATTTCTAGATATAAGCAAAAACAGCATATATGCATAAACAAAAAATTCCATTTGCTTTTAGATTTCTACATTTAGTCAAAAAAGTTCGGAAATGGACACCGTTTCCGCAATGTATTTTGTATAGAAAAAGGAAACATACATTAACGAAAATCATTCGATTCCTAGACAAGGAATCATATATTGTAAGGATGATACTTATAATCGTCAGACTTAGTTAGTTTACTTGGGGTGCCTCGTCTAACTTTGCGATTTGGCTAGTACCAGGCCCTTAATAACATTACAATGTGAAAATTAGGACCATTCCATAGCTTTACATTTTAATTTGCTTACAGGTGTTGGGAAGTTTGATCGCCCCATTAATAATAGACCGTTTGGGAAGACGTTTACTTCTCCTGGTTTCGTCATTAGGTGTGGTCGTTATGCTGGTGAGTTATCTTCCGCTTGTTATGTTACACATTTTGTAAATGTATTAGAAGCATTATTTGTAGGAAGATGGTACTTTACAGGTACAATTACATGTTTGCACACCATCGACTTAAAGTAATGATATTTCCAAATGGATTGAAGTAAAATTTGGTTACCGTCAAGGTAATTTTTTTTATGATATTCACGAGATTTTCAACCGGTCTTTGCACGTCACATTCCGCAACCCTGGTGGGACTTCAAATATTTGTCACGCGTGCCTTGGGATTCAGTTAGCACCCAAGATATGCAGCATACATCTAAGAATCATCTATTAGTTCGATATTTTATCTACCTCCATAAGCATATAAGCCTTCCACGTCAACCGGACGTAATAGTTTACTACTATTACTTTACTACTTACTTAACTTAAATAAATTAGATACAGTTATATTTTTGAACACTACACCATATTAGTGTATCTTAAAAAAAATTGTGCATCATGTTAAGGTCTTGATTATGGTTGCTCTCAAACCATTATACTCTTAATTTTCTGTAGGTGGCCTCAGTGGCCCAGTGGCGTGACACTTCGGCGATCGCTCTCCGAAGTTAAGCAACGCTGGGTCAGGTCTGGTCTTGGATGGGTGACCATTAGACCGTTGAGAGAGGCTGGCCGTGGTTCGGATTCTACGTTAAACTGTAGGTCCCCTTCCTTACTTACTAGGTGGTAGGGTTAATCCCGCCCGGGTTGGTAACATCGCATTGAATAAACGATGGCCGAAGCGGCAATGAAAATTGTCCGTGTCTTCCATTCAGTTTAATGTAGCCGAGCAATATAAGGAAGGTCCTGGCATGGCACCTAGTTCCCATGTGGTGTGTTGGGCTAATACCATGACAGAAGGTGTGGTATTAGCCATCATGTCCAGTCACATAAAAAAAATGTGGTAGCATTTAAAGTGTATATTATATAGTTTTTTTTTTAGCCGTAAGAATAATAATGTATTTTGTATTTTGACTCTTTGTTTACAGGTCACTGTAGTAGTTCATGACAGAAATAATCGTATTAAAACTAAATCGTACAGAGCTTTCACAACTTTTTCATGTTGCCACTGGAGTAGTGCATCGCTTTAAGGTCCCTACTTGCGGCGACGCTGGGTTCGGGTCTCCGCTTTCCCTAAAATATGGTTGATAGAGGCGATGGCTGTGCCTGGCGTGATGCTCGTGAACGGGTGCTGTTTGTGGGGACTGGCTTGCTCCAGTTGGCAACATTCTAGATGGCGGGCATGGTCTACACTAATAAACTGATACTTGTCATGAACTGTTGCATATGACATGAATTGTTGATTCTCGTCAATTCATATTCATTTAGCGTGTTTATCTGTGAGTCTAAATACTTTTGTAAATTTAGACTAAGGGAACGTTGAAAAAAAAAACCAGCGGAGTTTCTTTCCAGTTCTTCTTCGCTGGGATTTCCCCGAACTGGCTAATGATAAAATATGACAAATCCGAGTGCAGTCTCTATGGATGATGAATAAACAATAAACAATAAACAATTTGCAATTTAAGGCCTCAATTAACAAAATAAATGAAAACCTAAAACTGGGTAGATCCTTAGGAAGGCCCCGACAAAATCTCAAATTCAAAACAAAGAAAAAATAATTTGACATTGATAACTAACATACAAATGACATACAAATAAATGTAACATGCGTATAACAAAACATATATTAGATAAGAAAACCCTGCGAACAACAGCACAATATTAGTGTCCTTGTTTAGGGTTAACCCATATATCGTTCCTATACACCGGAACTTTTTTACTTGCAGGCTATTTTAGGTGCGTATTTTCTGTTGGAGCACAACGGAAGCCCTGTAGCATCTACTATAGGGTTTCTACCTATATTGGCCACCGTGTTGTACACACTTTTCTACTGCATCGGCCTTGGACCGATACCGTGGGCGCTGGTCGGTGAACTGTTTGCAGTTAACGTTAAAACTATCGCTACACCGCTGGTCATCACCATCCATTGGGGGATGTCGTTCTTAGTCGCCAGGTATGTATTTTATATTTAAAATCTACAACTTACCCAAAAACACTTTCTGGAAACTGCAAATATTACTTAGGATAGCTTAAAACTAATGCGACGAAATAACTGAATAAATTAAGTTTTCTACTTTACTTCTTTTCTCAAGCTTTTTTCGGTTTTTAACGAATGAAAAACGATTTCAATACATATTTTTAATGTACCCTTTGACTGGTCAAGTGACACACCTGTCTGTACCTAAAGCTCCTTGACTGGCAACGTGACAGCTGGTCACTTTTTCGAATATTAGGCATATCTATAATGTCTGTAATTTTCCCAGTGTCGGTTGTTAAGAAATATATTTTTTTAATTACACCAATAAAATGTCTATGTATTGCAAATTCCAAAGACCAATATTGTTACTATAGTAGTCATACAAAAACTGTTTTCAAAAACATTTAACCAACTTTAATCACTAAGAGGAGTAATAATCTTTCATAAACTTTATGAAAGGATCATCCCTGAGGATAACCCTCCTGACAGGAAAAAGAATTATTCAAATCGGAGCACAATTTCCGGAGATATATAGTAACATACATACAAAAATCCTTTTTTTAAGTCGGTTAAAAATCGACATTATCTTGAGTAGAAGGCAAACCGAAATATAAACCGATCAGCGCGCGTTGGCCCGCCGACGGGCATGCCAGCTGACTGCCAGCTGACTGACGCTGAAACGTGCGCCAGCCAAAAGGTTATACTAATAAAGGAGGTATAATAAATGTAAATCTACCTTTTCAGATTTTTCTTCGGCATAGTGGACAGTCTCGGCATGCATTATGCATTTTGGATATTCAGCGCTACAGGCGTTATTATCTTCTTTTTCACTCTGTTCTTGATTCCTGAAACTAAAGGAAAGTCCTACCAGGAGATCCAAGATACTCTCAACCGAAGATAATCCAAGATCGCTTTGAAACGTCTCCTGTGTTCAGGAAGGATGGTATTCTTCGTACAGGCCTGCTCCACATTACATAAGATGATGCCATAACCGTTCACAGCAGTTTACGTCAATCTATGAACATAACAAAAAAGGTTTCGTCTTGAGGCTCCTCCCGTATTTTCGTCAAATTAGCAATATGCACTATACATATCTTGAATACAAGCAAATAACGTTGAATCAAGACAAACCAAGTCTCGTTTGTGGAAGGCAATATTTTCTTACAATAACATTGTATGTTCTCAGGTTACACAATAATTCCAAATAACAATATTTCAAAGCAAGAATAATTGTATTTGTAAATTAGAGAACGTAAGATATTTTGTATTGAGAAAATTAGTTAAATAAAAAAAAAAAAAACTTCCAGTTTGTATCGAAAACAAATATCGCTGTAAGAATAGGTTTTTATAATCTTTCAAACTTTTCAAAACGAATAGATTCGAATTCGAAAAAGTTATAAAAAATATTCCTTGAAAAGACAATATTTTTTTCTATCCAGTAAAATATTTAATCATGTAATTATGCTTAATTTAAGCATAATCTTTTGAGATTCTGAATGCCTTTATTTATTATTTAAATAATATTTCGCAAAAAAAAGGTTAAAACAAGATTCATAATATGAGATACTAATTAGGCAATAAAATATCCTAAATTTATACGTGAAAGATATGTTTTCTTTAATTGTTTAATTCAAAGAAAAAATGTTTTTCATTGAAATAGTCCTTAGTCTTTAAGGAAATAAATTTCTTTGGAAAAACAGTTTTTTTTAGAGTTGGCTATTGAATCTCTTGTATGGGTTCTATTTTCTGTTCACGATAGTAAGTGTGAATATATTATTTTTAGACTTTTATAAGATTATTTTCATGTTTATAGAGATGTATTCTCTTTAGGGAAATATAAGTTATTATCTGTTGAATTTAAGCATTTCAAAACGAAAAGAAATATTTAAATCAACATTTTTTTTTGACAAATCATGGCGTTGCTTCAGATATCTCTCCATAGCAGATTTATTTTTCGATTGATTAGTAAAATAATGTAGTCTTGCATGATATGTAGAAGGAACAATATTCTTTGACTTTTATGGTACACATTAAAGAACAAAACATTCTTCACAGGTTAGGAAACAATCGTTTGTAAGAAATCAAAACGGGATGTTTTAATACAAACCTGGACCCACATTAGCTTCGAAACAGCAATAAACTCACTTATTTCTTTAAAATAATTACAAAATGTTTGCAACCAAGCTTAGTAGCAACATTATTTTGTTAAATATAATCGAAAGTATCATTTCTGTATTAATGTAAATACCTGAGCATTAAATATTTATTCGTGAACTTTAATAATAAGAAACATAGATGTCTTTAGTATCTAAGAATTTTAATAAAAACCACAAGACTTTTATGTGTTAATTTTTTCATTTCAAGAATATTTTTGTATTAAAAATGTAAATGAAACAGTCAATGCTCGATGTTGGTTTAAAGTGGCCCATCCCGCTCAATTCCCCATACAAACGGGGAAAGAAGATCACGCACATATTACTTGTCAGAAGTCCAAAATTTTGCTCAAAATAGCTTTATTTGATCGAACTAGATGTCTGATGACCGTTGGCATTGTAAAATTGTGTTTGTTTTCTAAGTTATAAAGTTCGAAAGTTCGCGGGTTTTATAAAATAAGTTTGGAGGTAGATTACGCAGTGATAAAGTTAGAACATCTTAAAAAGATTAGTCATCAAACATAGCTTATTTAATCAAGATTTATAATCTATTTGATTATTATTAGATATTTGACTACAGCGGTCGTGGTTTACTTTTAGCTATAAGTCGTTTTGTAATTAAAATTTTCGTTAATCTTACCAAATCATAAACTTTGCACATTGTCTTTTTTGTGGACATGTTGGATCTTCCTCATCACGGAGCCTGTCTTTTTCTTTGAAACAGAGAAGGTCCCAGAGCGCAACAGCACGATTTTGTACCGTGCCCGCGATTCAGTTAGTCCCGCCGGGTTGGGCCACCTTAAGTCTCAAATCTTTTTTTCTATGAAGCTAACTATAATTTTATATTTCAACCCGTGTCGAGTGAACTAATTTCGAGTTTATAGTAAAAAAATAACCCGTACCAATTTTTTTTTTCTAATTTTTCACAAAAAAAATTAAAAAAACATTTTAAGTTTAAATTTATTTTCTTGGCATCAACTATTGATTAGTGCACTCAAAATAGGTAAAACTGCAGAATAGAATAAAACTTTAAGGAAAAGATATTTCGGACTTTAACCAACATCGGGATTTAACCATAATATATAAATAATTTAGATGCTGTTCAAAAAGATCAACTTGTGCACACATATAACGTTGCTTTGAATTATCCTCCAGCTAGTATGACCGATCGGGGGAACGGCAGAACGTCTAAAAGGCAGATCGTATAATGTCATATTTTAACAAAATTTTAAAACCATGCACAACGTATAATCGGCAGATCGTATAATTTTATACGTAGTGCATGAAGAAATTTACAAAATAAAATTGCTTATTTCTCCATGCATAAAGTATAATAGTCACAACGTATAAAATTATGATCTTTATTTAACAAAAAAAAGAAAACCGTACATATCATATAATTCAAAAACTTTTCATACGATAAGCGCCCTTATGAATTTACTTTTAAAGAGTATACTCGCACGCGACTTTTCGACCGTATCAATTAGCGTAAGGTGGCCTTGTTACTCTTTAACAAATATCGATTCGTAGCAATTTCAGCCTTAAATGTATCGATGTTAGGGCGCTTTATGCAGTGTTTCTTGGCATATTATACGTTCTGCATGGTTTTCTTTTTTTGTGAATTCACCTTAGGAATATTATACGTTGTGACTATTATACGTTCTGCATGATGCGAAGAGTTGATTCTATTTTTAAACTATCTTCATGCACAACGTATAAAAGTATACGTTGTGAATATTATATGATATGCATGGCTTTGATTTTTTTGAAAAAAATACTTTTATACGTTGTAAATATTATACGTAGTGAATACGACTCTGACCGATCTACAGAATATATGACATGAAGATCTTTCAATATGTCACGTAGTGATTGTCTTAGATATACATGTGAATTACAGACGTGATAGCGATACCAGATTTGGATTATCAAACACGAGAAATATAATATCTGCCAGCCTTATCACTGATAAAATAAATGAAGATTAGTTTATTTTTTATTAATATTCTACAGCATGTTGGTTATGGAATATCGAAATAAATACATAAAGAATTAGGTAAATCAGAGTATCTGATAAAAGCCCTAACAAAATCACAATTTAAAAGCAGTCAACTGCAGGTGATCTGCTATAAGATCTAGAAGTAGCATTTATTTTGACAGAGGGTGCTAAGATCTGCTTAAGGATGTTCCGACCCATACAATGTTTTTTTTACACAGAACGCAAAAAGTATTGTTCTTTAAGGCACGAATTCGTCAAAAATATTAAATATAGCCATGGTAGTTGCAGCGAAAACATATTCACAATTTCAGGTTTAATGGTTTCGTTGGAATTGCCGATTAGAAGTTTTACACCGTTAGATGGCGCTGTTAAATAAAAATCGTATTATAATAAATTGTAACAAAACCAATAATCCTGAAATTGTGAAATTTAATATGACTATATTAAACTTTTATTATTAATTCGTGACTTAAAGTGCAATACTTTTTGCGTTATGTGTGCAAACAACTTTATATGGGCCGGAACACCTTAAGGAACTAGATGTATACTTAATTTACTTTGATGCTTAGCTGGGGGTGCCAAAATCAGCTTCAGGAACTAGATATATAGCTAATTTATTTTGTTGCTTAGATGAGGGTATGAAGGTTTATTTAGAAACTAGATATAATTTGCCTTTTTAACTGGAATGACGCTTTGAGGACGCTCCAACGCGACCCGTCGCGTCGTAGTATTTCGTATGCCAGATTACCGTGGTGAATATTCAAGAATGTTCATGACGATAGTTGTGTGGTATTAGTCATCTATGTCAGGTTGCTTAAAAACATTTTTAAAAACTTTTATTTATGTAGACATGGGTTATCCTGAGTCATAAAAAGGAAATTATTTTCATCTATCAGCTTTAGTTTTTTAAATAAAGGAAAAAAAAACTTTTTTTTTAAATAACCGAAATTAGCACATTTAGGAATTAATCGTAAATCTGCGGGTATCCTCAGCTGCGGTATATTTAAATAAAATGTATCAAAATATGAAGGAAAATTAAGCAAAAATTCTGAAACATTTTGTAACTATGTGTTATGTTCATGGTTAAGTAATTTCCTCTCGATTGTCAAAATGGAGATGGAGTGTTTTTGATATTTGCGAACACAACAAATATTTGGCTAAACACAGCAAATACCGACCATGAACACGAATAGCGAAGTGAAGTGCCGGCATAATATGCATACGATACATTTGATGGCATAGCTGGTTTGGTCTTCAAGTTAATCCATCAAAAACACAGGTCATGATTGTTGGTAGCGGCAAGCTTTTGGCAAAGATTGATAAGAGTTATCTCCTACCTATCCTATACAATGGTATTACTATACCATATAGTTCAAGGGATAAAAATATAGGTATTCTTTTTAGGTATTAATAATCTTGGGTTTATCATACGGGTCAAGTTTGCAGGAAAATATATGGAGCCATGCACACTCTCTGGCGTCTCAATCGCCTCATACCAATCGAAACTAAAATCAAGTTGGTTCAGTCGCTAATTCATCCTATATTAGACTATGGTGACATCTGTAATCTTTTTTAAGGTAGAATGAAAGTTTATTTGATAAAATGTTAAGAAACTAAAAATTAAAATCATAATCACAAATTAAAATATTCTTCCATGGGGACAGATGACATTGTCCCCATAATGGAGGCAGCGTTTCCCCGCTGTATCGCCTGGCTTATGCGCTGCTTAAAGAACGCTCCTGCTCGAAGGTCGCCCGAAGCTTCTATCAAAAGTTTTTCGATTTTGGTAGAAAGCGCGACTGCGTCCTCGCTCCAAGGGCCAAGTGTCTCAACCGCAAAGACCGAAAGTTCATAGTTCGCCGCGCAATTACTATACTTGCGATGTTTATGACTTTCGGGCTTTGCGGCCGCAAAACCTGCCTCTCTACTCGAGCCCTGTATGTGGCTCGGAGCGAGGGTGTCCACGCAGGTCGCGTCCCAAATGAGGGCCTTGCCTTGCTTCCACGGCAGGAGACTCATTCCGTCGGGCCTCTTACCGTCGTCCCTAAAGATTCCCGGCGGTTCCAGGATACTGGGGATATTGACCGATGCCAAGGAGCGCTTCAAAATTTGATTGAGGGCTGTGTGCCGGGAAAACCTGCCCGCACTCCTTTGGCACGATAAGCCGTGGTGGCCAGTTGCCTCTACGGCGGTGCCACACACACATGTGTGGGGCTCGCATATATTGGCTCCGAAGCGAAGGCAAAAGGCTATACGGAATGAGTTATTGTCAAAAAGTGTGCCAAGATGGGCAGATGGATAAGCTTCCATCCAGGCACCGGACTCCCGTTTTGAAGCAGCAAGTATGCGGGTGCGGTCAGTATCACTACCTTCGAGCAGGAGAGTTTGGCGTAAGTAAATGTCGACTCGCCAGTCCGGAGTGAAACGCGTGCAATCTGGTAGAAGGGCGTATATTCACTGAATAATGTCGGGCGCGCGTCGCAGCGCGCGTGGACTGAGGCGGGGGGAAACACCTATACACGTGTGTGTGCGGTATGCTTACAAAGCATGCCGCCACATAATTCCCCCTTTAAAAAAAACTTTATTTAAAATTACTTTAATAGAGTTAAAACACGTTCACACATTAAATAGTTACAGAGGAATACCAATATCAAATACAAAATATAAAAAAAATTCTAAAGTGTAACGAAATAAATGATTGCAAGTGTACATAAAACTGCATATGACCTAAAAACATTTGCTGGTCATCGAATGCGTCTGTAATACAATTCACCACTTTGGCGTAAGTAAATGTCGACTCGCCAGTCCGGAGTGAAACGCGTGCAATCTGGTAGAAGGGCGTATATTCACTGAATAATGTCGGGCGCGCGTCGCAGCGCGCGTGGACTGAGGCGGGGGGAAACACCTATACACGTGTGTGTGCGGTATGCTTACAAAGCATGCCGCCACAAGAGTATTGAATGATTTTTTTATTAGGGGCCTATCCCAGCTCTTTTGAACTTTGACGGATGCCGGCGTTTGTTCATCTGGACACAACAACGTCCATGCCTCAATAGCCTCACCCATGTACGTGGTCTCGTTGTCACAGAGTGACGGAGAAAGAATACTACCGACGAGATCAGATGTGCAGTAGGTCGAGGATATGAAGGCTGGCAGCGCCACGTCTCCAACTAAACGAATGCCGGCCCCGCCACACTTAATTGGGAGTGATATTTGGTCCCAGGCAGGTTCCTGCAGCCTCGCTTTTAGCAAAGTATTGACACACTGTTTTAAACTGCTATCTTAACGCAAAATGCTACCTGAAAACTTATAAATTGGGCTCGTTCATAAAAAATAGGTAAGTTTGGGAATATAAAAACAATATCTCAAAAGGAAGATAGCCATATGCATGTTAATATTTTTAAGGCATTCGGTATACAGATCTATAACAACAGATTTTGCATCTACTAGACTCTCAAATCCCTCCTCTAATAGGGGTGCTCCCAGTGAGTCGTATTCACTAGGTATAATATTCACAACGTATAATAGTTTTAGGTACGAGAAGAGAGCAAAGGAATAAAATGTGTAACAAAAGTGTTTATTCGACAAAGAAAAACATTCAGTAACGAGCTCCTACTCCCTACGCGTCCCGAACCGAAGTGAAGTTTCACCGCACACCCACACATGATCAGACTGTTCCTCACTTCATAACATCGTCAACCAATCGCAGCAAAGACGTAGTTCCAATTTTTAACACTAGTCGCTAGTCGCTAACACGGCCTCTCCTGACAGGGGGACGTCCTCGTTCCCCTTTCTTGTTAATGACTCTCTGGCTTAGAGCTCCTCGACGGTGCCACGTGAGGAGGCAGGCTGAGATGAGTCTTGACCCTCGGCAGCTACTGGACCAGCGGTGGACTCGATCTCTTCACTATCAGTGTCCGCACCTATGGAGACAAACATAATGCGTCGGTAAGGACTACCAACAATATGCGCGCAGGCGCGCAAAAATTGTGTGTAGGGTCTGCCCAACGGTGTGAGGTCTGCTCACAAAGAAATGAGAGGTCTGCTCTCACGTAGGGTCTGCCTACAGGTGTGAGGTCTGCTCACAGGTAAGTGAGAGGTCTGCTCTCGTGTAGGGTCTGCCTACAGGTGTGAGGTCTGCTCACAGGTAAGTAAGAGGTCTGCTCTCGTGTAGGGTCTGCCTACAGGTGTGAGGTCTGCTCACAGGTAAGTGAGAGGTCTGCTCTCGTGTAGGGTCTGCCTACAGGTGTGAGGTCTGCTCACCATCAAAATAAGCAGCACACGCCTCCGGAGCCCACTCGCCTCGCCACGGAATCATAAATTCAGCCGCCGCCTGCGTGGACTTTCCGTACGAGCCGGCCAGTAGTTGAAGCTCGTATCTTCCACAGGGAAGCGCCTTCAATACACGGTAAGGTCCGCGCATTCCAGAGTCCAGCTAACCGCTTGACTGTGAACTTTTAGCGACAAAAACAAATGAGTTAACAGGGAAGGCCCGCGGTGTAGTGCGGCCTTTATTTACAGTTTCATCTTGTTTCTTCTGGTTTCGCTTAAGGCGTTCGGACACTCGCTGTCTGCTCATCTCGCGGAAAGCTTCACGATTGGGATGACTTCCTTCCAAGGATACATCACGAATGAGTCGACGTATCGCAGGTGTGGCTGCATCCAATCCTACCAATAAGTTTAGAGGCGAACGTTGGGTGGTTTTCTGTTTTGTAATATTTATAACCAACTGTAGCTTCCACATGACATCACTCCACTCATTCTGACAGTGATTACATTCGATCCGTATCATGTTCAGTAGCGTGCGACAGTACCTCTCGACTTGCCCATTTGATTGGTGCATCCCTGGTGTTATCAGATGTACTTCACAGCCTAACTCGGCTGACCAATTGAGAAACTCGGCGCTTTGGAACATTCGACCACGATCAGCAACGATTAGCTTAGGAGCTCCAAACAGGGAAATGGCATTGGTGAGAACGGTCTTGAGTTCAACTACAATTAAAACATATCGATACCCATTGGACATCGGCAAGGGACCCAATGCGTCTACATGAAGTGTCTCGAAAGGTGAATTGGGCTTTTCCCATGAATGAATAGGTTGCGAAGGGGCTCTTGGCACTTTCTTGTGCAGCAAACAGATGACACAATGAGCTACATATTTTTTAACAAAAGCTTTCATACCCGGAAACCAAAAATGTCTAAGTATGAGATCAATGGTTTTTTCTACCCCTGGGTGTTCATGCTCATCGTGGAATACACGAAGTAAACTGAGCCTATTGCCCTTTGGAATAAAGCACAGTAGTCTTGACTCTTCACCTACTGGAGAGTATTTGTAATACAAAAGATCATTCTTCTGCCCGTATTGATTAGAGTCAAGCTGTCCGTCAGTCAGTCTCTGAATTAGAATCTGCGTTTCTTCGTCACCAGATTGTGCAATTTGAGCCCAGTTTTGAGGCTTTTGTACACGACACATATTAACGGCATTACGACTGAGATAATCAGCGTGAGCCATAAAGGTTCCTTTACGGTATTCGAGTGAAAAATCAAAGTCTTGAAGATAAATCCACCACCTAGCCACCCTCGGTAGTAAGTCTTTCTTTTTTTGGGTTAATTTTAGAGCATTACAGTCTGTTACCACTGTAAACGATAAACCGACGAGATAGTGCCGAAAATGCTCTAAGGCCTTAACTACGGCCATAGTCTCTAGTTCGTAAGAGTGGTACCGTGGTTCAGCACCCTTAGTTACCTTACTAAAGTAAGCTACCGCTTTTTTATTGCCATTCTCATGCATTTGTAAGAGTACAGCCCCATAACCCCTCGAGCTAGCATCCGTATGTACTTCGGTTGGCAAGTTCGGATCATAGATAGCAAGTGCTGGCTCAGTCGTTAAATGTTCAACAATTTCTTGTCTAACCCGTTCCTGTTCGCTACCCCAATGAAAGGGTACGTCCTTCTTTGTAAGGTTTGCAATCACGCTAGTCTTTGCGGCAAATCCGGGTATATACTTGCGGAAGTAACTAGCTAAACCTAAGAATTGCCGAACCTGCTTTACGTTTTGAGGTGTCGGTGCCTCGAGAAGTGCTCTGACCTTGCCCGCGCTCGGCTGTACCTGACCTTGGCTAATTGTACGCCCTAAGTACTCTATCTTAGTCGACAGAAAGGAACACTTCCGTAAGTTTATCGAAAACCCAGAATCTGTTAACGTTTTGAGTACCCGATGTAAATTATCTAGTCCGGCGTCAATAGAACCACTAAGAATAAGGATGTCGTCAATGTATACCAGAATTTCACCAGCTTCAATGAAATGTCTCAAGGTATTTGAAATTATTCGCTGGTAGACGACAGGGGCGTTGGCTAAGCCGTAAGGCATTTTTAAGTATTCGTAATGTCCTTCTGGAGTTACGAATCCAGTTTTAGGGATCGCATTCTTATCTAAAGGAATCTGGTGAAACCCGGATGCCATGTCAAGGCTGGAAAAGTATTTATGACGCCCTAACCGATCTATATGGTCATCGATCAATGGCAGCGGAAAGCGATCTTTTACACTGATCTCATTTAGTTTGCGAAAATCCACGCACATCCGATCAGAGCCGTCTTTTTTCTTGACAAGAAGAATTGGGCTCGCATAATCCGATTCCGATTCCCGAATAATTCCCTTGCTAATCAAGTCATTGATAATTTCACGGACGCGTAAAATCTCATTTTGAGAAAGCCTATATGGACGATAGTTAACAGAGACCTCTTTATTAAGTTTGATTGACATATAGCCCGTAGTCACTGTCGAGGTTGCCGTTCCGGTTATCAAGTATTGAGAGAACTCATTCACAATATCGTGCAGGCGTCGCAAATCGTCACCCTCTAATGGAGTATGGATGGCAGGCTTATCAAACTGTAGAGCTAAGACTTGGTTCGTGTTCAAGGTTACACGGGTCAAACACTGACGATCACGTGTCCGCACATAGGTTACACCTTCACGATTCAGAACGTCCGTACCGAGGATGACTGGGGTATTCATAAGTTCAGATGACACTACATGCAAGTCTACCTCTAAAGTCATGTCATCAAATTCGATCGGCAACGTTACGAACTGCGTTGTTAGTATCTCCTGGCTGCCTATTCCTCGTAACACACGAAATGCTGGTCTTCGGACGCATTCAAAATGTTTTAAAAGCGAAGAGGAAATTAGTGAAATTGTGGAGCCACTATCAATTAACACGTCAATCGGTACACCCTGTACAACCGCTACCACAATATCACTATCACGGCTATAATTATCTTCGCAACAAAAATTTACGTTGTCATTGTTACGGAATTCAGATTTCATTTTAGCAAAACAATTCTCTTCCTTATGCCCCGGCTTCTTACAAAAAGTACACGGCGTATGTTTATATTGAAAATGAGAGGTCTTATTGTTTGGCGGCGGGTTCGATGCGGATGAATTAACGGCCGCTAAGGCACTCCCGGTAACATCTACACCGCGATCAAATTTAAACCGTTTACTATTACAGGAGTCGCGCTTATGGCCGTATTTACCGCATATAAAGCATTTGCCTTCATCATAACGCCGCTTCCTATAATTTTCTCGTCCGGTATGTCTCGAGTTCGAACCATCAGTTTTATTACGTGACATGATATTGGACACGTCCAGTTTCTTAGCGGTCGGCTTAACATAAATCGAGAAAAACTCAACCAAGTCTTTGGGCTTAAGTTTAGCATTCGTAGCAGCTGCTTGAATATTCGGGTCAGTAATGCCACGAATTATTATTGCCGAAATTAGGTCGTCACTTAACCCTGACACAATGCGTAATCTGAGTAACGAACGGCGTGCGTAGTCTGCGTAACTTGAGTACTTGTCGGAGTTTGTTGACATGACTTCAAATAAAATATTGGCTATGTCTGGTTTTCTAGGACATAGGGATTTGAATTCAATTTTAAAATTAGTCCAACTACGGTCGTTCGTTACCCACTCGTTTAGCCATGTTCGAGCGTCGCCTTTAAGGCAGTTACCTATGCGCGACAAACATTCATTATCGCTCCAATTGTTAGTTGTTCTAGCGCGATCTACCTCTTTACACCAAACATCTATGTCGTGAAAGTCGGGATCGAAATTTGAGATGTAGTATGCATGGTTCAATCTTACCGCTGTTGTTGAATTGATAGATCGAATTGCACTCACTATTTGCTCAGTAGCACTTGGCTCTTCCGATTGAACCCTCGGCGAAGGGAATGGGTCACGACGAGACACATTATCTTTTCGACTTACGTGTGATGCCTTCGATAGAAAGACAAGATCGGTGTCGCGGTCATGATCAACAGGACGAATCGCTCGGCCATTATTAGGTGGCGTACCTACTGGCGTGGTCGTCGTTGGGGACGCACGCGACGGAGTCCGCGTTCGCGGCGATTTTGATTTCGATACCGTCGCTGGCGCAGATCGATCTTCCAACGCATTTAGTCGCGACAGGATCAACTGCATTTGTTGTCGCAACTCACTATCCGGCGTTGTATTACGAGTACGATCGAGTGAACGCTCGCGTTCGCGACGTCGACCGCGATCGGCCATCTTTATTTATTCACGCGCGGACGGCGGAACTAACCCACGCTTTGCACTGAATGAACACTTTTGATTGTCTTTTTTTTTTTCAGAATGCCCATCAAGTGGACGTAAAAGCACCATCCCAGTTCTGATTTTAGGTACGAGAAGAGAGCAAAGGAATAAAATGTGTAACAAAAGTGTTTATTCGACAAAGAAAAACATTCAGTAACGAGCTCCTACTCCCTACGCGTCCCGAACCGAAGTGAAGTTTCACCGCACACCCACACATGATCAGACTGTTCCTCACTTCACAACATCGTCAACCAATCGCAGCAAAGACGTAGTTCCAATTTTTAACACTAGTCGCTAGTCGCTAACAATAGTATTTTTTTCCAAAAAATGAAAACCATGCATATCGTATAATATTCACAACGTATAATGTTATACGTTGTGCATGAGTTTAAAAATAAAATCAACTCTTTGCATCATGCAGAACGTCTAATAGTCACAACGTATAATATTCCAAACATAAATTCACAAAAAAAGAAAACCATTCAGAACGTATAATATGCCAAGAAACACTGCATAAAGCGCCCTAATAACGATACATTTAGGGCTAAAATTGCTACGAATCGATATTTGTTGAAGAGAAACAGTTTGCTACAACGCTAATTGAGACGGTTGAAAAGTCGCGTGCGAGTATACGCTTTAAAAGTATATGCATAAGGGCGCTTATCGTATGAAAAGTTTTTGGATTATATGATATGCATGGTTTTCTTTTTTTGTTAAATAAAGATCATAATATTATACGTTGTGACTATTATACGTTATGCATGGAGGAATAAGTAATTTTATTTTTTAAACTTCTTCATGCACTACGTATAAGATTATACGTTCTGCCGATTATACGTTGTGCATGGTTTTAAAATTTTGTTAAAATATGACATTATACGATCTGCATATTAGACGTTCTGCCGTTCCCCCCTCCCAGTAAATATAGCTCGCTTTTTTTCAGAACGGTAATTTTTGGTGTGGCGTTTTGCAGATTTTTTTTTTTTTTTTATGTGACTGGACATGGATGGCTAATACCACACCTTCTGTCATGGTATTAGCCCAACACACCACATGGGAACTAGGTGCCATGCCAGGACCTTCCTTATATTGCACGGCTACATTGAACTGGATGGAAAACGCGGACAATTTTCATTGCCGCTTCGACCATCGTTCATCCAATGCGATGGTACCAACCCGGGCGGGATTAACCCTACCACCTAGTAAGTAAGGAAGGGGACCTACAGTTTAACGTGGAATCCGAACCACGGCCAGCCTCTCTCAACGGTCGAATGGTCACCCATCCAAGACCAGACCGGACCCAGCGTTGCTTAACTTCGGAAAGCGATCGCCGAAGTGTCGCGCCACTGGGCCATTGAGGGAGAAAGGAGAATTTCTTCTTTTTGATTATTTGAGACTTTATCTAAAAAATACACTTCGCACTTGCTCGCGTTAAGTGTTAAGCCGATTTCTTGAAATTTTGAGATAATGGAGTCTACGTCTTCAATGACTGTATTGGCCTTTCCGCATAGCACGCCATCGTCTAGGTACCATAAATTAAGTTCCGAGTTCAATTTTTTTATTATCGGTTGGATACATAGACTGAACAGGGCAGGGCCTAGCGGGTCCCCTTGCTGACAGCCTACGGAGGATAAAATTGTGTCGTGTTTATTATAGAACAGGAACGAAGGGCTCGAGTAACATTGCCAAAGATACGGGTATACTTGTGGAATATGTTCTTTGACCTCTTTCAACATAACGTCGCGGTCAACGGAGTTGAAAGCATTTTTTACGTCTATTTTTATCATGATTTCAGCTAGGGGACTGTTTTGTATGTAGGTTCGCGCTGCATGCACCGCTGCTTCACACCCAGATTTTGAGCCAAAATCTAACTGGGTTGGCCTAAATTTTAGGCTAAGAATGTTTTGCAAATGTTTGCAGGCTATTTTAGATACGAGGCGGCGTATAGTGCAGCCTACCGCTATTGGTCTGATTTCTCCGTCTTTCTTATTAAATGCGCACAAGGAGCCTCCGTAAATGAAGGCCGTAAAGTTGTTTGTAACTTTACCGGCTAACATCAGGTTTATGAGGTTCGATAGTGCCTTAAGAAGATTTTTTGATTCTATACCATTTGTGAAGTTAAGTAAGTCTTTTAGGTGTTGGGGTCTCAGACCATCGATACCTGCTGCGGAGCCATTTGGAAATGACATGACTGCGTTTAAAATAGTCGTCTGTGATGCCTTGCCGTGGGGTTCATCGTCGTTTGGTGCTGGTGGGTAGATCATGGGCCGGGAAGGAGCCGGATGCTTCTCTCGCAGAGTCCGGAAGGTATCCTCTGAGTCGTCCGCGAATGTGTCTTCGGAAGATAGTAGTCGCACTGCGCCGCGGATGTCTCCATCGGATAATTTAGCCTCTGCTTTGTCATAGATAGAGTAGTGCTTTTTATAATTGTTTTCCGGGGAGCGCCAACTGGGGGTACAGCTGTATTTTTTTAAGTTTTGCTTAATTTTCGAAGAAAGCGAGGCCTTTCCCATATTCTTTGGCGAGACATGGAGGGCATTGTAGGGGAAAAGGAATAATTTTTCCCAGGCTTCAAACGTGTTTACCTCTGCGGTGCGGTTTATTAGTTCGGTGAGTTTCTGTGCTACCGGAATCCTAGCGCTGCGGGGTATTCGACGGATGATAGCGACCGTAGATTTTAACTCTCTGATTCGTTCGGTGAGTTTTTCTTTAGGATTTGATGGATCGGAAGTGGTCACGGCTGGTGAAGAGGCACTATTGGCTGGTACTAATGCTGAGGGAGTGGCTTGATGTTGTGCTGACGGTAATGGGTTTCTTGGGTGACATCGTGTAGTGTGTATTTTGAGCCCTTTGATTCCTTTACAAAACTTTGGGTTTGTGCAGAGATTGCACCGCACGTAGTCCGTCGGCAGGGACATCTCGGGTGTTACATTTTATTAGCCCAGGGCACTCACTGTTTATAATAATCGAAAACCAATAATATATTTTCTGACTTTTCGCTGTCAGCGTCAGATTTGCTGTAATCTTAACCTAAACGAGGAGCTTCTGGACAAACTAGATCGCTTGCTTAATTATGGAATTCGTTATATCTTTGGTTTGAGGAAATTTGATCATATATCCACCTATCGTGCGAAACTAAAATGGCTTAATATTCGGCAGAGGCGTAATATGCATGTTCTCTCCCTTCTTTACTTAATCTTAAATGCTCCCAAATCCCCACTTTATCTTAAAGAACGCTTCAAATATCTCTCTTTTCATAGTGTACCACTTAGGTCTGCAGATAATCTCCTGCTCCTTATTCCGTCACATTCTTCCACTGCTTATTCGGTTTCGTTTACAGTTCACTCAGCACGTAAAATTAAAATTATGGTCCTTGACATATAATAACAATAAAATTAATCAATTATTTTCTGTTTATATAGTCTTAAGTTATCTAATGTTTTCTAAGTTTGATTATGGTGCTTAGTTTTAAGTAATTTAATGTTTCTTGCTACCTCTTAATATATTTTCTAATATTAAGGTTAGCTGTTAGAGATTGCCTTTGGAAATAAGCTCGCCTTTGCATACTATGTAATAGTTGTAAGCAATAAAGAATATTTTCATTTCATTTCATTTCATTTTCATAACATACAACACTAGAGCTATTGCACACATCACTAGCCGCTGCGTGGACGCGGGACCAGCGTTATTCGCGCATGCGTGTCACTTCGCGAGCCGACATCCGCGCCTCCAGCCGTGCCCTAGTTTTGCCAATATAATTGACGGTTTTCTGAAAATATAGAATACTAATCTAGTTCAAGTGTTTAAGTTATTATACATGTGAATAATTTTCGTTATTCAATAAACAGCCGAGGACACCCTGTGTATACGTTTTCTTAAATATGTTCTTATCAAACAAATTATCATCTTAACGAGTACAGGGGAAAGACGACCTCAGCCACTTTTTGATTAAATTAACAAAATGCCTGCAGCACATTTATAATTTGCCATTTACTTCCAAAGTGTGTTTGAATTATCTAGATTTAAGGTTTAACCGCCTCTTTTGATCCATATCAAATTTGATACATATATTCTTATATGCGGAGTTTAAATACACCGCATTCCTGGAGGTTTTCAAAGATGCCATGCTTCTCTCTTTTATGAGCATGCCTAGATTGAACTGTATGGAAATCACGGATGTTTTTTTATTGAAGTTTCGACTATATTTTCATCCAAAGCGATGGTACTAACTCGGGCGGCCCTACCGCCCAGTGGGAGAAAGGGTAGCTTGCGAAAAATGAAGTGGTGCATTAACGGGGCGGGGATTTCAAGCCATGACTTCTGGCATGCAACGAAAGTCACCGCGCCCCTGAGATATGAGCGTGATGCATTTATAAACAAAATTTCGAATACATTTATTGGGCATTATTACATGAATATCCATGATTACATTAATATCCAGCCGGCGCGTCGTGTATGTGAAAACTTCGAAAAAGTTAATTACAGGATTGCAAAGGAGGAAGTCGAAATATTAGCTGAACAATTGAATGAGACGAGTCAACAATCGCAAAGTTGAAACTAACCAATCCTTTCGGTCCTTTACCCATAGGGTCGAGAAACTATAAAAAAAACCGGCCAAGTGCGAGTCCGGCTCGCACACGAACGGTTCCGTACCGTCGTATAAGATTTAACACAAAAAAACCGGCCAAGTGCGAGTCGGACTCGCACACGAAGGGTTCCGTACCATCGTAAAAAATAAAACAAAAAAATCACGTTTTTTGTATGGGAGCCCCCTTTAATTTTAATTATTTTTTAATCTTACCTATTTTTTGTTTTAGCAGCAATATAAATACAAACTCTGTGAAAATTTCAGCTGTCTACCTGTTACGGTTACTGAGATACAGCCCTGTGACAGACGGACAGACGGACGGACGGACGGACGGACGGACGGACGGACGGACGGACGGACAGCGGAGGCTTAGTAATAGGGTTCCGTTTTCACCTTTTGGGTACGGAACCCTAAAAAAGCCCCCTGTAATTTTTATATTTATTATTTTATATTTTTATATTTTAACTATTTGTTGTTATATTGTTTGTTGGTATGCGGCAAAATAAATACACACTCTGTGAACATTTCAGCTGCCTACCTATTTCGGTTCATGAGATACAGCCCTGCGACGGACGGATGGACGGACGGACAGCGGAGGCTTAGTAATACCGTTCCGTAGGCACCCTTTGGGTACGGAATTTTGATTAACAAGCGTACAGATGTAGTTAATTTTGAGTATGAAGGATGTCAGGTAGGTATGTCAGGGCTTTTTTCTGCCGAACTTTGTTTTAACGGCGTGTACCTCGCTTTCTTAGCACAGTGAACAGACATTATGTCATAGGAGAAGGGTAATCTGTGATAATTTGATAAGATTACTTGCCTAATGATAAAACCATGCATTAAATAACGTGGACCAGTAAAAGAGTGAGATTGTACTTGATAACAATATTTTTCCTACAGTAGTTCTTATATTAAGAAACCATTCATTAGTAATTTTACAGAAATACATTTCTTTGGGTAACTTTTCACAGGACAGGTAGAGGTGATATCATTATTAGTTTTCTTTTTAAACATGAGTGCATCTCTTCAGACATGTTCTTATATTATGGATTCTAAGAATATTACCTTTACGAAGCATAATCATAAGATAATCTATTTAGTCATGATAAGTTCTTCATCTGCCAGTTAAAGTCAAATCAGTACCCGAAGTCCCAGTTGTCACCTAAATTGGCGTTACGGCAAACCGATCGACTGGCGTTTTCAAATGTATGCAGAAATTGAAGTGCGCGCGCAGTGGGCGTTAAGCGAACTACCATTTGCGAGTTTGAGTTTGATTTGACAGTTTACTCAACGTTTCCGTAAATACGTCGACGGTGTCGTTTACGTCGACTCCGCGTTTTCATACAAATCGGAAGTCCGAGTATGACTTTGACAGCTCGAAGAAGTAAATCCACAGAATATCTCGTAAAAACTTGTATGGAGTTTGACGTTTTTACGGAACTTCGAAGTTACGTAAACGCCAATTTAGGTGAGAACTGAGACTACCGGCTCTGGTCTGTAAATTAATTTTATCATTCTATCATCACTTGTTTATTCTACATGTCCAAATCATCTTCACACGCCTTTCCCTATCTTTGTTTTATATATTTTTTTAAATTACATTTTTGTCTTTACGACTTACATCACACTGTGTCGTAACTTGTGGAAATCATTTAGATAAACTCCTGATTCTGCTGTACCCAATTTAAAATTGTAACTTATCATATCAATAAATATTTGGTGAAAAGCGTTTTGTCGTTGGGATTACAAACAAAAATATTTTTTTTAATGTTCTGGAGTAACAGAAATGTCAAGAGCAGTTGTAATATGCATCTTTCAGCATAGAAATATGAATAATATTTTTCTATTATTTACGAGAATAGGCATTTAAGTTAAATTATAATTAAAATAATAGTTAACGAATGATTACCATCGTGTATGTTTGTAGAGGAAGCTAAATAAGTATGCTATGATCGAACAGTATGGTCGTAAACCTTAAAATAAATTAATCTGACTGATAACCTTTCCCTTCCGACCTAAAGGAAAATATTACAGCGACAGCAGCGCCAGTCGGTTCTCCGTAAACTATTGAACACGTACTGACCGATCTTTACCTTGATACATACATACAATCTGTCATGATGACGCCATGTCGCGGATGGAGCTGCCAGATATTGGTATAGAAAATAGACCAAAACTAAACCGATAGTATAATGATAAAATAATGTATTAGTAACACAATAAATTTTACTGTATACGGAATGCATTTAGTTTAGATTTTTATCGCAGATTAACGACTGTGACATTGATAAATTAGCTGAAATCGCAAGACAGGGTTAAAATGTCGTTACCTATTACAGCGAAAATACGCAACATCTGACAAAACTGAGAACAATTTGTTGTGAACTTTTTTTAATTATAATAATCCTTGTCCGCTGGGACTTTCATTAATTAGTAATTGAAAAATAATATTATTAATTTTAATTTTTCAATTACGTTGTTGCCTGTTGGTCTTGGTCAATATACTCTTTAATGCGATTTTCATTTCGGCAATGTCCTTTATGTATGGACTAGAATGCACGGTTACCCTTTTGTTTGTAAACCGGACCCAATCACAGATATAAATATTTTATTTCAGTTAAATCAAGGAAAAATAAACAATGCTAAAAACCGAAGAAAAAGGACAACATTGGCGGCAGTATGGGATCGCTACTATCGGTAAATTTATTAGTTGTGTAAATTAACTCGTTATTTTATCATATATAAATCATTGGACTTATAGCATTGCTTTTTCGTTGCAAAAAACATATTTTAAATAATTAACATAGAAAATGAACGGTAAATTTGATCATTAAAATCTAAATAAAATGATTGTAATAACTAATTAGATCTTTAGCCGTGTACTATTTATTCTCTCTATATCCTGAAGTAATCTTATACGTACATAATTTCTGAATAAAATAGGTATGCAGTGATGTGACTTCTTTAAAAACAAACGCAGGAAAGAAAAGGGATTTCAAGTATTTAGACGCGATGTTTAGGGCCAATGTTTTCCTGCTTCCGACGAATGTCACGACCAACACTTTTTCAGATTATTTTCAAAATCTGATTACAATGCGTCAAATGTAGATGTCGCTGAAACTTAAAATTAATGAGATTACGGTAATGTCGTATCCATTAAATACATATAATTACCAATGTTCTGGTTCATCTTCAGAAACCGATACGCAAACCGCCAACATCCAAACATGCAAGATCGACAGTTCCCCTTTGCCTAAAAGTCGCGTCTTTTGACGAAGCTGCCGTATTTGTCATTTGCACTTACAGTATTCAATCAGCTCTCGTTTCGCCCATTTAGCTACCTTCGGCATCGTGTGCATGGGATACTCGAGCTCATGGATGTCACCCGCGCAGAGCAAGCTCGAAGATGTTGAGCAGAGTCCGCTCTCTGAACCGGTGACGAGGGATGAAGTTAGCCAAATCGGATCTCTCCTTACAGTGGGTGCACTCATTGGTAAAAAAAAGGTAAATTCATTTATTATAGTATAAGGTTGGACATCGAACTTACGTTTAATTTTTTTTCTATAGGTCCATTTATCGGTGGCTTTGCAGCGTCTAGAATTGGAAGAAAGTGGGGAATATTGATGGGAGCTGTACCACTTTTTATAGGTTGGATCCTTATTGCGACAGCTCACCACGTGTACCCGATATTTGCTGCCAGAATCTTGTTCGGCATCACTATCGGAATACTTTTTACCATTGTACCCATGTACAATGGAGAGATCGCCGAGGTAAGTGGAATAATAAATATTATACGAAAAATCTCTAAGATTAAATTCCTTAAATCAAGAATAAATTAATCAACATCATTCAAGACCATTCACATTTACATTGAATTTGCAGGCATTCAATAAATAAATGGTGTTCAGCTAATAACAATCTTGTCTTACCAATAATTGTAATGTTTTCTGTAAGTCCACATCGAAACTTACCCGTACCATATGATGATTATGGGAATATAACATAATTCGTACAGAACTTTAAATTTCCAGGTCCGAAGGTTGATGGCAAATTAAAATGGGAAGATCATATACATGCATTTTCCTCGAAACGTAGTTCTGCTGTTCAGGCAGAATAAGACAATTATGTGGATTAAATACAGCTAAACTAGTTTATTACTCATATTTTCACTGCATCATGGACTATGGAATTACTTTTTGGGAAAATGGTGCATTTCAAAGAGTATATTCATCTTGCAAAAGAAGGCCCTTCGCAAGACTTTACTTCTTCATCTTCTTGAATCCTGTAGAAACCACTTTGCAGAGGCGGGAATTATGACAATGCCGTGTCTTTATATTTACAACAAAATTATTTTCGCTTGAAAACACATTCTCGACACACCGCTAAACTCCAAATTTCATGATACCAGTGCAGACTTGCTAACATTTGTAAAAGCTTTTTTTGTAATGGTGTAAGGTTCTACAAAGATTTACCTGACACCATTAAGGAATTATCTGACAAAAGTTTCAAACATGCAGATAAGAATAAATTGATTAAAAACGAGTGCTATATACGAGAGGAATATCTGACTAAAACATAGTTTAATCTTGTAACACTAGACAAAATTGAAATATTTTTTTTTAAATATTTTGTAACAATTATTTTATTTTTATTTTTAAAAAATTAATTGTATTTATTATAACTTTTAGTTTTTAATCTTGACAATGTTATTGATGCCTTGTTATTTAATCTAATTTAAATTTTAGGCTGGGCCTGATCGATCGCCTTTTTTATTCGGCTTAATGGTGCCCGATTTCCAAGATCCAAATTGGAATATATTCCAATTTGCCGACTCGTAGTTATTACACCATACGAATGCCGGAAACGTTTCTCGTTGCGTGAGTGTGGCACAGTTGACCTAACAGGCAATGCATGTAGCCTAATCATCAAATCAAATCAAATCTAATTGTCACATAATCAAGCATTGGCACAGAGTATATTGTATAATTAAAATACAGCAATTTACATAAGTACAGTGCAATAACAACATAATAATAAGTAATCTAACCGCTAACTACAAAATGTTATTCGTCACGTTGCACCCACATACACAGCGGCCTAGACAGTAATTGTGAAGTAGTTTAGGTCGTATGAGAATTGCCAGTGTCACATGCCCGGTAAGGTCGTTTATATGTATAAGGAATAAGATTGGGGTGAGAATAAAGCCTTGTGGTACACCAAACTTTGCAGGAGGATCCGTTCTGAGAGTTATGGCTGATTTGTATTCGAAATTTGCGATCATCAAGGTAGGTGCTAAACTAGTTGAGCAAAATTCCTCTCACTCCAAATTGCTACAATTATTAGTTAAGTAGGATGTTGTGGTCGACAAGGTCAAATGCCTTGGAAAGTTCCAAAAAACGGCCAACGATCTGTTCATGTGTGGAACATCACTGCACATGAACAGATCGCTGGTGAGTTGGTTAAGTTGAGTTTCCGGGGCGAAATCCATGTGGGCGAGTTTGTGAGTTTTTTTTTCAAACAGCATACGAGTCAATGACATATTTATGTAATTAACTTAGGTCACTGAAATGCACAAATAAGCATGTACAATCCAAAAATACATACCCTAGATTTTCATTCCTCTTGCAGAAGGAAGTTCGAGGCGCTCTTGGATCTTTCTTTTCTATAGCCATCATGATTGGAACTCTTATTGGATATTCCGTCGGCCCTTTCGTGTCTTATAATGGCATAGCTTATGTCGGCGTATCGTTGTCTGCTGTATTTGTCACGTGCTTCTACCTGATGCCTGAGAGTCCGTATTTATACTTGATTAAAGGTAAGTGTTCTGGTGTTCTATGTAAACTTAATTATTGAAGATGTGCCTGAATTTCTCTACGAATTCCGTGATCATTGGTCTCATTGAGCGGCGACGTATATGTACATGTGTATGTGACCGGTTGTCTTCGTTCTAGGAGATCGAAAATCGGCACAAAAGAGTCTCATGTTCATCCGAGGCAAGTCTGAGATCGGAGTCCAAGAAGAATTGATTCGGTTGACTTCCATTATCGAGTCGAGCTCTACTGTGAAATTCGAACCGTCCAATCTGTGGGCTACGCGAGGGAACATCAGGGCCGTTTGCATTTGCGGAGCATTGCTCGGTCTGCAACCGTTCACGGGAATAACGGCAATAGCGCTGTATACTGAGAGTATATTTAGAGCAGCTAATATGGAGATGGATCCTGCGATAAGCGCTATATTGTTAGCTGTATTTCAGGTGGGATTACCTGTTTGTCCTTGTAATATTATAATAATATTAAAAGTAAGTCAATATCAGTATTGCGCTATTTCTGTTTAAATAAATAAAAAGTAGTTATTTTTAAAAGCATTTTTTTTACTTCAATTTTGTTTGGAAGTGGCTCGATATAATATAGAAAATTTTGCATGGGTTTAGTGACTACAAAAAAGTTAAGAAACCCTGCGACAGGGGCCATCTGTCGATCTCCTGTAAAATATTTATTTTAACGTTATTATGCTTGCAGGTATTGGGAAGCTTAATCACCCCATTCATAGTAGACCGTTTTGGAAGACGTATAGTTCTCATCGTTTCGTCATTGGGTGTAGCCGTTACGTTGGTGAGTTATTTATCATTAGATTAACTGCAGTACCAGGATCGGTACAGTTCGGGTACAGTTCGGCTTTTGATATAATTATTCCTTTACCTTCCGAAAAATTCCGAGATAAAAAGTAAGTGTTAGTTTAAATCCGTTGTTGCGTGATTGAGCGACTAACATCACAATTAAGCATTTCTATGAAATGAATGTTTTCACTGCAGTAGTAGCTATAACTTTATTTGGAGAATATTTCAAAACAGCTAATAAAATTTACGTACCATTTGAATGAATATAAAACTATTCATTTTATCTTATTAACAAACTTAATAAAATTATTTATGATGAACTGAAGCATTACTTACTTGCAGGCTATTCTAGGTGTGTATTTTCTATTGGACCACAACGGTAGCCCTGTAACATCCAGTATTGGATTTGTGCCAATATTGGCGACCGTGTTGTACACAATTTTCTACTGCAATGGCGTCGGTCCGATACCGTGGACGCTGGTCGGTGAACTATTCGCTGTTAATGTAAAGACTGTTGCAACACCACTAGTCATCACCATACATTGGGCAATGTCGTTTGTTGTGGCTAAGTATGCAATTACAATATTAATAAGGGTTATGAAAATTAACAATTGTTAAAAAAAAATTAAAGAAATTAACTATTACTTTTTTAATAAAGCGAGATTAACTAAATTCTCACACCTTTCTTCAATCGATCACGCCGATTAATTTTCTTCGTTCCAGAATATCAGGACATATTTTTTTCTTACGTGAGCTTAACTAACCATACTGAAGAACAATAATTGCTTTGATTACAACTAAACACTGGTTTAAAAACATTTTAATCTTTACTTTCTTTAGTCCCGCACTAGGTACTATCCTCTCACTCGTTCACACGTTCTTCTATTTTTTCAGATATTTCTTCAGCATAGTCGACAATCTGGGAATGCATTATGCATTTTGGATATTCAGCGCTACAGCCATCGTCATCTTCCTTTTCACTCTCTTTTTAATTCCCGAAACTAAAGGCAAAGCATATCCGGAGATTCAGGACATTCTCAATGGAAGAAAATCCAATAATGTTTGAGCCTCGTCCTCTGTTATTCGAACTACGAAGCTCACTTGATGCTGTGTGATGCCACATGTGTAATACGTCGGATTCTACACATTTTTCCGCCTTAGATGAATCCATCTAAGGTTTCCGCTACATCCCGTATGGCCGCCAGGAAAACCGTCGAAACTGTTCGCTACAACGTTATTTTCCTCTATCTGGTTTTTTATTGACAACGCCACCCCAACTGCATTAAACTCTATATTAACATTGTTTTCTTGCAATATCCATATCACATTTTTCAAAAGAACCTGCTCAATTGTTTGGATGTGCTCATAAGACCCAGTCATTGCTTCGTCTAGCTCAAAAACTTCAGTCTTCGCCTAGCTTTTGTTTTCATTTCTGCCTTCCTTATTCAAAAGGCGGTTACTACACTTTATACTAATATGTAGTTACCGCCTTTTGAATAAGGAGGGAAAAGTTATAATTTAATGTATTTGTCATCCGGTGCAGTTATTCTGCCAATTACGAGACTCCAGGAAAGCATCGTCAGTATACAGAAAATAACTGATAAGTAAGTTAGGCAATTGTAATACTCACCCGCTGCTTTTATACTTATTCCGACGTCCGTTCATGAACCAAAAAAAAACAAATATATACCAAAATAATGAACACCTGTTTCACACCATCGGAGATAGTGAATTAGTTGATAAGTGTACCATTTATTTATTCAGTATATGAATAGTAGAAGTGTTAACAAAGATGTACAAATTAAATCGATTCCCTGTAGTAAGTCCAACAGTAAGATCAAATTGCTCCTCACACAGGCACGGGTACCAACATAATGGGACTTAAGTGTTTGCACATGGTGGATGTTCGCACTAGACAAAGCCAGAATTGAATCAGGAATTATTGAATCCATAGAACATTTCTGGCGTGTATCGGCGTAATCGGCGGCTTCCTAATTTGCTAGCCACTAAGATGGCCGTGGGTTCGATTCTTACGCATGCTGTGTGAATTTTACCCCAAGAGTAGTTGCGAGACAATATACTAAAAAGAGTAATCTTTTCTATTGATTTCGGTTTTGATTTAATTTGCGCAAATTTTGGGTACTGAACATCGATGTAGAACTAACAGAGAAAGTTGTTCAAAGTGTTCAATTAAGAGGATAATAAGGTGATTAAGTTCTGAAATTATATAATTTAATGATTTATAATAATCATATAATAAATCAACTAAGACACGTATGTGTGCTACGTATTTGACCTAAAATATAACAGAATCAATCATGAAACAATCATCTATGAGACCTTTAATTTTAGTCTTTATTTCAAACTTCTTCTTACATAAAATACACTTAAAAATAACACAAGAACTATAAAATAACTGCATTTTGCTCTCCGGCGGGTAAAAATTATATGCTGTGACTAGATACAAAGCCATCACCAACTCCATATTGGAGAACCTCGCATTCTCTGCACCCAGATCTTCCCTTGCTCTTCTCAGCACATGCGTGAAATAGACTGACGAAACATATTTTGTGAAAAATGTTTAATGGTCATTCATGAACGCAAATCATAAAAGAAGAGGCTTTAGCATAGCTAAAACAATGTTTCTAAGTTCTGAAGTATTTTTCTTAGATCTCGAACTTATTATTTATTCAGAATTATACAGTACCTACAATAGATCATAATCTAAAAGCTTGTTTTTTGTGCTGCCGAACCTTCGAAGAAACGACAGGTGGATGCCCAAGATGAAGACTTGTTCATAAACTGAAAAACAGTCGCTATTGGAAGTGGAACGCAATGGTGAATGCGAGGGAGGCCTGAACGAAGAAGTGAATCTTTTCCTAAGTTATGGCACACAGGAGAATGTTTAAGCGATCTTGGATTATCTTCTATTGAGAATATCCTGGATCTCCTGGTAAGATCTTCCTTTAGTTTCAGGAATCAAAAACAGAGTAAAAAAGAAGATAATAATGCCTGTAGCACTAAAGATCCAAAATGCATAATGCATGCCGAGACTGTCCACTATGCCGAAGAAATATCTGAAAATGGAGATCATTATTAATGGAACATCGTGCGTGCAAGGATAGTAACAGCATGTTCAAAGTTCAAAAAATGCAAAACATAGAAAACTTGAGAAAGAAAATGAAGTAAACTGATCGATTTCAAATATGTGCAGAAAAGTGATTTTTGGCTAAATAAAAGTCAGGTATATTCTCCCAACTAGAAAACAAACCTTGAATTTTTCTTTAATCGAAATAGAAAATGCATACCTGGCGACCAAGAACGACATTCCCCAATGGATGGTGACGATCAGAGGTGTTGCGACGGTTTTAACGTTAACAGCAAACAGTTCACCGACCAGCGCCCAAGGTATCGGACCAAGACCGATGCAGTAGAAAATTATATACAACACCGTTGCCAATATAGGTAGAAACCCAATACTGGATGATAGCGGGCTTCCGTTGTGCTCCAATAGAAAATATGCACCTAGAACTGCCTGCAAGTATATAAGTTAGACCGATTGTTAGTTGCAGTGTAATCCTTAGGTCTTTAGTTAGGTTAAGGATAACCCTAAACAGAGACAAGATAATCAATCAAATCAATAGTTTCCAAAAAAAATTCAATGATAAATAAGAAATAAATCGAGATTTTTAACGTATGTAAAATATTAGAAGAGATATATGTTAAATACTGTTTCAAAGTTTACATAAGACACAAATTCAGCTCTGACTGAATTTTCTACTCGTATGTCGCTTCTCAATTGTGAATTAATAGGAGAGTTCACAATTGATTCGTTAGGATTTTTGTAGTCGGTTCCATTCATAGACCCAGCATTCTAAGCCTATGGTTCAATTACGGTTAGGAATACCTATTCCGATAAAGCAGACGGCAAATATAGGGAGGCAAGAATATTGTACAAATGCTGCATGTATATATGTAGAATGAACCGTGAAGCAAGGACACATTAATTAAAGAAAGTAAGCTGTAAAAATAACTCTGCATGAATTAACTGCAAGACTGGACTTGAACCAGCAAGAATACCTTTCGCGGGCATTACGGCTGAAAATTCCGCAAACCACTCTATACCCATTATTTGGAATTTTCCTACAGACCCTTCTTCCATAATTAATGCCTCTTACTAACAGAGTGTTTGACATGTTACATGCTGCATCTATAGAACCAATAAGAAATATAAAGTAGGGGTTGATAACTCACCAGCATGACAATCACACCCAATGACGAAACCAAGAGAAGCATACGTCTCCCAAAACGGTCTATTATCAATGGGGCGATCAAACTTCCCAATACCTAGAAGCAGAAGTTATGTTAAGAAATTAGAATGACCATATTTATCTAACCAATTTCACCAGATTCAAATACAATAAGACGGCTAGCATATTTAATATAGAAAAAAAAATCATTTAGAAGAAATACATACGAATGATCCGTGAGCTGTTTATAAAAAATAATACAATACTGCCAATACAAAGGCAGTTTGGAAAAAAAAATTAAAACCGCTTGTAGGCATCTAACACCAGTCAGTCAATAAATTTTTTGCAGGTTTTTGTTTGAAATGCCAGTAAAAGGAAAATATTCATAAACATTTATGTTTCCTTTGTGATTTGATACAGGATTTTCTTTTTTTACTATTTTATCAATAGTTCAGAATGATTCATAACCCGGGCGACATTTAGCCTTCAAAACAGTTAATAGTCAATGGTACCACACTTTATACGTAAGGCCCAATCCATGAAATAATCTAAGTTTACAATTTAATTAGAAACCAGTCATTCATTTGAAAACGGTACACGCACACACACACGCACACATAGTATAGAACCCGTTGCCTTTAACCACTGAGATCTTATCGTTGTAACACAAGATACTATGGGTATTGTAAGCTGCAAGTATTACAAAATCAAGCAGATTTTCCCACCTGAAATACAGCCAGCAATATAGCGCTCATTGCCGGATCCATTTCCAAATTAGCAGCTCGGAATATACTCTCCGTATACAGCAATATTGCCGTTATTCCTGTAAGCGGTTTCAGACCGAGCAATGCTATGCATATATAGAGGGCTTTGATGTTGCCTCTAGTGGCCCAGAGGTTGGACAATTTGGTTTCCACAACAGTGCCCGTCGCGATATCGGAAGTCAACTGACTCAGCTCTTCTTGGACTCCGATTTTAGACTTGCCACGGATGAACATAAGGCTTTTTTGCGCCGATTCTCGATCTCCTATAAGAAGAAAGATTACATAAAATACTTAATCATTAAGATCCCAATTTCAAAAGACGAAATGTCATGATGCTTTTATGAGAAAGCTGATGCATGTGGTAGTTTTTTTGAAATGAGGGAATGCAAAATATTTTTCAACCTCCCATTAACAATCTAAATGGAAAATAAAGCAGGGAAGAAATGTTTCTTAAAGAAACGAATGGAGCTAAAGAGACTTATACAGAAATTTATATGCTCAGCTGAGGCTCACATTCTTCACCTCTTATATTAAAAATCTCTTCAGCTCTATTCAATGAAAACTTACTGTTTCGCTTTTTCTAAAAAGACAGAGCTGCGTTATTAATTAAAATAAAAAGAACCCAACAAGTGTGAGTCTCGCGTACGGGAATTCTGAACAAATTTTTATTTGGATAGTTCGTCTTTTTTTATATATGATATAACTACAAATAACTATTTTAGGACTTTTCCTTTAATTATGCTGTTAAAACTTGCATCTCGCAAAATTTCATGATTCATAGGTCAATGAAAATACGATATTTGAAAGTGAAATAAAATATTATGGTTATTTGAGAATGTCAAAATATCCGGCATAAAGGTATTTTGGGATCGCGTTGATGCGCCTTTATGCTGCTCCAAGGTACCATTGACCTCAGAATTTTATAATAATTTCAACGTATTACCTCAAAGAGTTCTTGAGAAAAAGGGTCTTAGCAGACAGACAGATGGGCAACGAATAGTTCTTTGAAGAATTCCTTTCCTTTTCAGGAAGAAGTACCTTTGATCATGTAGAAATACGGACTCTCGGGCATCAAGTAGAAGAAAATGGCGAAAACAGCAGATAAAGATACTCCCACGAAGGCCATGCCACTGTACGACACGAATAGACCGACGGCGTATCCGATAAAATTTCCTGTCGCGATAGCCACAGAAAGGAACGACCCCAGAGCGCCTCGCACTTCTTCCTATGGATATAATATCTTTGGTTATTAAGATTTTATATTTTTTTTAATAGAGTTGTAGACAAAACATAATAGACTTTCTAAAAATATTAATATTAATGTTTTCAGCAACAATGGCGCAAAACAGAACATTAACTAGATATACCTTGGCATATTTGGAGCACAAAAGTAGACAACATTTTCCTGACAGGTTAAAAAAAAAAATGTCCTCCCCTAAAATATATTGAAAGGACTTTTTTTTAAATTGTACCACATAATGTTATCTACCTTTTTAGCCCTAAATATGTCAAATATTGATAATCAAGTACACACTTATTAAATTCCCTAAACTTAAAAGTTTCCAGAAATTTTTAGACGGCATTTAAAGTTTCATCAGTCCTAATAGCGTTTGGGAATGAGCGATGGTCGCGACAATGAAAATGGTCTATATTTTTCATCTACTTCAATGTATCCGTGCAATATAAGAAAGGGTCTGGCATGGCACCTAGCTCCTAAATGGTGTGTTGGGCAAATTTATGACAGTAGGTGTGGTATTAGCAAACCGTCAGATTAAACTTTATTTTCGTTCAATTAATATAATCGGGCATACCTTTGCAATCTCTCCATTGTACATGGGAACTATAGTGAAGAAGATTCCCATGGCAACACCCAACAAGATTCTCGCGGCGTATATCACATACATACACGTTGCGAGCCGTGGCTATGAGGGTCCAGCCAACCAGGAGTGGTGCAGCTCCTGTCATTATTCCCCACTTTCTGCCGATTCGAGAAGCCGCAAACCCACCAATAAATGGCCCTGTAAATAGTTAAAAATTAACATGTTAGTCAATTGAGCTTATTTGTGAAACGTTAATTCTAATGAGTATAATATTGTATTTTTGGGGCTCCGTACCCAAAGGGTGCCTAAGGAACCCTAGAACCGCTGTCGCTCCGTCCGTCTGTCCGTCCGTCCGTCTACCGCTAAATTGTTCACAGAGTTTGTGTTTATTTTGACGCTATAACAACAAATATCAATAAATATCAAATCGAAACAATAATAAAAACTAAAGGGAATTTTTAATTTACGAAAATACAAAAAACGTGATTTCTTTGTGTTAAATCTTGTACGATCGTACGGAACCCTTCGCGTGCGAGTCTGTCTCGCACTTGGCCGGTTGTATTTACCAATGATGGCCCCCACTATAAGAAGTGATCCGATTATGCTAAATTCTTCCCTGGTGACTGGTGCAGGCAGCGGACTCTGATCAACATCTTCAAGCTTGGCCTGCACCGGTGATGTCCACGAGTTGGAGTATCCGCCGCATATGACGGCGAAGGTAGCTGAAATGGTGATTGATTGGTAAATGCAATAGTTGTGAAAATAAAAGTATTGGTTATGGTGCTGTCTCTACAACAAACACAAAAACAACAATCGTTGTTATTAATATTATGTCTTCCTACAGAACCAATACGGTAAAACTAACTAAATAAGTAAATAAATAAATAAATAAGTAAATAAATAAGAAAAATAGCTAATCTGGTTATATGTAGCTGAACGCCCCCTCTTGTGTCCCGCGCCGCCGTCTCTATGCGGATCGGGATGCACTAGTGCACTCCCTGCACCCCATTGCAGCTCCAGGGGCGCGGCTCGCGCCACCCGATCCGCATAGAGACGGCGGCGCGGGACACTAGAGGGGGCGTTCAGCTACATATAACCAGATTAGCTGTTTTTCTTATTTATTTACTTATTTATTTATTTATTTACTTATTTAGTTAGTTTTACCGTATTGGTTCTGTAGGAAGAAAATAAAAGTAACGAGCTTCATCAATTGACGGGAATTTTCGTGCCAAAAATCTGACTAATTCTGATAAATATCTGACTAATATACCGCAAAGAGTCGACTTCTGCAAAAACAATACATTACTTCCCATACCAATGTTATTTGCATATACCAATGTTATTTAGGCATAACTTGATTTATATTTTGTTCTAAGTTTTGTTTGTTTTTATGCATGTTGTGTTCGCTACCAATGGAGTGCCAACCTTGCATAAAATGAAGTGTGTGTTTTTTCAGTTTATCCTGTGTACTACTCTGTTTGTGAACCTGTTACGAAATAAATAAATAAAAAAACACACGTCCCATATAAACCAAAGTTCTGTTGACACAGTTTTCATTCACTTAGTTTTGAGTGTGATTTAATAGGATTTTTTTGAGTTCTGGTACCAATTTAATTTGTTATTTGAGCCTTTTAACGATTTCAAAATATATTTGTACTGTGGTGTTTCTTGCCAGTTTATACCGTCCGGTAAATTGGTGCCCCTTTTACCTGCATCTTGGTTTAATGCATTGTTATAATTATTATTTTTTGTCTGGTTGCTTGCTTTATGTGTTAATTTTTTTAAGCTAAGTTTCTTGGTTTAAACACCCGCTCGAATTGGCTGCACGCTTGGCTATAAAAACTCATTCACCCAAGACAAATACGTAAATATCACCATTATGTGCTTAGCTAAAAATGTATGCTTAAATATGTAATGTGATATTAAGATAACATTATAGTCTACGAGGTCACGACAAAAATGGTAATGATAACGTAAATGGCTGAAAATGGGTTCAAATGATAGATACCAAGGGTCGCCTTCATAAAGTCCAAAAAGCATAAGGTCCAAAACCCAGAACATCCAAATGTATGTACTTTTGCATATATTTATAATTCAAATATTATAATCTAACCTAACCTAACTTAACCTAATTGAAAAAGTTGCGAATTCATTAGTGTTTTGGACGGTATGGGTTTTGGACTTTGCTTTTTGGACTTTATGATGCGTCCCCGATACCAACCCTCTGAAACAAAAGGTGTCGGTCTGCGGTTGCGTTATCTAGATTGGCTATACAAAATAGATGTTGGTATATACCTACTAAAGAATATACAGATGATCTGGACATATTGAAATTGATTAATTATGCAACAATAACCACTCGGTTTTAGTCAGGTTAGACCGGTGAACCCAGATTCAGCCATTTACCTTATAGTGACCAATAATGTCATGACCTCCCGGAATATTAATTTTTTTTTTCATAATCGAGCAATTTACCGATAACAGCGATTCCATGCTGGCGCCAATCTTGTCCATTTTCCTCGGATTTCCCCATTGTTTTCTTCGTAAACTCACTGAAGTGAAAAAAATATGTTAGTTGTTCGGTCACTTATTTACATAGAGGATCAGTGCGTGTCCTTAGATGAAAAAGGAATGGATAGGGGACTAAAAAAATTTTACGGTCCGTCAAATATAAGCTCAGTCAGCTCATATGCTCTCAGTCGATGTCAAACGTCAATCCATGCGCGTCAGTTGAGCAAGATTTCAAAATATCAACAAAATGCCTTCAAAATGTCTTGTGTGGTTGACAAATGTCGAAATAACACTAATAAGCACAACAAGAGCAATGGAATCACATTCCATGTGTAAGTACAAGCATATTCAGTATATTTTTAGTTTAGTTGACCTGAAACCTTTTAAGTGTTGTAAAGGCGCAAACAGGGTTGGCACAAGCAAACTTAAATTATCAGTTCTATTTTTATTTTTGTTTTCATTTCAGTATTATATATTGAAATAAATTTTATTAAAAAACAAGTAGGGCTGCCACAAAACAATAGTCTACGTACTGTTTATTATTTTTTATAATGTCGTTTAGGATGTTTGTAAAATATGTCTTAGTTCTGAGGCTGTGATAAAAAGGTACATCCTTGAAAATGGTCAAAATTTTACATGTGACAGACAGCTCGTTTCCATAAAGATTAAAATTCTCAAGTCGTTTCTTGGCTCAAATGTCCTTTTGTCATGGAATGAGTATTCATTTCTTCAACCTGCTACATTTAATCATAGACTCCATCTTCTTAGGGCTATTATCGAAAAATATGTAAACGTAAAACTTTATCATATACATAAAACCAATCCGGGGATTAAAGCCGCGACAAAAGGACAAAAGCGTAATAAAGTGAACCTATTTGAAGGAAATTAAACAAATTGTAAAAAGAAAGGAGTTAGTGGTTTATCAAAATACCATCACACATTTACGGCGAACGGCAATAATCATCAATAGGTTTTACATAACACTGTACTGACTATTATTTGGACTATTTTTTAGCATCTAAAACGCATTGAACGAAAATTTTAAATGCATAAAATGCAAACATGGACAATTCAAGAATAATCAATATTATTCGTTTTGCAATATTTGACCCATACTTGCTATACATTAATGATTCCCTCTTTGTGTTTATTTTATTTTATGATTTAAATATTTACAAATTGTGTATATTCGACTTTTTTAATTTATCCTTAATATAGATGATTTTTACTCAGAAAAACGATGGTTTAAAGAATGATTCCATTTATATTTTTTTCATTTTCCCGCTTTCGAATTCGCGAAAAGATTATTTGATGCCTTGTTAACTATACAATCATGGTACTACTTGTTCTGACCACTATCACTAAATAGGAACCTTAATATTTTAATTTACAATACTATATTACAAATACTATACTATACTATATATTTTATTTTACATTTTTGGCAACCCTGCCGTTTTCACTTTCATTTTTCATTTAGTTTTGACGCGCCATTCTGGTCAAAGGGCTTAGCATGCGCGCATCGTTGATGTGTCATGATGGATTAGGATGAATTTTGCACTATATCTACGACCAGACGTCACAAATGTCACCATCCCTTTTTCTCACGCTATAACTAATTCAATTTAAGGAAATTGTTGTCTCATTTCATTCTTCCGCGATTAGATGAATCTATTTGTCACTTTTTCGCATGATGTATTTTCTTATACTTTGGTCCTGCTCTATTACCCTTTACGTATTAGAGTTTGGTGTGCATGTAAAAGTATAGGTGTGTGAGTTTTTTTAAAAATAGGAACACTTTTGAACTATCGTCAGTATGGAGGTACCGTATCCATTCTTTTTCATCTAAGTGCGTGTCGTCCAGTCGCTAATAGAGGATTAATACTTTAGATTTTATTTCATTTCATTTACATTTTTGGTAGTCAAACTACAATAAGTTACATGGCCATAAAAAGAAGGTCCTGGCATGTTTACCCCGTAAAGGGTCGCACGAGAGTTGGTATGGGGCAATATTTATCCTGTATGGTTTCTTTTAGAAAATGTTGTATTTTGTGCATTAATCGGCGTGGACGTATGGAAAAAAAATATATATAGCTTCTTACGAAGTAAATTGCTTTTCCAAATAGAAGCTTATATATTACTTTTATATTACTTTTATATTAAACGGTCATTAATCACGCCCTAACAAAATAACCCGAAATTAAACTGAAATATAATACGTAATTTCTGCAGGTTGTTTAAACAAAGCTGGTATGATGCCTCGTTAAGCGTGGTGCTAAACTACAGTTGGAAGCGGCCTTACAGGATTTGTCTCAATTGGATTTAACCTTTAGGATTTTTTAAGGTTAAATCCAGTGTTACGTTTTTTTTTTAAGAAGATATAATTAAATGTTAATCTTAAATGGGGAAAATAAACAGGATTGTACAGGCAAAGAAAATTACTTTTATTGTATCATATTTACTTTAAACATACAAAAGCTGCAAGCTACATGGAAAGATAGCATTCTGTGAGAAATATTGCAGTTTAGGTTAGAAGAAAATAAATTTAAGGCCTAAAGTGCAAAATTGTGTCCTCACACACAGTTCCGATGACTTGTGTAACAATCATCCATATATTGTTGAATCTATTGTATATTGGTATTCGTTGGTGAAATAAAACAAATAACTATAATATATGCTTTCAATCAATTAAATTAAAATCAAAAGTATTGTTTGACAAAGAAGCCACCAAGTAAAAATTATATTATTTAGGACAGCCAGCATTGGCTGATAAGACAAATGTTTGCTGACATTATGTTTGAAGTTTCAAAATTTTAGGTGTTATATGAAATATTAAAATTACATAAAAATTAACCTAAAAGTGTACAGCACCGCTTTCTGTATTTGGCACAATTATGCCCAATGCTGTTATATTTTTTTTTATGTTTTGCCAAATAATAGAAGTGACGCCGTTCGTAGCCAGTAATATGATTTCTTTATTTGGTCAAAAATAGATTCAAATATATGGTACATATATGCATATACAATCACTTTTTTAAATATAAATACAATCTACAATAATTGTTTGTTTAATTGCTTATTTTGTAAATAAAAGATTTCTAACTTCAATTGTTTATTGCTCTAATTTGTTTACAAACTTCAAGCCCAGTCCCATTTCGTAATCTAGATGAATGTTTAATTCTCTGAAACCACTGAACCTAAAATTTCAACATGCGTCCTTTTTGACAGCGAAAAATGGATAACGTTCAAAGTTTTTGAACAATAACAAAGAAGAAACGATGAATAATAATAACCTTTTAATATTAAGTATAATACCATCTTATAAAAATAAATATTCAAAAAACTCACAGGATGTTAATAGTTGATCCAAGGAGAAATTATCATCAAGCACAATAATACGTACTTTCCGGTCGGCCTTATTTATAACACGATTTTATCATTAGATAGGTTTAATATCATCATATCAATAATCTATAAATGATAACCCCCTATTCGTAAGACATTGTTTTGGCACCTGTTCACTGCATAGGCAACAAGGGGGGCGTTGGATGAACAAAAAAACGCAATTCACAGTATCCTGTCGACCTACAATCGACTCTTACGTAATTTTTTTGTGAATGTGATTACATTTGATTTACTTTTCTTTTTACAATCCAAGCTTGGATTATAAAACCTTTTGTTTTATATATTAAAATTTCAAATGTTACCAGACTATAAAGTTTCTTATAAAGTCACATAACGATTGAATAGAAAAGATACATACATACATACAAACATACATTCACGCCGCTTTCCCGCAGGGGTAGGAAGAGATGATACGGTACGATGAGAGCAAACCTCTTTAGCTTTACGCTTACATCTTTACATACATGATACAGCGATACCAACGAAAGAAAACTGTAGGATAGGCTACTATTTAAATAGTCCTAGACCCATAACGAAATTTAAATAAGTATCTTTCAGAGGAAGTTGTAGACAGAAAACCCGCGAAAACTGCTTACTTTCGCTGGTACTATGACATTTTTAACCAGCGCCATCTCCCATCAATGGAAGAACTAGTTACACTTAGTTACTAGATTAATTGGTTTCTATTTAATGTATTCTGAAATGTGAATTGCAACGCCACCTGTGGACTACTTTTTCCTCATTAACACTGTAATGGCGTCAGCAATATCCCTTCCTCTTTGATCTATGACGATGTTGTCAAGGGCATTGTGTGATATGATATGCCAGCCTCAGTCCCTGGGGGTCCTTTCAGAGCAAGAGTGAGTTCGAGTTCGGGAGTGAGTTAACCTAAAAATAGCTGGGAAATATATTATTATTTAAATAACGGAACCGTTATTTATACTTCCAACGGATTTACGGGACAAACCAGATTTTTACCTAACTGTAATGATGTTCTAGAAGTGTGGAAACATTACCTATTTAAAAAAGTGAGTTGATATTTAGTGGCGAATTCGAACTCACCCTTACTCTGAATGGACCCCCTCAATATCGAACCACACTTTAATGATATTACGTTAAGTAAATAATGTTTAATAGAACTCAATAGAAAGCAAAACGCCTTAGAACTAACGTGGGACTAATACAAGACATGTATCTTGCCACATCGCTGTATGACCCCAAACCCCTATAACTTATTCTGTGCCTGCACTGAGTTAACTAATTTGGAATCCCTAAATCCATTAGGGGGGTGTGTGCGTCCATGTAGATGGTGCCACAGCCGTCCGTAGCTATTTAAATATTTTTTTTGACAATCTCTTTATTAGATAGGTAGGAACAATAAAACACATTTGTAATTTAAACTTAAAGATAAAAAAAACTTTTAAAAGAGCCGAAACTTCAGCTGTACCTTAAATACTGGCGGTGTTACCTCTTTGAATTTAGGTTTGAATTTAAATTATTTAAAAATATAAAAATATATTTTTAAATAATTTAAAACATAATATATAATGATATATTATATATTTCCCAATACATTCCATTATTAATGACTAGCGATTTTCTTAGTGATATGGGTATAGCAAAAATAAACTTATTGAGACAAATTCCCCCACCACGTATTTTCTTGCTCCACCGAAATATGATACTTTTGAGGTTACCGCGGTCGTTAGACATGTTTGAAAAATTTTTACGGCTTTTCACGCGGCAAAGTAGAGATATTCTCCGACGTTTCGAGCTAATCATTCAGCCCGTTGTCAAGGAGGCATCCGCCGCGCTCGTGCGCAGCAGACGACTGAGGTGACCGCTAGGCTCGCCGTGGGCGTAGATCGTAACTGTGAGTGGGGGCGGATCCGGAAATGTGTCTGGCTGCGGTCCGAACTTCAGACGACAGGCAATATGAGCTGACAATATCGTCGCCGATATTATCGTCTCGTTGGCCCCTTCTAAGTGGCTGAAGCACGGGGTTCCACATTGCAGAGAGCTTAAATGAGTCTTCTCGATTGAAGTTGCTGTGCTTCTTAATCTCGATAGCTTCTCGGACTAATCTTGGTATAGTTCGTTTTTCGGCGGCGATTATGCCAACCTGATCGAAACGTATCCAGTGATTTGGTCCTGATTCGCTATGCTCACACAAAGCTGACTTCGCGGAGTCCTTCTTCTTTACCGCTCGAATGTGTTCCGTAACCCGTGTCGCAACACTTCGCTTTGTTTGCCCAATATAATATTTCCCACAGGAACATGGCATTTTGTACACGCCAGGAGACTGCAAGGGGAGCTGATCTTTCACTGAGCGTAAAACTTGTGAGACCTTTTTTATAGGTATGAAAACTGTATCAATCTGCAGTTTTTTCAGCTTACGCCCAATGATGTCTGTTACTCCCTTTACATATGGCAAGAATGCCTTTCGTCTTTCGGCGTATTGGATGGGTGGTATACTTCTTCTTTTCTTACTATTATTTCGAACATTGTACCCATTTTCTCGAAGCACCCTGTCCACAGTCTTCATTTCGGTGACGATATGGTCCTTGTCACACAACCGCTGTGCTCTGAGTTTCAATGCTCTTGCGACCGATTCCAAATGCATAGGAGCATGGTGCGAAGTAGCATGTAGATAACGATTTGTGTGTGTCGGCTTGCGGTATACTGTATGGCTTAGGGTTCCATCCAATCGTCGACCAACAAGTACGTCCAAGAACGCCAAAGTGCCTTCCTTCTCACACTCTACTGTGTATTTTATATTTGTGTGAACCGAATTAAGATGAGAGAGGAAAGCGTCAAGTGATTGGCGTCCATGTGACCAGATTGAAAACACATCATCCACGTACCGTACCCAAAACATTGGCTTAAGAGGTGCAGTTTGCAATGTGCGGTGTTCCAGCGACTCCATGAACAGGTTTGCCACCACTGGTGCCACTGGAGATCCCATTGCTACACCTTCTCGCTGGATGTAGTATTGACCGTTCCACAGAAAATATGTCGTAGTGAGACAATGTTGTAGGAGCTTGACGTACTCAGTGTCGATGTCGTTGCTGATGAGTAAGTCTCTGATGACGTCGAGGGACTCTTGCACTGGTACGTTTGTATACAGCGACTCGACGTCGAAGCTCACTAATATGTCCGTGGATGCCAACTTCACTGTAGACAACAATTCCACGAAATGGGCCGAGTCTTTAACGTAGGATGACGTCCTGCCAGACAGGGGCTGCAGTACCGAGGCGACATGCTTAGCGAGGAGGTAGGTAGGAGCATTTATCTGGCTGACTATTGGTCTTAGGGGGTTCCCGTCTTTGTGAATTTTAGGAAGACCGTAGAAGCGCGGAGGCTGAGGGTTGTCCACTCTTATTGTCTTCCTAATTTCATGTGGTATAGGCGAGTCAGATGAGTTAATGAGTTCAAGTGTTTCTTTTGCTACCCTACTAGTCAGAGAACGAGGTATGTTTTCATAGGTACTAGCTGATAACATAACTGCGACTTTTTCTTCGTAATCAGTATTATTCATGACTACTGTCGCATTTCCTTTGTCAGCCCGTAAAATTACGACCTCTTTGTCTTTTCGAAGGCATTGTAGCGCACGGATTTCCTCCTTTGTGGTATTCGGCGCGGGCGGTTTCGCTCGCCTCAAAGTGACAGATATGTCTTGGCGTAGTTGGTCGGCTTCATTAAAGGGAATTCTGTTGCATTTTATCACGTCCTCCACTGCACAAACAATAGATTCGGTGGGTATTCGGCTGGGTGCCGGCACAAAATTCAGACCTTTCTTCAAAATATTTACTTCAGCCGGCGACAGCGCTCGATCTGACAAATTGACAACTGCGTTGACGTTTACATCGCTGTCATCGGAACGCGGCAAATTACCGCTGCCTTCCGTTTTTGGCATTATTTTTGTCAACTTTTTGGCATGTTGCTTTTTTATTTTGCTTTGCAAAGCTTCCGCTTTTCCGAGGGTAATAGCGTCGATCTTATACCACAATTCCTCGCTTAGCTTAGATGCCAATTTTAGGTGCAAGTTAAATAGTTCAGAAGAAATGATGTCGTACTCACGCCAATTATTCCTGATCATACGTTTTAACAGGCGGAGCTCAGCTTGGCGCAGGATCGCGGTAGAACCCGGAATATCTGGCCGTTTCCTAATTTTTGCGCATGTTGGAATCACACACGATTCACGGCACTGCACTAGGAATTCGATGTTTGCCGAAATCTTCCGTAGTTTACTTCGTAATCCACTAAATTTGCGCACTTCACTATTTGTTTCCTCGCCGTAGAGGTTGCTTATGATACTTTTGAGGTTACCGCGGTCGTTAGACATGTTTGAAAAATTTTTACGGCTTTTCACGCGGCAAAGTAGAGATATTCTCCGACGTTTCGAGCTAATCATTCAGCCCGTTGTCAAGGAGGCATCCGCCGCGCTCGTGCGCAGCAGACGACTGAGGTGACCGCTAGGCTCGCCGTGGGCGTAGATCGTAACTGTGAGTGGGGGCGGATCCGGAAATGTGTCTGGCTGCGGTCCGAACTTCAGACGACAGGCAATATGAGCTGACAATATCGTCGCCGATATTATCGTCTCGTTGGCCCCTTCTAAGTGGCTGAAGCACGGGGTTCCACATTGCAGAGAGCTTAAATGAGTCTTCTCGATTGAAGTTGCTGTGCTTCTTAATCTCGATAGCTTCTCGGACTAATCTTGGTATAGTTCGTTTTTCGGCGGCGATTATGCCAACCTGATCGAAACGTATCCAGTGATTTGGTCCTGATTCGCTATGCTCACACAAAGCTGACTTCGCGGAGTCCTTCTTCTTTACCGCTCGAATGTGTTCCGTAACCCGTGTCGCAACACTTCGCTTTGTTTGCCCAATATAATATTTCCCACAGGAACATGGAATTTTGTACACGCCAGGAGACTGCAAGGGGAGCTGATCTTTCACTGAGCGTAAAACTTGTGAGACCTTTTTTATAGGTATGAAAACTGTATCAATCTGCAGTTTTTTCAGCTTACGCCCAATGATGTCTGTTACTCCCTTTACATATGGCAAGAATGCCTTTCGTCTTTCGGCGTATTGGATGGGTGGTATACTTCTTCTTTTCTTACTATTATTTCGAACATTGTACCCATTTTCTCGAAGCACCCTGTCCACAGTCTTCATTTCGGTGACGATATGGTCCTTGTCACACAACCGCTGTGCTCTGAGTTTCAATGCTCTTGCGACCGATTCCAAATGCATAGGAGCATGGTGCGAAGTAGCATGTAGATAACGATTTGTGTGTGTCGGCTTGCGGTATACTGTATGGCTTAGGGTTCCATCCAATCGTCGACCAACAAGTACGTCCAAGAACGCCAAAGTGCCTTCCTTCTCACACTCTACTGTGTATTTTATATTTGTGTGAACCGAATTAAGATGAGAGAGGAAAGCGTCAAGTGATTGGCGTCCATGTGACCAGATTGAAAACACATCATCCACGTACCGTACCCAAAACATTGGCTTAAGAGGTGCAGTTTGCAATGTGCGGTGTTCCAGCGACTCCATGAACAGGTTTGCCACCACTGGTGCCACTGGAGATCCCATTGCTACACCTTCTCGCTGGATGTAGTATTGACCGTTCCACAGAAAATATGTCGTAGTGAGACAATGTTGTAGGAGCTTGACGTACTCAGTGTCGATGTCGTTGCTGATGAGTAAGTCTCTGATGACGTCGAGGGACTCTTGCACTGGTACGTTTGTATACAGCGACTCGACGTCGAAGCTCACTAATATGTCCGTGGATGCCAACTTCACTGTAGACAACAATTCCACGAAATGGGCCGAGTCTTTAACGTAGGATGACGTCCTGCCAGACAGGGGCTGCAGTACCGAGGCGACATGCTTAGCGAGGAGGTAGGTAGGAGCATTTATCTGGCTGACTATTGGTCTTAGGGGGTTCCCGTCTTTGTGAATTTTAGGAAGACCGTAGAAGCGCGGAGGCTGAGGGTTGTCCACTCTTATTGTCTTCCTAATTTCATGTGGTATAGGCGAGTCAGATGAGTTAATGAGTTCAAGTGTTTCTTTTGCTACCCTACTAGTCAGAGAACGAGGTATGTTTTCATAGGTACTAGCTGATAACATAACTGCGACTTTTTCTTCGTAATCAGTATTATTCATGACTACTGTCGCATTTCCTTTGTCAGCCCGTAAAATTACGACCTCTTTGTCTTTTCGAAGGCATTGTAGCGCACGGATTTCCTCCTTTGTGGTATTCGGCGCGGGCGGTTTCGCTCGCCTCAAAGTGACAGATATGTCTTGGCGTAGTTGGTCGGCTTCATTAAAGGGAATTCTGTTGCATTATATCACGTCCTCCACTGCACAAACAATAGATTCGGTGGGTATTCGGCTGGGTGCCGGCACAAAATTCAGACCTTTCTTCAAAATATTTACTTCAGCCGGCGACAGCGCTCGATCTGACAAATTGACAACTGCGTTGACGTTTACATCGCTGTCATCGGAACGCGGCAAATTACCGCTGCCTTCCGATTTTGGCATTATTTTTGTCAACTTTTTGGCATGTTGCTTTTTTATTTTGCTTTGCAAAGCTTCCGCTTTTCCGAGGGTAATAGCGTCGATCTTATACCACAATTCCTCGCTTAGCTTAGATGCCAATTTTAGGTGCAAGTTAAATAGTTCAGAAGAAATGATGTCGTACTCACGCCAATTATTCCTGATCATACGTTTTAACAGGCGGAGCTCAGCTTGGCGCAGGATCGCGGTAGAACCCGGAATATCTGGCCGTTTCCTAATTTTTGCGCATGTTGGAATCACACACGATTCACGGCACTGCACTAGGAATTCGATGTTTGCCGAAATCTTCCGTAGTTTACTTCGTAATCCACTAAATTTGCGCACTTCACTATTTGTTTCCTCGCCGTAGAGGTTGCTTATGATACTTTTGAGGTTACCGCGGTCGTTAGACATGTTTGAAAAATTTTTACGGCTTTTCACGCGGCAAAGTAGAGATATTCTCCGACGTTTCGAGCTAATCATTCAGCCCGTTGTCAAGGAGGCATCCGCCGCGCTCGTGCGCAGCAGACGACTGAGGTGACCGCTAGGCTCGCCGTGGGCGTAGATCGTAACTGTGAGTGGGGGCGGATCCGGAAATGTGTCTGGCTGCGGTCCGAACTTCAGACGACAGGCAATATGAGCTGACAATATCGTCGCCGATATTATCGTCTCGTTGGCCCCTTCTAAGTGGCTGAAGCACGGGGTTCCACATTGCAGAGAGCTTAAATGAGTCTTCTCGATTGAAGTTGCTGTGCTTCTTAATCTCGATAGCTTCTCGGACTAATCTTATGTAATCTTATGTAAAATCGATGTAAACGTCAACGCAGTTGTCAATTTGTCAGATCGAGCGCTGTCGCCGGCTGAAGTAAATATTTTGAAGAAAGGTCTGAATTTTGTGCCGGCACCCAGCCGAATACCCACCGAATCTATTGTTTGTGCAGTGGAGGACGTGATAAAATGCAACAGAATTCCCTTTAATGAAGCCGACCAACTACGCCAAGACATATCTGTCACTTTGAGGCGAGCGAAACCGCCCGCGCCGAATACCACAAAGGAGGAAATCCGTGCGCTACAATGCCTTCGAAAAGACAAAGAGGTCGTAATTTTACGGGCTGACAAAGGAAATGCGACAGTAGTCATGAATAATACTGATTACGAAGAAAAAGTCGCAGTTATGTTATCAGCTAGTACCTATGAAAACATACCTCGTTCTCTGACTAGTAGGGTAGCAAAAGAAACACTTGAACTCATTAACTCATCTGACTCGCCTATACCACATGAAATTAGGAAGACAATAAGAGTGGACAACCCTCAGCCTCCGCGCTTCTACGGTCTTCCTAAAATTCACAAAGACGGGAACCCCCTAAGACCAATAGTCAGCCAGATAAATGCTCCTACCTACCTCCTCGCTAAGCATGTCGCCTCGGTACTGCAGCCCCTGTCTGGCAGGACGTCATCCTACGTTAAAGACTCGGCCCATTTCGTGGAATTGTTGTCTACAGTGAAGTTGGCATCCACGGACATATTAGTGAGCTTCGACGTCGAGTCGCTGTATACAAACGTACCAGTGCAAGAGTCCCTCGACGTCATCAGAGACTTACTCATCAGCAACGACATCGACACTGAGTACGTCAAGCTCCTACAACATTGTCTCACTACGACATATTTTCTGTGGAACGGTCAATACTACATCCAGCGAGAAGGTGTAGCAATGGGATCTCCAGTGGCACCAGTGGTGGCAAACCTGTTCATGGAGTCGCTGGAACACCGCACATTGCAAACTGCACCTCTTAAGCCAATGTTTTGGGTACGGTACGTGGATGATGTGTTTTCAATCTGGTCACATGGACGCCAATCACTTGACGCTTTCCTCTCTCATCTTAATTCGGTTCACACAAATATAAAATACACAGTAGAGTGTGAGAAGGAAGGCACTTTGGCGTTCTTGGACGTACTTGTTGGTCGACGATTGGATGGAACCCTAAGCCATACAGTATACCGCAAGCCGACACACACAAATCGTTATCTACATGCTACTTCGCACCATGCTCCTATGCATTTGGAATCGGTCGCAAGAGCATTGAAACTCAGAGCACAGCGGTTGTGTGACAAGGACCATATCGTCACCGAAATGAAGACTGTGGACAGGGTGCTTCGAGAAAATGGGTACAATGTTCGAAATAATAGTAAGAAAAGAAGAAGTATACCACCCATCCAATACGCCGAAAGACGAAAGGCATTCTTGCCATATGTAAAGGGAGTAACAGACATCATTGGGCGTAAGCTGAAAAAACTGCAGATTGATACAGTTTTCATACCTATAAAAAAGGTCTCACAAGTTTTACGCTCAGTGAAAGATCAGCTCCCCTTGCAGTCTCCTGGCGTGTACAAAATTCCATGTTCCTGTGGGAAATATTATATTGGGCAAACAAAGCGAAGTGTTGCGACACGGGTTACGGAACACATTCGAGCGGTAAAGAAGAAGGACTCCGCGAAGTCAGCTTTGTGTGAGCATAGCGAATCAGGACCAAATCACTGGATACGTTTCGATCAGGTTGGCATAATCGCCGCCGAAAAACGAACTATACCAAGATTAGTCCGAGAAGCTATCGAGATTAAGAAGCACAGCAACTTCAATCGAGAAGACTCATTTAAGCTCTCTGCAATGTGGAACCCCGTGCTTCAGCCACTTAGAAGGGGCCAACGAGACGATAATATCGGCGACGATATTGTCAGCTCATATTGCCTGTCGTCTGAAGTTCGGACCGCAGCCAGACACATTTCCGGATCCGCCCCCACTCACAGTTACGATCTACGCCCACGGCGAGCCTAGCGGTCACCTCAGTCGTCTGCTGCGCACGAGCGCGGCGGATGCCTCCTTGACAACGGGCTGAATGATTAGCTCGAAACGTCGGAGAATATCTCTACTTTGCCGCGTGAAAAGCCGTAAAAATTTTTCAAACATGTCTAACGACCGCGGTAACCTCAAAAGTATCATAAGCAACCTCTACGGCGAGGAAACAAATAGTGAAGTGCGCAAATTTAGTGGATTACGAAGTAAACTACGGAAGATTTCGGCAAACATCGAATTCCTAGTGCAGTGCCGTGAATCGTGTGTGATTCCAACATGCGCAAAAATTAGGAAACGGCCAGATATTCCGGGTTCTACCGCGATCCTGCGCCAAGCTGAGCTCCGCCTGTTAAAACGTATGATCAGGAATAATTGGCGTGAGTACGACATCATTTCTTCTGAACTATTTAACTTGCACCTAAAATTGGCATCTAAGCTAAGCGAGGAATTGTGGTATAAGATCGACGCTATTACCCTCGGAAAAGCGGAAGCTTTGCAAAGCAAAATAAAAAAGCAACATGCCAAAAAGTTGACAAAAATAATGCCAAAAACGGAAGGCAGCGGTAATTTGCCGCGTTCCGATGACAGCGATGTAAACGTCAACGCAGTTGTCAATTTGTCAGATCGAGCGCTGTCGCCGGCTGAAGTAAATATTTTGAAGAAAGGTCTGAATTTTGTGCCGGCACCCAGCCGAATACCCACCGAATCTATTGTTTGTGCAGTGGAGGACGTGATAAAATGCAACAGAATTCCCTTTAATGAAGCCGACCAACTACGCCAAGACATATCTGTCACTTTGAGGCGAGCGAAACCGCCCGCGCCGAATACCACAAAGGAGGAAATCCGTGCGCTACAATGCCTTCGAAAAGACAAAGAGGTCGTAATTTTACGGGCTGACAAAGGAAATGCGACAGTAGTCATGAATAATACTGATTACGAAGAAAAAGTCGCAGTTATGTTATCAGCTAGTACCTATGAAAACATACCTCGTTCTCTGACTAGTAGGGTAGCAAAAGAAACACTTGAACTCATTAACTCATCTGACTCGCCTATACCACATGAAATTAGGAAGACAATAAGAGTGGACAACCCTCAGCCTCCGCGCTTCTACGGTTTTCCTAAAATTCACAAAGACGGGAACCCCCTAAGACCAATAGTCAGCCAGATAAATGCTCCTACCTACCTCCTCGCTAAGCATGTCGCCTCGGTACTGCAGCCCCTGTCTGGCAGGACGTCATCCTACGTTAAAGACTCGGCCCATTTCGTGGAATTGTTGTCTACAGTGAAGTTGGCATCCACGGACATATTAGTGAGCTTCGACGTCGAGTCGCTGTATACAAACGTACCAGTGCAAGAGTCCCTCGACGTCATCAGAGACTTACTCATCAGCAACGACATCGACACTGAGTACGTCAAGCTCCTACAACATTGTCTCACTACGACATATTTTCTGTGGAACGGTCAATACTACATCCAGCGAGAAGGTGTAGCAATGGGATCTCCAGTGGCACCAGTGGTGGCAAACCTGTTCATGGAGTCGCTGGAACACCGCACATTGCAAACTGCACCTCTTAAGCCAATGTTTTGGGTACGGTACGTGGATGATGTGTTTTCAATCTGGTCACATGGACGCCAATCACTTGACGCTTTCCTCTCTCATCTTAATTCGGTTCACACAAATATAAAATACACAGTAGAGTGTGAGAAGGAAGGCACTTTGGCGTTCTTGGACGTACTTGTTGGTCGACGATTGGATGGAACCCTAAGCCATACAGTATACCGCAAGCCGACACACACAAATCGTTATCTACATGCTACTTCGCACCATGCTCCTATGCATTTGGAATCGGTCGCAAGAGCATTGAAACTCAGAGCACAGCGGTTGTGTGACAAGGACCATATCGTCACCGAAATGAAGACTGTGGACAGGGTGCTTCGAGAAAATGGGTACAATGTTCGAAATAATAGTAAGAAAAGAAGAAGTATACCACCCATCCAATACGCCGAAAGACGAAAGGCATTCTTGCCATATGTAAAGGGAGTAACAGACATCATTGGGCGTAAGCTGAAAAAACTGCAGATTGATACAGTTTTCATACCTATAAAAAAGGTCTCACAAGTTTTACGCTCAGTGAAAGATCAGCTCCCCTTGCAGTCTCCTGGCGTGTACAAAATGCCATGTTCCTGTGGGAAATATTATATTGGGCAAACAAAGCGAAGTGTTGCGACACGGGTTACGGAACACATTCGAGCGGTAAAGAAGAAGGACTCCGCGAAGTCAGCTTTGTGTGAGCATAGCGAATCAGGACCAAATCACTGGATACGTTTCGATCAGGTTGGCATAATCGCCGCCGAAAAACGAACTATACCAAGATTAGTCCGAGAAGCTATCGAGATTAAGAAGCACAGCAACTTCAATCGAGAAGACTCATTTAAGCTCTCTGCAATGTGGAACCCCGTGCTTCAGCCACTTAGAAGGGGCCAACGAGACGATAATATCGGCGACGATATTGTCAGCTCATATTGCCTGTCGTCTGAAGTTCGGACCGCAGCCAGACACATTTCCGGATCCGCCCCCACTCACAGTTACGATCTACGCCCACGGCGAGCCTAGCGGTCACCTCAGTCGTCTGCTGCGCACGAGCGCGGCGGATGCCTCCTTGACAACGGGCTGAATGATTAGCTCGAAACGTCGGAGAATATCTCTACTTTGCCGCGTGAAAAGCCGTAAAAATTTTTCAAACATGTCCACCGAAATAATCCATAAAATCGCTAGTCATTTACTATGGAACGTACTGGGGCTATTTGATGCCTCCGACTGCGTTTGTAAACACTGTCAACCATGATCATTCAAACACAACAAATATTTAATTTTTCAACTTGTTTCTATCTTTTCAGTTCGTTTACTAAGTCAATTTTAAGTTACAATTTTTTACGCTGTCGGGTTTTTTATATTTTTAAATAATTTGTTTTATTTTAATTATTTTTAGTTTTCGTAGAGCATGCATTTATCATTTAAATATCTGCACATTAATAAATTCCAACGAAAGTAAGGTTAGGTATTATTATGGAACCTGACATGGATGGCTAATGTAACACAACTACCGTCATGATATAAGCCTAATTCAACGAATTCCAGAAGGAATTAGGTGACAGGTCAGGACCTTCCTTTACACAGAATCATGGCTGCACACGGATACCATGGGTGGAAAATACAGACAATGATCTATTGCCACTTCGTCCATAGTTTTTCCTAATGCGGTGATACCAACCCAGGCGGGATTAACCCTGTCACCTAGTAGGGTAAGGTGACCTGCAGTTTTACATGGGTTCCGAACCATGAAACTCGCAAGATAAAGTGGTGTATAACAGATGCGAGGATTTGAGCCCATAACCTCTTGCAAGAAAGGCAATATTTTAGTCCCTACACTACGAGGTGTAACAAATAGAGTTTTTTGATTGATATTAAAACAAAACTACATTTTCTAAAAGTTTCTTCATGTTATCTTTAAGGCTTTAATGAAGTCATCAGTTCATAGATTGAGATTCCCTCATTTAACGAATTTTGATCATATGCCGATGTATACAAGATTTTAGTGGAGGTATGGTCCAAACGTTAACGTATTCCTTGGCATATTTGAAACAAAAAGCATATACATTTTATTTGTAGGTATTTAAAATGTATGGGCAAAATCTTTTTCAAGTCGTACAACAAAATATCTTCCACCTTTTTAGCTCCAAATATGCCGAGTAAAACGTGGTTAGCTTTTGGACCATATCTCCGTTAACACCCTAAATATGGTTTTTTTAGAATCTCCCTCTCATCATCGTTGATTACAGTTACACTAAATTTATAAGCGAACAGTTCGACACTCAAATCCTGTGGTTATAGACAGGGTCCGTCACTCGAAGTGTTACCAATTGAAAATGATGTTATTTAGTTAATTAAAGTACGGTTCCTTAAAAATTATATCACAATAAAACATTTAATTTTACGACAATAATTGTTATTGTTCGATATAGCCTCCTTTGATCCATAGATAAGAGCTTTCTGAGACGATCCTGAGTGTTGTTGGAACGTCCAGCTTTTCGTACTGCATTGTTTACACGTGCACATGGTATGAGCGCCTCATTTAACACCTTTTGCACACACTTGCTGGTTGACTTTGACGCCCTTCTCGATAAACACGAGTGAATAGCGACCATTTGCGGTCACTGCAGCCGAGACCATAACAGAAGCGGGCGCTTGCTTACGAACGGGAACTCCATCGTCTAAATTCTCGTTGGATTTGCCCTGTAGCCAAACACGAAAATGTTGTTTGTTTATATACTGTTAGACAGTAAACATTTTTTCATCAGAAAAAACAATGTTTTCCAGATCGCCACGCAAGACTTTCATTGCTTGAGCTCTTTGTAGTCGAACTGCCTTCTCCGCTGAACTAAGATGCTGTAATTTTTGTATCTTGTTGGTAGGGCTTCAGTTGCATTTCTTTTTGTTTCAGTATGCGCCGATTACTTGAGACGGGTATTGTCTGACTTTTCGCAAATTTTGCAGAACACTGGTGAGGATTTCCTTGAATTCGAGCCTTTACCTTTCGAACCATATCATGTGATACTGCTATTTTCGGATGACCGCCTCTATGCCGTTTAGCAATGCTAGGTTATAACGCTTAATGGTTCGATGCACTAACATTTTGTTCACATGTTAATGTCGGAGCTCCCGAACGATGACTGGTTGTGATTTTCCGGTCAAATACAAAACGATCACAATGTTGGGTTTAATATCCATTGCGAAAATTTATTATACAGTTCAAATTTGTTCCCGCTCTTTTCGCCCACTTAAAAACAATGAAACAAATTGACGTTTCACCAAAATTTGGCGCGCTGTCATTATTATTTTGAAAATAGAAGTAACAGTTCAAGTGACGGACCCAGTAGTAATCGCTTTGATCACAGGATTTCATCCATGTATAAACTAACTGCTAGTTAAAATTCAATAATCTCCATAATAACCATGATTATAATATTTATATCCACTACTTCATAAGACTGGAAGTTGTCTCTTGACTGACAGCTTTGAATGTGAGTCAAAAACATTGTTAAAGCCATTTTTATTTAATTATTAAGCTAGTTAAGTTCCAGTTACACAGTTTAGAACTTTAACTGGATGCGGCGAAAGAGACCTGGATTCATCGTTTGCAAATATATGTGGGCCCGAGGTCCACAATCGCCCGATCGAATGTGTTACCTTGGAGCTTATAAACTGTTACATCCCAACTGAGCGTTTATTGTTTTTCTTGCCTCCAAAGCCCATCAAATATAACGTTCATGATTTAATCCGTACATGAACTCCTGATTTATTATTTTGAATAATATAACGTGTTAATAATATGTAATATATGATGATAAACGCAAATTTGGCAAAGCCGTGCTTTTCCTTCCCACTGCTCCCAAGGACGCACGGTTAAAGATCAGCGATATTATGATGACGATCATATTTTATGTACCCTATGTAACATAGGTCCTCATCAGGGGGCTGACGACATCTTCATGGAAAGTTTTCCTATCTTTGGTAAAGCTTTTAGATATTATCAGATTGATACCGATTTTGGGCACCACAGTATCTCGGCACTGTAGGGTCGCCCTCTTGTGGAACAAGCGGACCTTCCCCAGCGTGACACCCATTGACAACGGAAGTATGGATTTATGAGCTGTGCAGGTGCAGAATGCTGATAGTAAAGCAATGATGGTGATATCGGTCTATGCGGCGACCGAGAATGTCGAAAATCTATCTAACTATCGCCCGGATCCACCACTTCCAGTTATAGACATCCCAAAATTATCTTTCGGTTACACCATATAAATATGCAATGTAACTGAAGCTACATTCCATATAGCTGGAGATAGTGAAAAGTGGAGTATATGACCTGAGTTGGTGTGACCAGCGCGCTTGCGTAAACAAAAATCATTTGAATTATTTTTTAACGTTGAATATTTTGATGTTTTTGGAATTTCTTATTCCAAATTACATTTAAACATATAAGTTGCATACCTTTTTGTAAACTATTTAAAAAACCCTTTAGTTTGATACCCCACTCGATAGGTTTCAAGAAAAAAATATTTGAAAACACAAAATTTGGCGCCAAAAATCAGCCATGATTTTTTTTTATGATTTTGATATACCCAGTGTCACTCTCACAATTAAGACGAATGTAACGACACCTCTCAAGATAAAATCCATCAAGCCGTTTAGGCTGCAGGGGGCGACAAAGAAATATACATACATACATACATACATATATACATACATACACTCGAAAAACATAACCCTCCTTCTTTCGCAGTCGGGTAAAAAGAAAGAATAAATGACAATCACATTTGATTGTAACTGGACAGAATGGACCAGGAATGGACAAAACACATGATATTAATCCAACACAGCGGATTCCTGAAATTTTCAGAAATAATCGGTTACCACGGATTAGATACATGCTAGGATCACTTTCAATTTCAAAATTTCATATTCAAAGTATAATGAGCACTATCACATTTGAGTTATCTTATCGTCTACATTTCAATACTTGAATTAACCGGCATTTCTCATCGTAAAACTCAAGGTCGAGTGTACAAAAGGACATTAAGAGCGGACTTAGATACAATTAAAATATGATCAATTATTTTTTACGTGATAATTTGGAAGTCAATAATTACGTTGATCGCTGATCGACCCAGCGAGCATGGTAAGACGGGAGTAGAAACCGAAACTAGTTTGTATGGGGGCGGCGGTGTAGCTACTTTACAAACAAAAATGGAAGCGCCCCGGCGAATGAGTTTGGTTACGAATTCATTCACTCCTGATTTCCTCGAGTTGCAACTACAAACAAGAACACTCAAGAACTTCACAGAACGCTATTTAGTGCAAAAAATATCCCAAATTCGCAAGCGAACTAATCACGGTTAGACGTTTTGGACTAACTCGTGGCTACGCTGCTGTCATGCGAATCAGTATGGATCCATTCTCCCGCCCTTCCATGCTCGCTGTTTCAATCGATATTCGTAATCACTTTCGATTCATTGATTACCCTTTAGTTTACGATTAAATCATATTTTGATATATCAAAACACGACCAACGTCACCATTGATAGACATAGCATTCAGTTTCTTGTTTATTAAGCTGATAATATTAATAATAATTTGTGGTGTTACCAACAGCTGATGAAACTCGTTATATTGAAGCTCTCCAAAGGAAATTATATTGTTTGTACGGACAGCACTGCCATCATGTCCCCGTTTGGGGGAACGGCATAACGTATAATATGCAGATCGTATAATGTCATATTTTATCAAAATTTTAAAACCATGCACAACGTATAATCGGCAGATCGTATAATCTTATACGTAGTGCATGAAGAAGTCCAAAAAATTAAATTACTTATTTCTCCATGCATAACGTATAATAGTCACAACGTATAATGTTATGATCTTTATTTAACAAAAAAAGAAAACCATGCATATCATATAATCCTAAAATATTTCATACGATAAGCGCCCTTATCGATATAAGATTAAAGATTATACTCGCACGCGACTTTTCGACCGTCTCAATTAGCGTTGTAGCAAATTGTTACTCTTCAACAGATATCGATTCGTAGCAATTTCAGCCTTAAATGTATCGCTGTTAGGGCGCTTTATGCAGTGCTTCTTGGCATATTATACGTTCTGGATGGTTTTCTTTTTTTGTGAATTCATGTTAGGAATATTATACGTTGTGACTATTATACGTTCTGCATGATGCAAAGAGTTTATTTTATTTTTAAACTCATGCACAACGTATAACATTATACGTTGTGAATATTATACGATATGCATGGTTTTAATTTTTTGGAAAAAAATACTATTATACGTTGTGAATATTATTCGTAGTGAATACGACTCCCCCGTTTTAACATAGTAAAGGATAATGACTTGAATGAACTTAGACTTCTTATGTTCTGATGCATGATAATCTTACTTTGACGTAAATATATTTCGTGCAACACGATTTCAGATGACGACCGATTATCTGTTACATCATCATTAAATGTTATCAAAACGGATAATATTTTTAAGGCCAAGTTAGGGTGATGGAATATCAAATTTGTTGCGATATTTTTGACACAGTTTACATTTAATTTTACTGAGAGTTATGTACTAGCGGTTATCGTTGTATTTATTGACCCATTCAGAATTGTCCGTCAACATATGGCGCAACCATTATGTTATTATTGGGCACTAATCTTCGCATCTTTATTTATGTGATTTTTTAAGCTAAGATTCACCGTCGTCGTCGCCGAATACGATCAATGTATGGAGGTATATTCTTAAAAAAAAAACACTGTGTTATTAGGAGGCATTGACTACGGGAGGAGGAACTGCAGGAGCAATCCAAATAATGGGTATACAGCAGGTGGCCTCAATAGCCCAGTGGCGCGACACTTCGGCGATCGCTCTCCGAAGTTAAGCAACGCTGGGTCCGGTCTAGTCTTGGATGGGTGACCATTCGACCGTTGGGAGAGGTTGGCCGTGGTTCGGATTCCACGTTAAACTGTAGGCCCCCTTCCTTACTTACTAGGTGGTAGGGTTTATCCCGCCCGGGTTGGTACCATCGCATTGGATGAACGATGGTCGAAGCGGCAATGAAAATTGTCCGTGTTTTCCATCCAGTTCAATGTAGCCGTGCAATATAAGGAAGGTCCTGGCATGGCACCTAGTTCCTATGTGGTGTGTTGGGCTAATACCATGACAGAAGGTGTGGTATTGCCATCGGGGGAACGGCATAACGTATAATATGCAGATCGTATAATGTCATATTTTAACAAAATTTTAAAACCATGCACAACGTATAATCGGCAGATCGTATAATCTTATACGTAGTGCATGAAGAAGTCCAAAAAATTTAATTACTTATTTGTCCATGCATAACGTATAATAGTCACAACGTATAATGTTATGATCTTTATTTAACAAAAAAAGAAAACCATGCATATCATATAATCCTAAAATATTTCATACGATAAGCGCCCTTATCGATATAAGATTAAAGATTATACTCGCACGCGACTTTTCGACCATCTCAATTAGCGTTGCAGCAAATTGTTACTCTTCAACAGATATCGATTCGTAGCAATTTCAGCCTTAAATGTATCGTTGTTAGGGCGCTTTATGCAGTGCTTCTTGGCATATTATACGTTCTGCATGGTTTTCTTTTTTTGTGAATTCATGTTAGGAATATTATACGTTGTGACTATTATACGTTCTGCATGATGCAAAGAGTTTATTTTATTTTTAAACTCATGCACAACGTATAACATTATACGTTGTGACTATTATACGTTATGCATGGTTTTAATTTTTTGGAAAAAAATAAGATTATACGTTGTGAATATTATACGTAGTGAATACGACTCTTGCCATCCATGTCCAGTCACATAAAAAAAAAATGGATTACGCAATATCCGCGAATATGTATGAAGTAGTTCTTTTTACATGGTTCTTTCTTTAAATAATGTGTCCTTGCTTTGCGGTTAATTATACATACATACATTTCACAAAAGTGGGTGTTATTACCTATCTTTGCACGTGTCTATCATACAAATTCGGTATCAGATGGGACAGAAAACCGTCACATCACGTGATATATGACATATGTTGATGATTAGCAATTAATTTCTGTATATTTCATGTCTTTAGGACTGTGTAACTCAATAAAATATATACACGGTGTTAAACAAGTTCGCGACATTCCCGAAATGCAAAAGTTTGGATTAAATCTGAAACTTTTTTTTAACAATTTTAGATTTAATTTTTAAATACCACCGAATGATCAGTATACGAAATAGTTAAATACTCGGTATAAAAATAGTACTGTCGCGAAAAAAATTAACACCGTGTATATAAGAAACGCCACAATTACACGCGTAACTCCTATATTTGACGAAGTTGAGATTCATACTTACAATCATATTTACGTGCAATAAGTACCTTAGTCAGTATGATTTGTTCAATGACAGCTTGAAAATTTATACAATTGATGAATATTGGTAACATGGCTATAACTTGGAGCACAAATTACACCCGGAGCTCACAATGATGCCAGCAGATCACAGCAGAATAGTTAAAGTATAAAAAGCAATGTTGTAAATAATTTCCATGATTCCCGCCGGCTGGAACTCTTCGTTTTCTATTAGATAGGTAAATAATATGACTATAAGTAAATATACTTTTTATACTAAGCAGGTACGTCGCTTACTCCAAAGAATGTGACATGTATATACGTACAATCGACCGTGAGACAAGGACACCTTATTTACTTTGATCAAATTGTAGTTTGGAAAGTGCTTTTTCTTTTAACATAATTTAGTTTCATTATTTTAAATACTTTCTTGCTGAAAACGTGTATACTTGTATGTTTTATTTCCCTATTTTTTTAACAATTTTGATCCTGATTACGGCTCCAGCAAAAGGTATACCGCATGACATTATATAGATTAATATTTATTTACAAATATTTCTCAGATATACCTCGGCATGAATTAAGTATTTTGGGTATCAGCGCTAAAGGGGTTTTCATATTAATTTTCCCTCTGCGTTGAGTTTGCGTAACTCAAGGGAAATCCTTTTTTGGAATTTTGATCCTGATTACGGCTCCAGCAAAATATATACCGCATGACATTATATAGATTTATATTTATTTACAAATATTTCTCAGATATACCTCGGCATGAATTAAGTATTTTGGGTATCAGCGCTAAAGGGGTTTTCATATTAATTTTCCCTCTGCGTTGAAATTGCGAAACTCAAGGGAAATCCTACCAGAAAATCCAGGATATACTCAATAGAAGGTGATCCTCTATGCATATGATTGGTTTATGCGTACGATTAATTCTGTAATATTGTTGATTTCAACAAAAAATATTTTGTCGTGAAATACCTACATAATCTTAATTTATCAATACGAAGAATCCTTGTCAGACTTATGAAATTGATTTCAATATAATCTGTTTTGTTGTGAAATACATAATCTTGCTTGATTACAACAAATACTGATAATAATTTTGCATAATTAGGGCATTATACAAGGTGTTAAAGACAAGTCTTAGGTTTTATAAAAATAAGTAGATGACATATCAATTTGTACCTAAAACAATGGGAACAAAACGAGTTGGACAATAGGAACCGAACAAAAAGACAATAGGCCAGCGCGGGGTACCCTTAGTATAAAAAAATAACACTCGAGAGCCAGGAATGGCTCCCGTGATGTTGTTATATTGTTTATTTATTTAGGGAAAATTTCATTTAAAAAAAAACATCAAGGCCGCTAGGTGACACTCAGTTATTAGTTAATTTCTTAGAGAGTTCTTAACTTATCAAGCAAATTTTTTTTTTATATTCACAAAATTTTCGTTTCCATAACACTAACTTTGCTCGATAGAAATAACCGCCAAAATAGGCCAAATTTTCACATTTCTCGTTACATCTTCCAATTAGTAAGTAGTAAGTTCTTTAATATTTGAACTGAATATGGTTCCAAACAATTTTTATCCAATCAAAACAACAAAAAGACTCTATTTATACCCACAAAGTGTTTCGATATTTCACCGGCAGACCCGGCGGTGAGGTAGAGAAAAGACTTTGAGAAACGGTTTGTTCTCAAAAACTTAATGTCAACCACAAGGGGATGATTCTCCGTGGCGGCTAAATTCATACCATATATTTGCCAGACATTTTGTTAATTTTCATTTTTTTTTCAATTTATGAATGACTGAAAAATAATAATTGCCGAACAATTCTGTATCGGATAAGGTTAGCGTGGTGTTAACTATATTCTTGCGGTTGCTTACAACCTGTATGTTGCGAAATATAAAATACAATTATGATTTGGAAGATAAAGTTGTACAATGATATAAACGATTTAATTGCTGTAAAATCGTGTCAAGTTCTCTTGTTCGTGTCACAAGAAGGCATCCTACTCAGCCGTGCACTTTTTCGTGAGCAAAATTACGTTATGGCATCGCTCATTGTGAATTAATTGAAAGGATTATCAGAGAAAAAAACCAGTTCAAATAAAATTGCTAAGACGTTTCACGAGATCTTTCAGTGCATCAGCGATGGACATGCCGTAAGTTTGAACAGTTTAATTCAAGCGATTTTCTCGACGGAAATATGCACCCTGTGTTTCAACGTTTCCCCGCTAAAATTCGTACTATAAAAGCTGTTTTCTCGAATGAATGTTTTCTGATTCCTGAGGACGATATCCCAAAAATACTGATCCTTCAACCAGAGTGGTCAGTTCGAGTACTCACCTAATTTGACGTTTACGGATCTTCAAAGTTACGTAAAAACGTCAAACTCCACACAAGTTTTACTGGATAATCTGTGGTTTTACTTCTTCGAGCTGTCAAAGTCAAACTCGGATTTCCGATTTGTATGAGAAATCGAAGTCGGCGTAAACGGCAACGTAAACGTATTTGCGGCGACGGTGAGTAAGCTCGGACTCGCAAATGTTAGTTAGCTTAAGGTGGGCCATCCCGATCAACTCCTCATAAAAGTGGGGAAAGAAGATCACGCCCATATTTGTTGTCAAAGATCCCAAATCGAACTAGATGTCTGAGGACCATTGGCATAGTAAAATTGTGTTTGGTTTCTAAGTTATAAGGTCCGAAAGTTCGAATTTTTCACGCGTCTTATACAATAACTTTGCAGGTGGATTACGCAATGATAAAGTAAGAACATCTTAAAAAGATTAATCATCTGACATAGCTTATATAATCAAGATTAATAATCTGTTCGGGATTTTTGACTACAGCGGTCGTGGTTTACTTTTAGGTATAAGTCGTTTTGAAATTAAAATTTTCGTAAATCTTACCAAATCATACACTATCCAAATTGTCTTTTTTGTGGACATGTTGCATCTTCCTCATCACGGAGTCTGTCTTATTCTTTGAAACATAGAAGGTCCCAGAGCGCAACAGCACGGTTTTGTACCGTGCCCGCGAATGAGTTAGTCCCGCCGGGTTGGGCCACCTTAACACCCATCGTGCGCGCTCTTCAATTTCTCCATACATTTGAAGATGCCAGTCGATAGGTTTGGCGTAAACACAAATTTAGGTGACAATTGGACTATAAGCTCCCTTCCCTACTAGGTGGTAGGATTAATTCCGACTGGGTAATATCTTCTCATGGGATGAAAGCAATGAGATAATATCCACGTTTTCAATCTATCCAGTTCAATATCCTGGCTGGGCACTTACTTTTTTCGGGAATGTTGGAATGTAGGTGTGGTATTGGACACCCTTGTCCAGTAACATAAAAGAGTTGTTGAATAAGCCACCCAAAGTCTATCCGAATGATTGAAATCGTGGTATATTAAGAGGATATCTCTGAAACTGTAAAGTGGGAAGACTATAAGACTCGATGATTTACAAATTCAAATTCGTGCAGTACAAAATACCAGCCGTCATCAGAGTCAAAAACCCGGGTACATTTGAATGATTATGGCATGCATACATACAGAAACGATTTCTAATAATCGCATTTTGTTTTAGTATGATACCTAAAATCTACAAACGCAGTATCTTAGAAAAAAAAACTCCTTACAGATTTATTATTAGTATAGATGAAGAGTGTAATGGTTTGAGAGCAACCTCAACAATAAAGTGTGAATAATATTCCTGCACTAGATTTTGACTAACCTAGTAATGATGATAACCAAGGCGTTAATGGGTTCATTTTAACCATATGCAGTTCTCATACCTTAAGGGGCGACTCGGTAAGTTTTGAGACCCGAAATGACCTGCATTCCAATGAGTAATAAGTGAGGAAAATAAAAACAGAAACACACTTATGTTATAATTTCTCTTTAGATATTTTCCGAATGAAAAAATGGAGAAAACCAAAGAACACGGACAACACTGGCGGCAGTATGGAATCGGTACTATAGGTAAATTGATTTATCGTGTAAATTTACTTGTTCGTGCTAGCAAGGGGGGAACGGCAGAACGTCTAATATGCAGATCGTATAATGTCATATTTTAACAAAATTTTAAAACCATGCACAACGTATAATCGGCAGATCGTATAATTGTATACGTAGTGCATGAAGAAGTTTAAAAAATAAAATTTCTTATTTCTCCATGCATAACGTATAATAGTCACAACGTATAATATTATGATCTTTATTTAACAAAAAAAGAAAACCATGCATATCATATAATCCAAAAAATTTTCATACGATAAGCGCCCTTATGACTATACTTTTAAAGCGTATACTCGCACGCGACTTTTCGACCGTCTCAATTAGCGTTGTAGCAAATTGTTACTCTTCAACAAATATCGATTCGTAGCAATTTCAGCCTTAAATGTATCGTTATTAGGGCGCTTTATGCAGTGCTTCTTGGCATATTATACGTTGTGACTATTATACTTTCTGCATGATGCAAAGAGTTGATTTTATTTTCAAACTCATGCACAACGTATAACATTATACGTTGTGAATATTATACGATATGCATGGTTTTCATTTTTTGGAAAAAAATACTATTATACGTTGTGAATATTATACGTAGTGAATACGACTCCTAGCAAGCACGTCGCTTTTTCCAAAGAATGTGATATGCTACAGCTATGTGAGTATGTATGTGATAATCGCCCATAAATAAAGGATACAATAATTAAAGAAAGAGCTACGTGCTTGCCTACCTTGTAGTATTTTCATAAAGTAGCTCTTTCTTTAATTAACGTGTCCTTGCTTCACGGCCATTAAACATACATCCATATCACATTCTTTATTATCATCTGTTTTTCCATATCTTTTCTGTGTGAAGTTTTCTACTATAAATATAAGATATTTCTAAAGCGATTTATTCATTTAAGCTACCTTCGCGATCGTATGCATTGGATACGCTGGCGCGTGGATGTCACCGGCGCAGGGCAAGCTTGAAGATGTGGAGCAGAGTCCGCTGCCCGAACCGGTTACCAGGGATCAAGTCGGAAGAATTGGATCACTTATCGCAGTCGGTTCCATCATCGGTAAATAAAGTCCCCGTTTTAAATTAAGACGATAATGAGGTGATCGAGTTCCATACAATGGCTCGTGCCTGATTCCTCGCTCAAATTAAGAAATATGTGTCTGATATGAATAAATCAACTGTCTGTCCGTCTTTTTGATTTGAACGTTTTGATTATTTTGATAATTTAACTGATATCCATGGTACGCCCTTACATACATGTATATATCGTCTTCCTCTATTGAACAGTATTCTTACGTTTCGTTTTTTTAGTCCTTTGTTCATTCCTTTTGTCGGTGAAACCTGTTGCCAATCTTCTTTTGCTCCTGTCAACCTCTACTCAAGATCGGGGATCCAGAATTGTATTCAAAACAGCTTTATTTGATTGAACCAGATCCTTGATAACATTTGGAATTGTAATTTTGTGTTCGGTTTCTAAGTTATAAGGTCCGAAACTTTGATTTTACGAATTTTAACTCGTTTTATACGATTATTTTCAACGTGGAGTACACCGATAAAACAAAAAAAAATATATAAAAAAACTTTACACCTGGCTCAAATTAAAAATCAATTTAATTTTTGCGGTCGTGATTAACTTTTACTGTTAGTAATTTATTAATTGTTTTTTTTTTAAATCTAACCAAAACAAACACTATGCGTGTTGCATCGTCCTCAGCACGAAAACGGACTTTTTCTTTAAAACTGAGCGCAATAGAACAATTTTGTGCCGTGCCCGCGAATAAGTTAGTCCCGTCGGGAAGGGCCTCCCTAAGATCCGATCAACTTCTGCCGCCTCGGTATACTTTCTTTTCTCTGCAAAGTGATGTAGCTTATCATTATCTCTCAGTGGATGAACAATGCAGAAAGAAAGCAATGAACTGCTCAGATATTACCAGTACGACTTTAGTCCGAACGGATCTGCTGGGGATCTCTTAGATTACGTTTAATATAAAATGAGCAATGCATTAGAAAATCATAGCAAAGCATATCGGTCTGGATATAGCGAAAGCGTTTGACTTGGTTAGGTACAATAGGTTGCTCTCCAAGCTACGGCCTTCCACCCGACCTGTGTTACTGGATCGCCGAATTTCTGCATGACCGTTTTATACACGTCTTGGTTAAGGGTTGTTCCTACAAAACCATGTCAGTGAATGACTGCGTAACGCATGGGTCCACGCCGTCCCTAACTTTTTTTATGTTGAAAATTTATGATTAGCGCAATCTGAGAGACATTGATTTCATTTATCATGGATCAGAGTAAATAGTCAAATTCAAATAAGAAAATATTTATTTCGGTTCACAAAAACATAGGTCATATCAGTGAATCATCATAGCTATTTTTTATGACCTTTATTGCAGCTTCCGATCGTTTGAATACGTTTATCCATGACACTGATTCATGAAAGAAGTGCTGTGTCATCCGCAAAAGTAAAAATAGACATGTGACCAATTTTTAGGTTACATAGATCGTTAATGTAGACTAAGAATAGGATTGGTCTTAAAATGCTGCCTTGCGGGACTCCGTTACTGATAGGTAGTGAAGGTTTGATTTCCCTTACTACCGTAACGCTTTGTGTGCGGTTAGCTTTGAAACCACTTCAATGGAGTACCCCTGATACCTATAAGCTCAATTAAAAAAAGGATAGGTTAGGTTAGGTGTCGAAGGTTTTTGCTAAATACAAAGATCATATTATTCAAGATCACAAGTCTTGAATCTCTAATTTAGCCATGATTAAGAAAGGCACAAATATTTTCAGAAAACATACTCTGTGCGAGTATGCGAGATGATACGCACTCTACGAGAAAGAAATTGAGGATGAAATGATGAGAAAGAAGATACTTTATTGTTAATGCTTTTAATTTTTTCTCATGACATTGATTCATTAGCTCTATTCTAATTGGTTCTTCGTTTAATGTCTTCATATCAATACTAACCTTACCGTCTTTTTGCAGGGCCGTTTATTGGTGGCTTTGCAGCTTCCCGAATCGGCAGAAAATGGGGAATAATGCTGGGCGCTGCGCCCCTGTTTGCGGGTTGGATCCTTCTAGCGACAGCTCGCAATGTTTATATGATATACGCCGCAAGAGTTTTATTCGGGGTCGCTATGGGGATATTCTTTACTATAGTGCCAATGTACAATGGAGAAATTGCTGAGGTAAGGGATTATAAAATTGCAAAGAAGTACATTTATTTCCCTAAACACGTCTTTAAGTAAAGCAATGAACAGAACACACACCAACATACATGCAGTAACTAAACATTAGGATTGCCTTACATCAGTATGTAGCTGGATTACCTTAGCCTACCACTTAAATTACCTTAATCTGTAGTTCAGATTACCACAGCCTACAATTAGGACTATCCTAGCCTTCAGCCCAGTCCAGCCATTCTTAACCTATTTAATTAAAACAGAACAATGTGATTACTTGAGTGAAGATAACTAGAACTACAATAAAGGTGTATGTGTGGTATGACGGAAAACATGGTTGTATGCAAGAACGTGTTTTAGTACAATTCTGAAGGATTTAATCTGATAAAAGGGCAGGTAAAATGCCTGTGATCGATTTCGATGGAGTGGGATGTGTATTAATTAGGGTAGAGTTGATTTGAAGACCTTAGCAGTCTAGTGGTCTGAGCGGAGATTTAAACCTGCACAACAGTCACAAATATATCGGTTGCGCGCGTACTCACCCCACCCCGACTGTTAAGATTGATGTTGACGGCTGAGTTAATTAAAATGTTTGAAATTTATAATTTTGTCTCAACTTCTCGGAATACTTAAACGATGATCAATTATGAACGCTTAAACACAGTTAACGGTACTTCCATGCATTTGGCAAACGCGCCTGAATACTAGTTATCTATTGAATAAAAATAACATTCCTAAATAATGACTTGATTACAGATAGAAGTTCGAGGAGTTCTAGGATCATTCCTTTCTGTGGCCATCCAGACTGGGAATCTCATTATATATTCGGTCGGACCTTTCGTGTCCTACAGTGTCATGGCCTACGTGGGCACATCGTTGTCTGCTGTTTTTGCTATGTCTTTCTACCTGATGCCTGAAACTCCATTTTTCTGCTCAATCAAAGGTGAGTTAAAACGTTAACGTTGAAACGAAAACATTTTTATCTAATATTTCTTATAGTATTAAACTTAGACTAAACTTAGACGTTGAAAAAGAAATCCAGAGAAGTTTTTCTTTGCAGTTATTGTTAAACTGGAAAATGATAAAAACATTTGCTTGCTTGATAATGGTGGTCAAATTAAAATAATTTGAAACAATAATTTGACTTTGAGACAATAGCCCTATTTTCCAATTCCAGGTGATAGAGAATCAGCACAAGAGAGCCTTATGTTTATCCGAGGCAAATCTGCGAACGGAGTCCAAGAGGAGCTGAGTCAGCTGACTTCCGATATAGCTTCGGGAACTACTGAGAAATCAAAGATCTCTAACCTCTGGGCCACGCGGGGCAACATCAAGGCGGTTTGCATATGTGGAGGACTGCTCATTCTGCAACCTTTTACAGGAATAACGGCAATATCGCTGTATACGGAGAATATATTCCGAGCTGCCAATTTGGAAATGGATCCGGCAATAAGCGCTATATTGTTAGCTGTATTTCAGGTGGGATCATATGCTTGTTTATCTAGTACATGCAGCATATTAGACATGTGAATTCATGTATACATTTCTTATGATAAAGAGCATATGTAGTTAGTGTGTACAGTTTTCAAAACTATGGTGTCGATTTTAATGCGAACTCGGATCATTTCATGGTTTAGGACATACGTAAAAGTATAGATTAATTATATTTTGCCTCGGTTGCAGGGTGAATGTTGACCACATTGTTTTCCTCCAGAATGGAAGCAACCAAATTTTATTTCTAGAATATACAAAATCCCACCAATAGCATAAAATGTAAAGAAATTCAAAGAGTTGCATAAAAAAGGGCATTTGGTATACAATTATGGGCTTATCAATACTTTTTTTAATCAATTAATCAAAAATCAATATTTAAAAAAAATCTAAATCAAATAATTTATTGCATATTTGCAGAGGTGTTACAGAACCCAAATGAGGTAAATAAAAGCGAGTGCCATCTACAAATTGCCTGGGTAGGCGTACAATAGCACGTGGCTCTCAATAAGAGAGCAGTGCAATCACTATATTAGCTTAATCTAACCATGTATGTAAATTTGAATAAATTAACCTCTTTTAACGTTTCCTTATCTAATTGAGCCATTTATATATATAAAAAAAACCATTAAACACTTCTATTATTTCAAACTATTATCGTCATAAATTCATTAATTTTGTAGAAACATTTTTCTACTAACCATACATACAATTTTTTCTTAAATTCATTTAGATCTAAATTTTTTATTTCATTTGGTATATTATTATATATTTTTGTCGACATATAGTATACATTTTTTATGTAGAATTTTGTATGTGACTTAGTAGTGGATAGGTTATTTTTCCTTCTAGTATTATATCTATGCGTGTCACCTGCTGCTGTGAAATGTTCTGGATTCTTTTTTACAAATATACAAATTTCATAAATGTACATACATGGAGCTGTTAGTAGATAAAGTTTTTTAAATAGTGGCTTACAACTGTCTAAAGGTTGAGCTTGGCAAATTGCCCTAATACATTTTTTCTGAATTTTTAAAATGTCGTCTATAGTTGTACCATTACCCCAAAATATGATTGAAAAGTAAGTTTATTACATAATATGTATGTATGTTTGTACCAAATGTGTTAGTTTTAGGTTAATACTCAAACTAACAAACCAAACCTACCGCCACTACCTACGAATATATCCCTATTGAACTTCTCAAACACCCAAAGGTTGGCTGGAAGAAATCTCTTTGAGGGATAAGCCCGCCTTTGCACCCCACTTATGTTCTTATTGCACTATACTTTCTCTTGTAAATTGTGTTTGTTATTTTGTGCCGTATTAAATAATTTTCAATCAATCAATTAATCAATTCTTAAGCGTAACAACTTTTCAATTTCCAGGTATTGGCAAGTTTGATAGCCCCGTTTCTAATAGACCGTTTGGGAAGACGTTTACTTCTCCTGGTATCGTCCTTGGGTGTGGTCGTTACGCTGGTGAGTTGTCTTATGTTGGTCGGTACATATTCCAAAACAATATAATCTTCTTCCAAAACATCTGTCGCGAGGAAACATTTAAATGTCTCAGCCCTTAGCTGTGATGTTCATACATAATTATAATACATTTGAACTTTCGCACCTTAAACCTTAGAAATCACATACAATTTTTAACCGACTTCAAAAAAAGGAGGAGGTTATCAATTCGTCTGTATGTTTTTTTTTTGTTTTTTTTTAATGTTTGTTACCTCATAACTTTTGTCTGGGTTAACCGATGTTGATGATTATTTTTTCAAATGATAGCTAGTGCTTCCCAAGTGGTTCCATTTTAATTTGGTTAAGTTCTGACAATGATATCCATGAGAAAATAATAAACGTCTTAAATTTGTATTAAGATGTGCGCGACAAATGGAAGAATAACTCAATATAACGCCAACCGATTTCGGTGATTCTTTTTTTATTGGAAAGGACGTGTACAAATTAGTAAGTGTACTTCAGATTCACTAAAAATAAACAAATAAAAAAAAAATAACCGACTTCAATGAAAAAGCACTAAAAAGTAAAAAATAATTTCCATTTTTGTAGTTACGATTTCTGTTAATTTTTGAGTCGGTGTCAGCCAAGTTAGCTTAGGTTAGGTTAGGTTAGGTTCTCTTGATTGACGCAGCGCGTGCCCGGCTGACACCGACTCAAAAAATAACAGAAATCGTAACTACAAAAATGGAAATTATTTTTTACTTTTTAGTGCTTTTTCATTGAAGTCGGTTATTTTTTTTGGAAATTTTATTTTTTACATTAATTTGATTTTCAGCGCCATCTACATGTGAAGCATTGTAATCGGATTTTGAAAATAATCTGAAAGTTTTTGGTCGTGATATTCATCGGAAGCAGAATGGTTCAAATGTAGATTTCGCTGAAACTCAAATTAATGAGATAACGGTAATGTCGTATCCATCAAATACATAAAATTATCGCAATTTCGCAATGCCAAATACACCGATTAAATAAACCTGTTTTGGGTATTATTTTGGATTTCAAAGAAGAAATGTGCTCATGATCTTTTTTAGGGTATCGTACCCAAAGAGTGAAAACGGAACCCTATTACTAAGCCTCCGCTGTCCGTCCGTCCGTCCGTCCGTCCGTCCGTTCGTCTGTCACAGGGCTGTATCTCATGAACCGTAATAGGTCGGCAGCTGAAATTTTCACAGAGTGTGTATTTATTTTGCCGCTATAACAGCAAATAGGTATGTTCAAAAAAATAAATAAATAAAGGTGGGCGGGCCCCATACAAAAAACGTGATTTTTTGGTGTTAATGGTACGGAACCCTTCGTGTGCGAGTCCGACTCGCACTTGGCCGGTTTTCCACGGTATAGGGAGTTGAGCGGGAAGGCCCACGTTCCAAGGTTATCACAATTAATGTATTTGTTTCCAGGCAATTTTAGGTGTGTATTTTATATTGGAGCACAACGAAAGTCCTGCAACATCCGATATTGGTTTCGTGCCTATTTTGGCCACTGTTTTGTACACAATGTTCTATTGCACCGGCGTCGGACCGATACCATGGGCGCTGGTCGGTGAACTGTTCGCCGTTAACATAAAGGCTGTCGCAACACCACTAGTCATCACCATACATTGGACAATGTCGTTTATTAATGCCAGGTACGCAATTTCCTATTTATAACTAAGAATATATTTCCCATTATTGTTATCTAGTAATGCTTCTGAGATTTGCGATGGACCCAAAAATTCTGGAAATAATTTTAGGATGATATAAATCCTTTAGTAAACAATAATAGAGCCAGACAAAATAGCATTTCATACCAAGGTATAACCGCATGACTCACACATTTCCATCACCTTTTTTTAAATTTACTTTCAACAGAAAAAAATGGCATATAGATTATCAAAGATACATTTGCACCAGTTTAATTGTAAATTAAAATTGATTTTATAGCCAATACTGATTTTCAAATCCTTGCAAAAAGTTAGAAACAAAAAAAATCTTGAATAACTTCTTGCGCCACCAGTATCATTTATTAATTTTCAATTTGCCATTCATTTTGCTTCTAATTTTTTGTATGGACTAGCACATCTGTTATGGCTCTAAATCAATGTAATTATTCATCTTATTTACTATGAATTTTACAAAATTCTTATTATTCTTTGTTTTTACTATTTTGATTTTGATAGGCTGCGAAAATTATTTCAGGAATGATATACACCGTGTCCGGTATAAGGTTACGAATAATTAAAAGGCAGGTCATATATCCTATCCGTAAGCTCGTCATAACAAAGAAAGTTCGAAAGTAGTAAGTTGAAAAAAAAAATTAAAAATATTATTTATCAGTATACTTGCGCCCTAATAACTACTGCAAGCGCGCTGCGCCATCTTCACCGCGCATGGGTTTAATTTGTTGCATCGCGCATCACATTACCACAATACCTAAGATAGTAGGTAGATTATGTACCTTAGGTACTTACGTTTATATTAGGAGAGGGCGGCAGCGGCCCCTTCTAAGACCACGCGCCGCTCGATCTGCCACCACATTCCATTGTTCGTAAACATGCTCTCGTCCGTCCACAACGCAGATTCCACAAACATTGGTTGGCGTTGCTGCTGGAGTTGAAGCCATTGGCAAAAGTTAACTCTCCGAACGTGATCAGCTGGCAGCAGTGCGTGTGTTCTGATTAAATAGGGATGCTGTTTATCACGTTTTAACACACTATGAATTGTTGATTTCGACATGTTTAACACTCGTGCGGCTTTTCTTGTACTCGTCCTAGGATGTAGGCGAAAATAATCTATCACTTCTTGAGCGCGGGGGTTTAACACACCTTCTCGCATAGTTGGTGCTACGGGTCGGTTAATCAATAATGCGCTGAAAAGCAGCGGTTATTGTTCTTGAGTCAGCAGGCTGACGCCTGTTCGGAAACCGATTACGGTACAAATGTAATGCAGCCAAGGCATTCCCATGACACTCCCCATACGCCAATATCATGTCTCCATATTCCCTAGTAGTAAAAACGTTCGCGACCTTGACACACTTTCGACCGCTCAGTTACAAGGCCACGCAAACACTGACTGCGTTGCAAATTGGTGCGAGTAGGCATTTTGTCTCAAAGAGACACCGCCTTTGAAGCTGCGCCGCCGCCGCTTCGGAATACTACCTACAAAGCGAGCAAGACAGCTGGGGAACGCACCCCGTCGGTTAATCAATAATGCGCTGAAAAGCAGCGGTTATTGTTCTTGAGTCAGCAGGCTGACGCCTGTTCGGAAACCGATTACGGTACAAATGTAATGCAGCCAAGGCATTCCCATGACACTCCCCATACGCCAATATCATGTCTCCATATTCCCTAGTAGTAAAAACGTTCGCGACCTTGACACACTTTCGACCGCTCAGTTACAAGGCCACGCAAACACTGACTGCGTTGCAAATTGGTGCGAGTAGGCATTTTGTCTCAAAGAGACACCGCCTTTGAAGCTGCGCCGCCGCCGCTTCGGAATACTACCTACAAAGCGAGCAAGACAGCTGGGGAACGCACCCCGCCGCCCTTCCGCTCCCCGCCGCCGCCCCGCTATATTTATGGTGCTTTTTCACACTGGAGAAATTCCGCTTTTTAATAAAGTTGAATTATTTTTTTTCTCGGAAACTATTAGGTATATTAATATAGTTTCTTCGGAAAAGTTGTTTACAATGTTTAGACCTTTCTTAGGTTTAAGTATTCGGAACCTTATTCCGGACACGGTGTATATCATCAAAGGTATCTCTCTATTTTCAGATATTTTTTCAGCGTCGCTGACAACCTCGGCTTGCATTATGCTTTCTGGATTTTCAGCGCTACAGGCATTGTTATATTCTTTTTCACTCTGTTTTTTATACCCGAAACCAAAGGAAAATATTACCAGGAGATACAGGATATTCTCGATAGAAGGTGATCCTAGAAAATCCTACCAGGAGATCCAAAACATTATCGATAGGAGGTGATCTCATCTTTTCGAGCCACATCCTTTGTAATCTCAATTCGATGGCTCGAGAAAAGACGTTCTTTTCCGATTTGCCAAGACGAATTCGAAGACAAATGCGATACCGAGTGTTGCCAACAAGATCACTCGAGACTTTACACCGTTCGCGGCTGCCAAGAAGTACGTTTGGATACTAACAGAGAATTTTAGAATAAACAAAAACTATACAGTTCTAAGCGATATATAAGTAATTTTAAAACTAAAAATAGTGTTTTGTTAAGGCCCTGGTATTAGCCAAATCGCAAAGTTAGACGAGGCACCCCAAGTTAACTAACTAAGTCTGACGATTATAAGTGTCATTCTTACAATATATGATTCCGTGTCTAGGAATCAACCTATTTTCGTTAATGTATGTTTCCTTTTTCTGTACAAAATACATTGCGGAAACTGTGTCCATTTCCGAACTTTTTTGACTAAATGTTGATATCTAAAAGCAAATGGAATTTTTTGTTTATGCATGTATGCTGTTTTTGCTTATATCTAGAAATCGAATTACTTTCAGGTTTCTAATGAGAAAAATCAACTTTTTTATTTTTATTATTGTTTAAATAAATGATGGAATCAAAAAATATTAACAATCCATTATCAGTCTGGAGTTCTATTTGGATTTGCTGAAGCGTTTCACTACATATTATTACATTTGTTAAAAAGTGCATTTGTATGGCGCGAGCAGTTGGCTAGTCCTAGCGCCTTAATAGAGTTAAGCCCGAAACTTAAGGAAAATCGATCTAATTTCTGAGACAATATTGTTTACATGTATTGCGTGTTCTTTTATGTATGTGTAATAGAAAATTAAAACAAGTGTCCAGTTTTTTATTACTAAACCATCCTTGGAAGACATTTCTTGGTTTACAATTACAAGAGCTTAAAATTTTCGCCTGTCTCAACTTAGAAAGGGTCCTGCATAATGCGGCTTTCTCGTCTGTCTAGGCAAAGTTTGGACAGCTTCTGCGCAACCTCTCGTAGACTCTAAAGTAATTATGTAGAGACCTCGCTCATTTGATAAATAAAAAAAAAGGATAAATTAATTGACACCGGGCTCGCCCATAGAAGAATTGGGTTTTGTCCTTATCCTCTTAAAAATATAACAAAATCATATCAAGCTTAGTGCATATGTTTCAGCGGGTTGAATAGAACCTGACATTGATGGCTAATACCAGACAACTGCCGTTATGATATTAGCACAATACACCACATTCCCGAAGGAATTAGGTGCCATACATGGACCTGGAACTTTATGAGCACGGCTACATACTGGAAAACACGTACAATTTTTCATTGCTGCTTCCATCCAATGCGGTGATACCTACCTGGGCGTGCTTTTAAACCTACCTAGTAGGGGAAAGGGACCTACGATCCGAAACATGGAACAGCTCGCGTTTGTAACGAGATGCATTTATCCAACTCAGAAAGAGAAAGAAAGTGATGCATGTCCGGGTGAGGAATTGAACCCAGACCTCTCGCATGAAAGACAAGTCTTATAGCCCCTAGACCACGAGCTGCACATCATCTGATATTATAAGTAAGGTGAGAGGCCATCGTTCGTTAAGGTGGCCCAACCCGGAGGGACTAACTCATTCGCGGGCACGGTACAAAACCGTGCTATTGCGCTCTGGGACCTTCACTGTTTAAAAAAAAAGACACGCTCCGTTATGAGAAAGATGCAACATGCCCACAAAGCAGACAATGTGCGTAGTGTATGATTTGGTAAGATTTACGAAAGTTTTAGTTACAAAACAACTTATAGCTAAAAGTAAACCACGATTGCTGTAGTAAAAAATCTAACAAAAACCATATTCATTATAAACTTTGATGAAACAAGCTATGTCTGATGACTAATCTTTTTCAGATGGTCTTACTTTATCTTTGAGTAATTCACCTCCAAAGTTATTGTATAAAACGCGCGAAAAATTCGAACTTTCGGACCTTATAACTTCGAAACCAAACACAATTTTACAATGCCAACGGTCATCAGACATCTAGTTCGATCAAATAAAGCAATTTTGAGCAAAATTTGGGATCTTTGACAAGAAATATGGGCATGATCTTCTTTCCACGTTTGTATGGGGAGTCGAGCGGGTTGGGCCACCTTAATGTTTGGTCACAATATGGTAAACAGCTGAATCTGGGTTCACAAGTTAGAGACCAACCTTCTGATGCTAATCACATGTACATACCAACATCTCTTTTGTGTAGCCAATCTAGCTAAAGCATCCACTTGGCGCAGGCAGACCGACACATTTATGAGGGTTGGTCTTTATCCTGTGAAATCAGTTTCAGCCATTTCAATTACGGTTACCATTTTTGTCGTGACCTCCTAATCTATGAAGTTTCTTAACGTAGGTTATCGAATCTGTGTATCTATGAGTGACTTAACTCAGTGTAGTATGGTTACCAGAAGTTTAAATAAATGTAACGACAATATATAGACAACCCCCCTAAATGTATAAAATCTCAGATTATATTCTCACACAAAACTTCACCTAGCCAAACTAGCTCGACTGCGCAACCAGTCGCTAAAGTTGAAGTCCGTAAAGTTGGAAGCTCGTTATGAGACCGCTCGCGGCACCGGGGCTAGAGACAGAACTAAAAGTACACCCAGTTATGTGTCAGCGGACCGCACAACATCACAGAGATATAACGATGCTGTTATTGCACATGTACCAATTACGCTAAGATGCACCAAATATCAATCTCGGTTCGACATGGACTAAAATCACAGTAGAGAAAAGGAACAAGTATTGGCGTTACCTGGGTCTCGTTACTTATTGTCTTGCGTCACGTCTAAACCGCTGAACCAGTTTTGATAAATTAAAAAAAAAATAGAAGCTTTTTTGGTATATGGACCTCAGAGAAGGACTACCTTCTGTGGCGAAATTCAAACTTGTCAGGGGCGAAATAGGGGATGGCATTTATGTGTAGAACTGAAATAATTCAGCCCGTCAACAGTCCAAAACGACATTGAACCGAGCGGAGCCGGGTACTTTAGCCAATACTAAATAATCTAAGCAAGCTTTCTAAATGAAGAATGAATGTGTTGTAGTATTTTCTATTTTATCAAGCGCGGTAAATTACTAGACATGTATAACACACTTACTTTCATGCTAATAGCCTCAAACACCCCATGAGAACTATACTCCAGGAACTTTAGCCTTAAATCAGCACTTAGAAATACATTAAATCCGAAATGCAATTTTTTTTCTCATAAACCTCCTAAACAAATATTTAGAAATGTTATTTAAAAATGTTATATGTTAGCTAATTTTAGGTGTAATATTACTGTGAATTTGCAACAATTTCTTATTTACGGAACTGTGTAAATATAATTTTTTTGTACTATTTTCATAATATCTGCAAAGCAAATAATGAAAATTCTATTTTATTTTCTGAAATTGGAAACTGACCGCAAACTCTATATTCTGCGAAATTTGTAAAATGTTGCAAATATTAGAAGCACATTTTTTTTTCATTTATAATTTTTACATTCACACAAAAGCTAAACAAAAAATTCGAAATACGTATAAAATCGTTACTTGTATAGTTTTTAAAGAATTTAATTTTCTTTTACATATTCTAGAAAGAAATATAGTAATAGCAAGTTAGGTTCGCGGCATAGATTTTTTTTAGTAAAAACATTTTTTTAAATAAATTTCCGTAATTACGAAATTGTTGCAAATTCACAGTTACATTACGCCTTAAAAGACTTAATATATAAAATTGTTTAATACCGTTTCTAAATATTTGTTTAGGAGATATATATTTTTATATAAATTTTAATTTTTTTTCTATCTTCCGGGCCCCGCTAAATGTTGCAAACTTAATGTAAGCATATGAACATGAAATCATATATTTGTGAGAAAAAAAAATTCATTTCGGATTTCATGTGCTTCTCAAACCGTATCTATCCCGGTCTACTAGTACTCCAGGAAGTTTAGCAATCAGCACTTAGAAAAACATTTATTCCGAAATGCATTTTTTTTCCTCATAAACGTAGTATTTCATGTGGACGTGTGTACATTAAGTTTGCAACATTTTGGGGGGTCCGGAAGATAGAAATAAAATATGAAATATGTTTAAAAAATGATATCTCCTAAACAAATATTTAGAAATGTTATTTAAAAATGTTATATGTTAGCTAATTGTAGGTGTAATATTACTGTGAATTCGCATCAATTTCTTATTTACGAAACTGTGTAAATATATTTTTTTTGTACTATTTTCATAATATCTGCAAAGCAAATAATGAAAATTCTTTTTTATTTTCTGAAATAGGAAACTGACCGCAAACTCTATATTCTGCGAAATTTGTAAAATGTTGCAAATATTAGAAGCACATTGTTTTTCATTTATAATTTTTACATTCACACAAAAGCTAAACAAAAAATTCGAAATGCGTATAAAATCGTTCGTTGTATAGTTTTTAAAGAATTAAATTTTCTTTTACATAATTTAGAAAGAAATAAAGCAATAGCATGTTAGGTTCGCGGCATAGATTATTTTTAGTAAAAACATTTTTTTAAATACATTTCCGTAATTACAAAATTGTTGCAAATTCACAGTTACATTACGCCTTAAAAGACTTAACATATATATTTTTTTGATACCGTTTCTAAATATTTTTTTAGGAGATATATATTTTTTAATACATTTTAATTTTGTTTTCTATCTTCCGGACCCCGCTAAATGTTGCAAACTTAATGTAAGCATATGAACATGAAATTATATATTTCTGAGAAAAAAACATTCATTTCAGAATTCATGTGCTTCTCAAACCGTATCTATCCCGGTCTATAGGTGCTATGCTAGGTCCCTCCTATTAAGCGCGGCTACATTGAACTTGATGGAATAAACGGATAAAATTGCCGCTTCTAACATTGTTTATTCAATGTGATAGAATGTGATAAACCCTACCACCTAGTAAGTAAGGAAGGCTATCTAAACTTGTACGTGGAATCAGAACCACAGAAGACAAGTGATATAGGTCCGGTGTATAGGAATACAATTACCGTAATGATGTCAGCAACACACCCGAAGGTATTAGGTGCCATGCCAAGGCCTTCCCTTCATCCTTCCATTAAACTGGATAAAAAACACGTACAATTTTTTATTGCCGCTTCGACAATCTTTATATACAATACGATGGTACCAGCCCGTGCGGGCTTAACCCTATCAACTAGTAGTGAGAGAGAATCTGAATTTTAACATTGATTTTGAACCATGGCGCAGCTCGCATCGCTCTTTCTCAGAAATAAAAAGAACATGGTGCACGAACGGGGCGGGGATTTGAACCCAGACCTCTGGCATGCAAGGCAAGTCCCTGCGCCACTAAGCTACTTTGCATAGGAATTAATCATTCCATATATCACTTTGTCACCCATTCCTACTCTTAATACATTAAAAACAAAAAAACATCACACATTAATATCAAAGATAAATCAGCGCTCGTGAGACCAGCTACGCAAGACCCCGAGAATAATAAGTATCTCTTATTAGAAAAACATCTCGAAGTAGGCATTCCGTGAACAAGAACCTTTTTATTTTGACGGAAAAGCAAGGTTTTGTTTATTTCGAGACTACTTCTGAAATCCACTCGGAATGTGCTGTCCAAATTAAATATGTAAGTCTATTGTTATTTTGAACTCTCCAAGCTTCTCCGCACGTAGTGATGCATATTTATCGATAAAGGTGTTGGTAAACATTTGTAAAAAAACGCAAAGATAAAATACTATACATCGTTGTTTAGGGGCACGGATGTTAAAGCGCCATATGAAATGGTCACATAAAATTTCCCTCACTTCTTTTATATCTATAGGAAAATAGTTCTTGATACAGCTAATACCCACCCGCATGCGAGGCTGAAGTGGAGAAAGATAGTCGGCGCCTCATTGTTAGACTCGAACCAACCTTGGAAAAAGTATTCAGAACCACGTCGAGCTTAAGTTCGCAATACTAAGCGTGTGTATTTAGTCTGAAGTGGACATCATTCACTGCAGCTTCGACCAAATAAAGTGAACTTCAGATGGCATATCGAGATTAAAACCAATCTTGCCTCATAAAACTGGAAGTATTCTACATGGCGCGTCAAAATTTTACCCTGGTCCAAGCACTGCTGATTTACAAGGGGATCTGTGGGACTAATCAGTTTAGTACCTGCCTGCTGTCGTGCCGTGGCAACACGTAAGATGGCGGATATAGTCTTCACAAAAAACTAATATTTGTCATGAACGTTGCGAACGAACATAATGTTGCATTTCTGTTACAATTTTTGGTTTTCGCGAATTCATATTAATTTTGTGTTTTTTTTTTTATATCATCAATGGTAAATATTGACTATTAATGTTACAAGGAATTAAAATAATTTATTTACACCAGCAAGAACCACATAAAACGCTTTTGCAAAGTGGACTATGAAAAAAATCCGAATTGTCTTGCCAATTTTTTTCTCTGTGATTGTTGAACTGGCTAATGATAAAATATGACAAATCCGTGTACAGTATATAGATGATGAATAAATAATAAGCTATTCTCGTATTAGATTTTTCTATGGAACCCTCGAAAGATCGATAATCATAATTTATCGACTTGCTAACATCCTCAGCACTATATTTTGATTAAGGCTGTCCAACCCGCGAATCTCAAGACGGCGCAAAATTGTTTGATCGCCTTTGTTCCTTCTTTTGAGAATCTATTTCAAGAAAATGTCTAAAAAAAGTTTAGGAAAGGAGACCAATGTGAAATGCCTTTTTTTCTCTTTCCTGTCTTATCTGTTTTCCCCTCAGCAATGGAACGTTAATTAAATCGTACATAATTAATTACCCATTCCAAATGACTTGATACTACTGAAAAAAAAAATTCACGAAGTATATCTACAATTATAATTATTATTATATTTTTTTTATGCGACCTGACATGGATGGCTAATACCACACAATTACCGTTATGATATTCGCCCAATACACCACATTCCCGAAGGAATTAGGTGCCGTGCCAGGACCTTCCCTTTATGAGCACGGCTACATTGAACTGGATGAAAAACACGGACAATATTTCATTGCCGCTTCTACCATCTTTTCATCCAATGCGATGGTACCAACCCGGGCGGGCTTAAACCCTACCACCTAGTAGAGGAAGGGGACCAACAGTTTTACAAGGATTCCGAACCATGGAGCAGCTCGCATTCGTGACGAAATGCACTTATCGAACTCGGAAAGAGAAAGACAGTGGTGCATGTCGGTATTGAACCCAGGCCTCTGGTACGCCAGGCCAGTCCCCGCGCCACTAGGCTACGAGGTCTTATAATTAATATTATACATTTCAGTTTCATTCTTTATTTCGAGTAACACAATTTTAATGTTTTTTTTCAACGACCGGTGTCAAAGTTATAGGATTGCCAACTGCTAAAATTTTAATTAGGACTTGTTTACGTTGGGAATGAGGGGTGTACATTAGTGTATGCAACGAATACACTAAATGTGCATCCCTCATTCGTTACCCATCCAACCTTTCAGCATCATTTTCAAACTCGTTTCTCCGTGGCTCCGTCAGGCTGTGGAATTGTCTGCCGTTGAAACTTTTCTCATAACTGTAATGATTGTCTCCAAACGTTCAATCAGTAACTAGATAGCGTTTTTATATTCCGCAAATATGCTAGTTTCAGCAAGCCAGGAATCACGGGATTGGCGACCGAAACTCATGCGCATCGCGTCAGCGAAGCCACGTTTTAGTGATAAGACATACACTGACGGTAGCGCCGGCTAGAATATCTCGAGATTATCCTCTAGTTCCAAGGACACGACGCTATTTAGTGCAACGAACATTTGACGTTGCACGTCCCGAATTCGTAGGCGAACTGACTGACCCGCGCTACCGTAAATTTTACATGTATAAAATCTAAACGGTGTCCTACTGCATAATTTCCTTCATCCAATGGGTGATGTTAAAGGTTTGTGAAAACATGGACAACATAAGGAGGCATGATTTTTTGTGGCTATAGTTTTACAACAAAATAAAACTAAAGCACGGACACTGATTGCGAATACGTATTATACTAGTGGAGGTTACATTTTGTTAGTGTGTTCCTACTGTTTGCAACTTCAGGATAGCAGTGAGACGGAAGCTGCCTCGCACATTGCTGGGTAAGGAATTTGGGCCGATGTGGTGGAGAGGCCGAGTTAAACCTACTAAAGTTAACTCGAGTTTACTTTTTATATCTTTTAATTCTGGAACTTCAATCATACTGTTTGGTTATTCACGTTTGTAATAACATTTCTTAAATGACATATGAATATCCTCAAAGTATATTTACATTTCAAAACCTCGGTTATACCTGAAAAAATGTTGAATGTTTGAATACAGTTTCAGGTTATGGGTCTTTCAGATGCTTGTTTTTAGGGTTCTGTACCCAAAGGGTACAGAACCCTAAAAACAAGCATACCCAAAGCCTCCACTGTCCGTCCGTCCGTCCGTGCGTGCGTCCGTCCGTCTGTCACAGGGACTCATGAACCGTAATAGGTACGCAACTGAAATTTTCACAGAGTGTGTATTAATTTTGCCGCTATAACAACAAATGGCAAAATAAAAAAATATTAAAATTAAAACCTGATTTTTTGTGTTAAATTTTTTACGATGGTACGGAACCCTTCGTGTTCAAGTCTGACTCGCACTTGGCCGGTTTTTCGTGATGTACGGAGCGCATCACCATCAGCGCCACAGAAGGCATTGGCATTTTTAAGAATAAATATATGTGAGCCCAAGTCCAATGTGATGCGTCTAGGTGATGCTGTTTGTACAAAAATACCTCAGGCCTACCATATAGTGGAGTAAGTTTTTGCCTTTTGCCCTCTAACGAGTTGGTATGCTTGTTTAACGACGTTTTCAATTTTATCTATACGCAGCGTATGCTGCGTACGAACGTGGCGGATGCCTCCTTGATATCGGGCCTAATGATTAGCTCGAAACGTCGGAGAATGTCTCTTCCTGCCGCGTGAAAAGCCGTAACATTTTTCAAAAAGGTTAGGTTAAATCCCACGGGGTTTGTGCCACCGCATTCTTTGAAACTATTGTTAAAGCGGCAAGGAAAAAATTAAAGTGAGGGTCCTGGCATGGCACCTGATTATTTCGGGAATGTGGTGGATTGTGCTAATATCATGTCATTAGATGTGTGGTATTAGCCATCCATGTCAATTTCCATAAAAAAAATCAGGATATCGTTCGCTTAAGCTAGAGTTAAGAATAATTGGCAAAGCCCGCCCCAATATATGCTTTAAGCTGCGTTCCATTTTCGACGCTCTGGAAATGCCGCAGCCGACGCATTGAACGCATTGGCAGCTTACCCAGCTAATGTTCTCCCAGCAACCGGAGCTTCAAGAATGTATCCAGCATACCAGTTTAATTACAGTTTGCGCAAAGTTTGGAAAACATCTAATGCGGGAACTTTTTTCAATGTCTGTAGCTCTGTTTCCTTAATTTCGTTATTTGCGATAAAATCTATTTTTGCCTAATCTATGTAATTTGCCTTACTATTTATGTTTACTAAATATCACCGTATAACGTTGGGGATAAATTAGGGGAAAGGCATATTTGGAGCAAAAAAGTTACACAACATTTGCATTACACTACAGTTAGGTTTTTGGACCATACCTTCGCTAACACACTGTACTTAACCATGGAAATGTTTTAATTTTACATGAATCATTAATCGGTATTAACAGGAAGGTTTATTACGGAAACAGGTATTATTTGGCATAATTGGAACAAAAATGGTAGACGACATTTGGTTGTACGGCTAACAAAAAAATTTCCTTACAATCCATTAAAAACACGTAACGGTTAGCAAGTTTTTTCAAGAGATTACTAGTTACTGTGTAATTCGTCCCGTGTTTCATAGTATTTGTGCGGCGACCAATTGCTTGTTTGCATTTCATTAGCTGACATTGATTTATGTGATCAGGTAGAATTAGCATCGCTGCGCAACATACCCCCGGTTATACATCATGAGTTAAACTCATTTATTTAATAATTTATTTAAATACTAGCTGTGGTACCCGGCTCCGCTCGGGTTAGTGTCGGCTAAATTATTTCATGGATAAAGTAGCTCACATGGCTGATCCATAATAGGGTCAAACTGGTCCAGGACAATGTATCCATCTACCAAATTTAATCAAGATCGTTCGAGATGAAATATCATGATTTAATGAGAAACATTCAATAATTCCCATTTAGAGCTTCGTTGACATTTGGTGGCTATTTAAAAAAAAAAGCATTTGCCGCCAGAACCTTTCTGCACTTGCACTGCAACATTGTTTACCTAGTAAGTAAGTAACGTGTAATGTAGGTAAGTTTTGCGTGGACTCCAACCCACAGCTAGCCTCAACATCGATAACAGTAACCCATCTCGAACCTGACTGCTCCCAGAGATCCTATACATTGATAAAATACGCACATAAATCGGGTTATTGGTTCGCAAGTTATAAGAATTTAACACTCTCTACTCACCCTTCTGGTAATGAAGCGTTATATTATGTAGCCTATAAGTTTTGAGTAGAATCAGGCTAGACGTAGATACAATCCGCATCTAAATCGAGTAATTGGTTCTCAAGGATTTTACCAAGTAGTCCTAAAGTTGCGGGAAATACCAAGCTGTACCCGCCCCCCCCCCCCCCCCCCTCCCCGCACCCGCCCCCGTCGGACCGCCCGGTCCGCCCCCGGCCCCGCTCCTCCCGGTGTGAAGTAGCGCTACCGGCATCGTTTTCGCAGCCCCGTGTAAGTTCTAAAGCCCATGGGCACAATATCTTTATAAATTGTAGCCTATGTGTTATTCTAATGTATAAGCTATATTATTGTAAAGTTTCATTAGAATCCATTCAGTAGTTTTTACGTGAAAGAGTAACAAACATCCATCCATCCATCCATCCATCCATCCATCCATCCATTATTACAAACTTTCCCCTTTATACTATTTATTAGATTTTATGCTTCATTAACAGCTTGCGAATGCGATTCTAAGCTCATTCATAAACCATCAATCCAATAATTTTTTTTTGCCATTGATGTAGCCATTTTGAAATATAAATAACTGTTGTTTTACTAATGCTCTTATGAAATTGAACGCAATTGGTTTTAATTATGCCATTCGATAAAAACTGTTTTACGCCCGGTTCCACCACCTCCAGTTACAAAAATCCCAAAGTTATCTTTCAGTTACATCATACAAAAATGCAATGTAACCGAAAGTTAACTATCGGATTTCAGGTAGCTGGAGGTGGTGAAATCAGGGGTTAGTGAATTAGATTATGGCAGCTATCATTCTACGCCACAGAAAATAATTAATTAACTTAATGGAAAATTCAATTAGGTTTTTTTTTATATAACTGAACATGCATGGCTAATACCAAACTAACCGTCACATATTAGCCTAACACACCACATTGGAACGAGGTGCCATGCCAGGACCTTCCTTATATTGCTCGGCTACATTGAACTAACAATTTTCATTGCTCCTTTGACCATCGTTCATTTAATGCGATGGTACAAACCTGGGCGGGACGCGTAATAATTACGGGGACCTACAGTTTTACGTGAAATTCGAACCACGGCCAGCCTCAACGGTTGAAAATGGTCACCCATCCAAAACCGAACCGCGCTCAGAGGTGCTTCACCAAGCTTATCGAATCGCAAAGCGTTGCGCCACTAGTCTACCTAACGACGAAGTTAAGTTAAGTTATCAAGGTAAGTAACTTATTCATCAAAGAAAACAATGTACAAATCAAACATGATATAAGACGTAGCATTAATAAAGTAATCTGAATTATTGGTAATATTATTTTATTATTAAGAAGTATTACATAAATAAGGTTTATTATGTCAAGTGTGCCAGTTCAGCAAACCGAACACGAACCTTGCACCAGTCGGAGGAAGTTAAAGTGCGGATTTGAATCTCTACAACTTGAAATTTCCATGCAAATTGTCTTAGGGAAGCTGTCTCGCCCGCTACCGGCTGCGATCTCAACACAGCCTGCCTTAATGTCCGCTATTATGGAGGATGTGAAAATTATGTGTCAACTATACAGATGAGTGAGTATAGAATACGTTTGTTTCGGGATGTTAACTGGGGGTTCACAAACGTGTGTTGTTCTCTTTCATAGGATACAAGGAAGTTTTGTTTATTTCCTTCATAATAACTCTATATATTAATTTGAGTTTCAGCGACATCTACATTTTAAGCATTGCAATCAGATTTTGAAAATAATCTGAAAAAGTATTGGTCGTGACATTCGTCGGAAGCAGGACTTGAACCTGCGAACAGATTATTTTCAAAATCTGATTACAATGCTTAAAATGTAGATGTCGCTGAAACTCAAATTAATGAGATAACGGTAATGTCGTATCCATTAAATACATAAAATTATCACTCTATATATTTTTCATCAGAGACACAAAATTAAAATAATTTGACATTGAAAAACCGGCCAAGTGCGAGTCGGACTCGCACACGAAGGGTTCCGTATCATCAACACCAAAAAATCACGTTTTTTGGATGGGGCCCCCCTTTAATTATTTTTTTTTTTTAATATTACCTATTTGTTGTTATAGCGGCAAAATAAATACACACTCTGTGAAATTTTCAGCTGCCTACCTATTACAGTTCCTGAGATACAGCCCTGTGACAGACGGACAGACGGACGGACGGACGGACGGACGGACAGCGGAGGCTTAGTAATAGGGTTCCGTTTTCACCCTTTGGGTACGGAACCCTAAAAATGGTATCGTATGTCTGTCCGGCGTCTTTGAGTTCTCCTCTACAGGTCGCATTTCTCAACCGATTCTCGTAAAATTTGTAAGCAGGTTCGATACTTAAATGGACTTTTTGTCGATTCGGTTTTGGAAGCTTTTTCAAGGATTCATTTCGAATAATGCTCATAAATGTCACAACACGTTTGTACACAAGACCTACAGTGTTATGTACTTTATACAGCGTGATAAATACAAGAAAAAGAATCATGTTTTATTTTAAGGTTTGCAGGTAGCATTTATTCAGTTTTAAACTATGAAAAGACGTACTCGCTAGGTCTACACCTCAGAGAATCACTAGTTTTATGTAACGGTGCGACTAAAAAAAATTGTTACGACTAAAGTTGAATGTATGTTCTTGGGATGTACGGTGTGAATTCGCATGCATTTATTGTGCGGCAACGCCATTTATATCTTAGGTTTTCCTAATCCCTTCCTAATCCCTTAGGGTCTCTTCCATCGAGTACTGATTAAATTAATCCGTAAATTAAAGGGCCTTTCTTACCATAGTGCAATCAATATCAGTACAAGATAATCAGCACTATAGTAATAAAATAAATCTGCACTTGGTTAAAATCAAGCTAAGCCTGGTTTTTACCAAATGCCAAGTATCTTGCACTGGAATTGATTGCAGGCTGCTAAGAAAGACCATTGATATATGGCGATTAAGCTAATCAGCAGTAGGTGAAAAAGGCCCGTTGTAGCTTTTTATAATCATGGTCACCATGCGATTGGTATTGAGGGGTGAGCAGTGTTTTAGCCAATATGTAAATTTTCACAAAGCAGTAATTACGCAGATGCTACTAAATTTAAATGTAGACCATTCATAAATATAAAACGAATTATTTTATATTTGTCAGATAATGAGGCTGTGCCATCTAGATTTCGCTGCAAATTGCTTCGAATCAAAATTCATGGATTTTATATTCACAATGACACATCAAACACGTTTTTTATGGTGCAATAAATATTACGCACCGTACGTAACCATGCATTTTGCAACCAAAACAGTATTAGAATTACAGGTACAATGGTTTTCTTGAAATATAAATTACAAAAATCATAACCCCAGATGGAACTATAAAAAACCGGCCAAGTGCGAGTCGGACTCGCACACGAAGGGTTCCGTACCATCGTAAATATTTAACACAAAAAATCACGTTTTTTGTATGGGGGCCCCCTTTAATTTTTTTTATTTTTAAATTTTACCTATTTGTTGTTATAGCGGCAAAATAAATACACACTCTGTGAAAATTTCAGCTTTCTATCTATTACGGTTACTGAGATACAGCCCTGTGACGGACAGACGGGCGGACGGACGGACGGACGGACGGACGGACGGACGGACGGACGGACGGACAGCTGAGGCTTAGTAATAGGGTTCCGTTTTCACCCTTTGGGTACGGAACCCTAAAAAGCGCCATCTAAAGGCACAAAACTTCGGAGCGCGAGTCAGCAGCCCTTCCTATCTCGCGCACATCGAATTAAACGAAAACATTCACAACATAGCGGCTTAACCTCCATCCAAAGAACTCTTGAAATAATCCGAATTCCTCAACGCGTGTTTCGGTAACATTACCCCGAACTATTCCGGCATCTCCGGAGCCCTAACCTGCCCTAAGCGGGAGGCCAAAGGTTAGATGCCTCCGGGCTTATAATCTTAGCTAGGTAACTTAGAAGTTGGGTCGCCACTTATGTTAACTAGTTTACATTAGTTAACTTACCCCTCAGCCGGGTCTTATCCTTGTCGTTAGTGGGGTAACGAAGCTGCGGCTTTGTCCAATCATACGTTAACATACGTATTTACGTATGAATTTACGTTTGATTGAACAAAGGCGTAGCCAGCGATTATTTCTCACTTCCAACCGTATGGTGGTATGCCTTAGGTTAGGTTAGGTTGGTTAGTTTAGACACCGACTGTCGTGATATTAGGCCGACACGCCTCATGGGTAGGTGCCTTGCCAGGACCTTTGCACGGCTACATTGAAATGGAAGGAAAACACGGACGATTTCCATTGCTACTTCGAGCATCCTTAATTAAGGTGGCCCATTCCGCTCATCTCCCCATACAAAAGGGGAAAAAGATCACGCCCATATGTCTTGTCAGAGATCCCAAATTTTGCTCAAAATAGCTTTATTTGATTGAAGTAGATGTCTGATGACCATTGGCATTGTAAAATTGTGTTTGGTTTCTAAGTTATAAGGTCCGAAAGTTCGAATTTTTCACGCGTTTTATACAATAACTTTGGAGGTGGATTACGCAATGATAAAGTAAGAACATCTTAAAAAGATTAGTCATCAGACATAGGTTGTTTAATCAAGATTAATAATCTGTTTGGTTTTTGTTAGATTTTTGACTACAGCGGTCGTGGTTTACTTTTAGCTATAAGTCGTTTTGTAATTAAATGTTTCGGAAATCTTATCAAATCATACACTATGCACATTGTCTTTTTTGTGGACATGTTGCATCTTCCTCATCACGGAGCCTGTTTTTTTCTTTTAAACAGAGAAGGTCCCAGAGCGCAACAGCACGGTTTTGTATCGTGCCCGCGAATGAGATCGTCCCGCCGGGTTGGGCCACCTTAAATGCAATGGTACCAATCCGGGCGGGATTAATCCTACCACCTAGTAGCCACTAGGCTACGAGCCGCTCAATGGGCGGAGTCTCGAAAAACGGCACCATGGCACTACTCCTTCTCTTTATTGTCTGTGGGGGCAACAGAATTATATATTTTATTGATATCTTCATCCCTAATCGGTTTTCATATATCCGATAATAAACGATCGTAACGAGCCATAACTAGAACATTCAATATTGTGGGATGTAGCTATTAACGAGTAAGGAAGGATAGAGTAGCGACCGAGTATCATTCGTGTAGCGGAAGCATAGTCACTTTATAGTGATAACATGTAAACAGTGGAGTAGCGTGGATTAATCTAGACTTGGGCGAATTCGTACCAGCTAGGCCCATTTGTTTCAGTATCAATTCCCTAAATCAATACAGAGATCAAAAAAGTAAACACAAGACACATTCATAAGTGCGCGAGGAATAAGTAGTAAAATTTTACCTCCGTGATCAAATATTTTACAAAAATACTGCTCTCCGGCTCTTTGCTTTGTCAAATTCATGTGCCACATAGCTTATTTTCCGCGTCGCCAAAATCGGCACTAAACGGTCGCCATCTTGTACGTTCATCTTTACGGCTACGGGGATGTGTTGCCATAATAACAATGCAAGTTACCCACTGCTTATTTATTTTAGGCTGAGGTATTTTTGTTAGGTAATTATTTGTTTGTGAAGATATGTTTGCGGTTTAGGTTAGCCATACATCCATACATACATACCTTTACGCCGTTTTCCCGGAAGGGTAGTAGTAATAGTGGTTTGATGCCATCGCGAGTTGTACTCGAAAACTCCTTCTTAGAAAATAACGAAATAAAAAAAATCTGTATAAAGTCTAATCTAAATTGGATGGCAAAAAATATCCCTAGAAAGAATTATAACCTCCGGGATTGACTTTGGGGTTTATTTCTTTAATAGAATTCATGAAAACAAAACTAGCGGAAGTAAGTTACCCGATTTCTACAACCCCCATTTTATTTATTAAAAATGATGAAAGATCTAATTGAGTTATATTTTGAACAATATTATTGTTATATATTATTTACCTATAATATTAATTTTCATTTCCTCAATTTTTTTTCTTACAGCAGGCTGTTAATATTTTCGTTGTTGTTTTATAGTTGTTTTTTAGGGTTCCGTACCCAAAGGGTGAAAACGGAACCCTATTACTAAGCCTCCGTTGTCCATCCATCCGTCCGTCCGTCCGTCCGTCCGTCCGTCCGTTTTGGTATAGTCGTATCTATCAAATTCGCAAAGTCAGTGTGGACTGCACGATCTCTGGTTAGTGATCATTTTAATATTAAATTACATTCGTCCTAATTTTCGTCTGAAGAAGAAAGAATATAGAACTGTGATTCATAGTTCGTGTTTGTGCTGAGTTTGACTGATACGGTCAAAATCAAATACCGAAACGGTCACGTGTCCGTTTTACTCGAACTCGTAATTGTGAGCAAAATTACTCGGTACGTCCCCTGAAGTTCTTGAGTTCCAATAAAACGTAAGTACTCGTAAGAAGTTCACACGACGCAATTCATGGATTTTCGTGAGTGCAACGAACTTTCGATGCTGCGCGTCTCGAATTCGCAATCGAACTAATTACCACTATCACAACGTGGCCACTCTGCCGCTATTCCGGGGAATATCGGCGGACGGGAGGAGCGATCGAAACTTATTCGTAGCAATGAATTAGCCTAAAATGTCTAACTGAAGTTGGTTCGCTTACGAACTCGGGACGCGCAACATCAAATGTTGTTTAGACGAAATAATATTATGTGAGATTCTTACGTGTCATTAGTTAGTTGAGCATCTCGTAGCCTAGTGGCGCGGGGACTTGGCTAGTATACCAGAGGTCTGGATTCAAATCCTCGCCTCGTTCACGCACCACTTTCTGTCTCATTCTGAGTTGGATAAGTGCATTTCGTCACGAATGCGAGCTGCTCCATGGTTCGGAATCCATGTAAACCTGTAGGTTTCTTCTTCCCCTTCCTTTACTAGGGTTTAAGTCCGCCCGGGGTTGGTACCATCGCATTGGATGAAAAGATGGTCGAAGCGGGCTTCACCAGGGCTTTATACACCCGACATAGGTTGTTAAGTTGACGACGGCTTTTTACACTACATAATACTTGTAAGATTATACATATTATTGTATTATTCTTGGTTAAGTAAGTTCTATTTCTAATCCATTTGCATTGAGGGTGTCTGTTCCTTTTGTTTCTGTTATCTGCCTTAAGGTGGCCCAACCCGCTCATCTCCCCATACAAAAGGGGAAAGAAGATCACGCCCATATTTCTTGTCAGAGATCCAAAATTTTGCTCAAAATAGCTTTATTTGATCGAACTAGATGTCTGATGACCATTGGCATTGTAAAATTATGTTTGGTTTATAAGTTATAAGGTCCGAAAGTTCGAATTTTTCGCGCGTTTTATACGATAACTTTGGAGGTGGATTACGCTATGATAAAGTAAGAACATCGTAAAAAGATTAGTCATCAGACTTGATTAAATAAGCTTATTTAATCAAGATTTATGATCTATTTGGTTTTTGTTAGATTTTTGACTACAGCCGTCGTGGTTTACTTTTAGCTATAAGTCGTTTTGAAATTAAAATTTTCGTAAATCTTACCAAATCATACACTATGCACATTGTCTTTTTTGTGGACATGTTGCATCTTCCTCATCACGGAGCCTGTCTTATTCTTTGAAACAGAGAAGGTCCCAGAGCGCAACAGCACGGTTTTGTACCGTGCCCGCGAATGAGTTAGGCCCGCCGGGTTGGGCCGCCTTAAACTGTTCTTCCAAAAATTGTTTGGCAGTAGCATTTAGATCTAAGTATGTATTTAATTACTGTGAACGGAAAACTTGTAAAGATTGTTTGCGGATTCTTCTTTACAGAGTTGTTCGAATCCACGGATCATTCAGTTTTTGACGTAACTCAGTGTACTTTGACTACCAAAAAGCAATAAGACCTCGAGAAAATCAGTATTAACCGAACTGACTCGCCGTTTTTGTATGGCAAAGTTGCTAACCCGCATAGGAACGAGTTTCGGTCCATACTTACCACTCCAGTCCTTACTTACTCGAAGCTCTGCATGGTATGTTCACTACGAAGGTCTAGCCTGGGCCTATTTGCCACATTCATTAATCATGCTCCCAAGAAGACAGCCCTCGAGTGTGATAAATAATGTGTTTTGACAAGTAACAAATTGTGCTTAGAAGATTGCACGCTTCTCTACGTTGTTACCTATGTGCACATTGGAGGTGATTTGCTTCGTACACGGGTAGTAACTAAGTGTTGCATTATTAGATTCATTTTAATTTTGATTCCTTCAAAAAATATTTATCTTAAATATAATTAGGATTTGAGATTATCCAACAGTATTATTACTACAGTAGTATAGTCAGCCTTATTAAAGGATACACTTCTGGTTGAAGGAAAAGGTGAACAGTCAAAATACTTTGATTTTACCCAAGAATTATAGGACTGACTAAACATATAAATAACCGAGAATGTGTACTATTTATTGTGTAAATAAAAAACTAGAAGAATTATAAGGTAGTTTGTATAATATATATGTATAAATAAGGTAGGTAACACAATTTATTTCATTTAGAACTTTGGTTGACTGTGCATAGACAGGGCAATGTGCCATGAATGTTAGACAAGAATAATGTGGCTTTCGATCGGTGAAATAATTTAGAAAACGGGTCAGTAGTTTTAAAGATTACACTGTACAAACAAACGAAAAAACAAACAAACCTCTTTATAAAATAGTGTACATGTAGAACAAATAAATATTTTAATTATATTCGTTAGTTGCATGCAATCCAACCCAGAAGCACCACACTGACCTCGATAATTCGCAATGCTCATTCATTCCCCTATGCATAGTCCTGACACCATAAAGCCGGCTCGAATACGCCGCTAGACTTTACGAGCCACATAAAGTATCTCTATGAATAGGAATGCCTGAATCGGGGGGGAATCGGCGTGTTGCCACAATAGAGACAGGAACACTCGACCAATTATCTGCCAATCTCAGAGCGGATGTCAAATATTCCACCAATAACGGTACAGATGTAAGGACATAAACAGTTCCTTTCGTTAGATTTGATGACGCGACGTTTCGCCGTTCGATATTTGAGATCAAGCAACCCTGGGCGCGGCTGGTTTTTGGATGGGTGACAGTTTCGAAATGGACAGTTAAATCGGTACTTACTACTATAGGTACTTATGGTACTTACGGTACTTACTTACTACTACTACAGTACTTACTACTTCTCGTCTGGGTTGTCTCTGGAATGAAAATTGCCCGTACTTTCCATACAGTTCAATGTAGTTGTGCAATGTAAGGAAGGTCCTGGCATTGCACCTAGTTCCCATGTAGTGTGTTGGGCTAATATTATGACAGCCAGTTCCATTAGAAAAGGTTACAGTGGGTTCTTGCCGACTAAGACCGGTTCCATCTAGTTCCAGCCGACTGAGATCAGTTGCATCTAATTTTAGCCGGCTAGAGCTACATGATGCAATAGTAGCAGCGAAAATGATTAACAATGATTTAAAAAAGTATATAGATTTTTTTTTATTCTCTTAGTGTGTCACAAGTGAAGAAATTTCGCATAGTTAACAATGACACGCCCTTGGCATGTAAACACTTTGAACTTGACTGATTTTTCTTTTTTAAATGAACCTTTTTAAAGAATGATTTATTCATAAGCAAACATATTAATAACTAGCTGAGGTACTCGGCTGCACTCAGACTAATGTCATTTTGGACTGATGTCGCGCAGAATTATTTCCGGGACATTTTATGAGTTCCCCATTCCTTCCCCCCTTTTATCCCCTATTTCCAGCAGAGGATTTACACTTTGGTCGCCAGTAGGCTATTAAAATTTTGCCGCCCATACTGAACTCTACAATTCGATACCCTAGTTCACAATCATGTAAGGTAATTAGGTTCCATTTATTCGTAAATTAACTTGTAATTTGTACTATCGTCCCAATTACATAACCTTTTCCCCGTAATTAGGATGATTGTAATCTTTTTTTTTTATGCGACCTGATATGGATGGCTAATACCACACAACTACCGTTATGATATTAGCCCATTTCCATTCATTCCCCGAAGGAATTAGGTGCCATGCCAGGACCTTCCCTTTATGAGCACGGCTACATTGAACTGGATGGAAAACACGGACAATTTTTCATTGCCGCTTCGACCATCTTTTCATCCAATGCGATGGTACCAGCCCGGGCGGGCCACCTAGTAGGAGAAGGGGACCTACAGTTTTACATGGATTCCGAACCATGGAGCAGCTCGCATTCGTGACGAAATGCACTTATCGAACTCTGAAAGAGAAATACAGTGGTGCAAGTTGGTACTGAACCCGGGCCGGTACGCTAGGCCAGTCCCCGCGCCACTAGGCTACGAGCCGCTCATCTAGAAGATCTATGTTCTGTTCCTAGATTATTTTTAGAAACTAACGATTTAGTTCACGTTGCACAAGACACTCGTATACGCATTTTATTATACATAATTTTTTTGCCTTATTTTGCTCAAAGGTCGGAATAATGTTGTCCCTTAATCTGCCGCCCTAAAATCTGCCGCCCCAGGCTCCAGCCTACTAAGCCTGCTGGTAAATCCGCCACTGCCTATTTCACCACCTTTGTGTCTAATTTTTACCAGAAAGGGTTACATATGTCCTTCTCCATGGTCCTAATTATCTCTTTACAGAAATCCATCAAAATTGGTTTAGGGTTTAGGCGTACAAATGCAATAAACAGACAGAGTTTTATGGCATATTTTTTGCTAAATTGTTTGTTCGTTAAAGCAAATTTAAATCCATGATACACTTATAAAAGTTTAGAGGATGGGCAGACGAACAAACAAAAGGACATACTTTACGATATTATGAGAGTCAGCTTATAACTAACTCGTAACCCTAAAAGTGCACACGCGATGCTCGCGTATTATTATTGATTTGAGTGCCTCTAATTTTATTTAATAATTTTTTTAACTAAACTAATCAACTACACTAAACTCGATCCAATATTGATTGAAACTATTTCAATAAATATTTTATATTTTGAACGGCGATATTACAAATTAAATTTTGTTCGTACAAGTAAAAATCGAAATTGAATTCGATATTCTATGTAAGCTACTCAGAAGCCTTGGAGCATGAACTTTGCGAGCACAAAGGTATTATGTACTTTGCATCTATAGGTCTTATGTACATGGACTCGCTGAATATGGAAAACATGTAACAATGAAAAATCCTTTTCGCCATCGCGGAAATATTGTGAAAGCCTCTTCAGATCCTACGAGTAAGCTTGTGATCCTGCTGCTGCGTGTATGGGTGGGCAGTGCCGCGCGGGTGTGCGTAGTTATCCAATAGTATTCTATTAGTGAGTTCATATTTCAACGGTGGAGGCGTCGACAACGTATTGCTCTCTGGGGAGAAGCGTCTTTTCGCAGACTATAATGTAGTAAACTCTGTATTATCAGAAAAAACAAAGAGAAAAAAAAATATGTTTAGTTTACCTAACGGCTGTAAGGGAAGATCCTACAGCCTGATGAAAACCTTAAAGTTTTCTATAGCCGGGGTCTGTCAGTGCTATGGCAGATCGAATTTTATTTCCGGTAGGAAGATGTCTGTACCTGTGACAACAAATATAGGAGAGAGTTTTGAAAGCCTTTCGAGAAACAGTCTTATGCCTGTCGACTTAAGGTGGCCCAACCCGGCGGGCCTAACTCATTCGCGGGCACGGTACAAAACCGTGCTGTTGCGCTCTGGGACCTTCTCTGTTTCAAAGAATAAGACAGGCTCCGTGATGAGGAAGATGCAACATGTCCACAAAAAACACAATGTGCATAGTGTATGATTTGGTAAGATTTACGAAAATTTTAATTTAAAAACGACTTATAGCTAAAAGTAAACCACGACCGCTGTAGTAAAAAATCGAACAAAAACCAAATACATTATAAATCTGGATTAAATAAACTATGTCTGATGACTAATCTTTTCAGATGTTCTTACTTTATCATTGCGTAATCCACCTCCAAAGTTATTGTATAAAACGCGCGAAAAATGCGAACTTTCGGACCTTATAACTTAGATACCAAACACAATTTTACAATGCCAATGGTCATCAGACATCTAGTTCGATCAAATAAAGCTATTTTGAGCAAAATTTTGGATCTTTGACAAGAAATATGGGCGTGATCTTCTTTCTCCTTTTGTATGGGGAGATGAGCGGGATGGGCCACCTTAAGTGCCACGTGTTTTGCAGTCTCAAATCGGCAATGCTGGCTGGTTAGGCTTGAGAGTTTGTGAGTGTTTGAAACAGCGAAGTGTCGGCATCGGCGCACGGAGGAGCCAGCCAACAGCCAACAGATGCCGAACAGTAAGCGCCGAGAGTAGTGAGAAGCCCTAGTTCAAGTTGGATCTAGTAGGCTAAGAGGATAATGCGGTGATCAAGTTGCATACAGTGGCTCGTGCTTGTTCCTCAGTCAAATTGAGAAACGTTTTTCTGAAAATGTGTACATTAAATAAATGAACTGAGAGCTCAGTGTGTACATTTTAGTTTTTTTTGTTAACCTGACTTGTATCCATGATTAATGCCTTTTTGTATATATTATCCTACACAAAACATGTAAAATCACCAAAAAAATCACCTCTCCCTTTAATTATAATCCTATCAAAATCAGAATGGTATAATTTTGAAATTATCTAAATTCTCCAGGGTATTTTTTTAATTTTTTCAACAAAAAGTCCTGAAAGAAACAATAAAAATTGGCATTTTGTTTTAAATATCAAAAAAGCCATCTCAGTAACGCATCTATTTATATTTTTTCCATTTCTCTATGTTCATAATTAAGGATGCTCTTTTCCTGTCACACTTTTCTTGAAAACGGTTGCTTAACGATCTAAAAAGCAGGTTTTATGCTAAAAAGGTTGAGCTGTAATTAAATGACGAACACTTGAACATCCTAACTTTCCTATTCAAAATATTAACAGGATTATTCTGAAAATGTTAAAGGTTCTACGAGCAAGAGACCGGACTCCGGTTATTAGGGCGGCTCACAGCGGATCGATTTTCATGAATACGGCCCTGGGTGAAAGTGTTGCCCTTTAAATCTCTCCCCCCCTTTCGGGGGTATGGAAGGAGATCATGGCATACTTACTATTTTACCAACCGCTTGTGGATTTGCACTGGAGTAGACCAAACAACAAAAATGTGATGGAATTGAACGAACCTCGGCAACGATTGTAAGTGATCTGACGTTTAAATTCAAGCGATTGATCTTGTTTCTAAAAGTAATATATCCATATATAAAATGTTTGTTTGGATTTGAATGTATTCGTGTGTTACCTATGGACTCCAAAACGGCTGGACCGATTCTAATGCAATTTTCAGGCAATTCTCAGATGAGCCCAGCGGGTAATCACACAGGATGGAAGTTTAGAAGCTCCGCTCAGGTGAATGTTTGGAAGTTTAATAGTTCCGCTCAGATGAATGTCCAAAATGAAAAAAAGGCGGCCGATTTTGATGCAATTTTCAGACAGTTTTCAGATTATGAACCTTTTTTACCTTTTAAAGCCATTTTTTCTGTTATCTTTCTATTTAGAAGAATGAAATAAATGAAGAACAAATATTGTTTTAATATTTTGTAAATCAAATTGTAACTAAATTAGGATCGAACGGATTTGTATTTCTACATATCCGTTCATGTATTGTATTATTCTAAATGGTATTAGCTGATTACATATATTATGTCTTATCCTTATGTGTTAGGAATAACGGAAGATCAGCGCTGCAGCGCTTTCATCGCGAGGGAGTTGTACGTTAGCTGAGTTGGCTCCCTTTTCCTCTTAGTTCTAAGTTACGAGTACTGTATACAAAACTGTTTACATGAGAAAATTAACGTTTATTCTATTCTTTTCTATTCTATTGTACCGACAATATAAACGTTAGTTGTTTACGCGGAACCCTAAAATGTCGTGAGTGTGCGGCCAATAGATAAGCCAAAATAGTAGGCGTAGGCCGCGGAAAATTGCCAGAAATATATCGCGGAAACGGCGAAAGGAATGGGGGAAGGGAATCGGTTATGGCTTGTTCAGGGAATATTAAGGCTTTATGTTTCTTTTCAATCCATGGCCAAGTGGGCTTGGTGAAGATGTTCCGATGGGGGAAGATGGAAATTGAGGTCAAACGGCAAGCGATATTGCTGTTGACATATTTTGTGTTTTATGTGTATTGTTTATTTTTATTTTTAGTGACTGTAGCGTAGGGATAACTGAATATTAAATTTAATCTTCAGGGGGGTCATTCAGGTAGGAATGAGTTCTGAGAATGCGCCGAACTCGAACTCACTCTCACCTGAATGGGCCCGCTGGATCTGATAACTGAGAACGCTGAAATATTATTAGATTGATTTCTTTTGATAATTCTGTTTAAGGATCTGATCTTCTGTTCTCTATCATGTTCACTAAATTGTCAATGGTGTGAAAGGGTAGGGGTACTGATTCATGATGTTTTCATAATAATGTATAAAAAAAATAGCACGGCTAATGAGATATACATGAATAGATAATGTAATATGTAATAGATAGGCAGCTAAAATTTTCACAGAATATGTATTAATTTAGCCGCTATAAAGTTAAATTTAAAAGTATTGAAAATTAAAGGGTAAATGGAGGCCCCATACAAAAACTTGTGTTAAATCTTGTACGATGGTACGGAACCCGGAACCCGGAAGGAAAAACCGGCCGAGTGCGAGCACGTCTCGCACTCGGCCGGTTTTTGCTTAAAGTTTTTTTGGATTTCTGCACTTATATCAATGTTGAGTGGACTAATTAAGAGTTGATGTCAAGAATAAAATAGAACTTAAAAATGTTTTTTATTTTTTTTGTATGAAGAAATGGTTAAGGTATTTTTTTTCTTACCATAAACTCTAAATATGTGCCCTGGACACTGTCTTGAAAATTTTAGTTACCTTCAAGGAAAAAAAGATTTCGGACTTTGACCAACATCGGGCTTTAACTGTATCATATACATATTGCAGCTAAATATTAATAATTAAAAACTTTTTTTTATTAATTATTCGATTTTTAAATGATTTGTTTTTTTTAAATTAAAAAAATAATTTAGGTGTTTGGAGTAAGGATACATAATTATTTGTCAAAAACTTGGGTTCTAAATGAAAAGAATGTTCAGGCGATTACCGATCTGGAATATATTTTCGACAGAGGGTCGGACTGGCTATACAGCGAGGAAATGCAGCGAGCGTAATGGCGTCTACAAAATTGCTTTGTAGAGAAAAATTGGATGAAATCTTTTACATTTTGTAAGTTTAATTATCTCATTAATTAATAAATGTTCATGTGCATTTAAAAAATAAATAAAGACTAAAATAGTATAAGTAACCATATCCATAAAAACACATATATGTACATTTAGATATGTGCGTTTGTAGGCATTGTATTATATTATTAAAAACAAATACAAACTAATGGACCATGCAAGAAGCGTGATTTGTTTTAGTTTAATTTATACAGTGGTACGAAACAATTAATTAAATAAGGGGTTTAATAAGTTCTAAACGCTTAAAAATGTCAGAGTTAATGTCTTTGGTATTATGATTTGATTATTAAATCTCCGGGTCCACTGCCTCTTTTTCTGAAAAAGTTTAGCGAGAGTAACTCAGAATGAAACAGACTTGGGCCTACAGAACAATTTTGACGTTCCTGCAATCGTATTATGTGCGTCCCAAGTTGCAAAATGTTCGTGCTCGCCCTACAAGGACACGGATATCCACCCACCGTCATGATATAAGCCCAACACAGACTATTGCCATTTGGTATTAAGTTTTTCGTTTTGCCAGTGTTTTGTTTTAAACGAGCAAAAACTTTTTTTTTCATTTTCTTTTCATATTCCCGAAGGAACCAGGTGCCATGCTAGGACGTTCCTGTTATGAGCATGAAAACATTGACAATTGCATTGCCGCTTCGACCACCTTTTAACCAACCGGATAGTACCAATCAACGAACGGGACGGGCAATTTGAACCCAGACCTTTGGATTGCAGCGAAGCATTATTATAAATTTATTTATAAGGAAACTATGGGCCTAATTTACCTACGAGGTTGCGCTGACCAGCAGGTCTATTCCTGGCATTCAGTAATCAGGAATCAGGAATCCTGAGTCTAGAAAACCGCTTTTGTAGCGATGTTCAAAGCGAGTTATTCCACAGAAAACCTTGATTGATTAAAAAATATATACACCGGAATATTTTCGTCAAAAAAATCGCTTAGAAAACCGCCACAAAATCGACTCAGGATACCTGATTACTGAATGCCAGGAATAGATCTGCAGGGGCGGAGAGCGAGCGACGATCGAGGCGATTAGTGCCAACGGCGCAGGGGGCGATTGAGGTCGCCGCTAGCCATTGAAACAACCCCTATTACACCGTTGGATACCTGAATCCTGCATTCCTTGAACTGCTTGACACTGCCATCATCAGCTGCTTCTTTCTGCTTGTAGTCACGCCACCGTAGTCATAGTTGTAGTCAAGCCATATCATTCGGTAGTGCTTTTATCCATGGGTGAGGGTCTCATTATTGTGGATTAAAGGGATATAGGTAAGAATAGGGTTTCATCTTTATGGGCGACGCCCAAAAAATTTTTTGCTGCAAAAACGTGCAATACGTATTATTTGCAAGTCCGCTTGGGATGAACACTGCACACCACTGTTTAAGAAGTTTAATATGCTAACCATGTATGACGCGTACGTTAAGAAAGTGGCGCTGTTTGCGAGGTGCAACACATCGGAATACAAAACACGCACGCATTCGTACTCCACGAGGCATAAACACTTATTGCAAACACCAAGCCACAACACTACGAAATTCCAAAAAGGCCTAAAATGCAAAGGTGCCATGATTTATAATAAATTGCCTTCTGAGATACAAAACATAGCAGTGACCAAATATTTAATGGAAAGTTACATTCATGGCTCCTAAGCAAAACCTTTTACAATTTAAACTTTTTCCAAGACTAAGTAATGCGATTTTAATTTGACAAATGTGAATTTATAAGATAACTAGCAGCCCGTTCCGGCTTTGCACGGGCATAATATAATTTAAAAAATATTATCTTGACACAATGATACACAAATAAACCCTTATTACGTAGAGTTCCTAAAAAAAGAGCATATACCTACATTTAAATATTTGAAATAAAAATAACAAATTTTGTGAATATATTTTTTTTGTATTTTTTACTTTTATGTATTTTTCATACTATTAATTATTGTAAAAAGGTCATAACCACAAAACAAAAGCCATTAAATAAATAATTTATTGAGTTAAAGCCAGGGAGTAAACACTATATGATGTTACATATGTTCTTAGATTTACACCGTCGCTGTACATAATGTTTTGAAAACTTACGGTTTTCCGGTGTGCAATGCCGTGCTTGGCCGACATGTTTCGCTTCCCACGACGGAAGCATCGTCAGGGCCACTTCGTTGCCCCGGAGTTACGTCTGACAGCCCGGCTCGTCAAACGGTAAAACGAAACATGTCGGCCAAGCACGGCATTGCACACCGGAAAACCGTAAGTTTTCAAAACACTATATGATGTTGTTTTATTTTTCACTAAATAATTAGCTTAACTGTTATTATGATACTTTTTAGATTACCGCGGCCGTTAGACATGTTGAAAAATGTTACGGCTTTTGAGAATGTCTTTGGAGAATGTATCTTCCTGCCGCGTGATAAGCCGTAACATTTTTCAAACATGTTTAACTGTTATTAGCTACCTACAACTACTACTATAACCTACAACTAAAAAGTATTTAATCGAAAATCATAAAAAACTATTGAAGTCACTTATTTATTAGGATAACTAAATGTACAACATATATTAATGGGTCTAGTTCTGAAAAGAACTTTTCGAATCCGTAGTTACCTACTAAACTAATTATCATCAAGCGACAAAATATTATCAAGCGACAATTTCTTAAATTCCGCACACGGCTGCTGCGTAGGGAGCCGACTGATTCCCCTCCCGTACCTCTGAGTGACGCCTACAAACTCTAAAACGCATAGTTGGCCGAGCGGAGTTTTTTATAATTTTTAAACTTATGATATCTTTCGAATGAAATGTCCGAATCGAATAATTCAAAAAGTAATATAAAGTTATTGAAACAGTCTTAAATAATAATTTATTTATTTTGATAAGGATTAATATCTAGATACAAATAAAGAGCCTTTTCTAGCGGCGGTATTTAAATTTTTATTTTAAAATAAATGCACACTTATTGTGACATAACTATAATAGTTAGATGTATGCTGTCGCGACATTTTTTGTAGATAATAATGTGTTCTATAAAATTGTATTACATCATTTTGTTCTATCGTGAATAGTTTTCGCAGCGCACGCAATGTAAGGAACATTCTTGGTAATTTTTTTGCACCTTGGGTTACGTTATCGGAGTTTTGGTAAGGTTCCCTAATTTTTTTAAGATAAAACTTAGCCTATGTCCCTCGGAATTAGGTTAAATTAATAAATAACAAAAATAAAGGGGGACCCCATATAAAAAAACGTGAATTGGTGGTGTTAAATCTTGTACGATGGTACGGAACCCTTCGTGTGCGAGTCCGACTTGCACTTGGCCGGTTTTTAATTTGCCTACCGTAACTTGGTATCGGGATAAATAAACCCACGTTTCACACTTGACCCGGGCAGACCAACACGTTTGGCATCAGAGGGTTGGTATAATCTATAATGTGACCCAGTTTCAGCCATTTGCGTTATCGTTACCATTTTTGTCGTGACCTCCTAGACTATTATGGCATAAGTGTGTCCGCAAGTCTCATGTTTAGGTAATTCATTCGCGGTCACACCAAGTAATGACTCCTTAATAGAATAAATACTTTGTGGTCACTAGGGCACAGCACACAACAATTCTCAGTATACCTCTGGAGGAGAACACTTTGCTAGGGGTAAGATGCGATAGGATACCCAAGACATATAACCACAGATTACCAATATATACTGTCCTTCGGACAGATGCGACACTGAACCTAGAACCTTCAATCCATAAAGAACGAGTGACGTCAGGGGGGTTAAGACAAACAGCCAATCACGGCCTGTAATTTATGACATTTATTAATTTTAATTTTAAGACATTTATAACAATAGCATGTGATTGGTTCGTTTGTCTTGTCCTCCCAAGATGGCCGACTTCTATAACTGCAGCGTTCCGTAAAGGAGCTGTCAGCGGCGTGCATATAACTTTGACAAACTGTACACTATTTAACTCTCCGAGGGTCCGAAGGACTACTTGGGATTAAGAGAAGGAAGGGTATACACTGATGGCTCTAAAACCGAGTATGGTACGGGTGCTGGCTGTTTCTCAGCAGACGATATCAAAAGAACAGTTATGCTGGGCTCTGGAAACTCCATATTTCAGGCGGAGTGTGTAGGTCTGATCGAGGCAGCCGCGGCAATAAAACAGCGTGAAATGGTAGACTATACAATCAGAATACTAACCGACAGTGCTTCTGTTTTGAAGGCTCTTGCCAATCAAACATTCACTTCTGGACTAATTAAACAATGTCATGAGGCTTTACAGTCAGTCAGTCAGTCAGCGTGTTTGCGTCCACTGCTGGACATACGCCTCTCCAATTTTTCTCCAGTCCTCCCGGCCCTCAGCGGTACGGAACCACTGCTTTCCGCCGACGCACTTGATGTCGTCGTCCCACCTGGCGGGTGGTCAGTGCAGGACACGGTTACTCCAACGGTTGTCGTCTCTTCGGCTGACGTGACCAGCCCACTGCCATTTGAGCTTAGCCACCCGGTGTCCAATATCGACTACTTTGGTACGTCGGCGGATTGCCTCGTTACGCACCATATCCCGTAGCGATATTCCCAGCATGGCTCGCTCCATTGCTCGCTGGGCAACTTTTAACCTTTGGACAACGGCGAACGTCAGAGTCCACGTTTCACATCCGTACGTCATAACCGGGAGGACGCACTGGTCATATATTCGGGTCTTTAGATTTTGCGGGAGGTCAGACCTCAGAGCGAATTATAGCTTTTCGAAGGCAGCCCAACCCAGTTGAATCCGTCGCTCAACCTCCTTAGTCAGTCCTTGTCTACCAAGCCGCAGAATTTGACTGAGATATACGTACTCTTCAACCTGTTCGATCACTTCTCCGGCGATAACGATTTGTCCTCCTGTCATACCCTCGGTCGCCATGACCTTGGTTTTGTCCCGGTTCATTTTCAGACCTACCTTTATCGATGCTTATAAAGATCGATAAAGTTCTTCCAGCATGGTCTGAAGCTGAGCTCGGGAATTCGACAGAAGAACAATGTCATCGGCGAAGCGAAGATGATTGAGGAAATCTCCATTAAAGTTGTCCCATTCAAGTCCCACGTTGTCCCATTCAAGCGTCTTGAACACATCTTCCAATGCGTTTGTGAAGAGCTTGGGTGAGATCACATCCCCCTGCCTTACGCCTTTACCAAGGGGGATGGGTTGGGTATTTTCATGGAGCCTCACAGTCATCGTCGCGGACCGATACAGATTTCGGAGTACCTCGATGTAGCGGTGGTCGATTCTGCATCTCAGGAGGGAGTTTTCGGAGGGGCATAAACGGGGGATTGAATTTGTCTTCTGCAGATGCTGCTTCATCGTAGGATGGGGAAGTAGTAGCGGAGATAAATTCCTTCCTCAATTCCGACTCTCACCTCCTCGTGGTATAGCCTGGAAACTTAGGTGCGTAATCCTTGGGTGGGATTACAATCCTAAGGCTGACGAGAGCGGAAGACTCGCCAAGACGTTTGGCCAACGTGGCGTTTTATGGCCACAAACCTCCAATGAAAAGTCGAAACGAACCTCGGCCCCTAGTTCCCAGCGGCCCCGCTATTCCGGATCATCGTGGTGGCGGTCTTGGTTCCGGCGGGGTGAGGGGTGCTAAGAATCCCTGGGTTAGATCTGGCTGCCACACCCAACTACACTTGGCTACCCACAATATACGGACTCTGAGAACGCATGATAAACTGGTCGAGCTAGAACAGGAGCTGGCTCATATTAAATAGGACATCCTGGGTCTCTGCGAGTTCAGAAGGAAGGGCGAAGAGAAGGCTTTACAGGACATCTCAATCGGCAACAGGATCACACTCCAGTGGATAAAGGGACATAGCCATGGTAACGATGCGGCCGACTATCTCGCCAAGGCGGGTTCGAGTTCCAAGCCCGTCGGAGCGGAGCCACTCTTGCCAACCCCCTTCAGTGAAGTCAAGACCTGGCTGAGGAAACGAATGACACGGGCTCACGCTGCAAGGTGGTCATCTACAGCGGACTGTAGACAATCAAGGGAAGCAGTGCCAGCACCGGATCCACACCTAACTAGGAAACTTCTACAGCTGCATAGATCACAGTTGAGAACGTTGGTAAGCCTACTCACGGGCCACTGCCAGCTCAACAAACACCTTCACACCATCGGAGTCACGGACAGTCCCCTCTGCAGGGCCTGCTTGGAGGCGGAGGAGACACCGGCACGTATAGTCATGGAATGTAGACAACTGCAGACATTTTGTACGGGGGTCTTTACCTCCGAAAGGAGCGACCCGCAAGTGTGGTAAGACCCTAAAGGGCTGCTACGCTTTGTGGAAGAGCTCTGCTGGCTGGAATGAGCCAAAAGTCGGGTTACTGAGCACAACGACAACAACAACACACTAGTATATCAAATAGGTCACCGCTAAAGAATATTACGTTCCAAATGAAACAGAAATAAAGATTAGAATTTTGTATATTTGGTACTTCGTATATTTTTGGTAATGTACATTACAGTAGTTATTAAAATGTATCAATGTAGCATACTGGTATTTGGTATTTTATTATAAGGTATAAAGATTACAAACTCAACTACATGAATTATTTAAAAAAAGGAAATATTTATAATGCAATAAAAAGAATAAAATAAGTATGGGTACATTCTAATAGTATAATTTGAATGGTACTTTAAGACAGTTTAGTCTAACAGTTCAAAATAGAATATTTTAATGAGAAATATTAATGTTTTAGCTATTATTACATTTAAAAATCATTACACATGTAACTATTTATAGTTTTAACAGTTTATAATTTTCAATAATGTTTTAATACTTATCATACTATCGTTCGGTTCATTAAATCAATCACAGTAATTTAAATTACAAAATCATAATCATAAAATGTGTTGCCTTAAAAAATATAATTCATAATTTTATTACTATGTTTTTCTAATGACACATTAAATTGTATATGATGTCGATTGTAAATTGTGAATAGTAAGTACTGATATTACACTTACCGTATTTTTTATATTATTGACCGTTATAATACAAAATAAAAACATTTCTATTCTACTACTGCAATTTGGTAATTTTGACTATGTACATAACACTAAACTAGTAGACGGTTTCTATAAGAAAAAATCTTCGAATAATATATAATTAAAATAAATCTAAAATAGTACAATGTCAAAATTACCATATCTAATAATAATGTAACAGTTCTTAATTTTACATAGGTATTCCTAAACCAACGTAACTTGCACGGGCTCTGTACAAATTAGTTAGCTTTTGGAATAAAAAAAAGCTAAAAAAATTTGTGAGTGTTTTCCGCATTATGATAAGTACTAAGCGATAAGTTAACTCTAAAAATGTGTTTCTTAAGTCCAATTAGTTCATCCCTGTTCACCAAAAGTACAAATAAATGCTCTCAACCTTACAAAAAACATTTAAAATATAACTGAATTACAACCATTTATGCGTTGAAATAATAATTCACAGTTTAAAACTTAACTCTGTAATATATTACATAGATACATCAAATTGGAAGACTATACAAAGACAGTGTGTAGGTATTTTTTCTAAAAAAGTAGGTTCAAATGTTATGATTTTCAGTATGACATATCAGAACGGCATTCCTTACAAAAACATACTGATTGTAAACGATAATCTTTTTAATTATTGCTCAGCTGAGTGCGTACCATTAACTTATCTGTAGTATCTACCTAATTATTTATTGAATATCTTAATTACATGTTAGAAAACTAGAAGTTGCAATTTTAAAAAACTCGTTATTTACACATAACTCGAGTTGATTATAAGATTTTAGAATGAGATTCTCGTTGCTTGCATTTTACCTAACATACCAAATTTAAGAAGTCGTAGATACAGATATTCATAATATTTACAAAGTTAAGACAGGTATAAACGTTCAGTCAGAGATCGGAATAACAGATATTATATATAATATATTGACGTTAATTTTAATGTAGAAACTTAAGAATGGATTTAACAAATTGTGATAAAAATTCTGTTATAATTACTAGTCTAGAATTATATTTGGTGTTCATTTATTATTTTACGTCCCTATGTACAATTACATGCGAACAAACTCAATAAATATCATTGAAACCTTGACGGTTTTAAAGCAAATGCTTTAAAAATGTATACGAAGGTTTCAAGATAGTTTCTTCCAACTTTACAAAAGAATTTCTCGCGGCCAGCGCGACACGTTTTGACACATTTTTAAATTTTCCGACGAGACAAACTTTAGACACAGATTTAAAATAAGTGCAAATTATTATTGTTTGGTGCGGTTGATAGGCACGAAAACACAGTCATGATTTTTTTATATTCCTCATAAATGATTACAGATCCTAATTTCAAAACTTATTTTATTTTATAATGTTTACCACCCCATCTTCACAATGCTTTTAAGATGTTTTTAATGTTTTTTTGACGGAAGGGGAGATGATTTTTATTTTTTATTTTATTTTATCTTTTATATTTTAGAAGGTCCAATAAGTAGCGGAAACAATTTAAGGTAAGACTTACATGCTGGAATTTCTTTGAAATCTTAATGTAACGAATTATGTACGTTCTGTTCCATTCAAATATTATATTGATTCAAACATTTTGTGTATTGGTCATGCCAGTATATATTTTCTTATATTGTATGCGACTTCAAATATTGTGTAGTTAATAAAATCTAGATGGCAGTATTACATACAAATAAAGGGCAGGACCAATAAAATCCTTGATAAAATACAGAATTCTGGCATCAAATTCCTTGTTGCTATAAAACTATATTAAATTCTGCGAAAACAGTACTTTTGTAGGCATTATAGATTGGATATCTTGTATTTTATCCGTTGAAATATTACCATATAATATTTTTATTTTTAATTAATACTTTTGAAACTCTTATTAGGTGAATTTCAAATATTATTACGTGGTAAGTAACATTTCGATTTGGAAAAAGTTTAAGATTTCTCGAAAATAGCATTGAAGTTTTAAAAAAATATTTGGAATCAAAACAAAACACTTTAGAGATTTGTTAGACGACCGCATATGGATTATAAATCGGAATTGAATTTTATAATAATCCAAATTCACTCAAATTCGATGCACAATACCTTTTACTAGTTTTCATTAATACCAGATTAGAGGTATACATTTCAGTACAATAGAAAAAAAAATTACAAGTAAGGGATAAATGTGTAGAATTAGCAAAATTAATGAAAATATATAGTTAATAGTTAAGTAAGTAGATACAAGCGAGGGTCAATCAGTTCTTTGGATATAGCACAGTCTCTAGTTTAGCACTTTGGATTATAAGAGTCAGTGATTTAGCACTTGGTAATTAGTATATTTAGCACTCAAGAATCTGCAATGAAATAGTCTATTCTTATGAAGCACTTCATAATTAGCAAAGTCCACGATAAAGTATTTCAAAATTCGCCAGTAATCGAAAAACACTTAAGAATCAGTGAAGTTTGCGAACCATAACTTTATCATTATCTGATATTTGACACTTCACAATTAGCAAAGCACGTAATTCAGGGAACAGCGTAGCCTAGAAATGAGCACTTTGGGATCAGTAAAATATGAATAAGCACCCGGGGATAGGCGAATAGTGTGCAGTCCGGAAGATAAGTCAATGATTCGAATGATTGGAACACTAACGAACATTGTAAAGACCTGGTGCTGCTCGCTGTTGGGCCAACATGATGCGATTCGCCACGCATCTGTAGCAGCACAGGTAGGCTAAACATCACTTGAACAGTATCCTCCTGAACGCTCTTCGGAAGTCCTTGTTGAAGATGGTGTAGATGACGGGATTGAGAACGGAGTTCATGTAGCCGAGCCAGAAGGCTATCGCAAAAGCGCTGTCTGGTATCGCGCAGATAGTGCACGCAGCCTTGAGGATGTAAAGGAAGAAGAACGGGAGCCAGCAAGCGATGAAGCTGCCCATGATTAAGCCAAGGATGAGGGTGGCTCGCTTCTCTTTTTTCCTGGCTATTCTTCTTTTCTCCCGCTCTGGGTCCCGTGGCTTGTGCGGCTTTGGTAACGCCGGTTCCAACTCTGCCTTAGTTGGAGTGATGGGATCCGTTCTCCTGGAAAAGTAACACCACACCGGATTAGTTAGTTTTAAATTTATGAATGACTGAATTCACCCAAAGAAAGGAAATTCTGGACGATTTTGTGAATTCTGATTAGTCCCAAATAAGTTTTTTTCTAATGCACACTGGGTCGATTTTAGCCCAAAATTATATTTTATGTGACAAAATACTTAAGAAAGTGATCTATGGATCACGTGTTTATATGAATTTCGGCTTTTATTTATTATGCTTCAAATGCTTGTCTTTTTTACAGTTTCATGATATGAAATACATTTTTTTGTGTGCTCGCCAATACAGTCACATTATAGTTTGGACCTTCTTATTTTTGGGTAGTCACATAAGTATTATTGTCTGGGAGTTTCGCAGTTTTGGCACCATTGGGTACCGTGACACGACGCTTGAGACTTAACCGAATGGGTCAAAACCCTGAGATGGTATCGATTTTTTACATTAAATTACGTTAGACAATGCACAACTGTGAAACTTTAGAACCAACCATATTTCAATTCAACAAACTACATACGTTGGACAATGCTCTACAGTGGAACTCTAGACGCAACCGTACTGCCATTCAATAAATTACGTTCGACATTCCTGAACTGTGGAATGCTAGACCCACCGTAATTCTATTCAATAAATCGTACTTCCCTTGTAAATTCAGAATTTCGATCATCATAATAAATTGATCGTTGCCTATTGTACCCATTGATATGTAAAATGTAAGGATATGCCCTTTCATATAATTCTGTCGCCTGTTGTGGTATTCCGATATTCCGTCTTTCTTTGCATTTTTTATGTAATTCTTGCTCGGTTTTAACACACAACTGGGCACTTTTGGGGCGCATTATTAGTATTATTGTAGCCAGGGGAGACGCACACACGCATGACGACAGCGAGCGGCTGTCTGGCGACATAATGGTGTCCCCGCGACGCATAGAACACCACTTATTTCACTCCATGTATTTTGTTCGGAAGGGCCTGTCCTTACATAGTAATATTTATGGCAATGATTGTACCCAAAATCGATCCTTTGAAGTTGTATAATTTCATTACACTACAAATAATTATGTATGTGTGGTCTCAGTTCATGTTTTAAGTAGGATAGCTGATGAACAGTTTGAAGACGCCTACTAATATTAAATAGTATCGAGTAGTATTAAATAGTAAAGTAGTCGATATTAGACACCGGGTGGCTAAGCTCATATGGCAGTGGACTGATCACGTCAGCCGAAGAGACGACGACCGTTGGAGTAACCGTGTCCTACACTGGCGGCCGTGGACAGGAAAACGTAGTGTGGGAAGACATCCCGCCAGGTGGGATGACAACATCAAGTGCGTCCGTGGAAAGCAGTGGTTCCGTACCGCTGAGGGCCGAAAGGACTGGAGAAAAATTTGAGAGGCGTATATCCAGCAGTGGACGCAAACACGCTGACTGACTGACTAACTGACTGACTGACTGAATCATTCGTTTAAGAATTTGAATGGTTGCTTGCACTTGGATGGATAATTTTTCGTTTTCATTTTAGTTTCACGAGCCAGATTCGTCCAGTCAGAGATCAAATGTCAGTGACTTGACAAATGTCATTTGATATCTGACTGGACAAAGCGTAAGAGATTCTCCAGTTCAGCAAAGGACGGGAGTAGTATTCGTAACGAAATTCACTTATCCAGCTGAGAAAGAATAAGAAAGTGGTAGAAGAAAGGGGCGGAGATTTGAACCCGTAAGCTCTGTCATGGAAGGCAAGTCCACGAGCCCCTGAGGTACCCAACACACTCCTTGGCATCGCAGCAGTACTCACCTCGCCTTCGGCTCGGCTTTGCGGCCGAAGATGGGCTGGCAGATGCGCAGCTTCAGCGGCTTGACGACCGCGCAGCGGCTCACCACGCCCGAGTCCGAGCTGGACGGGTCGAACTCGGAGACCATGTCGCTGTCGATGTTGACGCTGGGCGCGCGGCAGCGCTGCAGCTGCAGCTCGCCGTTCGCCGAGAGGGAGGGGCTGCGCAGCGGGCACGTTGCTAGCGGGTTCCGCGTCACCTGCGCTGACGTCACCACCTGCCGAGATATGCAGAGTCTAATGTAAGCTGCCTTCGTATTGGTCTTGCGGCCTAAGATTGGCTGCCAGATGCGCAGCTTCAGCGGCTTGACGACCGCGCAGCGGCTCACCACGCCCGAGTCCGAGCTGGACGGGTCGAACTCGGAGACCATGTCGCTGTCGATGTTGACGCTGGGCGCGCGGCAGCGCTGCAGCTGCAGCTCGCCGTTCGCCGAGAGGGAGGGGCTGCGCAGCGGGCACGTTGCTAGCGGGTTCCGCGTCACCTGCGCTGACGTCACCACCTGCCGAGATATGCAGAGTCTAATGTAAGCTGCCTTCGTATTGGTCTTGCGGCCTAAGATTGGCTGCCAGATGCGCAGCTTCAGCGGCTTGACGACCGCGCAGCGGCTCACCACGCCCGAGTCCGAGCTGGACGGGTCGAACTCGGAGACCATGTCGCTGTCGATGTTGACGCTGGGCGCGCGGCAGCCTCAATAGCCCAGTGGCGCGACACTTCGGCGATCGCTCTCCGAAGTTAAGCAACGCTGGGTCCGGTCTGGTCTTGGATAGGTGACCATTCGACCGTTGAGAGAGGCTGGCCGTGGTTCGGATTCTACGTTAAACTGTAGGTCCCCTTTCTTACTTACTAGGGGGTAGGGTTAATCCCGCCCGGGTTGGTACCATCGCATTGAATGAACGACAGTCGAAGCGGCAATGAAAATTGTCGGTGTTTTCCATCCAGTTCAATGAAGCCGCGCAATAAAAGGAAGGTTCTTGCATGGCACCTAGTTCCCATGTGGTGTGTTAGGCTAATACCATGACAGAAGGTGTGGTATTAGCCATCCATGTCAAGTCACATAAAAAAAAAGCTCGTCGTTCGCCGAGAGGGAGGGGCTGCGCAGCAGGCACGTCGCTAGCGGGTTCCGCGTCACCTGCGCTGACGTCACCACCTGCCGAGACATCCAAAGTCTAATGAAAGCTCGCCTTCGTCTTGGTCTTGCGGCTTAAGACTGGCTGCCAGATGCGAAGCTTCAGCGGCTTGATGACCTCCGCGGCTCACCACGCCCAAGTCCGAGCTGGACAGGTCGATCTTCATAGGAACGATTTTCATAAGCTCATCTCACTGGAAAGTCTGCCGACCCCCGGCCTAGGAGAACATATAATAACCTGGTTCGTAAAGTTTTTCTAAGAGGTGTATGCCTGTATGTAGGGGAAGAAAAGGTTTTTTTTTATTTATTTATTGTATTCATACCATATGGTACTATTTTAACTTTACCTACCCCTCCGGCAAAGCGACGTGATGGTCGACCGCAATTCAAAAATAAACAACAGTCAGTGGCCACAATTACGAGCGGCGCGAATTCTCACCGAGCGTTCCAAACTCGAGCGGACGCTAATCCAAAAGTTCCCCAAAGACAACATGAATAGTCCGGTGGCAATATCCAGCCTCTCGAACATACAGCCGACGCGCCAATATTAAGTTCCGCGGACCCCACTTGTGCCTGGAGCATGTGCTCAAAGCGTTGCGCCGGGACAACCCCGGACAACTTTGTCCTGGCTGCGGGAGATTTTAACGTTTTTGCGGACGCTTAACTTTCGCCGGGCTGTATACGTGATTAGGGCAGGGCGCAAGTTTTGGGGCGACCCGGAATTTAGCATATCTGCTCGAGTGGCCTTCGAGGTTGGCGTTTTGTGATGGATATTTGATTGGGGGACGGGGTATTGTTTCGGTGGGTCGCGATGAAAAATCTGATTGCCACAGGTCCCCGTGCGCTACAAGGGTTCTGCGTTGAGGATTATTTGAACTTTTTTGTATATTTTACATGGGTAAAACCTTGTTTAATTAACTTTCATCTATATTCATTTAGAGAATTTACCTGTGTCCTGTCATCAATGGAAAATAGTGACTTGGTTGATTGGATTTTGGAATGTTTAATAGTTCGATGTGTTCTTTTTATAGATTATGTTATATTATACGTATTCTCGGATCTCTAGACTCGGAGTAGTCAAATATTGTTTTCTGCTAGTTCGATTACGTCTGGCAAAGAAGAAAGACAAGAAACTTCCCGGGTTTGTCATTTTGTTTTATTTGATACTTAGAAACTATGAAAAGAGTTTTGAGAAAGTTTTGAATATTTCTTAATTGCGACGATCATTAGACATAGTTTTTGCTTGTATACTTACTACAAAAAAATATCACGCTTTGTCCATCTTCTACAAAGTTCTCTAAAGTCTCTTCTACTGTTGATAAGATTTGTTTGTAAACATCTTCAAATGCATTTCCTAAAAAAATGACTCAACCATTTAAATTCGTACTGAAAAGACAATGCCCATTCTTATATGGGCAAAAAACCGGTGCCAACTTTAATGCAATACCGCTAATACAATACGAATACAAATGTTCCATGGTTTGGAATCTATGGAAAATGTTTGGTCCCCTCCCGCTACTAGGTGGTCCCCCTATAGCCCCCGCCGGGGTTGGTAATAAGTAATATATGGTCAAAATAACATCCTATTCGACTAAACGTATTCTTCATAAAATTCTCTTTCGACAATTCGCGAAGTAACCACAGCGAATTAACATCAAAGTGCTCTAATCCTCATTTACTGGCGCATGCTGGTTGGTCACATTATACGGCACTTGCTTCCGGGTTTTCCTTTCTCTTTGGCCCCAGCATTCCGCCCCCGTAAGTAGTAGTCTGTTTTTGAATACCCTCGCGTCTGTCCTTAGTGATGTGCGCTCGCAAAATGAAGTAATCGAAAATATCGATAGGAAAGGCTAAATTGCGGTCGGGAATGCGAGTATCGGTGTCAGTGTGTGTCACCACCCGCCCCATCTTTGCGCATCCAAGACGACTCTATTTCTCTTGGACCGTAAGTACGACTTCATTTCCTAGAAGTTTTGATTATATGACCTTAAATTATTGTTTACTGCTTATAATTGGAACATGAAGATAAAATGATTGAGCCTGCGCTATTAACTGCAATCCATTGAGGACACTCTGACATTTTAATTAGGATAACCTTTTGCCTGCGGTGTTTCATATTATTAAAATGTGCCTTGTCACTAATAAAACTTCCTATTCGTTTACAAAGAATAGGAAGGACTGGTATGGTTACAAAATAAAGAATAAGCAGCTTAGATCGGTGATATTATAACGGATAATGTGATGATATTATGGCTGCGTGTACGATCATAATAAAAAAAACTCAACATAGTATGGGTGAAATTGAGTGATAACTCCTCGTTCTACCGTACAAATATACATGTTTTTATCGACCTTTTGCCAACCCTACCTGGAACGCAGGGAAGCGATCTCAAAGCGCCCAAAGTAACAGCTTTGTGCCGGCTAGGTACACATTAATCGTGGAGTGCAGCCGGCCCAGTGTTCTCAAGGTCGGGCCACATATAATAACTTAATATACATACGTGGTACTCTATGTTTAGATTGTAGAGTCCGAAAAGTAAGCGTGTTTTTGGAGCGCGTGACAATCGCGTCTTTTTGAGTTAATTATGGTACGATATAAGATGGTTTTTGATTTGACAGCTTTAGTAATAATTACTTTTACACACTAGTAGTCTCATGTGAGTTATGAGTTCTTCATTATTCTATTATCTATGGCTTCTGTTACTGTATCATGTTTTATTTTATTGTTTTATTTGAGGTTACTTATAAAACGATATAGTTTGATGTAGGATTTCAACCTGCGACCTTTGGATTTCATATCCACTATTCTCACGCTTGGCTTTGTGCTTTTTCAGACAATAACGTCTAAGATTTTCTCGATTATATTCGAATCGACGCAATTCCCCTGTCAAGTACTAGATGGCGCTAAATTTGAGTATGAATCCTACGCTAAGGCATTTTGACTGTAACGATAGAGATATCAACCTATTTGATGTCCTGTAGATTTTGGTATCGGGCACTAGACTCAGTCCGGATAAAACTTGACATGCACTTAAGTCAACGGAAATATTGTGGCTTGGATTTAAAATTAATGAGATTCGAGGTATTGACGTATCCAAGGTAAGGTAACGTCGTATCCAAGGTAAGCCAATGTCGTATCTATACAATACGTTAAAATTTATTTTAATTATTTCATAGTAAGCAATATAGCAGCACGGTGGTGAAGTATGAAGTTAAGATGCATTTCTTACATTATAACCTTGCTTTAACTTTGATTGGGACATGGTTGTTTCTCACGACATGCAGCAATCAATGAGCAATCAATGAGCATTTTTTTAGCGGCTCGTAGCCTAGTAGCGCGGGGACTGGCCTAGCGTACCAGAGGGCCGGGTTCAATACCCACTTGCACCACTGTTTTTCTCTTTCAGAGTTCGATAAGTGCATTTCGTCACGAATGCGAGCTGCTCCATGGTTCGGAATCCATGTAAAACTGTAGGTACCCTTCCCCTACTAGGTGGTAGGGCTTAAGCCCGCCCGGGTTGGTACACTCGCATTAGATGAAAAGATGGTCGAAGCGGCAATGAAAAATTGTCCGTGTTTTCCATCCAGTTCAATGTAGCCGTGCTCATAAAAAGAAGGTCCTGGCATGGCACCTAATTCCTTCGGGAATGTGGTGTATTGGGCTAATATCATAAGGGTAGTTGTGTGGTATTAGCCATCCATGTCAGGTCGCATTAAAAAAAAAAAAAGATATTATCAGACAGTCGCTTGCTACCGTCCATATACCGGCAACACTGGAACTGAGTGGTGTGTCGAGAGACGATGGTTTGCGACCGGACGGAATATCACTGATTCTCTGGAGATTCGGCAAAGAACTCACAAGGGACGCTACTTGTGTGGACTTTGGCCATGTCAGATATCAACGAGACGTCTAGCACTGCGGGAGCAGTGGCGACTATGTTAAATCGTTAAAACCGCATACATTGGAGCATGAACTACGAGTTTATGGCGTTGCCTGTGGAGACATTAGGCCCATGGGGACCACATGTCTTCCCCCAAAAGATCACCATCGCCACCCAGAGGGGGAATGCTGCCAGCGCATTTGGAGCCATGCCGCAGAACAAATTAGAGGACGATTTATATAGGTAGGTATTGTTTTCTGTGTAATAGATTAATTTTTAGTCATGTAATCATTAGTTTCATTTGTTATTTAGATTAATATTATATTTTTATTCATAAGAATTTATACTGTTAATATATACTTAGTAATAAACAATAAGACCATTAAGAAAATGTATATACAAATATAATAGATGCTTTGTTGCAAAATAGAGTTTTATACATTTTTAACAGCTCGTAATGTAGAGGCTAGATAACTTGCCTTTCATGCAAGAGGTTATGGGTTTAAATCCGCGCCCCGGTCATGCATTAATGTATTTCTCTTTCTAACGTGGATAAGTGCAATTCGTTACGAATGCGATCTGTTCCATGGTTCGGAAACCATGTAAAAATCGACCACCTAGTAGGGTAATGGGACCTTCTCCTACTAGGTGGTAGGGTTAAGCCCACCCGGGTTGGTACCAACTCATCGAATGAAACAATGCAATTATAGTCAGTCAGTCAGTCAGCGTGTTTGCGTCCACTGCTGGACATACGCCTCTCCAATCCCTTTCCAGTCCTCCCGGCCCTCAGCGGTACGGAACCACTGCTTTCCGCCGACGCACTTGATGTCGTTTTGCCACCTGGCGGGTAGTCTTCCCACACTCCGTTTGCCTGTCCACGGCCGCCAGTGTAGGACACGGTTACTCCAACGGTCGTCGTCTCTTCGGGTGACGTGACCAGCCCACTGCCATTTGAGCTTAGCTACCCGAGCCGGTAATCTTAGTTCTCACCTAAATTGGCGTTTAGGTAACTTCGAATTTCCGTATAAACGTCCAACTCCACACAAGTTTTTACTAGTTATGCTGTGGTTTTACTTCTTCAAGCTGTCAAAGTCAAACTCGGACTTCCGATTTGTATGAAAACGCGGAGTCAACGTAAACGGTAACGTCGACGTATTTACGGCAACGTTGAGTAAGCTGTCAAATCAAACTCGGACTCGCAAATGTTAGTTCGCTTAACGCCCACTGCGCTCTTCAATTTCTCCATACATTTGAAAACGCCAGTCGATCGGTTTGCCGTAACGCCAATCTACGTGACAACTGAGACTTTGGGTACCGGTGTCCAATATCGACTACTTTGGTACGTCGGCGGATTGCCTCGTTACGCACCATCCATACTCAAATTAAACATAAGAAATTAACTTTGTCTGTTGCGTTTTCACGCCCAAATGACCAATTTTAATAAATTTCGATAACGAGAGACATGGAGAAGGACAAAGGCCACATTATGTGACAAAAATTAAACTCGAAAGGGGTGAAATAGGGAACGAAAGTTTGTATGGGGAACTCATATAATATCCAGAAAATAATTCAGCCCAACATCAGTCCTAAACAACTTTGACTTGAGCCACAATAGATATATAGCTGTGCGACCGGGGCCACAGCAGAACTCAACTCGCGCGATTTTTTAGATAAATCCATCGATTGTCGGGGTTGTCACTTAAATATTGGCGAAGCATTCGAAGGACCATTCGCGACAGTCCAGCACCGCGAAACTAGATTAGAGTCCGTACAAGCGAAATGTGCCTGGACAGGTGCACGATTTTTTTTTTATGTGACTGGACATGGAATGCTAATACCACACCTTCTGTCATGGTATTAGCCCAACACACCACATGGGAACTAGGTGCCATGCCAGGACCTTCCTTATATTGCACGGCTACATTGAACTGGATGGAAAACACGGACAATTTTCATTGCCGCTTCGACCATCGTTCATCCAATGCGATGGTACCAACCCGGGCGGGATTAACCCTACCACCTAGTAAGTAAGGAAGGGGACCTACAGTTTAACGTGGAATCCGAACCACGGCCAGCCACTCTCAACGGTCGAATGGTCACCCATCCAAGACCAGATCGGACCCAGCGTTGCTTAACTTCGGAGAGCGATTGCCGAAGTGTCGCGCCACTGGGCCACTGAGGCTGACAAATAGGTTCTTTGAATGGAGTTCAGCTACTGGATGCAATCCTATATATATCTTCTGTGCGCGGGCGGAGACGGGTCCGTCAGCTAACAATATTGACTACTCGATGTTTCGCCGAAGAACATCATTGAGCGATAATACAACCATGAAGGCACGTTTGCTCTATTTTCGGTGTTAATATTTATCTTTGCGGCCCCCACGGGCACAACGACAAAGCTGACATTTCACACGAGGCGATAAACTGAAGTCGTAAAATTTTCTCAGAAAGGATTGGGGCGTAAAATGTATACGATGCGAGCGTTTTTATCATAACTTCGGGAAATACTTGATGCCTTATTAACGTGGGTGAGGCCAATTTTCCGTTTCAATGGTGTGAACAAGGTAAACAAGTGAATACGTTGATAAATAAATAGAAGGGTACTTAAGGCTGCCATAAAGGCAGCAGAAATCAAAGATTAATTTTTTTACGAAATGCATCCTTTATTCATTGGGCAAGGCAGAGTTTTGCACGGTAACTGCTCTTGAACTAGCGAAATCGTCTACCAGGCCCTAAGGGTTTCCAACCCCTAAATTTGTCAGATTTTAATCATTTTTTTTAATTAATTGAAAAAGCTAAATTCTATGTCCGTTTTTGGGTTCCGTACCCAAAGGGTGCCAACGGAACCCTATTACTAAGCCTCCTCAGTCCGTCTGTCACAGGGCTGTATCTCATGAATCGTAACAGTTAGGCAGCTGAAGTGTTTACAGAGTTTGTATTTATTAGTAAAATGTGTTTAAATTTGGTTTTAGGGATATTTTTTTTTAAATTAAATCTTGAACGATAGTCCGGATTCCCACTTGGCCGGTTTTTGTCTTTATATTTTTAGTAAAAAAAATGTTAAATGAAGGAAAAACTAATATTTTTCCAATGTTTTTAGCCAATACTTTCCAATTCTTTTAAAAGTATGTAAAAACATAAAGAAGTATACATTAACAATATATTTTAGACTAAAAAAAATCCAAAACCTAGTAAAACCTTAAGAGCATGTATCACCCGTAGTATGGGGATTGAATAGGGTAACGACTCTTTTTTTTTATGCAACCTGACATGGATGGCTAATACCACACAACTACCGTTATGATAATAGCCCAATACACCACATTCCCGAAGGAATTAGGTGCCATACCAGGACCTTCCCTTTATGAGCACGGCTACATTGAACTGGATGGAAAACGCGGACATTTTTTCATTGCCGCTTCGACCATCTTTTCATCCAATGCGATGGTACCAACCCGGGCGGGCTTAAACCCTACCACCTAGTAGGGGAAGGGGACCTACAGTTTTGCATGGTCTCCGAACCATGGAGCAGCTCGCATTAGTGCACGAAATGCACTTAACGAACTCGGAAAGAGAAAGACAGTGGTGCAAGTCGGAATTGAACCCAGGCCTCTGGAAGTGAATTAGCAAATTAAAGCCAAGGAGCAACGTCAATGGTTTGTCGTGTTAGACGGTAATTAAAAAAACAGTGTTAATGATACTGAACGTGGATGGCTGATACCACACCCACCGTCACGATACACCGGCCAACACACCGCATCCCCGAAGGAATTAGGTGCCGTGCCATGGTTCGATAAGTTCGGTGAGGCAACTTTGAGCGCGTTTGGGTTCTATAAGGGTGACCGTTTTCAACCCGTTGATGCTGGCTGTGGTTCGGATTTTACGTAAAACTGTAGTGTTTCCCTATTTTATTAGGGGCAGGGTTAATCCCGCCCGGGTTGGTACCACCGCATTGTACCTTTGGCACCCTTATCAAATCAAACTCTTTCTACCTAATCCAACGTATCAACCGTAATCGTATGGTTAAAAGCATTATTTGTTTCTCGGTATTGGTCAAAGTCTCTTACGGGAATCTTATTTTTACTTCACTATCACTACATAGTATAAAACAAAGTCGCTTTCTCTGTCCCTATATCCCTATGTCCCTATATCCCTATATCCCTATGTATGCTTAAATCTTTAAAACTACGCAACGGATTTTGAAGCGGTTTTTTTTTATAGATAGAGTGATTGAAGAGGAAGGTTAATATGTATAAAAACATCCATTAAATAGCGGAGAAATGCTGTTATTTTTGAGGTTTCCAATGTGATGTCGTAAAAAAATATTTTTTTTCCGCTTACATTGCAAACGCAGGCTGAACCCTACGAGATTTATCAAAATAATGTACTAAGTATTGTAAACATTGAAAAGGTCTACAGAAAACTCCGCGATGGTATATATCTATCTCTTATGGATATCCCACAATAATATTTTTTTGTCATTCACTTTTTACGACAAATAATGGCTAATTTTCGAAGCGATTTTAACCAATACAGCATTAATCCTTATACAATTAAATACCTTAAATACATTGTTGATTTAATATAGATCTATATGGCCCCGAACAACATATGATTTAAATGAATATTTTCGAAGATATTACAGATTAAAAAATTGCGGGACGTAGCGTTTGCGGCGGTACCGGCCGGCCGGGGCGGCGGGAGCGTGCCTATAAATAGTGTGTCGGAGGCCGCGGTTCTCCCTATAGCACTTTAATTTTAAATAATTAATATATATTTTTTTTTATTTCAAATATTTCAATGTAGGAACTCTACATAAAAAGGGTTTATTTGTGTATCATTATGTCAAAATGTATATAATATTTATTTATATTATATTATATAATATTTTTTTAAATGATATTAAGCCCGTGCAAAGCCGGGACGGGCTGCTAGTTGTTGATAAGGCTGCTCTCAAACCATTATACTCTTAATTTTCTGTAGGTGGTAGCATTTAAAGGGATCTGTAACCATGAGATCAGCTCACTGTAGTAGTTTATGACAAAACTAATAGTATTAAATCCAAACGCAAGTGTTTCACAATGTTATTTTGCCACTGGAGCAGTGCATCGCTTTAAGGTCCTTGCTTACGGTGACGCTTGGTTCCAGTTATCTCTCTCCCTAAATATGGTTGAGAGAGGCGATGGCTGGACCCGGCGTGATGCTCGTGAACGGGTGCTGTTTGTGGGTACTGGCCTGCTCCAATTGGCAACATGTTAGATGGTGGGGATAGTCTTTGCAAATCAAATGATATTTGTCATGAACTGTTGCACACTGCATGAATTGTTAACTTTCGTGAATTCATGTTAATTTAGTATTTTACTTACATATTTTTTTAAAAACAAAAATTTACAAAAACTCTAGTAAATTAAGACTTAGTGGACTTTGAAAAAAAAAAACAGCGGAGTTTCTTGCCAGTTCTTCTTCGCTGAACTAGCCAATTTTAAAATATGACAAATCCGAGTGCAGTGTTCTGTCTATGGATGGTGAATGAACAATACAGCAATCCCGGAGGGCCGGGAGGACTGGAGAAAAATTGGAGAGGCGTATGTCCAGCAGTGGACGCAAACACGCTGACTGACTGACTGACTTTTGGAAAAATAGTTTTTCCTAGCCGGGAATCGAACCGCTATTCCTGTTCCCGCCCAAAAAGCACAGAGCGCGTGTGACGCCCAGCCGCGCATCGTATGTTGTACGTGACACCGCCGCAGTACTCTAGGCGTGTCGCGAGATATGCGCGCGACCCAAGTGGGCACAGATTAATTATATTCGCCAGCTTTATTGCAGTTGGAAATAGTTTAATACAGTTACGCTGTGGTTGCAACGCGCCACGACGCTGATTGGCTACATTATGTATGATTAGTTAATTATCTTATCGTTACTGGGAGGTAGTTTGCTGGATTAATTACTTAATGGCGATTAGTATAATACAAACTACGTTCATTTGTCTGTGCCATTCCACATAAAAACTAGTAAAAAAAGTTACGAGTTAAAAGTTCCTTTCACTATATTATACCTAAGCTGAAGAAACACTTAAGGTGGCCCAACTCGGCGAGACTAACTCATTCGCGGGCACTGTACAAAACCGTGCTGTTGCGTTCTGGAACCTCTCTGTTTCAAAGAAAAAGACAGGCTCCGTGATGAGGAAGATGCAACATGTTCACAAAAAAGACAATGTGTATAGTGTATGATTTGGTAAAATTTACGAAAATTTTGATTTCAAAACGACTTATAGCTAAAAGTAAACCACTACTTTATCATTGCGTAATAAACCACCAAAGTTATTGTATAAAACGCGCGAAAAATTCGAACTTTCAGACCTTATAACTTAGAAACCAAACACAATTTTACAATGCCAACGGTCATCAGACATCAAGTTCGATCAAATAAAGCTCTTTTGAGCAAAATTTGGTAAGTTCAACACGACATTACGCATAAGGCCATGATGACACCGCATAAGTGAAACCAGATTTTATTATTTTTAAAAATAACTACTACTTGTTTGGAAATTACAAAGTGTTGAAAGATTAATTGATGGATATAGCTATATTTGAAACGTATACTGATAAATATCTGATGCTCGTTTGCTGCATTCAAACGTTTTTTATAAAAGTTTATGAATGTTTATCTAATTTGAGATCACAAAGCACCAGAGACTTACAGTTTTGTCATTAAATTATAATTAGACCATCAATCTACAAATTAACTTTTCTGATTGTCGAAATTCGATGTGGTTATTTTTAAACATAATTAAATGTTATTTTACTTACGTCCTTGTTGAACAGAACGCAATCGGCTCTCATCACGACCGTAAGTAAAATTAAAGCTTTGAAAATTTATATCTCTACAACTAGTATAGGTAGGACAATTTTTATTTTTGTAATATCTTTGTAAGATTGTACACAATGGCTCATTTGAATTTTCCTGAATGAACCACGGACACTCTGTATATAGTTAAAAGTGACCTCAGCAAATAATAATGCAGTAAAACATATATTCATAGCTCCATAGCATGATACGCAGAGCTTTGCGTAAAACCAGCTCCGATGCGGAGACAAATAATTTGAATACGCCCAAATCGGAAATATTTCTTCATTTGCAAGAAATCGTGATGCCTTTGAGATGATAAAAGGGTATGAAATACGGGAATATATTATTACTGAGATGTAACGTAAGAGCCTGCCTGTAAAATAGCATTCTTAATTCGATATGGGAATTATTTTACATACTTTTAAAGTAATATTTTTACGAAGTATATATACTTTTTCGTACTAAGCGGGTACGTCGCTTATTCCAAGGAATGTTTTTGTTGATGACTGAATATTATATTTCTTTTTATTTCATTCCGTAGACATGGTTTAATAAGTATTAACATATGAGTGCTCTCTTTCATAATAATTCGTTCATTTAAGGTGTACTTTGTAGCATTTTGTTTATTTAAATTACAGTTTACATGTGTACGTTTATATGCATCGTAATTATTGTTCTAATTGTTTTGTGCACAATTAGTACAGATATTATCATTGACTCTCACAAATGCTGAACTATGAATAATTGAATTTCGCCCGAGCAAAAATTTCGTTGTTGTGAAGTTTTGTTGTCAAAATATATCAATATCGATCTGTGTGTGTATGTATATTCCCCATGGATGATCCCGAGAAGTTTGGTTGGGATCGGATCAAATTAAATTTAGATTATTTCACTTTTGATCACTTTATAAGCCATCAAATGATACTCAAATCCGAACTGTCATCCCTCGCTTCGGCAGCGTTCACTACTATGGGCTTTTATAGCGGATTACGTTATTCTGTGTGTTTCGTCACCTGAATTGTGACCGGTATTTGTGTTCCTGTACAAATTATACATTCACTAGTTTGTTAAGGTAGCAACATTATACAAAGTCACAGTTTCTGGTGAAGTTGTAAAACAGAACTATTCGACGGGCGGTTTGTGCAGAGGCGGGCTTATCTGCAACGTAAACCTGGTAGTGTTGCCACAAGCGAGTCGTAAACCACCTCGCAGTTTTACAACCGAAGCAGCGATGGAAAGTCGCTTTTGCTGCAGCGCTGACAGGTTATATTTTTCCCGAGTACGTGACGATTACTCTAGAGTTTTTACTAAGGTCTTGTCCACAGTGATAGCAATTTTTTAGGTGACTGGACATTGATTGCTAAAAACTCCTAATGCCATGATTTGATAATTATATGCATCGAATAAATACGACATTACCGTCATCTCATTAATTTGAGTTTCATTCGAACTCACACCCTCACTCTCTCAAAACTCACATTTGAGCATTGTAATTAGATGGTAAAAATAATCTGGGAAGTTTTCGATTGTGACAAATAATTGTCGGGATAGCTCAGTTGGTTAGAGCAGTGGGCATGTTATCCAAAGGTCGCAGGTTCGAATCCTGCTTCTAACGAATGTTACGACCAAACATTTTTCATATTATTTTCAAAATCTGGTTACAATGCTTCAAATGTAGATGTCGCTAAATCTCATATTAATTATGTCACGATATAAGCTCAAGGTGGCCCAACCTCCTCAACTCCCCATACAAAAGGGGAAAGAAGATCACGCCCATATTTCTTGTCAAAGATCCCAAATTTTGCTCAAAATAGCTTTATTTGATCGAACTAGATGTCTGATGACCGTTGGCATTGTAAAATTGTGTTTGTTTTCTAATTTATAAGGTCCGAAAGTTCGGATTTTTCGCTCGTTTTATGCAATAACTTTGGAGGTAGATTACGCAATGATACAGTAAGAACATCTTAAAAAGATTAGTCATTAGACATAGCTTATTTAATCAAGATTTATAATCTATTTGGTTTTTGTTAGATTTTTGACGTGGTTTACTTTTAGCTATAAGTCATTTTGTAATAAACATTTTCGTACTTCTTACCAAATAATATACTATGCACGTTGTCTTTTTTGTGGACATGTTGGATCTTCCTCATAACGGTGCCTGTCTTATTCTTTGAAACAGAGAAGGTCCCAGAGCGCAACAGCACGGTTTTGTACCATGCCTGCGAATGAGTTAGTCCCGCCGTGTTGGGCCACCTTAACACACCATGCGAGAGGTTATGGGTTCAAATCTATGCCCCGGTTACGTCCCACTTTCATTCAATTAAATTTTTTTCACACTAGATTTAATCAAACCACTGGATACAAACCAGATTATCTAATCATTGCGAGCATTTTGTCTATGCTCACAACTGGAAATTCACTCCCTGTCCTTTCTATGTAATATGGATATTTTCCGTGCTCCCGATTTACCTTAAAAATTCCTAGCGTTTGTTTGTTCTCGAAAAACCATTACCTCCAAATTATAATGGATGTCTGGCGGCGCTACGCAAGGTCTTTTGTTAGTGTCTCGCGAAAATTCGGCGCGCGGCGCTACGAGAGCTATGCCGTTTCGTAGCACGTCTACGCGGAATTATATAGTGGCGCGCGTAATCGTTGCTACGAAATTGGTGGGCGCGAGACAGCTGCCACCGCGCTTTGATCACGAAACCTTTACACACTACACTAGTTACATCGTTCTCAGTGTTACGCAGATTTCAGTATGATCATGTTGATTTCAAGGATAATAAGCTAAATATTTAATTAATTCGGGAATGTCCAAATTACTTTGAATCGCACTCGCAACACTCTTCGGTAAAGAAATTTGGAGAAACCGATAAAAATTATCTATATAACTATAAATTCCGGTGAGTGTGTGTTCGTAATTTTTATTTATTTATTTATTTGATGAACGAGCAGCCTAAGCTGATGTGTTCATGTCTGGGTTCACTGGTGCATTGTTATTACGGTTACTTTAGTTTAGTGTTTTTAGGTGTTTGTCAAGCCTGTTTTTAAAAGAATTGGTGGTGGATGCTTGAACGACATCTTCTGGCAGCTTGTTTCACATTTACACTGCTCTATTCGACAGGAAGTGTTGTCTCGGGTTTGTTGAGATTTACAGTTTTAGATTTACATTTACAGTTTAGATTTTTAAAAAAATTATGAATTGGTTTAAACATAGTGTTAACTCGAATTATTTTTAACTGTAATTGGATCCGGTAGGTGACACTATTGTTGAAATCCAGATTTTTAAAACTGCCACTTTGAATATAACGTTCGCGAATGTTTCTGATCACTTTTTAGCAGGCTCTGTTTGGGGACTGTTCAAAACAAAACTAACCCCACCGGACCCTGGGACCTTAGCTAGTATAATATAAATACTATCGTTTGATAGTATCGCTGAAAAATAAATTAAAAAGAGGAAGCACATTATTATATTTTAAGATTCAACTGAAAAATTTAAGTCGACAGCGAAACAGATAAGGTCTGAGGATCGTTTTATGATATTTCATGATATTTTAACACAAAAATCCCGTGTTAAAATATCATGGGCATGCTCGCTTATTCCATTATTTTCATTTAATTTAAAATGCGAGTGATTAATTTTATACGAAACCTATGTGTAGGTCCAGGAAGGTGCTACAGTCAAGCATTGATTGAAAGATTTGTTAAGAAGTAAAGCAATGTCTGCCAAAGCGATGCAACCATGTAATGTAAGTATGGAGAAATCCTGGCACGGCTAATAATTAATTAGGAAAACTAGTTAGATGGCTTATTTAATGAACATTTTGTGTTGTTAACCAACCGTGTATGGCAAAGAAAAAAGCTGCAGGGCAATGAACATTTTCACGGTTCATTAGAAGGTTAGTTCGTGTATTTTTAAGTGGCGCATTCATTACGACAAAAAATAAACATCAGGCCTGCAGATAAGCTGACAAATAACGTTACCGGGCGCCACGTATCGCCTCCGAAAATCGCCTTCTTTCAACTGATATATTAACGTGTTAGGAGTCAAGATATAGATACCTACCTAGTATAGGCAATCACCACATAGAGTCCGTGCGGAAAGAGAATCGTCGTAAGATTTGAGGGCGCACATGTGCACATTTACCGTATTTGTCCTGTTGACAACACAGGCACGTCATTATAGTATGACTGTAACAACTTGATATTTTGAGGATGTGTTAGAATATAATACTTTCAGATTCTCAGGACTTAATAATTGTCTTAGTGTATGTTATGTAAAAATCTTGGTCTTCTATTGTACGCCACGCCGGTTCTCTTTCGGCACGGACTCTAAGTACATGCATAACTAATGCGTCAACCTACTCCTGTGCATGTATGAAAGGGACAGATGTAGGACAGGTCATCGAATTTGAGTTAATAAAAATGATCTCTATTTATGTATTTTAAAAGTAGTTAATAAATTATTTTACCGTGTGAATGATTTTTGAGTTTTTTGTGAGCGGCATCCTTTCAAATGTGATCAAATATTATGACAACATCCTTCCCTACCGTCACTACTGATAAATCAAAACTAACTTTAAATAATAATCATTTGATTCGTTCCTTTAAATTAGTTTCAGTTATTTTAAAAATGTCACCGAAACTCATTCTTTTTTTTCATGCGACCTGACATGGATGGCTAATACCACACAACTACCGTTATGATATTAGCCCAATACACCACATTCCCAAAGGAATTGGGTGCCATGCCAGGACCTTCCCTTTATGAGCACGGCTACATTGAACTGGATGGAAAACACGGACAATTTTTCATTGCCGCTTAGACCATCTTTTCATCTAATGCGATGGTACCAACCCGGGCGGGCTTAAACCCTACCACCTAGTAGGTGAAGGGGACCTACAGTTTCACATGGATTCCGAACCATGGAGCAGCTCGCATTCGTGACGAAATGCACTTATCGAACTCTGAAAGAGAAAGACAGTGGTGCAAGTTGGTATTGAACCCGGGCCTCTGGTACGCTAGGCCAGTCCCCGCGCCCACTAGGCTACGAGCCAACAACAATTCAACAAAAAAATGCCAAAAATGCGTTTTTCCAACTTAATTTTTGTACAAGTGCAACTAAATCGTTCAAACGTGCCGTTCAAAATAAATCGACATCGGCTTTATGGAATTGCAAATTGAATTTATCACCCGAAGTCGGGACAAGCGGAAATTAAAATCTCTGCGAAAGGTGGCGTAAAACTGTCGCCAGATATGACGTCACGGCTGTCACGGGGAGAGAGCAGAGCGTGTATTCAATATCTAAGTGTGTATTCTGTAGCTTTGCGTACGTTATTGCTGGGAAAGAAAGTCTTCTTGGCGGCTGACCAAGTTCATTATCTTTTATTATGATTTTCATGTTTAGAATTAAAACCGGCCAAGTGCGAGTCGAATTATTATTATTTAATAATTTTACCAATTGTTTCAGCGACAATATCAATACACACTTTGTCAAAATTTCAGCTGCCTACCTATCACGGTTAATGAGATACAGCCCTTTGACAGAAGGACGGACGGACGGACGGACGGACGGACGGACGGACGGACTGAGAAAACCCATTTTAAATGTTGCCAAGCTTTTGTCACCATGAGAAGCATATAGTAAATTTAGTTTGTGTTTTAGGGATCTCTTAGTTATTATAAAATACCAAAATGCCAGGACCTTCCTTATATTGCTCGGCTACATTGAACTGGATGGAAAACACGGACAATATTCATTGCCGCTTCAACAATCAATGCGATGGTACGAACCCGGGCGGGAACCTGACCTACCTAAGTAAGGAAGGTACTCGTAGCGAGTACCTAAGCTTTGTGAGCAGTAGTAATCAATCAATCACTGTAAACTAGTTTGTAAGTATCGATGGAAAAAAATAATATAATGACCAACCTGACGAAATTTCTTGTCGGCTCTTCTTCGCCAGAAGTAATCGAACCGCGGGAAAAAAAATGACGAATCCGAGTGTGTAATATACACCTAATGGAGGAAATAACGAAACTGAAACTGAAACTGTGGGACCTACAGTTTTACGTGGAATCCGAAAGATGGCCAGCTTCAACGGTTGAAAATGGTCACTCATACAGAGCCCAACCGCGCTCAGAGGTTGATCCCACCCAACTTGGTATCATCGCATTGAATAATCGATGGTCGAAGCGACAATGAAAATATTCCGTTTTTTTTTCATTCAGTTCAATGTAGGTCCTGGCATTGCACCTAGCGTTCATGAAGTGTGTTGGTCTAATACAATAACAGTATGAAAGTATGGTATTAGCCATCCATGACCAGTCAAATGAAGAAATAATAATACTAGCAAGCATGATCCCAATATTATTAGGTGCAATAGCAAATGATTCGATTCTTACAAGTTCGTAACCTTAATAACTACATAATTTGCTATTGCAATGAAAACTCCTTCACTTTTAAGTATTTTTAAAAAGACATTAGGTACACCCGACAGCTTTGTAACTGGACGAATAGTGGTGATAGAAAAGCGCAAAGTGCACAATTAAGTGAGCTCCGTCGGCCGAGGCGTCGAGGTGAGCAGCTGTTGACCAACAAACAACCCTCAGCCATTCGACACACTATCCAGTATAATTCCTTCACACTCATAAGGATATTGCTACGAAACTAAGGGCCGATGTTTCAATTCTCAGATAGTACTTATCGAACTGATAGTACAAACTCACGTTCGTCAAAAGACGGATATTTATTGCCGGAGACTTATATGTAATTTTTATTTATTTATTGGTATGCCAGCAACATTATTATTATTATTATTATTTATTTTATTGAAGAAATCAACAGCATAAAAGTAAGAGTTGTACATACATATTAAACTAAAAATAAAGCCAATAATAGATTTCTCTATATAAAACAAAAAAATTGTGCAGATTGTTACAAAAAGTAAAAAATTTATAAGTTAAAGAAATGTATCAAAAAGTAATATAAAATAACAAAAATGAACAAAAAACTAAAACTAAAATGACTATAATTTTGCTAATAAACATATGGACTTACTATATCGGATGAATAAATAGAAGCGTAAATAAAGCCGTCGAAAAATTATCTGGTAGTTTATTAGACTGTTGAAAAATCAGCCCTAGGCATATAGAAAAAATCTGATCTTTCGTAGCGATCAAAATTTCCAATGATATAAAAGTATGATCGACAGTTACTGCTATATCTTATAAAATTTAAAATCTGGTATCCGTCTATCTTTCTGTCGATAAGCTCTTATCTAAATTATTACTTTAAGAGTTCCCAGTTTTTTTTCCATAAAAAAATCCCAGAAAAAACAAAACTGTATCTAAAGAGTGCAATATAATCATAGATGAAAACCGGGCAAGTGCAAGTAAGACTCGCACACGAAGAATTCCGGACCATAGTACAAGATTTAACACAAAACAATCAAGTTTTTTGTATTATCATATTTTCTATAGCGGCAAAATGAATGCACACATTAACGCATTTATTCAAACGCTTACTAAAACACCTTTATTTATGTATTTTTATGTTTTTCACTGATAGTGTCTATTTACATTTACCATAAACATCATAAATACCCGTTAATCTTTTTGAAATCCTAAAGTTTCGTTTAGGAAAAAAAAAAATTGTTCAAAATAATATTTAAGAGCCGTTATGATGTAAATTCGACTATACAAGTCCAAGAAGCGACGTGGCGCCCGGCAGAAGATTATCTGGCACGTTCCTAATTGTTTGTCGACTGCGCAGCTGCGTTCCAAAACTAGCTTGCTTGGCACATTAGCCTGGCCACATTCCGAAATAGTCAGCAGATTGGCGGAATTCGCAAATGTAAACATGTACTACATATTCTTACTGAAAACGGTTTAGTGTTTATACCATCGTGGGGTTGTTAATTTACTAAATGTTCATGCTTTTATTATACTTGTAAAACGAAGTATGCGCCAATATTAAAATAAGGGATGCAACATGGGTGCGCCCCATGAATTTTAATTTTTATGTTGCCGGGTGGGGATCACTAATACAATCACAAAATTGGCAATGGATTAGAAGTGCCTACGCTCTTGCTTGTATAATAGAATAATCAAACGAACTTACCTGAAGTGATGTTCGATTATGATTATATGTGGTGTTTGTCCGAAGAGAAGTGCGAGAGCCCGGTAAACTAGAGATGAGACTACCTTAGTTAAATATACTTCTCTTCGGACAAATCACCAATATAATTTTAGTATTAGTAAATTTGTTCTATGAACAATATAATTAGTTATATTATAAATTGTATTAATTAGGGATGCTCAATGACTTGGTTAGCCGATTACAGCAATTCACTGGGTATCAGGGGTGAAAGAGAGAACCTTTAGTAACATTTTGGTGTAAAAATTTGGACACGGAGGACAGCAATTGAGTTAAAAATATTATTTGAAATGTGTGCTCAAGATTTATAAACATTAATGTATTGCGACGCGACGGTATATTCAATACCCTTGTATCATAAAGTTGCGAGTTTGTAATTACGTAATTTATAGTAAAATTTTAAATATATTTTTTTTATATATAATTATAGATATAATATAAATAGAATATGAAATATAATTTTTACATAAGATAAGCCGTAAATCTGTTACTTCAAATACTAAATCGTTGTGAAACCGATTTGCGAGCACCGACATTAAATAAACCTTGTTTTTTTTATAGACGACGACACCTATATGTGGACACCAACACGGATCGGTTGGGTTAAGGGTTTTCTGTAGAAGTTGCAGAGAGAGAATGTATATTCTAAGGTTAGTCGAAAAGTTAATCTTTCTTTATTTCAACTTTTTTATTTCCTGAGTTTCCAAGATATATTCTTAAGAATTACGTATTTTGAAGGCTTTAGTAAAAATAACTTATATAGTTTCAATGGACATATTACGTTTTGTTAAGTCTCGAATATTGTAAACCAAGAGACAATGTTTTCATTGGGTAACATTACCGTAAACAATTTTATGTTGTGTATATTTATATTAAAATATGTTATGATAAATGAATAAATACATGTTCTAAATATACCTTCAAGGTGTCTTTTCGGTCGTCTGGTGGCGGTGGCGGCATAACGTCGCCGGCTTCGCTCGTGGAAATGTCGGAAGCGAAATCACACGTCACTGTTGGTATCACAGGTGGCTGCGGCTCGATTGTCGATATCTGGCCCGCATCCCTGCAATCGACATTGGGACATCACTAAACCGTCAAAGGTCATTCCAAATTTAAATATGGACTGATAGCAGTGTCACCTATCCTTTGACGTTAAATTCTAATGTTAGGCATGTGTCTGATGAAACACATTTTTTATTTGCATAGATCCTACTTTATCTGGTGCATCGATTAAAACAAAAATCTGAAATTTAATGCTAATTCTATAAACCTATAGTGTTACCATAATATTGAGTCAGTAAATAGATGAAATATTGAGTGGAAGGCAGGCAAAATAATAAGTCGCGCGGCGCGCTTGGAAATCTGCCGAAAGGTGTGCAAGCTGACTGCCGGCCACTACACCGCATGCCAGCTGAATAGCTGTAGAAAGGAAAGGAAAATGATCAGAAGGATCGGTTGGTTCTCACTTTAGGACTGCTGACAGACAGGGGTCTGTTGCGCGCTGAGCGATGGTAGAAATTGGCCGGAAGGATGGCGTTATGCAGCTCCGAAAAGCCATTATCTCTGGTAAAGGCAATAGAACATAGAGAGATACCCACTGAAAAGATATCACGTCCCCGCCGTATATTCAAAGTGACCATATAATTGTATGGGAATCCGGTGAAGCGTCGTTTGCCACACAGTCGAAACATCGCCCCCGCGTGCGAATGTGCTCTAAAAATGCGTTCGTCAAGTCAGTTCCAACCCACACAAGTATTACATTATACAGCACTTGTGTTATATTTATTACATTTAAATTTAATGTATTTATCCATTAATTATTACAATACATTTGCGTGTGGCATTTAAGTTTAAGTTGTGTTGTTAGTTTTTGAAAATAGGAGACAGCGGGTCTCATAGTAGGCACGCTAGATGTCATATCTGCTTCTTCTTAATCTATGGAGATATCCTACATTCATTTGGAGTTGGAGGGTTTCTAAATTTTGGAATAACTCGGAGTCGTCGACGAAACGTATCCTAAATGGCGCTGTATCAAGTATTTTAATGGTTTTATATTCTTAACAGAATGAAAAATGGCTTTAACATGACTGGGCGCTTTTTACCACCTCTCGACAAAGCTCTCATTAGCTATCGAGCATATTGTTACAAGCGCGCCATCTGCCAAGGCGCAGCTGCAAAGTCGATGCATTTCGTCAACAGATGGCGCCACTTACAACTTCCATCGCGATGGTGATTCTGCAGTGCTGGTGCAATTTAATAAAAATGTTCGGCGGACATGGCTGAGAGCAATTTCTGAAACGGTCGGGCGATTCCCGATAGAGATTGTTCTCGGCTGGCGCGCCAGTTGGGGGGCGGCTAGAATTCGGTGGATTTTTCTAGAAAGAAGCTCCACCGATATAAAAGGCGCCTCAGCCAGCACTGCCGCCAGTCTATTTTTGGAAGCGAAACGAGCGACAACAAGCGATAGTGAAGTGCAGTGAACTAGCTCTTCGGTGATACAGTTCAGAGATATTTGGTGTTCGAAGTGACACATACAAGTGAAATAAATTGTATTTTGTGAATAATTTAAAAAAAAGAAAAATAATTAACTTATGGTGTTTTCTACTTTAATCTACACCCTACCCGCGAAACAATATATATAACAAGATAACCTTCTACCCTGTAAATCTGGTCTATATTAGTCCACTAACAAGATATTTATTGTCATTAAAGCTAACCTGTAGTACGTAAAACATATTTAAAACCTTACTTAGGCGTTTTTGTTCACTATATGAATCGCAGTAATTTCAAATGAATTATTTTAATTTGAAATGTGTGGCAAATATTTGTATATTTTTTTCTGTGTCTTTTCCTTAAATAATTAAATAAACAAGTAATTAATCAAATTGAAAATCATCAAAATGCATCGATGTTTAAACCAATAATTATATTATTGGTCTTAAATCATTTCTTGACAAGAAGAAATCATCGTTAATCCGCTTTGTCCTTGGAAATTTTGTACGCGCATCGCAACTTGATAAGTAGTGATGTGCTCACCTGTTGTTGGAGTTGTTATCGATGCCGCCCGGAAGGGGCATGGCGGGTGTGGCTGGCATCGGTCGCGTGCCTTTCGCCGCTGTTGTGAAGCTGGTCTGCTGCTCATTCTGTCGATAAAAAATATAAAATAAATTATTGTATAACACTAACAGAAGGAATGGTAATAAAAGAGACTTTCTATACTTTCATCACACCGGATAGCGTTTAATAGTTTCTTCATGAAACTAGACATGGATGGCTGACCCACCGACATGATATTAGCCGTATTCCCGAAGGTATTAGGTGTCCTGCCAGGTCGTGTACTTTAAGAGCACGGCTATATTGAACTGGAAAGAAAAGACTAACTAATCAGTGCCACTTCGACCATCTTTCATCAAATGCGATGGGAACTACCCGGGCAGACTTGGATCTACCCACCTAGCAGGTGAAGGAGACCTACAGTTTTAAATGGATTTTGAACCATGGAGCAGCTCGCATGCGTAACGAAATGCACTTATTCAACTCAGCAAGAGAAACAAAGTGGTGCATGCACGGGACTCGTGACCTCTGGTAGAGAAGGTGAGTCCCCGCGCTCCTAAGCTACAGGCTGAAATCGGTGGTGCATATTGTTCGTATGATAAAAAATCTAAAACTTCCAATCTTAAGGGTCACTACAGTGGGATTTTTATGTCACCCTAAATAAAATAAAATGAGATAACTTCTGAAATGTAATTAGAAGGTCTACGTTTGAACATTTTTTAATCCGCCTGTTTTGCATTTGAATACGCCAGCCTTTTACCAAGTGCCGTCTGCCAAATTGGTTTTACGGACTGAAAAAATCCGTGGATTTTCCGGATTTTTAGAAACCAAAGATAAATTTAGTATTTTTTTTAGGTAACTGTACATGGATGGCTAATTCTGAACTTATGTTAGCCTAACACACCACATGGGAACTAGGTGCCAAGTCACGACCATCATTATATTGCTCGGCTACATTGAACTGGATGGAAAACACGGAAAATGTTCATTGCCGCTTCGACGATCGTTCATTCAATGCGATGGTACCAACCCGAGCGGGATTAACCCTACCATCTAGTAAGTAAGGAAGGGGACCTACAGTTTTACGTGGTATCCTAACCACGGCCAGCCTCAACGGTTGAAAATGTGAAAGGTTGAAAGTGTAAAGTATTGCTTGATATTTTCAATCGATTCCTGATGTTTTTATAGAATAGGTAAATCTATGCTTCACTTCACTACATATTATAAAACAAAGCCACCCTGCGCGTCTGTCTGTCTGTCTGAACGCGATAAACTCAAAAACTACCGAACGAATTTTCATACGGTTTTCACCAATGAGTGGAGTTATTCGAGAGAATGGTTAATGTGTATAGTTTATTAATGTTTTGTATAAATCAGTTAAAATATGATGATAATTGTTGAAGATGTCGAAAATAATAAGCCGACTGGTAGATATCATCGAAAATCTCTTGGAGAAATATCAAAATTATATAAAGTGAAATTTATGATTTCAATCTTTATCAAATCAAATATTTTATTGACCTATAATTAATATAATTGCACTTGGAACTATAAAAATTTAAATGAATACCTTACGAGTTATGGCAATATGCAATAGGGAGATATTACGCAATAAAGATAAAAAAGAAACTGCTTACACATTACCAGAAATGCAATGAAATGAAATACAATGTCCTAACAACGAGGAGTCAAAACTGTAAAAGTCAGACTGTAAATTTTAATAATTTGCAGAAATTTAAAATTTGATACTTAATAATAAAAATAAAATAAAATCATTGCTTTATGGTCAAATGTCTTACAAAACTAGCGAGGCTCTTTCAGTGATTTCATATCATAAGACAAGTATATAACTGCACCATATTTTGAGACTTTTTGATATTATATATCTACGCTGTTAGTGGTACTAATGTAGTTAGTGGAATTGAGTCCAAGGACGCCAGCAGGTACTGGGGACTACCTTCCTATATATGGCTACAGTATTCTATCACCGGCCTTATCTGTGATTTATAAAGAAGAAGTAGTTGTAGCGGTGAAAAGAACCTTCTGGAACGGTGTAGGAGAGCTAACTCTAACCAAGCCTCCGCTGTCCGTCCGTGCATCCGTCCTTCCGTCCGTCACAGAGCTGTATATCATGAACCGTAATAGGTGAGTAGCTGACATTTTCACATAGTGTGTATTTATTTTGCAAGGTAAAATTAAAAAATAAATAAAAATAAAGGGGGGCCCATACAAAAACAACCTGATTTTTTTGTGTTAAATCTTGTACGATGGTACGGAACCCTTCATGTGCGAGTCCGACTCGCACTTTGCCGGTTTTTTTTTATTATGTTGCCTCAAATTGTGAAGGAATGAAAATCTCGGCTAGGTAAAAGAAACAGCAGAGATAATTGTGCTCTACTTGAACTGATTTCCCTGAAGAATCGGTCCTTCTTGTGCTTACATATGACGGTGGGTTAGTAGGGATGTGCAATGTAATCTACATTGCTTATAAACATATTCTAAATATAAATATCTCAATAAAAACGTTTTTTTTTGCTCAAAATTTTAAAAATTTATAGCGACACATATAACAGCCAGAATGCGTTTTCAATTTTGACAGATGTTGCTTTAACAAAATGGCCGAAATAACGATTCGAATTTCGAACGTCTGAATTTAACGTTACGTTACAATCAAGTGTATTGAATTGAGACCTGAGAAATATACACAACCGCTATAGTCAGCCTCGGTAGCCCAGTAGTGCGATGCCTTGCGATTCGATAAGCTGGGTGAAGCAACCCTAGGCGCAGTTGGCTTCTAGATGGGTGACCGTTTTCAACCGTTGTGCCTGGCCGTATTCGGATTCCACGTATCACTGTAGATCTCTTTCCTCACTTACTAGGTGGTAGGGAGAATCCCGTCCGGGTTGGTATCATGCATTGAATGAGCGATGGTCAAGCGGCAACTGTCAGGATGATCCAGTTCAATGTAGCCGAGCATTGTAAGGAAGGTCCGGGTATGGCACCTAGTTCTCATGTGGTGTATTAGGCTAAAATAGGCTAAGTCGGTTTGGTATTAGCTATCCATATCCAGTTACATAAAAAAAAGTAATAAGTTTTTAGCGAAACTGTACATTTATCACATTAGATCTTGTGTCAGCGATTACAATCATAACCGTTAACCCGCAATATAAACATTGCAAGTATTTTATTTTAATTGCATTATATTGACTTAAAGATTTGCTAGAATCCAGCTAAGAACGTTGAAATGAAGACCAGTCAAAGTTCAGTTATCTCAGTATTAGTTTTAATCTTATGCCCGATTGCAGGAAGAGATAGCTGAGTTCATCATGACAGGATATTGTGTCAGCCATTATACACATAACCGTTAACCCGCAACATAAACATTGAGGATATTTTATTTAAATTGAATTACATTGACTTATAGATTTACTAGAATCCCGCTTTGAAAGTTGAAATGAAGAACTGTCAACGTTCAGATATCTCAGTTATAATTTAGTCTTAGGCCCGATTGCAGGAGGAGATAGCCGAGTTCATTGTTCAAACGCGTCATTTTTAGTGAACCCATATGAAAAAGTGGTTTGGTTAAATCATACGTTGACGTTGATTTTGATCTTTGATCACTTGGCCCGTAAAGTGTTAGATTTTTCGATTAAGCAAAAAAAAAAGCCCAATGAAATGATATTAGTATATTATACTGCGTGTCGTTTAATTTTATATGTTTCTAACGTATGTACGTTTGGAAAGGCTAATCGACATTTGACAACACTAGCACAAAAAGTTTATTCGCGGTGAAGTAAGCACCAGTAGATCATTCTTAATTCCCCACTCGCTAAACACGTTAAACAACCAGGCAGTCCCGTAAAGCGAAATTTTGCTTTTGGGGCGGCTGTTACATACATACACAGAATAAAAAGACATTTATATACACATGTATGTAGTGGCTTGAATTTACTAACTTTTACAAGCACTGAGAGTGTAGTTTTATAAGATCTAAATGTGGAATACATTCCGAAGTAAATTAAAATTGCACTGAATTCACTGGAGTCATGATTTGGAAGAAATAACCCATACTAATATTATGAATGCGAAAATAACTCTGTCTGTCTGTTGCGGTTTTACGCCTAAACCGCTAAACTAATTTTGATGAATTTCGGTATAGGGATAGTCTAGGCTTCGAAGAAGGACATGGGTCCCTTGGGGAATCGGGGGTTGAAAGTTCATATGAGGAACTCATATTATATCGAGGAAATAATTCAGCACGACATCAGTCCATAACTAGATTCACCCGAGCGGAGACGGGTACCTCAGTTACACATTTATTGTTACCCAACACGCATGCAAGATGATATTCAATCAATAATGGGTATGTTTCATTATAACATTATGTGTTTTACGTGTGTGTATCTCTTATCATCAATGGTAAATATTTACTATTAATATATTCATCTTCGATCATTCATCATTGATTAATCATTGATCATTGATTGACACAAACAGGTGCGATCAACACAAACAAACGATTTTATAAATTTAGACTAAGTGGACTTGCCAGTTCTTCTTCCCTGTGATTATTGAACTTGATTATGATAAAATATCACAAATCCTATTGCAGTTTAGTCTGTATGAATGATCTATAAACAATATATATTCTACCGCTCTACATACAATTCTATGTGTTTGGATATGCATGTACTATGTGCATATGTTCCCGGACTGCAAAACGGCTGAAACGATTTTGAGGTAATCTTCGTCCAGTGGGTAATCCTGTGCAGTTTGGAAATGTAGAACCTCCGTTCGGGCATGTCCAGTGCGATTACGAAGCACGAAACGGGGTAGGTTGGTTGATCTGACAGCGTTGACGGTTGACGATTGCGAAATGGAAGCACAGGCAAGCGGGTGTCGAAGCGGGAAATGAGGCGTAAGTGTCGCACCTACTCCAATGCTAGATGACGGACATGACTTTGCAAAATAAACCGATATTTGTCATGGACTGTTGCATACGGCATGAATGGTAGATTTTTGTGAATTAATATTAATGTATTGTATTGACATAAATGGGTACCAATAACCCGTATTTCTGTAAGCAGTGGCAAACAAATTTATAAACTTAGATTAAGTGGACGTTGAAAAAAAAATCAGCGAAGTTTCTTGCCAGTTCTTCGCCGTGAATGCTGAACTGGCCAATGATAGAATATGGCAAATCCGAGTGCAGTGTGCTGCCTGTGGATGATGAATAAACAATAAACAATAAATGTTGTATGCGAAAACTGTCACAATGCTGTCAGTTTGGGGGTAGACGCGGCACTTACACCTCATTTCGCACTTCGTAATCGCACTGCCGAGCGCCTCAGCCGGCAAACAATAAAGGCATTGTTGACGATTATTGAAAAACGCGCGCATTCTACTTACCAATTTAATTAAGGTAAATTACATTCGTGATGTCGGTCCGGAAGCGAGCGCCGCGCGGGATAGTCCGCGGCGCCGCCACTAATGAGAGCCTACCGCCCGCCCCGCCCCCGCCCCACCCCGCCCCGCGACACCCCGCCCCATATTCCGAAACTGAATTATAGCCCGGAGGGAATGACAACTGGCGAAATCGCACAAGTTTAACTTTCCATCGGAGTCGGCGCGATAGGTCGAAAGGTAGGCGAGGAGTCGACTGAGCGAGAGGGCAGTGTAGCTTTTTTGGGTAACTGGTGGGGCGTTATGGGCAATTAATATCACACTCACTGTAATTTTTTTTGGGAAATCAACAGATTATACATCTAATATAATATTTTAAAATACAATTAACTTAAACTAAAGCCAATTAGAGATTTTTTCTATTTACATGAAAACAATTTTGTTGATTATCATAAAACATGCGTAAAAAGTGAAAATAAAGGTGAAAAAATGGAAATAAATTTTAGAATGATAGTACAATTACGTTATTTTATTATAATGCATTTCCGAAGGAGTAAGGTGCCATAAAAGGACCTTCCATGAGCACGGCGGGATCAAGAACACGGATTTTTTTTCATTGCTGCTTCTACCATAGTTTCATCCAATGCGGTGGTGCTAACCAGGGCGTGATTAACGTTTCCACTTAGTAGGGGAAAGCGCCTACAGTTTTACATGGGCTCTGAACCATGAAATAGCTGCATTCGTAACGAAATGCACTTATCCAACTCGGAAAGAGAAAGTGATGCACGGCGCGAATTTAAACCCATAACCACTCGCATGAAAGGCAAGTCATTAAGATCCTACTCCACGAGCTGAACATGTCTATTAACCTCAAATTAATGACATAACGGTGATGTTGTATCCATTAAGAGCATAATGGGTTGATCCAGTTCCATACAATGGCACGTGCCGGTGTCCTCAGTCAGATTAAATAATCTTTTTCTGATATTTTGCACATTAAATAAATCAACTCCATAGGTTTTTTTATTATTTTAACTTGTATCTATGATACACGCCTTTTCGTATTTGCATGCTAATTTTTAGAGGCGTCTACAATAGATATAAGTTAATTGATAAAAAAAAAGAAAAGCGGATAGGCATAAAATGTGAAAAATATCAGAAAAATATTTTTTTTATTTCACTGAGGAAACAGGCACTAGTCATTGTATGGATCTTGATCACCTCATTATCCTCTTAAGGTGGCCCAACCCGGCGGGACTAACTCAATCGCGGGCACGGTACAAAACCGTGCTGTTGCGCTCTGGGACCTTCTCTGTTTCAAATAAAAAGACAGGCTCCGTGATGAGGAAGATGCAACATGTCCACAAAAAAGACAATATGCATAGTGTATGATTTGGTAAGATTTACGAAAATTTAAATTACAAAACGATTGATTGATTGATTGAAAATTCTTTATTACGTCACAAAAAAAAAACAATTTACAAAAGAAAGTATAGTGCAATAACAACATAAGTGGGGCGCAACGACTTATAGCTAAAAGTAAACCAAGACCGCTGTAGCCAAAAATCGAACAATAACAAATAGATTATAAATCTTGATTAAATAAGCTATGTCTGATGACTAATCTTTTTAAGATGTTTTTACTTTATCATTGCGTAATCTACCTCCAAAGTTATTGTATAAAACGAGCGAAAAATCCGAACTTTCGGACCTTATAAATTAGAAACCAACCACAATTTTACAATGCCAACAGTCATCAGACATCTAGTTCGATTAAATAAAGCTATTTTAAGCAAAATTTGGGATCTCTAACAAGTAATATGTGCGTGATCTTCTTTCCCAGTTTGTATGGTGAGTTAAGCGGGATAGGCACCTTAAATACATAACATTATTATGTTTGGATGGTCGACATTGGATGTAGATTTCAATCATAGCCGACATAATCGTTAACAAAATTTTAATTAACCTAATGGTACTCTTGATTTTGCCCGCGCGGAGGTGGGGGGATATTCATTATGGCGTCTCGTTAGTGTCGCTAAGTTTCGGAACAATGATTCAAACAACTTTACAGGGCGAAAATGCTAAACAACATTAAAAGGATTTTTTTTTACTTCTTCGTAACTTATTTTGGGAGATTAACGCACAAAGTTAGGGTCAACTGCCTAAGTTTAGGAGCAGTAAAAGTTGATTCTTTGTAATTTAATTTTAGGCAAATTAATTGTTTTTTATTATTAGTAAGGCTCAGTGAAATGTTTCAAGGTTCTTAATTAATTAATGAAGTATCTTTTTGAAAGTACGTCAAAGTTGTAGTTTTGGCCGTTACGGATGGAAAGGTGTGACAAGAGTGCTGTGTGGGTATCGGCATGTGAAAAGAAAACAATTAGGCCCACTGCTTTTATTACCGTGTATGCCGTAAGAGCCAAAAAAGGGATGCGTCGTTCGCCATAGGCGGTAGGGTTAATTCCGCCCAGGTTGGTACCATCGCGTGAAATAAGCGATGATCGAAACGAAAATGAAAGTTCTCCGTGTTTTCCATGCAGTTCGAAGTAATGTGATATGTATGTATGTCTAATCGACCGTGAAGCAAGGACACATTTATTGAAGAAGCCCAGTAAGTGTTTTGGAAATTTTTGGAAATACAAAAAGGCGTATATTATGGATAAAAGTATAAGTATCAAAAAACAAAAAACGAACAGACGTAGCTGTAATGTTGATTTTTTTTATGTGGGAAATATTAGAAAATTATTTCATAAATTGACTGACAAAACAGGCACGGTCCATCGTTTGGAGCTAGATCACCTCATAATCCTCATAAGGCTCTATATGACGCTAACCTCCAACATTTTGGGTTAATTTTTGTTTTATCTCAGCGTCGGTGAAGCATTAACCCCTTTAAAAAAAATCGACATATCAAAGTTTAGACTGTTTTCTAGTGTATGACCGTGAAACGGTATTAATTAGTTGCTTATATTCTTTAAAAAATGTATGTTTTTAAACACCTATTTACAAGTTTTTACTAGATTTTCAAGCCGGCGCTTGGAAACTATAAATGATTTCGACAATTTTATTTTTTGTGGTACAAAATTACATATTTGTCTGGTGAATAACCGTGAAACATATATTAATTCATTTTATAAAGTAGACTTTATAGGACAAAAACCTAAATTTCGCTTGTCGCGGTCGATTTTCACGCGCATACAACAATGAACCCTAACGCAAACTCAAAGCTTGCGTTGATCGCCATTATCGTTAGTTTGCTGAACGTTGGAGTCAGTTGGAGCCTTAAGAGGATGCGAATAGATTTTCGAGGAACGGCGGCTCACCGGATTTCTGGGGCGCGGGTTTTTCCTGATGCCGCGCCGCGCGCGCGCCTTCGCCGCGAAGTATATCCGGATGTACACGAACACCATGATGCAGGAGGGGATGTAGAAGCTGCCCAGCGCCGAGTAGAGGACGTAGCCTATGTCGTCCGACACCTGCCGGCAGAGACAATGACGTTAGGTTATATTCGGGTGTACACGAACACCATAATGCAGGAGGGGATGTAGAAGCTGCCCAGCGCCGAGTAGAGGACGTAGCCGATGTCGTCCGACACCTGCCGGCAGAGGCAATGACGTTAGGTTATATCCAGATGTACACGAACACCATAATGCAGGAGGGGATGTAGAAGCTGCCCAGCGCCGAGTAGAGGACGTAGCCGATGTCGTCCGACACCTGCCGGCAGAGACAATGACGTTAGGTTATATTCGGGTGTACACGAACACCATAATGCAGGAGGGGATGTAGAAGCTGCCCAGCGCCGAGTAGAGGACGTAGCCGATGTCGTCCGACACCTGCCGGCAGAGACAATGACGTTAGGTTATATCCGGATGTACACAAACACCATGATGCAGGAGGGGATGTAGAAGCTGCCCAGCGCCGAGTAGAGGACGTAGCCGATGTCGTCCGACACCTGCCGGCAGAGACAATGACGTTAGGTTATATTCGGGTGTACACGAACACCATAATGCAGGAGGGGATGTAGAAGCTGCCCAGCGCCGAGTAGAGGACGTAGCCGATGTCGTCCGACACCTGCCGGCAGAGACAATGACGTTAGGTTATATCCAGATGTACACGAACACCATGATGCAGGAGGGGATGTAGAAGCTGCCCAGCGCCGAGTAGAGGACGTAGCCGATGTCGTCCGACACCTGCCGGCAGAGACAATGACGTTAGGTTATATCCAGATGTACACGAACACCATGATGCAGGAGGGGATGTAGAAGCTGCCCAGCACCGAGTAGAGGACGTAGCCGATGTCGTCCGACACCTGCCGGCAGAGACAATGACGTTAGGTTATATCCAGATGTACACGAACACCATGATGCAGGAGGGGATGTAGAAGCTGCCCAGCGCCGAGTAGAGGACGTAGCCGATGTCGTCCGACACCTGCCGGCAGAGACAATGACGTTAGGTTATATTCGGGTGTACACGAACACCATAATGCAGGAGGGGATGTAGAAGCTGCCCAGCGCCGAGTAGAGGACGTAGCCGATGTCGTCCGACACCTGCCGGCAGAGACAATGACGTTAGGTTATATCCAGATGTACACGAACACTATGATGCAGGAGGGGATGTAGAAGCTGCCCAGCGCCGAGTAGAGGACGTAGCCGATGTCGTCCGACACCTGCCGGCAGAGACAATAACGTTAGGTTTTATTTGAAACATCTTATAGTGGGGATATGATATGGAATGTGATATGTATGTATGTATAATTGACAGTGCAGGAAGAACACATTAATAAAAGAAGAAGCCCTGTAAAAATTATTCAATTTCGATTCCATATAAAATATCATGCTCGTTACATAAAAAAAAAGGATATTTTATCTTATCGTAGGTTCTGAATTTGGTGGAGGACGTTCAATTTCACAATATTTTAAAGTTTGTGTTCAAGAAATGTACAAAACATTTATTTCTCCAATCGAGGATCTTATTTCTTAACAATTTCCAAAAGTATATTAAAAAACTAGCTGAGGTACTCAGCTCCGCTCGGGTCAATATCGTTTTGGATTGATGTCGGGCCGAATTATTTCATTGTCATTATATGGGTTCACCATAGACATTTCCATACCCTATTTCAACACTTTCGAGTTTAATTTTTGCCATAAAAGTTATTAATGGATTTTTAATGGAACTGCAAATCGCTTGATAGCTACAAATTCAAGCTGTCGGACGTTGCGGACCGTCTACGGCGGCACTAAAATGCTTCAAAGTAAAAGACAGCCATGAACCAACCGAAGCGACAAATAGGACAGGTCCACAAAAGCTACGTTGATCCATTAAAAGTGAGCCAACATTGAAACTGACGATAAAATCGAATACAAGAACACTCTTTACGGCAATCTAGCAGTTATAAAAATTCCAATCTCTCTCGACACATAAAATGTTGCTGCTGAAAATGCAGTTTTACTGTAGTTTTATTTTGATACCTGAAATTAAGTCGTACACAGTTGCTATCGTAAACGAAACTTCGTATTCCTCCCCATGATAGTGTATATATATATGTATATTCTCTATGCTAATAATACATCTGTAAGGGGTGTTCATGGAGTAAGTTGCTTTGTTTTCTAAGATATTTCGTTTGTAGACTTTATCTATGATACAAAAAGTAAATTGACGATTTTTATAAATCATTTCTGTATGTATGTATGTATGTATGTATGTATGTATGTATATATGTTTCTCCAGAACTCTTAAGCCGATCATCCGAATTAGATGAAACTTAGTACACGTACATTTAAATACCTGAAAATTAGGATAAGTTAAATATAATTCAGTTCCGCTTACGCTAAGATGTGGCGTGGCTGTCATACAAACCGGCACGATCCGCGCGGCCCTTAATTTTTTATACCACGGAACAGTTTAACTAATAAGAACCACTTATCCGATTTCAATGCTGCTCGTAATACCAATACGTACATCCAATATGAACCAATGTATTGCTTGGTATTTCCCGCAACTTTAGGACTACTTGACATCACGCTAAATCACCAGAGGTGCGACCAGTGGGATAAAATGCTTATTACTTGAGAACCAAAACACGATTCTACTCAAAATTTATAGGCGTCCAGTGTAGTAGTGAGTGTTAATTTCTTATGACTTGCCAACCACTAACCCGATTTATATGCGTATTTTATCAACGTATAGCATCTCTGGGAGCAGTCAGGTTCGGGATGGATTACCGTTTTCTATGTTGAAGCTGGCTGTGGTTTGGAGTCCACGTAAAACTTAAGATCGCTTCGGTAATTACTTACTAGATAGGTATGTTATAATGTAGTGCAAGTGCAGAAAGGTTCTGGCGACACATGGTTTTATTTTTTTCAAATAGTTATCACATGTTTCCGAAGGTCTAAATGGAAACGATTTGATGTTTCTTATGCATTCTTAAGATCTTGATACAATTTGGTAGATGGATACATTGTCCTGGACCAGCCTTTTGGGCAACTTTTATCCATGAAATAATTCAGCCCGACATAAAACCGAGCGGAGCCGGGTACCGCAGCTAGTTGTAAAAAAATTCCTGAATATGGACTTAGTAAGCTGACGTGGAAATGTCATCTAGATAAGCTGGCCCGTTAAATCAGCTTAGTATGTGAGCAGCTATCAAAAAGAAAAACCGGCCAAGTGCGAGTCGGACTCGCACACGAAGGGTTCCGTACCATCGTAAAAAAATTTATACAAAAAAATCACGTTTTTTGTATGGGGACCCCCTTTAATTTTAATTATTTCTTAATCTTACCTATTTGTTGTTATAGCGGCAAAATAAATACACACTCTGTGAAAATTTCAGCTGTCTATCTGTTACTGTTACTGAGATACAGCCCTGTGACAGACGGACAGACGGACGGACGGACGGACGGACGGACGGACGGACGGACGGACGGACGGACGGATGGACGGACGGACAGCGGAGGCTTAGTAATAGGGTTCCGTTTTCACCCTTTGGTTACGGAACCCTAAAAATGTAAGGGAATAATTTGGTATTCAAGCAGTTAGACCCGTATTACTCTTACTTTGACGGTCGGTTGATAAAGGGAAATGCATCCGATGCAAATCGTAAATATTTTTTTTTTAAATAGCTTTAAAGTATACACAGTCATCATCAGGGATATAATATAAAGATTTTTTTTAAAATCTTGGATATGACCGTTGCGAGTAAGCACCTTTACCAAAAGTGCGAGTCGGAATCCGAAGGGTTCCGTAATAAATTTTATGGGGGGCCCCTTTACTTCTATAATTTTACCATTTTTTTGTTTTAGCGGCAAAATAAATACATGCTCTGTGAAAATTGCAGCTGCCTATTGCCTGCGGGCAATGGAACGCAGTATCCAAAGCATTACTTAAAGACAAAAAACCGGCTAAGTGCGAGTCGGGCTCGCACACGAAGGGTTCCGTACCATCGAACGAGATTTAACACAAAAAAACAGGTTTTTTGTATGGGGACCCCCTTTCATTCTTATTATTTTTAAATGTTATTTGTTGTTATGGCGGCAAAATAAATACACACTCTGTAAAAATTTCAGCCGTCTATCTATTACGGTTTATGAGATACAGCCCTGTGACAGACGGACGGACGGACGGACGGACAGACGGACAGCGGAGGCTTAGTAATAGGGTTCCGTTGGCACCCTTTGCGTACGGAACCCTAAAAAGAAATACGGATATCAGGAAAAAAACTAATATTTTAGATGCTTTGGAACACTCTCAAAGTCTCAAATGGAAAGATATTCAGACGAAAGATGGACAAAAAAAGTCACACAATGGCTAGGCCCAGGCGGAAAAAGAGGAAGAGGGCGTCCTAAAGAAAGATGGGTCGATGATGTAATAAAAAATGCAGGGAAAGACTGGACAAAGATAGCGAAAGAGAAAGGAGAATGGAAAAAAAGGAGGAGGCCTTTACCCGAAGAGGGTTCCTTAATTTATAATTTAGTTCTAGCTAGTTTAAATTGTCTTTAACATGTATTTAAATTGAGGAATTAAAAAGGCTTTATTATTATTATTATTACTATCTATTACGGGTCATGAAATACAATAAAATAAAATAAAATAAAAAAGTTTATTGTATAAAATTGTTTACACATAGTCAAACCTCTTACTTACATATACAGATTCATTTAAAATAATAACATTAAATTTATAGTTTGCTTTGACTATGGCCGAGCGAGACTGTGTCCCTTAAACTAGTCTATAGACTGTCAAATAAGGGTCACAAAGTGGTGCCAAAAAACATTTGTTGGGCCTTATGAAATAAATAGGCATGTGATATAAGTACATTAGTAGAACTAAATTGCTACTGTGCCAAATTGTATACAATGTGGGTTTGTATTTATAAAGAAAAAAATATATATGTAAAAATAAAATAAAAATTAAAGTCAGTGTAGTGTTTCAATGTGGGTTTTTTTTTTTATTTGGTTATTGTTTTATTTGGGTTTGGGTTATTTTCATGTTATTTTACCACGCTTAGCAAATTCTCAATCTGTTCATAATTTTGGGATTGCAGCCATGTTATTATTTGAATTTTGAATTGAAGTTTGGTTAGATTCTTTAAATTTATCACACTGTATGCTTTTTTTATGTATGTGTGGCATTAAAAACCATGAGAAGTGTTGGCAAAAATGTGTTTTCGTCGGAGGAACTTTAACGTCTCCGGCAAACCTGGTTCTTATTACGTTGTCTGTTCTTTCATTTGCTGGTTTTTTGTTAAAATTGATAGAATATATAGTTTTCGAATACTCAGTGACCGGCTTTCTTCGTAGAGAATATGTGTTGAGAAACGAAAAGCTTTTTTTAAATATTACTCTTAAAACCGCTCTCTGAGCTCTTTCTAGTATCAGAAGACGAGTTTTTTTGTAGCGCCTCCCCAAGATGTTATGCAGTAATTAAGTACGGACTGACATAATCCAAAGTAAACATTTCTAAGAAGAGTTTTATCAGAGATACCTTTTAGGGCCTTGAAAACGATACCTTTTCACCCTAGCGCCTAGTGCGACCTGCAACTGCCCCAATATGCTTACCCCAACCAAGTCTATCATCCAATATGACCCCTAGGTATCGTATGGTGTTTACTCTTTCTAATGTAAAACAATTGCAGTTACCACGTCCTGTCTGATCACATGTATGAACATGAAATGGAAATATTTCAGGGGTGTTTCGAATGTTAATGCAAATATATTTGGAGAATGGAAAAAAATGGAGGAGGCCTTTACCCGAAGAGGGTTCCTTAATTTTTAATTTAGTTCTAGCTAGTTTTAATTTTCTTTAACATGTATTTAATTTGAGGAATTAAAAAGGCTTTATTATTATTATTATTACTATCCATTACGGGTCATGAAATACAGCCTTGTGACAGACGGACGGACAGCGGAGGCTTAGTAATAAGGTTCCGTTTGCACCCTTTGGGTACGGAACCCTAAAAACGGTACCGTTCAATCCGTTAAAATAAATGTTTTGGCACATGTATAAATACCACCTGTAATAGTGATGCGAAATACTACATCATAAATGACCGAATTTTAACCGTGCTAAAACAGAGAATAATTCTAAGATTTTTTTTTCAGTGTGAAGCTCTGAATACCCGACACACAATACCACACACATAAACATTGTTTAACAAACCCAAAGTGCTTATCACGTGAAAACTCCCAAAGGGCGCTACACTGATAAAACTTTGACGTAAAACTAAACGGGATACTATCGCACGATTCTCTAACACGCTTTGTGTGGAAGTTTGCGTTGGAGTCCATTCGAAAGAACAAATCGCCCGGAGACGGAACACTGAACCCGTTACGTTATGGTCGCCCGGATAGAAATATGCAGAGCGAGGAAACAGTTTGGACGAGTTTTTATTGGTATTGTTGAGATAAGAAGAGTGAGTTATCGAAGGTTTTCAGGAAGTGTATTCTTGGAATTCCGTCCTCAGGATTCAGGAGTGTTTCCGTCGAACGAACCACTTCGATGGCCGTGGTGAAAGCGTTTTTATCTACGGAAAGATTCCTGATTTCTTTATCGCGATTGATTGGGTATTTTCGTCGGGAAAAACGATACATGACAGCTGCAAATATAGTTTGTTCGATGGAAAATCTCGTGATTCATAACAACTTCTCCTGAGAGCAGAATTGCAAGAATAGAAGCCCTGATCATGATATGCCGGAGCGTTAGAAAGGGGTAAATTTGTAACATGAAAAGAAAGCTGTAGGATACATTACATAGCAGGAAAATGTTTGCTAACATTTATCTAATATAGGTGTATTATGTAGGTAATAGCGTGGTGTAGGGGCTAGAAGACACTTGCCTTACAAGCAAGAGGTTTTGGGTTCAAATCCTCGCCCCGGTCATTCACCACTTTCCTTCTCTTTCTGAGTTCGTTAACGTTACGAATGCGAGTTGTTCCATGGATCGGAACCCATGAAAAACTGTATGTCCTATTCCCCTATTAGGGAGAGCTAAGCTCACCTGGATTGATAACGCCAAATTAGATGAAACTATGGTAGAAGTTCGGTGAAACTATGGTAGAAGTGGTTCAGTACCGCTGAAGGCCGGGAGGACTGGAGGAAAATTGGAGAGGCGTATGTCCAGCAGTGGGCGCAAATACGCTGACTGACTGACATGGTAGAAGCGGCAATGAAAAAATGTCCGTGTTTTCCATCTAGTTCAGTGTTGCCGTGCTAATAAAGGGAAGGTCTTCCAATTCCCTCGGAAATGTGGTGATTGAAACTACAATCATGACGGTAGTTGTTTGGTATTAGCCATTCATGTCAAGATACTTAACCAGGCGGGAAAATGTCTGCCAACTAGATAGTTAGACTACCAACAGTTTTAGGGTGAATTAAAAACCACTGCTCACCTGAACAGTTGAAAACGGTCACCCATCCTTAAGCCGACCCGGTTTCGCGCCACCCAGGTTAATAGAATGCCATTATTTAATCTTAAATTGATTGGTTTTTGTTTTAATAGTTTTTGCGACCCTAAATGCTGCATTTTTAAAAAGAAGGTTTGGTTACTCTATAAAGCCGGCTTCAAATGGACCAAGTATCGAAGCCCAGTACTTGGATCAGCCTGTATAAATCACTATTACTATTCTCCACCGTCCTTTCCTATTAGCCAAGTTATTATATCAGAAGTCGCCAAACATCACGTAGAAGCGTACTCAATATATATTAATTAAGAGTATACCGCTGCGTTGCCAATAAGAAACAAATATAAGGGATAAAAGGAATTGGTTCCAAGCTAGAGCCTTGGGGCACCCCCTCCGAAATCTCTATTGTGATTTGAGATAGAAACCCTAATCTTACTTGTGAGCAAACACGTGACGTAATATTCGGAACCCCAGAGATTTCATTAGTGCCCATTCAATTCGACAATGCTCCAGATTTTGTTAGTACATCGGTTAAGGAGCGGAGAAAATGGACAAACGATCGTCCTGCCTGTAATGCTTGCTTACTCAGCGAAATACTGTTAGGTAATGTAATATTAAGTCAATCGAAACCGATTATATGTTTGATTTATTGGTTCAAGTGGTTGCGATTAAATGAAGTGTCAAGACGTACAAAGGATATTGATAAGAAGTTCGTTCATAGCTCATAGTTCATTTAATTGATAGATTTTTCTATAGACGAATATTTAATATTTTTCTATATAGAAGTCACAATGCAGAGTGATACGTTGGGATGGATCGGCATGAATGACGAAATAATGATGCACCTTTATGGATAATTTATGTATGTACTAAGTTAAATGTACATTGACCAGATTCGATATTTTCTCTGAAATGTATAAACAATTCTATAAAAAGAGGGAAAGACATGTGGTGTGATAACATTTAAACATGATTATTATAAATTTATAAGAAAAACTGGACAAGTATGACTCGGTGTCACACACATCGTAAATTTGTGTAAAACACAAAAAAAATCACGTTTTTTATTTGGGGCCCCATTAAATTGTTATTATTTTTTTATTTTACCTATTTGTTGTTATAGCGCTAAAATAAATACACACTCTGTAAAACATTCAGCTACTCACCTATTACGATTCATGAAATGTAGTCCTGTGACAGGCGGACGGACAGACGGACGGACAGCGGAGGCTTTGTAATAGGGTTCCGTTTTCACCCTTTGGGTACGAAACCCTAAAAATAGTTGCTTAATTTTCTTTCAGCTGTTATAATAATGTGATATCGTGCACATTGTACAGAGTTTAACAAGTATTACTGATTTACAATTACTCTTTCCAATTATAAATACAAAGTTACTTCTACAAAGAACACAAGGCACTAATGAAATTGATGTTAGGTATACCCATTCTACTTGAACGAAACGAAAATCGCGATGAACTAAAATCATTTTCAGAATTTCAGGTTGATTGGTTTTTATTTCATTAGCAATTTAAGGTTTTATACCGCTAGATGGCAATATAAAATGAAAATATTTTTATTAAGTTAACGAATTGTCTAATAAAAACATCAGTAAATCCGAAATTCTGAAAATGTTTTCACCGCAACAAGAGTGGCTGTATGTTATATTAATATTCAACTAGCTAAGGTACACGGCTTTGCTAGGGTCAATGGCGTTTTGTCGGGTCAATATTATATGAGTTGCCCATACAAACTTCCAGCCCCTATTTCAATTTAGTTTCGCTTTAATTTTCGCCGAAAAAGTTAGCATATATCATTCTCCAAAGTGCAGACTATCTCAATACCGAAATTAATCAAAATTTGGTTCAGGGGTATAGGCGCGAAAACGCAACAGACAGACAGAGGTAACTTCGCGTTTATAATATCAGCTTGGATATGTATTTGTGCCTCCTCATAGTTTTTTTAATTTTTTTAATGCAACATGACATGGATGGTTATTACCACACATCTACCGTTATGATATTAGCCTAATACACCACATTCCTGAAGGAATTAGATGCCATGCCAGAACCTTTCCTTTACGAGCACGGCTACATTGAACTGGATTTAAAACACGGACAATTTTTCATTGCCGCTTCAACCACAGTTTTATCCAATGCGGAGGTACCGACCCGAGCGGGCTTAACCCTACCACCAGTAGGAGAAGGGGACCTACAGTTTTACATGGGTTCCGAACCATGGAACGGCTAGCATTCGTAACGAAATGCACTGATCCAACTCAGAAGGAGAAAGAGAGTGGTGCATGACCGGGCGAGGATTTGAGCCCAGACCTCTCGGATGAAAGGCAAGTCCTCTAGCCCCTAGACCACGAGCTGTTCATAGTGGAAAACCCTTTTCAATTATTGCAATTAAATACATATAATATTAAATTGGAATAATGTCAATAATAAGAATGGTCTCAGAGCTCATCCTACTAGGATTGTATGAAGAAATTACTTGTATTCAAAGATGGTTAACATTACGGACAATTTATGACTGCTCACTTCTTTTTATTAAGGCGCTAGGACTAGCCAACTACTCGCGCCATACAAATGCACTTTTTAACAAATGTAATAATATGTAGTGAAACGCTTCAGCAAATCCAAATAGAACTCCAGACTGATAATGGATTGTTAATATTTTTTGATTCCATCATTTATTTAAATAATAATAAAAATAAAAAAGTTGATTTTTCTCATTAGAAATCTGAAAGTAATTGGATTTCTAGATATAAGCAAAAACAGCATATATGCATAAACAAAAAATTCCATTTGCTTTTAGATTTCTACATTTAGTCAAAAAAATTCGGAAATGGACACCGTTTCCGCAATGTATTTTGTATAGAAAAAGGAAACATACATTAACGAAAATAGGTTGATTCCTAGACAAGGAATCATATATTGTAAGAATGACACTTATAATCGTCAGACTTAGTTATTTAACTTGGGGTGCCTCGTCTAACTTTGCGATTTGGCTAGTACCAGGGCCTTAAAATGACAATTTTCTGAGTGAATTTCCGAGCTTCTTCCGAATTTTGCCGGCCATTTTTAAGGTTTCCTTATTAAAAATTTCGCCTGTCGTTTAGGACTAAGTAACCCAGGCAGGCTTGATTGAGAAGTTCGGGTCCAATCGTGATTTTTTCTTTGATAATAAATTTTGTCCGTCATTCAATAATGACAAGCGTAGACCCGCACAAGAGGACTGATTTGTTAAACTTTTTACATTCAAGTTTTGCAGAATATAAGTAACTTATGTATGTATATTCTCAGAATCTAACTAAAAAATTGTAATGAAGACGTGACAAACTAAAATATTTGGATATAGTTTTGGATAATGTTCAAGTTTAATGTGTAATTGTACAAATGAAATGAAATACAATAAATAAATGTAGTCGTTCAATTAAAGGAAGGTCCTTATACCAATTTTCATTGCGGTGTGTTGGGCTAACATCATGACAGTGGGTGAACAGTTGTCCATATTCAGTTCTATTAAAAAACCGGTCAAGCGTGAACGTGTTCATGTGCCTGGAGTCACTGGGCATGAAATGAACGTGTTCATGTGCCTAGAGTCCCGTCACTGGGCATAAAAGAAATTCACCCTCGCCTGATGATTCTTTGCAATTCCATTCAAAATAAACGCTTAAGAAATCAAGCAGTGCAGAAGTACATACGTATACATATATTAGATATTTTTTTATATTTTTAAATAACCGTTAATAGGAAACTATGCCGAGACATGGGTCCCTTGAAAACTGACAACGATTATGTAAACCAGTAAAGTTTCATAATGTTTTGAAAACTTACGGTTTTCCGGTGTGCAATGCCGTGCTTGGCCGACATGTTTCGCTCCTCTTCTTGCTCAGCATAGACCGAAGGGCACACACGTCACAGTGGCACCAGCTGACACCGTTAGCTATGTGTGCACGGAGCCCTATATGTCTATGGTGCAGCAAATTGACGACCTACCCGCATCCACGAGGCAGCCCGAACCTACCCACACCTACAATCTTCGCAGCCGATGCCCGCCAGTTACCGTTTGACGAGCCGGGCTGTCAGACGTAACTCCGGGGCAACGAAGTGGCCCTGACGATGCTTCCGTCGTGGGAAGCGAAACATGTCGGCCAAGCACGGCATTGCACACCGGAAAACCGTAAGTTTTCAAAACATTATGTACAGCGACGGTGTAAATCTAAGAACATATGTCAGTAAAGTTTCTTTGCGGGTTCTGCTTTATTGAGTTGATCGAATCCGTGGATCCATCTGTTTATAGGGTTCCGTACCCAAAGGGTGCCAACGAAACCCTATTACTAAGCGACCGCTGTCCGTCTGTCCATCCGTCCATTCGTCCATCCATCTGTAACAGGGTTGTATCTCATGATCGTTATAGGTAGGCAGCTGAAATTTTCCGAGAGTGTGCACTTTTTTTGCCGCTATAACAACAAATGGGTAAAATCAAAAAATATCAAAAATAAAGGGGAGACCCATACAAAAAACATGCTTTTTTTGTGTTAAATATTGTACGTTGGTACGGAACCCTTCGTGTATGAGTCCGACTCGCAAATGACCGGTTTTGACGTAACTCAGGCTGAGATAAATCGTTGTAACTGAAACTAATGCTAACGCAAAGTAGTACTTTGTGACGTCACTTTGACACATTTTGCATGGACGAAATCGCAAAGTAATGCAAATTGACTTCACAATGTACTACTTTTCGTTAGAATTATTTTTGTTACGACTATTTATATCAGCCTTAGTGTAGTTTGACTACCAAAAGCTTAAATAAATGAAATGAAAATACACAAGTCAAATCAAATCAAAATAATATACATATACTAAAATTAAGTGACGGAATTTTCATTTTGTATCTATGGATATCGTAAAACAATGAAAAAAAAAGGTTAGGTTTTGAATAAAAAAATTGGAAATCCTTAGGTATCCGTTAAAAAAAAAGTAACAATAGGAGACATCACTGTTCAATCCCCAAACAATAAACCCAAACTCGCTAGCGACAATCTGAACGAATCGACCGAATCTCTATCCGTCTTCGAGACGGACATAAATCAGAGAAGGTCGGATTTATGTTACAGAAGTCGGTACGGTGGTGGCAGCGAGAATGGAAGACCGGGAGTAACGATCGAATCTCATTAGAATGGCGGCAGTGTAGCCACACTGAAAGAAATAATCAATGAACATAACCGTTATCCCAATAATAACAACCGTACTAATGTTGCGACGCTTATTCCAAGGAATGTGACATGCGTGTATGTATATTCGACCGTGAAGAATGTCCGCAACGCAGATGAAGCGTTAAATAAATGTATGTAGGTGTAGTCTTCAACACTGTCGGGAGGAGGGACTATAGGAGAATTCCAAATTAGGGGTATACAGCCGGTGCCGAAATTGATAGACGCAATATCCGCGAATGGTATGTTTTTCTGATTCGGGTCCCCAGCCTTGCAGTATACTCCAGGAACTTTAGCCTTAAATCAGCACTTAGAAAAACATTAAATCCGAAATGCATTTTTTTTTTCTCATAAACGTAGTATTTCATGTGGACGTGTGTACATTAAGTTTGCAACATTTTGGGGGGTCCGGAAGATAGAAATAAAATATGAAATATGTTTAAAAAATGATATCTCCTACACAAATATTTAGAAATGTTATTTAAAAATGTTATATTTTAGCTAATTTTAGGTGTAATATTACTGTGAATTTGCAACAATTTCTTATTTACGGAACTGTGTAAATTTTTTTTTGTACTTTTAATTTCTGTAATATTTAATATCTGCAAAGCAAATAATGAAAATTCTATTTTATTTTCTGAAATTGGAAACTGACCGCAAACTCTATATTCTGTGAAATTTGTAAAATGTTGCAAATATTAGAAGCACATTGTTTTTCATTTATAATGTTTACATTCACACAAAAGCTAAACAAAACATTCGGAATACGTATAAAATCGTTCGTTGTATAGTTTCTAAAGAATTTAATTTGCTTTTTCAAATTCTAGAAAGAAATATAGCAATAGCAAGTTAGGTTCGCGGCATAGTTTTTTTTTTAGTAAAAACATTTTTTTAAATACATTTCCGTAATTACAAAATTGTTGCAAAGTCACAGTTACATTACGCCTTAAAAGACTTAACATGTAAATTTTTTTAATACCGTTTCTAAATATTTGTTTAGGAGATATATATTTTTTAATACATTAAATTTTTTTTGCTATCTTCCGGGTCCCGCTAAATGTTGCAAACTTAATGTAAGCATATGAACATGAAATTATATATTTCTGAGAAAAAAAATTCATTTCGGATTTCATGTGCTTCTCAAACCGTATCTACCCCGGTCTAGTATATTCGTAAAGTAGTTCTTTTTACTGGGCTCTTTCTTTGATTCAGTGTCCTTGCTTTACGGTCGATTATACTTACATACATGTCAAATTCCTCAATAAAAACCGTCTTGCAACGTTAAATTAAGGTCAATCTAACTGAGTGAAAACAGTTAGCCCTAAACATTAAATATGTTACTGTATATTTTCATGGTTTTTAACTGTGTCCAATAATTTTTTACTCTTACTGTTTCCCTAACTGTGCGAAAACTGTTTCTAGATTTAGTATTTTTTCCATTCTCACTTACGTCTCATATTCAGTAAAACGTTCCTGTCCAATGCCATGCCATCCCAGCCGGTCAGGCGCTTCTTCACGCCACGTTGAAGGACCCGTAATTTGGGGGAAATACCTCGGAATGGAGTTCATTCCATGGTTTACCGACCCTATAGATAAAGTTTTTAAAGGATCGGAGGGTTCTTTTTTTTGGAATATCGACTGTGAACTTGTGCATTTTCTCTTTGTTCCGCGTTGAGCGGAGGTACAAAGAGGACGAAAGGACAGCGTTGTGCAGCTCCGACGTGCATTGGTAACATCGCATTTAATTAAAGATGGTTGAAGCGGCAATGAGAATTGTTCTCCAACCTGTACGTGTAATGTATCTGTGCAATAAAAGGTAGGTCCTGGCATGGCATCTAGTTCCCATGAGGTGTGTTGGGCTAAAACATGACAGTAGGTGTGTTGTTAGCCATCCTTGTCCAGTCACATAAAAACATGACAGTAGGTGTGTTGTTAGCCATCCTTGCCCAGTCACATAAAAACATGACAGTAGGTGTGTTGTTAGCCATCCTTGTCCAGTCACATAAAAACATGACAGTAGGTGTGTTGTTAGCCATCCTTGTCCAGTCACATAAAAACATGACAGTAGGTGTGTTGTTAGCCATCCTTGTCCAGTCACATAAAAACATGACATTAGGTGTGTTGTTAGCCATCCTTGTCCAGTCACATAAAAAAAAATTAAAGGCTACGCGACCTTGGGTTGCTTCTCCAATCCTTCCATGCTCCCTGGGTAAGGGTCACCCGGGGCGCCGGTGGTCTGACCTCAGTATACCGTCCATTGTGGATCCGATTACCAACCCTTATTAATCTGACAACAGGAACTAATAGATTGACTTTTAAGGCTACTAGCTAATTTACATATGTTACCGTTTTTAGGGTTCCGTACCCAAAGGGTGCCGACGGAACCCTCTTACTAAGCCTTCGCTGTCCGTCCGTCCGTCCGTCTGTTACAGGGATTTATCTCATGAGCCGTACTAGGTAGGCAGCTGAAATTTTCACAGAGTGTGTATTTATTTTGCCGCTATAACAACAAATAAGTACAATAAAAAATAATAAAAATTAAAGGGGGCTCCCATACAAAAAACGTGAGCGGTAAATCTTGAGCGGTGGTACGGAACCCTTCGTGGGCGAGTCCTACTCTAACTTGGCCGGTTTTTGGAATAATGTGACGAAAAAAATTTGATATATCAATCATTGCATTCAAAACGCTTTCCTAAGCTTTACAGTAGGATTCAAATGCGAAAACAGTTCTATCTAATAGAAAATGAACTATAAAATTATCTTATCGATCGACAAATTCATTTTTTTATATAACTAGATATGGATGGCTAATACCACACCCGACGTAATTATATAAACCCAACTGCATTCCCGAAGGACCAAGGTGATGCCAACTCGGAAAGAGAAAAAAAGTGGTGCATGAATATAGCAAGGATTTGAACCCAGACCGCTGCTAGGCAAGTCTGCGCGCCGCTAGGCTACGAGCCGCTCGAAGAACTATAAATACTGTTACGAGCGCGCCATCTGTAGGAGCGTGGCTGCAACGTCGATTCGTTTCGTCAACAGATGGCCCTGCTTACAACTTCCAGGGCGATAGTGATTCGGCAGTGCTGGTGAAATATAAAAAAATTCTCGGCTGGCCCGACAGGTGGGGGGCGCCTAGAATTCGGTGGAGTTTTCTAGAAAGAAGCTCCACCGATATAAAAGGCGCCTCAGCCAGCACTGCCGCCGGTCTATTTTTGGAAGCGAAGCGAGCGACAACAAGCGATAGTGAAGTGCAGTGAACTAGCTCTTCGGTGATACAGTTCAGAGATATTTGGTGTTCGAAGTGACACATACAAGTGAAATAAATTGTATTTTGTGTTTCTTTTGTGAATAATTTCTAATAAGGGAAAATTATTAACATTTGGTGTTTTCTACTCTAATCTGCACCCTACCCGCGTAAAAATACCTACGTACACACGTGATGACTTAAAACTAAGATCCTCCCGTACAATGCCTGAAGTTAATCCATCCAGGAACCGAGCCAATACCCTGGGAACAAATCCTTTCAATCTGTTTCAGCTTAGTTTTCCAGCTGCAACTCTATCTAAGAGAATGAAAGCTTCAGGAATTATTAATTGGGTAACATACCCGTTATTAAAATCTCATCTCAAACGCAAAAGGCGAGGAATTAAGGGATCTTTAAGGAAGAGTCGAGTTAGTAACGAACCCTCTTAAATTCGTCATGTCCGTCCGTCCGTCCCGATGTCACAGCATTATAACTACCGCATTTTGTTATTCTTTATTGTTTTACGTTACGGGAATGAAAAGGGTTTTCAAATTTAATGTTTTTAATAAATTAAATTAAATGTGTGTTTTCTTTATTTCTATATGTTTTAATCAATATTGTTTTTTCTTGAATTTCTGCACGATAACCTGAGGCAAATATTTAAAAAAATTATAATAATAAATACTAATGACCAATTGTCTTGCTTGGAAACAGTCCATAACTATGAAAAAAAATTTAAAAAATTCACAGAAAAGAAGGCGCTGGTCTTAGAAATTGAAGATAAAATCGAGCCCAATACCTTTATATCTGCATTATCAACATGATGTTTAATTTATTTATTATTATTATTATTATTGTATTTCCTATTTATTTATCCTCAAAATTTTATAACCAAAAAGTAATTTTATTTATAAATGTTTATGCGTATTATAGAGCAAGCGGTAATCGCTTGCTCTATACCTTACCTAGGGTTTTATTTTAGGTTTTCTCCATTTATTATTGCTTGGGACCGTGAAGCAAGGACACATTAATTAAAGAAAGATGCTGGTTCGGGTCGAGCCTTCCAGTGTATTCGTAAAGTAGTTCTTTTTAAAGGGATTGTAGCGGCAAGATACATTGTGTAACCTGACTACTGCGTCGTCAGCTATATTTATGTGCGCCTTACGCGCCTGTCCATATTTTAGTGAATATACGATAATCAACCAGAACACACGTGTTTCACTCCGGCTTTGCGACCCGTCATCACATTCCGCTAAATTGGTGACCCCGACTGAAGCAACCACAGAACAATTAGGAGGGAAGAATTGTGAAGTGGGCGGAACTCGCGCGCCGGTCTTTAGCGGGGACCCGCGCACTTCATACGCACATGATTCACTCCTCTGCGGCGTTCCTGTGCATTAACTTATCCGTGATACAATCTAAAATTGAAAAGGAGTAATGCCGAACTGTGCCATAATAACGTGTAAACGCGACAGCCGGGTGCACAACCTTCATAATGGCGGAGTTTCATATCACCGGTTAGTTTCATTTACATGTATAGCGATAAAACTTACAACAAAAACACTACGAAACAATATGGCGTCGCGGCGTCGCTTTGCTTGCCGGGTCATGTCTCGCTACTCTGTTAGTGACTGCGTGCGTGTGAGGCGCTCGGCCGTGTTCGAAAATGACGTAACATTTGATTGCAAACAGTATTGGAATTCCAACATAGATCCATTACGTTAAGGTTCATATTAACTGAACAAATGTGGATTTGTTGTTTGGTTATTAATTAAGAAGGGATAGCCAATTGCGACGGTTATACATCCGCGAAGCAAAAAGGTCTTAAGTAAAACGGTAACAGCGGTCCTGGAACAAATTTACAAACGTTTCACTTCCTGCCTCCTCAATATTACGTGGAAACAACACGAAAGCAAAGTCCATCGCCTGCCGCCGCACTAGCGAGCGGCGGCACCGCAGATTCGCACCATCACTCCAGCATCACAGGCACGCAACCCGCAGCGGCAGCATCTTCAGTCATCCTAGGTAGGCGCCATGAACACCAACTAGGACAGCTACCTCTACATCGCCGTACATCACTGATAAGAACGGCGCTTCGCACTGAGAACTCCCTTCATTACATCACCCAGTACCATCGACCGACCCACCGCGTCGCACTGGGCAATGGCCGACCACGTCGAGATGGAACGACCGGCCAGGGCCAAACTTCACCAAATCAGTACACTGGCACCTTAACAACACAACCGTAGATCAAGGTCTCCTCTGCTACCTATCCACCGTTCTATGCGAGCATAAAAACGCCACTAGAATGTTGGACACCTTCCGTCACCCTGTGTATGACCGACTCACCGCGTCCCACTGGGCACTCGACCGACTCACTGTGTCAAGACGGAAGGGCAAGCCTGCAGCACTCGCCCCCCAGACTGTACGACCGACTCACCGCGTCCCACTGGGCACCTAGACCGACCCAACGCGTCGGTTGAGACGAACCTGCAGGAAGCATATAGCAGCAAACAGACAAAACGACAAGAAACCACATGAAACAAGCCAATACCAATCATTCAAGTACCAAGAAGTTGCAGGCAATGCTCTCCATGGACTAACACGACACAACGTGTAAAATTACAAAAATTATTGTTCTTATTGACACATCATTTCGCCACTGAGCGATTTTCGCCATTCAGCGAAATTCCAATGCCTGCACATCGTTGCCGCCGCCGACGCCGTCGACGTTCATCGCATTCAACAACACGATCGACCGACTCATCAAAAATACTCCGACAGCAAAATTTTAAAACTAAGCGTGCAACATAAGTGAAGTGAACGATACTTTAGTGAGCTGGCGCTCAAGACTACTCACGCAATTGTGTCAATCTGTTCATCTCATGTTTTTTTTAAATATTGTATTTCCTATTCATCCCTTGGCCTACTGCGGCAAGCTACATTGTGTAACCTGACTGCTGCGTCGTCAGCTATCTTTATGTGCGCCTCACGCGCCTGTCTATATTTTAGTGAATATACGATAATCAACTAGAACACACGTGTTTTACTCCGGCTTTCTTTAATTAATGTGTCCTTGCTTCACGGTCGAATATAAATACATACATGTCACATCTATAATGCATACTTTAAATAATTCTACTACTTCTTGAGGAACCATACCGTGGAGGGAAATCTTTGATCCTATTTTATGCATCATAGACACGGATACGCTCTTACTGTGTATTACTAATTCAGAGGACGCACAACTCTCTTCGAAGCATCAGCTTGGAAGCGCTTCTGGGGGGATTAGTGCGGATAGTACCGGTTAGAACCGGTCTGATGCATTTCGGACGCAGTCTGAAAGCGAACCCTTTATTATTAATTCCTTCAGGAACGTCCTGGGAGATCTAAGTTATTACATTTTAATGGATGGCTTAAAACCTTTTCGCGCTTGTGGTATAGAAGGTTTAATTTGAGATTATTTTAAATGTAGACCGATGTGTTATGTAGATTAAGGCCCTGGTACTAGCCAAATCGCAAAGTTAGACGAGGCACCCCAAGTTAACTAACTTAGTCTGACGATTATAAGTGTCATTCTTACAATATATGATTCCTTGTCTATTAATCAACCTATTTTCGTTAATGTATGTTACCTTTTTCTATACAAAATACATTGCGGAAACGGTGTCCATTTCCGAACTTTTTTGACTAAATGTAGAAATCTAATAGCAAATGGAATGTTTTGTTTATGCATATATGCTGTTTTTGCTTATATCTATTAATCGAATTACTTTCAGATTTCTAATGAGAAAAATCAACTTTTTTATTTTTATTATTATTTAAATAAATGATGGAATCAAAAAATATTAACAATCCATTATCAGTCTGGAGTTCTATTTGGATTTTCTGAAGCGTTTCACTACATATTATTACATTTGTTAAAAAGTGCATTTGTATGGCGCGAGTAGTTGGCCAGTCCTAGCGCCTTAATGTAAATACGTAAGCACAATAATGTATGAATAAAATAATTCGTCTTCACACATCCGTACACACCCTCATACCACCTACACACACAGACTTGTCATACCTATATGGAAACTTTCTCAGCCTGCAGCTAGGTTTGTCGGCTCACCGTGGCTCACGGCGACACGAAAACTACATCATTTTTAAGATACACAGCGTAGAGGGTGGTGGCTGAAAAACAGCGCCGCTCGTGAAGTTCCTTACTTCACGGGCGATTTTCTCGCTGAGCCTCCGAACCCATTCATACAACAACACTTTTTATTACCTTAAGGCTGTTCCGACCCATATAAAGTTGTTTGCACACATAACGCAAAAAGTATTGCACTTTAAGCCACGAATTAATAATAGAAGTTTAATATAGTCATATTACTTGCAGCGAAAACAATTTTACAATTACAGGATTATTGGTTCTGTTACAATTTATTTAAATACGATTTTTATTTAACAGCGCCATCTAACGGAGTAAAACTTCTGATCGGCAATTACAACGAAACCGAAAAAATTGCACAAAGGCGGACTTATCACTAGGAGTGATTTCTTCCAGTAAACCTTTGGGGTGATGAGGAAAGACAATCTAAAATATCTGTAGGTAGGTACACAATAGCAATTTGAAAGGAAAAGATTAAAGCAAATAAAATAAAAATATATAAATAAAACTATCTTTACATTCTAATGGTTAATTAACCGCACATTCACTGTCTATATTTCCAAAATAAGAACCAACCCATCCTCTAAATAATTTATCCATAGGGTCCGTAAACTATGAAATACAATCCCAGCCGAGGTATTTTCCCCAAAGTACAACCTGGGTCCCTCAAACATACTGTGAACAGGTATCTGGTTGGCTTGTATAGTTTTCGCAGCCCCTCCGTAGTTCAAAAGCCCATGGACATCTTCGGGAAACTCTTATGTGAGGGCCTGGCGTATGCCATATGCCTCGCTTAACATTTCATTCAATTCCAACCGTTCCACAGTTCGGAATACATGTGAAACTGTAGGTCCCATTCCACTAATAGGTGCCAACCTCAGCAGCCCGTCGGGTTGTTAGCATCGCATTGAATGAAAAGTGGGTTGAGACGGCAATGACAAATTGTCCGTGTTGTCCATCCAATTCAATGTAGTCGTGCTCATGAAGGGGTAGTTCTGGCATGGCACCTAATTTCTTAGGGAATGCGGTGTCTTGGGTCAATATCATGACAGTGAGCGTGATCAATACCACATATTACATGTATAAAACAATCTATTCATTGTTGTTAACTTAATGTTTATTTGTTTAATTTTTTATTTATTAATACATTTTATTTTTGTTATAAATTATAATTATTAATATGTATTTTTTTACATTTGTTTGCCACGACTCTGTTTTCTTGTACATACCCTTGTCTCATTATGTTAAAATGGTAGACTGGCGGATAATGCCCCCCGCATTAAGTGATACTATTGTGTACGATTTAAGTGCAATTAACGTTTTTTGATTTGATTTCGAAATAAAATCCACCTCGGCGAGCCTAAATTTATCGCTAAAACCGTACTACAGATCAAAAGTCAAGACCTGAAAAGCCGAAATTCCACAAGTTTCGTCAGACGCCTGCCCTGGAAACGTCGAGGCGTCGCCATTTTGACGATGTACCCACCGGCCATTCGGTGCTTTCATTTCCTGAAAGTTCAAGTTTAAGTATTCAGGGTGAAGTTTAAATTGTTCGCAAGCTTCAAACCAATTGTCAAAGTTTGAGCGCTTGTTATCATGCCGTGGGAAGCCTTAAACATATTGAAAACAAATTTTGAATACACCAAAGATTCTAAGAGGTAAATATTTGTTAAGATACTTTGAACGTATGCAATCACGTTATAGGAAAATATGTTTTTTAACAAAAACCATTGTATGTTTGATTGATTGAAAATTCTATATTACGTCACAAGATAACAATTTACCATAGGAAGTACAGTGCAATAAGAATAGGATACTTGGAAATCAAAGACGGGATTAACCCTTGAAGAGATTTGTTCCACCTTCGGGTGTTTTTAGGGCTCCGTACCCAAAGGGTGAAAACGGAACCCTATTACTAAGCCTCCGCTGTCCGTCCGTCCATCCGTCCGTCCATCCGTCCGTCCGTCCGTCCGTCCGTCCGTCCGTCCGTCCGTCCGTCCGTCCGTCCGTCCGTCCGTCCGTCTGTCACAGGGCTGTATCTCATGAACCGTAGTAGGTAGTCAGCTGAAATTTTCACGGAGTGTCTATTTACGCTACAACTAGTTGACGCTACAACAACAAATAGGTGAAATAAAAAATAATAAAAATGAAAGGGGGGCCCCATACAAAAACGTGATTTTTTTGTGGTATATCATGTACGATCGTACGGAACCCTTAGTGTGCGAGTCCGACTCGCACTTGGCCGGTTTTTAAGATATCCAATCTGTCAATTCGGACAAATGCCTTTCATACCATCCTTTTCTCTAAGCGATTCGGGGCTCTTTTGATCGCCCTTTAACTTCGTTGTGGATATAGCTTAAGAACGGCCCGTAAGCTATGCTATTCCAATTGACTTGATATTAAATATATAATATCAGGTAACAAATATCTGTGTCTGCATACTTTTGTTTTTATGAAAAATTCAAACCGAATGAAATGAAAGCAAAAAGAAAATCTTCATACGAATTTTGTTTTCTCTGAGGTTTGACCCAGATACATTTACCGAAAAAACAAAGGCATGCAGACACAGATATTTGTAGCCTAATATTAGATACCAAATGTCAAATATGTTGGAATAGTGGTTTTCAAATTATTAGTAAACTACGTTTGTATGGGAGGCGAAATTTTCTGATGCTTACGGGCCGACCTTAAAGCCTAAATTTTAGTGGAAGAGTACTTACTATATCTAGCTACATTCCCCAATTAAAACTTTTTACACATAGAGTTTAGGAACGAGTCGCAGTTACACTTACACCATAGACAAAGAATAGTAAGGATAGACTGCTGACGTCATACATCGCACAAAACTCGCTAAATACTTCTTATTTTGACTGGTACTATGACATTCTAATCAGCGCCATCTTCCGTCACTGCCAGAACTAGTTATACCGTCATTGAACCAAGCTTAATTCCAAATTTTGCCCTATTAACTATTAATTGAGTAATGTTATTGTAAATAAAAAATATCATTGAAATTAATTGGTTTGTATTTAATGTATTATCAAATGTGAATTGCAACGCCATCTGTTGACTTTTATTATCCTTATTCAACATTTGTATGTACTTAGCAATGTTTCCTGCTATAATTTATCTATGCTTACACAGACTCACCGATCATAAAAATCGAAGACACTTCTAACAGACCCACAATCTAAAAATTTTGAATTTAGTTATTGTTTACCTAATAAAGGAAAAAAAAACTAAAAAATCCCGGCCTTTTAATTATTTCATAATAGGCTTGTTCCTTGTTCATTGTTCCGGAATGTTATGTTTTCTTTCATTTATTCTTAAGAGCGGCTCGTAGCTTAGTGGCGCGGGGACTGGCCTAGCGTACCAGAGGCTGGGTTCGATACCGACATGCAACACTGTCTTTCTCTTTCCGAGTTCGATAAGTGAATTTCGTCCCGAATGCGAGCTGCTCCATGGTTCGGAATCCATGTAAAACTGTAGGTCCCCTTCCCCTACTAGGTGGTAGGGTTTAACCCGGGTTGGTACCATCGCATTGGATGAAAAATGGTCGAAGCGGCAATGAAAAATTTGTCCGTGTTTTCCATCAAGTTCAATGTAGCCGTGCTCATAAAGGGAAGGTCCTGGCATGGCACCTAATTCCTTCGGGAATGTGGTGTATTGGGCTAATATCATAACGGTAGTTGTGTGGCATTAGCCATCCATGTCAGGTCGCATAAAAAAATAAAATATCAATTGTTTAGAACATTAATTCAAAATCACAGACACAAATGCAACCGCCGATGTAAAAGAACTAAAAGGAAATCCGAACGTGTTTCAATCGAGGCTTCGAGCATTTTTCAGTCCACGTGAAGAATCGAAACTAAAACAAAGGCTAGCGCAATTGGATTCCTCCATTCTCGTTGTTCCAACTTGCTGTAAATAAACCTAATTGGCAGAGCTAAGGCTCTACACGATACGGCGACTTGCATTTCATGGTTTTAACCATAGCTAGTGCAGTGGCACAAGCGCTGCGCTTGCAAGCAAACACAGTGTGGGAGTGAGAAGCCAACTTAAGGCCCCTATAGACCATAGCGTGAAGTCAAGAATACGCGCGGCGGAACCTAGCCAGTGCCATCATGTCGGCGGGAGGGTGCGCACGTTTCGCGCGCTCCGTCCCTGCTCGGCAAGGTACGACTAGTCTGATTTTGCCAAAAAAATAAAAAAAGAAGTTTTTTTAACAGCAAGGGGGCTGGGTACCTCGTTATGGCTGAAAGGTAAAAAAGGTCCTTTTAGAAATATTTTTTTATTTCGATGATAATACAAGTGTTTTGGATAAAATTCGCAAGCGTACATTCTATAAGCTCAGTATTTTTTCAATAATTAACAACTAAAGGCTTTACTGTAATCGACTTCAGAAAAACGTAAATTTTTAGGTATTTATTCCCCTTAAGAATTTCACGTAAGATATGCTCCCCATACACAGGTAGTTAGTAGTAGTTAGCGATTTTCAAATTATTAGTAATAATAATTAATTAATAATATTAGTAGTAATAATTTGAAAACCGCTATTCCAATTGTATAAATTTTTAATATCTAATATCAAGAAACAAGTATCTGTGTCTGCACGTTTTTGTCATTTTTAACCGACTTCAAAAAAGGAGGTGGTTATCAATTCGTCTGTATGTATTTTTTTTATGTTGTTACCTCATAACTTTTGCCTGGGTGAACCGATTTTGATGATTTTTTTTTTTAATGATAGCTAGTGCTTCCCAAGTGGTCCCATTTTAACTGGGTTAAGTTCTGACAATGATATTTATGAGAAAATCATAAAAGTCTTAAATTTGTATTAAGATGTGCGCGACAAATGGACGAATAACTCAATATAACGCCAACCGATTTCGGTGATTCTTTTTTTATTGGAAGGGACGTGTACAAATTAGTAAATGTACTTCAGATTCACTAAAAATAAACAAATAAAAAAAAATTAACAAAAAAAATAACCGACTTCAAAGAAAAAGCACTAAAAAGTAAAAAAAAATTTCCATTTTTGTAGTTACGATCTGTTATTTTTTGAGTCGGTGTCAGCCAAGGTTAGGTTAGGTTAGGCTAGGTTCTCTTGATTGGCGCAGCGCGTGCCCGGCTGACGCCGACTCAAAAAATAACAGAAATCGTAACTACAAAAATGGAAATTATTTTTTTACTTTTTAGTGCTTTTTCTTTGAAGTCGGTTATTTTTTTTGTTAATTTTTTTTTTAAATCCAAACCGAATGAAATGAAATTAGAAAGAAAATCTTCATACGGCCGTCGTTCGGATTCCACGTAAAACTGAAGGACCCTTTCCTTTACAATCTATGGTACTATGGAACTTTTCTAATCTACTTTAAAATCGATAAACTAAGTGGAAGTACGAAAGCTTTTGTGTGAGCACAAGTTTTTCGGAGCATGGGTTCAACAAACTTAGGTTCCCATTAGCCCAAGTGGTCTGCTAACTGTCGTTCCGAGCGTAGGTTGAAACGTTAACTGCTTCGGTTGCGAGAGGTGTGCGTGCATTATATCTATGTAATTTTTTAGGGTTCCGTACCCAAAGGGTGCCAACGGGACCCTATTACTAAGCATTCGCTGTCCGTCCGTCCGTCCATCCGTCACAGGGCTGTATCTCATGAACCGTTATGTATAGGCAGCTGAAATTTTCACAGAGTACGTATTTATTTTGCGGCTATAACAATAAATGGGTAAAATATAAAAATAATAAAATATAAAGGGCTCAATACAAAAAGCTCGATATGTTTGTGTTAAATATTGTAAAATCATACAGAACCCTTCGTGTGTGAGTCCGACTCGCATTTGAAAATAACAGAAATCGTAACTACAAAAATGGAAATTATTTTTTTACTTTTTAGTGCTTTTTCTTTGAAGTCGGTTATTTTTTTTGTTAATTTTTTTTTTTAAATCCAAACCGAATGAAATGAAATTAGAAAGAAAATCTTCATACGGCCGTCGTTCGGATTCCACGTAAAACTGAAGGACCCTTTCCTTTACAATCTATGGTACTATGGAACTTTTCTAATCTACTTTAAAATCGATAAACTAAGTGGAAGTACGAAAGCTTTTGTGTGAGCACAAGTTTTTCGGAGCATGGGTTCAACAAACATAGGTTCCCATTAGCCCAAGTGGTCTGCTAACTGTCGTTCCGAGCGTAGGTTGAAACGTTAACTGCTTCGGTTGCGAGAGGTGTGCGTGCATTATATCTATGTAATTTTTTAGGGTTCCGTACCCAAAGGGTGCCAACGGGACCCTATTACTAAGCATTCGCTGTCCGTCCGTCCGTCCATCCGTCACAGGGCTGTATCTCATGAACCGTTATGTATAGGCAGCTGAAATTTTCACAGAGTACGTATTTATTTTGCGGCTATAACAATAAATGGGTAAAATATAAAAATAATAAAATATAAAGGGCTCAATACAAAAAGCTCGATATGTTTGTGTTAAATATTGTAAAATCATACAGAACCCTTCGTGTGTGAGTCCGACTCGCATTTGACCGGTTTTTGGAGAATAGGGAGTGAACATCTTCCAGCCGAAAATTGCCATTAAAAGTATTTGCGATATGTTGAGGCGGTAGGACTTATTGTATATCGGGTTGTAGCGAACATTATTCAGCCGACAATTGCCATCCGTTGTATTATCCTATTGTATTACGAGTTCTACTGACGTCTCGGCATTGCCAGTGGGAATAGCGCCTCATTTTACGTTAACCTTACGGTAGAACATTGGTGGGACTATAAATTAAAAGGCGGGTTCTCCAATCCGAAAAACAGATATCCTAGCCTCTAAATCATGAAACATTTAAATTTTCGGAAGACGATAGCGCGATATAGGATGAAGAGCAGCGCCATCTAGTTTTTTGAGCCCTCTATCTCAGAAACAACTGGACCAATATTGGAACATCTTTTCTTCTGTTTATTTGATTTACTTGACTACTGAATTTCACGACGTTCCGATCAATGATACTCGAGTTATCGTCGGACAAACATTTATACATACATACAAACAAACACCAAACTGTTCCAGTAGACACGGATACCTTCGCTGGCTTCGATCGCTTGTTTAATCATGCCCTGCGATTAGCCCGATTGAATGAACATTTTGACTGGCCTTATAAATGTAAGGTTTCACACTGCAAATACCAGGCACAGCTAGACTGTTTTGGATTGAAAAGCTTAGCCGTAAATATTAATCAGAAGGAGTGCTTCTTTGAAGCAGTTTCCGGGCTAATTATCCTTTGCGACTCAGAACATTGCAAGACGGCTTTCAGGCATTGCATTTGCATGTCTTTGACTGTTCGTTAAAACGGAGTTGGCATTAAACTGGCAAGTCACTGTAACGAAGTTGGTGCAACACAATAATGTCACTGAACAGTCTTCGAGGAAATACTACCGATAAAGATCAACATATTTGGAATAAAATAAAATGTCGTTTCGGAATTAATTTATTATTATTTTGGAATTAAAAAATATACCTAATAAGAGTTAAAGTTTTTTTTATGTTACTGGATTACATGGCTACATTGAACTGGATGGAAAACACGAACAATTTTCATTGCCGCTTCGACCATCGTTCATCCAATGATCCGATGGTACCAACCCGGGTGGGATTAACTCTACGACTTGGTAAGTAAGGAAGGGGACCTACAGTTTTACATGGAATCCGAACCATGGCCAGCCCCAATGGTTGAAAATGGTCACCCATCCAAAGCCTAACCGCGCTCAGCGGTGCTTCCCCAGCTTATCGAATCGCAAGGCATCGCACACTTGAGCTACCGAGGGTGATTTTACATTCGAAACATTCTAATCTTAGTTACTGTATTGCTGCAGTGAATTGTTTATTGATTATTATTGTTTTTTCATCATCCATAGACTGCACTCGGATTTGTCATGTCTTATCATTTGCCAGTTCAGCAATCACAGCGATGGGGAAACACCTTCGCTTTATTTTTTCGATTGCATAATACATCTGGTTTTCTATTAGACATTAAAGAAAACCATAAATCTTAATGAAGCAATAAATAAATGTTTTTAATTATGCAACTAGAAAGTATATATTTATTTTGCAATACCAATAATAGAAATGGAAGCTTGATGGATGTGTTTTCGAAATTACAGAGGGTCTGCGAAAACCATGCGCCGGCCGCAGTGCTTCTTTACACCACGTTTGAAGTACCCCAGGTTGTACTTTTGGGGGAAATACCTCGGAAGCGAGTTCATTCCATTGTTTTCCGACTCTATAGATGAAGTTTCGAGAAGATCGGTGAGTTCCTTTTTAGGGTTCCGTACCCAAAGGGTGAAAACGGAACCCTATTACTAAGCCTCCGCTGTCCGTCCGTCCGTCCGTCCATCCGTCCGTCCGTCCGTCCGTCCGTCTGTCACAGGGCTGTATCTCACTAACCGTACTGTTACGGTGAAAATTTCAGCTGTCTAACTGTCTACAGGTAGACAGCTGAAATTTTTACAGAGTGTGTATTTATTATGCCGCAGTGTATTTATTATGCCGCAAATGTTATAACAACAAATAGGTAAGATTAAAAAATAATTAAAATTAAAGGGGGCTCTCATACAAAAAACGTGATTTTTTTGTTTTTTTTTCTACGATGGTACGGAACCCTTCGTGTGCGAGTCCGACTCGCACTTGGCCGGTTTTTCCTATTGGCAATACATTTGTTTTTGGCAATGTTGAATATGTGCCGTTTCTCCCTGTTCCGCGTTGAGCGAAGGTAGAAAGGGGACGGAGCATTGACGTTTGGTTATGTCGATGGGACGGAGGTACAGCGTTATGCAGCTCCGATGAGTATTCTCAATGGCAAAGACGATAGTATACGGAGAGAGACCCTTCGAGGAGACGACTTGGGATGCCTATGACTGATATAATTTTTTTTAAGAACAATCTGTCAGTTTAATAAGAAGTAATAAAACGTTTTTTTTTTACTTCTTACTTTTAGTCCCCTGCGGTAAAAAATGTTTATAATTTTCATTAAATGTTGTCGAAATATATAAAACACAACCCTGTATTTGGTATTGTGTTCAAATTGTCACCGCTTTTCTTGCCAATTTAAGAATGGTCATTGTATTTGTTTTTAACCGACAAAAGGAGGAGGTTCTGTGTTCGACTTTATGTATTTTTTATGTGATTTTACCGATTTTATATATAATAATTTAAGTTTTTTTTAAAAATCTAATTCTAGAATCATAAATGAATTCGCCTACAAGATAAGTAATGATTATAATCTAAAATCCTATCTCCCTAGTTACTTCTTGACCATCATATGTCTCGAAAGGTCTCGAACTTATGAATGACGTTTCTAACAGAATACAAACACAAATAGGCTATATCATATATGCAAAAACGTACAGACGTAGCTTTCAGCAGGCCTATTCCTGACATTCCGTAATTAGGAATCGGGAATCCTGAGTCTAGAAAACAGCTTTTGCAGCGGTTTTCTTGACGGAAATATTCCGGAGCATAATTTGTTTAATTAATTAAGGTTTTCCGTCGAAAAACTCGCTTTGAAAATCGCTAAAAAAGCGGTTTTCTAGAGTCAGGATTCCTGATTCCTGATTACTGAATGACAGGAATAGACCTGCTGGTCATTAATTAAAAGTGCAAAATGTCAGAATCAGGCACGAGCCATTGTATGAAACTCGATCACCTGATTATCCTTTAAAAAAAATATCGAATATTTTAAGTATAAAGTATAATACCTTCTGTTTTTCGCAACAATAGTGAGGGTAATTTTTAATTTAATCAGAATTACTCGGTAGTTTGATCTTGGCACTTTACCAGTACTAGCTAATCGTATTAAAACTCCGGAGACGGAATTCCAGTTTCGCAACCGAGCGGAGCTAATAAAAACTTTAAGCAATCCTATCTCATTAACATTGCATCCCTTTCATGTATTCAATGCTTTTCAAATATTTCAAATATTTCATAGATATATATTAATTTAGAATAAGATGTCATTATCGTAGTCAAGAGTTTTCTCTTCACCAATGTTCTTATTATAATGTTCTTTGTGAGCAGAGGTAATTAATCAATCACTGTAAACTAGCTTGTAGGTAGCAATGGAAAAAAATACAATGACCAACCTGGCGAAGTTTCTTGTCGGCTCTTATTCGCCAGAAGTAATCGAACGGACAGAAAAAAAATGATGAATCCGAGTGTGTAATATACATAAAATGGAGGAAATACAGAAAATGAAACTGAATAAAAATGTTTTGTGCATTTATCAAAACAGGAAATTTAAAAAAAATTGGTGGTTTGGGCTTCCATGCAGATGGCACAAAAGTCATTTGCGACAAATTTCTGTACTATTAGATTTTTTTGTATTTTTTTTTATGCGACCTGACATGGATGGCTAACACCACACAACTACCGATATGATATTAGCCCAATACACCACATTACCGAAGGAATTAGGTGCCATGCCAGGACCTTCCCTTTATGAGCAGGGCTACATTGAACTGGATGGAAAACACGGACAATTTTTCATTGCCGCTTCGACTATCTTTTCATCCAATGCGATGGTACCAACCCGGGCGGGCTTAAACCCTACCACCTAGTAGGGGAAGGGGACCTACAGTTTTACATGGATTCCGAACCATGGAGCAGCTCGCATTCGTGACGAAATGCACTTATCGAACTCGGAAAGAGAAAGACAGTGGTACATGTCGGTATAGAACCCAGGCCTCTGGTACGCTAGGCCAGTCCCCGCGCCACTAGGCTACGAGCCGCTCAGATAACTTAACTTGTATCCATGCCATAAGCCCTTAATCATTTTGATATTTTTTTTTAAAGGGCGTATATCGTCATATCAAAAAAGTCAAAATATACCGGCGTAGCTCTCAGGCGATTTATTCAATGCACAAAATTTCAGATAAATATGTCTCGATTTGACTGAGGAAACATGCACGAGCCATTGTATGGCACTCGATCACCTCATTATCCTCTTAAATGTCATAAAACAAGTTATAAAAAAGGCTAACATCTGTGAGATAATTATGAGGCAATGGCAACTTTTTTCCCACATCCTCAGATGTATCTAAAAATATACATATGTTTGCTGCTGATTTATGAGATGTTATCCACACATGCTAAGTGCGATACCATTAGCTTTAGCAGAAACAGCTACGAACGACCGTGGCGCCATCTAATTTGACGCACGCCCCCACATATAGCACATGTGTTCAGATAACGCCAAAATATTTATGAGATGACATCACGGCGGCTCGTAGCCAAGTGGCGCGGGGACTGGCCTAGCGTACCAGAGGCCTGGGTTCAATACCGACATGCACCACTGTCTTTCTCTTTCCGAGTTCGATAAGTGCATTTCGTCACGAATGCGAGCTGCTCAATGGTTCGGAATCCATGTAAAACTGTAGGTCCCCTTCCCCTCCTAGGTGGTAGGGTTTAAGCCCACCCGGGTTGGTACCATCGCAGTGGATGAAAAGATGGTCGAAGCGGCAATGAAAAATTGTCCGTGTTTTCCATCCAGTTCAATGTAGCCGTGCTCATAAAGGGAAGGTCCTGTTATGGCACCTAATTCGTTAGGGAATGTGGTGTATTGGGCTAATATCATAACGGTAGTTGAGTAGTATTAGACATCCATGTCAGGTCGCATAAAAAAAAATCACCGGTCGACCCTTTCCCTTACCAGATGAAACTATGGTTGAGGCGGCAATGAAAAATTATCCGTGTTTTCCATCCAGTTCTATGCAGCAGTGCTCTTAAAGGGAAGGCCCCGGCATGGCACCTAATTCCTTCGGGAATGTGGTGTATTGGGTTAATATCATAACAGTATTTGTGTGGTTTAGCTATCCATGTTAGGTTAAAAAAAAAAGGTGTGGTATGAGCCGTAACATGTCTAGCCAAATAAAATAAAAATATTTCAAGTTAAGCAAAAATGCACATTACCTCAGTGAAAGATGGACTCTCTCGCCAAGAGACGCAGCAGACCTGCTAAACAATCGTTTCAAACTTTTTACCAAAGTACAATTAACCGAAGAGTGCCGTATTTTCACGACGTCCATTTCCCGCGCGGAGGAAAAACCATTTTCGCTCGCCGTGGGAAAGTTTTATCTCCGCATTACACACGACACGCCAAGCGCACTTGTGAGATTGTACATCCAACTTGGTTTAAAGTTACATTTTAAGTTACGGAAATGTTGCTTGGCTAGACCAAGCTGTGGAGGAGACAAGGACGTTAATAATTGAATGGACAAGATGTATTCATAGTTCGCCTCAGTACCTATCAGCGTTGCAATAATTGTTAATATGGATTTTGCGCATACATATTTAAATAATTGATCGAATTATTTACTAATGATAGTGTAATTTTTCTAATGTTGCAGTTCTGCCTTAGATTGCGATAAGTCATGTAAATAAATATATAAATAAATTTTTTATTAAAGTACCTTTTGAAATAAATTAATCGCTTATTTCTTACTAGCAGCCCGTCCCGTCTTTGCACGGGCATAATATTATTTAAAAAAATATATTTTACACAATGATACACAAATAAACCCTTTTTACGTAGAGTTGAAATATCATTGAAATATTTGAAATAAAAAAAACAACTTATATATTATTATTAGATATTAGAGAGCTCCGATAATAAACGCGTCCGATTGCTGCTAAATTCAAAGTGCTTTAGGGAAAACCGCGACGCACTATTTATTGGCACGCTCCGGCCGGTAACGCCGCAAACGCTACGTCCCGCAATTTTTTAATCTGTAATATCTTCGAAAATATTCATTTAAATCATATGCTGTAAAGGGCCATATCGATCTATATTGAATCAACAATGTATTTAACGTATTTAATTGGATAAGGATTAATGCTGTATTGGTTAAAATCGCTTCGAAAATTAGCCATTATTTGTCGTAAAAAGTAAATGACAAAAAAATGTTATTGTGGGATATCCATAAGAGATAGACATATACCATCGCGGAGTTTTCTTTAGACCTTTTCAATGTGTACAATAATTAGTACATTATTTTGATAAATCTCGTAGGGTTCAACCTACGTTTGCACTGTAAGCGGAAAAAATGTAATTTTTTACGACATCGCATTGGAAACCTCAAAAATAACAGTATTTCTCCACATTTTAATGGATTTTATCATCCATATAAACCTTCCTCTTCCATCACTCTATCTATTAAAAAAACCGCATTAAAATCCGTTGCGTAGTTTTAAAGATTTAAGCATACATAGGGATATAGGGATATAGGGAGAGAGAAAGCGACTTTGTTTTATACTATGTAGTGATAGTGAAGCCCCATTTGTCTTCAGAACCTAATTTTACAGGAGACGAAAAAACCTTTCTGTCAAAAAAAATTATCGGCACGAGGGTCTACTCATGAGATTCTCAACTGTGAGTCACCGGTGATCAACAGATATTTCTCTTTGGCTGTCATTTCATGAGTATGAAAGTTATGTGACTCATCGGTGACTCATAGGTGAGAATTTCATCAGTAGAACCCCAGTGTCTAATCTTTCGTTTCAATGACTGACAGCTCATGACAGCTCGCTCAGTTTTGCCATTTATTTATTTGAGAAATCGCATTAGTCACTGACTCAACTTAACGAAATTTAAGAGTTGTTATATTTCGTGCCTATATAGTATTGACTTGTTGGATTTATCTCTGTAGTAATTGTATTTTCTTCCTTAGAACAAATCCCCGCAAAAAAAGAAATTTCGCCGAAAAATCTGACCTGTGGGGTTTTTCAAATAATCCATTCAAATAAATTAGTATCACAGATATATTTATATTTTTAAGGACTGATTTTTCAATGGTCTGATAAACTGTCAAATAACTATTCGACGGATCTATTTACGCGTCTGATTATCGATCCGTTATAGTAAATCCATATTATTATTAAATAAAAATTACAGGAAGATAATTGTGACAGAAGATATAATTCTCCGGTAATGACTATGCGTCTTTTGATAAACGTAAAAGTTCGGTAAGTGCAGGCCTATTCCTAGAATTCCAGAATCAGGAATCAGGAATTCTGAGTCTAGAAAACCGCTTTGATAGCGTATTTCAAAGCGATTTTTGCGACGGAAAACCTTGATTAAATTAAAATACTACGCTCCGGAATCTTTTCGTCGAAAGAATCGCTTAGAAAATCGCTATAGAAGTGGGTTTCTAGACTCAGAATTCCTGATTACTGATTACGGAATTCCAGGAATAGGTCTGCTGATAATTGAAAAATCGGCCTTTAGAAATGCTGCCACTATTATCTACCATCATTTTATTCTCACTGTTGGCTAAAGGAAGCGTTCAAGGTCCGATAAAGGAAATATAATGGTGGTACAGCTTTCATTAAATATAACAGAATAACAGTAACTGAATCTCTAAATTAATTTAAGTACAGAGTTAAGAACATAATATATTTAAGCAGAAATAAAGTTATTTTACACATCATTACATCATTTTGGTTTAAATATCGTTCCGAAAATTTGCTATAGTTGTGTATGTGTGTGCGTGTCTATGATTTTTGTATATAAGGCTTGTTTTATATAGTCTCGTTTTTTTATTAGTTTTTAAGAACATTTATTTTTTAATGTTTAAATTCGACCACTCTTTTCATTTTCTTTTTCGGTAGGTTTAGTTGAAAGATATTGCTTTTTAGCGATAAGCTCGCCCTTTACATATGTATTAAAGAGTAAATAAATAAAATAAATAAATAGATTACAACGAATTACGCCATTAACCACTTATCTCACTATCACTCCTGGATATTAGTCGAGTTGCTAATTCTTCCCGCGCGGGGCGCAAATTATGAAGCAGCAGCGGTGCACGATAATGCGAAACTATCGGAAACTGCGAACATTTCTGAAGGTAAGAGCGCGGGTTCCTGAAAATGTATAGACCGCGAGAGCACGGCGTCTATTCTGTGTCATCAGTCGCTAAAGATTTTTGTATTTATTTTCTTTTAAATTTATATGTCATTAGAAGTGGATATACATAATTTTATTATCGTTAAATGTCACAAGAATGGTCGAGGTTCAAATCACAATTGCTGTTCACGAATAGCACTTGTGATATAACCTTAAAATTTCTCAATGACATTGATTCAATATGGTTACGATCATTGTATTCCTGGCGAAGAATGATTTTTTTTTCATGTCACCGGATAACTTTAATTTTCATTTCATTTATTTAAACTTTTTTGGTAGTCAAACTAACACTAAGTTACGTCAAAAGCTGAATGATCCGCGGATTCGATCAACTCTGTAAAGAAGAATCTCCGACTCGAAAAAACTCTACGATTTGTCCGTCCATCGATTTTTTTTAAAACAACAACAAACAATTTTTGGTAGAACAATTTAAGGCAAATAACAAGACCAAAAGAAACAGCCACCCTCAGTGAAAATGTTTTTAGTGGATGGCTAATAGCAACCTGCTTTTCAACACACCGCGGACCCGAAGGAATCAGGTGTCATGCCAGGACTTTCCCCTTGTGAGCACGGCTACGTGTTACTGGATGGAATACACTAACATTTTTTCATTGATCCAACAATTCGGGTAGCCAATCCAACCACATGTTTTACATTCTTTCTGAACCGTAGAGCAAGTCCGTATTTGTGAACTCGGAAAGAGAAAGAAAATGGTTCATGGATGAGGCGGCATTGAACAGAGGCTTTTTCGGATTAGAGGCGAGGCACCGCACCTCCGAGCCAGTTATTTATTTGTCATTTCTTTAAAAGATTTAGTTTGTTTTTTCTGTAATAGCAGTAAGTTTATTTTTATGTGAATCTTGTTGATCACATCACTAGCGAATACACTTTCTTACTCATGGAATGACAGCTAAGTACTCGCGTGAAACTACCTCACACGGGTCACGCCAGATTTGTCAGTTTCAAAATAATATTATTAGAATGCGATGAGGGAACATAAAATGACAGCGATGAATTCATTCGAAAGCGAAATAAAAGTGAATCACCCATCTATACGAATTGCGTACAGGGGCTGAAAACGAAATGCCATAACTACAGTCCTTCGAAGTCGGTAGTAATCGAATCTTCTATACTAGTAAATTGACGAGTCTTAGTGCATGAAGGGACACAAAATCAAAATAAACGTCAACAAAATAATTAAACACGTCACTTTTTATGGACATCGTGAATAAGAGCTGAGTTAACTCCATGTGGTTCACTAAAAGTTTGAACATTGAACTCAGATAGCTAAGCGTGTGTGTACATATTTTTAATGTACGAAACTGCAGAACGCTTTTTAAAATTTCCATTCCAGCTGTGTTTCGTTCCATTCATAGCTGTGGCTATAAAGAAACCAGCTGGCTCCATAAGCTAATTTGAAGCATTAGTGTCTGCTGGTGAAAACTAGGCGATTTAATTCAAGTACCGCTTGATGTGTGTATACGAGTTAAGTTTACGAACAAAGGTGATTCTAAACACGTGTATTCTTGTATGTTATTAGTTTGATAATATCATTGTCACGATTATCGTTATCATAATGAAAGAAAGACAAAGCAACCAAATATTTTACGAATAGGGTTATTAGTAGGAATTATATATTTTTAAGATTCCGTACCCAAAGGCTGCCAACGGAACCCTATTACTACGCCTCCGCTGTCCGTCCGTCCGTCCATCCGTTCGTCCGTCTATCACAGGGCTGTATCTCATGAACCGTAATAGGTAGGCAGCTGAAATTTTCACTGAGTATGTATTTATTTTGCCGCTATAACAGCAAATAGGTAAAATTTAAAAATAATTAAAATTAAAGGGGGCTCCTATACAAAAAATGAGATTTTTTTGTGATCAGTCTTTTATGATGGTACGGAACCCTTCGTGTGCGAGTCCGACTCGCACTTGACCGGTTTTTTATTTTTTCAAATTGAACTCATCGAATATGCATCGATTTTAATACAATCCTCTCAGAACGTGCCAAACCTCGCGGACTATGGTTGTGCTAAGCTCAAATAACTTGAGATGCTGGGACACCTCAACAGCTAAGTTAGCTCTAAGTTCACGAAGCTCCCGTCTGAAATTCAGATTAAAACGCGCGGTTGCTGCCTTTGTGTCCGAAGCTGGCGGCGATAAGAGAATGTAGTGAAATCGATTTTGGTAACTCCATGAAACTAGAAACCAGATAGGAAAGTTCTGTGATCAAGAGCTTGGCTCTTTACACGATTAATACACATATATTGTATTGGATTGCGGAAGATTACTTTTAGGGTTCCGTACCCAAAGAGTGTCAACGGAACCCTATTACCAAGCATCCGCTGTCCGTCCGTCCGTCTGTCATAGGGTTGCATCTCATGAACCGCAATAGGTGGGCAGCTGAAATTTTAACACAGTGTGTGTATTTATTTTACGGCCATGACAACACATAGGTAAAAGTAATAAATATTTAACGGGGCCCCCATGCAAAAAATGTTTTTTGTGTTAGATCTTGTACAATTGCACGGAACCCTTCGTGTGTGAGTCCGACTCGCAGTTGGCCGATTTTTTTTAGGTTAATTTTAATTTGAATCAAAACAAAACAAAAACAACGTAAACATTATCGATTGATTTCATCCTAGGAAACCATTGCGTTTTATATTTCAGACAGGTTTTTCATTGTCAAATTGGTATTACGTAAATAATGCTAGCTAGATAACATCAAATAGTTGTAATCGTCTGTAATTCAGATGGAAGGAAATGTGCCATTTTGAGCGCTCTGTTGCAAATTTTCCAAAACTATCAACCAAACTTTAACATGCATGTCATAAGCAAATATAGTCGCAGACGTATTTGAGGGTTTGTGTGGGTGAGAACTGACTTGGCGAACGCGTTTTCGGGGCAAATTCGCGCACGGTGGCGATTGTTAGACTGTGTGGTACACGACTCGCGGGGATTGTCCAGAACGAAATTGACCCGAGCGGAGCCTCCGCCATAAAATATATAAAACCGGTCAAGCGTGAACGTGTTCACGTGCTGATGATTACGTCAGTACTGAACGAAAAAATCGCCCTTTTAGATGAATATTTTGCAATTTCGTAGAAAATTGCGATTCAGAAATTTAGCCTTTTCTAAATAAAAAACCGCCCAAGTACGAGTTTGACTCGCACGCAAAGGGTTCCGTAGCATAATTCAAGATTTAAGACAAACAGTCACGTTTTTTGTATGGCCCCATGTATGACCCCCCAGGTATGGCCATCTATTTTTTATTATCTTTAAATTTTACCTATTTGTTGTTATAGCGGCAAAATCAATTCATAATCTGTGAAAATTTCAGCTGCCTAACTATTACGGTTCATTACATACAGCCCTGTGACAGACGGACGGAGCGACAGACGGACGGACGGACGGATAAACGGACGGACAGCGGAGGTTTAGCAATAGGGTTCCGTTGACACCCTTTGGGTATGGAACCCTAAAAAGTATGGCGTTTTGAGCCAAATTTATTTGTTACTTTCTCGTCACTTCTTTAACTGGATGTTTTCAAGACAATAGACATGTTCAGATTTTTTCATCATAAATTTGAAAGTTATAGTGAATGCGGCCTACTACACAGAATTTAGTTCTTCTGTAGGCCGCAACGTATAATTTTTTAACTACTGGTAGATTTTTTTAAAATGTATTATAACATATTGTTTTTTTTTAGTAAATTATGTATATACGTGTGTTTTTGGAAAATAAATTGAATTTGAATTGAATTTGAATTTGATAGTAATAAACGAAAGGTATGGGGACCTCATGTAAGAGTTGTTCTTTCAAACACATATTTTTTAATGATAAGTTATCTTTTTGCATGTGCTGTAAATAGGTGTTCAAAAAACTACAATTTCACAAATATCGCACGACAAAGTCCTAAGCTTGTGTCCGTTAGAAAACGTTCTTCAGGTGTTTTTCGCTTCGTGGTAACCGATAATTTAAATTATCATTTACCGGGTGATCACCGAACCTGCGACCGTACCGTCATGAATTACCAGAGCATTCGTGCAGCGTGGCGCAAAATGATATTTTAATATCCTAAGAGCTTTGGACCGTACTGTGTGAGTTTTCCTGTCGTGTTATTGTCTCGTTGCGTGTTGTACAGTCAGAAAAAAAACGACTGACCCGCTAATTACACTCGACTTTATTGTTATTATGATATGTAAATGAGATTATCCATGGCATCAGCAGCGGTTTAATTTTCGCTTATGTTGCTGTCAACGTGTGGTACCGTTGGAATATTTAATGATACCGTTTTTGCTACTTTAAAGTATTGTTCCTTACCGAATTAACTTGTTATTATAAATATTCAGCCTTGCGCGAAACGCCTTCGAACTTCACTAATTTCGTCTAATTTATCTATGATATTTATTTATTATTATTTATTATTGGCTACGTTGCTCTGTCGTCGCCTCGCCCTGAATACATCACGCAAGATCACTCCTGCATTTTTAGGCTTTCGTGCCGAAAGGGTGAAAACGGAACCCTATTACTAAGCCTCCGCTGTCCGTCCGTCCGTCCGTCCCTCCGTCCGTCCGTCCGTCCGTCCGTCCGTCCGTCCGTCCGTCCGCCCGTCCGTCCGTTCGACCGTCCGTCTGTCACAGGGCTGTATATCATGAAACGTAATAGGTAAGAAGCTGAATTTTTCACAGAGTGTGTTTTTATTTACAACAAATATGTAGAATTTTTTTTTAGAATTAAAATAATAAAAATTAAAGAGGGCCCTATACAAAAACGGGATTTTTTGGTGTTAAGTCTTGTACGATGGTACGGAACCCTTCGTGTACGAGTCCGACTCGCACTTGGCCGGTTTTTTGGTGTTTGCTTTTATTTGTATACGCATTGTTTTGCAGTCAGTACTTAATATAATTTTGGCGAGTGCGTGCGGCGGCTACCGACAACAAATCAACGTGCGCGGATAAGAACGCTTGTCCCACGTAATGCATTTATCTTGTACTCGTTCCCAACCTTTGTATGTTACCCTGGTGCGTAAATGATTGCCGAAACTCTCCGGGAAAATACGACTGCCTTCGTAACTGTTTGATTTAGTTATTTACTTATTGGGTCGGGGTAATACTTCTAATAATATGGAGGTTTTGATATGTTGATTAGTGAAAATATAAAATATAGAGATAAATGAGACATATGTAGCCGGTTATCTCAGGGCAAGGATGTGAATAAATATTTGAAGTCCCTATTAAGGCGCTAGGACTAGCCAACTACTCGCGCCATACAAATGCACTTTTTAACAAATGTAATAATATGTAGTGAAACGCTTCAACAAATCCAAATAGAACTCCAGACTGATAATGGATTGTTAATATTTTTTTATTCCATCATTTATTTAAATAATAATAAAAATAAAAAAAGTTGATTTTTCTCATTAGAAATCTGAAAGTCATTCGATTTCTAGATATAAGCAAAAACAGCATATACGCATAAACAAAAAATTCCATTTGCTTTTAGATTTCTACATTTAGTCAAAAAAGTTCGGAAATGGACACCGTTTCCGCAATGTATTTTGTATAGAAAAAGGAAACATACATTAACGAAAATCATTCGATTCCTAGACAAGGAATCATATATTGTAAGGATGACACTTATAATCGTCAGACTTAGTTAGTTTACTTGGGATGCCTCGTCTAACTTTGCGATTTGGCTAGTACCAGGCCCTTAAAATACCTATGGTTGTTTTTTTAAGAAAACATTTAAGAGCGCCGTAAGTGTGATCAAAGCAAAATTATTTTTCTTTCCCTGCAGACACACAATCTCTTCTTCCATGCTCTATGATTACGGGTGCTATGTAACTGTAAATAATAAACGAATTTGAAAACTGCATGCACATTGCACTCATGAATTAGAGGTAAATAAAACGAATAAATGTCTTTATTGTAGATAAATAAATGCGTAAATGTAGACGCAATACTAGCGAATAGTATGTTTTGCTGGGTCGGGTCCAGTCTTGCAGTATATTCGTAAAGTAGTTCTTTTTACTGGCATCTTTCTTCAATTAATGTCACCAAAATATCAGTAAATATAAATGTAATTCCGATGATAACAACCGTCTTGAAAAGTTAAAATAGAGGCAACTAAGGAAATTGCTTACTCTAACTTTATTTCTTTTAACTGTGTACCATAACTGTTTTATCTAACTGTTATCCAAACTGTAAGTGATTATTATTTCTAGCTTTAGTTACTGCCATTCTTACACATGTTACGCTGAATACATCTGAGAAAGTATGAACCAATCTGTTCAAATTTCTGTACCTCTAGAAACTGGACAGTCGCATACCTGATTTGTTGTCACCTGTAATGATCAATCAGTTAAGATAACCGTTTGAAAATCATCTGTTTCGGTACTGTTCAATCGGTTTAAATAACAGTCGAATATTTACTGTTTGCGTTTATTTATAGATACCAACCGTAATACATTGATAGTAGTGAGAAAAACTTACCATAAATGACTAAATGTAAATTGTGATGAAAAGGTTTTTTTTTTTAGTGTATGTATGTACTTGCTGCGGCGAAAGACTCGGCAGCACTTAGGAAGTAAGAAAAGGGGGGGCAGAGCCTCCGAGATGCTTGGAGGCCTCGACAAAGCTTAATTCGGCCCAGGATGTGTGTCTGGAGGCATTATGAGTATGTAAAAAACTTACAGGATCTAATAGGAAACTTTATAGATCAATTTAAATTTGCACTTTCCCCCACACGTTCAACTTTGAGTACAATAGGTATCACAGTTCGAGCAGCCTAGTGGCGCAGAGGTCTGGGTTCAATTCCTCGTCCCGACATGCACCACTTTCTTTCTATTCCTGAGTTCGATAAGTGCATTTCGTCACCAATGCGAGCTGCTCCATAGTTCGGAATCCATGTAAAACTGTAGGTCCCATTCCCCTACTAGGGTGTAGGGTTTAAACCCACCCGGTTTGATACCATCGCATTGGACGAAAAGATGGTGGAAGGGGCAATGAAAAATTGTCCGTGTTTTCCATCCAGTTCAATGTAACCGTGCTTGTAAAGGGAAAGCCCTGGCATGGCACCTAAATCCTTCGGGAATGTGGTGTATTGGGCTAATATCATAACGGTAGTTGTGTGGTATTAGCCATCCATGTCAGGTTGCATAAAAAAAAGTAAGCACCACGCCATTTTAACAGCGTACCTGCTTTGCTCCTTGGAATCTATACAGCGACGTGCCGTGCGTATCTTCGGCGACCCCGAGGTATTTGTTTATATGACTGGATATAGATGTGGATCATGGAACCAGGTGCCATGCCAGGACCTTCCTTTTATTGCACGGCTACATTGAACTGGATCGAAAACACGGACAATTTTCCTGCAATCCTCTCCGACCATTCTTTGTTCAATGCGTAGGCACCAACCTGGGCGGCATGAACCCTACCATCTCGTAAGTAAGGAAAGGGGACCTGCAGTTTTACGTGGAATCCAGACCACGGCCAACGACGGTTGAAAACGGTCACCCATCTTGAACCAATCAGCGCCCAGAGTCGCCTCCCCTAGCTTATCGAACCGCAAGGCTTCGCGCCACTGGGCTACCGAGGCGGACGATTCTCCATCCCATAACACAAAAGTATGGGAAAGATGAAAATATTTCCTTTGTCAATCAAAAGTCGTGCAACAAAAGATGTTCAGTTTCAGATTCAGGCCATGCCTCCTTATGTACAACCTGTATAAATATCACGTACACGAAAGGTCCTGGCATTGCATCTTAGTTCCCATATTGTGTTTTGGGATAATACAGTTAGTGTGCTGTGTTTTTCATGCGAGATGTTGTCGGTTCAAATCCTCGCCCTGGTCAATAATTTATTTCTCTTTCTGATTTGTTTAAGGGCATTTCCTTAGGAACGCGAACTGTTCCATGGTTCGGAACCCATGTGAGACCTACATCTTCTACTAGGTGATAGGGTTAAGCCCGCCCGTGTTGGTACCACCGCATTGGATTTATTTATTTATTTAATAAGGTAAACCGACAGCGTATATACAAATAAATTCAGAAAAAGCTTGTGTTTGTGAGTAATGCCAATAACAGGTTTACACGAAGTATCCATGAGCATGTTTGAGATAATATCTAAATAAGTACAAATCACATATGTATAATGTAGGTGATGTTTGCAAGTGTATGAAACTATAGTTAAAGCGGCAAGCGTGCTTTCCATCCAATTCACTGTAGCCGTGCCCATAAAGGGAAGGTCCTGGCAATACACCTCATTCCTTGGGGAATGTGGTGTAGTGGCCTAATATTATGACGGTACTTGTGTCATCCACGTCAGGTTCCGTACAAAGAATATATGAGCCATACAACTCCGGTAACTTACAAAACCAGCGGATAAGATCCTCATTTTATTAAAGTCAAATTTATCCTTTAAATGATTTGATATACTTTAGATGGTGGCTTTGTTGAAAAAAGTTGATGTTTACATTGAAACTGAAAAACATTAGAATGTTAACATGTTTAAGAATATTTTGCGAATGTAGGTACTTACGTTGCATGTCATAAAAATGGGATCCTTGTTTCAAGCGTGAAGTAAAATTCACCAGAATATGTGAATCCATTAAAGTTATTCGGGATCACAAAACCTTCCATAAATTCTCTCCAAATGTGGGAATAAGCGATTCAATATCGGGAGATTTAGGCTGAAAAGCGTTATTCAATAGATACCCCAAAAGAAGGTTTTCTTGCAAAATTATAAATTATTAGTTACGACAGGTGTAATACAAAATATATGTGCGTAATATATTTGTTCAATTTAAACACGCGTTAAAGATAAACTAAGAAAAACATACATTATATTTGATATGATAATTTTATGTATTTAATGGATTAGAAATTACCGTTATCTCATTAATTTGGGTTTCAGCGAAATCTACATTTGAAGCATTGTAATCAGATTTTGAAAATAATCTGAAAAAGTATTGGTCGTGACATTCGTCGTCAGCAGGATCCTGGAAATTATATTTGATATGTTTATTTATTTAGGGTTTTTTTCCACCAAGTACTGATTTGCTTAATCCTCATACTAAAGGGCGTTTCTTACCTCCTCGCTATCGATACCATTACAAGATAATCAGCACTTTGGTAATAAAGGCCCTTTAAGTGTCGATTTAAATGAATCAGCACTTGGTAAAAACCAGGCTTAGGGTCTCTTCCACCAAGTTATGATTTACTTTATCCTCACATTAAAGGGCCTTTCTTACCATCTCGCAATCGATACCAGTACAAGATAAACAGCACTTTGGTAATAAAGGCCCTTTAAGTGTCGATTTAAATAAATCAGTAGTTGGTGAAACCAGGCATAGTGTACTTGTGGAAGCATTGTGTCGATTCAAATATAATCGAGATATTTGTTGGCTGATATAAATGTCTGCATAGATCAGTGGACATGTAATCTAAATGTTGTAGGTTCATCCTGCTTCAGACAAATATCCAGACCAACACTTTGTCGGATTTTTAAAAAATAATTAATGTAGATGTCGTTATAAACTCATGTTAACATTATATTTGTTACAATTATGTTTTAGCGAGAATGATGAGTTTAGATGATTCTAAGTAATTCAATCAGTTGAGTACTTAATACATTTAAAGTAAACACGTATAGTTTAAAAAATACAAAATCAACTCTATTGAAAAGCTAAAAGTAGCTAATCATGTGTTTATGTAATTGGACATGGATGGCTAAAACCAAACCCGCCATAATGATGTGAGCCCAACACAGTGCATCAGGGAATGAGTGGCCATGCCAGGACCTCGGCTTTATGGGCACGGGTAAATTGAACTGGATGGAAAATAAAGTCAATTTCGTCGACCATCTTTTCATCCCATAAGATGATACCATCCGAAACATGTCTAGATCCTACCACCTAGCAGGGGAAGAGGACGTTTTACATGTAACTATCCAATTCAGAAAGACACAGAAAGTGGGACACGACCGGGGAATGGATCGAACACATGACCTTTGAAGCGGAAAGCGAGTCCCCGAACTCCTAAACTACAAACAGCTAAATGAAATCAGTTAGGTATTTAATAATTATACTAACTACATTTCATAATAAACGCTACCCCTGAGCTACGAACAACTAAATTAAATCAGTTAGGTATTTAAAAATTATACCAACTACATTACATAATATACGTTACCCCTGAGCTACTAACGACTAAATTAAATTAGTTAGGTATTTAATAATTATACTAACTACATTTCATAATAAAAGTTACCCCTGAGCTACAAACAACTAAATTAAATCAGTTTTTAATAATTATATTATTATAATAAACGTTACCCCTGAGCTACAAACAACTAAACTAAATCAGTTAGGTATTCAATAATTATACTAACTACATTTCATAATAAACATTACCAACATTACTTAAATCTTTTATCAGCGCGGTATTATTTTCATTTGACAATAAATACATCCCCAGAGTCTCGAGGGAATGTTCTGTCAAAAAATATTAAATGCCTTGATCGCATTAAGAATGTAAGGAGATATTATTTTTGAAAGAATTCTACATAAAGGCGTCCCCATTTCGTTTCCCGCAATGTTTAATTTCATCCTTAGAATTGTCGCCGCCGCCATTATCCTAGCGGTCTGGGGCGAATTTGGATCCAGGCGGGTTTTCCGTTGTGCCACTCCGACATCGAGTAAGGAGGACCGGAGTGGTGATTGAAACCCTAGTCCCAGTTGTCACCTAAATTGGCATTTACAGAACTTCGAAGTTACGTAAAAACGTCGAACTCCATACAAGTTTTTACTAGATATTCTGTGGTGTTACTTCTTCAAGCCGTCAAAGTCAAACGCGGTCTTCGGATTCATATGAAAATGCGGAGTCGGCGTAAACGGCAACGTCAACGTATTTACGTCGACGGTGAGTAAGCTGTCAAATCAAACTCGATTAGGAAATGTCAGTTCGCTTAACGCTCACTGCGCGCACTCTTCAGTTTCTTCATACATCTGAAAACGCCAGTCGATCGGTTTGCTGTAAACGCCAATTTAGCTTACAGCTGGGAGAAGAGTCTCTGATATACAGCGTCATAGCCACGTCCCTGACAGTAGCACTGACAGAGAGTTCCCTTACGAATTAGCTCACCCCTGATGACTCGAGTTCCAACGCCATGTAAGAACCGCACAGGACGCCATTTAGTGCAAAATATGAGCACCGAAATATTGCTATTTGCAACGCACAGAGACCTTAGTCCAACGTGTCACCTAAATTGACCGTACAGACCGTACAGAAGGTCGCCTAAATTGGAATTTAAGGAACTTCTAAGTTACGTAAAAAGCCGTACTCAGAGTGGGCGGACTAACTTTAATAACTGATTTGAGTGTTCTGCGGGTGTTTAAACTATTGTCTGAGATTGGCTTACCACAGTTATTTTCCTCGGTCCTTTTGGCCGACGTTTCGAACTGCCCCGTGCAGTCAGTCTGTCAGTCTGTCAGTGGTCTGTCAAACGTGCGCCCAGCCGCACGCACGCACTCGCCTTGAAAATGAACTGCATGGGACAGTTCGAAACGTCGGCCAAAAGAACCGAGGAAAATAATTGTGGTAAGCCAATCTCAGACAATAACTTTAATAAGCCGAACTTAACCGATGTTTTTATGGTTAGTCTGGTGCTTATCCCGTACTAAGTATTGACAGATTCACTCTGAATACGACTCATACAATTTTATTTACTTATTCGGTGGTTTTACTTATTCGAGCTGTCAAAATCTAACTCGGACTACCGATTTGTATGAAAACGCGACGATATGTAAGTTGTCTCGTAAATTTTAGTTCGCTGAACGCCCGCTGCGCGCGCTCTTCAATTCTCCATACATTTGAAAGGCGGTTTGGAGTAAACATAGACAAGTCGGAATAAGGGCTCAGAATATGATCTGTATGAACCTAGACTGAACGCCTGAGTGTGATTCAGTTTCAGTTTTACTTTCGCAAAGCTTTTTCAAAAAGAAGCGGTGGCACCGTAGATTAAACAATAAAACTATCACACCAAAGTGGGCTTCGATACACATTTTGATTCGCTATCATCCACATTTCAAAACATGAGTCGACCGGATGAGACGAGGAGCTCCAACCCAATTGCCACGCGTAGCCATTTTGTGTAAAGATACACCACAAAAATCGCTGCGACGTTTTAGGTGCTCACTGGCCGAAAACGTAAGTAAACTGACTGGATGAGGACAAGTTTCCGTCGTCACTACCGTTCTTTCTTACTCGGTGCACACCAAGCCTGCGGTACGACCGCCTTCCTGCCTCTTAACTAGCTGGATGACAAGCTGAGATCATAAAGTACGCGAATTGCCGTAATAATGTAAGAAAAAAAATGTAGATAGAAAGGCCAAAAGGCGAGCTTGTAAGAACCGTCTTCTGAAAGTTTTTTTTTTTTATGTGACTGGACATGGATGGCTAATACCACAAGTTCTGTCATGGTATTAGCCCAACACACCACATGGGAACTAGGTGCCATGCCAGGACCTTCCTTATATTGCACGGCTACATTGAACTGGATGGAAAACACGGACAATTTTCATTGCCGCTTCGACCATCGTTCATCCAATGCGATGGTACCAACCCGGGCGGGATAAACCCTACCACCTAGTAAGTAAGGAAGGGGACCTACAGCTTAACGTGGAATCCGAACCACGGCCAGCCTCTCTCAACGGTCGAATGGTCACCCATCCAAGACCAGACCGGACCCAGCGTTGCTTAACTTCGGAGAGCGATCGCCGAAGTGTCGCGCCACTGGGCCACTGAGGCTGACACTAATGCTTTGTTGGTTTGGAGTTGGAAATACATAATATCGACTAGACATTATTAAAAGTAAACATTGTTCAAGACTTCACCCGTTACAAATAAAATGAAAATGAACATACAATGAAATGAAAATATTCCTTATTGCTGCTTACCACTATGAGTACGTAGAATTTAAGAGACGAGCTTATTGCCAAAGGCAATCTCTAACAGCAAGAAAAACAATTATTAAAAGGATAATGAAGTGATCCAGTTCCATACATTGGCTCGTGCCTTAAAAAAAAATATTGCCTCCAAAAATGTGTATCAAAATGTTTAAGCGCTTGGTATGGTAATCAAACGAACACAAATTGATCGCTACAAAATCAATCCTAGTGAGCAATTCCTAATCGTCACACTTAACTGTTTACTTGCCTCATCAAACTTCCCGTTTTTTCTGCGCCTTAAGAACGGCCCGTAAGCTATGCTCCCCATACAAACGTAGTTTACTAATCATTTGGAAACCGCTATTCCAATTGAATTGATATTTAATATCTAATATCAGGTAACAAATATCTGTGTCTGCATGCTTTTGTTTTTTTGAAAAATCCAAACCGAATGAAATGATAGCAAAAAGGAAATCTTCATACGAATTTTGTTTTCTCTGTGGATTGACCCAGAATACATTTACCGGAAAAGCAAGCCTAATATTAGATACCAAATATCAAGTAAGTTGGAACACTGGGTTTCAAATTATTAGTAAACTACGTTCGTATGGGAGGCGCAATTTTCTGATGCTTACGGGCCGACCTTAAGTACCCATAAAGACGTTGCCTAAATGTATATAGAGGTATTTCCCTCATGCCATTAAATATTTACTTCGTCCACTCGTGGCCCTTCAACAAGTACATACAACGTTAATGTACTTTCGGGATATTTGCCGATAAAGACATGCAGCGGTATTCAAAGCGCTGAATGGATTCGGCACTGCAGAGACCTTTCCTTGGCCGACCCTCGTCACGGCGATATCGCGACAGCTGATACGTCCGGGTCTAGGGGACCCGACCAGGATCTCGGGCCTACGAATGGTCAAGAGTCGCCATTAATCTGGCTCTGTCCGCTGGTGGCCTTAAATTGGAATTTGATTGGGAATTTTTTCGTTTGCAAATCAACCGCGAGATGCCTAGAAATGTTTAAAGTTTTTTAATATTAAGGATGCTCCGACCCATACAATGTTTTTTTACACAGAACGCAAAAAGTATCGCACTGTAAGGCATGAATTCGTCAAAAATATTAAATATAGCTATAGTAGTTGCAGCGAAGACATATTCACAATTTCAAGTTTAATGGTTTCGTTGTAATTGCCGATTAGAAGTTATACACCGTTGGGTGGCGCTGTTAAATAAAAATCGTATTTAAATAAATTGCAACAAAACCGATAATCCAGAAATTGTGAAATTGTTTTCGCTGCAAGTAATATGACTATATTAAACTTTTATTATTAATTCGTGGCTTAAAGTGCAATACTTTGCGTTATGTGTGCAAACAACTTTATATGGGTCGGAACAGCCTTAACTAGCCAAACCGCAAAGTTAGACGTGTCTAGGGCTGAGATAAATAGTCGTAACAAAAACTAAGACTAACGGAAAGTAGTACTTTGTGACGTCACTTTGACACATTTTGTATGGACGAAATCTCAAAGCGATGCCAATTGACGTCACAAAGTACTACTTTTCGTTAGTCTTAGTTTCTGTTACGACTATTTATCTCAGCCTAAGTCTGACGAAAGACGAAACTAAGTCTGACCATTAGAAGTGTCATTCTTACAATATATGATTCCTTGTCTAGGAATCAACCTATTTTCGTTAATGTATGTTTTTCTTTTTCTATACAAAATACATTGCGAAAACGGTGTCCATTTTCGAACTTTTTTGACTAAATGTAGTAATCTAAACGAAAATGGAATTATTAGTTTTTGCATATATTATGCTGTTTTTGCTTATACCTTGAAATAATTTTACGTTCAGATTTTTAATGTGAAAAATCGTCTTTATTATTATTATTATTTAAATAAATGATGTAATCAAAACATATTCACAATCCATTATCAGTCTGGAGTTCTGTTTGGACTTGCTGAGGCGTTTCACTACATATTATTACATTTGTTTAAAGGTGCATTTTTATATCGCGAGTAGTTGACTAGTCCTGGCGCCTTAAGGTGGCCCAACCCGCTCATCTGCCCATACAAACGGGGAAAGAAGATCACGCCCATATTTCTTATCAGAGATCCCAAATTTTGCTCAAAAGAGCTTTATTTGATCGAACTAGATGTCTGATGACCGTTGGCATTGTACAATTGTGTTTGGTTTCTAAGTTATAAGGTCCGAAAGTTCGAATTTTTCGCGCGTTTTATACAATAACTTTGGTGGTTTATTACGCAATGATAACGTAAGAAAACCTGAAAAAGATTAGTCATCAGACATAGCTTATTTAATCAACATTTATAATCTATTTGGTTTTTGTTCGATTTTTGACTACAGCGGTCGTGGTTTACTTTTAGCTATAAGTCGTTTTGAAATCAAAATTTTCGTAAATCTTACCAAATCACACAATATGCACATTATATTTTTTGTGGACATGTTGCATCTTCCTCATCACGGAGCCTGTCTTTTTCTTTGAAACAGAGAAGGTCCCAGAGCGCAACAGCACGGTTTTGTGCAGTGCCCGCGAATGAGATAGTCCCGCCGGGTTGGGCCACCTTAAGAACGGCCCGTAAGCTATGCTCCCCATACAAACGTAGTTTACTAATCATTTGGAAACCGCCATTCTAATTAAATTGATATTTAATATCTAATATCAGGTAACAAATATCTGTGTCTGCATGCTCTTTTTTAAAAAAAAAATCCAAACCGAATGAAATGAAAGCAAAAAGAAAATCTTCATACGAATTTTGTTTTCTCTGTGGTTTAACATAGAATACATTTACTGAAAAAACAAAGGCATGCAGACACAGATATTTGTAGCTTTATATTAGATACCAAATATCAAGTAAGTTGGAATAGTGGTTTTCAAATTATTAGTAAACTACATTTGTATGGGAGGCGAAATTTTCTGATGCTTACGGGCCGACCTTAAGCGCGGCATATGGCGTACGCCGGGACCTCATATAAGAGGTGCCTGACAATGCCCACGGTGGCTGCGAAAACCTGCCAGATGATTCATCACACCATGTTATACTTTGGAGGAAATACCTTGCATTCCGTATTTCGTTGACCCTACGGATAAAGAATTTATAGGATCGTTTGATTCTTATTTTTGGAATGTCGATAGTGATTGGGTATATTCCCGGCCTGTTCCGCGGGTAGAATGGGGACAGAGGACAGGGGTGTTTTGCCTTTCCGACGACCATTCTCCGTGGTGGAGTCGATCGACCACAGAAAGAGTGGAACAGGCAGACCGACATATTTGGCAGCCTCAGTGGCCCAGTGGCGCGACACTTCGGCGATCGCTCTCCGAAGTTAAGCAACGCTGGGTCCGGTCTGGTCTTGGATGGGTGACCATTCGACCGTTGAGAGAGGCTGGCCGTGGTTCGGATTCCACGTTAAGCCGTAGGTCCCCTTACTTACTAGGTGGTAGGGTTTATCCCGCCCGGGTTGGTACCATCGCATTGGATGAACGATGGTCGAAGCGGCAATGAAAATTGTCCGTGTTTTCCATCCAGTTCAATTTAGCCGTGCAATATAAGGAAGGTCCTGGCATGGCACCTAGTTCCCATGTGGTGTGTTGGGCTAATACCATGACAGAACGTATGGTATTAGCCATCCATGTCCAGTCACATTAAAAAAAAAATATTAGCATCAGAGGGTTGGTCTCTAACCTGTGAACCCAAATTCAGCCATTTACCTTAACGTGACCAAAAATGTCGTGACCTCCCGGAATATATTTTCTTCGTAAGCATTCCCATCTTAAACAAACGTACTCTGACATTCTTTTATATTCGTTTTTTAGTTTTTTTTTACCAGTGTGACATTTTGAAATTATTTTATCGGCATGTTTTACATGGTCATATTTGTTTTTTAAGGGGAAATATATTGATTGGACATGAAAATATGTTAATTAATGAGAAACTTAGTCTTATAAAATATAAAAAAATGTGATTTTCTTTAATATCTCGTGGTTATGGTGTTGTCTCTACAACAATCCCAAAAACAACAATCGCTGTTAATAATATTATTTTTGCCTACAGATTACTTTATTCATGATATTAATTCTTTAGGCAGAATTAATTTTAATATCGAGCCGCTAATACAGGGTGTTAGCGGGGGTATGGTCCAAACGTTAACCACGTATTCCTTGGCATATTTGGAGCAAAAAAGTTAGATAACATTTTCTTGTACGATGAAGTTTTTTTTTCCATACTAAAATAATAAACTCGAATAAACAAACAAGACTCTCCCATGCAAATCGATCCGATGTTCGAAGCGGGAACATTACATCAGCTGCTTTGGTACTAGGGTCGTAGTATTGCAGGAGGTGTCAGTTACGCGTAGATTAAGGGCTTAGATGGATAGTATTTACAAACGAGCTTTCGAGCAACGGGGGGGGGGGGGGTTGGAGTCACCAAACGGACTTTACTACCTACTAGATACAAGATAGGTTTAAAATAATACTCTAACTATTGTTCCATGATTCCATATTATCAAAAGTGCCGAAAATGAACTGAGCCTAAGTAAAAAAAAATAACAGACGAAATACATAACTAAGTACGTTTTACTGCGTAAAGATTTAACATAAAAAAATCCCGTTTTTTGTATGGGGGGCCCGTTTATTTTTTTAATGAATTTTTATTTTCTTCTATTTGTTGTTATTGCGGCAAAATAAATACACATTCTGTAAAAGTATCAACTGCCTACCTGTTACGGTACATGAAATACAGCCCTGTGACAGACGGACGGACGGACGGACCGACGGATGGACGGACGGACGGACGGACAGCGGAGGCTTAGTAATAGGGTTCTGTTGGCACCCTTTGGGTACGCAACCCTAAAAATAATCGAAAGTGGAGTGCTATTACTTTTAATCATAAAAGTTTTAATTTCCATCTATCCATTTATTTTGCACGTTTTTGTAGTAATAGTGTCTCGTTGATGATGGGTTGAGTTTGCATACAGTATTACATGTATCATCAAGATTGAAGAGGCTCGTAGCCTAGTGGCGCGGGGACTGGCCTAACGTACCAGAGGCCTGGGTTCAATTCCGACATGCACCACTGTCTTTCTCTTTCCGAGTTCGATAAGTGCATTTCGTCACGAATGCGAGCTGCTCCATGGTTCGGAATCCACGTAAAACTGTAGGTCCCCTTCCCCTACTAGGTGGTAGGGTTTAAGCCCGCCCGGGTTGGTACCATCGAATTGGATGAAAAGATGGTCGAAGCGGCAATAAAAAATTGTCCGTGTTTTACATCCAGTTCAATGCAGCCGTCCTCATAAAGGGATTCTCTTCTTCCTTCTTCTTCCTCTGGCATGGCACCTAATTCCTTCGGGAATGTGGTGTATTGGGCTAATATCATAACGTTAGTTGTGGGGTATTAGCCATCCATGTCAGGTCGCATAAAAAAAAGATAACTAATTAAATCTTTCAATTATAAAACATCTAGTGACTAATCGTAAGTAACTTTAAATGGAAGGAGCTCCTGTCTATTCGTGTCACCGAAACCTTACGAAATGTGTGCACGCAGAGGTCAATGTACCGAACAATTTCAAGGCCAAGGTTATACTACCAATTTCAAGGCCAAGAATAAGTTTGCTAGGCCACCCTACGTCACACAGTTTAACTGCAACTCCTATCCGGCTTAGGTACCCTAGTACAGAACGGCAAAGATAGCCCTAAACAAAAAAAACTCGCGGAAGAAACACCAGGCTCAAAGAGATCGCGTGGAGGTGGGTCAAACGCGTGCGCATTAACCCTCTCACTCTTCCGTGTATTTACCCTTTCACCTGAAAACCCCCCGCGCGACCCTATCGCCGCTCCCTCCGCGCCGGCTGACTGGGCCTTCCTTCAGTCACGTTGCCGGAAGTTACTAAAGCGTTCGTGTCTTTTTAATCTCACCTCGTTTTTTCTCTCGTTCGTCGTCGAAGTTCAAGATGCCTTGGAATTATCCGCCTGCTCACCAGGCCGACATGGTGTATGTTTATGGACTATCTGGTGGAAATTGCCGAGAAGCAGCCAGGGAATACCAGATTTCCTGACCGTCACCACCCGGATCGTCGAACCTTTTTGCTGGTATGTACCTACCTTTGTCTTATCTACCATTATTAGCTTTTGCCCCAAATTACCTCAAGAATAGGTAGGTACCTACTGACTTTTGAAAAGTTTATAATAATTACTAGGTTATCCGTATTCTGAAACCGCATTGAATAAAACTATGGTTGAAGCGGCAATGAAACATTTTCCGCGTTTTCCATCCAGTTCAATGTAGCCGTGCTCATAAAGAATGTGGTGAATAAGGCCTATTATCATAACCGTAGTCGTGTGATATTAGCCATCCATGTCAGGTTCCAAAAAAAGGCTCATACATAACCTACACTAGATTACAAGTACCTAGGTAGGTAGGCAATTGTAATGTACTGCGCGGCGCGTGACGTGGCCGCTCCGCCGTGCACCTATGATATTCCCGCTTTGATCATCGTTCATTCAATGCGCGGTGACAGGTACAACCCGGGCGGGATTAGGTTTTTGGTTTAATTAATGTAGGTAGGTTAATTTTTTTATTAATTTTTGATTAATCAATAATAAAGTCAATAGCATTGACATTTACCTGATGAAGCAACATGTTACCGACCAACAACGGTTATCATGGTAAATAACTCGCCAGGTGAACAGGCAAAAGATCGAATTAATCTGACAGTTTAGTTGGATTACTAGTAAATTTCAGTTTACTCGGCCGCATAACACGTCGTTTAAGAGTTAGCATGGTACGAATTTCAACGAAATTGCAGATTGAATCATTCTCTTGCCTGTTCACCTGCTATGCAGCAAGCGAGTGAACTTACCATGGTAAGCACACCCAGGAAGAGACAAGTCGGTAGGATGTCGGTAGGAGCGGAGTAAGGTGGGTACTGTTGGTAGGTATTTCGTTAAATTTGGTCTTTTCGTGATGTTTAACTTTATGGGTTTTCATTGCTGGTACTTTCGTGTTTTGTGCGGAATGTGTTTGCAGCCAACGAAACTCCTAATAAAATGTTGCGATCCTGGTAGGTATTTTCAGTCGTTTACTAAATACGGGCGGGGCGGGGGAGGGGGGGGGGCAGGCTATTTCAAACTGAGACCACTTACTAACTAATACTTATTTCTTAACAAGGTAGTCTGTTAAATCAAGAAAAAAGATAAGAGTTATTGTGCATACAATAATATTCTAACTTGTTCCTCGATTGCAATAGTAGGTACATGCACACATAAGGACTAGCCTTTTAGCAAACCCGTATTGAAATAACATAGGTACGAAGTGTGTTTTGATTGTTGATAATAACAGTTTTAGGAGATTTCCACTATTCGTTTTGCACCTTTTCTGCAGTTAGATAAAAGTTTCAGCCCGGGACTTGTGGGAGATCGTTAGAGCGTTAATAAAAGACATTACAGAACTCAAGTAATTCGACCTATTAAACATGTGTTAACCATTCATGTAGAATTTATGATGAGGTGGTTTGGATATGTTAAGTAAAATAGTGACGACAGAATGACAAAGTCAGTGGAATGGGGAGAAAAGAAAAACGCAAAGCTAAATTGTAGATTGCGTATGGAGCGACCTCACTTTAGAGACAAAACTGAAATGATATTTGACAGATTTGACAGGCTGTGTAGGTGAGGTCACCTAGTCGCCACCTGTGATGAAAGCCAAAACGTCTAATTGTAGTTAGTTCGCTTCCTAATTCGGGACGCGCACCATTGAATGTTCGTTGCACTAAATAGCATCCTGGGAAATAAAATTCGATAAAATCATCAACAGAATTCGTCAGCGAACGCACTAACCTGCCGGTGCCGTTTTTAGGGTTCCGTACCAAAAGGATGCCAACTATTACTATTCCTTCGCTGTCCGTCCGTCCGTCCGTCCGTCCGTCTGTCACAGGGCTGTATCGCATGAACCGTAATAGGTAGGCAGCTGAAATTATTACAGAGTGTGTATTTATTTTACCGTGGCTACGCGCCGCGCCCCGCCGCGCCCCCAATCAAACGAGTTTCGGTTTCCATTTCCGTTACGATTATGGCGTTTACGGAACGTTTACGATATTTCTAACTTTACGAAATTTCTTAAACGTAATACTTTTTATACACGAAGCGCCAATTACGAAAACGGGGGACCCATAGCGCCAAGGGAAGAGTTCTGGCGAAAATCCAAGAAGCAGCTGAAGAAATCAAAATAGGGTCCGCTTTATCCACAACAATTTGGTTAGGTTGGACACATGCTTGCGAAATGATGTATGCGAGCAATTGAAGTAAAAAACCATTTTGATAAACGTATGTTTTTTTTTTTTTTAATATTTACCTGTGCCGCCCCATACAAACGAGTTTCGGCTTATGTACCTATCTAATATTAATCCTATGACTTAATACGTAATTCCGTTTATGTTCTAGCAATAAGGCCTTTCCCAGACAGAAAAAGTTTCGCGGTTAGCATTAAATACTCAAATGTCTACATTTTAGTACGCATGAAATAAGAGCGACAACCGGCCAGCGTTTTGCAAAAAATCGGTGTTACGCGCTCGATTTTTAGCGCGAACAAAATCTTTAGGAAAGGCTACGACAAGTTCTTCGCAATCATGTGGCCCTGGTATTTTCTATTTTAAACCTATCGAATTTCATTAACATCTTAGAGAAAAATTTACTCGGAATGCCCTGTGCTAGTGCGCAGAGGCAGCGTGCATAGATAATACTAATAATTCAGTAAGGTACACGCAATACCGATGTCAAGACCAATACAAACATACATGGTCCCACGCCACTTGTACAGACCTCCTATCACACAAAGTCTCCTATGATATTTAGTTGCCCTAGTAATAAATGTTTATTACTCATACGTCCACGGGAAAATTGCTGGTCGCCGGTCGCTGACGGTCGCCGTTGTCCAAAGGTTGAAAGTTGCCCAGCGAGCAATGGAGCGAGCCATGCTGGGAATATCGCTACGGAATATGGTGCGCAACGAGGCAATCCGCAGACGTATCCAAAGTAGTCGATATTGGACACCGGGTGGCTAAGCTCAAGTAACAGTGGGCTGGTCACGTCAGCCGAAGAGACGACGACCGTTGGAGTAACCGTGGCCTACACTGGCGGCCGTGGACAGGACAACGGAGTGTGGGAAGACCACCCGCCAGGTGGGACGACGACATCAAGTGCGTCGGCGGAAAGCAGTGGTTCCGTACCGCTGAGGGCCGGGAGGACTGAAGAAGGATTGGAGAGGCGTATGTCCAGCAGTGGACGCAAACACGCTAAATGACTGACTGACTGTAGGGATAATTTAACATACAAATCGTAGAGAAATTTAATACAATTTTAAATTTAATTTTAAATCAAGTAATCTCGATCCCATGCATGGATGGATGATCGATGGATGGATGGATATGATGGTTGTTATAATCAGTACATCTAATTCGATTTTAGAAGCTACTTATTGTTTCTTTCAAGATTTTTTGTAAGCTTTGTCGGTTTTGTAATCTTAACTTGAATAAGTTATGCAAACAAATAAAAGATTTTTTTAATGCAATTTCGTCCAAATGTTCCAAATTTCCATATTAGGTACTTCGTTAAAATCAGTCAAATTGCTTTACTTGTATTATGTGCTGTGCATGGCGCAATATTAAACTCCTAATTAAATGTTGAGACCCTGGTATTCATTCATGTTATTGAAGCAAGTGACAGCGACCGTGCGAAAGGGATGCAAGACAGCTGGAAATCATTCACCTTTATCGGTTCACACTGCCGACGTTTTTCCCGCGTAAAAGCGACATTAATGAATAACTCGGTAAATACTGCGCTTTGGGAAAAATGTTATCTACCTTTTTCGCTCCAAATATGCCCAGGAATACGTGGTTAACGTTTGGACCATACTTATTCCAGGTTTTCCTGTCGAGCATTGTACCTCATCGCTTAGCTGAAGGTAGATGACGTGGCATAAACTTACAATAGGGCCGATTGAAGATAAACCATTCAGATATTTCCGGTATGCTTTGGCTCGTGGAGAATTTATCATCTGTATAAACTGGGGTATTTTGGCGGCAACTGATTAACTAACTTACTATTTTCTTTTGAAATTATTGCCAATGAATATTCCAAGGAATGTGATATGTTTGTATGCATAATCGATCGTAAAGCAAGGACTCATTTATTAAAGAAAGAGCCTAGTAGAAAGAACTACTTTACGAATATACTGCAAGGACAACCTAGGACTGGCTCTAAAGTTTGATGCCAAATACGATTTTGGTGACGACGGCAATATGTTTGAACGTTCAATCTTTGCATTCAATGTCCGCAACGCAGATGAAGCGTTAAATAAATGCATGTAGGTATAATCTTAAGCACTATGTTAGTGGGAGGCATCATTACGGGAAGAGGGACTGTCCAAATTATGGGTATACAGTCGGTGGCGAGGTTGGTAGACGCAGTACCCGGGAATGGTATGTGGTTCGGGTGCAGCCTTGCAGTATATTCGTAAAGTAGTTATAAAATAAAATATATAGAATGTATAAAATATAATAAAATTATATTAAAATCCGATGTATTTTTCGCGGTCCCCATAAAAATAAGTCACGTGACTTTATCATAATGTATGGGGGCTGCGAAAAAACTTCGGAATTTAATATAGATTTTTCATGAAAATGGTTAAGTCTCTTTACAGATACATCCTTCAAGTGGCGCCAGTATTCATGAGGTCCCCTGTTTAATATACGTTGAAAGAAAGACAAGAAAATCCAGAGTGACCATGATAAGTATTCCTGTCCCAATTCATCTTGACAGGCAAACGATAACTCGCTTACTTTATTGGTTATGTCGTCGAACTAAGCCTTTCTGGATCGCGACCGAAGAAAATACCTGAAACAATGAAATAAAACACATTTTTAGACTGCAAACTATATTTAGACCATCAAATTGAAGAACAAGGCTTCGCCTTTCATTTGGTAGGTTGTAGACTCAACACCAATCTCCCTATCCGAGTTGGATAAGTGCAATTTCGTCACGAACGCTGACTGAGCTGGTGTGGAATCCATGTAAAACAATAGGTCCCTGCTAGAAGGGAGGGCTTGACCCTTTTAGGGTTAAGCTCACCTGAGGTTGTATCATCGTACTGGATGAAAGATAGTCGAAGGGCAATAACATATGGTGTCCGTGTTTTCAATCCAGTTCAATGTAGACGTGCTTGCATGGCACCTGATTCCTGCGAGAGTTAGGACAGATTTTTCAATAGTCTGACAATCAGCCAGCTAACTATTCAACGGATTTACTTACGCCTCTGCTTATCCATCGGTTACAGTAAATTCATATTTTTATTAGGGCATATTGTTCTATCTTCAGATAGTACTTATCGGACTGATAATAAAAATTACGTTTGTCAAACGACGGATAGAAATTGCAGGAGCATTATATCTTACGTCTAATTATATCTGACAATAATTTTACTAACAAACATATGGACTTGGTGTGTCGGTAGCATACATAAATCCGTAGAATAGTTATCTGGCTGTTTATCAGACTATTGAAAAATCAGCCCTTAGTAAAATTTAAGTAATATAATTGTAATAGAAGATATAATCCTCCGCTAATGACTATCCGTCTTTTGAAGAACGTAAATGTATACTAAGCCTGGATTGAATAAAACCGTTACAGAAGTATTTTCCGGAAGCCAGAATTGGTTAAGCCGGACGCATTGAGTATTCATGGAAAGCGGCTCAGGTTGAGCTGCCATCGAATACCAACGATGTGCAATTTTCTGCATCTATTTCATGATTTCGTAGCACCGATGGAAGGGTCCTATTTCTAGTTTGTTTAAATGAAAACCCAGTGAGGATGGCTGTGCTGTGAGGATCCAAAAACCATACCTCTGGAGTTAAGGTGGCCCAACCCGCTCATCTCCGCATACAAGAGGGGAAAGAAGATCACGCCCATATTTCTTGTCAGATATCCAAAATTTTGCTCAAAATAGCTTTATTTGATCGAACTATATGTCTGATGACCATTGGCATTGTAAAATTGTGTTTCGTTTCTAAGTTATAAGGTCCGAAAGTTCGAATTTTTCGCGCGTTTTATACAATAACTTTGTAGGTGGATTACGCAATGATAAAGTAAGAACATAGTAAAAATATTAGTCATCAGACATAGCTTATTTAATCAAAATTTATGATCTATTTGGTTTTTGTTCGATTTTTGACTACAGCGGTCGTGGTTTACTTTTAGCTATAAGTCGTTTTGAAATTAAAATTTTCGTAAATCTTACCAAATCATACACTTTGCACATTGTCTTTTTTGTGGACATGTTGCATCTTCCTCATTACGGAGCCTGTCGTAATCTTTGAAACAGAGAAGGTCCCAGAGCGCAACAGCACGGTTTTGTACCGTGCCCGCGATTGAGTTAGGCCTGCCGGGTTGGGCCACCTTAAAGGTAAGTCCCTGCACTACTAAGCTACGAACATTTGCTGTGTTTTATTAACATTATTAATTGTTCACTTTTGGCTAACCTTTTAAAAAAAGTAAATCACAATTTCAATAAAATTATATGTATCTCAAACATAAGGCTTAACTCAAGGTCACAAGTACACAAGGACACAAGCATTTTATTGAGGAATAGGTTAAGATGTAAATAAGTTCTCTAGTTTACCGTTAATCTTGTATGTAAACAAAGGTCAAGCCAGTGGCGCGACACTTCGGCGATCGCTCTCCGAAGTTAAGCAACGCTGGGTCCGGTCTGGTCTTGGATGGGTGACCATTCGACCGTTGAGAGAGGCTGGCCGTGGTTCGGATTCCACGTTAAACTGTAGGTCCCCTTCCTTACTTACTAGGTGGTAGGGTTAATCCCGCCCGGGTTGGTACCATCGCATTGAATGAACGATCGTCGAAGCGGCAATGAAAATTGTCCGTGTTTTCCATCCAGTTCAATGTAGCCGTGCAATATAAGGAAGGTCCTGGCATGGCACCTAGTTCCCATGTGGTGTGTTGGGCTAATATCATGACAGAAGGTTTGGTATTAGCCATCCATGTCCAGTCACATGAAAAAAAAGGTTTGTGTCTGTATTTTCTCAAATAAACAAAAAAAAAGTACTATTGCACCAAACCAATACCAATATTAACCACAATTTCAAAGATTTCCATCTGGTGCCGACATGCCATTGAAAGAAAACACGTTTGCATCCAATTCCATAAATATATGGATAAAATCCCACCCGAATAGGTTTGCATGCGAAATCTGCCTTCCGAACTGATTCGCTGCTCTAAAAACCTCACCCCACCTGCCACAATTCCAATTGCTTCCACGCTGCCTTGCTAATGAAACGCCTTCTTTCGAGTCATGTAACAGGTTGGAGCTTTTGTAGTTTAGCGATTTGGACCGCACCGTCCAATCCAGGTTCGATACCCTTTATAGACTAGGAGGTCGCGACAAAAATGGTAACGATAACGTAAATGGCTGAAACTAGGTTCACAGGATAAAGACCAACCCTCTGACCCTAAAAGTGTCAGTCTGCCTGCGCCAAGTGGTTGCGATACGTAGATAAGGCGGCTGGAAAAGTAGTTATGGTGACAAACAATATAATATATGATAAATGGCTGCAAATAACGAAGCTTGAAAGAGTCAGTACATACTTGCTTAGCAATACCAAAACTGAAAAAAATGTTGCTTGCATTTCGTAGTTATAGGCGATTTAGGTTACAGATATAACTTTAGGTATATTTAAGTATTTAATTAAAAAACCGACTGGATATTGTTGTATAATTAATAGGTATCATTATTTCTAGACAATCAGTACATTCATCAGCAGGTACATACCAGCATCTATTTTATATAGCCGATCTAGATAACGCAACCACTTGGCGCAGGCAGACCGACATTTTTAGCATCAGAGGGTTGGTCTCTAATATGTGTACCTAGATTCAGCCATTTACCTTATCGTGGCCAAAAATGTCGTGACCTCCCGGAATATTAAGGCTGTCGTTAAGCCAGCGGAATCTTTAGTTTTTTAAGTTCTATGAAATGCATTCTTTGTCCATTGGCCAAGGCACAATTTTGCACGGCGACTGCCAATAAATTAGCGAAACCGTCTTCCAGGCGCTAACGGTTACCTACCCCTAAAAGTTGTCAGATTTTAATAAAATTTGTTTAAAAAAAACATCACTTAAAAAAGCTTCATTCTGTGTCCGTTTTTCTTGTTTTATAAATATCTGTATTCTAAGATGAAGGTAAGAAATACAACTTTTCTCCAATGTTTTTTAGCCAATATTTTTCAAGGTAAAACTTTAAAAAAAAACATATTGACGGAGACTTGACAATATGTTTAAGAACCCAAAATCAAAACAATCAAAAAACAAATCAAAACATAGTAAACTATTAAGAGCATGTAAACAGTTATCACCCGTGGTATAAGGCAATTGATAGGGTAACGATTATCTTGATTATGCTTGCCAATACCTCTTTTTTTCAATTCCTGTCTGATAAATGCATTCATATATTTTTTATAGTAGGATACAGATACATCTGTCACCGAGTTAAAGGTGAATTGTGAGTACATGTAGGCGTCACGGCTGTTTGTCACTACTTCTGCCATAACTCCCCAAAAATAGGAAATTGAAAGCTCTGATTGTATTGGTGAGCATGAGAATTTCATAAAAATGTTCTTACACCTACATACAATGGCGGGAGCTCCAATGAGTGACTTCGCTTACTAATTCGCTCACTAGTGATTTTCTTGAGTTCCAAACGACACGGGACTTTCACACTTACACAGGACACTATTTAGTGCAACAAATATTCGATTACGTGCGTTCCGAATTCGTAAGAGTACGTTAGACGGACAGTTACAAAAAAAATATGACAACTCCATGACGTAACATTATCCAGCTGTTAATGTAAGCAAATTAATAAATTTAAAACCAAATTATTGTTACAAGATTTTTTACTTAACTTCCTTGGAGATGGAAAATGGAAAATTTCCCGACAACTCAGAGGTTTAAAATTTTGCAAAAATGCATTTTGTGAGCCAGAAATGATCTTTTTAAACTTGTAGAAATGATTTTGTACTTCGCTTATCTTCGTTATGTATGTGGTATGTGAGCTCTAATAATGACAATATGATTCCATCGAATCACATTCCGCAAATAACTAGGTGCCATATAGGACCTTCTCTTAAAATTATCGCGATTAGAAAAAAAATAGTGAAACAATTTTAGAATCAAACCGTCACTTTCAATGCCAGGTTTTGGCAGTGTAAATGTCAGCCTCAGTGGCCCAGTGGCGCGACACTTCGGCGATCGCTCTCCGAAGTTAAGCAACGCTGGGTCCGGTCTGGTCTTGGATGGGTGACCATTCAACCGTTGAGAGAGGCTGGCCGTGGTTCGGATTCCACGTTAAGCTGTAGGTCCCCTTCCTTACTAGTGGTGGTAGGGTTTATCCCGCCCGGGTTGGTTGGTGGAACGATGGTCGAAGCGGCAATGAAAATTGTCCGTGTTTTCCATCCAGGGGGTCCATTCAGAGTAAGAGTGAGTTCGAATCCGCAACTAAATATCAACTCACTTTTTTAAATAGTTAATGTTTCCACACTTCTAGAACATCATTACAGCTAGGTAAAAATCTGGTTTGTCCCGTAAATACGTTGGAAGTATAAATAACGGTTCGTTATTTAAATAATAATATATTTCCCAGCTATTTTTAGGTTAACTCACTCCCGAACTCGAACTCACTCTTGCTCTGAATGGACCCCCTGTTCAATGTAGCCGTGCAATATAAGGAAGGTCCTGGCATGGCACCTAATTCCCATGTGGTGTGTTGGGCTAATGCCATGACAGAACTTGTGGTATTAGCCATCCATGTCCAGTCACATAAAAAAAAAAATCTGAAAAGTTTTCGTAAGCAATTTCATACTAACAATAATCTATTTTGGTTGCATCCCTGCTCACGTACACCTTACGAGAACGTTAATCAAATATGATACAAATGTCAGATTACGGTTTATCTAGAGGGGGCCCACGGCCCTAATGTCTGTTTGTATTGAAGGGTTGAACGGAATCGTCGTTAATACGCCTAATCCAGAGACACAAGAACCCTTATTATCGATAATAAGTCTTATACTACATGTTAACTTTAAACATAGACTAAAATCATTTTACTTGGCGCAGTAGCGAGTTTGTTTATAATATATATTTTTTTCAGTTCATGTTGTTATGTATGAAAGAATATATATTTATGTATCCATAGATATATTTATGTTTTCTTAATAAGTATAAGCACCTAGTATACTATTATTTGAATAAATTCAATTTATTGTTTTGGAATTGAATACCTACTTTTAGATAAACATATAGAATATGAATAAATATGCTTAGTTTTAGTTAAGTTTTCATTTAAAATGTTCTGTATTTAATTATTAAGTTATAAACGTTGTTTTTCTTTGCATACCTTAAGAACGGCTTGTAAGCTATGCTCCCCATACTAACGTAGTTTACTAATAATTTGGAAACCGCTATTCCAATTAAATTGATATTTAATATCTAATATCAGGTAACAAATATCTGTGTCTGCATGCTTTTGTTTTTTTGAAAAATCCAAACCGAATGAAATGAATGCAAAAAGAAAATCTTCATACGAATTTAGTTTTCTCTATGGTTTGACCCAGAATACATTTACCGAAAAAACAAAGGCATGCAGACACAGATATTTGTAGCCTATGAATATTTGTAGCCAAATGATTAGTAAACTACGTTTGTATGGGAGGTGAAATTTTCAGGTCCTTTCGGGCCGACCTTAAGCTGTAAAACTATATAATAGGGTTGATGTTTAGAAATTACCTGAGGCAATAAATCCGTCTTTGCATTGTACTTTTTATTTTATTTTATTTTATTTTATTTGGTAATCTTACAGGAAACAGACAATACAACAACAGGTAAATGAATAAAAGTATACAAGAGTAAGTGACTGTGCCCCAATTAAAAGTTTGCACAGCATGCAAAAACATAATTTTGTATGGATTGCAATAAAGAACATTATTATTATTATTTACTATGTTACATTTATACTTTCCGATGATTTTCAAAAGCACATTAGCGACATTCAATATATAGAAATGCTGTTTGGATACGTAATTTTAATGGCAAATCAATGCTCTAGAAATGTTTGCGTATTTAAAAGCAAATCTATGACTACACGTCCAAAACAAAATTAAAGGAGTGTTATAACATGTTCGATTTACGAGCGTCCACCAACTGTAGTGGAATCTTAAAATCAATCGACTTATTTAAACTAAAGTACAACTACCGACTGGAAAGCCTGACGTTATACCTAACGTCAAAGTTGACAGTTGGAAATTTTAATTGGCCTAGCCATGTAACCTTAACATATGTTTACATGTTTAGAAAGCTTAACGTAAACACATGTTTATAACTTTACGTTGTTTAAATCTCTTAATATATTTTGCACTCATAACATTACAAGGATCAAACATAACTTTATTTTTAAAAGTTAATTAATCAAAAAGTATTATATTTTTCCCCAAATTCGAAGTAGACAATAATTAACAGAATGAATAATCTGCGCAAATTAAAATAAAAAACCTTACTGACAACAACGCTTTTTCAAAAGAGGGCTGTCTATTCTGTGTTCGCGCGAGGCCGGTGAAAAATTACCCCCCCATGAGGTGCGCGCACGGGTGGGAATCTTGTAAGCGTCAGATTTTTCATTCAAACGAAGCAGGCAAATTGATGCCGCCAGGGGGCGGTGAGCTAGCGCGGGTAAAACCAGGCATTATCCGAAAGCTATAGAAAGGTTTGGTACTTTCAGGGTACGTACAGGTTCATTGGATTATGTTTTTTTTATGTGACTGGACATGGATGGCTAATACCACACCATTCTTTCATGGTATTAGCCTAACACACCACATGGGAGCTAGGTGCCATGCCAGGACCTTCCTTATATTGCACGGCTACATTGAACTGGATGGAAAACACGGACAATTTTTCATTGCCGCTTCGACCATCGTTCATCCAATGCGACGGTACCAACCCGGGCGGGATTAACCCTACCACCTAGTAAGTAAGGAAGGGCACCTACAGTTTAACGTGGAATCCGAACCACGGCCAGCCTCTCAACGGTCGAATGGTCACCCATCCAAGACCAGACCGGACCCAGCGTTGCTTAACTTCGGAGAGCGATCGCCGAAGTGTCGCGCCACTGGGCCATTGAGGCTGACTGATTTGATCGACTGTGGTCACAATTAACTTTATGTTTTCTTTCTTTATTTGGAATTCATAATAATAGTCAAAAAAATGCATTGGTTATACATGTTAATAAAACACAATATACACCGTCTACAAAACGGTTTGAGAGCTTGATATACAATAATTATGCTTTATAATAATAACTGCATAAAATCAAAATAATATAACATTTTTTTCAGCCCCATATCACTATATTTAGTTGGTATATTATTGAGTATTTAGTTGAATTTATGTTAAAATAATTAGTTAAAATGTATTATGTGATATGATACTGCATTCAAAATTTTAATAATATCTAAAAATATTTTTAAATATTTATGATTAAATATTGACTACTTAAATAACAACTATTTATCAGACCATTGAAAAATCAGCCCTTAGACTATCTTAAAATCGCATATGTCGGATCAGATCCTTCCATTTTGCAAAAACGAGTTAGTTATTCCGAATCGACAGCACCGAATGTGCAATCTATTTTTCAACAAGATGAGCGTTTTAATTTGGTCGCACGAAAATATTCCGACGATTTTTCAATTCCAAAACATTCAACCTAAGCCGGAAACTCCCGGAAATATGTGACTGCGGCTTTAACGCTTTTCAGTAATTCCAGGGCGAAATGAAGGCTTCGCTCGCAAGCCTGCCGGGTAATGTAGCATCGCGGCCTCGGATGGGTGCGACCGAGGGAAGGGACATGCGGGAACAAGCCATTAAATCCTGAAAAGCGTTCCCCGTTCCAAGGATAACAGTTATTTCGGCAATTAATTGTAACCGCGATTTCTTGAGGTATAACAGCAATCGTTAGGGACCGGGCGTTATGCTTTGAAAACGTTTTGGGTCTCGCATTCGCCTTTAACTTTGCGATCTTTCTAAAAAGATAGCTTTTAGGTCAGGTAATTGTGTTTAATTATTATGCAACGTATTGTTTTAAAAACCGGCCAAGTGCGAGTCGGACTCGCACACGAAGGGTTCCGTACCATCAACACAAAAAAAACCCCGTTGTTTGTATGTGGCCCCCCTTTATTTTTTATTTATTTTACGTATTTGTTGTTATAGCGGCAAAATAAATACACACTCTGCAAAAAATTCAGCTGCCTACCTATACGGTTCATAAGATACAGCCCTGTGACAGACGGACGACGGACGGACGGACGGACGGACGGACGGATGGACGGATAGACAGCAGAGGCTTAGTAATAGGGTTCCTTTTTCACCCTTTGGGTACGGAACCCTAAAAATATGGCTTTCAGGTCAAGAAATTGTGTTTAATTACTATGCAACCTATTGTTTTAAAATGATAATAGTTTGATAAAAAGATAATGAGCGGCTCGTAACCTGTGTAGTGGCGCGGGAGCTTGCCTTGCATACGAGAGATCTGGGTTCAAATCCTCGCCCCTTTCATACACCCCTTTCTCCCTTTTTCTGAGTTAGATAAGTGCATTTCGTCACCAATGGGAACTGCTCCATGTTTAGGAACCTTGAAAAGCTGTAGGTCCCCTTCTACTACTAGATAGTATAGTAATATACTAGCCTGCCCGGGTTGGTACCACCGCATTAGATGAAAAGATGGTCGAAGCGGAAATGAAAAATTGTGCGTGTTTTCTATTGAGTTCAATGTAAGCCGTGCTCATAAAGGGAAGGTCCTGACATGGCACCTCATTCCTTTGGAAATATGGTGCATTGGTCTAATATCATAATGGTGGTTGTGTGGTACTAAGCAATCCATGTCAGGTTGCATGAAAAATAATTCTTAGCGTTCTTTCTGTTTCTTTCTTCCTCAAGAATTGGGCTTTTAAATACAAAACATTTTTTCATATCCCAAATTGAAGAGATCAGCGCGTTTAAATAAAAAACAAACAAACTCTACATTTTTATTATATTAGTTTAGATAGTGCTTGACTGATTAAAAACTGGCCAAGTGCGAGTCGGACTCGAACGCGAAGGGTTCCGTACCATTGTCCAAGATGTAACACAGAAAAACACCCCTTGATTTTTTGTTATATTTTTATTTCACCTATTTACTGTTATAGAGGCTAAATAAATACACATTCTATGAACATTTCAGCAGCCTACATATTACGGTTCTTAAGATGCAGCCCTGTGACAGACGGACGGGCAGCGGAGACTTAGTAATAGAGTTCCGTTTTCACCCTTTGGATACGGTACCCTAAAAACGCTACTTTTGATTTCTAGTTGTATGTAATAATGGTTATATAAAATAAAATGCGGAGATAAAAAGCTCTCTTAGAACATGCAATTGGCCGTTATGATGGCCCAGACACATGCAATCATCCAAGTTAAATATCTATAGAAACACAAGCCAAACTCACACAGTACAGCTGGCCATATTCCTGGAATTTCGTAATCAGGAATCAGGAATCCTGAGTCTAGAAAAAAAACAAATTTAACAAAAAAAATAACCGACTTCAAAGGAAAAGCACTAAAAAGTAAAAAATAATTTTCATTTTTGTAGTTACGATTTCTGTAATTTTTTGAGTCGGCGTCAGCCGGGCACGCGCTGCGCCAATCAAGAGAACCTAACCTAACCTAACCTAACCTAACCTAACCTAACCTTGGCTGACACCGACTCAAAAAATTACAGAAATCGTAACTACAAAAATTAAAATTATTTTTTACTTTTTAGTGCTTTTCCTTTGAAGTCGGTTATTTTTTTTGTTAAATTTGTTTTTTTATTTGTTTATTTTTAGTGAATCTGAAGTAAATTTACTAATTTGTACACGTCGTTTCCAATAAAAAAAGAATCACTGAAATCGGTTGGCGTTATATTGAGTTATTCGTCGATTTGTCGCGCACATCTTAATACAAATTTAAGATTTTTATGATTTTCTCATGGATATCATTGTCAGAACTTAACCAAATTAAAATGGGACCACTTGGGAAGCACTAGCTATCATTTAAAAAAATAATCATCAAAATCGGTTCACCCAGGCAAAAGTTATGAGGTAACAAACATAAAAAAAAAACAAAAAAAAAAATACATACAGACGAATTGATAACCTCCTCCTTTTTTGAAGTCGGTTAAAAACCGCTTTTATATCGACTCACGATTCCTGATTCCTGATTACTGAATTCTAGGAATAGGCCTTCAGAGCGTATTCAGGAGCACCTACGTAGTTGTGTGACAAGTGATTTGTGGGCAATGCGCAGCAAAAAATATAAAATTTGGATAGGTTATCAAAAAATCTAATCATACGGACTTAGCTCTCAGTTGATTTATTTAAAGTGCAAAATATCAGAAAAAAACAATTCTCAATTTGGCTGAGGAATCAAGTACGAGAAAATTTTACGTAAATCTATCACTTCATTATCCTCTTAACCGAGACTCAACCTGAAGCAAATAACATTTTGCTACTCCCAGCGAACATCTAAAGGATACATGCCTCGTGCGGCTTCGTATGCATGAACTTCGCCATTTCATACTGTTAATTATACGTTCGCTAGATAATAAAGCTAAAGAACGGCGTCATGTGTCCTCGAGCGTAAATTAACAAAGTCGCAGGAACAAAGCTTAATTTATTCAGGTTCTTTGTTATCAATAAAATTGCTCTCTGAGCTCTCTGCATTCCGAGATGGAATATTCTCGCGAAATATTTCAAGCAATACCGCCAAAAAGGACAATGATTTTTGTTTATTGTTTATTCATCATCCATAGACAGTACACTGCACTCGGATTTGTCATATTTTATCATTAGCCAGTTCGGGGCAAACCCAGCGAAGAAGAACTGGCATTAAACTCCGCTGGTTTTTTTTTTTCAACGTCCACTTAGTCTAATTTTACAAAAGTATTTAGACTCACAGATAAACACGCTAAATTAATAGGAATTGACAAAAATCAACAATTCATGTCATATGCAACAGTTCATGACAAATATCAGTTTATTAGTAAAGACCATGCCCGCCATCTAGCATGTTGCCAATTGGAGTCCCCACAAACAGCACCCGTTCACGAGCATCACGCCAGGCACAGCCATCGCCTCCATCAACCATATTTTAGGGAAAGAGGAGACCCGAACCTAGCGTCGCCGTAAGCAGGGACCTTAAAGCGATGCACACTCCAGTGGCAACATGAAAAAGTTGTGAAAGCTCTGTACGATTTAATTTACTTATTCTATGGTCAAGAAAAGCGGTGCTAACTTGACTTCATTTAAAATAAGATAGGCAATGTAATCCGTATTACAGTCTTCGCAAAAATTCACTAGACTTCTGAAAGCGAATCTTCTTGATAAGGCCTACTACAGTGTAGAGGAATTCCTAGAAGACGATCCCATACAGCTCCATCAATCCTAAATGCACTATGACTTAACATTTTTTAAAACGTAAACTTAATTTATTTATTTCATTTTGTTTCATTACTATTGACTGCTTTTCATTGATATTTATTTATGCCATGTAGTAGATACTTCTTTTGAAATTGTTAATCAAAATAATAGTGACTTGTAGAAAACTCTATCAAATAAATGACCTACGAACTATGAACAACAACTTTTAATAGGATTTGATAGGTATGACACTATGTTAGGAATTCATAATGTTGGAGAATGTTTTTATGCTCGCCTACTCTGCACTGGGCTAGCCCCACTCGCAGAGGGGTAAAAAAATGTGAAGTACAGTCGTTCACTTTCAAATGTTTACACTGAAAATAGAACGTAAGATACCAAAAACGCTCTAATGTTTAATAAACATATGCTTAGCCAACATTTATTTAGTCAATAATTTACCACGGGAGTGTATAAATTCTTAGTCACAGGTAACTATTTAGGCTGCGGTGGACCATCTCAGGTTATGGTTATGGTTGTAAAAAACCTGCATGAAAATGTAATTTATTTAATACTAGCTGCGGTACCCGGCTCTGCTCGGGTTAGTGTCGGCTAAATTATTTCATGGATAAAAAGTATCCGACATGGCTGATCCAAAATAGGGTCAAACTGGTCCAGGACAATGTATCCATCTACCAAATTTAATCAAGACCGTTCGAGATGAAATAGCATGATTTAATGAGAAACATCCAATAATTCCCATTTAGAGCTTCGTTGACATTTGGTGGCTATTTAAAAAAAGCATTTGTCGCCAGAACCTTTCTGCACTTGCACTGCAACATTGTTTACCTAGTAAGTAAGTAACGTGTAATGTAGGTAAGTTTTGCGTGGACTCCAACCCACAGCTAGCCTCAACATCGAAAACAGTAACCCATCTCGAACCTGACTGCTCCCAGAGATCCTATACTTTGATAAAATACGCACATAAATCGGGTTAGTGGTTCGCAAGTTATAATAATTTAACACTCTCTACTTACCCTTCAGGTAATGAAGCGTTATATTATGTAGCCTATAAGTTTTGAGTAGAATCAGGCTAGACGTAGATACAATCCGCATCTAAATCGAGTAATTGGTTCTCAAGGCTTTTGCCAAGTAGTCCTAAAGTTGCGGGAAATACCAAGCCGTACCCGCCCCCCCCTCCCCGCACCCGCCCCCGGCGGACCGCCCGCCCCGCCCCCGGCCCCGCTCCCGCCACCGCCCCCGGCCCCGCTCCCCCCGGTGTGAAGTAGCGCTACTGGCATCGTTTTCGCAGCCCCATGAAAGTTCTAAAGCCCATGGGCACAATATGTTTATAAATTGTAGCCTATGTGTTATTCTGATGTATAAGCTATATTATTGTAAAGTTTCATTAAAATCCATTCAGTAGTTTTTACGTGAAAGAGTAACAAACATCCATCCATCCATCCATCCATCCATTATTACAAACATTCCCCTTTATAATATTTATTAGATAATTAACTAATGCACTTTGCTATTACAATCAACTCACAAGCTCGAGTTTCTATTTTGAACATTTGGCTTTATTAATCACTTCGAAACAACGGCATTCTGTGTGTTCAAAATAAATACGTCTGCCCCCGAAACTTTTCGGCGAGGATAAATTATTAAGTATTGCGTTTTATTATATTAAATATAAATTGTATAACGCAATAAAACCACACAGTGGTTACGAGAGGAGCCGAAATGTAACTCATTTACTTAACGCGCAGCCATTTGTTAGATGACAACGCTGTAATGCCCCACTGTGCGCGTTGAAAGGCTGAAAATGCTGAAAACTACCATACGTCCCAATACAACCACAGTAACATGCGCTGTATGCCCATGAGTATAGAGTCGAAACGCGAAACTCGTGTTTGGTCGCCGAGTCGGCCACTATTCTTAAGCTCGGGTCACAGCGAATCTGCGCGTTTTTCAGTAATAAATCTGAATATTTACACGTTTTACTTGCGAAAATAGACTCTAACGATGAGGTGCGGAAGGCTTAAATTGGAAATCTTGCCTTCGATCAGGTTAGTAGGCTTATAAAGCCCGGCAGTGTAGTATGAATCGGCATGTATCTGTATTCATTTTGTACGTTTTTTCTAGAACCCGTTCCTTTAACAATTTGGCGCGTCCTTGTTGCGATTTCATTTCGATTTTTTCCCGCTCGATGTCTGCGAACGATATGCTCGTAGGGAATGAGGCGAAATCCAGATTATATAAGTACCATTTCAAATGCACGTTAAAACAGTCATATTTAAAGTGTTTTTTTTTTGTTTTTAATATAGATAAATGATAGGGAAGGACTGCTTACGTCAAACAAGTGTTGAATAGGGACAATAAAAGCCAGCAGATGGCGTCGCAATTCACATGTGATAATACATTACACACAAACCAATGAATATCAATGATATTATCTTAATTTATAGTTAAAATGTAACGTTTCATGCCTGCCTAGGAAATATTTGGACTTAAGGTGGGCCTTCCCGCTGAACTCCCCATACAAAGGTGGAAAGAAGATCATTGGCATATTTCTTGCCAGAGATCCAAAATTATACTCAAAATAGCTTTATTTGATCAAACTAGATGTCTGATGACTATTGGCATCGTAAAATAGTGTGGGGTTTGTAAGTTATAAGGTCCTAAAGATCGAATATTTCGCGCTTTTCATGCAATAACTTTGGTCGTGAATTACTTAACGATAAAACAAAAACATCTTAAAAAAGTGAGTCATTAAACCTAGCCTGTTTTATGATGACAATCAATTTGGTTTTTGTTCAATTTTTGACTGTATCGGTCGTGATTTACTACTTAAAATCTACGCGAGTAGATCTGACAACATATAGTGCGAATCCCGTCCGGATGTTTCTCGCACGTGTCTGCCGGCCGCAGAAAAACATACGCCTTCTGATCCGTCCTCGGAGTCGAATTAGGGACTCGTTGCGGCCCCCCCGCCCGAATCACGAGCTCGCGTCACTTTTTAGGGTTCTTCACGTCTAGAGGGAATGGAATGGCGCTTTGAATAATTCCACGAACGTAGGGTCGGCACAATGTATAACTCTTGTTCACAGAGTTTGGATGTTTCAAAATTATGTTTATTACATTGCCAAATCATTATTGGGTAATCCGTGGCGTAATAATAGTTTGATAAAGTTTTGCCTAAAAAGTGTATCTGAAAGTCCCTTAAGGATTTCGGGTTCCACTATCTACTTGATACATCAATAAACTACAATAAGTGTGAACATTTTCCATTTACATTAGTATAACTACTATTACATTTAGATTTAATTTCTCAGATCTTAAATTAAGGGCCAATTTTTCAATAGTCTGATAAATTAGACGGATAATTATTTGATTATCCATCCGTAAAAGTAATTTTATATTTTGATTAGTTAACTAGGGTAAGATAATTGTAATAGGAAATATAATCCTCTGGTAACGACCTTCTCTCTTTAAAGGAACTTCAATTGGTTTTATCAGACCGTTACGGTGGGCCAACCCGCTCAACTACCCATACAAACGGGGAAAGAAAATCACGCCCATATTTCATGTCATAGATCTCAAATTTTGCTCAAAATAGCTTTATTTGATCGAACTAGATGTCTGATGACCATTGGCATTGTAAAATTGTGTTTGGTTTCTAAGTTATAAGGTACGAAAATTCGAATTTTTCGCGCGTTTTATACAATAACTTTGGAGGTAGATTACGCAATGATAAAGTAAAAACATCTTAAAGAGATTAGTCATCAGACATAGCTTATTTAATCAACATTTATAAGCTATTTGGTTCTTGTTAGATGTTTTTACCTACATCGGTCGTGGTTTACTTTTAGCTATAAGTCGTTTTGTAATTAAAATTTTCGTAAATCTTACCAAATCATAGACTATGCACATTGTCTTTTTTGTGGACATGTTAAATCTTCCTCATCATGGAGCCTGTCTGGAGAAACAGAAAAGGTCCCAGAGGATAACAACACGGTTTTGTACCGTGCCCGCGATTGAGTTAGTCCCGTCGGGTTGGGCCACCTTAAGTGTTATCTGAGGATTAAAAAATCGGCCCTAAAATTATTAAAATAAGGAAATAGTTTTTAATAAAATTACCGAAGAAAATATAGAGAACACCCAAATAACTAGACAGTAGAAATCAGAGCAGGCGGAATAACTTTAATAAGGGGATTATCGCCGGACTAAATAAAATTTTGTATGGTTAGTCCGGTGCAAGTCCGCGTACTAAATGTTGACAGTTAACTCTGAATACGACTAAATGATCTAGGTATTGTTACCTCTCGGAGATACCGTGGGTGTGCCCGAATGTTTATGCGATCTATCTCGCTCATGCTTCACGCGCGTTCATACATAACGCGGAGGATGCAGTCAACTGACAGCATGTTGTTACTTACTCTTCTCCGCTCCTCTAAGATATTTCACATCTTTCTATACCTCCGCAACTCCACCGAGTGATGACTGCCTGACCACCGAGTATTCAAGGACAGGAGTGAAGACAGAAACTTAACCGTATAGCAGCAGCTTAAACACGTTTTGTTAATCCTGACGGTAGCGCCGGCCAGTCGGGTCGCAAACGAATTTCGAACGCGCAACATCGAAAGTTCGTTGCACGGAAATTTCACCTGTGCAGGGTCGTATAAAAATCCGTGGGCGGGCGATTTAGTGTATCCTTCAAACGCCTGCTCAATTCAGTGATGGAAACCTGCAGCATCGATAATCTTAGCGTTTTTGCGATATGTGATTCGGAACTCGTAATGGAGGCTCGTAATACGTTTGAAAGTAAGCATGGTCCAAAATGCACCTAAGCGTCAAATCTAATCAGTCATTAAGTAGATTTCATTTTCAAATCAGTCATTTATCGAAAGAGAGAAAGTCATTACGAAAGGATTTTATGTCCTATTACAATTATCACACCCAATGTTTGCCCCACGTACACATTTGTAACTTGCCCACTTGACACAAACATGCGCAGGTAATGTGATGTATACTATAATGTATTTTCATTTGTTCTCCTTTTTTCTCTACTCATATTAATCTACAAAATTGTAACGTTAACTAGAGGAAATTTGTAATTGGCTTTAGTTTAAGGTAATTTTAATTTGTATTTAGTACTAGATATCTAAACTGTTGGTTTCCCAAATAAAATAAAATAAAATAAAATTAAATTTGCTTCTTAACCCAGCGAGATAATTTACCATGTCAACTCTCCACGAGTGGGCAGACTCGTAAGTGACCTCACTGACCGTTGCTAACGTCAGTGTATGTATTATCAATAAAACTTGGCTTTCCTGCAGTTTCTGTCGCCGTTGCCGCCTTTCCTCGATGTCTGCCACTCAGTTATGCAAGTGTGTGTGCCGTGTCGCGCCACTCGAAGACAATAATTAATTACACCTTTGTTTACAACGGGTGTTTTTACAATAAGAAAGTGTTCAAAGGCCCCGCTTCCATCAGCCTGCGAGAGAAATTAAGCCTGCTCCCATCCTCCGTCCCGGTCTTATTAAAAGTAAATATTGGCAGCCGACTTTCCTTCCACTGAAATGACACCTCGTGCTTATTTTCGGGGCGAAATTGGTGCTCTTATGTGGCCCGAAATTTACTTAGTACATTTCTCATTTCGGAATGGTAATTTTAATCGCAAATTCGCGGTCGCTCTTGTACTTATCCAGCCGAGACTGTCTTCTGTATATTAATTAATTAGGAAAGGAACTAATTAACACACAGTTTTCTTCGAAACTATTTAAGCCGGAGTAATAATTACTTTTAGCAGTGGAATAGTTAAATTACGCTGAAATAAACTTTTGAATGGAGTAAAATATCTAAATAATGTAGCAGACATTCGTTTTACATTAGGGAAACTTTAATACAAGGTTCTCATTAACTTTGACAGGTCTTATTGTTCCAAAATGTTCTGTAATTGCAATAGGATCTCATCCATCTTATCATCATGGAAATCCTTCATCTTAATCTACCCTATTACTAAGCCTCCGCTGTCCGTCCGTCCATCCATACATGCGTCCGTACGTCCGTCCATCCGTCCGTCCGTCCATCCGACCGTCTGTCATGCGGTCATCCGTAGGCAGCTGAAATTTTCAGAGTGTGCATTTACTTTGACGCTATAGATTGTAAAATACATTATTTTTCAATACGGTTAAAGCTATATAAAAAACTAAAATATAACGACAAATAGGTCAAATTCATCAATCATACAAAACTCGTGATTGTTTTGTGTTAAATATTGTACGAACCCTTCGTGTGCGAGTCCAACGCGCACTTGGCCGGTTTTTCTTATTTCCAACCGAAAAAACTGCGTGTTTCAGGCACAGAAAATATAAGTGGCCCGGGAAAAAACAATTAGTTTTAAGAGTAAAAAATAAAAAAAAAATTGTTGAAAGGCACTTTAAGATCAATATCACTTTGCTTAAATTTGTGAGCGGACAAAGGCGTTACACTAGATGCGATCCGTGGTGGCAGACGTCTATTTCAATAAGGCTCCAATTTCACAGGTGGCCTACACAAAGGTTTTTCTGGCACGAAATTTTCTTCGGAACCGCTTCTAGGACTCAATCTCGCCTAGGGACTAGTGCGAACACTCGGAACCGTACGTTACATGGTCCGACGTTCAATCTTATTCCGAAAGAAGATGAATGAACAGCCGAAAGGTCTTCGTGTAGGTAAGAAGTAAGAAGTGTGTTTTGTTAAAGTTAGCCAAAATTGTATTAAATATTTGATAGTTTGCAAAATGTTGAAAAATGCTCTCAGCGCTGAGTTGGCTAATTGCATTTCGTTATGAATGCGACCTAATCCACGTGAAACTGTAGGTCCCCTTCCCCTACTTGGCGGTTAGGTTGAACACGCGGTTTGGGATAAACCATCGCATTGAATGAATACATGGTCGAAGTGGCAATGAAAAATTTCCCGATTTTTTCCATCCAGTTCAATGTAGTCGCGCTCATTAAGTGAATGTCCTGGTATGGCACCTGATTCCTTACGGTGTGCTGGGTTAATATTATGACAGTGGTTATGGTTTTAGCCAGAAGAAAGAAGACTGGGACCAAGTTAGAAATTGGGGCGATCCAGTATTCTGAGTTGTGACTAGAAGTAGTTTTGTTATTATAAACAATGTTTTTTGCCATCCTGGTCCAGCCTGGTTAGAATCAATGACGTTTACTTCGACATAATTGATAACCAATAAAGTTGTAAATATTGGATACACTTTTAAAAAAAATATATCAAAAGGTTAATTCGTCGAAAACTTAAGACAACGAAATAAAATTGATAAATTTATGGTTCGGATTTTTTCTCTAAAAGACGCAAACAATACTGCTTACCTATAAAACGGATATTTTTTTTATAAATCGAGATCTCTGTTCCGAATTTAGAACCACTTTTCAGTTTTATTTGTACACAAAATGTATCCATATTCATTGCTGAAAATTTAAAATATATTTTTTTGCATTACATCAATGTCCATTGTCTGTTGAAATACCATTTTAAAATAACATACACACTCTATCGGCAAAACGTGGTGTGACATGAAAATATGTCGCCATGCATCAGATTTATCGGCCCATTTTTGCAATGTTGGGTTCCAAAAATGAATACGTAATGTATCTTGCATCGCCCAAACATATTGGCAGTTAAGATAAGAATTTACGACATTTACGTGAATCTTGGCGACATTGGTGCACAGTTAACTGCAACATTATTTTGCTGGTCCCTGTAACATCCTTGAAGTATGTTTGATGCTACCATTTAATATAAAAAAATATAATAGGTCGGGGAAAAAGTCTTTTCGCATTATAGTATGTATGAACTTGTAATAAAATCTCTTTGGCTATACTATTTGTATCTGGCTGGTTTTGGTATCATTGAAAGTTTAAATTTTAAAGAACATAATTCCAAATTCAAATTAGGAAAATGTGTGATTCTCATTTGTTTTTCGTACTGTCAAAATGAGTGAATCTAATGAAGAAATTCGATACATTTTAATATTTTACTACAAAAAAGGTAAAAATGCAACGCAAGCCGCGAAAAAAATTTGCGATGTTTATGGACCTAGTGCAGTGTCTGTGAGAGTAGCACAAATTTGGTTTAAGCGTTTTCAATCCGGAAATTTTGATGTCAAAGATGCACGTCGCTCTGGTCGCCCTATTACGGATAAAATGGATGCCATTTTTGAAAAAGTGGAGCAAGATCGGCATATCAGTAATTACGACGTAGCTGAAGAACTAGGAATTGACCACAAAACAGTATTGGCGCATTTGAAAAAAACTGGGTACACAAAAAAGCTCGATATTTGGGTACCTCACGAGCTCACTGAAAGAAACCTAATGAACCGTGTACTCATTTGTGATTCTTTATTACGACGTAATGAAACCGAACCATTTTTGAAGAAGCTGATAACTGGTGATGAAAAGTGGATCACGTACGACAAGAACGTGCGAAAAAGGTCGTGGTCAAAGGCCGGTCAAGCTTCACAGACTGTGGCGAAACCCGGGTTAACTCGCAACAAGGTGATACTGTGTGTGGGTGGGATTGGAAGGGCATTATTCATTATGAGCTGTTACCACCAGGCAGGACCATCGATTCTGAACTCTACTGCGAACAACTGATGAGATTAAAGCAAGAAGTTGAGAGAAAGCGGCCGGAATTAATCAACAGAAGGGGTGTGGTTTTTCATCATGATAACGCTAGACCTCACACATCTTTAGCCACTCAGCAAAAACTAAGAGAGTTTGGCTGGGAGGTGTTAATGCATCCGCCGTATAGTCCTGACCTTGCACCTTCAGATTTCCACCTGTTTAGGTCTCTTCAGAATTCTTTAGGCAGTGTCAGGTTAACATCACGAGAGGACTGCCAAAACCACTTGTCGCGGTATATTGATCAGAAGTCCCAATATTTCTATAGCAATGGGATCATGTCCCTACCTACAAGATGGCAAAAAGTTATCGAACAAAATGGTACCTACATACTTTAGTTAAATGTAAATAAACCATATTAAAAAATGTTTTGAATTTTCTTAAAAAATGCGAAGAAACTTTTTCCCCAACCTAAATATATAACAAAAAATTCAACTTCAAAGAAAAAGCACTAAACAGTAAGAAAATAATTGCCATTTTTGTAGTTATGATTATTGTAACTTTTTGAGTCGGCGTCAGCCGGGCACGCGCTGCGCCAGTCAAGAGAATCTTGGCTACCTTGGCTGACAACGACTCAAAAAATAACAATAATTGTAACTACAAAAATTAAAATTTATTTTTTACTTTTTAGTGCTTTTTCTTTCAAGTCGTATTTTTTTTTATTTTTTTTTAGTGTATCTGAAGTACACTATCTAATTTGAACACGTCCTTTCAAATAAAAAAAGAGTCATCGATATCGGTTGGCGTTATATTGAGATATTCGTCCATTTGTCGCGCACATACTTAATGCAAATTTAAGACTTATTTGATTTTCTCGTAGATATCATTGTCATAACTAAACCTTGAAATGAGACCAGACGGAAAGCACAAGCTTTCAAATAAAAAAAAAATCATCAAAATCGGTTCACCCAGGCGAAGGTTCTCAGGTAACAAACATAAAAAAAACAGTCGCATTGAGAACCTCCTACTTTTTTGAAGTTGGTTAAAATGGGATTTGATGGTTAGTTAATGTCACGCTTGTAGAATAAATATGACTATATATAAATTCGGTCCAATACGGGATACAAAATTATCTTCACTATCTTTCTTCTTTAGTTTGATTTTAATGTTTTTTTTTTTGTAAACAAAAATCAATATTCTCAGGTTATGCCACGATACCTACAAATGATAGTTTAAAAAAATATAAATAAACATGAAAGTTCCCGAATTATCAATTAATTCAATTGATGTAATATGCTACATTGTAAGGGTCGCTATCATAACGTCCAAAAAGCTTAAGGTCCAAAACCCAGAACGTCCAAAAGCATGTATTTTTTGTGTGTATTACAATATGCATATAATCTAACCTAACCTAACCTAGTTAAAAATATTCGTATTCATAAGTATTTTGGACGGTATGGGTTTTGGACTTTGTGCTTTTTGGACTTTATGATGCGTCCTCCACTGTAATTGCATGATTTTGACTTTTCTAAACACAGGTCAGGACCTACCTGAAGATCAATACATACATTATTTTTTCATGTTACTAGACACTGATGGCTAATTACATCGCATACCCGAAGGAATTAGGCGCCATGCCAGGACCTGCCCTTTATGAGCACGGCTACATTGAAATGGATGGAAAATACACATAATTTCCAATTGCCGTTTCGACTTTCTTTTGATCAAATGGGAAGTTTCCAACGGGGGCTGGTAGGAAAAGGGAATATTTAGTTTTACATGGATTCCGAACCATAAAACAGCTCGTATCCGTAATGAAATGCACTTATCCAACTCGGAAAGAGAAAAAACATTGTGCGCGAATGAGGCCGGGATTCGAATCCATGAATTCTGGAAAGGAAGCCAAGTCCACACGCCACGATTATGAGCCGCCCAAAATACGAGTAATGTACTTAAATCTACTAAAAAATCGCCACATACAGATCGTAGGTAGCTCTTAAGCGTGCCCTGTTTTTTGGATCCTCAAAATAAAGTAAGACTAAATTGTCCGTAAAAAAGGGTACGTAACACACACGGTATTTGAGGCGCGGGACATCCGAGTCCAGACTTTAAAAAAATCCTTTTAATCTGTCTGAGCCCGGCTCGGTCTGTAGTCCTGCAGCAGCGAATATGGAAGGACGGGGGTAGCGATCAAAACTCGTTCGTGTGGCGGCAGCGTAGACACGAGTTAGTGCAACACGTCTAACGGTAATCATAACACTTTTTAGATTACCGCGGTTATAGATAAATGATAGTAGAGAAAGATTGCTAACGAATAGGGATAAAAAAGTCAACAAATGGCGTTGCCATTTACATTTGAGAATACATTGAATACAAACCAATGAACTTCAATGATATTTTTTATTTATATTGAAACTACTAAATTTTTGGTTAAAATTTAACGTTTTCATCACACCTGCCAAGGCAAAATTTGAAACTAAACTTAGTTTAATAACGGTGTAACTAGTTCTGGCAGTGACGAGAGATGGCGCTGGTTAGAAATGTCATAGTAATAGCGAAAATAAGAAGTATTTAGCGAGTTTTATACAGTGTATGACGATAGCACTCTATCTACTATCCTTTGTCTATATCGCGATCGTTAACCATCTTTCAAAAAACAACATGTTGACAACGGTGAGCCTAGCTGTCAGTCGGCCGCCTCCTCGACGAAGGGCTGAATGGTCAGCTCGAAACGTTGGAAAAAGTCTCCTCCCGCCGCGTGAAAAGTCGTCAGTTTACTGCGGTAAGTTCGCTTGTGAATTCGGGACGCGCCACATCGACTGTTTGTCGCAATAAATAGCGTCCTCGGAACGTCGTCGGAATTCGAGAAAGTCATTAAAGCTGTCGTGAAGTCACAGGGAGTCTAAGATTTGAAAAGTTTAAGAAATGCATTCTGTGTCCATTGGCCAAGGCACAATTTTGCACGGCGACTGCCATTAAAATAGCGAAATCGTCCAGGCCCTAACGTTTTCATGCCCCTAAACGTTGTCAGTAATCACTTTTTTATATAACTAGAGAAGAACTCACTTTATGTCCGGAATACTTTGTAAATATCTGTATTTTTCAATGATTATAATTATATATAGGTCGGGGAAAAAGTCTTTTCGCATTATAGTATGTATGAACCTGTAATAAAATCTCTTTGGCTATACTATTTGTATCTGGCTGGTTTTGGTATCATTGAAAGTTTAAATTTTAAAGAACATAATTCCAAATTCAAATTAGGAAAATGTGTGATTCTCATTTGTTTTTCGTACTGTCAAAATGAGTGAATCTAATGAAGAAATTCGATACATTTTAAAATTTTACTACAAAAAAGGTAAAAATGCAACAGTCAGTCAGTCAGTCAGCGTGTTTGCGTCCACTGCTGGACATACGCCTCTCCAATCCTTCTCCAGTCCTCCCGGCCCTCAGCGGTACGGAACCACTGCTTTCCGCCGACGCACTTGATGTCGTCTTCCCACCTGGCGGGTGGTCTTCCCACACTCCGTTTGCCTGTCCACGGCCGCCAGTGTAGGACACGGTTACTCCAACGGTCGTCGTCTCTTCGGCTGACGTGACCAGCCCACTGCCATTTTAGCTTAGCCACCCGGTGTCCAATATCGACTACTTTGGTACGTCGGCGGATTGCCTCGTTACGCACCATATCCCGTAGCGATATTCCCAGCATGGCTCGCTCCATTGCTCGCTGGGCAACTTTCAACCTTTGGACAACGGCGACCGTCAGAGTCCACGTTTCACACCCGTACGTCATAACCGGGAGGACGCACTGGTCATATATTCGGGTCTTTAAATTTTGCGGAAGGTCAGACCTCAGAGCGAACTTAAGCTTTCCGAAGGCAGCCCAACCCAGTTGAATCCGTCGCTCAACCTCCCTAGACAGTCCTTGTCTACCAAGCCGCAGGGTTTGACCGAGATATACGTACTCTTCAACCTGTTCGATCACTTCTCCGTCGATAACGATTTGTCCTCCCGTCATAACCTCGGTCGCCATGACCTTGGTTTTGTCCCGGTTCATCTTCAGACCTACCTTTATCGATGCTTCATAAAGGTCTTCCAGCATGGTCTGAAGCTGGATTCGGGAATTTGACAGAAGAACAATGTCATTGGCGAAGCGAAGATGACTGAGAAAATCTCCATTTACGTTGATACCCATGTTGTCCCATTCAAGCGTCTTGAACACATCTTCCAATGCGTTTGTGAAGAGCTTGGGTGAGATCACATCCCCCTGCCTTACGCCTTTACCAAGGAGGATGGGTTGGGTATTTTCATGGAGCCTCACAGTCATCGTCGCGGACCGATACAGATTTCGGAGTACCTCGATGTAGCGGTGGTCGATTCTGCATCTCATAAGGGAGTTTTCGACGGCCCATTTTTCAACTGAGTCGAACGCCTTCTCGTAGTCCACGAAGGCTAGAAAGAGCGGCTTGTTGTACTCCTCGCACTTCTGCACCACTTGTCTCACAGTAAATATGTGATCCATTGTGCCGTATCCTTTCCTGAACCCAGCTTGCTCACGAGGCTGGTACTGATCCAGCCTCTGTGTCAGCCTACTCGTGATGACTCTTGAAAAGACCTTATACACGTGGCTTAGAAGTGAGATAGGTCGATAGTTTTTCAACTTCGCCCTATCCCCCTTCTTGTGAAACAGGACAACGACACTATTTCGCCATGCAGCCGGAACGACACCATTTTCGAGAACTGCATTGAACAGTGTTTGCAGTTCCTTCAAGATGGGTCTCCCGCCAGCCTTTAGCAGTTCCGTCGTTATCCCGTCCTCACCTGGAGCCTTGTGTTTTTTGAGTCCTTTCAAAGCAGCCTTTATCTCATAGACACTAATCTCCGGTAGATCCTCGGTGTAGTGTCTAGTGAGCGGCGCACGCCTATCAGAGTCGACTGGTTTGCTTGGGCTCGGGGCAGGAATTGCTGAGGAGTACATTTCGCCATAAAATTCTTCCACCGCCTCAAGTATATCCGGCTTTCTTGCAGTGACAACCCCATCCGCTCGCTCGAGTTTTGAAATTTGGTTAGCGCCGGTAGAGAAGGCACGGGCAAACACTTTACTGCCTCGATTTTCCTCTATAACGCGCTCAACCAATTTCATGTTCTCTCGGCGAATATCACGGCGAATGGACTTGCTGATGTTCTTGTTGAGGTTCCTGTGTACTACACTACTCCGGATCTCCGATTTCATGTCTCGTCGTGTTTCCAGGAGCCTCAACGTCTCTGCGGATAACTTGCTGCGGTTTGCCTGTGGACTTTTGCTGAAGTGCTTTTCTGCAGTGTCCGTTAGTGCGGATACGAAGCCCGTATATGCCTTGTCGATGTTGGCATCCTCATCGCGTGGCACCAAGCTAAAGGCATCCTCGAGTTTGGCTTCGAAATTTTCGAGCATCTCGTCTGGTATGTTTAGCTTGGCCAGTGGTTTGTGGATGAGTTTGCGCCGTTCCATCTTAAGGTTTAGCTTCAACGTACCACGCACTAGTCGGTGATCGCTGCCAGTATCAAAGCGGTTGAGGACAGTTACATCTATACACGATGACTTACTGTCCGTCAGTATGTAGTCGATCTCGTTTCTCGTGCAACCATCAGGGCTGGCCCACGTCCATCTCCTCTTTTCTTTTTTCAAGAAAAAGGTATTCATGGCGTGGAGCTGGTTAGCTTCGAGATAGTTGACCAACATCTGGCCGCGTCGATTCCTGACACCGATACCGTATGGACCTACTGCTCTGTCTCCACTCAAAGGTTTGCCCAATTTGGCATTGAAATCTCCCATCACGTACTGGAAGTGAGATTTATTGGTTTCTAAGGCTCTCGATACGTCCTCGTAGAACTGCTCCACCTCGTCGTCAGCGTGCGAACTCGTGGGAGCGTATACCTGCACCACCTTCAGCTGATAACGCTTATTCAGCCTGATGAAAAATGCAACGCAAGCCGCGAAAAAAATTTGCGATGTTTATGGACCTAGTGCAGTGTCTGTGAGAGTAGCACAAATTTGGTTTAAGCGTTTTCAATCCGGAAATTTTGATGTCAAAGATGCACGTCGCTCTGGTCGCCCTATTACGGATAAAATGGATGCCATTTTTGAAAAAGTGGAGCAAGATCGGCATATCAGTAGTTACGACGTAGCTGAAGAACTAGGAATTGACCACAAAACAGTTTTGGCGCATTTGAAAAAAACTGGGTACACATAAAAGCTCGATATTTGGGTACCTCACGAGCTCACTGAAAGAAACCTAATGAACCGTGTACTCATTTGTGATTCTTTATTACGACGTAATGAAACCGAACCATTTTTGAAGAAGCTGATAACTGGTGATGAACAGTGGATCACGTACGACAAGAACGTGCGAAAAAGGTCGTGGTCAAAGGCCGGTCAAGCTTCACAGACTGGCGAAACCCGGGTTAACTCGCAACAAGGTGATGCTGTGTGTGTGGTGGGATTGGAAGGGCATTATTCATTATGAGCTGTTATTACCAGGCAGGACCATCGATTCTGAACTCTACTGCGAACAACTGATGAGATTAAAGCAAGAAGTTGAGAGAAAGCGGCCGGAATTAATCAACAGAAGGGGTGTGGTTTTTCATCATGATAACGCTAGACCTCACACATCTTTAGCCACTCAGCAAAAACTAAGAGAGTTTGGCTGGGAGGTGTTAATGCATCCGCCGTATAGTCCTGACCTTGCACCTTCAGATTTCCACCTGTTTAGGTCTCTTCAGAATTCTTTAGGCAGTGTCAGGTTAACATCACGAGAGGACTGCCAAAACCACTTGTCGCGGTATATTTATATATATATATTTCTATAGCAATGGGATCATGTCCCTACCTACAAGATGGCAAAAAGTTATCGAACAAAATGGTACCTACATACTTTAGTTAAATGTAAGTAAACCATATTAAAAAATGTTTTGAATTTTCTTAAAAAATGCGAAGAAACTTTTTCCCCAACCTATATATCTTTATTGATAAAAAATCTTACTTCTTTTATCCTTTTTTGTCTGCCGCCTTGCACCTTTCCTACATCCCAAGGGTAGGTAGGAAGAGAATGCCTTTTGGCATTAGGCCCGCCTTTTGTAAACTGTTTTATGATGGTGTACAATAAAGAATTTTATTATTATTATTAAAAAAAAGACATTTTTTTCCAATCTAAAATTTGTATTAAAAATTAAAACATACAGACTTAGATTTCTATAAGATATTTTGGAATCCAAAATTTCAAAAACCTAGTAACACATTGAGAGCATGGATTAAGTTATCGCCCGTAGTATGAGTAATTGATAGGGTAAGGACTCTCTTAATAAGCGAACTCAATGGCGAGGACGGCTGCCAAACTTTGCTACAGATGATGAGATTTGACCTACATACCTATCTTTATTTGAAACTGTCGCTTAAATAGGTACAAGGATAAAAAAAAATGAACTGAACGTTTCTTTTAAAAATATTTACTTGTTAATACTGCTCTGAGGTTATAAACGTATTCAAACGAAATTAAAAATAAGGAGCTTTTGGTTGTTATTTTATTTATTTACAAGAACAAACAACTATGTAACGAAACTGTTTTTCACTCAAGCACATCGTGAACAGCAAAAAAATTAATTAAATTGGTCAAGAACCTATAACATTGAACTAACACTGTGCGTAGTTTTATGTGGCGCCATCTACGCAAAGCCTTGCGCCGTGGAAGTGAATACGCACCGGCCACACGGTTGCTACTCCTCTCCTTCCATGCTCGCTGTCCTGTGGGGATTACCTATATTCTCGGTTATGTGCTCACAAGATAATAATTTCGGCTAATGGACATTTTTCTGCGGGTTCCACGTGAAACTGACATGCCGGTTGGCTCCTCTGGATTTCGGGTATCCTAAAGGGACGTTTGCCTCAGGTAATCTTGTGTGATGCTTGTCTGCTTTTTTATGAAAGCAGTCATCCGCACACAGAGAGTACGCGCAATACAATACGAAGGATATTAATTATTAGAGCGGTTCGAAGCTCAGGGACGCGTGGACATGCCTTTCATGCCAGAGAACGTGGGTTCAAATGCCGGCCCCGTTTATGCACCACTTTTTTTCGTGAAATCACATTCGTAGAATAAAGTGACGAACTTGTTTACTACGAGAAAGTATAATATTTACATAAGGTGGGCCTTCCCGGTCAACTCCCTATACAAACGGGGAAAGAAAATCATGCGCATATTTCTAGTGAGAGATCCAAGATCATAGTTAAAACAGCTGACGACCATTGCCATTGTAAAATAGTGTTTGGTTTCTAAGATATAAGGTCCGAAAGTTCGATTTTTTTCGCGCGTTTTATACGATTACTTTGAACGTGGATTACTCAACGATAAAATAAAAAAATGTTAAAAAAGTTAGTCATCAGACCGAACTTGTTTCATAAAGATTTATAATCAAGTTGGTTTTTGCTTGATTTTTGACTACAGCGGTCGTGATTTTATTTTAGCTATACGTCGTTTTGTTATCAAACATTTCGTAAATCTTACCAAATCAAGCACTATGCCCATTGTCTGCTTTGTGGACATGTTGCATCCTCCTCATCACGGAGCCTGCCTTTGTCTTTGAAACAGAGAAGTTCCCAGAGCGCAATAGCACGGTTTTGTACCATGCCCGCGGATGAGTAGTCCCGTCGGGAAGGGCCACCTTAAGCCACCCTAGAGCTGGCTCTAACGACTGATGCCAAAAACTATTTTGGTAACTGTGGAATAAATATGTTTGAATGTTTAATCTTTGCAGATGCGCAACTTTTGCGCAACACATTTCTTCAACCGAAAGTTTCCTGATTCATGAGAACGGAATTCCAATAATAGACTTCCTGCGCCTTTTGAAGGAAGACTACTTTCAATCTTTTAAAACCTCACTCGATCGAGTTAGCCTCCGGCAGGTTTGGGCATGTTTTGGCGAGTTTGTTTCATGAGAAATTATTAAATCTGGATCAGGCGCACCCTTTCTTGATTATGTAAATAAATTCAATACCAGGCGGCGGCAATTCCTCTGAAACAACGGAGGCCGACATTTCTGAAAGCGTCCGGAATGAAAGGGACAATAGCCGGGAAGAGGAGAAACTGGACCAGGTTATGCGAGAAAAACAATTCAATTTAGAAAGCTTAACAAGCCCTGTTGAAAAGTCGGGTTGATACTAGACCAATATTTCTCATGTTTTTTGAGAAACTAAAAATAAATATGCGAGAGAAGTTGTGAAAAACCCGCTAGGAACATTTTATTTTTCTTGATTCAAGTGTTTTTTCACGCCATTTTAAAATTGTCATAAGCATACACATTTCGTACGGTGCGATGCTCTGGGGTAACTCGACTGACTCGAAACTCATCCTGGTTCAACAAAAACGGGCAACACTATATTGCAAAATTGAAAGAGTCTTGCGGAAAATAATTCCAGTCACTCAAAATCCTCACAATAGTATCACTATACATATATATTTGAGGTGATAATGCATGTACGAATTAATATTGCAAGCTACGACACAAACGGTTCGCAGCATGAGTACAATACTTCCCACGGGACTAGCAAAAGGCCTTTTTTACCTACTGCTGATTAGTTTAATCGCCACAAGTTAAGGGCCTTTCTGAGCAGCTTGCAACCAATACCAGCACAAGATAAACAGAACTTTGGTAATAAAGACCCTTTAAGTGTTGATTAAAATAAATCAGCACTTGGTGAAAACCAGGCTAAGACCCGTGTGGCACCATTGTGCAATGGCAGAAAAGAACCCGCGAGTATTAGGGCCCAAATTGTATGAAAAGTTGCCTCAGTCATTAAAAGCAATTGAAAATAATAATAGTTTTAGGAGCCGGTTAAAGAAACTGTTAACGAAAAAACCTTACTAAAAGGTTAACAAATATCTTAATCACCATTTGACAGAATAATATTCGTACAATTTGTATATTTGTTGACTTTAATGATTTTTCGATAATTTATTTGATTTGATTATTGTGACCAACTGACAGTTTATATTAAAATGTTTATTCGATGTTATGGTTAGAATGTTTAATGTTTGATTTTATTAACTGAAAATATTGACAAGTAATACATACCTGAAAATGCTTTGTTAGTAACTTTGTTTTATGCTTAATCGCTTCAAGGTCCTTGCTAGTGGTGACGCTTGGTTCGGGTCACCTCTTCCCCTAAAATATGGTTGAGAGAGGCGATGGCTGGACCCGGCGTGATGCTCGTGAACGGGTGCTGCTTGTGGGGACAAGCCTGCTCCTATTGGCAACATGTTAGATGACGGACATGACTTTGCAGAATAAACCGATATTTGTCATGAACTGTTGCATACGGCGCGAATGGTAGATTTTTGTGAATTAATATTAATTTAATGTATTGACATAAACGGGTACCAATAACCCGTATTACTGTAAGCAGTGGCAAACAAATTTGTAAACTTAGACTAAGTGGACGTTGAAAAAAATCAGCGAAGTTTCTTACCAGTTCTTCTTCGCCGTGAACGCTGAACTGGCTAATGATAAAATATGACAAATCCGAGTGCAGTGTGCTGCCTGTGGATGATGAATAAACAATAAATACAATACAATCCAATACAAAAAGATCACATTTGGCCGTTTGGATGTCAATAGTGAAAACAAGTGTGGACTCGATTCGGTTTTTCCCTGCAACACATTCATCAGTCATCCAGCCACTTCACCGCGGATGTCTCTCCTTTGTCGTCACCCCTTTTCGGAGTTGACGGTGAGTTTGACAGGGAAATGTTCGAACTTTTCCTTCTGGCGGCCTCTGGTTGGCGGCCACGAATACGGTCGTGACATAAACGAAACATGCATAAAAGTTTGCGGGTGAGAAATATACAAACGATCATCCATACATGCACACATAGAGCCGTTTCCACTTAGGAGAGGCATTTTTTTATTTATTTATTAAAAATTCAACAGTTTATTATTAGCATCACATTAATGTAAGAATATTACCTCAAAACTAGCCGATTATAGAATTCTATCACTTAAAAAGTTACTGTATATGAATGTTAGTGTAAGGATGAGCATATGAGGGTGTGTAAGTGTGTCTGCTGATAGAGCAGTTTATATTCTTAGCTTTACAGTACGGTCCATTGGTATTGAACATTGCTGCTTTAATAAACAAATAAATAAATTAATTTATTTAAAAATTCAACAACTTATAATTACAGACATTTTAAAAATAAGAAAACCTATGCTAGAATACAAGCCAATTATAGATTTCCACTTGGTTTTAATAGCGGTTTGCAGGTGCTTTACCGTTCATGTAATGTAACCTTTGTGCATCTAATGACATATACATGTTGATGTGTTGGGTACAGGGTGTGTGCAACTTGTTTAGAGGGGTTATGAGTGTGTGAAAAGGTGAAGGAGGATAAGAGGGTTAGGGTGTGTGTGTGTGTGTGAGGGTGTGTGTGTGTGTGTGTGTGTGTGTGTGAGAGGGTGTGTGTGTGTGTGTGTGAGGGTGTGTGTGTGTGTGTATGCGTGTTTATGAGGGAAGGTGATGGATAATGTGTGCATGTCTGTGCATGTGAAATATTAGCACTAATTCCACATAATTTGCGAAAATTTCTGGACAGTTGTTAAGAGCCTACATTTTAAAATTGAAACGCCCATTATTCACGTACAAATCCTCTAAAGATTTGAATGAATGAATGAATGAATAAATTCTTTATTGTTTATTTATTATTTATTATAGAAAACAAGTACAATCACAAAAACCATTCGAATCAACAAAAAAATTCCATAAAGGCGGACTTATCACTAGGAGTGATTTCTTCCAGTCAACCTTTGGGGTGATGAGGAGAGACAATGCCTTGCCCTAATGTTATTTTATTTTATATACATGTATGTGTGAGATTTTAGTATGCTATATTGTAATACCTATCGGTCTAAAAATACAATGAAATAAATAAATAAATACAATCTAAAATATCTGTAGGTAGGTACACAACAGCAATTTGAAAGGAAAAGAATAAAGCAAATAAAATAAAAATATATACATACAGTATAAACATACATTAACCATAATTTACATAAAAATACAAACATACTTTGAATAAAATAAACTAATATATATATATATATATATATATATATAGAATACAATATACTAAAACATATATTGTATATCCACAATTTATTAATCATAAATATAAGTTAAGTTATCAGAAAAATGTACAGACTTAGCTCGCACTTTGTTTATTTGAAAAACAGGCACAAGCCATTATATGAAATTCGATCACCGCATTTTCCTCAACCTACCACCTAATAATTGAGTTACAGGCTATCGTCGAGTTCGAAACGCGTTCTACATATCTCCTTTTCCCCTCTCACGACTTACACGCAAATAAATACAGCATGTAGTCGAATTGTTTAACTTCCTAAATTTATTTTCTTGTCAGCACTACCTCACTCGTCTTTCAATTCAATCGATGAGCGATTCCAATAATTCGTACAGGTAACGTATTTTAGTATTTATGAGACAAACAATCCATGTTCTTGCATGTAAATAATATCGTTTCCATACATTGCTCAACTCCTCTCGGAAAATCATGAAAAGCCAGCTTTTTTGATTGCCAAATTACATATTGATAGGAAAGTATGATTGCAATGGAAATTTGTCGGATTCATATTTATAAAGCTGTCGGAAGGTAAAAGGCGTTGTGGCGAGCGGCGAGCGAAGCTGCAGCGATACATTTATCGGGTAGCACCACAGATAAAAACCGGCCAAGTGCGAGTCGGACTCGCACAGGAAGGGTTCCGTACCATTTTGAACCAAATAAATCACGTTTGTTATATATGGTGGCCCCCTTAAATTTTTAAATTTGTTAAAACGGCAACACAATGCACACTCTGGGGAAATGTTAGCTGCCTACCTATTACGGGTTCATGAGATACAGCTCTGTGACAGAGGGACGAAAGGATGGACGGACGGTCAGCGCAGGCTTAGTAATAGGGTTCCGTTGGCACTCTTTGGGTACGGAATCCTAAAAAGGGACGAAATATGGCACCAGCGGGTCCAATATTAGACCCGCTGTCTCCAATTTTCAAAAACTACCAATCCAACTTACACGTACATACTACATGTAAACATAGTCGCAGACGTATTGAAGGGTTTGTGTGGGTGGGAACTGACTTAACGAACGCAATTTTAGAGGACTTTCATGCGCGGTGGCCACGTTTCGACTGTGTGGCATTAAATTACTGAATTTTAACTGTGCGAAACACAACAGTTGAACATAATTTTTTTCAGCGTAAGACTGGCTATAGAATCCAATGTCAAATACGATTTTGGAGATGAGGGCAACATGTTTAAATATTCACAGTCAATGTTCGCAATGCAGGTAAATCGTTATATCTTTGTATGAATAATCTTAAACCCTGTGTTAGTAGGAGGCATTGTTTACGGGAGGAGAGACTGTAGGAGAATTCCGAATTATGGGTATAAAGCAGATGGCGAAATTGGGAGATGCAATACGCATAAAATGATTTGCTGGTTCGGGTCCAGCCTTGCAGTATATTCGTAAAGTAGTTCTTTTTACAGGCCTCCTACTTATATGCAAGTGTCCTTGCTTTAAGGATGTTCCGACCCATACAATGTTTTTTTTACACAGAACGCAAAAAGTATTGCTCTTTAAGGCACGAATTCGTCTAAAATATTAAATATAGCCATTGTAGTTGCAGCGAAATACAATTCTCACACTTATTCACAATTTCAGGTTTAATGGTTTCGTTGTAATTGCCGATTAGAAGTTTTACACCGTTAGATGGCGCTGTTAAATAATTAACGTATTTAAATAAATTGTAACAAAACCAATAATCCTGAAATTGTGAAACTGTTTTCGCTGCAAGTAATATTACTATTTTAAACTTTTATTATGAATTCGTGGCTTATAGTGCAATACTTTTTGCGTTATGTGTCCAAACAACTTTATATGGGTCGGAACAGCCTTAAGGTCAATTATGCATATAAAACTACATATCATATTCCTTCTTTTGGAAAGTTGGTTTTGTCCTTTTTCTCAGTAATAAAGCAACGAATCGACATAATTTTGCATATAAATTGTTTATAGTCTGTAGAGTGACAAAGACTACTTTTTTATCCCCCTATCTACTCCTATCTATTACAGACAGGAGTGGAGACGCGTATGGGATTAAGTATGAGCAAAAGTAATGGTTGTTCCCGTAGCTTGCCTACCGCTGTCAACGTAATATCTCCCTTGCGATATGTATAAGACCACCATGAAAAAAACTTACTTTAGCGCATAAATAAATTTCGGAATTACCAAGGCGGAAATCCAATAGGACGCAGGGGAAATCAAGAAAAAAAAATCATATGGCATACATGTACATATTCCATTGAATCTATTTTCAGTTATTTGTGTCTGGATGAAGTAAACTTTAGCAGCCGTATCCTAAACCGGTTTTTTTATGGTTAGTCGTTGCCAATCTCGTACTAAGTTTTGACAGGAGCTCTCTGAATACGATTGTAGATAAACTATTTTAGGGCTGATTTTTAACCGACTTAAAAAAAAAAGAGGAGGTCCTGAATTCGTCGGAATCTTTTTTCAATCGTAGTTAGTACTTTTAGTAATTTACGTTTATCAAAAGACGGATATTTATTAGCGAAGGATTACTACACCAATCTCTATTATTTTACTGTAAAAGTGACTGAGTGATTGATTAACTATGAAATGGTATCGGGGTTATTTTAAGTTTGTTTATTTTACAAAATGTTGTACACTTTTAGGTCCCGAACTATATCAAAGGAAATTTTCATCGCAACGATTTCCCATCCCGCTGCCTATCTACCTCTAAACCTTCCTAAAATCATTCAATGCTCCAGCGAACTCCGTCACGGCCAGCAAGTTAGAAAGGACGGCAGAGGCGAGCGTAACCTGCCCGTGCACTAAATCATGGCGTCCTGTGAAGTTCTCACGTGTCACTGGAACTCGCAACGCTCAGGGGGTGACATTGCTAAATTAATGAATATGACATGTATGTATGTATAATCGACCGTGAAGCAAGGACACATTAATTAAAGAAAGCAGTAGATTCGTAAAGTAGTTCTTTCTTCAGGGATCTTTCTTTGATTAGTGTCCTTGCTTCACGGTCGATTATACATACATACATGTCACATTCCTTGGAATAAGCGACGTACATGCTTAGTACGAAAAAGTATATTTACTCATGGTAAATGTATTCGCCTGGTGAACAGGCCAGTCAGTGATTAGATCTGGGGGTCCATTCAGGTTAAGAGTGAGTTCGAATTTGTCACTACAAATCAACTCACTTTTTTAAATAGTTAATGTTTTCACACTTCTTGAACATCATTACAGTTAGGTAAAAATCTGGTCTGTCCCGTAAATACGTTGGAAGTATAAATAACGGTTCCGTGATTTAAATAATAATATATTTCCCAGCTATTTTTAAGTTAACTCACTCCCGAACTCGAACTCACTCTTACCTGAATGGGCCTCCTGGGGATTAGGTAAGAGTGAGTTCGAGTTTGGGAGTGAGTTAACCTAGAAATAGCTGGAAACAATATTATTATTTAATTGACGCCACTGTTTTTATGCCTTCCAACGTATTCATGGGATAAACCAGATTTTTACCAAACTAAAGTGACGTTCAAGAAGTGCGGTAATATGAACTATTTATAAAAGTGAGTTGATATTTAGCGCCGAATTCGAACTCACTCTTACCTGACGTTAAGGTGGTGTGGCGCCGCACTCATTGGTCGCTATTTGTGCTATAACTCCCCAAAAACAGGTAGATACAAGGTATAACTGCATTAGCAAGAACACTAAGCCTGGTTTTCACCAAGTGCTGATTTATTTGAATCTACACTTTAAGGGCCTTCTCATTACCAAAGTGCTGATAATCTTGTACTGGTATCGATTGAAAGAATCGATTGAGAAAGACCCTTTAATGTGAGGATTAAGCTAATCAGTACTTGGTGGAAGAGATCCTAAGCAGTTAAGTATCTAATGTCATAAAACAATGTATAAAAATGGATGGCATTTGTAAGATAATCATGAGCAAAAAGTTGCTAATTTGAAATGGCGACTTGTTGAACACATCCTCAGAATTATCCAAAACAAATAGCTTATTTTTATAATTTTATAAGAATAAATACAGAACCCCTTAATGTGTTCGCCACTACAGTTATCAAATCAAATCAAATCATATAAATTTATTGCATAAATAAAGTTACAACTAGTACAGAAATGCAGCAGTTTGACAGTTTGACAGCACGGTACAAATGCAATGAAACATATGGCGCACGCGCTCACTTTTCTGATCTGGCGAGTAAATTCACCATGGAAACCATCATACAATCGGCTCGGAGCCTAGTGGCGCGGAGACTGGCCTAGCGTACCAGAGGTCTGGGTTCAATTCCTCGCCACGACATGCACCATTTTCTTTCTCTTTCTGAGTTTGATAAGTGCATTTCGTTATGAATGCGAGCTGCGCGATGGTTCGGAATCCATGTAAAACTATAGGTCCCCTTCCCCTACTGGGTGGTAGGGTTTTTGCCCGCCCGGTTTGATACCATAACATTGAATAAAACGATGGTCGAAGCGGTAATGAAACATTTTCCGTGTTTTCTATCCAGTTCAACGTAGCCGTGCTCCTAAAGGGAAGGTCCCGGCATGGCACCTAATTGCTTTGGAAATGTGGTGTATTGCGCTAATATCATAACGGTAGTTGTGTGGTACTACTAGCCATCCATGTCAGGTTGCATAAAAAAAACCAGGAGAAAGTTCGTAATCAAAATGAGCGGCCGGCGCTACCGCCAATGCACTGCCGTTTCGGTCGCCGCTCCGGTCCTTCGACGCTCGCTGGCACACGACAGGAGCGACACCGCTCTAATTCAATTACCGCAGGACGTTTCGGGCCCGAAACAAAAAGAGCGCAACCTGAACAAATATGTGCGGCGGCGCCGGCGGATAACGGCCTAACGCGACCGTTACGGGCGCACGTTCCACCAAATTAAATTCGATCGAACCGGTCAAGGTGTGCACTGTGTCGCGGGCAGGGCTCACGGCACGCACCCGCGCATTCAGAGCAGAGCCGGTAGTCTCAGTTGTCACCTAAATTGGCGTTATGGCAAACCGATCGACTGGCGTTTTCAAACGTATGGAGAATATGAAGAGCGCGCGCAGCGGGCGTTAAGCGAACTAACATTTGCGAGTCCGAGCTTGATTTGGCAGCTTACTCAACGTTGCCGTAAATACGTCGACGTTGCCGTTTACGTCCACTCCGCCTTTTTTATACAAATCGGAAGTCCGCGTTTGACTTTGACAGCTTGAAGAAGTAAAACCACAGAATATCTAGTAAAAACTTGTATGGAGTTTGGAGAAAACGCCAGTCGATCGGTTTGCCGTAAACGCCAATTTAGGTGAAAACTCAGACTGACCACTCAGTTCTAGGAACTCGGTAGGGTTCTATCTTATCTTCACAGTTGTTGCAATGGCCAGTAATTTGGGATACGATTATTGGTATTGAAATAAAAACAAGTTTTTTTTTTCTATATATCCTCTAAATCAAAAGTTAGACTTTCCATATAAAGTAATTCATTATATTCGTGAAAAAGTAAGAACGTGGGATCGTTGTATGTAACTGGACATTTATGTCAGTCAGCCTCTGTAGCTTCGTGGTGCGACGCCTGGCGATTCGATAAGCTGGGTGAAGCGCCTCTGATCGCGTTAGCCTTCTGGGTGGGTAACCATTTTCAACCGTTTAGGCTGGCAGTGGTTTTGATTCGACGTAAAACTTAGGCAATCATACTTACTTACTACGTCCCGCCCGGGTTGGTAACATCGCATTGAACGTACGATGGTCGAAGCAGCAATGAAAATTGTTCGTGTTTTCCATCGGGTCCTATGTAGCCGAGAAACATAAGGAAGGTCCTGGCATGGCACCTAGTTCCCATGTGGTGTGTTAGGATAATATCTGGCAGTTAGTCTGGTATTAGCCATCCGTGTCAAGTTACAAAAAATACACCTACTGTCATGACATTAGCATTCTCATGGAACCTAGCAGGATATTGCAAGCTGTCATTCCGCACTTTTATCTGTTCCCCTTTTCATTACGAAAACAACGTTGAAACTATTTTGACAGATAACCGCACATTCGAGGATAACTTATTTCGCTCAATACCGATTTCTTCAGTCAGTAAAGCCGATATTTTAAGATGGATTTTTTTTTGTATGACCGGACAGGAAAAGCTAACACCACACAGTATATTGCAATATGTCGCCTTGATATTAGCCCAACACACCTCATGGTAAAAGCATGGAAAATTAAAGCAAATAAATCTGACAATTAGCAAACTTTGATATTACTACATTTTTACGAAAATATTACCGAAAAGTAATATTTCGGGATTAATAGGGGCTGACATGATACATTTGAAATGTTTTTTGTTGGGGGATGAACCTTACTTATTCTAACCATACCAAACCCTCACATATAGCATGATATCGTGCTAAATAAATCTTCAGCGAAGCCGAACAATATAAGGAAGGTCCTGGCATGGCACCTAGTTCTCATATGGTATGTTAGCCTAGCATCTGACGTTCAGTTCGGTTCCATCCATGTCCAGTTACACAAAAAAAGAATATAAAAATCTAAGGTCAAAACCTCAAACAACTCAGTACATTTCGTACTCAATTCAGCAGGCCTATTTCTGGAATTCCGTAATCGAGAATCAGGAATCATGAGTCTATTTTCTTATTCTATTGCGATTTTCTTGACGAAAAGATTCCGGAGCACAGTATTTGAATTCAAGAGAGGTTTTCCGTCGAAAAAATCGCTTTGAAAACCGCTATAAAGCGATTTTATAGACTCAGGATTCCTGATTACGGAATTCCAGGCATAGATAAGCTCACTTTATCCTCTTTCAGTTACCAATGATTTGCCAGCTGCTATGTACACTTCCCGATATACTTCGCCGACATTAGTATGCGCGCCGCTGTGAAAGGCTGTGACGCCGGTAAATGGATTTGCTAGCGATCTACGGAACCTTATATCCACCAAAAAGGTCTTCCGGCGATCGAGAGAACCGAACAAATTCGTTTACGGTCTCGTTCGGGACTGTAACTGTGCAAATTTAACCCAAAATTGTTTCGACAGCGCGCGATACGCGGACATCTATGTACATTTATGTTTCGAGTTTCAATGAAAACTGACACATAGGAAATCGTGGAATATACATTTGCTGCTTTTGTATGTTAAGGTGGCCCAACCCGGCGGGACTAACTCATTCGCGGGCACGGCACAAAACCGTGCTGTTGCGCTCTGGGACCTTCTCTGTTTCAAAGAAAAAGACAGGCTCCGTGATGAGGAAGATGCAACATTCCACAAAAAAGACAATGTGCATAGTGTATGATTTGGTAAGATTTACGAAAATTTTAATTACAAAACGACTTATAGCTAAAAGCAAACCACGACCGCTGTAGTAAAAAATCGAATAAAAACCAAATAGATTATAAATCTTGAATAAATAAGCTACGTCTGATGACTAATCTTTTTAAGATGTTCTTATTTGATCATTGCTTAATCCACCTCCAAAGTTATTGTATAAAACGCGCGAAAAATTCGAACTTTCGGACCTTATAACTTCGAAAACAAACACAATTTTACAATGCCAACGGTCATCAGACATCTAGTTCGATCAAATAAGCTATTTTGAGAAAAAATTGGGATCTCTGACAAGAAATATGGGCGTAATCTTCTTTCCCCGTTTGCATGGGGAGTTGAGCGGGATGGCCCACCTTAAATCCATTTATCTCGAGAAAAATACGAGTACTGTATAGGTGACCGGTCGTGTGTCTAAAATGTCGAACAAAATTAATGCACAAAATTGTATTAAAATTTAGCGTGGTTCCAAGTAGAGCATATTTTTTTAGTGTTTTTAGGGTTCCGTACACAAAGGGTGCCAACGGAAACCTATTGCTAAACCTCCACTGTCCGTCCGTCCAACCGTCTGTCACAGGGCTGTATCTCATGAACCGTAATATTTAGGCAGCTGAAAATTTTCACACAATGTGTATTTATTTTGCCGCTATAAAAAACAATATGTAATATAAAAAAATGAAGGGTCCCCCACAAAAAACTTGTTTTTTTTTTTGTTAAATCTTGTACGATGATACGGAATACTTCGTGTGCGAGTCCGACTCGCACTTGGCCGGTTTTTTTAATGCAACCTGGCATGGATTGCTCATACTACGGCTCAGATTAGCCCAATACACCACATTCCCGAAGGAATTAGGTGCCATGCCAGGACGTTCCCTTTATGAGCACGGCGTTACACTGTATGGAAAAAAAACGGTGTAAAATGTAAAGCGCAACCCAAGACGCCCATGGGCTTTTCAACTTTCACTGAGGGTGCCAAAACCTCATTTAATTTAATTTGTTCACCATGAAAAAAACAGTCGACGACCCGAATAGCTTTTGATAGAGAAATGATAGTCGCAGTGCGCATTGGGCACAAACCCATTTCGTAAATAAACAAGGAACGAGGGGATTCCTACGAAATGCCGAACATCTGTGTTGCGCACTAATTATGCTCCGATCAATAATTTTATTATAATTCAATATTCTTCGGGCTAAGCCAAACAGCAAAAATCTGACGTTTGTAAAAATTAATTTTTCAAACGCAGCGTTTTGTTTGTAGGTAAAATATATTTTCTCAAAAATGTGTTGATATTAAGGTACCGTAATTAAATGTACCATGTAATTAGATTATTCTGGTGTTATTGGGGACACGAATTAACTCACGATAAACAACAGTGGGGGCTACCATCGTAAATTACCTCGCCAGGTGAAAAGGCATTGCAATCAAATCTGACGTTTATTTGGATTTTTTACCATGTTAACTCGTAAATTTCAGTTTCCTAGACCGTAATCATGGTACAAAATACGACTATACGTCATATTTAATCTTGTACACCCAGATATTCAAGAAGATAATACTCTCAAATTCATTTATCTCTTCTCTCGAATAATAATTAACAAATAATATTGGGATTGATGTAAATCAACTAATACAATACATAGTGCTGCTAAAAGCATGTAATTAGATTATTCTGGTGTTATTGGGGACACGAATTAACTCACGAAAAACAACAGTGGGGGCTACCATCGTAAATTACATCGTGAAAGGCATATCAATCAAATCTGACGTTTATTTGGATTTTGTACCATGCTAACTGATAAATTTCAGTTCACTAGACCGAATAACACGTGGTTTGACCGTAAGCATGGTACAAAATACGACTATACGTTATATTTAAATTCATATATTCATGAAGACAATACTCCGAAATTCATTTATCTCATCTATCGAACAACCATATTGGGATTGATGTAAATCGACTATAAATGCAATACATAGTGCTCCTACAAGTAAAATAAAAAAAAATTGGATTTTTCAATACATTTGTGTGGTGTGATACATGAAATAGAATACAAATGGGCCGACTGTATTTCTTCCTGTGCGTGTCGTGCAAGGATTCGCTCTTTTGGATTTGTCATTGGTTTTTTTTTATGTAACCGGACATGGATGGCTAATACCAAACTGACCTAACGTAACTTAACCTTACCACATGGGAACTAATTGCCATGCCATGACTTTCACACATAGAACTGGATGGAAAACACGGACGATTTTCTTTGCCGTTTCGACCATATTTTATTTAATACGATGGTACGGATTAACCCTACCACCTAGTAAGTAAGGAAAGGGACCTACAGTTTTAAGTGGAATCCGACGCCAGCCTCAACGGTTGAAAATGGTCACCCATGCAGAACCTAACCGCGCTCAGAGGTGCTTCACCCAGCTTATCGAATCGCAAGGCGTCGCGCTACTGGGCTATCGAGGCTGGACAAACGAGATGGTTCAAACTCCACGTAAAACACAAGTCCCCTTCCGTTCCTGTCCTTAAAACATTGTCGAAGCGGCAATGAAATATTATTTATTTATATTCCGTATATCATTGCCCGCCCGGGTCGGTACCATTGCATTGGATTAAAAGATGGTCGAAGCGGCAATGAAAAATTATCCGTGTTTTCTTTCCAGTTTAATGTAGCCGTGCTCACAAAGGGAAGGTCCTGGCGCGGCACCTAATTCCTTCGGGAATGTGGTGCATTGGGCTAATATAATAACGGTAGGTGTGTAGTATGAGCCATCCATGCCAGGTTGCATAAAAAAACTGGCCAAGTGCGAATCGTACTCGCATACGAAGGGTTCCGTACCATCGTACGAGATTTACCAAGTTTTTTGTGGGAATGCGGTGATTTTGGCTAATATCATAACGGTGGGTATAAGCCATCCATGTCCAGTCACATAAAACATTCGTACCGAGCTCTATCGGACGGAGACGGAGTTTCGTATGTACGCTATGAAAGTTAATATAAATAAAAACGGTTCTCGTTCGACGCTTTCAGCGGAGCTGTGTTGCTCCAACACTCTGCGTAACACGAACATAGATATAGAAGCGTGGTGTCGTGGCGAAGTGTAAGTGCCTTGTAAGAAGACCCTGGCTTTTTAAGGTTCCGTACCCGAAGGGTGCCAACGGAAACCTATTACTACACCTCCGCTGTCCGTCCGTCCAACCGTCTGACACAGGGCTGTATCTCATGAACCGTAATATTTAGGCAGCTGAAAATTTTCACACAATGTGTATTTATTTTGCCGCTATAAAAAACAATATGTAGTATAAAGAACCCTATTACCAAGCCTCCGCTGTCCGTCCGTCCGTCGGTCTCTCTTGAACCGTAACAGGTAGGCAGCTGAATTTTTTACAGAGTGTGTATTTATTTTGCCACTATAACAACAAATAGGTATGATTAAAAAATCATAAAAATTAAAAGGGTGGGGGGGGGGGCATACAAAATACGTGTTTTTTTGTGTTAAATCATGTATAACGGAACCCTTCGTGTGCGAGTCCGAAAGCTTATATATATTGATTTTTATTATTTTGAAAATTTTTCTATTTTTTGTTAGAGCGGCAAAATAAATACACTCTGTGAAAATTTCAGCTGCCTACCTATTATACGGTTCATGAGATACAGCCATGTGACAGACGGACGGATGGACAGATGGACGGACAGCAGAGGCTTAGTAATAGGGTTCCGTTGGAACGGAACCCTAAAAAGAGCTTTGGTTTCTCTTCAATTAAAATTTTAAGTAATCATTACTAAATTTACCACCACAAAGTTTGAAATTAAATATTGTAGGTTAGGTTATTGTGATATTTTATTTCTTACGACTTAATTTGATTAACATAATTAGGAACAATTTATTTTCTGAACAATATAGAGGCAATTGAATAATTTTAATACCATCGATTGTGTAAATTACATTCGTAAATCTATTTTATTTTGTACGGTCTCTGACAGCTTTGACAGATCTTTTAGGATCACCTAGAAGCCACCTAGAAGTCATGATAAATATGCCGGTTGTCTTCCCCACTTACGATGATAGCACCTGCATCGCTCGATACAGTAACCTGCTCGTTTAACCTCAGATAGGTAGCTCTTACATGCAGCTCGTGCATTGTTCTATTGTGCATTGGGTTATGTCATTAGCATGCACGTTACTAATGAGAAACAACGAGGTGCATTATAGCTATAAAGCCTCTGAAATATCCCGAAAGCGGGCTTACTGCAAATGGGAGCTGAAATTAGAAACTACTGCCTTTATATGAAATGAAAGTAGATGTAATATATAGGCTGGATTTATTTATTTATTTATTTAGGTACATCAACAGCTTAAAAACTAAACAATTAATCGTTAAAGAAAAAATACAGAAATTCAAGCCAATTACAGGGTACCACTACTTATAAAAATATAAAGATGGATGCCATGTTGACGTGTGCTGTGTATTGTTTCGTTTTCAGTATTATTATATTGTGATGTTGTGTGTTACTTGTCTAATGCTAATGTATGAGGGTGTGTGAGAGAGTGTGTGTGTAAAACGTTACAAGCAAAGAGACAGAGAGTGTAATATGTAAATTAAATTATTGAAATTTGGCTAAAGTATCTTTTGATAAAAAAAATATGATTATTATTATTTTATTACGTTTTATCTTACGTAACTGGACTTAGATGGCTGATGCTACACACACCGTCACGATATGAGCCCAACACACCTCATTTCTCAAGAAATAAAGTGCCATGCCAGGACATCCCTTTATGAAAACGGCTACATTCAGAGTGGAAAAGACGGACAATTTTCCATTGCCGCTTCGCTATCCTACATCTTCGTATATTCTCTTCGACCGATCCGGGCGGGCTGAGCCTTACCACTAAGTAGGAGAAGGGGAATCATAAAATAATAACAGCATATACAACTACACAAATATGAATATACATGCAAATGTATATACAAGTTTACCTAAACAATACAGGCGGCTCATAACTTAGGGGCGCGGGGATTGCTTTCTATGCCATGCCATAGGGAAAGGGTTCAATCCCTGCAGAGATTTCGTCACGAATGCAAGTTGTTCCATGCGTTAGGAATCCATGTAAAACTGTAGGTCCCCCTCCTCACTCAATATCTTGCAGTGTTAATCCCGCCCGGGTTGGTACCATCGTGAACGAACGATGTTCGAAGCGTCCATAAAACTGTCCGTGTTACCCAATCAGTATAATAATATAATCTACTAGAGCAAAATTAAAAAAAAAACCCAATATAATAAAAGTGCAATCAATGAGATTTTCAAAAATGTTCAATACAACGAACACAAAAGGTACATTACCCAGTAGCAATTCTTGCGAATTCATCACCCGTGCACGAATATGGTAATAAGCATAATTCCTCATACGTACTCTCACAGCGCGACGACACGACGCTATGTGAGGACGGCTGGAACGTATCCACGGAGGGAAGACAGGACTAGAGTTCTTGTTATTTTAATGGTGTTTTGGTATGAATATTTAGAAGAAAAACCGACCAAGTGCGAGTCGGACTCGCACACGAAGAGTTCCGTTCCATGGTACAGGATTTAACACAAAACTTTTTTTTTTATGTGGCCCACCTTTAATATTATTTTATTTTTATTTTACCTAGTTATAGCGGCAAAATAAATACATACTAAAATTTCAGCTGCCTGCCTTTTACGGTTCATGAGATACAGCCTGGTAACATACGTCCGGATGGACCGCCTAAGTAACAGGGTTCCGTTGGCACCGTTTGGGTACGGAACCCTAAAAAGTACTGAAATGCTAGTAAACAGTAATCTAAGTGCTCAGAAGCACGGTGAGGTGAGGTTATTCGAAGTAAAGCGTAGTTGGACACGTCGCTATAATGAAAAACCAAGCGAAATAAATGAATCAAAAAATTATAATAGGTCGGGGAAAAAGTCTTTTCGCATTATAGTATGTATGAACTTGTAATAAAATCTCTTTGGCTATACTATTTGTACCTGGCTGGTTTTGGTATCATTGAAAGTTTAAATTTTAAAGAACATAATTCCAAATTCAAATTAGGAAAATGTGTGATTCTCATTTGTTTTTCGTACTGTCAAAATGAGTGAATCTAATGAAGAAATTCGATACATTTTAAAATTTTACTACAAAAAAGGTAAAAATGCAACGCAAGCCGCGAAAAAATTTTGCGATGTTTATGGACCTAGTGCAGTGTCTGTGCGAGTAGCACAAATTTGGTTTAAGCGTTTTCAATCCGGAAATTTTGATGTCAAAGATGCACGTCGCTCTGGTCGCCCTATTACGGATAAAATGGATGCCATTTTTGAAAAAGTGGAGCAAGATCGGCATATCAGTAGTTACGACGTAGCTGAAGAACTAGGAATTGACCACAAAACAGTTTTGGCGCATTTGAAAAAAACTGGGTACACAAAAAAGCTCGATATTTGGGTACCTCACGAGCTCACTGAAAGAAACCTAATGAACCGTGTACTCATTTGTGATTCTTTATTACGACGTAATGAAACCGAACCATTTTTGAAGAAGCTGATAACTGGTGATGAAAAGTGGATCACGTACGACAAGAACGTGCGAAAAAGGTCGTGGTCAAAGGCCGGTCAAGCTTCACAGACTGTGGCGAAACCCGGGTTAACTCGCAACAAGGTGATGCTGTGTGTGTGGTGGGATTGGAAGGGCATTATTCATTATGAGCTGTTACCACCAGGCAGGACCATCGATTCTGAACTCTACTGCGAACAAGTGATGAGATTAAAGCAAGAAGTTGAGAGAAAGCGGCCGGAATTAATCAACAGAAGGGGTGTGGTTTTTCATCATGATAACGCTAGACCTCACACATCTTTAGCCACTCAGCAAAAACTAAGAGAGTATGGCTGGGAGGTGTTAATGCATCCGCCGTATAGTCCTGACCTTGCACCTTCAGATTTCCACCTGTTTAGGTCTCTTCAGAATTCTTTAGGCAGTGTCAGGTTAACATCACGAGAGGACTGCCAAAACCACTTGTCGCGGTATATTGATCAGAAGTCCCAATATTTCTATAGCAATGGGATCATGTCCCTACCTACAAGATGGCAAAAAGTTATCGAACAAAATGGTACCTACATACTTTAGTTAAATGTAAATAAACCATATTAAAAAATGTTTTGAATTCTCTTAAAAAATGCGAAGAAACTTTTTCCCCAACCAATATTCAAACAAACTAGGAGAGTACGTTTTGTCATCTCTCGACTTAAAAGTACTCCATGTGCCTACGTGGAGTGTAGGTCGTAAAGATATGGACCATTACTCTGTGCGCGCCATACCACTATAATAAAGTCACTGCAGAGGGGTCAAAACAGGGACACGTGAGGAGAGTCGGATAATACTAACCGAAAGTCTTATCGGAGAACGGTATTCTTCCATTTGAATTAATTAAAAGATGACGAAGGTGAGAATGGTGACGGTTAATGGTTTAGAGGGATATTTTTAGAAGGAAATGAAAAAAAATACTCATTAATCACTGTGATTAATCTCGCTACAAACTCACGAAAATCCAACCACGTCCACTGACAAAAGACTTTCGGCGCTTTAATGGAAAACACAGCGGTTAAATAAGAAATCAAGCACGGATTAGGTGTTATTTTAAGTAATACAATTTTAAAAGTGGTTTTTTTTTCATATGAATACGGAATGTTTTATGTTCCGGTATTTTCTCCAAGTTCCGTATCAAGATCAGCAGGCCTATTCCTGGAATTCTATAATCAGGAATCAGGAATACTGAGTCCAGAAAACCTTTATTAAATTTAAACACTATGTTCCGGAATCTTTTCGTTAAGAAAATCGCTTTGAAAACCGTTATAAAAGTGGTTTTTTAGACTCAGGATTCCTGATTACGTAATTCCAGAAATAGGCGTGCAGAATTTGTTGTAAACAATTATGTTTGCGATTGAAAAAAAGGTTTTTATGCGAGTTGGCTCCAAAATATCCGAACCTGTGTGCTAAGGCGTTTACGCGCTCTGTCTCGCTCATGCTGTATGCGCGTTCAAAAAAATGGCGCGTTATTGGTAGTCAGCTGACGCCATTAGTACTCGAATTAAAATATTTGCGGAACGTAAGCCTTACGTATAAATAAGTACAATAAAACTGTGATAGGAAGATCCAAGCAACTTACGCGTATTAAGGGTATCTTCCACCAAGTACTGATTAGCTAAATCCGTACATTAAAGGGCCTTTCTTACCATCTTTCAATCGATACCAGTACAAGATAATCAGCACTTTAGTAATACAGGCCCTTTAAGTGTTAATTAAAATAAATTTAAGTCATTTTGATGGCACAAGGAAGGCGTTTGGTCACCACGACGTTTGAAACACGTGATTGTGGCGTCTACACACTTAGTACATTTAATTCGATAACAGACTAAACGCACGTTTACATGCTTAGCAGATGTTAATTCGATCACACACTAAAGGCAGTAGGAAATATACGAGTGGTTAGAATATAGGAATTAGGATTCGTTCTACGCGGGAAAAAACTGACAGTGCATCTAGTAATTCTAGGTTATATTGATGCCTTATTTGAAAAAGCGACGTTCTTGCTTTATACGAAAACCTTTTTTTTGTTAATATCAAATGATTCTATATTATTTCCTACAGAATGAATATCATAAATAACTTATTTATGATATTCATTATGTAGGCAGAAATAATATGAATAACAACACTTGTTGTTTTTGTGTTTGTTATTGAGACAGCACTACAACCAGATTCTATATTATATGATTTTACCAATGTTTCACAAACTCTATCATCTTTCAACTCAGTCTAACGAATCGGTTATGCGTAAAATATTCAGTTTTGTAATACCGAAATATATTCAACAAACAACGAAATTATATTTTCGCATAAATTTGCTCAAGGCTAATTAATTTGAGGGAACGAAAATAAAGAGTACATTTTACAAAGGAGCAAGTTCCAAAAACATCCAGAGTTGGGAAAAATATAAATTTTTAATTGATAGAAAACATTTTCACGATATTGTTTTCGAACGGACTATTTTCTATAGATTGTTTTTCTGTTTTGGAAAAAAAGGATGCGAGAGAAGCGGTCTCGGCGTATCGAGTTCTTTGCACGTTAAATGCGAAGTTAATGGATTTTTTTTATGAAGCACGACATATGTATTTAGCCCTGACGTGCTAAATATGTCTTCTAAGAGGCGCCCATAGACGCCCGTGGTCTTTTGAACTTCTTAGGGGCGAGAATATCGCTTGAAATCAATCTACCTTTGAATGTTAATCACATAAAAATTGGATAAGTGGTTCTCAAGATATAAGCATTCATGTAGACAAAAACAGGACAGGCGCAAGACATTTTAAGACCGTTTTTATTTTCTTGCCGATTGAAAGCAAATGTCCTTATTAGAGCATTTCCTGTAAACGGCGTCTTATGTTTGGACTTCTTTCGTGATGTCATCAAATATGAGTTCACAACTTTGCATGGTCTCTCCAACTTTTTGTTCTACTGTTGACAGCTCAAGTACTAATCGATTAGTGATGTCCTAATGCGTTACCGAGTCGTTTTCGTGTAACAATTGACTTTATCTATGAAGAAGGTTTAATTTTTTTATGTTATGCGCGGCATATGGCGCACCCCAGGACCCTACAAAAAAGCCCCCAAGGGCTTTCGGACTTTCACAGCGGCTGCGAAAACCATGACGGCCGCATTATTTAAGGACCCCAGTTTGTACTTTGAGGGAAAAACTTCGGCGGGGAGTCGATTCCATAGTTTACCGACCCTACAGATTAAAGATCTAGAGGATCGGTTGGTTCTTATTTTGGGAATGTCAATAGTGAATGGGTGCCCTCCCTGTTCCGCGTTGTGGGTAGAAAGGGGTCAGAGGGACAGCGTTGTGCAGCTCCGAAGAGCACTCTCCATGGAAAAGACAATAGAATACAGCGAGAGACCCTACATCCCTTCGAAGTTTTTTTATTTTTTTAATTTAACTGAACATGGATGGCTAATACCACACCTTCTGTCATGGTATTATCCTAACACACCACATGGGAACTAGGAAGTTGAAAGGTCTCCAAATTTAGGGATACCTTGGGATCGTCGACGAGACGCACGGCACGACGCTGTATCGAGTTCAGGGAGCCGAGCAGATACTAATATATTGAAATAGAGATATTTTATTTTTATTAACATAATCACAAACTTCAAATTCGTAGCCTAGTGGCGCGGGGACTGGCCTAGCGTACCAGAGGTCTGGGTTCAATACCGACATGCACCACTGTCTTTCTCTTTCCGAGTTCGATAAGTGCATTTCGTCACGAATGCGAGCTGCTCCATGGTTCGGAATCCATGTTAAACTGTATGTCCCCTTCACCTACTAGGTGGTAGGGTTTAACCCCGCCCGGATTGGTACCATCGCATTGGATGAAAAGATGGTCGAAGCGGCAATGAAAAAATTGTCCGTGTTTTCCATCCAGTTCAATGTAGCCGTGCTCATAAAGGGAAGGTCCTGGCATGGCACTAAATTCCTTCGGGAATGTGGTGTATTGGGCTAATATCATAACGGTAGTTGTGTGGTATTAGCCATGTCAGGTCACATAAAACAAAAAAAATATTTTTTTCTATGATTGCCTGTTAATAATTGTAAAACTTCACAGGCGTACGAATGTCAATAATTAAATAAACGGTTGTGCTGACTATAAATAGATACATTTTGTTGCTTCTTTTCAACGCTATTTTCGCTCTAAATGAGTTTGCTGAAATCTCGCGGCGCTGTCGCTCCGCCCGCTGATTTACAAACTAAACGCAAACATTCAATTGGCAACTTAATTGCCGCCAGTCGTGTGCGGAACAAGCGCATTTGTGTGTGCAGCCATCGTGGAATAAATTCCAAGGCAAAATTACAATGTTTTGCTTGTAAAAGCAGAAATAAACTAATTTTTAACAAGCTTTTACTCAATGTTCATGTTGAAATCATGTGGTTTATGTTTTTTATTGTAACTGGACATGGATGGGTAAATACCGAACTGACCGTCAGATATTAGCCTAACAAACCACATGAGAACTAGGTGCCATGCCAGGACCTTCCTTATATTGCTCGGCTACATTGAAATGGATGTAAACCCGGACAATGTTCATTGGATGGTACCAACCCGGGCGGGATTAACCCTACCACCTAGTAAGTAAGGAGGGGGACCTACAGTTTTACGTGGAATCCGAACCACGGCCAGCCTCAACGGTTGAAAATGGTCACCCATCCAGAACCAAACCGCGCTCAGAGGTGCTTCCCCTGCTTATCGATTCGCAATGCGTCACACACTGAGCTACCGAGGCTGACGAAATGTATGCGATCGAGATGCCAAATTTTAGCTGCTTAAACTTAAGAGTATAATGAGGTGATCACGTTCCATACAAGGACTCGTGCCTGATTCCTCAGTTAAATTACGAAATATTTTTCTAATATTTTGCAGATAAAATAACTGAACCGAGAGCTACGTCTGTACATTTTAGTTAAAATGATAGATTAACTTATATCTGTGATATAAGCTTTTATAAATTTGTAAGCAAACACAAAAAGGCGTACTTTATTGATACAAGTTAAGTTATCCAAAAAATTAAAACGTACGTACGTAGCAGGTGATTTATTTAATGTGCAAATATCAAAAACATATTTCTGAAATTGACTGAGGAAACAGGCAATAGCAATTGTAACTATGATCACCTCAAGATCCTCTTAAAGAATATATTTAAGATTGTGATTATTGAAGATTTTAAAATGTTTTTTGAATGCTGGTTACATTGGATCGAAACAAAAAACCTTTGAGTTATTCTATTTAAGGCGCATTTGGCTGAACAAATTAGAGTTTTTTATTTGTTTATAAGAAAATTGCTCTCGCCGGTTTAACACAAAATTTATTTGAATACAAAATAACGTTTAAATTTGTTTAAATACTAAATACAAACTACTAAAAAACCTTTTATATTTACGCTAAAGAAGTACATATAACTTCTTACGTGCGTACAAGAGGTTATGCATTTTTTTTTGTTATTAAACATTTATAGCTGAACCTAACAGCAAATTGTCTAGTTTAATACCACTCGCCAGCTGGGACGACGATATCAAGTGCGTCGGCGGAACGCAGTGTTTCCGTACCGCTGAGGGCCGGGAGGACTGGAGTAAAATTGGAGAGGTGTATGTCCAGCAGTGAGCGCAAACACGCTGACTGACTGACTGACTGACTGACTGACTGATTAGTTAACACCTTTATTATTAAAATGTTAATATTTAAGTGCTCCGCTGAATATTGCATGAACTGATTGTTTTGAATTGCATTCACAAAATAACTAGCCTCATCTATACAAAATACAAATGCTTAATCATTCAATTCGTCGTTTTCAAAAGTAAATAGCTCTATTTAATCAATTACATAAGTTTGCTCTCCGAACGAAGCTGTCCTGTATCTGATGTAATGGATTTCTGTTATGTGATGAGTCAATTATCGAGCACGAAATCAATCTGGCCGTACCGTGGAGTAGTTAAGGCATGTGTTTGATTTGGGCTCCAGACGAGAGCCTTGCAAGACATCTTACCGCAAATAGATCATGGGATTGCTCTGGTTAATTATTTTGTTTCTGTATTACTTATTTTTGGCTTAGCTCGACGTTTACACAGCTTATGGTGTTATCTGTTGCTGCAAAATCATATAATCATGCAAAGTCAGTGTATGCTGATCAAGTTGTGGAACCCAAAAGCGTTTGATCATGACATATATAATTCAATTTGCACGCTCGATGAAATTGGTAATATTTTTCCATGGCTCGATGGTAATATTTTTCACGGCTAATGTGGTCGAATCCAGTGTTGCTCAACAATAGGGGAATTTTGCAATTAGTTATTCTTCAATGCCTCGATATGATCGGATTCTCGTCTCTATAAAATCTGCTTTGAGCAACATTATTACATTTTACTGCAACGTATTTTATACACTCCCAAAGACTACTATTTACTTACACTATTACTTATTCTGTCACGGGGGTGGTATCTTATCATTGCCTGACCGTTAAAAAGATTGTAGGTTAATATTGCATAACTCTCTACATATCCCTTATTTCTTCGTCAACTTGTTTTGGTCACAGATCGAGCCAGCTCACCACAGACCTAACTTAGGTAAGATGAGAGTTGGCATTTAATTGTATGCCATTGTGCGTTGGTTGTCGAATGTATCCCATCGGACTATCCGGCTTGTGTATGACAAGTCTATCTAGAAATATCAGTCTTATTATCGTTTTCTGGGATGAAACTATTCCGTGGGTGAATATCATTTATGTGATGAAGAAAACCATCTAAACGTCTTCGCCCATTCTCCATCATAGCAAATTTGTCGTCTTCAAGGGTCGCTTTCATAATTATCTTTAAAAGTTGTATGATTCATGATATCAAAAAGCATAAGATCCAAAGCGTATTTTAATGTTTGTTGGACAGTACGAATAATTCGTTTCTTAAACGTTATTTATGGTTTTTAGCTTGGACGATATGCTTTTGAGACTTTATGAAACATAACATTAAAAAATAACATAAAAGTATTCCTATTCATAAGATCCAAAAAGCACAAAGTCCAATTGGAACCTACGCTTTTTTGAACCAAAGAATAATTGAACATTTTGTAATTTACAAATAAGAACATGATTTGGATTCTGAGGATTTTGGATCCTGTGCTTTTTGGACTTTATGATGGGGTCCCAGTTATTATACCATTCGCATTACTTTGACGGTAGCCTTTCAGCTAATGTTTACCGAAAGTAAATTCTGATGCGATAACCAATAAAAATAAACATATTATCAATATTAGAAAAACAGAAAAACTATATTATAATTCATGAAATGAAAGGGCAAAAGACAAAATATACGTTTAGTCTGTACCCACTGATCCGTGCTTTATATTTGAAAGCGGAGGCAAACATTCAATGAACCGGTTAAAATATTACTGCTGTATCTTCACTTGAATGCCCCATTTGTAATGACAAATGGCGAAAACATTATATAACAAATTTGACTTAATTTCCTCCTCCCGGGAATATTAAATTTAATTTTGTACATGAAATAAATGCAAATGAGACCCATTTGATTTAAGTCTGTACAATGTAACGTGATCATTCATGACTTATAAAACAAAAACGTAATTATTAAATTGTTGTTTCGTTATTTTAACGATTATCAAATTCATCATTTTCTTAAGTGAAAATATTTAAGTGAACATACTTTTTTTTCTTACTAAGCAAGTACGTCGCTTTTTTCAGTGAATTTAATATGATTGTATAATCGAGCGTGAAGCCAGAGGGCATTAATAAAAAAAATAACGTTTTATAAAATAACTACTTTAAGAATATACTGCAAGGCTGGACCCGAACCAGATAAACCAAACTTTACCCGGGTATTTCACCTAGCAATTTCGCCACCTGCTGAATGTATACGAAAAGAAAAGAAAAGAACGGAAAGAAGATCACGCCCATATTTCTTGTCAGAGATCCAAAATTTCGCATAAAATAGCTTTATTTGAACTAACTAGATGTCTGATAACGATTGGCATTGTAAAATTGTGTTTGGTTTCTAAGTTATAAGGCCCGAAAGTTCGAATTTTTTGCGCGTTATATACAATAACTTTGGAGGTGTATTACGCTATGATAAAGTAAGAACATCTTAACAAGATTGGTCATCAGAAATAGCTTATTTTATCAAGATTTATAATCTATTTGGTTTCTGTTAGATTTTGGACTACAGCGGTCGTGGTTTACTTTCAGCTATAAGTCGTTCTGTAATTAAAATTTTCGTAAATCTTACCAAATCATACACTATGCACATTATCTTTTTCGTGGACATTTAGCATCTTCCTCATCGCTCCGTGATGTCTTTTTCTTTGAAACATAGAAGGTCCCAGAGCGCGAGAGCACGGTTTTGTACCGTGCCCGCGAATGAGTTAGTCCCGCCGGGTCGGGCCACCTTAACGTAGAATTCTCTTACTCAGTTTTTAAGATTAAGATCTTAATTACTTAGAATTGGCTATCTTTCTTAAATTAATGTATCCTTGCTCCATGACCGATTCTACATACAAATTCACATTCAATACTTCCTTGCATTACTTTCCTTGCATTGATCTCTAAAGATATTTAGTTAACTGCATTTATTTGAATCTAAACCCCGGTTCCCAGTTCAAAAACCGCTGAATGTTTCTCTAAGCCATTATCTGGTAGAACAAAATTATTGTGCCCTGTGCCTCTCCTTTCGTTTATTAACTTTATGGTTCTCCTAATTACTTGTTTGATTACCAAGAGGAACGATCCGTTAAGCCATTTGGCCTCTGTCGCTACCCGGGGGTTCAATCTATCAATGTTTACGTTGACCCAGTTAATGTTACTGCTTTTTAAGATTGTCCCAACGATTGCTATTACTTAGACTACAGCTTCTTCTACTTTTACTACCGTGTGTCCATTTCTTTTGTCTTCTTTCTGCTGGTCTGTCCAACTTGACCAATTTGGATGAGGTTAATTTTACGCACGGTCGTTCGACTAGATGATGGATCAGTGAACCGTTAAGCGGATTTTAAACTGGGGAAGGGGGAGGGGGCATTTATAAAGCATATCGAAAGTATTAAAGAATAACTATGAAATGAAAAACTTCATTCATTAGTTGTTTATGCTTTAACATGGCATATTTAATATTATGATAATACAAAAATTAAATACTTAAAAAGAGCCTAAATAATAAAATGAAATATTGGTATGGAATCACAGAAGGAGATAATCATGAATACATTTTTCTTTTTCGATGGAATAATTAAAACTAAAATTGTTTACGAAAAAAAGTAGTATTTTTTGTTTGGATATTTTTTTTATGCAACCTGATATGAATGGCTAATATCACACAACTACTGTTATGATATTAGCCCAATAAACCACATTTGCGAAGGAATGAGGTGCCATGCCAGGACCTTCCCTTTATGAGCACGGCAACATTGGTCTGGATGGAAATCACGGTCAATTTTTCATTGCCGCTTCGACCATCTTTTCATCCAATGCGATAGTACCAACCCAGGCGGGCTTAAGCCCTACCATCTACAGTTTTACCACGGAGGAGCTCGCATTTGTGAAAAAATGCACTTATCCAACTCAGACTGAAAAATAACGTGGTCCAGGCGAGGATTTGAACCTAGACCTCTGGTATGCTAGGCAAGTCCCCATACGCATACGGAGACGACAAGCCTTAGGAATTGCGGTAACCATGTGGGAGTTTAGTACATTAACTGTCTTCTGCTTAACCTACTCTGATCTAAGTACTATTCCGCAATGTGCGGCTAAGTCGGCTGGGGCGAAGCATATATTCCGGGAGGTCACGACATTTTTGGTCACGAAAAGGTAAATGGCTGAATCTGGGTTCACAGGTTAAGACCAACCCTCTGAGCCTAAATATGTCGGTCTGCCTGCGCCAAGTGGTTACATTATCTAAACTGAATATACAAAATAAATGTCGGCATGTACATGCTGATGAATATACTGATTGTCTAGACATATTGATACTTATTAATTATACAACAATAACTAGCCAGATTTTTTTTTAATAAATACACCTAAACTTATATATGTAACCTAAATTACCTTTAACTACTTAATGCAATTGAAGATTTATTCAGTTTTGGTAATACTAAGCTACTGATAAGCTGTACTGATACTTTCATGCTTATTTACAAAACATTCACGTTATCATATATATTTTTTGTAAGTATAACAAATTTTTCAGGCGCCATTTTTAGATAACGCAACCACTTGGCGCAGGCAGACCAACATATTTAGCTCCAGAGTGTTGGTCTTTTTAATGTGAATATAGTTTCAGCCATTTACGTAATCGTTACCATTTTTGTCGCGACCTCCTATTCTAATATACTGAAGTGCCTTTCGGCACATTCAAGCAGGTTGTTAGCGGAAACTGGCGGTTAACGGCTGACTCCTCCCTAGGGTCTCGTTGCCACGGACGTATCGCGTCCGACTGAGGTCAGAGCAGCTCTGTTTTACGTACGGAAGACCGCACCTGCGCTAGCAACTTTGTTTTCGCTAAGTTCACGATATATCCACTTTGAGATTTAATAACATATTCATCGAAATTATTATTTTATTTTTATTTTTTATTTATTTATTTATTTGATGAACGAGCAGCCTAAGATGATGTGTTCATGTCTGGGTTCACTAGTGCTTTGTTATTACGGTTACTTTAGTTTAGTGTTTTAGGTGTTTGTCAAGCCTGTTTTTAAAAGAATTGGTCGTGGGTGCTTTGAGGACATCTTCTGGCAGCTTGTTCCACATTTCCACTGCTCTATTCGACAGGAAGTGTTGTCTCGGGTTTGTTGAGCTGTTTATGTTTATGTAAGGTGGATTTTAGTCAAGTGCTCGTAGCCAGCCGTATTGGAGCCAAAAATAGCACACTCGTAATTAATTGTTTCAGCTAGTTTCTCCAAATGTAGTAATAATATTATGTTTTCTAATAAACCAAACAACACTTTGTTTTGATTTTAAAACATTTCTGTACCGACTTTTACATACATTACGTTATACATACATAATATGTACATACATACTTTCACGCCGCTTAACACGCCGCGAAAGAATCGCTTCATATGAGTACATATTTTCATACATACTCTACGATAACGGTTGCGACATTAAATGTAATAATTGTTCATATACCCCTGTTTAGATTCATAAGTAACTATGAATAACCAATTTCAAATACTTACCGTAACAAGACCTTCATTTCAATGATGTCACATCATGCATACCTGTAATGAAAAGAAATATAAATGAAAATAAATTTTGATCAAATTCAAATAAAAACATAATTCATTTTAAATTTCAGAACAGATAATCTGCCTTACTAATAAACATGTATACCATCGTTATTACTTCAGTATTTCTAGCTGTCAAAAAATACTACTACTAAAAATGGTACCTAGGTTACACGATTACACGAGGAAATGAACAAAAAAGCGACAAAAACGCATCAGCATTTGTGGTTTTGACAATCGGTGAATCTTGTGACCCAGGATGGAGTATTCTGTGCAGTATGTTTGACGCAGGGGCTACGTAAATGGGAGAATAAGACAGCGGTGGAGGCTTCTGATTCGAGTATATTTGGTATGAACTGACTAGTCAAGTCAGTCTATGTAATATTATTCCTTATCTATTCCACCCATTTCTATAATATTTTTATGTCTGGTGCAACTGTTCCGAGGGTAACCCTTTCGGAACAGTTGTACCAGTAAAAAAATATAAGTTGTAAGTAAAAAAAATATATAAATTATAGGGCCATACAAAAATCGTGTTTTTTTTGTTTTTAATCTTGTGTGTTGGTACAAGTCTGACTCGCACTTGGCCGGTTTTTTCGCTTTTTGGCTCTGGTGTCTGTCGGTCACACGCATGGCGTCCCGAATTGTTCTACTATTAAAGGTTGTTTGGTTTTTTTTTGAAAAAAATAACAGTATATCTACACCTATATACTTAGTTGTGCACCAATGAATAATTATGCTCAAAACGTCAGTACATTGAAAAAAATAATCAGTGAATATAATTTTAATTCGAATAACAACAACTTTCAACGTTAAAATAGAGCCAATTAACTAAATCGATTACTCTAACTGAGTGAAAACATTACGCCTAAAAATTAATCGTACTTACTAATGTATCGTTTGTTTCCCTAACTGTGTGAAAACTGTATCTAGCTTTAGTATTTTTTTCATTCTTCCTGACATCTTATATTCAGTGAAAAGGTCTTGTCCAATCTGTTAAAATTTCTGTACCTTTTGAAACTGGACAGCTGCACGCCTAATTTCTAGTCAGCCGTAATGATCAATCAGTAAAGATAGCCGTTTCAAAATGATCTGATCTTGACTGACCTGACTTTTTCCTGTTCTCAAAACTTAAATTACCCCTTCGTGGAAAGAGATTTTCGAGCATCAATGAAAGAAAAGAAAATGCGACGAAGGCATTGAAAGCCATTCCTTCACCGGACCGTCAAAAGTGTATGGAAGAATGGGTTAAGCGTTGGCGTATGTGCATCGCTTCAGACGGTTGTTATTTTGAAGGTGATAAAATAAATGTATCCGAAAAGTAACACAATTTTTTTTTATTTATTAATTTCCGGAACTTTTTGATCATAGTATGTATATGCAGATAAGAGTTTTAACACAAGTAAGCCTAGACTTCGTGAATAGCAAGAACTATACCGACATCGAGAAATATTTATTTATTTATTTATATATGTTTATTGCACTCAAAATTCGGGCAAAAGGTACAACTTAATGCCAGGGGCATTCTCTACCAGTCTACCTTTGGGTATCGTGAGCAGTAGTGCGAGTGGCAGTTATAGAGACAAATGAATTTACTACAACAAATATTATACACAATATACCAACTACTTATATACATATAAATATAAATATACATTAATATAAATATATAAACACTTTATATAATATAGAAACAGAAAATAAAGTATGATACCTAACACTATCACAAATATTAAGAAAAAAAAAACAAACAAATGTATTGCCAATAGGAATAAAAATTAACTGAAAACTGGGGGGGGGGGGGGAAGTAAAGACGTAATTAGGAAAGAAAGAAAGCTTTAAGATTTTTTTTGAACGCATGAATAGAGGGCGAATTTCGTACTGCAGGAGGTAGCTGATTCCACTGCCTTGCAGCGTGTACCGTGAAGGAGTCGGAATAGGCAGAAGATGAGTGCGAGGGAATAGAAAGAACCAAGGAGTCGGTTGATCTAAGTGGGAGACCATGTGCGCAGAGATATGTAAACCGATTCCTTAGGTATGAGGGAGCATTGGCGTCATTCAGGGTCATATAGAGGAGAGAAAGGACATGAGAGTTCCTGCGATGACGGATGTCGAGCCACTGAAGACGAGCACGAAATTCCGATACATGATCGTATTTACGTAGGCCAAAAATGTAACGGATACACAGGTTGAGAAGACGGTCAAGTTTATTCAGAAGCTCTTGAGTGAGGTCAAGGTAACACACATCGGCATAATCGAGTACAGGGAGAAGTCGGGTTTGTGCGAGAGTAATTTTGGTGGCGAATGGAATAAAGTTCTTCAATCTTTGCAGTGCGTGCATGCTAGCGAACATTTTGCGGCTTACTTGACTGACTTGTGGTTGCCAAGACAGAGTCTCGTCAATCAAGAGTCCCAGGTTTTTCACGCATTTTACAAAAGGAATAACGGTGCCATTGAACTGAAGAACTGGTAGGTCGTCTCGATTTAGCTTAGAAAGAAGTTTGGGAGTACCGATTATGATAGCCTGGGACTTGGAAGGATTGACCAGAAGGCCAAACCTCGAAGCCCAATTGTGTACTAAATCGAGATCTACATTCATTAGACCTAAATCAATAGCAGCTTCATCAACACGAAAGTGACTATACAGCTGCAAGTCATCGGCGTAGAGATGGTAGCGAGAAACTAGAATAGATACAAGTTTGTTAATAAAAATAGAGAAGAGCAAGGGAGAGAGTACACCGCCTTGAGGCACGCCAGCAGTTATGTCACACCAGTGGGAGTAAACATTATCTAATCGGGCACGTTGCTGGCGACCACGAAGGTAAGATGAAAACCAACCTATTACTGGCTGAGAGATGTTGAGGGAAAATAGTATGGCACAGAGAATGTCAAAACCGACAGAGTTAAAAGCACTACTAAAATCTAACAAAACTAAAAGGGTGAGTTGTCTATCATCCATGGCAAGCCGGATATCGTCAGTAATTTTGACCAGAGCCGTTGTGGTGCTATGTGATGGACGAAATCCAGATTGAAAGGGGTCAAGAAGATTATTTATAGAAAGATAGTTGGAAAGTTGAAAGTGAGCTACACGCTCGAGAACTTTAGAGAGAAAGGGTTAAATGGAAATAGGACGGTAGTCACTAAACACAGTGGGGCAAGCTTTTTTCGGTAATGGAATGACATAAGCATGTTTCCAAGCGTCAGGAAAACAACCCGATACCAGAGAGTGATTAACAATATGTGTAATTATGGGTAAAATCAAGTCAAGTATCGGGATGAAGAGATCACGACTCATGTCATCACTACCAATTGCTTTGCTTTTAATGGAATTAATTATTTTACTTAATTCACTGTCGGAGACTTGGGTGAATTGAAAAGGTACGGGAGAATTATTTGACGGGTCTTGTGACGTGTGTCAATTACAACGGGGTTGTAATTGACGAATGGTATTTGCTTTGTCGATAGGATCAATTGCTATCGGAGAAGCAGAGAAATGGCGATTGAGACCATCAAGGTCTATAGAGGAATTGATCCCAGAATTCGTTTTGCCAATACCCAGGGTTCTTAAGAATTTCCACATATCATTGGGAGAAGTATTTTCGATGGAATTGTGAATATGGCGGCGTTTGGCATCCCTACACATCTTGTTACACCGATTTCTTGCACTGTATTAGAATTGCTTGTATTGTATTAGAATATCTTCGGAAGGTTGAAGCTTATGCTTGCGTTTTAGTGCGTCCCGCTTAGACATCTTCCTGCGAATTTCATCAGTAAGCCAGAGAGCAGGTGCATGTTTGATTTTAATACTCCTAATGGGCGCATGCTTGTCATAAAGTTCTATGACACTGGTTGTAAACGCATCGACCTTAGAATCAAGAGCATCAAGTCCAAATAGAGGTTCCCAATTAATTTTTGCTGCATCTTCTCTCAAGGCAACAACATCCATTTGCGCAAAATTACGCAGCAATAATAATTAAGGTTTTAGTTTGGGAGGCTTGATTTTGTAGGACAAATATATGAGGTCATGGTGTGAAAAACCAGGAGCAGTTAGCTGACCATGGGCACTAACAAGGTCATCACGAGACGTTAAAATTAAATCTAAAAGAGAACATGAGTCATGTATCTGATAAGTGGGCTGAAGGGGAAGAACATTAATATTTAAGGACATAATTATGTGGCGTAATTTAAGAGAGCGGCTATCGTTTTTGATTAAACATGTATTGAAGTCACCCATGATGACTAAATGCGTGTATTCAAGGGCGAGAGGCTCCAAAACCTGCTCAAATATATTGAAATAATTAATACGCGGAGGACAGTAAAATACACCAAGCAATAATTTAGTATTATTAAAATCAAGTTCCAGTATTATAAACTCAGCAGATTCAGAGTACTCAGAAGGAGATTTTGATATGAGTTTATAAGGGATATTACTTCTTAAATAAATTCCTACCCCTCCCCAACCTTTATTAGTGCGATCATTACGTATAAACTGGAAACCAGGAAGGCAGTAGAGAGTAGATGGAAGAGACGGTTTCAGAACAGTCTCAGAGACAAGAACTGCGTGAATATTGGGACTGGTAAATGTAGTTAGAAGATCATCATAATGGGCAGGAATGCTTTCAGCATTGATGTGGCAGACATTGAAATTGTTTGGGTAAGACAAGAAAGTAGACTCCAGGAGATCGCTGAGATGAGATTGAGAATCAGAAGTATTAAGGCTAGGGATTAAATCTTCAGCATCACTAAATGGGTCCCCATGTGAAGATGAAGTAGAGTTGGCAGAAAAAAATGTATCCGTGTCAGAAGATATAGACATGGAATGGTATTTAAATATAAAGCAATAAAAAATAATTATATATATAAAATAGATAGATATGTATATATATATTAATATTAATATAAAACTAATACACACAGAGACACAGAAATGTTCCACGAATCGCAGACTATTAATTAACTAGCGGCACCTCGCTCACGATATCCCGCTGGCAGATTACAAGATATGTCACAGAACATATGTAAACACACAAATTGGATGACAAGTAACAGAAATACACACAATAAAGAAGCAGCCAAGCAAAAGAAAAAAAAAGAAATAGATATAGGATATAGGATATATATCTTATATGTATATGTAGGATATATATTTTGTCAGCCTCGGTGGCCCAGTGGCGCGACACTACGGCGATCGCTCTCCGAAGTTAAGCAACGCTGGGTCCGGTCTGGTCTTGGATGGGTGACCATTCGACCGTTGAGAGAGGCTGGCCGTGGTTCGGATTCCACGTTAAGCTGTAGGTCCCCTTCCTTACTTACTAGGTGGTAGGGTTTATCCCGCCCGGGTTGGTACCATCGCATTGGATGAACGATGGTCGAAGCGGCAATGAAAATTGTCCGTGTTTTCCATCCAGTTCAATGTAGCCGTGCAATATAAGGAAGGTCCTGGCATGGCACCTAGTTCCCATGTGGTGTGTTGGGCTAATACCATGACAGAACTTGTGGTATTAGCCATCCATGTCCAGTCACATAAAAAAAAAAAAAAAAATCCAATATTCGTAGTTCACCAATTCGAACAAATTATCTACCACACCCATTAATGTAGGCATAAAAAGAAGATTGACATATTCAAGAGTAGATATACCAATCAGTTTATTTTTGTATCTGATATTTAGACAGCTGGACGGAAATTGACATATTGTGATATCCGCCTGTGGACTGTTTAATTTTCGTCCCGTCTTATTTTCTCTTCTGGCTTCCTAGATCGTCTATTGCTTGTTTTGCTAAGGCGGAAATAACAGTGGCAGTTCTCGAACTCAGTATAGTACAGTATACATATAATATATAGTATTATGTAATACATAGTAGTAGTATAGTAGAATGCTCGTCAGAGCTACATAACGCTGTCCCTCCGTCCCCTTTCTACCATCGCACGGCGCGGACCAGGCACGAAATGCACCCACCCGTTCAATGTCGAAATTCCAAAAATCGGAACCAACCGATCCTCTAGGTCCTTTATCTATAGGTTCGGTAAACTATGGAATGCACGTCCTGCCGACTTATTTCCCTCAAAGTACAACCTGGGATCCTTCAAACATGATGTGAAGAAGCACCTGGCCTGCTGGCATAGTTTGCGCAGCTCCCGTGACAGTTTTAAAACCCGTGGACGTCGACGGGTACCTCTTAGACGAGGGCTTGCCGTAAAACCGGCCAAGTACGAGTCGCACCCGCACACGAAGGGTTCCGTACCATCGTACAATATTTAACACAAATGGAATCGCACGTTTAAGAGTCACGGTTAGAGTCAGGGGCCCCCTTTAATTTGTATTCTTTTTTTAATTGACCTATTTGTTGTTATAGCGGCAAAATAAATACATACTCTGTGAAAATTTCAGATGTCCACCTATTACGGTTCATGAGATGCAGCCCTGTGACAGACGGACGGACGGACGGACGGACGGACGGACGGACGGACGGACAGCGGAGGCTTAGTAATAGGGTTCCGTTTTCACCCTATGGGTAGGGAACCCTAAAAACGGTAGAGCATAGCGACTAAGGACCTAAATCGCTTACGATCTGTTACAAAATCATATTTTCCGGGTTTTCTTTTTGTGTTGAGCGCGGCATGTGGCGTACGCCAGGACCAGTTAAGGTGCCCGACGACGCTCTTGTGATTTCGAACTTTCAAGGGGACTGCGAAAACAATGCCGGCATTTGTCTGGATATACGTCCGAAGGATTTAAACCTACGGCGAATATTGAGACCAAACATTTACGGACTAAAGAACGGGTAAAAAATGTTCACCTGTTATATATGATGAGCATAGCTCTCATTATGTTCTAGTATTCGAATTTATGTTTTTCAATCATTGTACAGTCAACCAAAGGTTTTTTTTTTTTTTTATGTGACTGGACATGGATGGCTAATACCACAAGTTCTGTCATGGTATGAGCCCAACACACCACATGGGAACTAGGTGCCATGCCAGGACCTTCCTTATATTGCACGGCTACATTGAACTGGATGGAAAACACGGACAATTTTCACTGCCGCTTCGACCATCGTTCATCCAATGCGATGGTACCAACCCGGGCGGGATTAACCCTACCACCTAGTAAGTAAGGAAGGGGACCTACAGTTTAACGTGGAATCCGAACCACGGCCAGCCTCTCTCAACGGTCGAATGGTCACCCATCCAAGACCAGACCGGACCCAGCGTTGCTTAACTTCGGAGAGCGATCGCCGAAGTGTCGCGCCACTGGTATCCATAAAGGATACACTTACGGTTAAACGTAAAAATTAATGGTGTTTAAATACAACCTCTGATTCAATATTGATAAAGTTTTGTTTACTCAGTAGCTAGTAGACATCCTCAACTATGTTTGAATCTATACTCAACACTACAATTGTTTCCAAATGTCAAAGTATTTCGACTGTTCATCTTTTCATTCAACCGGATGTGTATCCTAAACTCTTTGTTCGACTGTACCAATAAAACGACTCTTGTCAATTGTGCAGGGTGACTAGCCACTCGTTTGCACCTTTAATAAAATAAATTTCTGCACTTGCGTCTTTCAATTTATCCTTTGAAGCGAATAAATAGGCTTTCGCTCCAGCGGGCAAAACATACATCAGGCATCGGTCTTCGGGCTTTATCCGGAGATTTGGCCCCCGTCCAATAATCGGACGAGAATCAGGCGCCGCCCGTCCGAAGCGGGATATGAAATCTGAAAACAATGCTGCCGTTGACAGTTCAGGGTCGGCGAGTTGAGTCGACCGAGCCTAGACGTTTTGATTAATTTTATTCTTGGCCCTAGCAACGCTTTTTCTTAATTATATTCCGTTTGATTTAACTTAGCGGATTAAACAACCTTTCTGCTTGCTTTAGAGGTTATAACATGTTTAATAATCTGTTTATTTATGCATAAAATGTCGGCGTGAGTGTGTTTGTAATTATTCTCCTCTCCTATACCGCAACCTGGGCGTTGCGAAAGTGGCGCTGATTTCGAGATCCAGATATTTAAATATCTAATGTCGAATGGTGAATGTGTAAAACTAAATTGATCTGAGCGGAGCCGGGAACCTGGTTACATTATGAAGTCTATATAAATAATTATTTATTATTTAACAACGATAGGCAACACATTTACATAAATAGATTTAAGACTGTAAAATACGCGAACGGCGAAACATAGTTTTCCGTTCCCTTGCCATCGGCCTGAATGAAAAAACCGGCCATGTGCGAGTCGGACTCGCACACGAAGGCTTCCGTACCATAGTCAAATATTTAACACTTTAGCTACCTACTAATATTTCCATAGGTGATATTAATCTAACTACTTGCAGCCCTTAAAGAACGTCTACCCAAGGCACCGACTTCAAAAGATGATTAAAAATTAAGAAATTGTACATAATAAGTTAGAATTAAAATAGCTTTTCGTACATTAATGAAAAGTATTCAATTATTTTTTGCTTTTTAGTTCCGGTTTTTTTGAAGGCGGTCCTTTTTTTATTTAAAAATATTTTTATACAATAACTTTGGAGGTGGATTACTCAACGATAAAATAAAAACAACTTTAAAAGATTAGTCATCAGACCTAGCTATTGTTTCATGAAGATGTATAATCAATTTGGTTTTTGTTAGATTTTTGACTACAGCGGTCGTGGTTTACTTTTAGCTATAAGTCGTTTTGTAATTAAAATGTTCGTAAATCTTAACAAATAAAACACTATGAGCAATTGCTGCTTTGTGGACATGTTGCATCCTCCTCATCACGGAGCCTGTCTTTTTATTTTAAACAGAGAAGGTCCCAGAGCGCAATAGCACGGTTTTGTACCGTGTGCCTGCGAATGAGTGCCTTCCCCGCAGGGAAGGAGGCCTCCTTAAAGAAAAGTGAAAAGAAAACGTTCGGGTGAATTTAAACAAGTAAAATGTGTAAGTTTAAATAATCATAATATCAATCAATCATAATATAATATCAAAGATATTTTTAATTTACATTGCCATTACTTAATTAATAGTTAAAATGTAAGGTTTTCATCAAGCCTAGCTAGGCAAAATTTGGATATAAATTTAGTTTAATGACGGTGTAACAAGTTCTGGTAGTGACGGAAGATGGCGCTGGTTAGAAATGTCATAGTAACAGCGAAAATAAGTGGTTTTCTGGCGAGTTTTGTACGTTGAATCTCTACCATCCTCTTTAATGTACGGTGATAGTGACCCTTAGAACAAACATACGCCATATATTCCATTTGTATCTTAGAAAAAAACAAGAAATTTATAAAAATATACCTATAACAACCAATTGGCAAGAACTTCGTAAACACAGCCAATATCTAAATAATGCGCCACGGAAATCTCGGCAGATAAGTTGTCGCCGTTGACTGAATTTTTAAATTCCGGAACGGTCGTCCGGCGAACGCTGGTGGATCGGAACAGGTGTGCTGCGAAGCCGCAACGGAAAGCAGATGTCGTGAGCTGGAACGAAGCCAGCCACCTGCTGAGTAGACGCTGATCGGAACAGGTTGCAGGGCTATTGTTTGTGCTGAGGCGACTTAAGGTCAGCGGTTATCTTGCGGCCAGAAATTCTGACACGTCGCACCTGGAAAGAGTTGCGACGGAAAATTCGACCTGCCTCGAATTCGAACAGGCTTCGAGTGATTGAATCTGATGTTTCGTTTTAGTTTTACAGTTCAGTTTCTTTACTTCCTCCATTAGATGCATATTACACACTCTGATTCGTCGTTTTTTACGTTTTTTTTTCCTGTCGGTTCGATTACTTCTGGCAAAGAAGAAACGGCAAGAAACTTCCTCAGGTTGGTCATTTTTCCATTGATACTTACAAACTAGTTTACAGTGATTGATTGATTACCACTGATCACAAAGAACATTATATACATGGGGAAGAACAAACTCTTAATTAATAGTTATTATGATCTAAATCATGTACACCAAAGCCGTCGTCATTCTTGATACAAGGTAATATTAAATCAAATATAAGTTAGTATACAGTTAGCAATAGTTAGTTTCATTGTGCACCATACTGACTGGTAAATTTAAGTTCACTTGGCCGAATAACACGTCCCGTTTGACATGGCACGAAATACAACCAAACGTCAGATAAAGGGCCGAGTGCACGAAGGGACAAAAAAATCAAAATCGACGTCCACGTAAGATTAAACACGGCACTTTCACCTTCCATACTGTATGTTACTGTATGTGTATGTTTAAACCAACGACACGTAACAACTGTCAAAGATGCCATTGTCTTTATGTTAAGCGCGGCATAGGCCGCCATAACCTCACTAAAAAGGCGGCCGAGGGCGCCCATGGGCTTTCGGACTTTCACAGGGGCTGCGAAAACCATGCCGGCCGGCCAGGTGCTTCTTCACACCATGTTTGAAGGACCCCAGGTTGTACTTTGAGAGATGGGAATCGATTCCATAGTTTACCGACCCTATAGATAAAATATCTAGAGGATCGGTGGGTTCTTATTTTAGGAATGTCGACAGTGAATGGGTGCCTACCCTGCCTGTTCCGCGTTGTGCGGCGGTAGAAAGGGGACGGAGGGACAGCGTTGTGCAGCTCCGAAGAGCACTCTCCACGGTAAAGACGATAGAATACAGCACGTAGTGTAACACACATTCTCGCGCGCTCTCAATTCGCAAGCGAACCGACCGGCCGGCGCTACCGTCAACGTATACCGTATCCGTCTATACGGATATGTTTCGGTCACCGCTTTCGTGCTTCCTACCCAACGGAACGAGTTCCGAATATGGTGATACAGAACCCGCACTAATCGATGTGTTTGCGCAATTATGAGATCTTGATTGGGCCAAATCAGCGTTTGAAGCGGGCGCGAGCAGATTTGTGACGTCGACATCCGGGCAGCGCTTGTCCGCTGCACGGCTGCCAAAATGTACGAGGATTATTGCTTCTGACACGAGCGGCCGCGGGTCCATGGAGCCATGAATTCAGGGATACAACTCCGCGATCATCTTTACGTCCTCTGTTCCATCATCTAGAGAAGCGTGATGGTATGTAGATATATTTTATTAGCTTTACTGAAGAGAAAGGAAGAAGTGGCATGCATTCGATATCGCGTCTCCGGCGTATGGTCAAAGTGACCATATAATGGTATGGGAATCCGGCGGCGCGTCGTATGCCACACAGTAGAAAGTGTGCTCTAAAAATGCGTTCGTCAAGTCAGTTTCCACACAAACCCTCTAATAAGTCTGCGATGATGTTTGCATATGGATCGTACGTTTAAGTTAGGTTGGTAGTTTTTGAAAATTGTGGATAGCGGGTCTCATAATAGGCGCACTAGGGGCTCCTTTTTTAGGGTTCCGTACCCAAAGGGTGCCAACGGAACCCTATTACTAAGCCTCCGCTGTCCGTCCGTCCGTCCGTCTGTCCGTCTGTCCGTCTGTCACAGGGCTGTATCTCAGTAACCGTAATAGATAGACAGCTGAAATTTTCACAAAGTGTGTATATATTTTGCCGCTATAACAACAAATAGGTAAGATCAAAAAATAATAATAATTAAAGAGGGCCCCCATACAAAAAACGTGATTTTTTAAATTAAATCTTTTTCGATGGTACGGAACCCTTCGTGTGCGAGTCCGACTCGCACTTGGCCGGTTTTTTATCTATGGTTAGCTTACAAGGTCAGTCATACCAGCTACCAGCGTTCTGTGCATGAAACTAAACATCTTTTGTGTAAGACTTTTTAAAAAATTAAGAGACACAAATATGAATATACTAGCCAATATACCCAGATCCACTTGGGTCAATGTCATTTTGGACTGATGTCGGGCTGAATTATTTCCATGATTTAGGGCCGATTTTTTAATCCTCAGATAGTACTTATCGAACCGATAGTACAAATTTGCATCCGTCAGAAGAAAGATAGTAATTACCAGAGAATTATATTTTTTTATCACTATTATCTGACAGTTATTTTACTAATAAAAATATAGACTTACTAAAAGGGCCTATTGTTAATCTATTAAAACTACTATTGAAAAATCACCCCTTGCCCATACAAACTTTCATCCCCTATTTCACACCCGTCGAGTTTAATTTTAGCCACATAAGGTAGTGTATGCCCTTCTCCAGGCGCAATCTCTATACCGCAACTCATCAAATTTGATTCAGCGGTTGAGGCGTAAAAACGCAACAGACAGACAGAGTTATTTTCGCGTTTACAATATAATAATAAAATAATTATATTTTTTATTGCAATCCATACAAAAGTACAATGCAAAGGCGGATTTATTGCCTCAGGCAATTTCTAACAATCAACCCTACCATAGGGAAATTTTACAGCTTAGGGTATGTAAAGAGAAAAAACGCTTATTATTTATTAATTAAATACAGAACAATATAAATGAATACTTAACTTTAACTAAGCATAGTTACTTATTTTCTATATGTTTAACTAAATGTAGGTATTAAATTCCAAAACAATATAAGTATGGATGAAAAGGATGAATGTGCTTGATTATTACAACACAAATAGTATTTACAACAAAAGATAAAATATGTTATCTCCCTTTTCACTTGGCTACAAGTATTTGTATACCTTGTATTTTTTTATATAAGTGGACATGGATGGCTGATACCATACCCACGATTGTGATATTAGCCCAATACACTTAATTCTCGAAGGAATTCAGTGTCAGGCAAGAAACGTTCCGTGCTAGGCTGCATTGGGCTGGATGGAAAACACTGCCAATTTAAATTGTCGCTTCCTAAATCCTGGCAGTCTTGCCTACCACCTAGTAGTCGTAGCGGATCTACTGTTTATATGGATTCGGATCATGGAACAGCTCACATTTGTGAACTATTAATATTTAAATATATTCGCTCTTGCCACCTGCCTTCATGTTCATTGCGTTACGCCCAGCAAATAATCAGAAGCCGAATAATTTACGAAGCCAGTGGCAACAGAAGCCAATGATGGCACAGTTTGCATGCGAGGGGATAATGTATATCTAGATAGGTTGTTGGTCTAGTTTTAAGAGGGCCCTTCTCGGCGGGACGAACTCATTGCCGGGCACGTCACAAAATTGTGCTATTGCGCTCTGACACCGTCTCTGTTTAAAAGAAAAAGACAGTCTCTGTGATAAGGAGGAGGCAACGTGTCCACAAAGCAGACAATGCGCATAGTTTTAGACATTTGTATTACACTAAAAGTAAATCACGAACCCTAGGAAAAAAAACGCTTCCGAAATCGGGAAACGTTCGTTCCACTAAACAGCATCCTCTACAGTAATTCGTGTTCGTACGTGTTTCTACGTGACGTTGGGACTCAAATACGTCACTAGTGAGCGAATTCCGAAGCGAGCTCACTCGCCCGAGCTCCAGTTTTTTAACCGACTTCAAAAAAGGAGGAGGTTATCAATTCGTCTGTATGTTTTTTTTTTGTTTTTTTTTTATGTTTGTTACCTCATAACGTTTGCCCGGGTGAACCGATTTTGATGATTATTTTTTTTAAATGATAGCTAGTGCTTCCCAAGTGGTCCCATTTTAATTTGGTTAAGTTCTGACAATGAAGTCTTAAATTTGTATTAAGATGTGCGCGACAAATGGACGAATAACTCAATGTAACGCCAGCCGATTTCGGTGATTCTTTTTTTATTGGAAAGGACGTATACAAATTAGTAAGTGTACTTCAGATTCACTAAAAATAAACAAATAAAAACAATTTAATAAAAAAATAACCGACTTCAAAGAAAAAGCACTAAAACGAAAAAAATAATTTCCATTTTTGTAGTTACGATTTTTGTTATTTTTTGAGTCGGTGTCAGCCAAGGTAGCCAAGGTTCTCTTGATTGGCGCAGCGCGTGCCGGGCTGACGCCGACTCAAAAAATAACAAAAATCGTTACTACAAAAATGGAAATTATTTTTTACTTTTTAGTGCTTTTTCTTTGAAGTCGGTTATTTTTTTTGTTAAAATGTTTCATGTAAAAGGTATCCGCTCCCGTCCTACCGTGCTCGCTGTCACCAGCACACTACTGTGAATGGATCTATTAAATTATTGATATCCGATATGTTTACATCATTGACAGGTCCCGGTCCAATGGCGGGATAACACGAGTTCCTCCGGGAACACGAGCTCGCCGCGAACTTCCGCGCGGAAAACACACCGGAGGAATTCTTCCATCAAACTTTGGCGGGCGTTCTTCGCGGCGGCACCTTGTAACACACACCTTGCCAAATGTATAGAGCTGCTAATGCCACCACCATTTCTGTAATCGAACTTTTCTTTCTTCGTTTATTTTCCACCATTATGGGTGCACACATCCTTGGATTCGTCATTTTTAGGGTTCCGTACCCAACCAACGTCTGTCCTTCCGTCTGTCACAAGGCTGTATCTCATGAACCGTAATAGGTAGGCAGCTGATTTTTTTACAGAGTGGACATTTATTTCGCCGCTACAACAACAAACTATTCAGTCAGTCAGCGTGTTTGCGTCCACTGCCGGACATACGGCTCTCCAATTTTCCCCCAGTCAACCCGGCCCTCAGCGGTATGGAACCACTGCTTTCTGCCGACGCACTTGATGTCGTCGTCCCACCAAACTATTACAAAATGGTAAAATAAAAAAAAGGAAAAAAAAAAGTTTAATCTTCTTCTATGGTACGAAAACCTTTGTGTCTGAGTCCCACTCGCACTTGGTCAGTTTTTTTAAGATCCCGTCACAAAAAGTAAAAAAAATATGTAAATAAATAAATTAAGTAAACATCTAATTAAATTAGATGGGTAAATTACCAAACTTAACATAAACGTTACAATAATCGAAGGTATATATATATATATGTCTTCCATATGAATTTATGTTTTCCCTGATCAAACAAGTGCAATATATATTTCCTCGTTCGGGAAATGTTTTCCCTCGTGCGTGGAAGGCGAAAAGACAAACTATTCCTTTGCTCCTCGCGAGGTAAAGCAATTTAACTTTCGAGTCATGATACCCACGACTCGTTGGATGTTTTTTTTATAAATACTCAGAGTATTCTACTAATGTAATGTGTATGCAACATAAAGGTGTCCGTAGTTAAGATAAATGAAAAAAAAAAACGTAAAGGCAATAATACCACAGTCCCAACACAGCTGTGGCAACAATTAAGAAGACTATAATTTTAATTAACTGACCATCCGACCTATATCTGGAGCACCCGTCGCTGAGACTCAGAGCACCCTGTGTGGGTAATATTAGGCTTTTAAGAACTAATACATTTTCAATGCCAAAGCGGGTGCTTTTCCTCGATATCTCTCCGATAACCGACTTCAAAAAAGGAGGAGGTTATCAATTCGTCTGTATGTTTTTTTTTTGGTTTTTTTTATGTTTGTTACCACATAACTTTTGCCTGGGTGAACCGATTTTGATGATTATTTTTTAAATGATAGCTAGTGCTTCCCAAGTGGTCCCATTTTAATTTGGTTAAGTTCTGACAATGATATCCATGAGAAAATCATAAAAGTCTTAAATTTGTATTAAGATGTGCGCGACATATGGACGAATAACTCAATATAACGCCAACCGATTTCGGTGATTGTTTTTTTATTGGAAAGGAAGTGTACAAATTAGGAAGTGTACTTCAGATTCACTAAAAATAAACAAATAAAAAAAATTTACAAAAAAAATAACCGACTTCAAAGAAAAAGGACTAAAAAGTAAAAAATAATTTCCATTTTTGTAGTTACGATTTCTGTTATTTTTTGAGTCGGTGTCAGCCAAGGTTAGGTTCGGTTAGGTTAGGTTAGGTTAGGTTAGGTTAGGTTAGGTTAGGTTAGGTTAGGTTCGGTTAGGTTAGGTTAGGTTAGGTTAGGTTAGGTTAGGTTAGGTTAGGTTAGGTTAGGTTCGGTTAGGTTAGGTTAGGTTAGGTTAGGTTAGGTTAGGTTAGGTTAGGTTAGGTTAGGTTAGGTTAGGTTAGGTTAGGTTAGGTTCTCTTGATTGGCGCAGCGCGTGCCCGGCTGACGCCGACTCAAAAAATAACAGAAATCGTAACTACAAAAATGGAAATTATTTTTTTACTTTTTAGTGCTTTTTCTTTGAAGTCGGTTATTTTTTTGTTAATTTTTTTTATTTGCGAGTGTGCTGGTTTTGCCTTTTCTGAGCACTTTTGTTCCCTCAACACAGCCGGGTGGCTCAATTTTACATATAAAAGCAACGTTTCAATCTTTGAATCAGTTTATTTTTTCATTATTCTAATAAGTTATTGAACAGTATACCTTCGGATTTCATGACATACGACTAATTTGAAGAAATACTAGCCTAATTAATACATTTATTTTAAATAACCGTTAAAAAGTAAGTTTCCTTTTCCCTTACGCTGCGACAGGCTAGTGATATCACACTAGACGTATAGCGTAGAAAGGCAGTTTCAGATTAAATACAATTATGAGTTGTCTCAGATTAAAAGGAGATGGGCTATCTAACGCGCTTACTATGTGACCCACATGTCTGATTTTCTACACCTAACAACCGCAATTAAAACGTACATGCCACATGCGAACCAAGTCGCAGACGTATTGGAACGCGAGAGTGGGATCTTGCGACCGTGTTACGGGACTATATTCGCGGGCTATGGCGATGTTCGGACTGTGTGCTCGATAAGCAGTTTTTTTCTCTTCTATGGTCATGACAGAGATGTGCCATTACCCATCCACATTGCATAAACAATTTCATATAAATGATTGAGAGTAAAATAATAGTGAACACGAAACAATCTAAGGTTTCTATTCTTTTGTTGCTATCTGTACATTCATGTCCCATAATCGGGCTGATTGGAAGATATTGACTTTAGGCAATAAGTCCTCCCATGCATGTACCAATGGGTATGGAAGCAATAAAGCATATTGTTATTATTATTACAGTTCCACAAAAAAACAAACGTCTTCGTTTAGTTGAATGTTTTTTTTGAACTCTTTAAAGCAGTGTACGATTTCACATTCTTCTTCAATATAACAGACTAATGTAAAATCACATGGAATTTTTAACGATTCGTTCAAAACGACCGACGAATTGAAAATGTGTGCAGGATCACCCATGTTCGTAATGATGAAAGATCAATCAATGCGAACGAGCAACAATCGAATTGGGCAAGTGGTACGCAAATTAAAAGCGGAGCTTTTGATTTTTGTTTTGATGTGACTAGACATGAATAGCTAATACCGAATCAATAGTCATGATATTGCCTTGCAGTATATTCGTAAAGTAGTTCTTTTTACTGGGCTCTTTCTTCAATTCATGCATCCTTGCTTCACGGTCGATTATACATACATACATACATGTCACATTCCTTGGAATAAGCGACGTACCTGCTTAGCACGAAAAAGTATATTTACTTAAGTCATCCTAGGACTGGCTCTAGCGTCTGATGCCAAATACGATTTTGGTGGTGACGGCAATATGTTTGAATGTTCAATCTTTGCAGTCAATGTCCGCAACGCAGATGAAGCGTTAAATAAATGTATGTAGGTATAATCTTAAACACTGTGTTAGTAGGAGGCATTCATTACGGGAAGAGGGACTGTAGGAGAATTCCAAATTATGGGTATACAGCCGGTGGCGAAATTGGTAGACGCAATACCCGCGAATGGTATGTTTCGCTGGTTCGGGTGCAGCCTTGCCGTATATTCGTAAAGTAGTTCTTTTTACCTTTCTTCAATTCAAGCATCCTTGCTGCACGGTCGATTATACATACATAAGAAATACATACATGGAATAAGCGACGTACCTGCTTAGTTCGAAAAAGTATTAGTCCAACACACCGCATTCCCGAAGGAGTTATGTACAGGGCCATGACCTACCCTTTATGAGCACGGCTACATTGAACAGGATGCAGAACACGTTGAATTTTTCATTGCCGCTTCGACCATCTTTCCATCCAATGCGATGATGCCAAGTCCGTTGGGCTTAACCCTACCACCTAGTAGGGGAAGGGGACATACAGTTTTACATGAATTCTGAACAATGGAACAGTTCCATTCGTAAGGAAATGCACTCATCCGATTCAGAAAGAGAATTAAAGTGGTGCATTAATAGGGCGTGGATTTGAACCCAGACCTCAGGGATAGAGGAAAAGTACACCCTGAGGCACGTCCTTACTTACTAGGTAGTAGGGGATTAAGCCCGCCCGGGTCAATACCATAGAGTTGAATGAAAATATGGTCGAAGCGGCAATTAAAATTTGTCCGTGCTCTCCATCCAGTTCAATGTAGCCGTGCTCATAACGGAACAGGGAAGGTTCTGGCATGGCACCTAATCCCTTCGGTATAGTGGTATATTGGGCTTATATAATAACAGTAGTTGTCAGGTTGCATAATAAAGGCACTAGCAGATTATGATGTTTTGTCATAATAAATACGTAGGTTGATAATTACATGTATCCAATGGATACGATATTTCCGTTATCTCATTAATTTGAGTTTTAGCGACATCTACGATCGATATCTCAATAATTGCAGTCAAAGTGTCTTAGCGTAGGATCAATACGCAAAAAAATCATCAGCGCCATCTGCAGAAGATAGAGGAAGCATTGTGTCGATTCGAATATAATCGAGAAATTCGTTGCCTGACGTAATTTTCTGGATAGCTTAGTTTGTTGGAGCAGTGGACATGTAATCCAAAGGTCGCAGGTTCGAATCCTGCTTCCGACTAATGTCACGACCAATACTTTCTCAGATTATTTTCAAAAACTGATTGTAATATTGATGTCGCTGAAACTCAAATGTACGAAATACGTAGATGTTGTTAAAATATATGGTTACGCCGCACTTAATAATTACATGCTCTAAAACAAACCAACCTATACCTATCCCCCCACCACACTCTTCCTACCAAAAATCCGCGCCAAAACTGACAGTTGAATATCAACGAACGACGCAAACGCAAAGTCGAACCGCGCTCTCGCGATATTTTGTTCCGCCGAAACTCTCAAGGTCATCAGTGCTTAAGTGCTGCGCTATCCTGAAGACCCAGCTCGAGAAAGGTCTCCGCCTGTGGTCGCCTGAAGGCTGCTGCTGCTGAGGCTGCAAAGAAAGAAAAGTGCGAGGACTATCAGATCGAAGCGCCCTGCAACTAGTCGAAGGTCGGTGGCGCTATCATTCTTTGGTCCTTCGAGCCGGATAATTGATCCTATTCCGCTTTACCGCAATCCTCGTACCTCTTTACTCGAGCATATTAAAATTTAACATTTGTCCATTTAAATGCAATCGCTGAAAGTAAATACTTGATCAATCATAGTATCACTTTGCCTAGTTCATATACTTAAAACATATATATGTTTCTTTATTGATATAGTGAGATCTAATCATATTAAAATCAAATCTCATTGCATAATCGCAATACCTACCTACATTATCTTGGTCTCATTTCGTGCCATATTGAGTAACCGTTAGTTATAGTCACCGACATCACCAAACGTCAACTTGAGTTGAAGTGACGCGTTATTCAAATTCAAATTTAAAATTTCGTTTGCACGAACTTCACTTTCGTCTGCTTTCGTCCTCAATATGGAACCATCGGCTCAAGTTACTATTCTTGAAGAAAAAAGAAATAGTCTATTTGCAATTGTTGATAAAATTTACAATGCTAGTCTTAAGGTATCTCAGTCGCATGGCGATGAAAGTAAATTTCTCGTTTCTATTCACTCTTTAGAAAAAACTCGCACTGAGTTTAGTCAGGTAGTAGAGGACATAAACATCGCTAAGTTGACAGCTAACCCTAAGTGTAAACCTGATTTTAATTCATTGGAATCATTCAACGACCTTTATTGCCATATCAAATCTGTTGAACACACACTCAAGTCACTTGAGCGACCCCAAGCCACTGAAACTAAGATTTCAAGCTGCATTTGTAAACTTAAGCTTCCTGCCTTGGAATTGAAGTCATTCGATGGCACCGACAGTAACTGGAATGTTTTCTACGAGAATTTCAAAACTTTAATTCACGAAAACAAGGAACTGTCTAATACAGAAAAGGTGCAATTTCTCATTGGAAAACTGTCAGGGCGAGCCCTTACAGTTTGCGCAGGTATTCCTCCTATTGGTACGAATTATCAGTTAATTTGGGATGCACTTGTGTCAAAGTTCAACAATAAGCGTAGCCTGGCTACGCAGTACCTAAAACAGATTCTCGATTTCAAAGCATTTTCCACTGCTTCTCCCGCCACACTCGATGCTTTCTCTGAAAAGTTATGCCCCGCATTTGCTGCTCTCAAGCAACTAAAATTGAATGATCTTACAGATTTCATTACCACTCATCTCGCACTGTCTAAGTTAGACAAAGAAACTATTATCTCTTTTGAACAAGCAAGCAGGACGGAGGAAATACCTAAGTTCGAGTTGCTTGAAAGATTTGTGAAAGAACAATCAAAAATACTTTTTAGATCCTCCACAAACATTACCGCAAAGCAATTTAAACAAAACACGCACTCATTTTTAGTGAATGAACATAAAAACTCAGGTTGCTTCGTTTGTGGTGGCGAAGAAAGGCATCCATTATTTCGCTGTCACGCGTTCGAAAAACTATCCGTTCAAGATAAGAACAAGTTGGTGGAGAAACACTCTGTATGCAAAAACTGCTTGGGGTTTCATGCCACAAATGTTTGCAAATCGAAACTGTCTTGCTTCAAATGCCACAAAGCCGGTAAGCCGCACCGGAGGCATCACTCAGCCCTCCATATTGATAACAATGTTAACCAATCTCGCACAAGCTATCCCGCAAAAATAATGGAATCGACCGGTGCGCACGCGCAGAACGAGCGATCCATCAATCCGCCGCTATATTCACGTGGAACTCCCGCGCATGCGCGTACAGCGCCCTCTATCACCGCCACAGGTTCCTCCGCAGGCTTCGCTTCTGCGCAGGCGCCTGAAACTCCGCTAACTTCAGGTCAGTTACCTGAAAACGCATCCGCTTTTAGGGCCGAGTCACACTCGAGTCAATTAAACTATCTAAGTATGATTACCGCGACTAATTATAATCAGTCTACCACTATGTTATTATCAACCGCTGTTGTGTTAGTAACAAATAGTTACGGCCAACAAGAAAAAATACGAGCACTTATTGATAATGGATCAATGTGCAATTTTATCACAGAATCGTGTTTAAAGCGCATTGGTTTAAAAATGTCTCGCTCTCCCGCTTCAGTAAGAGGGGTTGGTTTATCTGTGCGACCGGTGAAAGGTTACGCACGGTTAACAATTACTTCAAAGTTTGATTCGCAATGCACTTACGATTTAAAGGCGTTGGTTATTGATAAAATTACTGACCAATTACCTAACGCAATTGTAAATTACCAACATTTACAACATTTACACGGTTTATCCCTCGCTGATGAGAACTTTTGTATACCAGCTGATATAGATGGTTTGCTGGGAATAGAACTCTTTCCCTATATTCTCGGGTCTAAAAAGGTAATGCATGAATCATCAAGCACCGTTGCTATTGAAACAACCCTTGGTTATATCGTTATGGGGAAAGCCACGTGCTCGCAAGTACAACGTTCCGATAATTCATTTTTTATCTCGATGGAACCGACGCTAGAAACTCAAGTACAAAGGTTTTGGGAACTTGAAAGTGTTGAAAATAAACAGCACATCAGTCCCGAGGACGCTCTGTGTGAACGCGACTTTACGAATAATACAATCAGAGATAAAGATGGTCGCTTCATGGTCGCCTTGCCATTCAATAACGACCCGTCTGCCTTAGGCAACTCGAATGTAATTGCCTTAAAAAGGTTTCTCGCTCTCGAGCGTAAACTGAACGCAAACTCGGAGCTGAAAAATTGATACTTTACCGCCATTCGCGATTATATCGAGAGAGGATATTTATATAAAGTGAAAAATCCGCAAGATGTTCAAAACACTTATGTTATTCCGCACCAGGCTGTCCATAGGCCCGATAAAGTGACTTCAAAAATACGGATTGTGTTGGATGCGAGTTCTAAAACAAGTTCAGGTAAGTCACTGAACGATATTTTGCATGCAGGTCCCAACCTTCAGACTAGTATTTTTGATTTACTTATTAATTTGCGTTTGTTTCCAATCGCACTTTCCGCAGACATCGAAAAGATGTATTTTCAAGTTATGGTTCATCCGGAACACCGTCCATTTCAACGCATTTTGTTCCGTTTTGATTCCAACGAACCTGTAGATACCTACGAATTCTCTCGCGTACCGTTTGGTATTAAAAGTTCGCCCTTTTTGGCTATGCGAGTGATCAAACAATTGATTGAGGAAGAAGGTAAGAGATTTCCGCTAGCAAAATCCCTGGCTTCTCGAGCGTTGTACATGGACGACTTAGTGCTAAGTGTAGGAAGTGTCGCAGAAGCCCAAGAGTTGTATCGTCAGCTCGCTGCCATGTTCAAAGCTGGAGGGTTTAATCTCGTGAAATGGGTATCCAATTCACCTCAACTAATGGATTGCATTCCGCGCTCAGAGACTATCTCGCAGGTTATAGATTTTAACGAAGAGGCTGAAACAAAAATAATAGGTCTGCAATGGAAGCCAGAAGAGGATTATTTCCTTTTTAAGGTAAAATCGCAAGATCAAAAATGTACGAAGCGCAATATTCTTTCAACCGCTGCGCGATTATATGATCCACTCGGGCTCATTGCGCCGGTCACAGCCTTTATGAAGCTACTCGTTCAGGAGTGTTGGAAGCTGGAGTTGGGCTGGGATCAGGACGCACCCATCGCTATATATAAATTATGGGTGCAATTTAAAAGCGAAATTGATTTTCTTTTGCACTTAAAAATACCGCGCCACATAGGCATAACAGATGGCTCAATTATTTGGTTATTGTGTTTTTGTGACGCAAGCGAAAAGTGTTACGGGGCTAATGTATACGTACGAACTGCTCTTAAACCCGATGTAAACGGTCTTACCGCATTATTATGTGCGAAATCAAAAATCGCACCTCTTAAGAAGGTATCTCTCGCGCGCTTAGAGCTATGTGCCGCGCACCTAATTTCAAAGCTTGTCAAACAAGTAGTTAATATTGTCAGTGCGCGCTGCAATATCAGTGAGATTTTCGCGTTCAGTGATAGTCAAGTTGCTCTTGCCTGGATCTGTTCATCACCGCACAAGTGGCAAACTTTTGTTGCCAATAGAACGGCTTCTATTCAAGAAGTCATACCCACTTCGCAATGGTTTCACGTGCCTGGGGACCAAAACCCCAGTGACATCGTGTCTCGACCTACTACGCCTAACAAGCTCGATTATGAGACTTGGTTCCGCGGTCCATCCTGGGCCAACTTGCCACGCTCGCAGTGGCCGGTAAAACCTTTTAGCCCAGTGATTTCACAAGAGATCCCTGAGGCGAAACTAGTCGCATTGCCCTTGTCGATCCCTGAGGTACACCCTCTTCAAGTACTGGCAAATAGGGTATCGTCATGGTCAAGGCTACTTAACACAACTGTTTATATTTTGCGCTTTTCACGCCGCCTTGTATCCAAAGGTAAAATCACAGTTCACGATTTAGAATTGGCTGAATTGGTGTTATTAAAATGTGTTCAAACTGTACACTTTTCTGAAGAGGTAAAATTGATAAAAAATAATAAGCAGTCTTCGCTGGTAAAACTCAACCCTTTCATGGACGATGACGTCATAAGAGTGGGAGGTCGACTAAGCAATTCAATTCTCGACTTCGATCAAAAACATCCTGTCGTCTTACCATCGAAAGATAGAATTGTGGCATTAATCATCATACATTACCATGAAAGAAATTTTCACACTGGTCCTCATTTGCTACTTTCTCTTTTACGCCAAAAGTACTGGATACTCGGCGGACGTAATTTAGTCCGCAATTTGGTACAAAAATGTAACCTTTGTTTTCGGAACCGCCCGAAGCCAACTTTTCCGCTCATGGGTAATCTACCCAACTGCAGGGTCAATGAAGCGAAAAGTTTTTGTCACACGGGTGTCGATTATGCTGGACCATTCCACATTACTTTGACTCGCCGACGCGGTATTAAAAGTCAGAAGGCTTATCTGTGTCTATTTATATGTTTGGTGACAAAAGCTGTTCACTTGAAACTGGTCTCAGATTTGACTACTGAAATGTTTCTCGCAGCCTTCCGTCGTTTCATATCCAGAAGAGGACCGGTCTCCTTCGTTTATTCTGATGGAGGTTCTAACTTTATCGGAGCAAAGCGACACCTGGACGAATTGTACATGCTACTCAATAGTTCATCACATATTGATGAAGTAGAACGCGAGCTGACAAACCGCAGGATTGAATTTAAAATAAATCCTCCTCTCGCTCCCCATATGGGAGGAATTTGGGAAAGTAATATAAAATCGGTCAAGCAACATCTTTTTAAAGTTATAGGAACCCAAATATTAACTTACGAAGAGTTGACTACAGTTTTGGTACAGATTGAGGCCCTCTTAAATAGTAGACCACTGTGCGCTCTCAGCTCAGATCCATCCGAGCCGACGGCACATTTCCTCAACTGTGCCCCGCTACAATATCTTCCATCCAAAAGTATTGCTTGCCAACCGGACAATATGAACCGATACGCTCTTCTTGATCACCTTCTCCAATCGTATTGGAAACGGTGGCGATTGGAGTACTTATCTACCCTCCAAACACGCGAGAAATGGAATACACCTGGTAAACCGATACAAAAGGGAATGGTGGTTCTTATTAAAGAGGACAATTCTCCTCCACTACACTGGCCTCTCGGTGTCATTGAGGACGTTTTCCCTGGCAAAGACAACATTGTGAGGGTCGCTCAAGTTAAAACGAAAACTGGTAGCTACAGGCGACCTGTTGTACGTTTATGTCCTCTACCATCCCAATAATTCCATTTATTTAATTAATGTTTAGATTTTTTTTTTTTTTAATTTCATTAATGTTATTTTATAAACGCTTTACTTACGCTATATCTCATTGAAGGATCCCTTAAAAGGGAATCCTCCAAGGCCGGGGGAATGGTTACCCCGCACTTAATAATTACATGCTCTAAAACAAACCAACCTATACCTATCCCCCCACCACACTCTTCCTACCAAAAATTCGCGCCAAAACTGACAGTTGAATCTCAACGAACGACGCATACGCAAAGTCGAACCGCGCTCTCGCGATATTCTGTTCCGCCGAAACTCTCAAGGTCATCAGTGTTTAAGTGCTGCGCTATCCTGAAGACCTAGCTCGAGGAAGGTCTCCGCCTGTGGTCGCCTGAAGGCTGCTGCTGCTGAGGCTGCAAATAAAGAAAAGTGCGAGGACTATCAGATCGAAGCGCCCTGCAACTAGTCGAAGGTCGGTGGCGCTATCAATATATACTAAAGCCTTTCAGGATTATTTGTTTTCATGTCTCGTTTTGTTATTCAGAACCAACCCGATATTCTTGGAAAAACATACTACAGAGTAATTTTAATATGAGCTTACATGAAGTTGTTTCATATTGTTTGCTCACATAAAATGTACCGAGGGTTTTTCGTCGTTCTATAACGTTAGGTGTACAAATCACCGAGCATGGTAACACAGAAGTAGCGATCGAAACTCATTCTTATGGCGGCAGCGAAACCACGAGTTAGTGAAAAGTAGGCCAAGTGCGAGTCGGGCTCGCACACGAAGGGTTCCATACCGTCGTACAAGATTTAACCCAAAAAATCACGTTTATTTTTATTATTTTTTAAATGTTACCTGTTTGTTGCTACAGCGGCAAATTAAATGCATTATCTGTGAAAATTTCAGCTGCCTAACTATTACGGTTCATGAGATACAGCTCTGTGACAGACGGACGGACGGACGGATGGACGGACGGACAGTGGAGGCTTAGTAATAGGGTTCCGTTGACACTTGCGAATTTAGAACGCGCAATTTCGAAAGTTCGTTGCACTAGATAACGTCCTGTGAAGTTCTTACTCGAGAAAGCCATTAGCAACCTAATTTGTAAGCGAACACTTTTGCCGGCGCTGCTGCCATTGTTTTTTTTTATGAAACCTGACATGGGTGGCTAATACCACACAGCTACCGTCATAATATTAGCCAACACGCCGGATTCCCGAACAAATAAAGTGCCATGCTAGAACCTTCCCTTTATGAGCACGGCTAAAATGAACTGGATGAAAGACACGGAAACTTTTCAATTGCCGCTTCAATGAGGGCTTAACCCTTCTACCTAACATGGGAAGGAAATGTACAGTTTAACATGGGTTCCGAACTATGAAACAGCTAGCATTTTCGTAACGAAATGCACTTATCCAACTCAGAATGAGAAGAAAGTAGTGCATGACCGGGGCGAGGATTTGAACCCATAACTTCTCGCATGAAAGGCGAGTCTTCTAAGCCCTACAGCACAAGTTCCACGAGCGGAATCGCTAATGACTTTTCGTTTTTTCTTAATTAACTGAGTACATGTCTTCGATCTGAAATTTCTAAGAAGACCGCATCCATCCGCAGCTGAATTATCTATTATTTATTATTATTATTATTAAATTATAATCTATTAGTATATATACTTAGGCTTACGTAGGTATGCTTGAGCACGTGCAGGCAAATGTAGCTAAAACTATGTTTCCAAGTAGTAAAACAGTAATTAATTTTGCTTTAACAAATCTTTACCATGAGAAAAATAATACATTTCCGATTTGATTGTTATAACAAACAAATAATCAAATTTTATTTTAAAAAAATATGGGCATGTTTGTGTGTGACATATTTAAAAAAAAAATTTAACAAAAAAAATAACCGACTTCAAAGAAAAAGCACTAAAAAGTAAAAAATAATGTTCATTTTTGTAGTTACGATTTCTGTCATTTTTTGAGTCGGCGTCAGCCGGGCACGCGCTGCGCCAATCAAGAGAACCTAACCTAACCTAACCTAACCTAACCTTACCTAACCTAACCTAACCTTGGCTGACACCGACTCAAAAAATAACAGAAATCGTAACTACAAAAATGAACATTATTTTTTACTTTTTAGTGCTTTTTCTTTGAAGTCGGTTATTTTTTTTGTTAAATTTTTTTTTATTTGTTAATTTTTAGTGAATCTTAAGTACACTTACTAATTTGAACACGTCCTTTCCAATAAAAAAAGAATCACCGAAATCGGTTGGCGTTATATTGAGTTATTCGTCCATTTGTCGCGCACATCTTAATACAAATTTAAGACTTTTATGATTTTCTCATGGATATCATTGTCAGAACCTAACCAAATTAAAATGGGACCACTTGGGAAGCACTAGCTATCATTTAAAAAAATAATCATCAAAATCGGTTCACCCAGGAAAAAGTTATGAGGTAACAAACATAAAAAAAAAAAAAAAAAAAAAAACATACAGACAAATTGATAACCTCCTCCTTTTTTTGAAGTCGGTTAAAAATGGAAATTATTTTTTTACTTTTTAGTGCTTTTCCTTTGAAGTCGGTTATTTTTTTTGTTAAATTTGTTTTTTTATTTGTTTATTTTTAGTGAATCTGAAGTACACTTACTAATTTGTAGACGTCCTTTCCAATAAAAAAAGAATCACCGAAATCGGTTGGCGTTATATTGAGTTATTCGTCCATTTGTCGCGCACATCTTAATACAAATTTAAGACTTTTATGATTTTCTCATGGGTATCATTGTCAGAACTTAACCAAATTAAAATGGGCCCACTTGGGAAGCACTAGCTATCATTTAAAAAAATAATCATCAAAATCGGTTCACCCAGGCAAAAGTTATGAGGTAACAAACATAAAAAAAAAAACAAAAAAAACAAAAAACAAAAAAAAACATACAGACGACTTGATATCCTCCTCCTTTTTTTGAAGTCGGTTAAAAATAAAATTCGGCAATTGCGAGGACTTCACATTTGCTCCACATCCCATTTCGTTATGATTTTGACACTGAAAAAAAAAGAAAAGTGTGGACCGTAACGCGCGAATCTTTTTAAATTTAACGTAGCGTTTATTCCGTAACTTAACTAAAAATCATATCTCTTCTGTATCAAATATTTTCCTCAACATCCCCATAGAACGCGGCCCCCACACAACCGAGATTCGGTTGCTACTCTAGCCCTTCCACGCTCGCTGGCACAAGCCCTATACTATTTGCTTGTTTACAAACCGAAATTAGTTCCTCTGAACGAAAGCAATAAGCTGAATATTCGCCCACAGAACAATTTCATTGTTTCATAAGATTGTTTCAAAACTCGTTCAGAATCATTTGCGTTATCAAGGAACGCGCTCGTGTTGGAGTATTTTTTTTGATTGGTCCTAAAGTAAACCAAGAAAGTTTAATTCGCTCCGGAACAAAATATGTTTCTTCCACTTTTCAAAGTTCCGTTACTCAAAACGGTGAAAGCGACCCGTAGAGGATCACTTCCGTGTCCGTATGTCTTTCCATCCGTCAATACGGATTTTCTCAGGAACATCTCTATGCGTTATATTGAAATTAACCAATTTTTTTGAAATCAGCAGGATTTGTCATATTTTATCATTAGCCAGTTCAACAATTACGGCGAAAAACTGGCAAGAAACTTCGCTGGATTTTTTACCATCGGCCACCAAGTCTCAGTATAACAGGCATAACTTTTTGGTACCTGTTAATATGAATACATTATTTTAATCCATTGTTGACAGGAAAAAACGTTTGGTAAAATTCTAAATTAATATGAATTAAGGAAAATCAACAAATTCATGACGTATGCAACAGTTCGTGACAAGTATCAGTTTTCAAAGTCTTCAACCGCCCAACTTGATGCATATTTCAGTACTAGGCTAGTCCCCACATACAACGCGTCAACACGATAAAAAAATACGTCAATTTCATTGCATATTTTTAAACTGAATAAATTAAAACCTATGGTAATATAAAACCTATTATACATAAAATTTGGCAAGAAGCAAAATCACACAGAAAAAGTTAAGGAAAAAAAAACCGAAAATCGTTAATTTATAATTAAGAATATTCCCTTGATGGATAATCTATCTAAATACAAATTTGTGCGGAACCCTTGGCACGCGAGTCGGACCCGCACTTGTCCGGTTTTTTTTTCAGTTACGAACAAATTTCGCTCTTGGCGAGAGACCCTTGTCAGCTTCGAGTTCCCGCGGGCGATCACATGATCACACGATCTTAGCTGTATTAGCCTTTTGTATTGTCTTAAATTTTATTTTAAGGCCATGGTACTAGCCAAATCGCAAAGTTAGACGAGGCACCCCAAGTTAACTAACTAAGTCTGACGATTATAAGTGTCATTCTTACAATATATGATTCCTTGTCTAGGAATCAACCTATTTTCGTTAGTGTATGTTTCCTTTTTCTATACAAAATACATTGCGGAAACGGTGTCCATTTCCGAACTTTTTTGACTAAATGTAGAAATCTAAAAGCAAATAGATTTTTTTGTTTATGCATATATGCTGTTTTTGCTTATATCTATTAATCGAATTACTTTCAGATTTCTAATGAGAAAAATCAACTTTTTTATTTGTATTATTATTTAAATAAATGATGGAATAAAAAAATATTAACAATCCATTATCGGTCTGGAGTTCTATTTGGATTTGCTGAAGCGTTTCACTACATATTATTACATTTGTTATAAAGTGCATTTGTATGGCGCGAGTAGTTGGCTAGTCCTAGCGCCTTAAGTATGGTCTTTTGTAGTTTTCTTTCAAGAAACCTAGCCTTAAAAATATTATTCCAAAATGTTAGCTGAGATCGTTCAAAATGAAAGTTAAAAATATAATTGTTTTTGTCAACGAATCTTGAATGTTTTTCGTGTACGATCAAACGCGTCCCAGTGTTTTTTGACAAATAAAATACACACTCGTGATATGAACACATTTATAGTGCCACATATCTTATTTTGCGCGTGGCCAAAATCGGAACTAAACTTAGTGAATCATTAAATGACAAAGCATAAAACGGCAACCATATTTGATTTTGATTTCGTTTTAATAGGGAATACTCCAAGAATATTTACTTCTTTCAAATCTTTAGAACGAGCCACTTAACCTGTGCGTTGTCTGTCAGTCAGTACAACGGTGCTGTTTTGTAAGTATAGATAATCGATAGAGCCTAAAGCATAATGTATTCATGAGAATAATTCCATTTCACTGATTAAATTGTAACAAGTCTTTTTCTTAGAATAAAGTTTAGAACAGTCAAATTAGGGAAAATTTTATTTTGTTATATTATTCTCAATTCTTATGATATTATGTCTCTAAAGTCAACTATTCCCACATATATTTTTCTTTTTAAAAATATTCATTTTCTTATGGTTTAGAAATGGTCTTTATGGTCATGGTTTAGATTTAAAAATAAATGATTTTAAAGTTCATTCAGATGGGTAAAAATTATTCTGTTCTTTTTATAGTTGTGCATTTTGAGGTATTTGTTTTACATACTTAAGGTGGGCCATCCCGCTCATCTCCCCACACAAAAGGGGAAAGAAGATGACGCCCATATTTTTTGTCAGAGATCCAAAATGTGTGCGGTATGCTTACAAAGCATACCGCCACATCTACATAGATACAGAAAAATACAATTGTATTAAGCCAAGAACGATCTCTGATGTTTTTCCGTTGAGAAGAAATTATGAAAATAATAATTTAAAAAAAAAACAATGATTTTTGCGGGGTATTTTCGCCAAAGTAAAACCAGGGGTCATTTACAAGAGGTGTGAAAAACCACCTGACCGGCCGGCATGGTTTTCGCAGCCCCTGTGAAAGTTCGAAAGCAGGCGTAGTCGGGTATCTCTTACGTGATGCCCTGGCGTATGCCATATACCGCGCCAAAACGTGGGCTCTAAAATGTCTAGCCAATGAGATTTTCTTAAGGTTTCAAGTTTGTAGCCAGCACTATTAATTTTGCGTTCTAACGGCTGAGGATAATCTTCGGCTTAGAAATGGGTTCGCCCCTTATAAATTGAGACAGTGTAGCTAAGAAGGGTCGCCTTCATAAAGTCCAAAAAGCATAAGGTCCAAAACCCAGAACATCCAAAAGTATGTCTTTTTGCATATATTTATAAATGCAAATATTATAATCTAACCTAACCTAACCTAACCTAATTGAAAAAGTTCCGTATTCATTAGTGTTTTGGACGGTATGGGTTTTGGACCTTGTGCTTTTTGGACTTTATGATGCGTCCCCGCTAAGAATACTCCAACTCTGACAAATGAAACTTAAATTTCATTTCAATGTTATGTATAGCACGGCATATGATATACGGAACCAGATATAACGCCCATGGGCTTTCGAACATTCACGGGGGCTGCGAAAACCATGCACACCGGCCAGGTGATTCTTCGCACTATTTTGAAAGATCACAGGTTGCACTTTGAAATACCTCGGCATGGAGAAGATTCTATATTTTACAGTACCAGTAGATAAAGGGTCCAATGAATCGTAAAATCTTAAATATGTAAAATTGACTCTTCAGAGTATTAATTACCCTTTCAAATTTTGTAATTAATTGAATAACCACAATTAAGTTATTAATCTGGAGAATTATCATATTCCCTTGATTCATGATTTAAAAGAAAAGCATTTTTCTTAGAAAAGTAAAGAGCACCTATTCCAGGATTTGACTGGTTCTAGGCAAAATTAAAAAAAATGTTATTCTCAATGTACACCATAACATTTTTCTAAGAAAAATCTTCTCTTAGATTTTAATTTATACATTATTACATAATGTTTTCTTATTATTCTTATTAAACTTGTCTTGGACCGAACTAATTTCATGATATTAGTACATCACACCCAAGAACTGTTGCACGGTTACAGAATTGTGCAAATACCTTATTAATGTAATACAACGTACGAAAAACGTTTATTAATTATCGTAATGTTTTTTCTGAATTTACGAGAGTCTACAGTCACGGGCGGCCATGGACAGGAAAATGGAGAATGGAAGGGATCATCCGCCAGGTGGGACGACGACATCAAGTGCGTCGGCGGAAAGCAGTGGTTCCGTACCGCTGACGGCCGGGAGGACTGGAGAAAAATTGGAGAGGCGTATGTCCTGCGGTGGAAGTAAACACGCTGACGGACTAACTGAGTGAATGACAGACAAAGAAAATTTTGTTTTAGAAAGAAACACCTGTGAAAGGCATCAGCCGTTTCCCGGGCATGTTCTAGATGGGTGAACATTTTCAACCGCCAAAGCTGGCCGTGGTAACGATTCTACGGAAAACCATAGGTCATATTGAAGTTAATCCGATAAACTTTGCGTAGAGGGTTATGAGAAAGTTAGCATATTCCGGGAGGTCACGACATTTTTGGTCACGATAGGTTAAATGACTGAATCTGGGTTCACAGGTTAGAGACCAACCCTCTGATGCTGAATATGTCAGTCTGCCTGTGCCAAGTGTTTGCGTTATCTAGATTGGCTATACAAAATAGATTCTGGTATATACCTACTAATGAATATACTGATTATCTTGGCATATTGAAATCTATTAATTATGCAACAATAACCAGTCGGTTTTTTAATTAAATACTTAAATATAGCTAAAATTATATCTGTAATCTAAATCGCCTGTAACTACGAAATTAAATCAAATATTTGTTTAGTTTTGGTATTACTGAGCATGTATGTACTGATTCTTCTATACTTTTTAACCATTTACCTAATCACATATTTTTTTTGCCACGATAACTATTTTTTACGGCGCATTATATAAATAACGCAAACACTTGGCGCAGGCAGACCGACACATTTAGCATCAGAGCGTTGGCCTCTATCGTGTGAATCCATTTTCAGCCATTTACGTTATCGTTACCATTTTTGTCGTGACCTCCTAGACTATATTCAAGGGTCTGCCATGCGAATCTGAATTCCGATCTTACTCTAGTGGATGGGAAGTTGTAATATTATGATTTTATTTACCCCGTTTTATTGGCGTGATTATATTTTTTTGTATTTTGTAAAGCATGACTAATTGCGAACGCCAGACTCTAAACTAAGAGGCGCCTGACAAGGCCCCCCATGATAAAAAACCGGCCAAGTGCGAGTCGGACTCGCACACGAAGGGTTCCGTACCATCAACACCAAAAAATCACGTTTTTTGTATGGGGCCCCACATTACTGTTTATTATTTTTTTTATTTTACCTATTTGTTGTTAAAGCGGCAAAATAAAGACACACTCTGTGAAAATTTCAGCTGCCTACCTATTACGGTTTATGAGATACGGCCCTGTGACAGACGGACAGACGGACGGACGGACGGACGGACGGACGGACGGACGGACGGACGGACGGACGGACGGACGGACGGACGGACGGACGGACGGACAGCGGAGGCTTAGTAATAGGGTTCCGTTTTTACCCTTTGGGTACGGAACACTAAAAAGGCCTTTTTTTCTTAAGTGTCTAGTTACCGAGACATAAAATTTTGAAATATATTTTTTCGTCTAGTGCAATTTGACGCGATGTTGTAACCGTGCATAAGGAATGTCTCGGCATAGAACCTAGATCCCATATGGCGTGTCAGGCTAATGGCATGATAGTAGGTGTGATATTAGCCATCCATGTCCAGTGACATACAACGTACCCGCGATCTTACGGAACATTAGGTTCATTTCACACTAAATGAATAAATTACTTTGTACAGAAAGTCTAACTTGTAAAAGTCTAACTTTTTATTTAGAGGATATAAAAAAAAAGTTTTTTTATTCTTAGTTTTATTTCAATCCAAATAATAATTTCCCAAATTGTACGTACTGGCCGTTGCAACATCCTTTACATCGTGGTTATTTGGTCAGAATCTCATGCAGTAGTATTGTTCATACTTTATTGTTGATTGTTGCGCTCAAACAATTTTTTTTATGCAACCTGACATGGATGGCAAATACCACACAACTACCGTTATGATATAAGCCCAATACACCACATTCCCGAAAGAATTAGGTGCCATGCCAGGACCTTCCCTTTATGAGCACGGATACTGGATGGAAAACACTGACAATTTTTCATTGCCGCTTTGACCATATTTTTATCCAATGTGATGGTATCAAACCGGGCGGGCTTAAACCCTTGTAGGGGAAGGGGACCTATAGTTTTACATGGATTCCGAACCATGGAGCAGCTCGCATTCGTGACGAAATGCACTTATTCAACTCAGAATGAGAAAGAAAGTGGTGCATGAACGGGGCGAGGATTTGAACCCAGGCCTCTGGTATGCTAATCGAGTCCCCGCGCCACTAAGCTACGAGCCGCTCGATCCGAGTATTCTTTTCAATCCATTTCCCAGCCAAACCTATTACAAAAATACAGAAAAAGATGTACACTCCTCATCAGCTTCCTTTACCAAATTCTCGCCGCTCAAAATATTAATATTTGAAACATTGCCAAGTTATCGGAACTCTAGTTCCTCACACACCGCGAGGAGCAAATATCGCACGTCTTCATACTTCAGCCATTGTTTCCGCTTTACACCAGAGTTTTCAGACGGAACGAGATAATATTTTATGCAGTTTCGCCAAAGTCAATTTGACAGTCTCAGTTTCAGTTTCAGTTTCTTTATTACCTCCATTAGATGTATATTACACACTCGGATTCGTCATTTTTTTTTTCCTGTCGGTTCGATTACTTCTGGCGAAGAAGAGCCGACAAGAAACTTCGTCAGGTTGGTCATTGTATTATTATGTTTTCCAGTGATACTTACAAACTAGTTTACAGTGATTGATTGATTACTACTGCTCACAAAGAACATTATATACATTGGTGAGGAGCAAACTCTTGACTACTATAATGACATCTTATTCTAATCTAGCTGCGGTACCCGGCTCCGCTCGGGTTAGTGTCAGCTAAATTATCTCATGGATAAAAAGTAGCCCACATGACTGGTCCAAAATAGGGTCAAACTGGTCCAGGACAATGTATCCATGTACCAAATTTAATCAAGATCGTTCGAGCCGAAATAGCATGATGTAATGAGAAACATCCAATAATTCCCATTTAGAGCTTCGTTGACGTTTGGTGGCTATTAAAAAAAAAAACTTCTGCACTTTCACTGCTACATTGCCTACCTAGTAAGTAACGTGTAACGTAGGTAAGTTCACCACAGCCAGCCTCAACATCGAAAACAGTAACCCATCTCGAACCTGACTGCTCCCAGAGATGCTATACATTGACAAAATACGCACACCCTTCTGGTAATGAAGCGTTATATTATGTAGCCTATAAGTTTTTAGTAGAATCAGGCTAGACGTAGATACAATCCACGTCTAAATCGAGTAATTGGTTCTCAAGGATTTTATCCTATTGGTCGCACCTCCGGCGATTTAGCGTGATGCCAAGTAGTGCTAAAGTTGCAGGAAATACCAAGCCGTACTTCGGTACAGTTAGTAAAAGTAAGCGCTGCCGCCGCGCCGCATGGACCCATTCCCAGCCGACACTTAAAAATAAATACCATCCGATCCTTTTGATCCTTTATTTATAGGGTCGCTAAACTATGGAATCGACTCCATACCGATTTATTTCCCCCAAAGTCCCCCGGGGTCGTTGAAACATGGGGTGAAAGAGCACCTGGCCGGCCGGCATGGTTTTCGTATGCTTGGCTTAGTACCTACTAATCTACCAAACAAAAATTAAGAAACCATTCAACTGAAACCGTAATATCCTAACAATACGCGTTTAAACAATCAACCTAAAAAGCCCAAACAAATGCGTGCAGCTAGGAACGGCTGTCGCTAAGTTAGCATACCGCGCGGGTTGGTAAAAAGAATACGCGCGTCTTGACTGAGGCGGCGCGCGGGAACCGCGGCCGGCGAGACGTTCGTCGCCAGCGTTTAGTTATTCTGTGCCAGCGTCGCCGATCGCTCCCCGATTCCCCGAATCACGGGAAATTTGAGGTATTGCGGGGAAAATGGTGGGGAATGCAAGCGTTGGGAAATTTGCGGGGAATTGGCCAATCCGTGGGGAATTTAGTTTTTTGCCTTTATATTTACCATTTTTTCTTTGCTCATTCGAAAAATATATCGAACATTAAAGCAATCGGGGCAACTTTGGATTTATCTTCTCCCGAAAGTTGACGGCCGTCGACTGCACGACCTTTTTTTTGGACATTCGAAATTTTCGATGAAAATTTGGTTCCTATTCCGGATTCTTACGGAATTCCGGGAATCCTAAGAACGTTTTTGGGGAATTGGAGGAGTGGTTATCGGCAACGCTGTTTGCCGTTTCGCGCGCTCGCGCGTAGGTACCTTCGGCTCGACTCGGCAATACTCGGTCCTCGTCGGGTGGCCACCGCCGTCACGGTCCTCGCCGCGCTATTATTTCGGTTTCGCTCCGCGCCCTCTGACTATTTTTCTTTTTGTTTGGCTCCTAAGGGTCGTTACGTGATGTTCAATAGCTTAAAGCCTTCCTTAAGAATTAGGCTATCGAATTTAATAATATTTTTTCAAACCTGACTGGTAGTTCCAGAGATTAGGGCGTTCAAACAAAAAAACAAACAAACTCTTCAGCTTTATTATATTATATATATATAGTATAGATTAATAGGAATTATGATCTAAATTATTCAGGTGTAAAAAGCCATCGTCATTTTTGATACTAGGTAATATCAAATTAAATATAAGTTAGTAAATAAACAAATTCATACTACAATGTAGTACCCATGTCAGAGAAAATAATAATAATAGAAAATAATAATAATAATAAAAAAAAAATTGGTAGTACCGTGTTAGGTACCCGGTCAAGTATGTAGTCATGAGCTTTAATTTAAACAAGTTTTCTATCTAATAAGGCTTCCTGGATAGTGTAGTAGCTTTTTTTTATTAATACTGATTTCAATTTGCTCTTAAAACATTTATCTCCTAATTTCCTAATCTCCTCTGGAATTTTGTTGTATAACCTAATACTATTGCATATAAAACTTTTTGAAAATTTTGATGACCTATGCTTAACATTTTGTAAATCAGTTTTATGTCTAGTATCGTAGTCATGTACATCAGCATTTAAGGTATTATGGTGCTTATATTTCCTAGCATGGCAGATATTTTGATACACATATGCGCTAGGTAGGGTCATAATTCCTATTTCGCTGAATACATTCCTACAAGAATCTATAGCTTTCATGCTAAGAATACAACGCAAGGCTCTTTTTTGCAAGACAAATATTCTATTTGCTTCTGCTGCATTTCCCCAAAACATTAGTCCATACAACATGAGACTATCGAAGTAAGCAAAGTAGACAGTTTTTGCAGCTTGCGTGCCACAGAGTTCCTTGATTTTTTTAATGGCATAACAGGCTGAGCTCAGTTTACCAGCAAGACTGTCTATGTGGGGTTTCCAGCAGAATCTATTGTCAATTATTAATCCCAGAAAAGTTAATTCATTAGCCATGTTTAACGATAATTCCTCTACAGTATTGGTTACGTCTTCATTATTTTTACGCCTATGTGCCCCAAGAACAAAATGCATTACATTCGTTTTATTAGTATTTAACAATAGATTATTGTGTTCAAACCATGATGTGAGCGACTTAATTACTGACAAGAAAACCTCCCGTAGTTCAATTATATTTTTGTTTTTCAAAACTACTGAGATGTCATCTGCAAACATAACTTGTTCTATGTCTTGCCCGATTGAACCGGAAATGTCATTCACATAAATCAGAAAGAATAATGGACCAAGGATAGAGCCTTGCGGTACTCCTATTGTAACAGGGTCAACATCCGATTTTATACCACTGACCTCACATATTTGTTTTCTGTTTTCTAGGTATGTTTCACATAAACGTAGCTCTTTTTCTCTTACTCCATAATACTCTAATTTTAATAACAATATATCATGTCTTACACAGTCAAATGCCTTTGATAAGTCACAGAAAATGCCATATGTGTGCTGAGAATAATCCAAAGATGTTAATAAAGTTTTTATCATAGACGCAATGGCATCTCCTGTTGACTTACCTTTGCGAAATCCAAATTGTCTGAAATTTAGTAGATCGTGTTTAGTGAAGAAGTGAGTCAAACGTTTTTCCATAACTTTTTCAAAAACCTTGCTGAAAACTGGTAGTAAGGAGACCGGACGGTAATTCTCAACATTATTGAGACATCCTTTTTTATATAATGGTATGACCTTTGCTATTTTGAGGGAATCGGGAAATGTGCCATTTTCTAGACATTGATTTATAACTTGTTTTAGAGGATTTATGACACCTGTTAGTGACTTTAGTAATTTGGGGGAAATATTCCAAAGATCTTGAGAACGTTTAGACTTAAGGTCTCTAAGAATGTTTTTAACTTCTAAGTATGTGACAGGACCGAAAGTAACTGATGCAGTGCTACGTGCTGTATAATCCTGCAGGTGATTTAATGCTAACTGTGTGTTGGAGTCAATTTTATTTGATGAGGTTTCAGCCACTGAAGTGAAGTATTTATTGAAGTAATTTGAAATCTTACAACCATCAGATAAAATGTCTGCCCCAATTTTTAATTTGAGGCGAGTATTTTCAATAATAGGTGCTTTGCCCGTTTCTTCTTTGATTATACTCCAGGCCATTTTAATCTTGTTTTCGGAATTTAGTATTCTGTCCCTTAAAAACAACTGTTTTGCCCTAATTGTGACCTTTTTAAAAACTTTGCTGTAGAGAGATACATATGACTTAAGGTCTGTACTTTTGTTTAACTTCAATAAATCATACAATAGAAATATTTTTTCCTTTGAAACCATGATACCACGTGTAGCCCACTCTGCAAACTTTTTTTTGTTCGATATTTTTATGCGTTTTAGTGGCATATGAAAATATAATGACAATAAAGGATGAAGTTATGAGGACATACATCTTGCGATAAGTGATGCTGTATGTCAACCTGAGCACACGAAGGGTTCCGTACCATGATACAAGATTTAACACAAAAACATACGTTTTACCCTTTAATTTCGATTAGTTTTTACCTATTTGTTGTTATAGCGGCAAAATAAATACACACTCTGTGAAAATTTCAGCTGCCTACCTATTACGGTTCAGGAGATACAGCCCTGTGACAGACGGACAGGCGGACAAAATAATAAAGTCAACCTACGAAGTGATTAAAAAAAAGGGTGAATTGCACGAAACAAAAGATATATTACCTAACTAAGTGCGGTACTCGGCTCCGCTCAGGTTAATGTCGGCCTGAATTATTTCATGGATAAAAAGTTGCCAAAAGGCTGGTCCAGGACAATGTATCCATCCACCAAATTTTATTAAGATCGTAAGAATTAATGAGAAACATCAAATTATTCCCATTTAAAGCTTCGGAAACATTTGGTGGCTAGTTAAATGTACGTGTACTAACAGTTATGGAGGCTACATTCAAAAATGATTTCTAAAAATAGAGTGAATTAAATAAAAATAGAGAAAATAATCAATTTAGTTTTAGTTTCATAAATAGAGTCTTTAAACGCAGTATCTTATAAAATAAAGCAACTTACATAATTATTATTAGTTTAGATAATAAATACAAATTATAAAAAATAAACCGATCGTTTGCGGCTAATTTTCAAAATTTAAGTACAACCGTTCGATTGTTGGTGTCGCTGATTAACCTAAAATAAGTGGTAAATCCGTCACACCATGAGAGTAAAAATACACAAAAAAAAATTAGCAAAAAAATAACCGACTTCAATAAAAAAGCACTAAAAAGTAAAAAAATAATTTCCATTTTTGTAGCTACGATTTTTGTAATTTTTTGAGTCGGCGTCAGCCGGGCACGCGCTGCACCAATCAAGAGAACCTTGGCTACCTTGGCTGACACCGACTCAAAAAAATAACAAAAATCGTAACTACAAAAATGGAAATTATTTTTTACTTTTTAGTGCTTTTTCTTTGAAGTCGGTTATTTTTTTTATTTGTTTATTTTTAGTGAATCTGAAGTACACTTACTAATTTGTACACGTCCTTTCCAATAAAAAAAGAATCACCGAAATCGGTTGGCGTTATATTGAGTTATTCGTCCATTTGTCGCGCACATCTTAATATAAATTTAAGACTTTTATGATTTTCTCATGAATATCATTGTCAGAACTTAACCAAATTTAAATGGGACCACTCGGGAAGCACTAGCTATCATTTAAAAAAATAATCATCAAAATCGGTTCACCCAGGCAAAAGTGATGAGGTAACAAACATAAAAAAAAGATACAGACGAATTGATAACCTCCTCCTTTTTTTCGAAGTCGGTTAAATATGAATATATTCTAGGTTTTGCACAAACGGAACCCGGCTCCGCTCGGTTCAAATTGTCGTTTTGGCTGATGTCGGCATGAATATTTTTTCGGATATTATATTGTTTTTGAGCGGCTCATAGCCTAGTGGCGCGGGGACTGGTCTAGCGTACCAGAGGTCTGGGTTCAATTCCGACATGCACCACTTTTTTTTCTCTTTCCGAGTTCGATAAGTGCATTTCGTCACGAATGCCAGCTGCTCCATGGTTCGGAATCAACGTAAAACTGTAGGTCCCCTTCCCCTACTAGGTGGTAGGGTTTAAGCCCGCCCGGATTGGTACCATCGCATCGGATGAAAATATGGTCGAAGCGGCAATGAAAAATTGTCCGTGTTTTCCATCCAGTTCAATGTATCCGTGCTCATAAAGGGAAGGTCCTGGCATGGCACATAATTCCTTTGGGAATGTGGTGTATTGGGCTAATATCATAACGTTAATTGTGTGGTATTAGCCATCCATGTCAGGTTGCATGAAAAAATGAGTTCCACATAAATACTTTCAAAATTCACCTCCTTCAAATTTAATGTTGCCTCAAAATGTAGTCTATGTACTTTTCCAAGGTCCAGACTCTGTAAAATATTTCATCAAAATTGGTTCAAAGGTTTAGGCGTGAAACGCAACAGACGCACAGAGTAACTTTCACATTTGTAATATGAGTATGGATATTATGGAAACACTTAAATGCGCACTCGATTGTTTATTGTTTATTCATCATCCACAGACAGTACACTGCACTCGGATTTGTCATATTTTATCTTTAGCCAGTTCGGGGCAATCCCAGCGAAGAAGAACTGGCAAGAAACTCCGCTGGTTTTTTTTTTCAACGTCCACTTAGTCTAAATTTACAAAAGTATTTAGACCCACAGATAAACACGCTAAATTAATATGAATCGACGAGAATCAACAATTCATGTCATATGCAACAGTTCATGACAAATATCCGTTTATTAGTAAATACCATGCCCGCCATCTAGCATGTTGCCAATTGGAGCAAGCCAGTTCCCACAAACAGCATCCGTTCACGAGCATCACGTCAGGCACAGCCATCGCCTCTATCAACCATATTTTAGGGAAAGAGGAGACCCGAACCTGGCGTCGCCGCAAGCAGGGACCTTATAGCGATGCACTACTCCAGTGGCAACATGAAAAAGTTGTGAAAGCTCTTCACGATTTAGTTTTAATACGATAATCGCTTCACAGGCGATTACTGGCTGAGCCTCCTAACCCATTCACGTAACAACAATAATCTATACTAATATAATAAAGCTGAAGAGTTTGTTTGTTTTTTTGTTTGAACGCCCTAATCTCTGGAACTACCAGTCAGGTTTGAAAAAATATTATTAAATTCGATAGCCTAATTCTTAAGGAAGGCTTTAAGCTATTGAACATCACGTAAAGACCCTTAGGAGCCAAACAAAAAGAAAAATAGTCAGAGGGCGCGGAGCGAAACCGAAATAATAGCGCGGCGAGGACCGTGACGGCGGTGGCCACCCGACGAGGACCGAGTATTGCCGAGTCGAGCCGAAGGTACCTACGCGCGAGCGCGCGAAACGGCAAACAGCGTTGCCGATAACCACTCCTCCAATTCCCCAAAAACGTTCTTAGGATTCCCGGAATTCCGTAAGAATCCGGAATAGGAACCAAATTTTCATCGAAAATTTCGAATGTCCAAAAAAAAGGTCGTGCAGTCGACGGCCGTCAACTTTCGGGAGAAGATAAATCCAAAGTTGCCCCGATTGCTTTAATGTTCGATATATTTTTCGAATGAGCAAAGAAAAAATGGTAAATATAAAGGCAAAAAACTAAATTCCCCACGGATTGGCCAATTCCCCGCAAATTTCCCAACGCTTGCATTCCCCACCATTTTCCCCGCAATACCTCAAATTTCCCGTGATTCGGGGAATCGGGGAGCGATCGGCGACGCTGGCACAGAATAACTAAACGCTGGCGACGAACGTCTCGCCGGCCGCGGTTCCCGCGCGCCGCCTCAGTCAAGACGCGCGTATTCTTTTTACCAACCCGCGCGGTATGCTAACTTAGCGACAGCCGTTCCTAGCTGCACGCATTTGTTTGGGCTTTTTAGGTTGATTGTTTAAACGCGTATTGTTAGGATATTACGGTTTCAGTTGAATGGTTTCTTAATTTTTGTTTGGTAGATTAGTAGGTACTAAGCCAAGCATACGAAAACCATGCCGGCCGGCCAGGTGCTCTTTCACCCCATGTTTCAACGACCCCGGGGGACTTTGGGGGAAATAAATCGGTATGGAGTCGATTCCATAGTTTAGCGACCCTATAAATAAAGGATCAAAAGGATCGGATGGTATTTATTTTTAAGTGTCGGCTGGGAATGGGTCCATGCGGCGCGGCGGCAGCGCTTACTTTTACTAACTGTACCGAAGTACGGCTTGGTATTTCCTGCAACTTTAGCACTACTTGGCATCACGCTAAATCGCCGGAGGTGCGACCAATAGGATAAAATCCTTGAGAACCAATTACTCGATTTAGACGTGGATTGTATCTACGTCTAGCCTGATTCTACTAAAAACTTATAGGCTACATAATATAACGCTTCATTACCAGAAGGGTGTGCGTATTTTGTCAATGTATAGCATCTCTGGGAGCAGTCAGGTTCGAGATGGGTTACTGTTTTCGATGTTGAGGCTGGCTGTGGTGAACTTACCTACGTTACACGTTACTTACTAGGTAGGCAATGTAGCAGTGAAAGTGCAGAAAGGTTCTGGCGGCAAATGTTTTTTTTTTAAATAGCCACCAAACGTCAACGAAGCTCTAAATGGGAATTATTGGATGTTTCTCATTACATCTTGCTATTTCGGCTCGAACGATCTTGATTAAATTTGGTACATGGATACATTGTCCTGGACCAGTTTGACCCTATTTTGGACCAGTCATGTGGGCTACTTTTTATCCATGAGATAATTTAGCCGACACTAACCCGAGCGGAGCCGGGTACCGCAGCTAGTATGTTATAATTTTAAGATTGCACATCCCATGCTTATCTTTTACTACTTTTTTCTCTGTTTATTTCTACAACATTTGTTTTTTTGTTTTGTTTGTATTATTGTTTAAATAGTTAAAGTGCAATTGTACTACTGTTATTAGTTATATGCCTATTATTTTGTTGTTTTTTGAATAAACAAATTTTCTTTCTTTCTTTCTATTATTTCTGTCATGAACTACTAAAGTGACCTGTAAACAGAGCGTCAAAATACAAAATACGGTTGGACCACTATCGTTCACAATTCCATCTATAAGTACATGTATATAAAATACATATTGGTTGACTAGAACGCGGCCCTTTCCAAAATGTAGTCATAGATCATAGATAAGTCCGCCAAACTTGCAGCGAGGGTAGGCACGGATAATAAATCATCACAAACGAGGTGTAATTACAAGTGCCGGGAAAATCATAATTTTCGGACACATCCTGAAACTTCGGGAGAGCGTCGGCGCTTCGGTGTCGCAACACTGACAGCCGCCGGGAAAATGTCCTGTTTTGGCAGCTCTTAGGGGGGGCACTGCAAACTTTATCGTCTTCGGGTCGGGCGAGTCCATTTCGTGTTTTCCGGTCGTGCAGTGAGAGAAGACACTGTGGAGGATTTCGCGTAAGACTTTAGGTTAGGTTAGGTTAGGTTAGGTTAGGTAAGGTAAGGTTAGGTTTTCCATTTCATGTCTTCATTAGGGTGGCCCAACCCGGCGGGACTAACTCATTCGCACGCACGGTAAAAAACCGTGCTGTTGCGCTCTGTGTCCTGCTCTGTTTCAAAGAAAAAGACAGGCTCCGTGATGAGGAAGATGCAACATGTCCACAAAAAAGACAATGTGCATAGTGTATGATTTGGTAAGATTTGCGAAAATTTTAATTTCAAAACGACTTATAGCTAAAAGTAAACAATGACCGCTGTAGTAAGAAATCTAACAAAAACCTAATAGATAGAATATAAATCTTGATTAAATAAGCTATGTCTGATGACTAATATTTTTAAGATGTTCTTACTTTATCATTGCGTAATCCACCTCCAAAGTTATTGTATAAAACGCGCGAAAAATTCGAACTTTCGGACCTTATAACTTAGAAACCAAACACAATTTGACAATGCCAACGGTCATCAGAAATCTAGTGCGATAAAATAAAGCTATTTTGAGCAAAATTTGTGATCTCTGACTAGAAATATGGGCGTGATCTTCTTTCCCCGTTTGTATAGAGAGATGAGCGGGTTGGGCCACCTTAATGCAGAATAATGGGTAAAATGCACCAAATATCAGTATATTAAGGAATTTTATAGGTGACTACGTGAGTTTCGATTTCGATTACGGCCGGAACTAAAGCCGCGGCCGGAAAACCAGTTTCGGTCGGACTTTACTTACTAGGCAAATTAATCCCGCCCAGTTTAGTACCGTCGCATTTAACGAACGATGTTCTAAGTACAGTAAAAATCCCGTCCGTGTGTCAACCCGGTTAAATGTAGCCATACAATGTAAGAAAGGTCCCGGCATGGGATCTAGTTCATATTGGACTAATATCATGTCATTAAGTGCAGTATTAACTATTCGTGTCTAGTTACATGCAAAAAGAAGAATAATCAAAATCGTACATCAATGGGTCGGGAACATAACCCATGACCTTTGGACATAAGAAGAAATGCTCCGGCTCCTAAGCTACGAGCTGCTCGAACTCGAGATAAAACCAGTGCGACCGTCTCACAAGCAGCATGCCCATTCCTGGCATTCAGTAAACTGGAATCAGGAATCATGAGTCTATAAAACCGCTTTTATAGCGATTTTCAAAGCGAGTTTTTCGACGGAAAACCTTGATTAATTAAATAATGCAAAAAGAAGATTTGATAAAGTCGTACATCAACGGGTCGGGAATGTAACCCATGATCTTTGAACATGAGAAGAAATGGCTCGCGCTCCTGCGCTACGAGCTGCTCGAACTCGAGATAAAACCAGCGCGACCGCCTCACAAGCAGGAGTGTTAAAAATAAAAGAAATAATAATAATAAACTTCGGCGACACGCCGCGTCGATAGGTCACGACTTTAATTACTATTTGCATAATTTTCATTACATTCCTACCTTCCGGCGGGCGAGAAAAGTTTCGGAGAATGCGCGGGGAAAATTTCAATATTTCGCTACCTGCATTGTTACGTTGTTGCGGGTAAAGTGGGAAACTTCGGAGAAAGTCGAAGCGGCTGGAGGCGCATTTTCTATGCAGATTGTTTGTCGGTTCACGTACTTGAGTTATTTTAATCCGTTCTCTCCGTGCTTCTAGATAAGCATTTTAATAAATAGTCCATGTTACGACAAATAAAGCTCTAGATTGTTTTTACTGTATTTAATGGATACGACATTACCGTTATCTCATTGTTTTGAGTTTCAGCGACATCTACGTGTGAAGCATTGTAAACAGATTATGAGAATAATCTGAAATAGTATTGGTCGCGCCATCTAGCAGAAGATAGGGGAAGCATTGTGTCGATTCGAATATAATCGAGAAATTAATTTGGCTGACGTAACTGCCGTAAAATGCAGTGGGCTTGTAATCCAAAGGTCGCAAGTTCGAATCTTGCTTCCGATGAATGTCATGACCAATACTTTTACAGATTATTTTCATAATCGGATTACAATGCTTCAAATGTAGATGTCGCTGAAACAATGAGCTGTTTATTATGCGGCTCGTGACTTAGGGGCTGGTGGAATTTGCTTTACATCCCGGAGCTCTAGGTTTAAGTACCCGCCGATTTCTATTTCTAAGTTGTATTTCTACCTACTTCGAGGGAAGGGTAATGGTACGTAGGATGTATTGTCAAACAATTTGCTATATTCTAATGGTTAGTTGTAATGCCATAATGGCAATATATATTATAACTTGAGTGAGTTTAATAACTCAATAGGATGTCAACGTCCTCAATTAAGTTATCAATCTCTTATGATACATCAATCAATGTCAGATATTAACAGCCATGGTTATTTAGAATCATTTTGTATTCGTTTCTTTAATTATCAGCTTTATACTTTACTTAAAGCAATTTAGCATGGTAAGACTGGGAATGCTATTACGATTTTCAGGGTTCCGTTTCCAAAGGGTGCCAAACGGAAACCTATTACTAAGCCTCCGCTTTATACACCGCATCGAAATTGGTTAAACGGTTCCGACGTTATAAGCGTGAAATCAGTTCAATCAAGTTCTGTTTTATTTTAATCGACACTTAAAAGGCCTTTATTACTAAAGCGCTGATTATCTTGTTCTCGTATTGATTGCAAGCTGCTAAGAAAGGCTATTAATATGTGGCGATCAAGCTAATCAGCAGTAGGTGAAAAAGGCCCTAACAGACGGACGCCAAACGTGGTATTTAATAGGAGTTAGTACAGTAGAGTTCAGGCCACCTTAAGGTGGCCCAACCCGACGGGCCTAACTCATTCGCGGGCACGGTACAAAACCGTGCTGTTGCGCTCTGGGACCTTCTCTGTTTCAAAGAAAAAGACAGGCTCCGTTATGAGCAAGATGCAACATGTCCACAAAAAATACAATGTACCTACTATGCATGATGTTTGATTTGGTAAGATTTACGAAAATTTTAATTTCAAAACGACTTATAGCTAAAAGTAAACCACGACCGCTGTAGTCAAAAATCGAACAAAAACCAAATAGATTATAAATCTTGATTAAATAAGCTATATCTGATGTCTAATCTTTTTAAGATGTTCTTACTTTATCATTGCGTAATCCACCTCCAAAGTTATTGTATAAAACGCGCAAAAAATGCGAACTTTCGGACCTTATAACTTAGAAACCAAACAAAATTTTACAATTCCAATGGTCATCAGACATCCAGTTTGATCAAATAAAGCTATTTTGAGTAAATTTTGGATCTCTGACAAGAAATATGGCCGTGATCTTCTTTCCCCTTTTGTATGGGGAGATGAGCGGGATGGGCCACCTTAAGATAAAATATACTGTTACTACGGATTTAAAAAGGCGAATACGAAACATTGTGTTTATATTTCCGAACAATAAAACTAGTTTCTTTACCATCATATTAGAAGTAATTTATTTTGCTGACGTCAACTACCGCGCCATGCAATGTATTCACTTGCTCCGAAATACACTTTTACTCATATTTCCCTAGGCAGCTATTCTGAGCAATGTTTTTGCATGTACGACTTTATCCGTTATGTATTGTTCTTGCTGCAATAAAACAATGTTAGCTTTTTACCAAGGCTGAGTTCGTAACCAAATAGCAAAGCAACAGAAAGTCTAGCTGGAGAGAAAAAACCTTTCCACTTTTATTTTCATACACAAGATGAAACAGTTCAGGCCCGGGTTGGTAGGAATTTAGTGGTCCATGTCACGGCCGTTTGAGACGATATTGTTAGATATTTCGTGAAATATGATCAGATATTTGGCTAGGGACAACTTCGTTTTGCGTAGAATAAATACCTTATCGATAATATTATTATTATAGAACTGGCAAGGCTGTAATATCACAGAATAGGTAATGTAATATTAATAATTGATATGCACGATATTGATAGATGACGAAAATTATTTAGACTCCATAAAAAAAACGTATACAGAGATGATTTACAACTAATATCTTGCGTTGCTTTGTGACTGGACATGGATCGCTAATACCACACCAATCGTCACGATACTACCCCAACACACCGCATTCCCGAAGGAATTAGGTGTCGTGCACGTTTTTGTTTTCCTGAAAAATCTAAAGCAAGACAAATAAACATGGCAAAAGTAAAATACAAATTTTCTTTTCTCTGTTGTGTGACACAGGATACATTGTTCTGAAATAAAAACACGAGCAGACATAGTTATTTTTTATTTCACATGAAATCCTAAATATCAAGCATATTGGAACAGTGTTTTTCAAATTATTATTAAAATACGTTAGTTTTTTTTTATGTGACTGGACATGGATGGCTAATACCACACCTTCTGTCATGGTATTAGCCTAACACACCACATGGGAACTAGGTGCCATGCCAGGACCTTCCTTATATTGCACGGCCACATTGAACTGGATGGAAAACACGGAAAATTTTCATTGCCGCTTCGACCATCGTTCATCCAATGCGATGGTACCAACCCGGGCGGGATTAACCCTACCACCTAGTAAGTAAGGAAGGGGGCCTACAGTTTAACGTGGAATCCGAACCACGGCCAGCCTCTCTCAACGGTCGAATGGTCACCCATCCAAGACCAGACCGGACCCAGCGTTGCTTAACTTCGGAGAGCGATCGCCGAAGTGTCGCGCCACTGGGCAACTGAGGCTGACAACGGAGCGTAATTGTCTGATGCTTAAGGGCCCACCTAAAGATGGCTGACGTTCAGTGAGTTTGTAAGTATGTTTGTATAGCATTACGTATTAATGTCGACTTCCCATTAAAAATTCCCTCCCCGAACAGTCTCATCGAAACGATAAAGGAGAGCCGGATACCAGGCGCACATACGTAATAAAGACATTTGCCTAATACCGCTTAATAAAATAAGATGTGTGTACACGGGGGGTCTGAATACAAGCGGCGGTGTGCGATTTGAATGGCTCGCGAGCGAATCTCGGAAACTCTCCACAAATACTTCCGAATATCCACACCATTCGGAGGTGGAAATTGCCAGCATGTATGGGTAGACTAGGAGGTCGCGACAAAAATGGTGACGATCACGTAGCTGAATCTGGGTTCAGAGGATAAATACCAACACTCTGAAGCTAAATATGCCGGTTATGGTGACCGTAGTTATGGTGACACAAAATATACATGATGAGGTAAATGGCTGCAAATAACGAAGCATCAAAGTATTAGTACTTACTTGCTCAGCAATACCATAACTGAACAAATCTTTGGTTTTATTTCGTAGTTATAGGCGATTTAAGGTTCAGATATACCTTATTTAATAATATTTAAGTATTGAATAAAAAAACGACTGGTTATTGTTACATAATTAATAGGTATCAATATCTATAGACAATCAGTATATTCATCAGCAGGTACATACCAACATCTATTTTATATAGCTAATTAATCTAGATAACGCAACCACTTGGCGCAGGCAGACCGACATATTGGTTGGGGAAAAAGTTTCTTCGCATTTTTTAAGAAAATTCAAAACATTTTTTAATATGGTTTATTTACATTTAACTAAAGTATGTAGGTACCATTTTGTTCGATAACTTTTTGCCATCTTGTAGGTAGGGACATGATCCCATTGCTATAGAAATATTGGGACTTCTGATCAATATACCGCGACAAGTGGTTTTGGCAGTCCTCTCGTGATGTTAACCTGACACTGCCTAAAGAATTCTGAAGAGACCTAAACAGGTGGAAATCTGAAGGTGCAAGGTCAGGACTATACGGCGGATGCATTAACACCTCCCAGCCAAACTCTCTTAGTTTTTGCTGAGTGGCTAAAGATGTGTGAGGTCTAGCGTCATCATGATGAAAAACCACACCCCTTCTGTTGATTAATTCCGGCCGCTTTCTCTCAACTTCTTGCTTTAATCTCATCAGTTGTTCGCAGTAGAGTTCAGAATCGATGGTCCTGCCTGGTGGTAACAGCTCATAATGAATAATGCCCTTCCAATCCCACCACACACACAGCATCACCTTGTTGCGAGTTAACCCGGGTTTCGCCACAGTCTGTGAAGCTTGACCGGCCTTTGACCACGACCTTTTTCGCACGTTCTTGTCGTACGTGATCCACTTTTCATCACCAGTTATCAGCTTCTTTAAAAATGGTTCGGTTTCATTACGTCGTAATAAAGAATCACAAATGAGTACACGGTTCATTAGGTTTCTTTCAGTGAGCTCGTGAGGTACCCAAATATCGAGCTTTTTTGTGTACCCAGTTTTTTTCAAATGCGCCAAAACTGTTTTGTGGTCAATTCCTAGTCCTTCAGCTACGTCGTAACTACTGATATGCCAATCTTGCTCCACTTTTTAAAAAATGGCATCCATTTTATCCGTAATAGGGCGACCAGAGCGACGTGCATCTTTGACATCAAAATTTCCGGATTGAAAACGCTCAAACCAAATTTGTGCTACTCTCACAGACACTGCACTAGGTCCATAAACATCGCAAATTTTTTTCGCGGCTTGCGTTGCATTTTTACCTTTTTTGTAGTAAAATTTTAAAATGTATCGAATTTCTTCATTAGATTCACTCATTTTGATAGTACGAAAAACAAATGAGAATCACACATTTTCCTAATTTGAATTTGGAATTATGTTCTTTAAAATTTAAACTTTCAATGATACCAAAACCAGCCAGATACAAATAGTATAGCCAAAGAGATTTTATTACAAGTTCATACATACTATAATGCGAAAAGACTTTTTCCCCGACCTATTATTTAGCATCAGAGGGTTGGTCTCTAACATGTAAACTCAGATTCAGCCATTTAGCTGATCGTGACCAAAAATGTCGTGACCTCCCGGAATAAGGTAGGATAACAGGAATACATTGCATTACAGAAGATTGTACAGCTCGTGGTATAGGTGCTAGAGGACTTGCCTTTCATGCGAGAGGTCTGGATTAAAATCTAGCCCTGGTCACGCACCACTTTCTTTCTGTTTCGGGGTTGGATGAGTGCATTTCGTTACGAATACGAGCTGTTCCATGGTTCGGAACCCATATAAAACGGTAGGTCCCCTTCCCTACTAGGTGGTAGGGTTAAGCCCGCCTGGGTTGGTATTGTATTGTTTGATTGTTTATTCATCGCCCATAGACAGTACACTGCACTCCGATTTGTCATATTTTAACATTAGCCAGGCCAGCAAAACAAAAGACAGCGAAGAACTGGCAAGAAACTCCGCTTTATTTTTTTCAACGTCCACTTAGTATAAATTTACAAAAGTGTTTGTAATTTTTTTTAATAAAAACACATCTTAAACCCAAAATTAACATGAATTCACAAAAGTCAACAATTCATGTACAACTGGATTGGATGAAACCATGGTTAAAGCAGCAAAAATTGTCCGTGTTTTTAAAGCCAGTTCAATGTATCCATGCCTATAGAAGGAAGGTCCTGCCATGGAATCTAATTCCTTTAGGAACGTGGTGTATTGGGCTAATACCATAACGGTAATTGTGTGGTATCAGCAATCCATGTCGGGTTCTATAAACACAAAGAAAATTTATTGGTAGGTGGGAATAAAGAGCTCATTAAGTTGGTCAAGATAAACGCTGCTTTCGGGATCTATTTTTATGTGACTAAACGTCGATAACTAATACAACACCAACCGTCATGATATTACCCCAATTTAGGAATTAGGTGACACGCCTGGATCTTCCTTTTATGAACAAAGGTACATTGAACTGGATAGAAAACACGGATGATTACTTTCAAAGACTTGGCGATGGCGAAAAATCAGTGGCTGGGGTAACAATACCCATCCAGGCTTTTGCTTAGCCATAGCATTTTTACCACGGAGGAGGGAGGTAGAGAGGAGATGGTCTAAGCAAACTGGGTCTGTGTCCACCAAGTGGGTCCCTACGTCACAGCCCACGTGGTAAGAAGGCGTGGCTTAGCGTCATTTGCGACATGGCGCTGACGTGTTAGGTTGTGGGTCAATAATATGGTCTGCGACGCAATTTTCCGCGAACAGTCGATTACACGATGAGATTTTGTGTAAAATTTGCAAACAATACACAGGACAAAATAATCTTAAGTTTGTAGGTGGAATTTAATTTTATTTGTCAGTAAAACACCCCATATTTTGTAATTTGAGTCAATATTCGAGCATTGTATCGATGTATCGCTCTTGCTATGTGTCGATAGATGGCGCGCAATCATTTTCTTTGTACGGTAAGAAATGTTGATCTCATGATGCAAATTTTATGAATTATTAAAATTAAAATTATGCAAAGGTAAAGATTTAAATTTCAAAGGTTTTTTTATAGAAAAAACGAACAGTAAAAAGCAAAAGGCGCAATCTAGTTGTAGTCTTGTAACCAATAAGAATAGCTCTCGGAATAGCTGCTAAACGAATACCGTATCTTCCGGTAGATGGATTTAGCACAAAAGGCGGAGCTTGTACCCCCACCATGAAGTGTTTTCCCCCCGCTTCCCCGCGCAGTGTCACGCTGCGTTCCTTAGTAATATAAGCTAACAACACTTCCTCTTTACCTCATTCCTACGTGATTTTTACAAATAACATATTGGCAGCAATCGTTTTTTTCTTGCTATGTATATATGAAAATAATGCGTATTCTTGTAGCCAAATTGATATTACATTTATTATATTATACTAGCTGAGTTACCCGGCACCGCTCGGGTCCTTTTCATTTATACATTCACCCGAGCGGGGCTTCTAAGCTCACTGCGCTAATCTGAATATTGCCCGAAAATTTCATCAATATCGCTCACGACGACGTTATTACATTTTGAACGTTGACCCGAGCGAAGCTTCTAAGCTTTCAAACTTCACAGGATTATCTGGGTGATCCTATGAAGGTTGGGCTAATCTGAATATTACCTGAAAGTTTTAACAAAATCGGTCACGTTTGGACATTCACCCGAGCGGAGTTTCTCAAATTTTCCAAACGAATCTAAACAGTGCCTGATATTTTCATCAAAATCGGTCCAGCCGTTTTGGAGTCCATAGATAGTATACAAACATGCATACCCATTTTTATAAATTGTGCTCAAGTCAGGTACAGTTTTGATCATCGATTTAAAAAAATAATTCGACGAATCTTTTATAAAATACTGGCAGAGAATACCAAGAAGTGTGTTCAGATATTCCCATGGAGAATTACCACCGTGCGATCTCGGCGGCAGGTCGGACCGAGCACCCGCAAGAATGCCCACTCGAGCGGCGTGTGTCAGGACACCGCACTCGAGCATGCCCCGCCCGGCGACGAGTGGCGCCGAGTGCGTGCGCCACTAGACACCCGCGGCGCCCAACAATGCTGTCAGCGACTCCTGCTCCTTTCATTGTTCCGTGATATTTCGAGCTTTGCCGCCTTAATTGCCCGGGGCGCTGGCGGGAGCGCGGCGCCGCGGCCACGGTGCGAGCGGCGGGAGGGGCGTTCAATGGATTTCTATTTATGGTTTTTTTTAATGAACAACTGGTATTGGTTGCCCTGCCGAGAGACCAAAGGTGCTCAGAGAGAGCAAATCCATATCACCTCGCGAGACCACGATTACCGAGGTATTATACCGGGAGGACTATTAGAGAACTATCTAAATTACGTTGAAACTTCCAAGAGTATTCATGTAATTTAATAATGCGATTTCTAATCGCCATAGTTTACTTGAGGTGCCTCGCCATGGTTTGATACCTGAGTACCATCGCCTTATGATTTATAATAAATATATAAAATATTTGAAACATATTTATATAAATTTACCAAAATTATATTTTAGGAGCGGCGGCGAGCCGCGGAGCGAAAGCGTGTGAAAAGCGTTGCAAAAGACGTCACACGTAGCACTCTTCCCCAATTTTAAGCAAGCCAAGTAAAGGTCATATCAATCTACATAAGCATTAGTTAACACAGTTAAATGTTTATTTTTTCTCATTGAAATTACAGTGCTATACAACAACTTACATCGTCAAAATATTGACACACCTTTCAAACTTTCTTATCCGCACTTCTTCGCCGGAGGTAATGGAATAAAGGTAAATGTGAACGAACCTGAATGTGGATCTAATGGATAGAATAAAGAAACTGCAGTGGACACAACGTTATTTCGACCCACTATGTTACAATAACGTCCGGCCTTTTCAAGCTACGCCGTTTGGTCGCCGCCCTGTTACACGCAGTCGGGAGCACCGTGGACATACCATTATTCTTGCAAATTCAGACGTTGCCTTCCGCTTTCATGTACTTTGCAACTTCCTGGTCATGTTTTCATTTAACAGTCCATGCCAGGGCAGACCGGTTGGAAGCCTGATGAAAACGGAAACAGATGTATTATGCAATGTATTTCGTTACCTAACTTGCTGGAATGGATGGGATGTCGGAAAGCATAGTCGTTTCAAATGATAAGCTTAAAAGCTGAATAATTATTTCGCAATTTAGATTGTGATTCCAAATGCTTGTAAATGATAGTCATCACTCTTCAAGGTTTTCTATAATTGTGCTTAAATGATTTTTATTGAGTTAGAAAAGTAGCGTCATTGCAATATATTTATTAAAAACCCGGCCAAATGCGTGCCGGACTCGCACACGAAGGGTTCCGTAACATCGTACAAGATTAACCACAAAAAAATTACGTAATTGGTATGGAGCCCCCCTTTAACTATTATTATGTATTAATTATACCTATTTGTTGTTATAGCGGCAAATAAAATACACACACTGTGAAAATTTTAACTGCCTTCTTATTACGTTTCATGAGATGCAGCCCTGTAACAGATGGACGGCCGGACGGACGAACGGACTGACAGCGGAGGCTTAGTAATAGGGTTCCGTTCGCTCCCTTTGGGTTCGGAACCCTAAACCGGCTAGAAATACCATTACATCAGGGTAGAGAGAGACGAAATCGAGTGGAAGATGTTAGAGTAGGCTTATGAAAGGCACGTTGAACAATGGGATAGTTAGTAGGGAATCCAAAACACAGTTTTAAGTATGTTTAACCGTGTAGTTCGGAATAAAGAGCCTTATTATTATGAATTGCGGGTTAAATATGGCACAAGTTTTCCTATCCGTTCCGATTACATAGCGTCCTAAATCGATCACAATACAATTTCCTCGTTTTTATTAAGGTTGCTACTGAAGCTAATGTGAAAACGGAAGAAAACTAATTTTCTTCAGGCCTGAGAACATATAACCGAAAAAAGGCTAGCGGTCTAGCTGCGATCGCCACTGGCAATAAAAAACTTTTAATGGAAATGCTTACGAGCGAGGGATTGTAGGAGAATTCTTTGTAATGGCTCGTAGTGCATGTGACGAAATCGGATGATGCACAGCCTTCTATAAACTTGTTCTTTACCCAGTTTTATTTCTTACCCACCATTCCCTTGCTGCACGGTCGATTTGAAGATACTTTTTTTCCGACAAGCCACGATCACCTATCCTGGTTTGTCAGAAAAAAGTATCTCGACTTACCCGATGCTCGGATAAGTCAAGTACATCTCAACTTGCGAAACCACGCTCGGCTAGGCACCATGCCGGCCAATTTGCGGGCTATTGTAGTACCATCGAGCTGCTCTTAAATCAACAACATCTCGGTGCTCTAAGTCTCTGAGGCGAGTAATTTGAAGAAAGGACGAATGTGGAGGAATAAGGGTTGCAAGTTCTGGCAAATCACCTTGTTGTTATGGGGTGTGTTCGAACACTATCATGACAGAAGGGTGTGCTACTATTCATCTCCTTGTCACTGTCGACGAGCTCCTTTAACTATAGGTTCGGTAAACTAGGGAATCGACACCCTGTCATGGTATTTCCCCCAAAGAACAACCTGGGGTAGATACCTCGCCGGCCGGCATGGTTTTCGCAGGCCTCTGAAAGATCAAAAGCCCATGGGCGTCTACTGGCACCACACCACTGCGGTCCTGGCATACGCCACATGAAAATAAAATAGGGCGGGTGTCGTTTCTTCTTCTCGCGTTCTCTGGTACCGACGGGGACCCAGATAATGTTTATCATTTTTCACCATCTACGGGAAAACTACGAAAACGTAAAGTTGCAATCCCCAGGATAAGCCATGTCGCGCCCGACGCTTCCGGGGTGACGGAGCACGGGACAGCCTACGGATTACAGCCATCCGAAAAATGTTTCCGGTTGTCTTTGGGGCGAACCTTTCTTATTTTTATATATATATATATATACATAGTTTAAATGTAAGGCACTATGCATACGCTGTCCTGACTGCGTGTTCATGCATTTTTTTACATCAACCGGTAGATTTCACACTTTTTTCTTAGTATAAACCTGTCCGTCAGTCTGAACTACTCATAACTGAACTACTAATAATATAAATATAAATGTTTATGCGTACATTTTTCAAAAGTTGCAATTTTGAGATAATAACATTGATTCACTGTCATTATGCCAACAAACAGTCAGTTAGAGTCCGCTGAAATTTTTTGGTATGGGCGTGTTTTATTATTTTTTTTGTTTTGGTCCATTTTTTCCCATTATTATATTTGTGTTTGATGGAGAATTACACTGTGAAAGTGCTTGTTATTAGTTAGAAAAAATATTACGTTGTTTTGAATAGATCCACACTAATTTTCAAAAATATATCTCAAATTTGAGGTTATGGGTAAAAAATGTGATTCGTCTACCCAAAAGCTGGCAGAAATAAAGCTGCTTTTAAAAGAAAAACCTACACCTGAACCAAAATAGCTAAAAAAAAATCTGGATCTAAAAATTAATACAGCACAACCGCCAGTCAAATTGAAAATTATCGTAAATCGGACTTGAGTCTAATCATCTGCACAACTCTAACCTTTATATATATCTCAAGGGGTAGTTCTTCGAATCCGCGGATAGATCCGTTTGTGAAGTACCTTATCGTAGAATCAAACCCAGGTCAACCTCAAAGCAGCCTTCGAGATGGTCCTGGCGCGATCGCACCGCGTCCACCTCGACCACATCAGGCACGTTGAAGGAAATGAAATTGGAGCGTTCTTTGAAACGCCAAGCAGGCGCGCTCCTGCGAAGTGGCTCGCGTTTCCAGCAAATAAAAACTGCGTCGGTACGGACCGGAGAGCCACTCGGCGGCGCCTCGCGAGTATTCTTCATAGTTTGCGCATTGGCGCGAGCACGGGTCCGGGAAGGCGAAAAGGACCGAGCTGAACGGAAGAGAAACGGAATATGCGAAATCGGTGGATATTGATAAATCAAAATAAATTATAATACATAGCAGCCCGTCCCGGCTTTGCACGGGCATAATATAATTTAAAAAAAGATTATTTTGACACAATGATACAAAAATAAACCATTTTTACGTAGTTCCTTAAAAAAGAGCGTTACATTGAAATATTTGAAATAAAAAAAAACTTATATAATTTCAGCGGGAATGAGCCGCGCGGCAAGTTTATTTTGTGGCCTTGACTCCCCTCCCCTACCCTGAGTGATGTCTACAAACTCTAAAACGCATAGCTAGCCGAGCGGAGTTTTTTTTTCGAATTTTTAAACTCGTGACATCTTTCGAATGGAATGTCCGAATCGAATAATTCTAAAAAGTAATATAAAGGTATTGAAGCGGTCTTAAATAATATGTTTTTTTATTTTGATATGGATTAATACCTAGTTACAAATAAAGATCCTTTTCTATAATAAATAAAAACTGCGTCGGTACGGACCGGAGAGCCACGCGGCGGCGCCTCACGAGTATTCTTCATAGTTTGCGCATTGGCGCGAGCAGGGCTCCGGGAAGGCAAAGAGGTGCGAGCTGAACGGAAGAGAAACGGACTACGCAAAATCGGTGGATATCGATAAATCAAAATAAATTATAACACAAAAGCGAGTAAATTTTTAAGGGAATTAGATATGGAATTTTAAACCACTACCTCGGTAGATATATGGCTGTGCGACCGAGGCCACAGCAGTACTATTCCGGGAGGTCACGACATTTTTGGTCACGATAAGGTAAATGGCTGAATCTGGGTTCACATATAAGGCCAACCCTCTGATGCTGAATATGTCGGTCTGCCTGCGCCAGCGTTATCTAGATTGCCTGTATAAAATATATTTTGGTATGTACTTGCTGATGAATATACTGATTGTCTGGGCATATTGTATACAATAATAACTGGTCGGTTTTTTAATTAAATAATTAGATATTCCTAAACTTATATCAGTAACCTAAATCGCCTATAACTACGAAATGAAACCAACTAGTTGTTCAGTTTTGGTATTACTAAGCCAGGATGTACTGATACTTTCATGCCTCGTTATTTGCATCCATTTAACTTGTCATATATATTTTTTGTCACCATGACTACTTTTTCAGGCGCCGTATCTAGGTTATGCGACCACTTGGCGCAGGGAGACCGACACATTTAGCTTCAGAAGGTCGGTCTTTATCCTGCGAACCTAGTTTGAGCCATTTACGTTATCGTTAATATTTTTGTCCTCCTAGTCTACAGCTCATTTCAGCGATTTCCAAGGTATGTCCGACATCAGTCCGATACGAAATTGACCCAAGCGGAGCCGGGTACCTCAGCTAGTCTGACGTAATTTTAATTGATAACATAATGCTTATTTATGTATTTATTGGTATAAGTTTATTGCACTCAAAAAAACTCGGGCAAAAGGTACAACATAATGCCGGAGGCATTTTCTACTAGTCTACCTTTGGGTATCGTGAGCATTAGTGCGAGTAGTTGTTTATAGATTTAAATTCGTGGGAATGGAAAAGCCTTTGAAAAAATCGATGAATTCAAGAGTATGAGCGTACACGCCAACAAATATATGGTCGAAGCTGCAAAGAAACGTTGTTTAGGCTTTCCATTCTGTTCAATGTAGCCGTTTTCATAAAGAAATATCCTGGAACGGCATCTTATTCCTTGGTTTTTTGGGCTCATATCATGACATTATTGGCACAGAATATATATAGAATGACATCCAGTAGCTCAACTCCATAGAAAGTCCCAATTTCGTGCTCAGGCGCATTTCACTTTTATGGGCTCTAAGCTAGTTTCGCGGTGCTGAACTGTCGCGAATGGTCCTTCGAAATCATCTTTTTTAAAAATAACAGAACCAACAGTGCTCCGCCAATATTTGAGTGACAACCCCGACACTCTATGGTGGGAAGGTATGTAGTTTCCCAGAATCTCATTTTATCAAATTTCATCAAAATTGTTTTGCCGGTTTGGCGTGAAAACGTAATCCACAGACAGAGTTACTTTCAAATTTATAATAAAGGGTAGCCAGAGATGATAGATACGGAACGATCGCTGTACACTTCTTTCGCATCATCTGCAGACATAAATATTTTTATATATGCTCTACGATTACGGGTGCTACGTACCTTACCTTTACGCAGTATCACAACGATTTGCTCGCGGTACGTTCGTTGTCCTAGGCCGCTAGGGTCTAATTTAGTCGTTCAGTCCCCTCCGTATGTTCGCTTCATGTGTTCGCCTTTTTAAATTTCCGTCGCGAGAAATACAAAAAAGGGAACTTTATGGGATCATTCAGGTGTCTGTCCGTCTGTCGATCACACGCAGATTTCTCGGGAATAATTCGAATAAAGAAAAATACTCAGAAAACAATAGAAAAAGAACGAAAACAAACGTTTAATACATCGAAAGGACTATCACTGGCTATCACATTGATTACATATACATTTTACTGGCGTTTTTAAGACGTACATAGTTTGCTGAATTTTATATATTTCAATTAATTGCCGCGGTAATTCATATTTTAGATAACATATTTAGAATACTGGACTTCTAATCTGAAAGAATTAATATTTTATTTTAATATTTTAAATGTGAAAAAAATCATTTACTAATAGGAACAATATTTCGTTCACAATGTTTTGCTAAAGTACATATTTTATTACTTTAAAATATTAAAGAGATTTTGAGCTAACTTATTAAGAAAAAAACATAAAGATAGATAGAAAGAAAATAAACATTCTTTTGCACGTGGTTTTAATCCTTAATCCTCTGAACGAATTCCTTTTCACCTAGAATCGGTGTGATAGTATGTAGATACTTACTTGGTTTTCAGAAACCTAAGCATAGTTTTTGGTAATAGAGCATTGAGAAGGGCAAAAGTATTTGAAAGATGAAGATGCGTTGGTTCAATACGCCTAATCATCCCCATTCCAGTCCTGGATATAGGAAACATTGTGTCAATTAGGAAAAAAAAAACGATGGCCGACATAATTGAAAAAAGTCGAAAAAAAAAACGTAAACCCCAAAGTCGCAGGTTTGATTCCAGATTCGACGAATGACCATAAAAACAAACAAAAAGAATAAAAATAAAATAACTACTTTACGAATATACTGCAAGGCTGGACCCGAACTAGCAAAACATACCATTCGCGGGTATTGTCTAATTCTCCTACAGTCCCTCCTCCCTTAATGAATGCCTCCTACTAACACGGTATTTAAGATTATTCCTACATACGTTTATTAAACGCTTCATCTGCGTTGCGGACATTCACTGCAAATATTTAACATTCAAACATATTTATTACATAGAATTATTTCATCAGACTGACCACAATGATTCCATGTGGACTACGCTGTTCAACCTCCAATATGCTTCGGTGTGGTTGACTATAGAAACATATTATCCTATGCATCTCACAAACTACGCCCACGGGCGCCACTGGACAAACCGTGACAACAGTAGTAGTAGTAGTGATCTAGTGTAAAAATTTGTATGTTACTTCTTGCAACCATCTGACGTATCTGAGTGTATGTAATGTACCTATAGGATGAATAAAAATGAAATGAAATGAAATGAAACACTAATGCGCCGCACAACTCCCCGAATTGAATTTAAACTCTAGCGAATTTATTCGCACCGGGGGACTAGTTTACGATTCGATTCGGTGGTTGTAGTTTGTGCTCAATCAATTATAGTTGGATTTCGTAGCCTAGTGGCGCGGGGACTGGCCTAGCGTACCAGAGACCTGGGTTCAATACCGACATGCACCACTGTCTTTCTCTTTCCGAGTTCGATAAGTGCATCTTCATCACGAATGCGAGCTGCTCCATGGTTCGGAATCCATGTAAAACTGTAGGTCCCCTTCCCATACTAGGTGGTAGGGTTTAAGCCCGCCCGGGTTGGTACCATCGCATTGGATGAAAAGATGGTCGAAGCGGCAATGAAATATTGTCCGTGTTTTCCATCCAGTTCAATGTAGCCGTGCTCATAAAGGGAAGGTCCTGGCATGGCACCAAATTCCTTCGGGAATGTGGTGTATTGGGCTAATATCACAACGGTAGTTGTGTGGTTTTTGCCATCCATATCGGGTCGCATAAAAAAAAAATTGAGATCGATTTTAGCATAGGTTTTAAAATTATTTAAATATTAGTTACAGTACCAAGCTCCGCTCGTAGCACGTCACATACTACATATTAATAATACCCGATGACAAATGCATTTATTAGTTATTGCCTGATTTAATAGCAAATATCAAACTTAAAAAACCCAAAAACAAAGTCTCAATGTTTGAAAAATGTAACGGCTTTTCACGCGGCAGGAGGATACATTCTCCGACGTTTCGAGTCAATCACTCAGCCCGCCGTCAAGGAGGCATCCGCCGCGTTCGTACGCAGCAGACGACAACAAACATCTTCAAACATGTCTAGCGACCGCTGTGGTCTCAAAAGTCTCAATGATCTTGTGTAAATACTGTTTTATCTGCAATATATTTCCTATTTTTACAATAACTTGAATCTACACAACAACAATAGGGAGGGAAAGTATATTATGCAAATATTATAAGGGAGATTCTTATATATAAACTTTGCCTAAATATTACTTTCAATAAAATCTGCCTTGATCAGTTGGATTACTTTTAACACACCAACATGCATTGCCTTGCCCCGTTAAGGCTAAAACCAGCATTTCAGGTACATATATGGATAATATACCCATCTTTATGTGAATATTAGATACGGGTAAAATTATTTTTTTCTTACAAAACACGAAACATTTCATTGCCGCTTCGACCATCGTTCATTCAATGGGATCACGTAATTAGTAAGGACGTACAGTTTTACGTGGAGCCTCAGCGGTGTATCAGGCCATTTGGAACCCGCCCGCACCCAGGGTCCTTTAACCTTGATAATCGCACGCGACGTCTCGCGCCACTAGCCTACTAAAGCTGTCAAACCTTGTCCTTACGTTACCATGTCGTAAGTGCCTCGCGGAATGAAATGCAGTGGGGCCACTTCTTACCTAAAGTGCTGTAGGTCTATTCCTGGTATTCAGTAATAGTAATCAGGAATCCCGAGTCTAGAAAAACGCTTTTATAGCGATTTTCAAAGCGAGTTTTTCGACGGAAAACCTTGACTAATTAAACAACTATGCTCCGGAATATTTTCGTCAAGAAAATCGCTTTCAAAACCGCTACAAAAGCGGTTTTATAGACTCAGGATCCCTGATTACAGATTACGGAATGCCAGAAATAGGTCTGCAGGTCGGATAACACATGTAACAGTTCCAAATGCTTTCGCTAAATGAATGGGGTACAGTAACAAATCGGGTAACGCAGAGCTAAAATTAAATTCGTATCAAGATATCGCCTGTAAAAGTTTGAATGGGCTCCCCCAATGAATACCCACTTGGCTCCTCTTCACACAAACTTCGGTTATGGTTAGGGAGCTGGCAAACGTTTGAGTACATAAATCGTTTGCTCATGTCGATCGATATCGATAAGTTTTGAATCTCTTAATCACAATAATCGTTTTAAATTCGGAAAAAGGCTTTTTAGATTACCGCGATCGTTAAACATGTTTGAAAACTTACGGGTTTTCACGCGGCGGGAGGAGACATTCTCCGACGTTTCGAGCTGATCGTTCAGCTCGTTGGCAGTCGCTACGTCCGAACGCAGCAGCCGACTGACAGCTTGGCCCGCCGTTGTCGTAGATCGTAGCTGCGGGCGCGGGTGGTTGCGGAATTATCTTGGGCTGCGTTCCTTACTTCAGACGGCAGGCAGCATGAGGCTGAACGATCAGCTCGAATCGTCGGAGATTGTCTCCTCCCGCCGCGTTAAAAGCCGTAAGTTTTCAAACTTCGTCAATCGTCACGGTATCGCTTCGTTGTGGAGTTACAGCGCAATGCAAAGGAAAGGCAGACGTGAGCAATAAATTGCTCACGTCTGCCTTTCCGTCAATTACATACGAGTATGAGGCAAAAAAAGATCAGGCAGATATATAAAATTCACCGTTACCACTCAAAAAAATACCACCACTCAAAGGATTCTTCTTTAGTGGTTGATCGAATCCGCGGATTAATCAGTTTTTGGCGTAAGTTAGTATAGTTTGACTACCAAAAAAGTTTAAATAAATGAAATGAATAAAGGATGACGATCTCGAGGCAAGGTTAATAACGCAATATATCGAAAGGCAGACGAGCAAACATTTTTAAATTAGCCTAAACCTTTTTTTGCAACTTTGGAGGGCTGTAACTCCAAAACGGATTAACAACTAACTTCTATTGACAGATCAAAAAACATTAAAAACACATGACTTACCATAATGCCTTCCAGCTCCCAACAAGTAGGTGAAGCAATGTTAGATTGTAATGAATAAAATGTGTTTCATTGTTAAGTCCGTAAAATATGCGAAAGTTTATATGTTTTTGATTTAATCCATTCCTTTCTGATGTATTAAGGAAAACCATCAGAGTATATTTCGCATAAATACACATTAAAACAATCTTATGATTTGCAAAAAATGTAACATCGAGTATAACTTAAAGTTAACTTTTACATATAATACTATATCAATATTATATCCAAATAATAACCTGTTAAATTTTCACTACAATTGTGTGCATTATGAATTATAAAAAAAAATGTATTTTCTATTACATGTTGTATATTTTTTCACGTAACTGGAGATGGTTGGCCATCACCGCACCCAGTCTAATATAAGCCCAACACACAGCATCCCCGGAGGAATAAGGTGCCATGCCAGGACCTTCCCTATATGAGCAAGGCTACATTTAACGGCACAATTTTTTTTTATCGTTTCATCTTTCATCAATGCGATGGCACCAACCCGGGCGAGCTGAAACTTACCACCTAATGTGTTAAGAGGACCTACAGTTTTACATGGCCTCCGAGCAAGGAACATCTCGTATTCGTGACGAATTGTGATTATCCAAATCAGAAACAGAAAGAAGCAATAAGTCGCTCGTAGCCTAGCGATGAGCGGCTCAAAGCCTAGTGGCGCGAGGACTTGCTTAGTCTAGGTTTAAATCCTCGCCCCGTTCATATGTCACTTTCTTACGCTTGCTGCTCCATGGTTCGACATCCATGTAAAACTGTTCCCCTACTAGGTGGTAGGGTTTAAGCCCTCCCGGGTTGGTACCATCGCATGGTATGAAAATATGGTCGAAGCGGCAATGAAAAGTTGACCGTGTTTTCCTAGGGAAGGTCCTGGCAAGGCACCTAATTCCTTCGGGAATTTGGTGTATTGGGCTAATATCACAACGGCAGTTGTGTGGTGTTAGCCATCCATGTCAGGTTGCATAAACAATAGTGGTGCATAAACGGGGCGGGAATCAAACTAATCACCTCTGGCATAGAAGGCAACTCCAAGCGCCTCTGAGCTAAGAGCCGTTTTCATAATGTTATGTACGTATTATGTACTTTTGCGATATTCGATATTTTGACACCGCAACTTGGACACTGACATTGAAACCGGTTACAACCAGAAAGACACGTCCCAAAAGCAGCATTCATTATGATGAATGAGTCAGAAGTTTCTCGCAAGAAGTTACTTCGAACGCCTTCCCGGTGCTAATGTCTGAAGCAAACCGTATTCATTATACCTTCGCACTAATTAAAACGCAGACAAGGGTGCGTCAAAGTCATGCCCATTGTGGTGGAAAATGAATGAAATAGACGATGACAGACAATTCTTTTTTGGACGCTCCCCGGAGACGTCGTTTTTAATCACGGAATTTCAATAATCTGCGTTGTAGAACGGCCTATAACTATATGTATGTACATCGAACGAAAGTTCAAGTCTGAGAATAGCTTTATTAAAATGGTAGTGAAAGGCGCTATCGCGCTAAAACGAGCCAAGATGTAACTTTAGTAATATGTATTTATGAACGGCTCGTAGCCTAGTGGCGCGGGGACTGGCCTAGCGTACCAGAGGCCCGGGTTCAATACCAACTTGCAACAAATCCATGTAAAACTGTAGGTCCCCTTCCCCTAATAGGTGGTAGGGTTTAAGCCCGCCCGGGTTGGTACCATCGCATTGGATGAAAAGTTGGTCGAAGCGGCAATGAAAAATTGACCTTGTTTTCCATCCCGCTCATAAAGGGAAGGTCCTGGCATGGCACCTAATTCCTTCGGGAATGTCGTGTATTGGGCTTATATCATAACGGTAGTTGTGTGGTATTAGACATCTATATCAGGTCGCACAAAAAAAAATATGTTAGGAGGTTTTTTTTATTTTGGATCAAGTTATAAGAAAGCTGCAAAACACTGAAACAGGATTTACCAGAGTTTTACGATACCACGATGTTCCTGTTTATATGCCTGTAACACGTTTGAGTAACTCGTATCACGGAGGCTTGTCGCGTTCATGCCATTGTGAATTCTCTTAGTTGCCGCCTATTCGCAGGAAATGCACACAATCACTGTCGAAATTCCTTGAATTTAAACGAACCGATACTGCAAATCATTTATTAAAAGGGTTTGTAAACTCTGAAATGCTTGCAGGTTTTTCTACCAAAACACAACGTTCTTTGAACATGGGGTTTTTAATTCCCCTGTCTGGCGACATCGTTTTTGCCACCCCTGTGAAAATTTGAAAGCTCTTTGGGCACCTCTTTAACACACGTCACATGTTGTGCATAAAATCAATAACTTGTTGTTGTATACATGCCATTATTTACGAAAACGAAAACGAAAAACAGAAAGTGCTTCAGGGATGAAGCACTTTCTGTTTTTCAAGAGAAAGTCGTTAGCATTTTCGTTTAATATATAAAACTACATTACCCTAATACTTGGTTTGAATCACATTACTTTTGGGCGAAAGCTTCTAACCAAAAGGTCATTCCCATTCGTCAATGTTAATGAGTAATGCTTGACTTTATGCCATTCCGGAATAAGAATCGAGAATTTCTTCAATCCTTACGCCCACACAATTTCACGCCATCGCCCTATCGCCACTTAGCCTGCTGTCAGCGAGATTCACTCCGACGCTCTCTAGCACTTTTCCTTCGATCTAACATCGGATAATCAAAGTCATAACTCAATAATTAATAAAATGTTAATTAGTACATTAAGTTAAAAATTACTTTGAGGCACCTACGTTGTCATTATTCCGACATTTTGGTTAAGAACTAAAATATCTCGGTCCATTATTTTGAATATTATATATCTCTCTTGGTTTAATATTAGAAATGATTATATTTATAGCATTACTAAAAAGTTTCTGTATTAAATTCTTACAAAATGTTCATTCAAGAAAATTGTAACGAGAACCATTGAATTAGGAACATATGAAAGCAATGCAAATTCGAGAAAAAAATCGATATTAGCTTACTGGTCCTACAATAAATCTAAGAGATCTGCAGCAGACACGGCTAAAATTCGTGGTCAAAATGTATGGTATAATCCTCACCGCCACGCGGCATCCTCATCTGTCAAAACCTGACAGATGAGATGATTACTTATTTTTTCGCTGTTTTGAGCGTTAATCGGCACAACGTGGCATCTATCTGATACTGTATCTGGAACTTCACTGCATAATTTTCTTCTACAATATCAATCTAAAGTAAAAAATATATATCTTTTTTGGCGACATAATCTTTCTCCGGCACAAGAGCACCTGTTACCTCTCTAACGGAAAATTCACAAAAAAACGAGAGAACTTACAAAACGACGTCATACGTCGCGCGGAACGGAGGTCAAAAACGGACCCTTATAATGGACTATTATTTGAGTTATGGCACGACGTTACCGCTGCCGCGCGGCCACTCGAGCGAGGAGTGGAAAAGCGAACGTCGGATGGAAAACAAGTGTGAAGTTCGTTGAAATTGATTCGCCGCTCAAAGGCGCAACAAAAATACTTGCATGTACATTCTATTGTAGGTATGCCTGCTGAGTATTCTCTTGTTTTTATATGCAACCTGACATGTATGGCTAATACCACACAACTACCGTTATAATAGCCCAACACACCACATTCCCGAAGGAATTAGGAACTTGCTGAGGGGAGGTCCTCTCGCGTCGATTTCATTTTGGATATTAACCCGAGCGGAGCCCGGTCAATCGGAAACCTTCGCGGGTTTGTTATTTAAAAGGCCGTCATGAATGAATAAAAAAATACTGGAAGTTGCCAGGAGGATGAAAATTATGAATTTTATGTTTTATATCAGAAACAAAAAAATATTAAGATAAGTATATTTATAAATATTTTTTTTATTCAAAGCGATGAATAGGGTAATTTCGTAACCAAAAAGGGTCGCAAGTGCGATTCCGGTGGTTACTAAAATTACGTTTTTGTATAACCTCAAATTGATGAAATGAATGAAAACCTTGGGATCACACTAAAGGAATTAACATATTGGTTTAGAAGAAATAACTTAAAAGTAAACATGGACAAAAGTCAATATATGCAAAGTTAAAGAAAATTGTAGTAGCAATTATCAAACAACTAGGATTTAATTAGGTATAACAGAATGCGTAACATTTTTGGGAGTAGAAGTTGATGCGAAGTTAAACTGGATAAGTCAAATTGATAAAAAATCTAAAAAACTTGCAAGTGCTTGTTATGCCTTGAAAACGCTTAAAAGAACTTCAACTATAAAAACTATGAAACTTGTTTATTTCGCATACGTTGAAGCTATTCTAAGATATGGCCTTGAGGTATGGGGTACATGTACTGAAGTAAATAAAATATTAAGATTACAGAAAAAGGCTGTTCGAATTATTATGGGATCAAAATGGAATGATACTTGCAGGCCTCTTTTTAAGCAAATGGAAATACTGACTGTAACAAATTTATATTTTTATATCATTAGCCTAGAGGCATACGAAAAGATTAATAATTATAAAACGCAGGGCACTCAACAAGATCGATATGGACTAAGAGACAGAAGAAAATTTACATTGCCACAAACCACATTGTCATTGAGGAAAAAGGACAATGAGTATATGTCCATAATAATCTTTAATGCACTACCAGACTACGTTTTTTTTTTGTGCAACCTGACATGGATGGCTAATACCTCACAACTACCGTTATGATATTAGCCCAATACACCACATTCCCGAAGGAATTAGGTACCATGCCAGGACCTTCCCTTTTATGAGCACGGCTACATTGAACTGGATGGAAAACACGGACAATTTTTCATTGCCGCTTCGACCATCTTTTCATCCAATGCGATGGTACAAACCCGGGCGGGCTTAAACCCAACCACCTAGTAGGGGAAGGGGACCTACAGTTTTACATGGATTCCGAACCATGGAGCAGCTCGCATTCGTGACGAAATGCACTTGTCGAACTCTGAAAGAGAAAGAAAGTGGTGCAAGTTGGTATTGAACCCGGGCCTCTGGTACGCTAGGCCAGTCTCCGCGCCACTAGGCTACGAGCCGTTCTAAAAGCCGCTCTATGTAAAAGAATCTTATTCAAAAAAATATTCTAAAAAGAAACTAAGGAAATTCTACTTGATCGGCCATTTTATACAATTTATGAATTTTTTTTAGAATGTAAAAATAATAATAAGAAATCAAAATAATAAAGAATTTTGGGTAATGAGGGTGTATGTGTGTATTTAAAAGAAGGGAATGTTTGTTTGTATTTATTTAATGTTGATATTAATTTAATAAGTATTAATTTATTGTAACTGTAATTATATCGTCATACCTTTGTGATATGGTGTTACCGACGAATTTGAAATAAAAACATAAATATATTTCGCATAGACATCCAAATTCAGCCAGAAAAGGGTTACAACTCGTAGCCAATCATATTAATTCATGATTGAAATAGCTTGTTAATTTTTCCGGATATTTCTGCGCCGCCGGGAGAACAAAACGCCCAGAAACCAATTACTACCCTATCTAGTGAGCCGGAATGAATTCGCTTAGCAGTGCCAAGTTGTCTGTGAAACAAATGGATCTTTGCTGCTATTTCCGAGCTAGCTGATAAGTACCTGCGGTCTCGCCGTTGTCCTCGCTTGAGAATCGTAGTCTATTCGACGCAGTCCAGGCCACTCATGTCGCAGAGGTAACCATAGATGGAACACAGAACGCAGGGATGACTACAGATGGATCACTACAGTTTTGACGCTTGTTTTCCGTACACGGGAAAAAGAGGCGCGGCATATGGCGTACGCCAGGACCTCTTAAGGTGCCCGACGACGCCCATGAGCTTTCGAACTTTCGGGGCTGCGAAAACCATACCGGCCGGCCAGGTGCTTCTTCACACCATGTTTGAAGGAACCCAGGTGGTACTTAAGGGGAAATAACTCGGCAGGGAGTGCGTTCCATAGTTTACCGACCCTATAGATAAAGGACCTAGAGGATCGGTTGGTTCTAATTTTTGGAATGTCGTCAGTGTACGGGTGCATTTCCTGCCTGTTCCGTGTTGCGCGATGATGGGACAGCGTTATGTAGCTCCGATGAACATTCTCCATGGTAAAGACGGTAGAACACAGAGAGAGACCCAACATCCCTTCGGAGTTGGAGGGTCTCTAGATTCAAAGACACCTCGGGATCGTCGACTAGACGCACGGCCCGACGCTGTATCGAGTCCAGGGAGCCAAGCAGGTGCTGAGCTGAGCCGTCCCACAAATGCGTGCAGTACTCCACGCAAGACCTTATCTGCGCCTTATAAAGGAGCCAGATGATCAATGGAAAACAAAAACAGGGGACCGCACAAAAGTTCTTCGTCCATTAGAGGGCTGCAAAAGGCAGAAGAAGAAGTAGCTGTAGCGTGGCTGCTGCAGTAAACGGTTTGCGCGTCGCGTCTAATGCGCATTCCTGTACCTTGGACGTATTAAATTAGACAATGTTCTGGAGGATCTATTCGACGTAATTTCCTAGTATCTGAGAGTCTTACAACGAGGCGTCGCCTATTCTCCTCCATGTTGGCCTGGCTCAACTGTCAAGTGACTGGCGTACTTGGCTAGCACCGTGCTGTCTGCGTAGCATCCAATTGTACCTAACTTAAGAAAACGATTTATTTATATCAGAAAGAGGGTTAGAAACACGATGATAGCAGGACGGCAGCTTGGAAACCAGTGCCATCCACCACAAAACCCGGCGAGCGCTTTTGTTAACATTAGTAATCTTGAGCACAGCTCATCAACAACATACCAGGTATTCGGGGCACTTGCTTTTTCTGTAATCTAGGGAGAAGAGTTTACGAGTAGGCGCACACTTCCCGTATCTTCGGCATAGAACAGTCGCACCTAGTAATTAGGCATTAGGTAAACTGTCAGGTGTGACAAACGGCCGGAAGGGAGAAATTCGCCAAATCTGGGCGATAGATCAGAAATGGCAGCTCCCAGTTGATTGAGCAAGCTACTTGTTGTCAATTTTTCGGCGATCTTCGTTCTTATAAGTACTCTCTTACGGGGTGTGGGGGCTAAAATAAAAACCTGTTTTCGTGACTCCACACTTCACTTCACGCTCTGTTCGTAGAAGAAAAGACCGCACATTCCGCTTTGAACCGCGGCCGTCATTTACTATCATTGTGATCGGAAACGGCACTGGTACAGCTTGACGGATTGGAAGCGCCGAAACAAACTTGTCTCCAAGAAAGGAGAAATGTTCTCGTATCCTGTCCCGGTCTAGTCCTGCAACTTTTACTCATTCCAGATTCGTATCCTGTCCCGATCTAGTCCTGCAACTTTTACTGATTCCAGATTCGTATCCTGTCCCGATCTAGTCCTGCAACTTTTACTCATTCCAGATTCGTATCCTGTCCCGATCTAGTCCTGCAACTTTTACTCATTCCAGATTCGTATTCTGTCCCGATCTAGTCCTGCAATTTTCACTCATTCCAGATTCGCATCCTGTCCCGATCTAGTCCTGCAAATTTTACTGATTCCAGATTCGTATCCTGTCCCGATCTAGTCCTGCAACTTTTACTGATTCCAGATTCGTATCCTGTCCCGATCTAGTCCTGCAACTTTTACTCATTCCAGATGCACCTTTCTCGGTCTAAAATAATGACACAGTTGACTTCACCTGGCATTGAACTACCCCAGGAGTGAAAAGACAATGGTTATTTTTAAAATATGTTTCCAACTTCGGATTATTTAAATCTCAAAAAAGTTGAAGAAAGCTATTTTGAATTTAGTGTTTTTATTTAGAAAATGTGTCTAAGAACAAAACAATTAAAAATGTATAATATGTATACTTCGTAGATCCATACACTTATAAATAAACTCGATATAGTTAACTGTCTGGGAAATAAATACTTTAAAAATATTGGAATGATTCCCTCATGGCTTTCGCGATCTTACTGCGTTACCAAATGCAGACAACTCGACAAAGAAAATTTCAATCTTTGTCATAAAAGCAGTTTTTATTACCTCTCTTATCTCAGCACTTCAGTTCGCAGGCTTTATAATATAGGCTTTTAGGAAAGTTCGGAATTCTCGGGTTTTGCGATTACGACCTTTTTATTATGTAAGTTATCTTATACATATATTTCTTGGTTAAGTAATGTGATATCATGCGATGTTAAAATGCGTATACGGGCGTTAACGGACTTATAGAGCATAAGTTATTATTGTGGTAGGGATAAATAATATTATACTCAATTTATTTTTGTGGTCATCCACATACAAAATATTAAGAATATGGAATATTAATAATAAGGTGCTAAATATGCCCAACAAACACTTTCAATATTAATTAAAAAAATATATAATTTTATTTGTATAACTGGACATGGATAGCTAATACCATTACATTGTTTGTTATTTTATATTATGCTTTTTTTCTTCTCTATTGCTGTGTGGTATTTTTTAAGGTTTACATATAGTTGTATTTTTATGGTTATCGTAAATAAACCTCATTTCATTTCACCTACTGCCTGATATTAACACTAAACACTAAGTGAAAACCAGGCCATGCCAGGACCTTTCTTTTGTTGCACGGATACATTGATCTGGATGTAAAACAAAAAAAAAATATTGCCTCTTCGACCATCGTTAATTCAATTCGATGGTAACAACCCGGGCAGGTTAAACCCTACCACTACGTAAAGTCGTATAAGTGGAATCCGACCCACAATTGCTTACCGATATCGAGTCGAATTGAAGATCGTTCCCGCCACTACCCATCGCCAACAGAGCAGGAATGCAATAAACGTTCTTCTGAAGAGGAGTTTTTTTTGCAGTAACAGGCCAAGGACTGGCAGACATCGCGTATGGACATACAGCTCCTTTCCTACATATACTCCGTTCGGCATAATCTCTTTATCAGTATTTTAGAACACAAATAACCTAAAAAGTTAGTTAGTGTCGTCTTTAATTATTTGCATCTCAAATCACGTCAAGATGTGTGAGGGTTACCTTAAAATTTATTAGCAAATTATGTTTTCAATTAGATTGGCAACAGAAGGAACATTATTGTTCTGTATATTAGGTCTGTAACACAGTAGGTCGACTTTTATTAAATATTTGATTGCATTAAAAGTTGAATTAATAACATACTACATACACATTTTTTTTGTTATAAGAATTTACTGTTTGTATGCCACCTGGCATGAATGGCTAATACCACACATCTATCGTTATGATAACCCAATACGCCACATTCCCAAAAAAAATTGATGCCATGCGAGGACTCTCCCTTTACGAGCACGGCTACATTTAACTGGATGGAAAAATGGACCATTTTTCATTACCGCTTCGACCATCTTTTCATCCGGCCGGCTTCAACCCAAGATAGAGAAGATAGATTCTATAGAAACTACATGATAGTTATTTTTTCGTCCGAAGACGTTATGTTACCGTTTACCGTAACGTGCAATAACACCGGGTGCAGAAAAATCGCCGTACCTGGAACAAAAAAGGAAACATGTTTAATTATCAACTATATACATAATATACAATTATGCTATTCGTTTGTGATATGAAATAAAAAAAAATATTAGTTAAGAATTTTATTTCCTTTCATGTCGTGTGGTCATTTCATTTCATAGTCCAAGAAGCGCGAAAAACGGATCCTCCAACACACAGGTTGCATTTGAAAAGCTCAGTTTTTCTACCGTGCTATTTAAGGGGGAACGGCATAACGTATAATATGCAGATCGTATAATGTCATATTTTAACAAAATTTCAAAACCATGCACAACGTATGATCGGCAGATCGTATAATCTTATACGTAGTGCATGAAGAAGTTTAAAAAATAAAATTACTTATTTCTCCATGCATAACGTCACAACGTATAATATTATGATCTTTATTTAACAAAAAAAGAAAACCATGCATATCATTTAATCCAAAAACTTTTCATACGATAAGCGCCCTTATGAATATACTTTTAAAGCGTATACTCGCACGCGACTTTTCGACCGTCTCAATTAGCGTTGTAGCAAATTGTTACTCTTCAACAGATATCGATTCGTAGCAATTTCAGCCTTAAATGTATCGTAATTAGGGCGCTTTATGCAGTGCTTCTTGGCATATTATACGTTCTGCATGGTTTTCTTTTTTTGTGAATTCATGTTAGGAATATTATACGTTGTGACTGTTATACGTTCTGCATGATGCAAAGAGTTGATTTTATTTTTAAACTCATGCACAACGTATAACATTATACGTTGTGAATATTATACGATATGCATGGTTTTAATTTTTTGGAAAAAAATACTATTATACGTTGTGAATATTATACGTAGTGAATACGACTCCTATTTAAGGTGGGCCTTACCGCACGACTCCCCATACAAACGTGGAAGGAAGATATATTTCCTGTCAGAGATCCAAAATTATACTCAAGACAGCTTCATTTGATCGAACTAGATGTCCGACAGTGATGTAAGACAGTGTTTGGTAAGGTCCAAATATTCGAATTTTTCGGACGTTTTATACAATAACTTTGGGGGTGGATTACTCAATGGTAAAATAAAAAGATTATTTAAAAGATTAAAAGTTTCATGAAGATTTATAATCAATTTGGTTATTAGGTTTCCGTACCCAAAGAGTGAAAACGGAAACCTATTACTAAGCCTCCGCTGTCCGTCCGTCCATCCGTCCGTCCACCCGTCCGTCCGTCCGTCCGTCTGTCACAGGGCTGTATCTCATGAACCGTAATAGGTAGGCAGCTGAAATTTTCACAGAGTGTTTATTTATTTTGCCACTATAACAGCAAATGGGCAAAATAAAAAAAATATAATTACAAAACCTGATTTTTTTGTGTCCAATCTTGTACCATGGTACGGAACCCTTCGTGTGCGAGTCCGACTCGGACTTGGCCGGTTTTTGTTTCACTTTTGACTACATCGCTCGTGACTTACTTTTAGCTATAAGTCTTTCTGAAATTAATTTTTTTTTTGATCTTACCAAATCAGACACTATGCGCCTTGTCTGCTCTGTGGACATATTCCATCCTCCTCATCACGGAACCTGTCTTTTTCTTTGAAACAGAGAAGGTCCCAAAGCACAATAGCACGGATTTATACCGTGCCCGCGAATGAGTTAGTCCCCCGCGCCGTTTAGAATCGAGATATTGCAGTCACATGAAGGATATTGATGAACACAGATTTCGGATGTTAATATACAGGATGTTGCAAGGGCCAGTACAGAAAAATTTGGAAATGATTATTGGGATGTTAATAAACAAAAAAGTTGCATAAAATTTTGTGAATAACCTCGAAATAATAAGTTAGACTTTCCATACAGAATAATTCATGTATTTAGCGTAAAAAGAATTTAATGTTCCGTAAGAACGTGGGAACGTTGGATGTAACTGGACATGGATGGCTTATATCACAGATACTGTCATGACATCAGCTTGAACGCAAGGTGAGGTTTAAGATTCATATCAATACCTTTCTTATGCATGGTTACAATATCCCGTCAAATTACACTTGACGAAAACATATAACAAAAACTCTTTTTGGGTCTCGGAAAAACCCGAGGATTACGCTGCCGAAATGTGTGTAGTGACCATTGCAACAACTTGTGTATAGGGATGAGTTACGTAATTAAAACATATTTCTATTTGTTAAAGAGGATCCGAAAAAAAAATCCATGTGGTAATTTTTTTTTTATGCGACCTGACATGGATGTCTAATACCACACAACTACCGTTATGATATTAGCCCATTACACCACATTCCCGAAGGAATTAGGTGCCATGCCAGGACCTTCCCTTTATGAGCACGGTTACATTGAACTGGATGGAAAACACGGACAATTTTTCATTGCCGCTTCGACCATCTTTTCATCCAATGCGATGGTATGAGCACGGCTACATTGAACTGGATGGAAAACACGGACAATTTTTCATTGCCGCTTCGACCATCTTTTCATCCAAAGCGATGGTACCAACCCGGGCGGGCTTAAACCATACCACCTAGTAGGGGAAGGGGATTACAGTTTAACATGGATTCCGAACCATGGAGCAGCACGCATTCGTGACGAAATGCACTTATCGAACTCTGAAAGAGAAAGACAGTGGTGCAAGTTGGTATTGAACCCGGGCCTCTGGTACGCTAGGTCAGTCCCCGCGCCACTAGGCTACGAGCCGCTCGGTAATGCTTCTAGTCTGACACAAAAGACCCATTCCTTCTCGATTTATAAACCAACCAACTTAGCCCAAATTAGGTAATTTAAGGTTAGCTTAGTGCGGACCGTCCAGAGCTTAACTCGCGGGTTTATTCTGGAAGGATTCAGGGACGGTTGTGCACTTTGGACGTTTTTATCGCGCCAGTTACTTAAACGACGCTTTGGGGGTTAGCGAACGAAGCGCTGAGCCACAGCGAGTGCGTGGGTAAACGTTGCCTAGCGTTTGGCTGGGAATATTTACCGTCGCTCCATCTTCGCGGCCGTTTTAAGAAGCGTTATGACCACAGAAGAAAAAAGAAAGGAGAAGTGGCTGGTGAGCGTTACCAAGGTTCTCGCAGCATTGATATTTTGTCCGTATAATCCTATAAGAAGCCGGCCTAATTCGTGTGATACCACACGCTTTCATTCGCCTACTACTGATTTTCATTAGTTCCAACGACAAGCAAAACACACGTCAGAATACGTAAGAACATGGCACTATTTAGTGCAACGAACATTCGATGTTGCCCGTCCCGAATTCGTAAGCGAACGAATTACAGTTGGACGTTTTGGACTAACTCGTGGCTACGCTGCGGCTATACGAATAAGTTTAGATAGCACCTCCCGTCCTACCATTCTATATGCAACGGGGCAAGGATTTGAATCCAGACCCCTGGTATGCTAGGCATATCCCCACGCCACTAGGCTACGAGCCGCTCAAACCTATATTTTCTGCGACGTAAGTACAAATCGTAAGTTGTATGGAAACGGGTGGCACTTGGCCAAAGACTTAGCTCTGATTTGAGTGAAATCAAACCGAACGAACGAATTCATTGTAATATAAGCTTATATTATGATTAGATGATATTGTTTCCTCGCGTACATTATAGTAGACATAGCAATTGAATTACATGGTAAGAAAACCTTGACAAGGCCAAAACAATAACAAAATAAAATGGCCTACGCTTGTGTTTATGTTATGTCTAGGAACGAAGATGCGTGAGGAAAATATAGCCGAATATCCTAAAAAAACCGGCCAAGTGCAAGTCGGACTCGCACACAAAGGATTCCGTACCATCGTACAAGTACATTAATTTCCGCCTTTTTGTACCGTATGGCTGCAAATAAAGTATTTTTTCATTTCATTTCATTTCAAGTTTTAACACAAACAAAATAGTTTTTTGTATGGGACCCCCCTTTAATGTTTATTATTTTTTATTTTACCTATTTGTTGTTGTAGCGGCAAAATAAATACACACTCTGTGAAAATTTCAGCTGCCTACCTATTACGGTTCATGAGATACAGCCCTGTGACAGACGGACGGACGGACGGACGGACAGCGGAGGCTTAGTAATAGGGTTCCGTTTTCACCCTTTGGGTACGGAACCCTAAAAAATGACGATATGAGGTTCCCTTCTTGAAAGGGAGAATGGTATAAAAATAAATATGTATACTGTCGCAGACTCTGAGCTATATATATCTCTTGCCTGTATTTTTGTCCGTCTGCCCTCTTATAACATCGAATGAGAAATTCGGCGGGGAAGTCAAGTTTTAGTGACAATATACTGACGGCAGCGCCAACCAGTCAATTCGCTTACGAATTCGCTCGCTCCGGCCGGCGCTATTGTCAGTGTGTTATCACTAAAACGTGGTTACTTTTCCGCTATACGGATGAGTTTCGGTCGGCGCTCCCGTACTTTATTATTCCATGTCTTGATGAATTTTGATGTGGTTGGTACTAACGTACAGTATCAATTTTGCCATCAATAATAGGATGCAAAGCATCACGTTGAATTGCCTGAGGCGTGTGAAACAGATTTAAAGTTGAGGAAAGCGAAAACAAGTGCGAGTCGGACTCGCACACGAAGGGTTCCGTACCATCGTACAAGATTTAACACAAAAAAATCACGTTTTTTGTATGGGGGCCACCCTTTACTTTTAATATTTTTTTAGTTTTACCTATTTGTTGTTATAGCGACAAAATAAATACAAACTCTGTGAAAATTTCAGTTGCCTACCTATTACGGTTCATGAGACACAGCCCTGTGATAGACGGACGGACGGACGGATGGACGGATCGACAGACAGCGAAGGCTTAGTAATAGGGTTCTGTTTTCACCCTTTGGGTACGGAACCCTAAAAAATGACGATATGAGGTTCCCTTCTTAAAATGGTATAAAAATAAATATGTATACTGTCGCAGACTCTGAGCTATATATATCTCTTGCCTGTATTTTTCTCCGTCTGCCCTCTTATAACATCAAATGAGAAATTCGGCGGGGAAGTCAAGTTTTAGTGACAATATACTGACGGCAACCAGTCAATTCGCTTACGAATTCGCTCACTCCGGCCGGCGCTATTGTCAGTGTGTTATCACTAAAATGTGGTTACTTTTCCGCTATATGGATGAGTTTCGGTCGGCGCTCCCGTACTTTATTATTCCATGTCTTGATGAATTTTTATGTGGTTTGTACTAACGGACCGACAGACAGCGGAGGCTTAGTAATAGGGTTCCATTGGCACCCTTTGGGTACGGAACCCTATAAACGATACATACTGTGCTCTTGCGTGTGAGAGCATTACCGATTTTCGCATATCCTTTGGCACTTTAATCCGTGACTGTATGAATAATCAATTTTCTTAATTCATTCGATAACTTCCAGAGGCTTTTACACGGACGCTGAAATTCAGAGCTTTCGGGCAACAATACGCGAAATATGCAAGTCAAATCGGAGGGTTCCATTAGCGAATCATTTTGCGCCTAATGGTGTGTAAAAATAAGATCGCTTGTCGAATGGATTTGAATGGTCGGCTTATCGGAAAGGGATAAATGCTAAACAAAATTTAAGCCGCGTAGATTTCTTAGAAGATCCATTTAAAAAGAATCCAAAGGAAAGCAATGGAAGAGGGAATTTATGTAAATTTCTTTAAAAAGATATTTAGGAATTTCATATTTTAGGTAAAAAAGTATGTATATTTTATACGTATACATTTGATGATTATTTTCTCGGTTCTACTTGACCGAGCGATGCTCGAAGCGCCAGTGTACGTCTCCGTTTCAGCTTGCAAAATGCTTTGGTATGTCTGTCCGGCTGTCCTCTGCAGCTCTCTGCGACTGAGCTGCAGACCTCGCGAGTTTGTCTTTGTATGGCTTGAAACTGAGTAAATGTTTATCCTCGTACCCGACGCTTTACTTCTTGTAAACTAAACAGCGATGTTAAAAAAAAATGTATTTATTAATTGAAAATTGAAAATGTATTTATTAAAAAATATATGTATACACGCTTAACATTCTTAGACCTCTGCACTAGATAAAATGGACTAGATAAAAAACTAGATAAAAAAGGAAGTTCCTGGCATGGCACCTAATTCCTTCGGGAATGTGGTGTATTGAGCTAATATCATAACGGTAGTTGTGTGGTATTAGCCATCCATGTCAGGTCGCATAAAAAAAAAAAATGCCATTTTTAGTTTTAAACATTTTTTTAATTCTTTTGCGCTTTCGAAAAAAACGAAATCAGTTAAAGCTAGAATTGCGAATTGCGACCTTTGCGAGAACAGCCAGACAGCCGGACAAACGAAAGCATTTTAGCCGAAGCGGAAACGGAGACGCTCTCTGTCAATCAGTGATTAATATGTGGCTACGATAAATTAAAAGGGAAGAAATATGGCCTTGAGAGCGCCTAGTATGGGACCCGCTGTCTCCGATATTCAAAAACGACCTATACAACTTAAACGTAGGTATATGCCACTTGCAAACACAGTCGCAGACGTATTTGAGGGTTTTGTGGGCGTCCAAGAACTGAAGCAATTAACTAATTAGACGTATCCCATATTCAATTACTCAGGATGTAGGCATCGGTTCGGGGAAATTCATACGCAGCCGGCGGACCTGCGCGGAGCATGACTGGCTGCTCGCCGCGAGCAACTGAGTGGCACATTTGGGGTCACGTGAGCAGGGGCCGCCTCCAATTTGAATAAAAGCTGCGGCCGCGCTTGGCGGGACCCATACGATAGGTCGGTTCATGCGAATCGTGCAGAAAAGAGAGAACAATGTCGAGCGCTTACGGAAACTTCGGTGTGTTTTTATGGTAGGTTCATTTGGGATGAGTATTATTCTAGTTCAGTTATTTACAATTAGATTATGGATGCTTTCTCTACGGGAACGCCGCACACACAAGACTAGAAAAATTAAATATTATCCAGAATAGAGCTCTAAGAATTGTAGGAAGTTATAGCCGTACTACACCAATACACGTCATGGAGAGTGACCTGTGTATCTATCCACTACATGTAAGGAGAGCTTACTTGGCTGGCAAATATGTGTTAAGGGCAAGGTCAAAAACAAACAACCCTGTCATAGACCTGCTTGAAAAACTTACAGAAATGACAGATCGCGTATATTGGCAGAATAGAAAGATGCCGTTACTTGCCAACTTTTACAATAAGTTTAAAAACATTACATTAGAAAATCACTCTACTCTGCCAATGTACTCACTTCCGACATGGGTATCTAATGTGTCCACTAGATGTATCCACTGTAACATTCAGGGCATTGACAAATCAAAAAAACAATTGTCATCTCTGGAACTCAGATCAATCACTGAGGCTCTAATAGGTAATGAATACAGGGAATACAGACATTTATACTCGGATGGCTCTAAGGATCTAAGAGGAAATGGAGCATCTTTTTGGGATATGATAGCATCACACGGTATAGAGTTCAAAGTTAACTGTGGCCTATTACCGATCATGACAATTGAACTAATAGCTATTTCCGAAGCCCTCTTGTACGCAGCAACAACTAACGAGGATAACATTGTCATATTTACTGACTCTAAAAGTGCTCTTCAACACCTTATTATGGCTACGAGAGAGAGTCGGGGTAGGCGCATAGCATACACAATTCTAAATGATATTCTAACGCTTCAGTCAAATGGAAAAAACATTCACCTACAATGGATTCCAACTCATGTTGGAGTACTAGGAAATGAAATTGCAGACAGGTTGGCTAAGCAAGCAGTTATGTCATCAGAATGCATTGAAATCAATTGTGATCCATGCTCTACCGACATATTGTCTAATTTAAAAAGCTCATGTCAAACTCTATGGAAAGAGCATTACGATAGAAGGTCGGTGGAGAAAGGAATATGGTATAAAACAATTCAATGTGAACCACTTAAAACACCATGGCTTCTCAATTCTAAATTGCCAAGATCTAACATAGTGACAGGCCTCAGACTAAGATCCGGACATACAACACTAAATAAGACACTACACTTTATGCGAATAGTTGACTCGCCTAACTGCTCCGCTTGTCAACAAGCAGAGGATCAGCTCCACGTACTCTTGGATTGTGTCCGGAACCAGGTTATGAGAAACAAACTGTTGAAAGATCTATGTACAGACAGACTGAATTTATTCTTCAAAATCCATGAAGCTCTGAGCCAACCACAAAGTGAAGAGTTCCAAATTGTGACCAGATTTTTTAATAATTCTCTTGTCCTGCGTAGCAATCAGTAAACTGAAATAGTTACTATGGGGCTGGCATAGCCAAACATGGCTAAAGCCCTAACCAAATCAATAGAAAAAAAAACAATTTAACATAGTCTTTGTGGAAGCAAATATTTGTACCAAATATTACAATTCATACGATGTAGACTACATATTATTTATAACAAAAAATTCTGAATATTTTATGTCAGATACAAAAAGAAATAGGAATATATCACCGAAATTTGTTTCAAGTCAATCAAAAGTCGGATTGTCTCAAAACACCCTGATTATCCCAAAAGTATATTCCTTAGGTGGTCCTAGGTAGCAAACAACGCTTTTGAGGTCCTAACCAAAGTGCGTGAGGATTCAAGATGACAAGAAAGTATGACCAACTGGAATTTACAGCGAACAATGGTATATTTTAAACGAAATAAAAACATACTATGAGACCGCATAATACTTTTAGGAAAACGTTAATAAAACCAAAATAATTACTAACAATGAGCGGCTGGTAGCCTAGTGGCGCGGGGATTGGACTAGCGTACCAGAGGCTTGGGTTCAATTCCGACATGCACCACTGTCTTTCTCTTCCCGAGTTCGATAAGTGCATTTCGTCACGAATGCGAACTGCTCCATGGTTCGGAATCCATGTTAAGCTGTAGGTCCCCTTCCCCTACTAGGTGGTGGGGTTTAAGCCCGCCCGGGTTGGTACCATCGCATTGGATGAAAAGATGGTCGGAGCGGCAATGAAAAATTGTCCCTGTTTTCCATACAGTTCAATGTAGCCGTGCTCATAAAGGGAAGGTCCTGGCACGGCACCTAACTCCTTCGGGAATGTGGTGTATTGGGCTTATATCATAACGGTAGTTGTGTGGTATTGGCCATCCATGTCAGGTCTCATAAAAAAAAATATGATTGAATGTGACAGTGCGAAGTCGATGTATTGCCAGGATCCCTCGCGAATATCTCAGGAAGAGCGCGCGACATGCCGGAATCTCCTTTACATAGCTGAATAACAAACAGCACTCTCCTCTCAAAATATAAATCTAAACAAGTGTGGTCTAGGACGCTGTACGTACTGGCTGAAAGGATTCTCAAATTTTCCTCAAAAATGAAAAGGCAGTCTTTTATTTGTCGCACGGAATGTTGTTAGATCCAACATCGAGAGCTGAACTCATATCTAGTGCCGTGAAAATACATGGGGCTCTACTGAAATATCACGCCACAGCAAGGTGACTCTTTAGACAAAAATCAGCATTTTACCATATCTTTTTTTCTGAAATTTCCAAAAAGTTGCTGTTCACATACATTATCGCCCCGTGACAAGTCGCGTGGGAAGTGCGATTTTTTCCGCGACTTCGGAACCATGCATGTATATTTTCTCTAATTCATTTTGTTTGACGTGTATTTTTTGCCCGCCTCACTGCACCTCTCCTACATCTCTAAGGTCGAATGGTAGAGAATGCCTTATGGCATTAATTTCTGCCTTTTTGTACCGTATTTATACCGCAAATAAAGTATTTTTTCACTTCATTTCATTTCATGTATTTTAAATGGTACCGTGATTATTGTTTAATTCAGAATCAACCGTGAAGGGTTGTGCGCATTCAAAACAGCCCATGTTTGTCAGTACCATAACTGTGGGAAATAATTCTTGTTATCTTAAAAAAAATAAAAACTATGATACCATTTTACGTTTAAAAAGTAATTGTTGTTGGTAAATTGTTTTTTGTAAAATCAATGCTAAAACCCATCAAAGGCCGGCTATAGCCCTAATAAGAGGAGTAGGGTCGTGTCGCCACTTCTCGCTGCCTCTCTTAAGAGAGTACATTTTTCGCGTGGGACCTTACAAAAGCGAAAGCTATTTCATATTCTATTTATTGAATTATGCCAACAACATCATTTATTCAATACAAAGTCGTCTATATTCGCAAATTTTATAAACGTGTCTTTACATATGATACTTTCGAGAATACCGCGGTCGTTAGACATGTTTGAAAAATGACGATTTACGACCACGGCGAGCCTAGCTGTCACCTCAGTCGTCTGCTGCGCTCGAGCGCGGCGTATGCCTCCTTGACAACGGGCTGAATGATTAGCTCGAAACGTCGGAGAATGTCTCTTCCTGCCACGTGAAAAGCCGTAACAGTTTTCAAACGTGTCTTTACATTATGAAAAAAAAGTATGCAAAAAAACTTCAGTAATTTTAATTCAGTCATTTACGAAAAAAAAAAAAATTTATAAAAACATAGGAGATAAGCTTTGATTTTTTTTTAAATCTATATTTTCCAGTAAAAATTAGCGAAAATGAACTTAAAAAAAGGTAATTTTTTTCCAATAATTACTAGCCAATATGTTACAATCCAAAAGGTAAATATATTAAAAGTAGGTTTTGAAAATACATTTTAGAATAAAAAATTTCAAAAACCTAGTAAATCATTAAATTATTGTATTTTTTTAAAGGAAACTTAACAGCTATCACACGTATAAAGCAAGTAAAGAGTTATAGCAGGTAGCACTGGGAATTGATAGGGTAACGACTCTCTTAATGGTCAAGCCATAAGGCAATTTATTACGCATCACAATTCCAAATTATATACAATACAAATCCATATTCGGTTACGTAAAAAGGCCTCAATCCAGATTTATTCGAGAAAAACATAATTTCATGTAAAAGCAATTCTGAAATAGCTCCGACGTAATTTGGGGACTTCCAGACGTTTAAGTATTAATAAAATCGCCTAAACGCCGGACGACTGCCCAATAAAATGTAAATAGTAGTCGCGGGCGAAAGTAAAAGGCTGTTTGCTATTTTCAAAAGAAATAAAAGTAAATGAGGAAACCTTTTGTGGGCGAAAATCGTATCTATAGAGAATCCTATCTACATAGAAACGTTCGCAGGTTGTAAAACCTTTCACGCTTAGATTTGGCTTTGAAAGGATATCGAAAATAAATTAGCATTCGTAAGTGTATGCGATTGTGGACCGTTGGAGAATAACTTGAAAATAACTTAACATGTAACACGACATAAATAAACAAGAACAAAAACGCAATAAACCGAACGAAGCACAACGTTACAACTCTGAGCCAGCCACGCTCTTATATCTATCGCATCTACCTCTTTATGGATATATCTCATATTATTGTAAAGTATACGTGGAGTAGTTAATACTTATTTTTAATACTTATTTTATGTAAATAAGACGTGCAAAACAATGCCATTCTTACTGCACTTTTTAACCGACTTCAAAAAAAGGAGGAGGTTATCAATTCGTCTGTATGTTTTTTTTTGTTTTTTTTTATGTTTGTTACCTCATAACTTTTGCCTGGGTGAACCGATTTTGTTGATTATTTTTTTAAATGATAGCTAGTGCTTCCCAAGTGGTCCCAATTGGTTAAGTTCTGACAATGATATCCATGAGAAAATCATAAAAGTCTTAAATTTGTATTAAGATGTGCGCGACAAATGGACGAATAACTCAATATAACGCCAACCGATTTCGGTGATTCTTTTTTTATTGGAAAGGACGTGTACAAATTAGTAAGTGTACTTCAGATTCACAAAAAAAAAAACCAAAAAAAACTAATTTAACAAAAAAAAATAACCGACTTCAAAGAAAAAGCACTAAAAAGTAAAAAATAATTTCCATTTTTGTAGTTACGATTTCTGTTATTTTTTGAGTCGGCATGCACGGTTATGTGCATTTTGCTTTGTGCATAAATCAGATTTTCAGGTATTAGTGGAATTAGCCGTTTAGGAGTTTCCGGTTCGCGAAACAAATATTAGGAACTCTTTATTTCTTACACGAGTTTAAAATATCAATTAAATTTGGCATAGTTCATAATATTGTGAAGATATTGATGGAAGGAAACCAACAAGTTCTTCTGCTAGTGGACTTTATTAATAATTAAAGTAATATAATGAAAAATAGCTTAGAAGATTGGAAAAAAGGTGAGTCGCGTAGCTAATGCAAAACGCGTTCTAAAAAACAATCGTTGCCAGGCAACAACTTTAGAAGAATGTAGCAGGTGGCCTGCTACATCCTTCGTGGAGTCCCTATAAGTATTTTGCTTAAAGAACTCAATTAGTCCACTTTCAGACTTCGGGGAACTTAATACTCGCTATGAACAGTTATGGCGTACCTAATGCATGATCCGAAGAATCGCACCAGATTCTTGTAATCATATTTTCCTCATTAGAAAAATAGGCTAAGACAGGAGGTGAGGCCATCTCTCTCTTAAGATTATCAAAAGCAATATGATGGGATGTGTCCCACTTGTACAACACATTTTTTCTCGTCAGTGCTGTCAGCACCGAAACTTTATCAGCAAAATTATTTATGAACTTTCTATAAAACGAAGCTAAACCTAAAAAAGATTTCAACTCGGAAATAGAATTGGGAGTCGGAAAAGAGAGAATTTTCTCCACGTTTTTCCGTGATGGGAAAATCCCTTCCTCCGAAACTTCATGTCCCAATATATTTATTTTATTCAAACCAAAAGAACATTTTCCTGGATGAACAGACAGATTAGCAGCTCTTAAACGAGACAACACACTTTCCAAGGTACACATACAATCATTAAATGTTTTTCCATAAATTAAAATGTCGTCGAGATACACGATGACTCCGTGATATTTCAAACCGGCGAGTACCTGGTCCTTAATGCGTTGGAAGCAGGCGGGACTGGTCTTTAATCCGAAAGGCAATTTTTCAAATTCAAATAAACCATCCGTAGTGCTAAAGGCAGTCTTATGCTTGTCTTTTTCAGCTATGGGAATTTGCCAGTAGCCCGATTTCAAATCCAGTAAGGCGAAGAACTTAGATCCTTCCAAACACCCTAATAAATCGTCTATGCGAGGTAATGGATATGCATCCATTTTTACGGTTTTATTGAGAGGCCTATAGTCGACACAAAACCTCCACGACTGGTCGGCTTTCTTGACGAGTACGACTCCAGCGGCATACGGTGAATGTGACCTCCGAATAATTCCATTTTCCAACATTTCTCGAACTTGTTCCGCTATAATTTCACGTTGCTTCGCAGACGCGCGATAGGGCGGACGACACGTGGGGGCAGCTCCTTCCGTGTTGATCTCGAGGGTACCCTGTGTACAGGTACCTAGTTGGGCGTTGACATACGCCATGCGATCTTCGTAACGTTGCAATAATTGTGTTATTGCCCTTTCATTTTCAACACTGAGGTCCTCTCCTAACTGATATGTAGGTAAATTGTTCACATTTAAATGAAAAATATGCCCTATAGAATGGTTCTCTAGTTCAAACTTCTTTCTTGTTTGATAATTTACAGGTAGGTAGTTAATCTTTCTACAGTCCTTAAACAACCTAGTCCAGCCAAACCGTCGCAAGGTGATTTCCTTTCTTTCAAAGTCCAGTACCGCATTCGCTATCAGCATGAAGTCGAATCCGAGTATCACCTTGGCTGCTAATTGTTCTACAACAATAAATACCTTTTGGAAGTGGTTGTCTCCGATTCCCAGCTCCAATGTAGTTTGACCTAGTACATTCATATATGTACCAGAAGCATTCTGCAGGGTCGTGTCTTCCACGATCGTATCGATGCTCTCTTTGGGTACTAGCGTCGAGTCAATGCACGATGTGAAGGCTCCGCTATCAAGCAATGACGGGACTATTGTCTGTAGGCTAAAAAAATACACTGGAAGGTAGATTAACTGACCTATTTCATGTTTTTCTTCTAACGGCGACCCCACGCATGTTCGGGTTCCTACGGGCGCCGCCGGGATACCGATTGGGTAGTCCGGTCGTCGAGCGGCGAGGGACGTGGACGGCTGGTTCGGCACGGCTTGCAAGCGCAGGTCGTACGGTGGATAATTGCGTGGTTCGTTGTACTGCGGTACCAGAGGAGGCACATTAACGATTGGCTGTAACTGTGGTTGTTCCAGCCGTTCAGCAAATCTGGACGTAACAGGCACGTTGACTCCTAGCGTGTACTCCTTCGGGAACGTTGCAGGATAACAATAGTCCTCCATTTCCTGAAGAGCAGCACGTAAGTCTGTAAACTTATCAATTCTAGACATAACAAGTTTTTCACGTAGATGAGGTAATAATCCTTTCCGGATAGTTTGTACTACCTCGGTCTCCGATATTATGCCAGCTTTGGTAGCATAATTTTTAATTTTATAATAATACTCAATCACAAATTCTGATGTATGAATAGTATTTTTGAATAATGAATAATAATCCACATTTGACGGAAACTCAGTTTTCAACTTTTCCAAAATCTCCTCATACGGCAAATCTGCAATTTCTTCGGTTTTCCCGGAGTTTTCCCAAGTCCAGGGTATGAACACGCATGGTACGCCATAACTGTTCATAGCGAGTATTAAGTTCCCCGAAGTCTGAAAGTGGACTAATTGAGTTCTTTAAACAAAATACTTATAGGGACTCCACGAAGAATGTAGATGGTAAACTAACTAAGTGCCATTTTATTATTGCTGGGTAGCAAGGTTATTCTCGCCCGGATATATAAATACCACGCATTTATTTGTTTGATTGTTTTTATTGTTTATTCATCATCCACAGGCAGCCCACTACACTCGGATTTGTCATATTATATTATTAGCAATATTTTCATATTTTATCATATGAACGTAACTGCGCTGATGGCAATACCAGGACAGCATCTTCAGAATATGGGTACCTACTTAGTAGTCCTAATCCCCAAGTACATAAATTTAGTCAGACACCCGTCCAATAACACTTTGAAAAATCAAGGTGACATAATACATCCCTGTATCACACCCCTAGAGTTAATGAACAAGTCGGTGAGTTTACCATTTATCCTCACGAAATCACCGCTATCCACATTGAGGGATATAAAGCATCTTAATGATGTGGATGCTCACGCCTTACATAGCTAGAGTCTTCCACAGTTCATATCTCACCACACTGTCACAGGCTTTTCTAAGTCCACGAATGAACAGAAAACTTTCTGGTATTTCGCAAGGACTTTATCATTGATACGATTCAGCGATTATATCTGATCCTTACATCCCCTACTACTTTTAAATGTGAGCGATACGAGAGATACGTGAGCATCCCAAAGGAGATATGCAACCGGAGCTCCAGTGACTTTTTTGGCGTAACTGAAATGTAATCGATAGTGTTCTAAATCATCGATAATTATTATGAATGATTTGAATTTTCAAATACTTCAACTTTCAAGAGAACTCCAGCTAATATAATTCGACCTAAACAGACTTTAAACAAATAGTTCCCTTGCAGAAAGAGTAGAGCCATCTGTTATCCAATATTTAAACAATTTACGATTATAGAAATGTTCGTAATTTATTACTATTATTCTTTTTTTAAATTAGGTATATTGTGCCACTACCCGTACGATTATATTTATTTTCAAAAATACATTGATACACAATATATCTTAGCTAAAATAATAATTCGATGCGCAGCGCCATCTATTGCATAATAGTGATAATATGTTGTATTTGTTTTTTAGAATTGCACGTTTCTCTCGAATATCCACTTTTTATGCTTTTTACATAGTTGACCGCATATCTTTTTTGTAAAAAATCGAATTCGTATATTTCGAAATGTAGACACAGCCGTCAATAAAACCAAATCAGTATTATGTGCCGAGAGAGCAAATTGTTTCCGTAAGTTTTCCCAACTCTTGAATACACACAGCACTGCGGATCCTGAAGGAAAAATAACCACATTACTATTTTTTCTCTAATATCAAATAAATATCTCAGTTCACATACTATTTCATGTTAATGCGATACGAAGTGCTTGAACTAGCAATATTCTTATTTAATCCTTCAGTATAACTCTCTACGGTGGTGTGCCCACTAAAATAAGCTAGAAAATCTAAGAATAACCTGCAAATAATTATAACATAAAAAAAAACTGGAACGCGATGCGGCGCGAACCTCGAACCTCGAACTTTAGATGCATCTGCTGACGTTTCTATGAGTTTACAGTGTCTGAAATGTATCAATTCGGATTCACCTTAGTAAAAACAATTTAACTGTGGAAGTTCGATCCAAAAACACTTAAATTAGTGAAGATTTTCTAGCCCATACAAACTTTGCGATGTCATTTTAGCAGAACCAAAGTAAAAACCAATAATAGTAACCAGCAAAATGGTAAAGGTTTTTTTTGCTTTCTTGCATTGTCACACCAAAATGATATACCAATCTTAGCGTTGCTCCCATGTTCTAGAAATACAATTTCTTAGATGCAAAATGAGTGTACTAAAAATCTTCATCTAGTAACGATAATCTTTTTATAGCATTGGCGGCTAAGGACAAATTTGATCTCACCGCCGCGCAAGTAACGTTCAATTTACATCGCACATTACATTGAATTAAGGCTGTTTGGTTCGTACCACTTGTATTATTAGGATTGAATTGGTTAGTAAATGAATATCGACCCTATTGCCTAGACGAAATGGTCAAAGCTCAAGTGAGAAATGTTTTAGGGATCATAAAAGACGCTTTACATTGAATATCGATTGAATTAATTCGGGAATTCAACACCTAGAAGGCAATGGCGAAAATATATTGAATCCATCAATACAGCGATATTTTTAAGGAATAAGTTGGTGTCTGATGAAAGTATTAAAAAAGTTTAAAAGGTACTCGGATGTTTGTAGGGTAATATTTCCAGCATAGAAGGGAAACGAAAGGAGAAGTGTCATGTGGTCGCTTTTTGCGAGGTCGCCATATGGATAAATCGTGCATATATAAGGGAAGCCGGTCGCGCTTCGGCTGCCACAGTCCAAACATCGCAGCCGCGTACAAATGTGTTCCCGAAATGCGATTGCCAAGTCAGTTCCCATCCCATAAACCCTCCAATACGACTGCGACTATGTTTTCGTGTGACATGTACGTTTAGGTTGGTTTTTAGGGTTCCGTACCCAAAGAGTGAAAACGGAACCCTATTACTTAGCCTCCGCTGTCCGTTCGTCCGTCCGTCCGTCCGTCCGTCCGTCCGTCCGTCCGTCCGTCCATCCGTCCGTCCGTCCGTCCGTCCGTCCGTCCGTCCGTCCGTGCGTCCGTCCGTCCGTCTGTCACAGGACTGTATCTCATGAACTGTAATAGATAGGCAGCTGCAATTTTCACAGAGTGTGTATTTATTGTGCCGCTATAACAACAAATAGGTAAAATAATAAAATCATAAAAAATAAAGGGGGGTCCCATACAAAAAACGTGATTTTTTTGTGTTAAATCTTGTACGATGGTACGGAACCCTTCGTGTGCGAGTCTGACTAGCACTTGGCAATTTTTTTAGAAAAACACTTCTTTACTTATGATACTTTTGAGATTACCGCGGTCGTTAGACATGTTTAAAAAATGTTACGGCTTTTCACGCGGCAGGAAGAGACATTTTCCGACGTTTCGAGCTTAACTAATCATCCCATTGTCAATATTTTAAAATGATTAGCTCAAAACGTCGGAGAATGTCTCTTCTTGCCGCGTGAAAAGCCGTAACATTTTTCAAATACTTCTTTACTTTATGATCTACCGTTTCCAGATATGATATAATATTTTAAACAATATATTTTGTGTATGCATACCTTAGTAGTATCCTTTGATTGTTTTATTCATATATTTTCTTCTGGCGTACATTTTGCACTGTATCTTTTGGTGTTCACCATCGGTGATGGCGATTTTTGGTTATACGCTTCGGATGTCATATAATGATGCTGATATTGGACGACGAATTATGGATAGTGTTTGCCAATCCTTCCAACTCCAAAATCTCATTTAGCCGCAGCTTTATATTTGATGGAATTCTTATCTGTTAATCCTTGAATTTTTAAGTCCTCATGAATCCAAAAGCTTTATCTTTTTTAAAATATTGCATTACTCAAAATCTATGCGTTAGAAACAGAAACCATTGCATCTTGCATTAAATTAGGACGATATAAGACTGTGAAATATTGTATGAAAACCTTAAAAGTACCATAACTTGTGAAAATCATACGAAACAATTTCGCGTTTTAATCTATATTTTTAGAAGGATAAACATTTTTTTTAGGCATCAAATAATCGTATGAAAGTACTCGTATAATAAATGAACCTAAATATGCTTAAACTCCAAAATACATTTGTGTGCCCTTTACTGTACTTCCAACGAAGCGGAGCCGACACGTGAATCCATATTTATGGAGTAAACGCTCAATCTTTTTCCGCAACACTAACCGTAAACAACAATAGAAACTTCTCGGCACCTTAAGGATGAATAATTTAAACTCACCCGCGTCAGTACGCAAATTGCTAGGCGCGTTCAAAGGGTCCCAATTCATTATAACTGAAAAAATAAAGATATTCATCATTTCGGCTTTCACACCGCTTCATAATCCATCAGGCAGCGTTGTTATGTGCGAGCGATCTAGAGTAATATTCCCTTAACGAGAACGTACTGAGGGCTGGGCTTAAGGGTACACATATCAGCTGGCAGGAAGCGATTCCAATTGGCGATTTGTTAATTATTGAAGCATTTCAATTCATTTATTTAAACTTTTTTGGTAGTCAAACTACACTAAGGGCCGAGTGCACGAAAGGACAAAAAATCAAAATCAACGTCAACGTACGATTAAACACGTCAATTTGTGGGGACAGTATGGAAGGAACTCTATGCTTAGCCCCGATTGCACGAAGAGACGGCTGAGTTAATCAATGTTCAAACACGTCACTTTTAGTGAACCGCATGGAGTTACTTCCATACTGTCCATACAAAGTGACGTATTTTATTATACTGTAGCGACCTAGCGCCCTCTACTGAGAGCTGCTAGTTTCACATGCTACAAATGCAACAAACAGATGCATAGGAGTTAGTTAACATGGCGGGCGCTAGATGGCGCTACCGGCTAAACATGAAGTCTATATCGTACTAACGAAGTTTCGCAGCGAGATAACACATATACAACATTCAAATCACGACTATAGGAGACTATAAGAGTGCCCACCTTTTCATCTCTCTACAGTGGTGACCCCGACGTGATACTACAGCAACAATCACCACACCTCCTCTAGTCACAACAAGGTACACTTCAGCAGTCACGACAGTTGCTACCGGCCTCCCACCAGCGGGTCTCACCGGTAGTAACTCAAGCATGTTGTCATCCAGCATCACTCCAACCCAGCAGAAGAAAAACAGCACCATCGTCCTAAGTAGGTGTATCGATACGCCAACTAGGACGCCGGTAACATCATCACCTCCGGCAGCCGTCACCCAGCATCACGACCGACTCACCGCGTCACATGGGCACCTCCGGCAGCCGTCACCCAGCATCACGACCGACTCACCGCGTCACATGGGCACCTCCGGCAGCCGTCACCCAGCATCACGGCCGACTCACCGCGTCACACTGGACACTGACGACCAGCACCGAAACCAGCAGCAACATCGTCTTCATGGCAACTACTTGCCATTCGACTGGGGGAAAGTGATGTGGCGACCTAGCGCCCTCTACTGAGAGCTGCTAGTTTCACATGCTATAAATGCAACAAACAGATGCATAGGAGCTAGTTAACATGGCGGGCGCTAGATGGCGCTACCGGCTAGACATGAAGTCTATATCGCACTAACGAAGTTTCTCAGCGAGATAACACATATACAACATTCAAATCACGACTATAGGAAAGCAGCTGCGCAGCCGTGGGTCTCAAGACCCGACCCACCTTTTCATCTCTCCACAATACGTTGACGTTGATTTTGATGTTTTGTCGTTTCGTGCACTCGGCCCTAAGTTAAGTAAAGTAAGACATCTGAATAATAGGCAATGAATATCGTCCACGGTCCATCGTCTATCGCGCAGATCATAATACGCGGGATACAATTATTTAACCTTATAATCTTGCTTTCTTCCCTTTCACCCTTCAATTGTTTTTAAATTAAATTCCAAATTCCTTTAATAATTCTAAAACTTTAAGATTCTCGGTGCTCGAAGTCGTAAGTCACAACGGAGGCACCGTCAGGACCATTCCTGTGTCCTGGACTTAAGGTGGCCCATCCCGCTCATCTCCCCATACAAAAGGGGAAAGAAGATGACGCCCATATTTCTTGTCAGAGATCCTAAATTTTGCTCAAAATAGCTTTATTTGATCGAACTAGATGTCTGATGACCATTGGCATTGTAAAATTGTGTTTGGTTTCTAAGTTGTAAGGTCCGAAAGTTCGCATTTTTCGCGCGTTTTATACAATAACTTTGGAGTTGGATTACGCAATGATAAATTAAGAACATCTTAAAAAGATTAGGCATCAGACATAGCTTATTTAATCAAAATTTATAATCTATTTGGTTATTGATCGATTTTTACTACAGCTTTTGTGGTTTACTTTTAGTTATAAGTCGTTTTTAAATTAAAATTTTCGTAAATCTTACCAAATCATACACTATGCACATTGTCTTTTTTGTAGACATTTTGCAACTTCTTCATCACGGAGCCTGTCTTATTCTTTGAAACAGAGAAGGTCCCAGAGCGCAACAGCACGGTTTTGTACCGTGCCCGCAAATGAGTTAGGCCCGCCGGGTTGGGCCACCTTAAGTCTGACAGCCCATCTCGGCAAACCGTAACTAACAGACGGCCACTGTTGAGAATATTGTATATGTGGGCAGGTTTTGGCCGCGTCTCGGACGCGGTAGATGGACATTTTGCTGCACTGTAGACACACAGAGATCCGTCACAGTATAGATCAGAGGGTACTCTTACCTATACTGTGGCTCCGTGCAAACTTGACTAAGGTTCAACTGGTTTATCTTTGTGTGTCCCACGTTGAGCAAATTTAACAATTCTGTATACAACGGTGCAGGCCTAAGAATATTTGATAAAATTTAACTCGTTTTTTTTTTCGGTTGAAGGAAAATTTAACCGCTTGGGAACTTATCTAATTGAATCAAAAACTATATAGTTGACGTGAGCGGCTCATAAGTAGTGGCACGGGGGCTTGCCTAGCAAACCAAAGGTCTAGGTTCAAATCCTCGGATGCACCACTTTCTTTCTCATTCTTAGTTGGATGCAATTAGCATTTCGATATGAGCTGCTCCATGATTCGGAACCCATGCAAAACTGTAGGTTCCCTCCCCTTACTAGGTGGTAGGGTGTATGCCCGTCCTGGTTGGTACCATCGCATTGGATAAAAAATGGTCGAAGCGGCAATGAAAACATTTTTCCGTGTTTTCCATCAAGTTCAATGTAGCCGGGCTCATAAAGGAAAGGTCCTGGCATGGCACCTAATTCCTTCGGGAATGCGGTGTATAGGGCTAATATCATAACGGTAGTTGATAGCCATCTATGTCAGGTTGCATTAAAAAAAGAGAGACAGCTTTTCAGTTCCATTTTTCGTATGAAAAATATACGTCTGGCTTGGATATTGCTTTTCATGGAACAAGATTCTTCAATCTAATGATTAAAAAGATTAATCGTTACATTAGAGGTAATATCTTTGAAATGTATTAGTCAACCTGTCAAAGTATACCCTATGCACACATCTCCGAAACTCAGTCGTTTGCGATTTCTATAATGGAACCGAGATTCCTTTCACTCGGCAAAAATGACAAATTACCTTCACGAGGACGTATTAAAGAGATTTCATTGTATTTATGTGAAGCGTCGCCAAAAAGTCGAATATTTTCGACGTTCTTGTATTTTCTTTCTGCGCAGAAATTTGAGAAGCGAAATCTTTTACATTATATACACAGTTTTTTTATTAAATTAGGCTTTGTTTGTGTCTTTGCTTCATGTGCCACATTTACCGAATATACGGTTACATTATTGTAAAAATAATATCTTACTCTGGCTGACACGTGGTGATCAGTCATTTCTATATTCAATTGTGACAATCCATTGGAACTTTTTTCTAAAATAATTTAAGGCGGACCCCAAGGCATCGGAAAAAAGTTTCATGCATTCTTAGGTCGGAAATAAAAATAAAATTATCTGTATCTGAAAATGTTTGGTTTTTGGAAAGAATAATCTTGGATCAAAATAAAAAAGAGATAAATTTCTGAATGATGCATGAAGGAGTTGACTTGTCAATATTGATACTTTTGAGATTACCGCGGTCGTTAGACATGTTTGAAAAATGTAACGGCTTTTCACGCGGCGGGAAGAGAAAGCCGCGTGAAAAGCCGTAACATTTTTTAAACTTGTCAATATTGATTCTCTCAAATGTATTTTACAAAAAAAAACCTTTCTTTGTTTTTTTTCAGAAATGGTAGCCTAAACTCATTTCATTCATTAAAAAAAATATATTTGCAATAAAGTTTTAAGTTTAATTAATATACAAGAGGAAAAGTCACAAACAGAATCCATAATCTTTCCGATATTAGTGAATACAGATGTAATCGTTAATAATTATAATAATAAAAAAATATTTTTTAATTCAAATGGTATTTATCGTAAATCAAATGTATTTATCTTCTACTCGTAACATGGTAATCAAACAATGCAATATCAGAAATAGCTACAAACGACGAATTCAAAAATGAGTTTGAATGATAATTCTATGTATCCTTTCCTTTTTATCTATACAAAATACAGCAAATGTATTGTTTTCAATGACCTAAATAATTATTTCCCTTGGTAGTTGGCTGCTTTTACGAAGCTTCTCTATTTAATGACAAGATTCTAAACAAAAGGGATCAATCAGTCTAACTACACAGAAGGAACTTCGATGTCGGCCTCCATTTTCCACACGTCTGGCTTTGAGTACAGTTCGTCCGTGCCTCATAATTACATATTGACAGGGGATGTACGAGCGTGCTCGGGAGAATAACCTACGCTCAGACGCGTAATTGGGTTCGCCTGAGCTGGGTCTCGTCATAGGAGATACAAGATTAGGGCAATCACAGCCGTTTGGGTATCACGCGAAATATTGGAAAATTCCATAATTTTTTTTATGCGACCTGACATGGATGGCTAATACCACACAACTACCGTTAGGATATTTAGTCCAATACACCACATTCCCGAAGGAATTAGGTGCCATGCCAGAACCTTCCCTTTATGAGTACGGCTACATTGAACTGGATGGAAAACACGGACATTTTTTCATTGCCGCTTCGACCACCTTTTCATCCTATGCGATGGTGCAAACCCGGGCGGGCTTAAACCCTACCACCTAGTAGGGGAAGGGGACCTACAGTTTTACATGGATTCCGAACCATGGAGCAGCTCGCATTCGTGACGAAATGCACTTATCAAACCCGGAAAGAGAAAGACAGTGGTGCACCACTGAATTGAAGCCAGAACTCTGGTACGCTAGGCCAGTCCGCGCGCCACTAGGCTACGAGCTGCTCAAACGCATATGCATACCTTCACGCCGCTTTCCCGGGGGATAGGCAGAGATGATAGAGCGCCATACGGTACGATCAAAGCACACCTCTTTCGCTTCATCTGCAGAGACACATCTTTTCATACATACTCTACGATTACGGGTCCTACGTACCAGACCTTTACGAAGAATTACATCGATTTGGTCGCGGTACGTTCTCCTAGATTCTAAATCTAAGCCTTAATGCTACTGCCAAACGAAAATCTTTTCCAGCACTGTTTATGGCAAAGAACCAAGAAAATATAAACAGCATCACGCAATGCTCTAGAAAGTAAGATATCAAAATATCGAACCCTCAATTTGATAAAAATATTCATCACTAACAAAGCAATCTTATTCCATCAGCTCTGAGAGAACATTGATTTCGAGCGATTTCCCAGAGATCGCACCCAAAGGACCTTCAAATTGGTCCCCGAATTCCTCTTAAGCCTTATCGATCGCACGCCCTGCGGTTACCCAACGAATTAATAAAACACAGCCTTCTATTGGCTTCTATCTGGAATAGGAATCTCTATTCGCCTTAGGGAAGGCCGAGTGTCAGAGCTGAGAGTTGCTGATAGGAAACAAGTCTCTACAAGTATACGGAATGTCTAGTAAGAAAATAATTTTAGACTAAATGTTATGTTTGTTTTACGTTGAAAACAGAAATTTTTTCATTGCCATTTGGCATTTTGGGGAATCTACGCACTCAGAGAGTTGCGTCGCTTGATTAGTCAGGGAGCCTTGTTACAGTCCTACTATGCTTATGTTCACTCTCTAATGTCATATGGAGTGATCCTGTGGGGAAATTCATCAGAGTCCGAGAGAGTGCTAATATTACAAAAGCGAGCAATAAGAGTATTAGCTGGTATATCAAAGACAACATCGTGCAGAGACTTCTTCAAGTCTTTAAAGATACTAACGGTGTACTCATTATATATATATGAAGTTATAATGCATGTAAGAGACAACATCGGTTCCTTTGAATTAAACGGTTCCAGTCATAACTACAGAACACGAAATTCACACTGCCTAAGACCAGTATCTCACAGGCTAGCAATGTCGGAAAAAAATCCTGATGTGATCGGACCTAAACTGTACGAAATGTTACCTGATAAATTAAAATCGATTCATCATAAGAATACGTTCAAGATTCGCCTAAAAGAATTATTAATTGACAATCCTTTTTATAAGGTCAATGAATTTTTTACATATTGTAAATAGCTATTTAAGACTATTGCCATTATTAGATTGAATTGTTTTGTATAATCTAATGATTTTATTTAATTTAATTTATATAGTTTTTAACATTGACTGATTTCATTTAATTTATATAGTTTTTAACATTGACTGACTTCATTTAATTTATATAGTTTTTAACATTGACTGACTTCATTTATTTGTATATCGGACTGAACATGGACGAATCACACTGAATATGTATTGTGTCATATAATAGATAACATATATGTATGTCTTTGTGATGAATAAAATATCTGAATCTGAATCTTTGACGATCTTTTCATCCGATGCGATGGCACCAATTCGGGTCGGCTTAACCGTACCGCCTAGTAGATGAAAATAACCTAAAGTTTTACATGGATTTCGAACCATTGAACAGTTCGCATTCGTGACAAAATGCACTTATCCAACTAAGAAATAGAAATAAATTTGCCCATGATCTCTGGCGTACAAGGCAAGACTCATTTTCGATCTACTGCTAAAATATTAAAAATTTAGTAGGGGCATTGATTACGAGTGTAGCGAAAATTCTAATGTATGGCTTCAAAAGGTGGCGGAATTTACAGAAACGGATTTAAAGGTGGGCTTTCCCGCTCAACTCCCCATACAAACGTGGAAAGGATGTCACGCCCATATTTCTTGTCAGAGATACAATGTTTGACTCAAAATAGCTTTATTTGATCGAACTAGATGTCTGATGACTGTTGGCATTGTGAATTTGTGTTTGGTCTCTAAGTTACAAGTCCGAAATCTCGAATGTTTCGCGCTTTTTATACAATAAGTTTGAAGGTGGATTACTCAACGATAAAATAAAAACATCTTAAAAAAAGATTAGTCATCAGACATAGCTTGTTTCAGGAAGATTTATAATCCATTTGGTTTTAGAATTTGACTATAGTGGTCGTGGTTTAGTTTTGTAGTTAAAATTTTCGTAAATATTACCAGATCAAACACTATGCGTATTGTCTGCTTTGTGGAAATGTTGCATCCTCCTCATCACGGGAGCCTGTCTTTTTCTTTGAAATAGAGAAGGTCCCAGGGCGCAATAGCACGGTTTTGTACCGAGCCCGCGAACCAGTTGGTCCCGCCGGGAAGGGCCACCTTAAAGGTTAATGAAACCAAAGTCCGCTAACAGATAACTCCACTTTCGAGCGTTAGCAGCCGATTTTGTGAGCAGGTTTATATGGCAAAAACTTTGGTTTTGTAACAATACCTAAAGTACCAAATACAGTGAGAAAAATAGGGCGCGGTGAACATTTTTTTTCAGTTTTAAGCTATGCAAAGACAGGCTCGCGAGGTCAGCAGCTCAGAGAGCCACTAATCTAACTCTAAACTTGAATGAAAGTGGTGCAGTCAGCGGGTATCGAACCCCGCCCCCCGGTTGAGAAGCGACCCAGACCACTAAGATACGAACGCTGCGAAGTGATGAAGATGTATTACTGCACTGAAAAAAAAAAATTGTTACCGTTTACTGTTCTAGCACAGTTATAATTCAGTCATTTATGTTAAAGTATTTCTCATTACTAGCAATGTATTACGGTAAGTATCTATTAATGAGCCAAAACAGGTCATAATAAACTGTTACAGATTGAACAGTACCGCTTGGTATAAATAACACGTGTGACAGATCAGATGATTTTGAATCAGTTATCTTAAGGTGGCCCAACCCGGCGGGACTAACTCATTCGCGGGCACTGTACAAAACCGTGCTGTTGCGCTCTGGGACATTCTCTGTTGAGGAAGATGCAACATGTCCACAAAAAAGACAATGTGCATAGTGTATGACTTGGTTAGATTTACGAATTATTTGATTTCAAAACGACTTATAGCTAAAAGTAAACCACGACCGCTGTAGTCAAAAATCTAACAAAAACCAAATAGATTATAAATTTTGATTCAATAAGCTATGGCTGATAACTTATCTTTTTAAAATTTTCGTACTTTATCATTGCGTAATAAACCACTAAAGTTATTGTATAAAACGCGCGAAAAATTCGAACCTTAGAACTTAGAAACCAAACACAATTTTACAATGCCAACGGCCATCAGACATCTAGTTCGATCAAATGAAGCTCTTTTGAGCAAAATTTGGGATCTCTGATAAGAAATATGGGCGTGATCTCTTTCCCCGTTTGTATGGGGAGTTGAGCGGGTTGGGCCACCTTAATGATTGAACATGACAGAACTACAACCAGGCGTGCAGCTATCCAGTTTCAAGTGGTACGGGAATTTTAAAAGATTTGATATAAGACGTAAGAAAGAATGGAAAAAATACTAAAGCTAGAAACAGTTTTCACGTAATTAGGGTAACAGTAAGAGAAAACAGTTATTGCACACAGTAAAAACAACAATTAAAAGATACAGTAACATATAATATTTTAAGGCTAACTGTTTTCAAACAGTTGGAGTAACCTATTTACTTGGTTCGCTCTATGTTAACATTGCATGGCGGTTGTTATTATTTGAATAACATTTCAGTTACAATCACTGATTATCTTTTTCAGTGTGTGACGAGATAAAGAAAAGATCCAAAAGTTGGACATGAAATATTCCTTTCCTCGATGTATCCATTGACCCGATCGCCTTTGTGTGAAACAGATAAATTCCGGAATCCGTAGTATACAGGGACTTTTGACAGATAGAGGGACACGGAGACCATGGAACCCTGTCTAATATGTTAACTTCTTGCTGTTCAACGCACACAAAGCGTTAATAGTCTAAGAGATACCGTTTTGAAATTAAATACCATAGGGACAATTGCAAAGTGGTTTTAAAGCCTTGCTATGTCCGTGGTTACGAAAGCATTTTTGCCCAAGCTGAAACCGAGACGCTTTGTTAATTATTATTCTATCTAATTATAGACTAGTGGCTCTCTGATCTAGAGACCTTGCAAATCTGTCTTTGCCATAGATAAAAAGTAGTCTTTGTATAGCTTAAAATAACAAAATAAAAACAAACGTTTTGTGACATTTGTTAAGATTTTTCAAAACTGTTTCGAAAAAAAATCTATATCATTATCGAACGTGCTCACAAAATTGAGAAATGAGAGCAGCAGGACAGACCTACAAAAGCATTTTTGTCCAAGCTAAACCGCTCAGGCCGATTTCTTCTTGGACATTCACCCGAGCGGAGCCCGATACAATTTAATTTCACCTTCACAGGCGTGTTGTGCAAACGCTCAGTTCTTGATCTCGACAACATCGCCACCTTTCGGGTTTCACTATAGCTGAAAACCGGCCAAGTGCGAGTCGGACTCGCACACGAAGGGTTCCGTACCATCTTACAAGACTTAACACGAAAACCCACGTTTTTTGTATTGTCATTATGTTGTTCTAGCGGCAAAATAAATACACTCTCTGTGAAAAATTCAGCATCCTACCGATTACGGTTCATGAGTTACAGCCCTGTGACAGACGGACGAGCGGACGGTCTGACGGACAGACGGACGGACGGACGGACAGCGGAGGCTTAGTAATAGGGTTCCGTTGGCACCTTTTGGGTACGGATCCCTAATATAAACCATCCTTAGATTTCGACGAATATTAGAAAAAATATAACAGAATAAGCCCAGCCGTTCTCGAGTATGGCGCTTATCAATACATTTAGGCATAAATTTTAATGTAGATGACTTTTCTTAATGTATCCGTCAAGGTTGAGCGACTCGTAGCCTAGTGACGCGGGAACTTGTTTAGCATACCTGACTTCTGTGTTCAAATCCTTCTTTTTCTTTCTAAGTGGGATAAGTATTTCGTCTCGAATGCGAGCTGCTGCTTGGTTCGGAATCCATGTAAAACTATAGGCCCCCTTCTCCTACTAGGTGGTAGGGTTTAAGATCGCCCGGGTTGGTATCATCGCAACGATTGAAAAGATGGTCGAAGGGATAATGAAAGGTCCTGGCATGGCAACAATTCCATCGGGAATGTGGTGTATTGGACTAAGATCATAACGGTAGTATGGTATTAGCCATCTATGTCAGGTTACATACAAAAAAGAGAGATTTTAATTCCGCTTATGTTACCTTAGCTGTTAGTCCTACGTCATTTGAGGGCGATATACTGAATCTACGGCCATTTTTTATCCTTAATTATATTTGTGCGTTGCGTGCATAAATAGCGTTAATAGACATGGAAACGTTAAAGGTAAAAATGTATGCGATAAATTAAACGCTATAATGAATATAACCGTGTGGCACGCGACTTGGCAAAAATACAAACAAATGAATCAAACATAACTTAAAATATCCGTTATTAATTAGAGTACTTCAGCCCGGTAGAGAATTGCCTATTAATATGTGTACAGAACGAGTACATATGTTTAGTTTAGTGACCGAGTTGCGCGGATCTCTGAGCACGCATTGCCGAGTTCGCGCGACCGTAATATGGTTTGTCTTTCGTGGCTAGCTGTCACAATTAGTTGCACGAACTGAATAGAGGTTGGATTTTGTTAATAGGTCAACGACACATGTCTTCGGTGCTAGGAGCCTATTTAGGATAGCCTACATGTCGTGGAGGGCTTTTGTGAGTGCTGCAGTGCCGTGAGGTCGCATTCTTCAGCCAGCTAACACCAACCCGCGACGCCGCTCCCTTAGCCTCCTATCCTCAGAGATCTAAATCGATAGATGAGTGCTCCCCATACCAGTCAAATTTAAAACATGTCATGTACGAAAGGTGAGTAAGAGCACCTTTCGTAGCACATCAACGTCAGATGGTGACAGACAAGCGTGTTGTGAGTTCGTGGCGTGCTCTCGTTCCGATTGCCTAAACATCAAAGAAATGTGTGTGAAATATGCCCACCTGCCCGTTCCGCGACTGCAGAAACTCTAATCGGAATACCAACAAATCAAAAGGAATCACATTTCATCGGTGAGTTTGTTATCTGCATTAATTTACTAGCAATAAAAATATTCTCAAGTGAAATCCAAAGTGAGAGCAGTAAGGATACTATTATGTGCGAGAACGACAGAGACAAACGGTGTTTGTGTTTTTGTCTTTGTATCATAACACGTGTCAATGACGACAGCTGCCGATTCCGATAGACCTCAGCTCACATCACAGTAGCGTCAGCTTCTCAAATAAGTGTACAAAGTTTTCAAATTAAAATCGAATGAATTAAGAACCCAAAGTTTGCTTTATTTATATGTGTTTAATAGTTTGTGTTTGATAATCTTGCTTAACTTGTTTAGTACCAATATCAAAGATATTTTCAAAATAATTATTTGATTTTACAGAGTTCCAAAAGACGCAACACTTCGCCAAAAATGGATAAAAATAATACAAAATCAGCGAAAAGAAGAATATTGGTCATGCAAAGAGTACACCAAAATCTGTTCGGCGCACTTCAAAGAAGACGACTTTTATGCTACCGCAACTGGAAGACGGAAATTAAAACTATCTGCGTTTCCGTTCAATCATAAAGAACAATTAAAAATACAAGACGAACGTGCCGGATCACCACTTAGTCGTGTATACGTTTCCGACAACGATTCAATTTTTGAAACTCCCAGAAAAACAGCATTAAAAAGAAAACTAACATCTATGAAACTTAAAACTAAACAATATCAACAAAATATCCAAAAACTAAAAAGAAAAAACAAAACTCTAAATAAGCAAAACACAAATCTTAAAGAATTAATAAAAACTTTAAAATCAAAAAACTACAATATCCCACAAGAAAATTTCAATGAGATCCGGTTCAAGGCCGACGAGGCAAACGACGCTCTTAAAATGTTATCACGCAACAAAAATATACACGCCAAAATACCACCATCGTTAAGAAAATTTGCGCTCACCTTACATTTTTACTCTCCTGCGGCTTATAAATATGTTCGTAGTAAGCTAAATAATGTCCTTCCACATCCCAGAACCTTAGCAAAATGGTATGAGAGCTTACATGCTGAGCCTGGATTCACAAAAGAAGCTTTTGCAACCCTTGCTAAGAAAACAAATTCCGAAAACAAACGAATCGTTGCGACCCTCATGGTAGACGAAATGGCCATTAGACTTGAAACTGAATGGAATGGTCAGAAAACTTTGGGCCTTGTAAACGTAGGAGTAGGGAAGAAAGGTGACAAAGCAGCAACACAAGCCTACGTGTTTATGATTGTTTCGAATACCGAAAATTGGAAGGTTCCTGCAGGATATTTTTTTATAAATGGTTTGGACGCCGACCAAAGAGCAAGTTTAATACAAATATGCTTACAAAAATGTTACAAAGTTGGAGTCGATATAATTTCTTTAACATTTGATGGCTGTGCGGCCAACATTGCTGCCGCTGAACTCCTAGGTTGCAACTTTGATGATCTAGACAACTTGAAAACTACCTTCCCGCATCCTTCGTGCAATAAAAGAGTGGCTGTATTCTTAGATGCTTGCCACATGTTAAAATTGGTACGAAATGTCTTTGAGTCGAAGAGAGTACTTTTTGATGACAACAATAACAAAATAGAATGGAACTATTTGGTCCGACTTCAGAAGTTACAGGAATCGGAAGGGCTACAATTCGCTAACAAATTAACGATAAGACATTTAAATTTTCGCAATCAAATAATGAAAGTAAATCTAGCAAGTCAGCTACTGAGCAGAAGTGTAGCGAAAGCATTAGAACTTTGCACTCAGGTTCTTCAGGGCTGGCAGTTTTACGGAGCTGAAGCAACAATGCGGTTTTTGAATAATTTTAATAATTTATTTGATGTTTTCAACTCCCGTACATATCAATACGGATACAGACGTCCTCTTTGTGAAGAAAATGCTGCGGAAATATTCGATTTCCTCAAAGAAGCCGAGGATTACATAAAATCTCTAAAAATATATAACAAAATACGTTTTACACACCGACGCCAAATAAAAATAAAAATAACAAAAAAAAAATTAACAACTTCTCAAAGTAGAACAGGATTTCTTGGTTTCCTTATATGTATTAATAGTTTGCGATACATTTATGAAGAACATGTACAGAAAAACCAACACTTGTCGTACATTTCAACCTACAGGTTCAGCCAGGACCATCTGGAAATGTTTTTCGGTAAAATGAGGCAACATGGTGGCCACAATAATAATCCGACAACAGTTCAGTTTAAAGGCATTTACAAAAAGTTGCTTTGTCACCTAGAACTTAGAAGGTCTTTTACTGGAAATTGCCTTCCCCTTGATAACTTCCCCATACTACAATGTTCATCAGCTATAGATGTCGTAAATAGCACTTGTCCTGGCTATAAAGCCAGTGATCCAATAAACACTACATGTATAATAAAAGCAGCATCCTTTGAAGACGACGAGTACACACAATTTGATGCCAACTCACAAATATTAGCAGATTCCCTAAACAATGAAAGTGACCCAAATTTCACCGAAATATCCAAACAAGTAGTAGGGTACATAGCTGGATGGGTAGTCAGAAAACTTATGAGAAAGTTAAAATGTAATAGTTGTGCTGATGCTCTAATGACGGCTGAAAAATTACCGTTCCATAAGTTGATTACCCTTAAAAATATGAAAGGTCTTATATTTCCATCGCTCGATGTGTTTAATGTATGCCTAAAATCAGAAAAGTTCTTAAGACTCATGATAAAACAACAGGGTAATCACCACATAACTTCTGCAGGGAGCTTCGAGGCCAATAAAGTACGAATTTTAAAGTCATTTTTAAATACACACATATTCGAAACTATAATCAATCATTCAAAAGACCAACCCGTCATACTTAATCATAGGGTTCATTTAATAAAATCCATAATAAATACCTACACGGATGTTAAACTTCACCGTCTACATAAAGATACCAAAATAACAAATCGTCAAAAATTAAACAAACTCATTCTCTTTCAAGGAATGTAATCGCCTTTGAACTGTTCTTTTTAATGTTATGATACTAGTTCGTGAAATTTTGTGAAAAATAAATGTATGCTAAAATCTAGTATCTTTCTTTTTTGTAGTGAGTACTTGCACCTGTCAGACATAAAACACTAACACAAAACTGTCTCATGGCGCGAGCGCGAACGCTTTCTGCACTTGTATAATTGTGGACATGAGGCGGTACATGTGGTTTGATAAACAAATGTATATTAAAATATATGTTGTATGACTCATTTATCGCCTCGTGTCTACATTTGCGCCAGTGCGGAGCGCTTGCGCGTTCCAAATATGAGGCAGCGTATGATGCCGTGCCATGAATGTGTTCAAGTTAAGACGTGTACGTGAAGTCACGCATACATTGAAGAGAACTTTTGACGTGTTTTGGGTTTCAAAGGCTTATCTATCGATCTAAATCTTTGCCTATCCTAGACCCATATGCTCTTGACCTCTGCAGCGCCACTACTTAGACGGGGTGAGCACCGCCTCTTAAAACAACATACTTTTTTAATATATAAACAAACAACGTAGTTATCTAATATATTTATTTTGGACCGAATCACTTCACAGTGTAATTGAAATTTCCTAGATTTCTTGGATTTATTTTGAGTTAAAATTGTTTAAAATTATGAAAATCAAATGAAGTCCTGGGAAAATAAATATCAATAAGCTAACCTTTAACATTCCATTTCAAACTTAAGGCCTTTCCTCCAAACCTAAATCTAACTGCATTACTATATTGTATATTTTTATAGAAAAACTCGTAAGTGATACTTGACAGGAATGACAGTTTATGACGTTTCTAAGGTGAGGTCACTCATGCGACACCTACAAAAACCTTTGTGTGTTATTCCCTATTGGAGTGATAAAATATTTAAGCATAACCCGAGGTCAAGCTCCCGGCCTAGCTACCAGTCGGCGTCGCTAGGACGGCGCGGCGTCGTCGGTTCCAGCGGCGGCGGCGAGCGTCCCGCATATAAATTGCGAATTTTGGCGGCAAAAAGTTCCGGCGTCCACTCAGCGATTCGCCGACACATACGTGCGTGCCGGCGATCGGAATTCCACTATGAGCCCAGTCTTCCGTGCGACTGTTCTATGTAGTTTTAGAGTGTTTTCCACTGTACCTCCCTCGGGTTGCGATTGTAAATTAATTCTCCGGTTGAACAGCCAACTGAGTGATTAGCTGACGTTTAGTTACATTTCGAACCGTGCTTACACATAATATTACACCCAGTAGCTCAAATCCATACAAAATCCAGATTTCGTGGACCTGTACAGGCTTGTGTGGGCTCTAAGCTAGTTTCGCGGTGTTGAACTGTCACGAATGGTCCTTCGAGCCGAAAAAACAGAACCAGCATGCTCCGCCAATATTTAAGGTGGCCCATCCCGCTCATCTCCCCATACAAAAGGGGAACGAAGATCACGCCCATATTTCTTGTCATACATCCAAAATTTTGCTTAAAATAGCTTTAAATGATCGAACTAGATGTCTGATGACCATTGGCATTGTGAAATTGTATTTGGTTTCTAAGGTCCGAAAGTTCGAATTTTTCGCGCGTTATATACAATAAATTTGAAGGTGGATGATAAAGTAAGAACATCTTAAAAATATTAGTCATCAGACATGGCTTACTTAACAAGATTTATAATCTATTTGGTTTTTGTTCGATTTTTGACTACGGCGGTCGTGGTTTACTTTTAGCTAGAAGCCGTTTTGAAATTAAAATTTTCGTAAATCTTACCGAATCACACGCTATGCACATTGTCTTTTTTGTGGACATGTTGCATCTTCCTCATAACGGAGCCTGTCTTATTATTTGAAACAGAGAAGGTCCCAGAGCGCAACAGCACGGTTTTGTACCGTGCCCGCGAATGAGTTAGGCCCGCCGGGTTGGGCCACCTTAAGTGACAACCTCGACACTCGATTGAGGGAAGGTAGGTATTTATCTCAAAAATCGCCTGAGTTGAGCTACTGCTGTGGCCACGGTCGCACAGCTATATCGAATGTGGTGCTAATGCCGTGTTATTCGGCAAAGTTAACAGAAATGTACCAGTTAGCATGGTACAAAATGCATCGGGACGTCAAATTGTATCATCAGGGCGCGGTTGAGTTAGTCACCGCTGCGATTTCCGTTCATTCAATGCGATGGTACCAACCTGGGCGGCATTAACCCTACCACCAAGTAGGTAAGGAAGGCAACCTAACCAAGAACGACAAATCCCTGAGTCGGCTCTTACGACATGCACGGGAAGAAATGCAGAAGGCCGAATTGTATTATTTTTACTCGCCAGAACCCACATGATTCGCCTTAATAAGTGCCTAACTTCGACTGGGTGGTAGCATTTAAAGGGATATGTAACTATGTGATCAGCTGAGAGTAGTAGTTTATGACAAAACTCATAGTATTAAAACCTAATGTGCAAGTGTTTCACAGTGTTGTGTTGCCACTGGAGCAGTGCATCGCTTAAAGGTCCTTGCTTACGGTGACGCTTGGCTCAGGTTATCTCTTTCGCTAAAATATGGTTGAAAGAGGTAATGGCTGTGCCCAGCGGGATGCTCGTGAACGGGTGCTGTTTGTGGGGACTGGCCTGCTCCAATTGGCAACATATTAGTTGGAGGGGATTGTCTTTGCAAATAAAATGATATTTGTCATGAACTGTTGCATACGGCATGGATTGTAAATTTTTGTGTATTCATGTGATTTTAGTGTTTTACCTATGTTTTTGTTAAAATAATTGACAAACACTTTTGTAAACTTAGACTAAGTGGACGTTGAAAAAAAAACAGAGGAGTTTCTTTCCAGTTCTTCTTCGCTGTGTTTTGTTTTGCTGAACTGGCCAATGCTAAAATATGACAAATCCGAGTGAAGTGTACTGTCTATGGATGATGAATAAACAATACAATACAATACTTACCTAAATAATTACATAGAATTAAGGTGGCATGGGCGAAAAGTCTGCCCATGAAGTCTGTAAATCAAGATATCTGTCTGGCTGTCTGGCCTGGGCTATAAAGAACGTAGACCAGACCCCCCAGCGCAGTAATCCGAGGCACTTACTGATGGTTAGTAGTAATAGCCTTTACTATCCCGGCTGTTAGAAGTAAAGTATATGATGACACTAATATACCTACTGGCTAAAGCTTTTATAGGGTACTTACAGCTTGGACTGAGGACGGCCGCTTTCTATAGATTTTTATGGGCCTGCTGAAAATAATGTAATGAGTAGAGGGAAAAGTTTTAGAAGAAATTTGAATTCTTAAAGATGTAATATATTCGTATTGGGTTTATTTTAAGTCCAGGGTCCTGTGGCAAAAAGCGAAAAAAGGGCCTGGAACTGGTGTCGGTCGGTCATATAAATTTTGTCCCGAAACCTATTGAGAGTTGTTCGAAAATGCTGAAAAAAATAACACTCATTAATTTTGCACAAAACGTCGTATGTTTTGCTATATTTCTGAAGCGCTAAAGTGTATTAAATTGCAAAATAGTCCTCAGGCGATTATGATTATGAACTAATTGTGTGTACTTTAGAATTAAATACATTTTGATGTTTTTGAAACTATCATTTGATATATACCTAATTTCCAAATAAAAAAATAATAATTAGTCTAGGCGTTAAATATAATAGGTCGGGGAAAAAGTCTTTTCGCATTATAGTATGTATGAACTTGTAATAAAATCTCTTTGGCTATACTATTTGTATCTGGCTGGTTTTGGTATCATTGAAAGTTTAAATTTTAAAGAACATAATTCCAAATTCAAATTAGGAAAATGTGTGATTCTCATTTGTTTTTCGTACTGTCAAAATGAGTGAATCTAATGAAGAAATTCGATACATTTTAAATTTTACTACAAAAAAGGTAAAAATGCAACGCAAGCCGCGAAAAAAATTTGCGATGTTTATGGACCTAGTGCAGTGTCTGTGAGAGGAGCACAAATTTGTTTTAAGCGTTTTCAATCCGGAAATTTTGATGTCAAAGATGCACGTCGCTCTGGTCGCCCTATTACGGATAAAATGGATGCCATTTTTGAAAAAGTGGAGCAAGATCGGCATATCAGTAGTTACGACGTAGCTGAAGAACTAGGAATTGACCACAGAACAGTTTTGGCGCATTTGAAAAAAACTGGGTACACAAAAAAGCTCGATATTTGGGTACCTCACGAGCTCACTGAAAGAAACCTAATGAACCGTGTACTCATTTGTGATTCTTTATTACGACGTAATGAAACCGAACCATTTTTGAAGAAGCTGATAACTGGTGATGAAAAGTGGATCACGTACGACAAGAACGTGCGAAAAAGGTCGTGGTCAAAGGCCGGTCAAGCTTCACAGACTGTGGCGAAACCCGGGTTAACTCGCAACAAGGTGATGCTGTGTGTGTGGTGGGATTGGAAGGGCATTATTCATTATGAGCTGTTACTACCAGGCAGGACCATCGATTCTGAACTCTACTGCGAACAACTGATGAGATTAAAGCAAGAAGTTGAGAGAAAGCGGCCGGAATTAATCAACAGAAGAGGTGTGGTTTTTCATCATGATAACGCTAGACCTCACACATCTTTAGCCACTCAGCAAAAACTAAGAGAGTTTGGCTGGGAGGTGTTAATGCATCCGCCGTATAGTCCTGACCTTGCACCTTCAGATTTCCACCTGTTTAGGTCTCTTCAGAATTCTTTAGGCAGTGTCAGGTTAACATCACGAGAGGAGTGCCAAAACCACTTGTCGCGGTATATTGATCAGAAGTCCCAATATTTCTATAGCAATGGGATCATGTCCCTACCTACAAGATGGCAAAAAGTTATCGAACAAAATGGTACCTACATACTTTAGTTAAATGTAAATAAACCATATTAAAAAATGTTTTGAATTTTCTTAAAAAATGCGAAGAAACTTTTTCCCCAACCAATATTATGAAGTCCCTAACGCTCTATATTATTAAAATAAATAAATAAAAAAAATGCTAAATGCACACGGCAGCTTGACACTGTCGTAATGAATCAATCGACACAAAAGTTTTGTTTTACAAATACATTACCACGAAAAAAATTTTACTTGATCTTCCACTATTTTTATAGGTCCAAGAAGACAAAATATGTAACTTTTCGTCGCATTTTCGGATAATTCTTTTAAATTTGTATTTTATGTTAATAATCAACGAGTAATCAAGAAAAGCTCAAAAAGGACTACTTTTAATATGGTGTCATGCTGGAGTGAAACCAGCTAGCAAACCTTTCGCAGGTATTGCGCATACCAATCATAGCTTCAGCTTTAAACTCAATCCAGTCACATGCATTTCTTGAATAGACTTGACATGTAATTTTCTGTATATGGTAATAAATCTCCCACCAAGAACTTCTGAATCCTCTCTGAACTTTCCCACAGCATTAAACAATCGAATAATAAAATATACATAGAGCCATAATACAGGTGATACAGTAGTTACATTCCTTCAGAGTAGGCTTGCCCGTCAAGGTGCGTAATATTGTGAACAAAGATAGTTTTTGTGATAGTACGAATAACTTATGATATGAAATAATGACTTAGCAAATTTCCAAGTTAAGATGGGACCAGAGTAGCATGGAACTACACCATCTGTTCTAATAATTGGCAAAAACGCCTCATACGAACTAGGTGCCATTATAGGACCTTTCATGGCTGCAATGACCTGGGTGAGAAATACATCTTATATGCAATGGTACCGATCCGGGCGGGATTAAACCTACCACCTAGTGAGTTAAACGTGGAATCCGAAACAAGAATAAAATAATATTTTGTCGACAACATGCACAGGAAGAACTTCAGTGGGACCACTTATATTTTATTTTAATTCCAGAGAACAAACAGCACGGTTAAACTTGTTCTGTCTTAACCCAAACGCGATCGCCACTTATTTCACATTGACCCGCCTAACTTTCTTCAGGTGTTGATTACTTGACTTCCACGCACCCCTTCACCGAAATCTAATCTCCATTCGGACCGTAGCTCATCGCCGGTGGCAACTTCCTGCCAGGAGGCGTATTCTAGGAGAGTCGATGAATCAGAAGTGTCTTCCGAGAGGAATTCACTGTGACTCTTTGTCACAGTGAATTTGAGCACACAGAGTTTGGCACTCTCTTAATCGATCGCAGTGCCAGACGGAATGAGTGGGACGAAATTGAATATTTCCATGAGTTTTCGAATGAGGCTGGCCTTCCTACTCATCTACCTGCACAAAGGTGGAAAGAAGGTCATGCGGAGATATCTTGTCGGAGATCCAAAATTATACTCAAATCAGCTTTATGATATCGAACTAGATGCTCGATTAGTATTCGCATTGTAAAAATGTGTTGGGTATTATGGAATAACTTTTAACGTGGATTACTCAACGATAAAACAAAACAAGCTAAACAATGTTATTCGAAAAGCCTAGCTTCTTCCATGGAGATTGAAAATACATTTGGTTTTTGTTTTTATTCTTAATAACTACAGCGTTCGTTCTTTACTTTTATAACTAAAGACTTTATTTACCTATAAGTCGTTTCGTAATTTTTGCAAACCGCAAAACGATTTTAGATCAAAACCATCATTAAACAAAGTAAGTCCCATCAGGAAGGGCGCACTTAAGCGCCAACGAAAAATTACATACCCATTTCCATAAGCGATCCGCAATCGCACTGGAATTCGTCTGAAGTTATTTACTGATTTAGTGAGAATTCAGGAGTGTACATTCCGTATGTAAACTAAGAAGCAAGAATTTGCCGCCAGGTCATGTCAAACAGTTTCCGCTTCGGTTTGTTTAGGATCTGTTTGAGTTGGCCGGTGCCTACGCCTCGGTGTAGCGGGCGCGACTTATCTCTTTCGCAGTAAGTTCTTCACGGATGACAGTAAGCCGTAAGCCACAGAACGTACCCCTGCCGAGTTTATCACTCACCGTTATCGAATTTTGTGCTGGTTTATTTCTTGGTCTTTTTAAATGGATTTGAATGTCTGCCGTATTTTTAGAAAGTTAATGTGATGCAAATGTATCAGAGGAATTGCGTATCTTAAGGGTCCTTTTATCTATTACAAACGACCTTTTCCCCTTTATCATACTTTATCATGCAAAGTGGCAGGCTCTAAATTCTAATAAGTGATATTTCTTAGACTTAGGGACTCTTCCACCAAGTACTGATTAGTTTAATCTTCACATTAGAGGGCTTTTCTTACCATCTCGCATACGATACCAGTACAAGATAATGCGCACTTTAGTGATAAAGTCTATTTAAGTTTCAATTAAAATAAATCAGTACTTGGTGAAAACCAGGCTTAGAATATCCTTTTCTTATGTCTACTTATATAAAATCCACCACACTGAAAATAATTGTTAGCAACTGGGGGTCCATTCAGAGTAAGAGTGAGTTCGAGTTCGGGAGTGAGTTAACCTAAAAATAGCTGGGAAATATATTATTATTTAAATAACGGAACCGTTATTTATACTTCCGATGTATTTACGGGACAAACCAGATTTTTACCTAACTGTAATGATGTTTAAGAAGTGTGGGAACATTGACTATTTAAAAAAGTGAGTTGATATTTAGTGACGAATTCAAACTCACTCTTGCCCTGAATGGACCCCCAGATGGACTAACTCTAGTACCGTGGTGTCGAGGCAAAGCACTGGTTTGGGACGCCACGTGTGTTGACACGCTGGCTCCTAGCCACGTTTTAGCATCCTCCAAGTCAGCCGGGGCCGCGGCTAATGCTGCCGCAGCAAATAAAATTAAGAAATATGCGTTTGTGCGTGACCACTTTGGTTTCCTTGCGTTCGCTGTGGAAACACTTGGCCCATGGTCATCGGATACGAAAAGTTTTTCAGGCTGCGTTGGAAAACTGCTCATTGAGAAATCCGGTGACCATCGCGCTAAGACATTTTTCATACGGCGAATTAGCATGGAAATTCAAAGAGGAAACGCACAGAGCATTTTAGGTACTATGGGCAGCTCGGCGGGCATGGAGGAAATTTTCTATTTAGTTTAGAATAGTATTCGTTGTTAGTTTATTTGAGTAAGTTGTTAGTTTAATTTTGTTTTAATTAATTAATTTCAAACCGTATGTATTATTTGATATAGGAACGAAACTGTAAACTGAGTAAATAAAAGGCTTTATTATTAGTAAATAGGGTACTTTAACTTAGTGAAAACAGCCTTAAAAATTAAACATCACTGTATCTATAATTTGTTTTTTTAACCGTGTGCAATAACTGTTTTCTCATATAGTTCCCCTAACTGTGTGAAAACGATTTCTAGCTTTAGTATATTTTCCATTCTTACTTCCGTCTTATATTCAATTAAATATACTGTCCAATCTGTTTAAATTCCTGTACCTCTTGAAATTGGACAATTGCAGGCCTAATTTGTAGTCAGCCGTAATGTGTTAAATCAGTTAAATCAACCATTTCAAAATTTAATTTGATCTGTCATACGTGTTATTTTCACCAAGCGATTCTGCTCAATCGGTTAAAATAACTGTTGAATTTTAACAGTTTTGGCTCATTTTTAGATGCTTACCGCTATTCATTAATATTAATGAGAAATACTTTACATAAATGACTGAATTTTAACTGCGCAACGGGGCCATGCCAGGATATTAAATTTTTTGCGAAAAATGTACTCAAAAAACGGCAGGAAACTGATCATAATGTCATTTTGACAAAGGTTTTCAGCATTGAGTAATCACTTGAAACGCAAGCATTGTTCACCTGTACCGAAAACACGGAAGATTTCACATTTCGACTTCTACTATCTTTATATCTATGCGATGATTTAAACCGGACTGTACTACTTAGTGAGAAAACTGATACATGGATTTCGAACAGCTCGTGGTCTAGGGGCTAGAGGACTTGCCTTTCATGCGAGAAGTCTGGATTCAAGCTCTCGCCCAGGTCATGCACCGCACTCTCTTTCCCTTTCTGAGTTGAATAAGAGCATTTTGTCACGAATTCGAGGTGCTCTATGGTTCGGAATCCATGTTAAACTGTAGGTGCCCTTCCCCTTCTAGGTGGTAGGGTTAAGCCCGCCCGGGTTGGTACTACCGCATTGGATGGCCGAAGTGGAAATTAAAAATTGTCCGTGTTTCAGTGTAGCCGCGCTCAGAAAGGGAAGGTCCTGGCATGGTAGCTAGCTCCTTCGGGAATGTGGTGTATTGGGCTAGTATCATAGCGGTAGCCATCCATGTCAGGTTGCATAAAAAAAAGAACCATGCAGTGACCCGTCTCCCCGAATTTCAAGGCTCCACGGCAGAGCCGTCACCGGAGCGACATTGATCGATACGCAATTCGACATTAGCGTGAAACTCGCGAATTTTTCACTACGTTAGTTTTGGTGGATCGCTTTTTTGAGCGCGCGACGAGGGTGCCACGTCGTCGCTACTTTGTCGATGTTCTCCATTGTCGCTTATTGCGTAAGCGGTGTACAGTCAAACACTTTAAGGTCGGCCCGTAAGCAACTGAAAATTTCGCCTCCCATACAAACGTAGTTTACAAATAATTTTAAAACCACTGTTCCAACTTACTTGATATTTGGTATCTAATATTAGGCTACAAATATCTGTGTCTGCATGCCTTTGTTTTATCGGTAAGTGTATTCTGGGTCAAACCACAGAGAAAACAAAATTCGTATGAAGATTTTCTTTTTGCATTCATTTCATTCAGTTTGAATTTTTCAAAAAAACAAAAGCATGCAGGCACAGATAGTTGTTACCTGCTATTAGATATTAAATATCAATTTATTTGGAATAGCGGTTTCCAAATGATTAGTAAACTACGTTTGTATGGGGAGCATAGCTTACGGGCCGTTCTTAAGTCGCTAGGACTAGCCAACTACTCTCGCCATACAAATGCACCTTTAAACAAATGTAATATTATGTAATGAAACGTCTCAGCAAGTCCAATTAGAACTCCAGACTGATAATGGATGTTAATATTGTTTGATTCTAACATTTATTTAAATAATAATAATAATAAAAAGTCGATTTCTCACATTAGAAATCTGAAAGCAATATGATTTCTAGAAATAAGCGAAAACACCATACATGCATAAACAAATAATTCTATTTTATTTTAGATTTTTACATTTAGTAAAAAAATGGACTCCGTTTCCGCAAATATGTATAGAAAAAGTAAACATACATTAACTAAAATAGGTTGATTCCTAGACGAGGAATCATAAATTGTAAGAATGACACTTCTAATCGTCAGACATAGTTAGTTAACTCGGGGTGCCTAGTCTCACTTTGCGATTTGGCTAGTACCAGGGCCTTAATAGGTTTTTCCGCGATTATAGACCCACATTGATCATTTTGCGCCTAGCTGGGGGCACCAAGGTCGTCTTATGGTTACTTTAGGAAATGAAATTCCCCATTTATGGGAGAAAATTTTGCAACACACCTCTAAAATAAACTCAGCCTAGAAGGAACAAATAGTGGGCAACCTGATTTGTTGCAATGGCAACACATGCCTGAAACGGCGAAGACGCGCTCGGTGGCGAAATGGGATTATTGCCAGTTTGTTTTTATTTTCGTCCTCTGAGAACTTTCTCACATTGAAGACAAACTCACGAACTTCACTTTTGTACACTTAGGGTATCCCTTCCTGGCGGGACTAACTCATTCGCGGGTACGGTACAAAACCGTGCTATTGCGCTCTGGGACCTTCTATGTTTCAAAAAAAAAAGACAGGCTCCGTGATGAGAAGGAAGCATCAAGTCCACAAAGCAGACAATGCGCATAGTGTTAGATTTGGTAAGATTCACGAAAATTTTATGGACAAAACGACTTCTAGCTAAAAGTAAACCACGACCGCTGTAGTCAAAAATCGAACAAAAACTAATTGATTATAAATTTTCATGAAACAAGCTATGTCTGATGACTAATATTTTTAAGATGTATAGATTTTATCGTTGAGTAATCTACCTCCAAAGTTATTGTATAGAACACGCGAAAAATGCGAACTTTCAGACCTTATAACTTAGAAACCAAACAAAATTGTACAATGCCAACGGTCATCAGACATCTAGTTCGATCAAATAAAGCTATTTGGAGCAAAATTTTGGATCTCTGACAAGAAATATGGGCGTGATCTTCTTTCCACGTTTGTGTGTACCTTAAGGTGTGCCTTCCCGCTCAACTGCGAAGATGATGCGCACATTTATTGTCGGAGATCCAAGATTATACTCAATACAGCTTTATTTGATATAAATGCGGAGTAAATTCCGCGTTTATAATATTAGTACGATAGCAACTGTGTTCAGTTCTAATCACCTACGGAATCGCGTCACACCTATCTCTGCGCAATATTTTTAACAAAATACGACCGAAAAGTCTCGCAACAAAATTACCCGTTCGGGTCCGCAAAGTTGCGCGGCCCAATTACCCCACGCGCGTGACGCGGCCACGCGGGGTGGGGCGAGCCATAGGGGCAATACGGCCGAAACAACAATAACAGCTAATGAGATGAAAAATGCCGGTGATCAGGGAAGATAAAAAGTTGGCGCGCGTAATATGTTTCGATTCACGGAGTGTTTTTTTTTTTATTGGCAACATTAGAGTGAGCGCTGGTAACCGAATGAGCGAAGCGTTGAGATCCGTTATGAAAAGCCGGGCTTTTGTGCCTATAGCTAGAACTGTTATTAATGACGGCATTCTGAGGCTGTAGTCCGACTTCTCACGTTACCAATTTAGCCAAAAGATCGACTAAAGTTTTCAAATGTACGGAAACATAGAAAAACCCCGCAGTGGGCGTAAATCGAACTACGTAACATTTGCTAGTCCGAGTTTGGTTTGACGGGTAGTGATAAAATATAACAAATCCGAGTGTAGTGGCCGACCTATGGATAATAATAAACAATAGAATACAACACAAAAACATCTTCGCCGTAAATACGTTGACGTTCCTGTTAACAATGACTCCGCGTTTTTATACAGATCGGTAGTCCGAGTTCGTTTTTGACAGGTTGAAGATGTAAAACTCGTATGGGTATGATGTCATTACATAACTTCGAAGTTCCGTAAATGCCAATCTAGGTGAGAACTTGGACCGGCCATACTGGTGCCTACAGTTATGCATGTAATTGAGACTCGTGTGTGTAAGAAAATGTCACAAATCAAAGAATTAGAAACGCGTTCTTTCATAACATATTCCGGAGTGAGTTTACAGGGAAAGTCCCCCAATAGCTGGGTTAGAGAACATTATCACTTGAAATTAGGAGGGGTATTGAGTTTGGACCTGTAGAGCGAATAGGCATCGAAAGAATACCGAAACTAATCCAAAGTTCTTTTCTGCCAACATAGTTATCGGAAAAACTGGACTGGTTTTCACTAAGTGCTGATTTATTTTAATCGACACTTAAAGGGCCTTTATGATTCAAGTGCTGATTATCTTTTACTAGTATTGATTGCAAGGTGCTAAAAAAGGCCCTTGACATGCGGCAATTAAGCTTATCAGCATTAGGTGAAAAAGGCCCTAAGCCTAATAAAAGTTGGGCCTAGCCATTAAAATGTAAGCCTTCAATTTATTTAAAAACTTTGACGCGCGGTAATACCTCCACTATCAATTTTCTAGTGTCGGGTATGAACATGAAAACATGAACGATTGTGAGCAAATCAAGAACGAATTCGGTCAGAATCGCTCAAGTTTTGAAAACCTAAATAAAAAATTATTTTCAAGCGCGACTTTAGAGAACTTATTAATCAATATAATATATTAAAATTAAAATAAATACCCGCCCATAATATGTTGTGAGAGTAAAAGTGGCTCAGGCGAGGACCAACTTATATTTATTAATTTTAATCTTAAAATGATTCCATGCAAAGTTCTTCCGATAATGACGTTTGCATAAAAGTCTAATTTGATAAAACAAAACATAGAAAACAATCGCTTATCGGATACGGTCTTAGGCCACATGTCGCCTTAAGGATGTTCCGATCCATACAATGTTTTTTTACACAGAACGCAAAAAGTATTGAACTTTAAGGCACGAATTCGTCAAAAATATTAAATATAGCCATAGTAGTTGCAGCGAAAACATATTCACAATTTCAGGTTTAATGGTTTCGTTGTAGTTGCCGATTAGAAGTTTTACACCGTTAGATGGCGCTGTTAAATAAAAATCGTATTTAAATAAATTGTAACAAAACTAATAATCCTGAAATTGTAAAATTGTTTTCGCTGCAAGAAATATGACTATATTAAACTTTTATTATTAATTCGTGGCTTAAAGTGCAATACTTCTTGCGTTATGTGTGCAAACAACTTTATATGGGTCGGAACAGCCTTAACAAACAACGCGGTAAGACTACAACACCGTGGCAATATCACCAACGGCGAGAAAGGTATCACCTTTTTTTTTGTACAACCTGACATGGATGGTTAATACCACACAGCTACCGTTATGATATTAGTCCAATACACCACATTCGCCAAGTAATTAGGTGGCATTCCAGGACCTTCCCTTTATGAGCACGGCTACATTGAAATGGATTGAAAACACGGACAATTTTTCATTGCCGCTCCGACCATATTTTCCTCCAATGCGATGGTACCAACCCGGGCGGGCTTAAACCCTACAACCTAGTAGGGGAAGGGGACCTACAGTTTTAAATGGATTCCGAACCACGGAGCAGCCGCATTTGTGACGAAATGCACTTATCGAACTCGGAAAGAGAAAGACAGTGGTGCATGTCGGAATTGAACCCAGGCCCCTGGTACGCTAGGCCAGTCCCCCGCGCCACTAGGCTACGAGCCGTTCACCTAAATTGACTGCCGGATTCTCCGTGACCGGAACCCGCAAACTGGCGGCGAGTCGAACGGCCCATACGCGAAATGTGCCCCATGCTTCGGTCGGGGCCACCTAATGCCGCCTTTATGCCCGTCAATTTGTCTAGGTAGACGCGGGTGATTAAAATATATACGGGCCAGAACGACCCGTTCTTAACTTGATGGAGTGCGGAGCGCGGCTTTATGGCCTCGAATCACTGCCCTTTGTGGCCTGCGAAGATCTATTCCGATGCTGTGATAGTGCTCCGGGGCTGTCGTTGCGCCGATGACCTGGGTTCATTTCTCACTCTTTCCTTTCTGTTACTTAATGCCACTGTCGCGTTCGTGACCGTTTACGCTGCTGGTCCAAGGAAAAGATGGTTCTATTTCTTTTGTTCGACGTGTGCGTTTACGTAGGTGCTAGATGAGATCGATCAGATTATGGATATTCACGCTCAAATCGTATCATGTTCTAAGCCAGAAAGGCCATGTAATCTTTCCAAATATTACTTTATTTTAAATGTACTAACTTACTTAATATTAATTTTTTTACACATTCTTCAAAATCCATAACGCTTATCCATACACCTCGTGGTGTAAAGGATTTTTTTTATGCAACCTGACATGGATAGCTAAAACCACACAACTACCGTTATGATATTAGCCCAATACACCACATTCCCCAAGTAATTAGGTGGCATTCTAGGACCTTCCCTTTATGAGCACGGCTAAATTGAAATGGATTGAAAACACGGACAATTTTTCAATGCCGCTTCGACCATCTTTTCAACCAATGCGAGGGCACCAACCCGGGCGGGCTTAAACCCTACCACCTAGTATGGGAAGGGGACCTACAATTTAACATGGATGCCGAACCATGGAGCAGCTCGCATTCGTGACGAAATGCACTTATCCAACTCAGAAAGGGAAAGAAAGTGGTGCACGGGGCGAGGATTTGAACCCAGACCTCTGGTATGCTAGGCAAGTCCCCGCGTCACTAGGCTATGACCCGCTCTATCGGGTTTATATAACAGAGTTAAATAAATATCGTGTATGAACTTGTGTTCTGTGCGGGTCACCCTATGAACATATATGTATTTTTGTGCATATGGTGAGGAATGAATCAATAAATAAGAGAAAAATATTACTTCAAAAATATAAACGTCAATACTTCAGAAAAACAAAATATTAATCTTATTCCGGTTTATTACTATATTCTGGACGATTTATAACCAATGCAGTTGGTTAATAAATCCAAAACGTAATGTTATTTCATGACTTCTGGATTATGAGCATTACGGTTTGGAACACAATGACCTGTGTAACCAAATATCACGATAATAAGTGACGATTGTATGATAATAATGAATAATATGAAATTGCTTCGATTATAATATTCCATTTAACTATATTATATTAAATTTGACAATTTTTGATGCTTACACAAATACAAGTTTACTGCCTTGTCCATTCAAGGATACGTCAGGGTAGATCATAAAATTAAACCTAACAAAGCTGGAAACTGCAATCTCATTATAAAAAATAAATATGAAGCTACGAATATGAGAATATTTCACGACGTTAAATATTTTTTAACTTAAAACCCACGCATTCTAACTTTAAATAATTTACCACAACAGACGCCATCTTTACAGGTCTAAATGGTGTAACCCTACATTCGCAACGAGGTGTATCAGCTAAATCCCCGAACGGATCTCGGCGTACGACAGCGTAAAGCTGGGTAACCACTGAATTGGTTTTTTACGACACGGTCTTGTAATTACGTTGCTAACAAGCTAGGGCCACAATCAAATAAAGGAACTGCGTGAAATTATCTACAGCAAGTATTAAATAATTAAAAGACTAATATTTTATATAATGGCAAATGTTACATTAAGTTTTTAAAAATATATCATCAGATAATATCAATAGAAATGTGGTTATAGTTGTAATGTAATATAATTAATAATAAAAATATAAGCAGTGGTATTTTTTCTCATATAGATTCCATTACATATTATTTTATATAATATAATGAAAATTTGTTTATTTTTGTGTAACACGGATTCATTCTGTACGTGAGCCATATTAATAAATAAATAAATAAAAATGGAAAAGTTGAATAAGGGAAACATTAACAAATATGATCGACAAAGAATCAGTGGGTCACCTCTTATTTACCAGCAATAACAGTATATTTGTCCGGGTTTTTACGCCTTTTTATCTCACAATCTACACATGTAAAGGTAACCATGCTTTCTGTAACGAAAACTAGAGAAAACGCAAAGATTTTACGACAGAACGTAACACATTACACTAGCGCGGACCCCATGTACTGATAACGATAAGAAAAAGTGATCTCATCAGATAGGTAGGCTGCGTCTCTCTCCAACTCGCAGTAGTGTTACTTGAATTGACGTCTCACTCCCACATTCTGTTCGTTTTGTAAGCACAGCGCGCTATGCTAGGTCTGTGGTGTTCCTTGAGTTGAGCTCTCACTACCACACTTTGTTCGTCTTGTAAGCACAGCGCGTTATGCTAGATCTATGGTGTTCTTTGAGTTGACGACTCACTCCCACACTCTGTTCGTATTGTAAGCACAGCGCGCTTTGCTAGATCTATGGTGTTTCTTGAGTTGACGCCTCACTCCCACACTCTGTTCGTCTTGTAAGCACAGCGCGCTATGCTAGATCTATGGTTTTCCTTGAGTTGACGTCTCACTCGCACACTCTGTTCGTCTTGTAAGCACAGCGCGCTATGCTAGATCTATGGTGTTCCTTGAGTTGACGTCTCACTCGCACACTCTGTTCGTCTTGTAAGCACAGCGCGCTATGCTAGATCTATGGTATTCCTTGAGTTGACGCCTCACTTCCACACTCTGTTCGTCTTGTAAGCACAGTGCGCTATGCTAGATCTATGGTGTTCCTTGAGTTGACGTCTCACTCCCACACTCTGTTCGTCTTGTAAGCACAGCCGCTATGCTAGATCTATGGTGTTCCTTGAGTTGACGTCTCACTCCATCACTCTGTTCGTCTTGCGAGCACAGCGCGCTCATGCAATATATATGATTTGAATGATGTTAAAATTAAACATCTAGTGGAAGTCCAGCCTAACCCGGCTAAGCCGCGCCCACCCACAAGATGGATGGCAACGAGATCGATCCGGGGATGAATTTATTCTGGCGCACTGAAATTAAACTTTCCTGATTGAGGGATTCCATCATGTAGCTACCCACGTCCATTAGTTACCGCCTGCTCCGTTCCATTTCGACAGCGCTATATCCGCTCGTAATGAGAGATTTCTTGGAAGTGTCGTCTTCGATGTATCTTGTACGTTCCGGGAGACCTACTAATTTAAAGATATCTGTACGAACGATTGCCTTTCGTCTTACATGGTGCATTTTGTATTTTATTCGTTCACTAGCATAGAGGTGAAGAAATTACAGGAGAGCGGATGGAACTAAAAAAGTGTCGACACCTCAATTGTGCCGTCGGAGAAATTGGGCCTTCGTTTCGGCTCTCGCTGAATACATCATTACGAATGAATAATGACGTAGCGACCATCTGGTTTGCGTGGCGTAATTTTTTGCGCGCTCGTTGTTTGGAAGTTATTTCTCCATACATTCTTCACCTCCATGTTCACGAGCCATACACTCTCATGAATTTAAACACTCCTCCTTCGCACACCCTCTCTCACATTTCACACATACTCTCATATTTTCAGGTATTTACTATTGCTGAACATGGTGTATTTTGTATTCTATTCTCTCAAGAGCCATACACTCTGATGAATTCACCCTCACCTCCTTAACACACTTCCTCTCATATTTAACACACACTCTTATATCTTCAGGTATTTGCAGCAGTTACTATTGTTGAACATGGTGCATTTTGTATTTTTTCGTTTATTATCTTTCATAAATCACACACACTACGTTCGTACAAGTCCTGTTGTATGTATTTCACACACACTCTCATATATTTATGTATGTACTTAATAGAGTGAGACTATAAGGAATCTTTCTGTTCGTTTTCCTTTATGGCTGATACTGTGTATTTCGAACTCAATTTTACAAAAGTGTTTACGCGGTGCACAGCTACCAATAGTACTAGCCGATTTTTTATGTGACTGGACATGGATCGCTAATACCATACCCACAGTCATGACATAAGCACAACATACCGATTTCCCGGACCAGGAAGGTCAGAACCTTCCCCTAGTATGTCCCTGCGCCACTAAACCACGAGCCACGATCAAACCACGTATTCGATTACCTCTGGCGAAGAAGAACCGCGGAGAAACTTCGCCCATACAGTTTTTTTATTTGGGGTATTCAGCGCGGAGAGAGGCGACGTGATTTTCTCCCCGTGACCGCACTGTCAAGTGTGTATTCTATTGTGTTCACACTTGGATTTGTATTTACTTTTAGCTATCGATACCAACGTTCCTGGCACGAATACTAAGTTTGGTTTAATCTCTACTGATCCTCTGTGGGCTTAATTAATTGAAAAAAAAAATACAAGACCTTATTCTCGCTCAACTAAGCCCTCAAATGGCGACGTTTATTGCGTTGTCGACGACCGCAACTGTGCTGAATCATGGACCGACTCAACGACTCTCAGACTGATATATGTAATGGTATGTATTTAAATTAAGTCGATCGCAGAGGCACAAACGCATAAGTCTGTCCAATGCGCGTAGGTATACGTACAGAGGCGGCTGGCACTCCTCCAAGCGGGATTCCAAACGCGAGTTAGCCAGATTCCATTTTCAACCAATAGCCCAAAGGGCCCTTACCTCAAAAGGACAAATCGGCCAAGTTCGAATCGGCCTCGCGGTGGTGGAAACAAAACGCAATCGATGTAGTAACCATGGTGACATAATAATAAGTTTATTCTTCGTTCTTCGTCAAACACCAGTTTGAATCATCTTTGAACATTTAAAAGTATTTGTACATACCCCACGTTTACTCTCATTATTTACCTACAAGGATGTACCTTTAGGAACCTGTGGTCCCAGTTGTCCCCTAAATTGGCGTTTACGGAACTTCGAAGTTCCGTAAAAACGCCAAACTCCAAACATGTTTTTACTAGAAATTCTTACTTCTTCAAACTGTCAACAAATACGGACTTCCGATTTGTATGAAAACGCGGAGTTGGTGTAAACGGCAACGTCGTATTTACAGCAACGAGTAAGCTGTCATATCAAACTAGGACTCGCAAAGTCGATTGGTTTGCCGTAAACGTTCATTTACGTGACAGCTGGGACTATGGGTACTGTTTTCTGCATCAAAACATGTCTGATTTTGTTTTCTTGATTATATTTTGAAATCCTAGTAGCTACTCTGCTATGTTATAATTATTCAGTTTTTTTTTCTCGCTAATGACTGCATTAAAAGCGGATTGATTTTGTATACATATTAATAACAATGTTAAGCATTTCATTATAAATTAAGAACAGTAACATTTTTCAAACATTTTTAACGACCGCGGTAATCTCAAAAGTATCTTATGTATCGGCCGCACCGCCAGGCTGAGCACGCGGGTTTTTTTTATTATCTCTTTATTTATTAATGTCAACCTCTCATGTATGTACAATATTATGTAATTTGACGTGATGGTAAGTGGCCTATCGCATAAACATCGCGTTATCGCTTCATAAGCTATAAGCTGAAAGACAGAAAGACCGACAGACACCAGACTTTCTGAAAGCAGGCTGAATGTACTTGAGTGATTAATGATAGTCATTTGCCAATTTATTTGTTTATACAATTACTAGCTAAAGGACCCGGCGCCGCTCGATCTAGTGGAGTGATTAATGAGCAACAGACAGACAGGGTTAATTTCGCATTTATAACATTAGTATGAATAGGTTTCTGCTTGATATTAACAACACAGGAATCCAAGTAAAGATTGTTTTAGTACGGTCTGATTTTTATGATTTTAAATAAGCATAAAACGTTACTAAGAGGTCAGCCTCAGTGGCCCAGTGGCGCGACACTTCGGCGATCGCTCTCCGAAGTTTAGCAACGCTGGGTCCGGTCTGGTCTTGGATGGGTGACCATTCGACCGTTGAGAGAGGCTGGCCGTGGTTCGGATTCCACGTTAAACTGTAGGTCCCCTTCCTTACTTACTAGGTGGTAGGGTTAATCCCGCCCGGGTTGGTACCACCGCATTGGATGAACGATGGTCGAAGCGGCAATGGAAATTGTCCGTGTTTTCCATCCAGTTCAATGTAGCCGTGCAATATAAGGAAGGTCCTGGCATGGCACCTAGTTCCCATGTGGTGTGTTGGGCTAATACCATGACAGAAGGTGTGGTATTAGCCATCCATGTCCAGTCACATAAAAAAAAAAAAAACTAAAATGACCTTTCCCCGTGCAATAAAAGAAAGGTGGCAAAGAAAGGTTCAGAAGCACGTAGCTCATGGATGCGGTGACTTGATTTGCATGCCAGAGGTAATGTGTTCGGTCCCCGTTCATGTACCACTTTTTTATTATTCTGAGTTGGATAAGAGAATTTAACCACGAATTGTTTCGGAATACTCGTGTTGTTAAATTGTTAAATTATGATCTCTCTACTAATTTTAATTTTCATTATGAAATTAAAGGAGATGAATAAAATAATCCGTTGCATCTTTGTCCCCCATGCGACATAAGTAAGTGTTTTCTTAAACTTCGGTGACGTAAAGTGACCCTCAGCCTCGACTCCAGACCCTGAGAGCTTGCGGCGAGTGAGTTGTGAGACCAAGTTTGATAAAACGCGGGCGATACGTCAAATGAGATTTCCGCATCAACGGATCCGAAGCGAACGTGCTGCGCTTACACGCGCGAGCTACTCGCTTGGACTTCAATGTAAAGTGAATTAACTCTATGAGCTAGTCCAATAATTACTCATTATACAGTTTGTTAATCTACGGTGTTACATCCCTGAATACGACAATATGTGTGTAATATACAAGTTTGAGGGAAAAAACCCTAAATTTTCAAATGCGTTAATAATATTTCATTTAATAATATTTACTTTTGTAAAAAACTAAGTGAACTTTAAAAAAAAACAGCGGAGTTTCTCTCCAGTTCTTCTTCGCTGTAATTTGTTTTGCTGAACTGGCCAATGGTAAAACATGACTAATCCGAGTGCAGTGTACTGTCTATGTCTATGGATGATCAATAAACAATACATTACAAATATAATTGAATCAATGGAAGAATCCATGAAATATTTGAGACCAAACAGCTAACTCAACTAACGATGGAGGTCCAGCCTTTTCATCTTAATCTATAAAAAGCTCGTGTCTAAATAGGCCCCATGATTATTTGAGTGCTTTTTTTTTGCTATTTCTTATTGTTTCGAATTTTGCCATTAAGAGAGTTAAGAGAGTAAATAATCAACTCTCCATACTACGAGTGATAACTGTTGACATGTTCTTAAAATTATACTAGGTTTTTTAAATGTTGTCTTCTAAAATGTAGTGTTAAGATCTACGTCTCTATGTTTTTTTTATATTAGGGAGATTGGGGATTTTAGAATTGTTTTACTGAAAAATACAGATATTAACTTAAAAATAAAAACAAAGAGACATAAAAATTAGTTTTTCTTAGGCAATTAAAAAAAAATTACAAAATATTACAACTTTTAGGGGGACCTGTTAAAAATGTAAATATCTAAAAATCCTCATTCAGACTGATTAAAAAAATCTTTCATGAATAATCACTTTCATTGGAAAATACAAGTGTCACCCGACCATCGTCGAGTGCAAGTGCGAGTGCGAGCTCTTGGCAAGCCACTCGGCCGCGTGTCAACGCACCACCGCGCACAAAGCTCTATATTGTCCCGTAATATCCCGAATATTTCGGTGCTGTAGTCCCCCCCCGTGACCTTTGCCCCCCGCTCACCCGCCGCCCCCAGGCTGAATGACAAGCGATATATATCGGTTCCTATCTGTTCCACGCTTCGTCGGTAAAATGTTTGATAAGCTCGCGCCGTGTCGCTGGGATCGGAGTTCTTTTTTATGTAAGTTGTTTGCTTTTAAATGTTGACGAACGCCCTAATGGTAGTAGCATGTTAGTGGTGTACAATAAGGATGCGGGTTATGTGTAGTGAGTGACCTACATAATGTTATTGAGATAAAATGAGAACGTGTTATTCCGACTGTGTGTCGGAACGGAATAGCGTTCAGAAGTGTGTGCATATGATGTGAAGGTCTGTTAGTATCCATTCCATAATAAAAATTATGATATCATCAGTTAAAGTTAAGACTAAAGGAAAATTTGCAATAAAGAGAAAGTCATAGCATGGCACCTAGTTCATATATGGTGTGTTGGGCTAATATCATGACCATAGTTGTTGTATTAGCCATCCATTTCAGTTACACAAAATACTCAGTTTTTTCTACAATTTGCCGGAATCATTTTTTTAAAACTAAAACCTACATAATAAACACAGATATCGATCTGATCTTTCACCGAACAGTCAAAGAAAAACCTATGCTACTAAGTATTGAACTTTGGGGACTCACGATCAGTCAATCTTTCTAGCTATTAAGATATTGGATTGTACATATTGATAATAGAAGCCTGGTTTTTACCCACTGCCGACTTATTTCAATCGACACTTAAAGGGCATTTATTACTAAAGTGCTGGTTATCTTGTACTGGTAATGATTACAAGCGGCTAAGAAAGGCCCTTAAGGTGGCCCAACCCGGCGGGACTAACTCATTCGCGGGCATGGTACAAAACCGTGCTATTGCGCTCTCGGACCTTCTCTGTTTCAAAGAATAAGACAGGCTCCGTGATGAGGAAGATGAAACATGTCCACAAAAAAGACAACGTGCATAGTGTAGGATTTGGTAAAATTTACGAAAATTTTTATTACAAAACGACTTATAGCTAAAAGTAACCTACAGTACCGCTGTAGTCAAAAATCTAACAAAAACCAAATATATTTTAAATATTGATTAAATAAGCTATGTCTAATGACTAATCTTTATAAGATCTTCTTACTTTATCATTGCGTAATCCACCTCCAAAGTTATTGTATAAAACGCGCGAAACTTTCGGACCTTAAGTATAACTTAGAAAACAAACACAATTTTACAATGCCAGCGGTCATCAGACATCTAGTTCGATTAAATAAAGCTATTTTGAGCAAAATTTGGGAACTTTGACAAGAAATATGGGCGTGATCTTCTTTCCCCTTTTGTATGGGGAGTTGAACGGGTTGGGCCACCTTAATATGTGGCGATTAAGCTAATCAGTAGAAAGTGAAAAAGGCTCTGAGTTTGGAAAACATTTATAATACATACTCGATAATATGAAACCCGACGACAGAAGAAAGGAAATCTCTGAATAATTTATAATTTAAATATTTTACACACTTTATAATGCCTCAAATAGTAACTTTTGCTTGGCACATGTTTTCATCGCATGTTTCAAGACGTCGAAAGTATTGTCGCGACAACAACCACCTTCGCGATGACACTTTCGTAAATGTAATTCCGGCTTGGTGATCCAACGAAAGCAAGTGCACAGTGGAACGACCCCGCCACGTAACAAACCAAATTAAAAATTACACCCAAGGAGTTAAGTGGAGATTTTGGCCGCGAGCCACCTGGCAGCCGCCTGGCGGGAGCCCCGCCTAATGATTATTGCGGCCGAATTGAAATAACGTTCAGTGTTTCAGCGGATTTAAACCACTGCGCTTATCGCCTTTGGCGCATTTAACTTTTTAGTGACTGTAGTGCGAGAGCAGTGTGAGTCAGAAGTTTCTTTTGGAAACTGAAGTTACATATGAAGAGAACATTTAAGGTGACCCTTCCCGGCGGGACTAACTCATTCGCGGGCACGGTACAAAACCGTGCTATTGCCTTTACCTTAACTTATCAGTTTCAAATAAAAAGACAGGCTCCGTTATGAGGAGGATGCAACATGCCCGTAAAGCAGACCATGCGCATAGTGTTTGATTTGATAAGATTTACGAAAATTTTAATTACGCTGTAGACAAAAATCTTAAAAAACCAAAGTGATTATAAATATTCAAGAAACAAGCTCTGTCTGATGACTAATCTTTTAAAAATATTTTTAATTTTATCGTTTAGTAATCCACCTCCAAAGTTATTTAATAAAATGCGCGAAAAATTTGAACTTTTAGACCTTATCACTTGGAAATCAAAGACAGTTTTACAATAAGTAAATATACTTTTTCGTTCTAAGCAAGTACGTCGCTTATTCCAAGGAATGTGACATGTTTGTATGGATAATCGACCGTGAAGCAAGGATACATTAATTGAAGAAAGAGCCTAGTAAAAATGAAGTTTGAATGTTCAATCTTTGCAGTCAATGTCCGCAACGCAGATGAAGCGTTAAATAAATGTATGTAGGTATAATCTTAAATACTGTGTTAGTAGGAGACATTCATTACGGGACGAGGGACTGTAGGAGAATTCCAAATTATGGGTTTACAGCCGGTGGCGAAATTGGTAGACGCGAAATTGCTTGCAGTATATTCGTAAAGTAGTTCTTTTTACCGGGCTCTTTCTTCAATTAATGTATCCTTGCTTCACGGTCGATTATAGATACATACATGTCACATTCCACAGTTTTACAACGCCAATAGTCATCAGACATCTAGTTCGATCAAATGAAGCTATTTTGGGAAATGTTTTGGATCTCTGACAAGAAAAATCGGCATGATCTTCTTTCCACGTTTGTATGGGGAGTTGAGCGGGAAGGCCCACCTTAAGACGTGACGTATACATTTGTTTGCGAGCGGTGCTCGCCCTGCGGCCGATGAAGGCGCCCGTAGGTTAGAACTAGCGATGCTTACTATTCTCAAACGGGTTGCTGGTCGGCGTATGCTGGCTCGTAGCTGGCCTCTCCTAGCCAAAAAGCTCAGTAAATGGACGGTAATTATGTCAACGACAGACTTAATATGCATGCCTTGAAGAAGGCCATGTTTTGTGGTAGTTCGGATTAGGCTAAGAAGCTTGGGTTACAGGCTTTTAGGTGAGATAGATTACAGATCACAGATGATTAAAATTCCCTAGGATGGTATCCAACTTTCATGTGATATGGTAATGAATATAAATAGATACATGAAAACATTAAAAACATTTCTAATTTCGCATCAATACAATATGCCAGATGAAACATCTCCAGCGTGTTTACTCAATATTCTTCTCAGTTACTACACTATTGATAAACTGTCAGTCCCACTTTCTGTATCACAAATCGCAGCGAATTCAAAGGCAAGACCGATCGCATCTCGAGGCCCGATCGCCGTACGTCTCTCGTAAATCAGCCGAATTGAATTTTCTCCTCTCGGCGTATATCGTCGGGAGTACGCGCGTATTTTCAGCAACTCGGGAAAAGATTCGAAACACGCTTTTTAGTCGCGGCTGCGTGGGGAAAAACGCGTTGTTAGGTTATAATGCTTTGTGGTTTCGAATAAAGATTAATATTAGTCCGTTTTGGGAGCAGACGAGCGGACTTCTAAGAATCATGCCTGAGGCTACATAGCCCTAATAATAAAAATAGTCATCTCGGAATACGTTCGTATATAGATTGTCCTGTAAGTAGTGGATCAAACGAATTGTGTGGATAGAATAGGTCAGTGCAACATTCTTAGTTTAGAAGTGATTTATTTCTTATTTTTTTTCATTATATTTTTATTTCAAAAAATCTTATAAAAGCCTGTAACTTTGAGAGATATTAGTTTGATTTCCGTTGATGCGCACTGCTTTTCTCTTCAAGTTTGATGAGCGCACTATGTATAAGGTGTTTGCAACTCAATGAACCACCGAGAACCATATTGTTTATTTTTTTCCTTTTTTCATCCTCCATAGGCAGGAGGAGGACATTGCACTCCGATTTTTCGGTTGTACTAGCCAGTACAACAATCACACCGAAGATTAACGGACAACATGTTAGTTGGTCTTTTGGTTGGTCTTTGCAAATAAAATGATATTTTTCGTTAAATATATAGAAAATAAGTAGCTATGCTTAGTTTTAGTTAAGTTTTCATTTACATTGTTCTGTATTAATTAGTTATAAGCGTTGTTTTTCTTTGCTTACCCTAAGCTGTAAAATTTCACTTCACTTTCCAGTTCTTCGCTGTGTTTTCTTTTGCTGAACTGGTCAATGTTAAAATATGACAAACCCCAGTCCTGTGTACTGTCTATGCATGATGAATTAACAATACAATACAATACTAGCAAAAAACTTCGCTGGAAATATTTGCAACGTTTACTTTGTCTAAGTTTGCAAAATCATAAATACGTTATTTTAACTCCTTTAACATTAACAGTTATAGTATTATAGGAGAAAAAAAACAGAAGTCTGCAACAGTTCATGACAAATATCAGTTTATTTAATAATACTATCCTAAATCGGCAATTGGAGTAGGCCAGACCCACCCCAAAAAGAGCACCCGTTCACGAGCATCATGCTGGGTACAGCCATAACGTCTCTCAACCACATTTTAGGGAAAGAGGTGACCTGAACCAAGCGTCACCTCAAGGCGATGCACTACTATAGTGGCAACAATAAACAAATGTGAAATATTTGCAAGCTTAGTTTGGTATTAAAATTTCTGTCGTGAACTACTAGTGACCTGATCACATAGTCATATAACGAATAGCTACATTTTTTTTAATTTGATGATTTCAAAAAAATAACTTCGACAAGATTAACTAATAAATGATAGAGAATGCAGTGTAAGGAGCCGTTTAGAAGAGGAACCGACAATAAACTTCGCGGGAGCAAAAATACATACTTTCATAAATAAAAGAATCAATATTACATTATCCAGTGTTTCAACTTACAGAAAATAAAGAATGTAATGGTTTAAGAGCAACCTCAGCAATAAAACATAAACAGGAATGATTAAGGCCACAAGCGTGACATTCAATTACTGCTATTTCAATCATACTATTGAATTTCTATATTTGAATAAGAATTTAAATCGTAAAAGTTCACAGGCGTTGCAGTCTCTGCGCGCTCCTCATCCGTCTTTATGGACAATCCATACGACTTCTACAGTAAGGATACCGTCGAATCTGTCTGTTTAAATTAGAAATTTAAATTGTAAAAGAAATGATTAAAGTTCACGAGCGTGACAAACAGTCCCCGAGCGCACTCCGTCCGTCATTCACTACGAGCGCGAGCGATATTCGCACAGTGGGACGCGCGCGGCGTATCGGGACCGAATAAATCGCGCGCCGCGCCCCAATACCATTGTGTCTCCGATACCGCCTACAAAGGTTTTCCGAATAAAATATTTTCCTATTCATTTTGCACCTTCACGGCTGCAATCACCTTGGCAGCTGATGACGTAATAGAATCCTTATACTGTGTGTCCCATAATTAACGCCAGTTAATTTAATATTAATATTAATTTACTAGAGTATATAATTAATATTAATATTAATTTATTAGAGTAAGTATCTATTAATGAGCCAAAACCGTTAGTATTAAACAGTTATGTTAACCAATTGAACAGTACCGCTTGGTAAAAATAACATGTGTAACAAGATCAGATGATTTTGAAACGGTTATTTTAACTGATTGAATATTACAGCTGACTACAAATAAAGGCTAGCAACAGTCCAGTTTCAAAAAGTACCGAAATTTTAACAGATTGGACAGTACTTTTTCACTGAATATAAGACGTAAGTAAGAATAGGAAAAATACTAAACCTAGAAACAGTTTTTACACAGTTAAGGAAACAACAAGAGAAAATAGTTCTGCCACACAGTTAAAAAAACAAATGAAAATATACAGTAATATTTAATGTTTAAGGCTAATAGTTTTCCCACAGTTAGGGAACCAATTTCCTTTGTTGGTTCTATTTAAACGCTGCAAGACGATTGTTTTTATTGGAATTACAGTTAGATTCAAATAGTCAGTTCATCAAATATGTTTTTTGTGTTAAATGTAGTTATTGAAAAAAAAATCAATAAATTAATAATAATATATTGTCTAGTCCTAGCGCGTTAACGCCTGAAATTGAACCCGGGAACCGAACAAACCAGCCACGTCGCCATCGGACGTACCGACAAAGGTTCCAAATAAATAATATCCGAAGGCAATCTTCCGCACAGTGGGCGACATCAGGCACCTGAGTCAGGTTTCCTTTTTTCGATTTCGACAATAATTACTTCTCGACCCTCGAATAAGGTGAATATGAAAAGGATATTTATATCCTTGCCATTAATAAAAAAAATCGTTGATTGCCTCCGCTTTTTCTTCGTGAATGGCATTATCCATTTTCCATTATCCACCGTGGGAACCTTAGCGACAGATGGGCATTAGAGTACGAGTATGTACGGTGCCGAGCAATTCAATGGTGTCATTGAGATTTTTAACACCCAAACATAGTCGCAGACGTATTGGAGGGTTTGTGTGGGTGGGAACTGACTTGTTAAACGCATTGAGCGCATTGAGTGGCTCGTAGCCAAGTAACGCGGGGACTTGCCTAGCATACCAGAGGTCTGTGTTCAAATCCTCGTCCCGTTCATGTACCAATTTCTTTCTCGTCTAATTTTAATAAGTGAATTTCTTCACGAATGCGAGCTGCTTTATGGTTCGGAATCGATGTAAACCGGGTATTGCGTCTACCAGCCTCAGTGGTCCAGTGGCGCGACACTTCGGCGATCGCTCTCCAAAGTTAAGCAACGCTGGGTCCGGTCTGGTCTTGGATGGGTGACCATTCGACCGTTGAGAGAGGCTGGCCGTGGTTCGGATTCCACGTTAAGCTGTAGGTCCCCTTCCTCACTTACTAGGTGGTAGGGCGAGCCACCTGGCAGCCGCCTGGCGGGAGCCCCGCCTAATGATTATTGCGGCCGAATTGAAATAACGTTCAGTGTTTCAGCGGATTTAAACCACTGCGCTTATCGCCTTTGGTGCATTTAACTTTTTAGTGACTGTAGTGCGAGAGCGGTGTGAGTCAGTAGTTTCTTTTGGAAACTGAAGTTACATATGAAGAGAACATTTAAGGTGGCCCTTCCCGGCGGGACTAACTCATTCGCTGGCCCGGTACAAAACCGTGCTATTGCGCTCTGGGACCTTAAGATTTACGAAAATTTTAATTACAAAAAGACTTATAGCTAAAAGCAAACCACGACCGCTGTAGAAAAAAATCTTCAAAAACCAAAGTGATTATAAATCTTCATGAAACAAGCTATGTTTGATGACAAATCTTTTTAAAATATTTTTATTTTATCGTTTAGTAATCCACCTCCAAAGGTATTTAATAAAATGCGCGAAAAATTTGAACTTTCGGACCTTATCACTTATAAATATACTTTTTCGTACTAAGCAGATACGTTGCTTATTGCAAGGAATGTGACATGTTTGTATGGATAATCGACCGCGAAGCAAGGATACATTAATTGAAGAAAGAGCCTAGTAAAAATGAAGTTTGAATGTTCAATCTTTGCAGTCAATGTCCGCAACGCAGATGAAGCGTTAAATAAATGTATGTAGGTATAATCTTAAACACTGTGTTAGTAGGAGACATTCATTACGGGACGAGGGACTGTAGGAGAATTCCAAATTATGGGTATACAGCCGGTGGCGAAATTGGTAGACGCGAAATTGCTTGCAGTATATTCGTAAAGTAGTTCTTTTTACCGGGCTCTTTCTTCAATTAATGTATCCTTGCTTCACGGTCGATTATAGATACAAACATGTCACATTCCACAGCTTTACAACGCCAAAAGTCATCAGACATCTAGTTCGATCAAATGAAGCTATTTTGGGAAATGTTTTGGATCTCTGACAAGAAAAATCGGCATGATCTTCTTTCCACGTTTGTATGGGGAGTTGAGCGGGAAGGCCCACCTTAAGACGTGACGTATACATTTGTTTGCGGGCGGTGCTCGCCCTGCGGCCGATGAAGGCGCCCGTAGGTTAGAACTAGCGATGCTTACTATTCTCAAACGGGTTGCTGGTCGGCGTATGCTGGCTCGTAGCTGGCCTCTCCTAGCCAAAAAGCTCAGTAAATAGACGGTAATTATGTCAATATGACTTAATTTGCATGCCTTGAAGAAGGCCATGTTTTGTGGTAGTTCGGATTAGGCTAAGAAGCTTGGGTTACAGGCTTTTAGGTGAGATAGATTACAGATCACAGATGATTAAAATTCCCTAGGATGGTATCCAACTTTCATGTGATATGGTCATGAATATAAATAGATACATGAAAACATTAAAAAAAATTCTAATTTCGCATCAATATAATTTGCCAGATGAAACATCTCCAGCGTGTTTACTCAATATTCTTCTCAGTTACTACACTATTGATAAACTGTCAGTCCCACTTTCTGTATCACAAATCGCAGCGAATTCAAAGGCAAGACCGATCGCATCTCGAGGCCCGATCGCCGTACGTCTCTCGTAAATCAGCCGAATTGAATTTTCTCCTCTCGGCGTATATCGTCGGGAGTACGCGCGTATTTTCAGCAACTCGGGAAAAGATTCGAAACACGCTTTTTAGTCGCGGCTGCGTGGGGAAAAACGCGTTGTTAGGTTATAATGCTTTGTGGTTTCGAATAAAGATTAATATTAGTCCGTTTTGGGAGCAGACGAGCGGACTTCTAAGAATCATGCCTGAGGCTACATAGCCCTAATAATAAAAATAGTCATCTCGGAATACGTTCGTATATAGATTGTCCTGTAAGTAGTGGATCAAACGAATTGTGTGGATAGAATAGGTCAGTGCAACATTCTTAGTTTAGAAGTGATTTATTTCTTATTTTTTTTCATTATATTTTTATTTCAAAAAATCTTATAAAAGCCTGTAACTTTGAGAGATATTGGTTTGATTTCCGTTGATGCGCACTGCTTTTCTCTTCAAGTTTGATGAGCGCACTGTGTATAAGGTGTTTGCAACTCAATGAACCACCGAGAACCATATTGTTTATTTTTTTCCTTTTTTCATCCTCCATAGGCAGGAGGAGGACATTGCACTCCGATTTTTCGGTTGTACTAGCCAGTACAACAATCACACCGAAGATTAACGGGCAACATGTTAGTTGGTCTTTTGGTTGGTCTTTGCAAATAAAATGATATTTTTCGTTAAATATATAGAAAATAAGTAGCTATGCTTAGTTTTAGTTAAGTTTTCATTTACATTGTTCTGTATTAATTAGTTATAAGGGTTGTTTTTCTTTGCTTACCCTAAGCTGTAAAATTTCCCTATGATAGGGTTGATTGTTAGAAATTGCCTTAGGCAATAAATCCGCCTTTGCTTTGTACTTTGTATGGATTGCAATAAAGAATATTATTATTATTATTATTATGAACTGTTGCATACCGCATGAATTGTTAGTTTTCGTAAATTAATGTTAATTTAGTGTTTTACCTATGTTTTTGTTTAAAAAATCGACAAACACTCTTGTAAATTTAGACTAAGTGGACGTTGAAAAAAAAACAGCGGAGTTTCTTTCCAGTTATTCACTGTGTTTTCTTTTGCTGAACTGGCCAATACTAAAATATGACAAACCCCAGTCCTGTGTACTGTCTATGCATGATGAACTAACAATACAATACAATACTGGCAAGAAACTTCGCTGGAAATATTTGCAACGTTTACTTTGTCTAAGTTTGCAAAATCATAAATACGTTATTTTAACTCCTTTAACATTAACAGTATAGTATTATAGGAGAAAAAAACAGAAGTCTGCAACAGTTCATGACAAATATCAGTTTATTTAATAATACTATCCTAAATTGGCAATTGGAGTAGGCCAGACCCACCCCAAAAAGAGCACCCGTTCACGAGCATCATGCTGGGTACAGCCATAACGTCTCTCAACCATATTTTAGGGAAAGAGGTGACCTGAACCAAGCGTCACCTCAAGGCGATGCACTACTATAGTGGCAACAATAAACAAATGTGAAATATTTGCAAGCTTAGTTTGGTATTAAAATTTCTGTCGTGAACTACTAGTGACCTGATCATATAGTCATATAACGAATAGCTAAATTTTTTTTAATTTGATGATTTAAAAAAAAATTACTTCGACAAGATTAACTAATAAATGATAGAGAATGCAGTGTAAAGAGCCTTCTAGAATAGGAACCAACAATAAAATTCGCGGGAGCAAAAATACATATTTTTATAGCTAAAAGAATAAATATAACATCGTACATTCAACTTACAGAAAATAAATAATGTAATAGTTTGAGAGCAACCTCAGCAATAAAACATAAACAAGAATGATTAAGTCCACAAGCGTGACATTTAATTACTTCTATTTTAATCATACTATTGAATTTCTATGTTTTAATAAGAATTTAAATTGTAAAAGTTCACAGGCGTTACAGTCTCTGCGCGCTCCTCATCCGTCTTTATGGACAATCCATACGACTTCTACAGTAAGGATACCGTCGAATCTGTCTGTTTAAATTAGAAATTTAAATTGTAAAAGAAATGATTAAAGTTCACGAGCGTGACAAACAGTCCCCGAGCGCACTCCGTCCGTCATTCACTACGAGCGCGAGCGATATTCGCACAGTGGGACGCGCGCGGCGTATCGGGACCGGATAAATCGCGCGCCGCGCCCCAATACCATTGTGTCTCCGATACCGCCTACAAAGGTTTTCCGAATAAAATATTTTTCTATTCATTTTGCACCTTCACGGCTGCAATCACCTTGGCAGCTGATGACGTAATAGAATCCTTATACTGTGTGTCCCATAATTAACGCCAGTTAATTTAATATTAATATTAATTTACTAGAGTATATAATTAATATTAATATTAATTTATTAGAGTAAGTATCTATTAATGAGCCAAAACCGTTAGTATTAAACAGTTATGTTAACCAATTGAACAGTACCGCTTGGTAAAAATAACATGTGTAACAAGATCAGATGATTTTGAAACGGTTATTTTAACTGATTGAATATTACAGCTGACTACAAATAAAGGCTAGCAACAGTCCAGTTTCAAAAAGTACCGAAATTTTAACAGATTGGACAGTACTTTTTCACTGAATATAAGACGTAAGTAAGAATAGAAAAAATACTAAACCTAGAAACAGTTTTTACACAGTTAAGGAAACAACAAGAGAAAATAGTTCTGACACACTGTTAAAATAACAAATGAAAATATACAGTAATATTTAATGTTTAAGGCTAATAGTTTTCACACAGTTAGGGAACCAATTTCCTTAGTTGGTTCTATTTAAACGCTGCAAGACGATTGTGTTTATTGGAATTACAGTTAGATTCAAATAGTCAGTTCATTCAAATATGTTTTTTGTGTTAAATGTAGTTATTGAAAAAAAAATCAATAAATTAATAATAATATATTGTCTAGTCCTAGCGCGTTAACGCCTGAAATTGAACCCGGGAACCGAACAAACCAGCCACGTCGCCATCGGACGTACCGACAAAGGTTCCAAATAAATAATATCCGAAGGCAATCTTCCGCACAGTGGGCGACATCAGGCACCTGAGTCAGGTTTCCTTTTTTCGATTTCGACAATAATTACTTCTCGACCCTCGAATAAGGTGAATATGAAAAGGATATTTATATCCTTGCCATTAATAAAAAAAATCGTTGATTGCCTCCGCTTTTTCTTCGTGAATGGCATTATCCATTTTCGACATTTAGCGACAGATGGGCATTAGAATACGAGTATGAACGGTGCCGAGCAATTCAATGGTGTCATTGAGATTTTTAACACCCAAACATAGTCGCAGACGTATTGGAGGGTTTGTGTGGGTGGGAACTGACTTGTTAAACGCATTGAGCGCATTGAGTGGCTCGTAGCCAAGTAACGCGGGGACTTGCCTAGCATACCAGAGGTCTGTGTTCAAATCCTCGTCCCGTTCATGTACCAATTTCTTTCTCGTCTAATTTTAATAAGTGAATTTCTTCACGAATGCGAGCTGCTTTATGGTTCGGAATCGATGTAAACCGGGTATTGCGTCTACCAGCCTCAGTGGTCCAGTGGCGCGACACTTCGGCGATCGCTCTCCAAAGTTAAGCAACGCTGGGTCCGGTCTGGTCTTGGATGGGTGACCATTCGACCGTTGAGAGAGGCTGGCCGTGGTTCGGATTCCACGTTAAGCTGTAGGTCCCCTTCCTCACTTACTAGGTGGTAGGGTTTATCCCGCCCGGGTTGGTACCATCGCGTTGGATGAACGATGGTCGAAGCGGCAATGAAAATTGTCCGTGTTTTCCATCCAGTTCAATGTAGCCGTGCAATATAAGGAAGGTCCTGGCATGGCACCTAGTTCCCATGTGGTGTGTTGGGCTAATACCATGACAGAACTTGTGGTATTAGCCATCCATGTCCAGTCACATAAAAAAAAAAAACCAATTTTGCCACCGGCTGTATACCCATAATTTCGAATTCTCCTACAGTCCCTCGTCCCGTAATGAATGCCTCCTACTAACACAGTGTTTTTGAACCAAAGAAGATTGGGATGTTTTGCTGTTTCAGGTCCAGCCTTGCAGTATATTCGTAAATTAATTCTTTCACGGTATATTACAGATACATACATATCACGTACTTTAATACCTGCTTGGTACGAAAAAACCGGCCAAGTGCGAGTCAGACTCGCACAGGAAAGGTTCCGTACCATTGTAAAAGACTTAACACCAAAAAATCACGTTTTTCGTATGGGGGCCCCCTTTATTTTGTATTATTTTTTAATGTTACCTATTACTGTTCATGAGATACAGCCCTGTGACAGACGGACGGACGGACAGCGGAGACTTATTAATAGGGTTCCGTTGGCACCTTTTGGGTACGAAACCCTAAAAAGCATATTTACTGAGAGAAATTAATTCCGTGCTCCCTCGAAATGTTGACGGGAGGACTGACGCTCTGTCTCTTTGACAGCAAAAGTGTCGCGTCATTGTCGCTGCCTCTTTGACAAGAAAAGTGTCGGACACATTTTCCTATCCGCTCATCCGCGAAACGCGCGAAAGGGACAGAGTTCCAAAAGATTGTTAAATAGGAAAAAACGATTAATTAGAAAACGTTTGCAGGTTACGTTATGAACTACGGTGATCAACGCATTAAATTCTTATTAGTTAAACAATGTAATAACACACTTTAATTTTCGCCTGCCTACAGAAATCCATGGATCGAATAAAATATGATCGCTGCAATAAGCCCAGTTGTTATTCCTGGAATATGTTATAACCCAGAATAATAATATTTCATTGAACGTAATTCTGCTGACAATATTAACCCAACCGATTTAGATATTCTTAGAATTCTAATTAATCTTGAATTATACCAATAATCCTAATATAAATTTCCTTGTGAGTTTAATGAGAGCTACATAGTACGTATTATTGAAATTATAGACCTCGTTAATGAATATAATGATATAAAAATCAATATGTGGACTCGGAGTGACCGATTTTGATTAAATGTTTAGGCAAACTTCCACTTAGCTTAGTGGGTGATTGGTATCGATGTAATCAATAGAAATTTATTTATTTTTTATTCGTGAGCTAATCACATTCACACCGCTGGTCGAACATGGAAAGGATATCTCTCAATCACGTCAAAATATACTCAAATCCTGTAATCAGATCAATGTTTTTTTTAGGTTTTTGTTATTCGCGAGCAAATCACATTCAAATCGCAGGCCGCGTTCAAAGAATACTGAAATCTGAATTAACATCACATACACTTGCTTCGTGCACTACTATGGGACGACGGAACAAATTTCGTGAAAAACCCGTGCAAAGCCGGTGCGGGTCGCTGGCGTGATATAATTTAAAACTGCTAAAAAAATCCGATACCTTTTGAGCACGTACATAAGGCTGTGGCAATATTTTCGAAGTTAAACCGAATTCCCAATCGCAATGTTCCCCTGCATGCTAAAATATTGACAAGCGCTATCCGTCGAATCACATCGGAGCTTCTCACGTAATGTTCGATATTTCAATTGTAGAAACGTGAATGTTTTTACAATCCATTTTTATTTACGTCATTGAATTTCGTGTGAACTTTTATTTGGTTATGCTTTAATAAATACACAAAACGATTTCATGTGCGTTACATTTCCCTGCGTTACCTGCCATTAACACGTTTCGCCTAGTGACGTCATTTTCAATACGGCGATGTTCCCAAAGATTTCCTGGCCTATATCGGCCGAATCGTGGCAAAATATTTATGTATCTCACATAATTCATTTACATAATGTTCACCTTAAGGAAATGAAAAATAGTAATTAGGCGTCAATGTATTTCTTACTGTCAATGTAAGCTCCGATGATGATATCTTTTGGCCATACCTGAAAAACAAAGAACAAATATTTTAAAAGACATTATATATTTTAGTAGTATAAGAGGTTAAGGGCCTGGTACTAGCCAAATCGCAAAGTTAGACGAGGCACCCCAAGTAAACTAACTAAGTCTGACGATTATAAGTGTCATCCTTACAATATATGATTCCTTGTCTAGGAATCGAATGATTTTCGTTAATGTATGTTTCCTTTTTCTATACAAAATACATTGCGGAAACGGTGTCCATTTCCGAACTTTTTTGACTAAATGTAGAAATCTAAAAGCAAATGGAATTTTTTGTTTATGCATATATGCTGTTTTTGCTTATATCTAGAAATCGAATGACTTTCAGATTTCTAATGAGAAAAATCAACTTTTTTTATTTTTATTATTATTTAAATAAATGATGGAATAAAAAAATATTAACAATCCATTTTTAGTCTGGAGTTCTATTTGGATTTGCTGAAGCGTTTCACTACATATTATTACATTTGTTAAAAAGTGCATTTGTATGGCGCGAGTAGTTGGCTAGTCCTAGCGCCTTAATTAAAAAAAAATGTATGATATTATGAAAATTCTTCGGGGCTATTTTGTGTGAAGTGCACGGATTTGATATGACCCTATTTTTATATGACTAGAAATGGGTGGCTAATGTCACACCTACGCATGTTCAGTCATATATTAGGCTAAAGTACCAAACAGAAACTAGCAACCATATTACCTTCCTCGTAGAAGTTTTTCGTGACGTTTCAAGGACTAAAACCTTCACCAACTGCTGATTATGTTATAATAATTTTAATCGACGCTTACCCATTGGTTCGCCTTCATAAAGTCCAAAAAGCATAAGGTCCAAAACCCAGAACATCCAAAAGTATGTATTTTTGCATATATTTATAAGTGCAAATATTATAATCTAACCTAACCTAACCTAACCTAATTGAAAAAGTTCCGAATTCATTAGTGTTTTGGACGGTATGGGTTTTGGACTTTGTGCTTTTTGGACTTTATGATGCGTCCCCTACCCATTCACTATAAGAGAAAACCGTTTTCTCCACCCTTTTATTAGCAATAATCGACGAATATAGTGACCCATAATTGTCGATTGGTTTTTTTTTTATGCGACCTGACATGGATGGCTAATACCATACATATACCGTTATGCTATTAGCCCAATACACCACATTTTCGAAGGAATTTGGTGCCATGCCAGGACCTTCCCTTTATGAACACGGCTACAGTGAGTGAGTTAATTGATAAAAAACATTGTAAAGCTTGTAGTCTAGGCGTTAGAGGAATTGCCTTTAAGGTGGGCCATCCCGCTCAACTCACCATACAAACGTGGAAAGAAGATCATGCGCATATTTATTGTCAGATATCCAAAATTATACTCAAAACAGCTTTATTTGATCGAACCAGATGTCTGATGATCATTGTAAAATAGTTTTCGCTTTCTAAGTTATAAGGTCCGAAAGTTCTAATTTTTCGCGCGTCTTTTGGTGGTGGATTACTCAACAATAAAATAAAAATATCTTAAAATTATCAGTCATCGGACAAAGCTTGTTTCGTGAAGATTAATAATCAATTTAGTTTTTGTTTGATTTTTCACTGCAGCGGTCGTGATATACTTTTAGCTATAAGTCGTTTTATAATTAACATTTTCGTTAATCTTACCAAATCAAAAACTATGCGCATTGTCTGCTTTGTGGACATGTTGCATCCTCCCCATCACGGAGCCTGTCTTTTTTAGGGTTCCGTACCCAAAGGGTGAAAACGGAACCCTATTACTAAGCCTCCGCTGTCCGTCCGTCCGTCCGTCCGTCCGTCCGTCCGTCCGTCCGTCCGTCAGTCACAGGGCTGTATCTCAGGAACCGTAATAGATAGGCAGCTGAAATTTTCACAGAGTGTGTATTTATTTTGCAGCTAGAACAACAAATAGGTAAAATAAAAAAATAATAAAAATTAAAGGAGGGTCCCATACAAAAAAATAATATTTTTTGTTTGATCTTGTACGATAGTACGGAACCCTTAATGTGCGAGCCCGACTCTCACTTGGCCGGGTTTTTTTATAGCACAATAGCACGATTTTGTACCGCACCTAAGAATGAGTTAGTCCCGCCGGTCTTGGCTCAAATCCTCGCCCCGCTCATACACTACTTTCTTTCTCTTTCTGAGTTGGATGATTGCATTTTCGTTACGAATGCGAGCTGATCCATGGTTCGGAATCCATGTAAAACTGTAGGCCCCCTTCCCCTACTAGGTGGTAGGTTGCGCCCGCCCAGGTTGATCTACCGCATTGGATTAAACCATAATTGAAGCGGCAATGAAACATTGCCCATGTTTTACATCCAGTTCAATGTAGCCGTGCTCTGAAAAGTGGTGTATTGGGCAATTATCATAACGATAGTTGTGTGGTGTTAGCCATCCAAGTTAGGTTCCACAAAAAAATATTAACCTTAAATAAATAGGCCCTCACAGAGGTTTGTTGCTTTCCTTAAATAGAATTTGATAAAAAAATAATAATATATTTTACTATTTTGTTGGCAATATACGCAAATCTTGATATCATTTTAATTTGGATATCTTAATAATTAAGGACGCTAGCCCCCGGTCGCAGTTTTCTTAAAAACGCGTACCCTACTGAAGCAATTAAAACAGCATTTTCAATGCTAAAAGCGATTTAACAAACGCGGACACCAGGGTTCAAAATTGATGAACCAGTCTAGCATTATTACAAGCTATAATGAGACGGGAATACTATTGTTTGGGTCGGAAGATTTGAACAGTTTTCGGAAAAGTTTCCGCGATAAAATGCTATTGTAATAAAATGTACGAATACAATGCTTGTGGGCCTAGCCTGTAGGAATTATAATCGACTTGGCGAAGTTATCACTACATTCGACGACGAAAATGATTTAAAAAGAATTTGTAACAGTCATGTACCGAGGTTTGTTTATTTTATGATATTTATGTTTTACTTGTAATTAATAAGAAAACAATTCTAAATAGAGACCGGTTACGAAGTAAATGATTGAAAAATAATATAATAATAAAGCATAAAACAAAAATTATGTTACCTAATGTTTATTTGTGTCAATGTCAGTGTTAATTATCGTTCCGAAAATTTACTGTAGTTGCCTATGTGTGTGTGTGTGTCTATGTTTTTCGTTTATAAGTCTTTTTTTATATAGTCTTGTTTTTTAATAGTTTTTAAGAAAATTTATTTTTTAATGTTTAACTTCTACTACTCTGTACACTTTCTTTTTCGGTAGGGTTAGTTGTAAGATATTGCTTTTTAGCGATAAGCTCGCCCTTTACATGTATGTATCAAAGAATAAATAAATAAATAAAAAAAGAAATGAAAGATTATTTCTTTTAAACTAAGAAGAGAAACTACGAAGAGATACTTTTAAACTAAGGGGTTGCTGTTTATTTTGTTCTATGTTCTTTTTCTTAATCTATTCTATAAAATAATTGTTTGGCAGTAGCATTTATATCTAAGTGTGCATTTCATAATCGTGGACAAAACAAATATGTTATGTAAACCCGTGAAGTTTCTTTGCGGGTTCTTCTTTACTGGGTTGATCGAATCCGCAGATCTATGTTACGTAACGTCGTCGTCGTTTCCCGCATTTATTGAACAAATAATAAAACGTTACGCCGATAATTTCCGGAATAGTATATAAACCTTACATGCATTGTATTAGAAATCGATTTTTCCCCTCTTAAACACTGCCAAGGTCCCGCAAGGCAGCGGCGCATTGGCTCTTCTAACACTTACCTTATTTTACTAACAAATATTTCTATTTAGTTTAAGGGCGTAATAACAACTGATTGCGTTCAGTTCCATAAGGACGTAAGTAAAACTATATTTTATATATTTTTTAAATTACTAATACTTATTTTGGATTTTTAAAAACAAGAATGATGCAACGATGATTCAGCTATATTTGAAACATTTAACGGCAAATATCTAACGCCAATACTCTGTGTTCGAATTTTTTTGAGAACACAGAACGCCAGAGATGTTCAGTTTGATCTTTAAATTCTAGGTAGACCGTCAATCTTCACATAAACTTTTTTCATTTTCGAAATACTTTGCAATCATTTTTGAATATATTGAAATATTGTTTTACTTACGTCCTTATAAAATTGAATGCAATCGGCTCTTATCAGGCCCTTAATATGAAATAAAAAACTTCATGCAAAATTAATAATATACCAATTTGATCTAAATAATCTCACGAACCAAAGGATTTCATTTAATACTTTATTAAAAATCTGTTGTCAATTTATGTGATATTGTCATAATTTACTGGCGTTTTTTTTTATGTAACATTTCTCTTAGTCTCACGAATGTTCAAACTCCTTTGAAAAATAATGATGATTTAACTAGAAAACAACCAAATAACTTGTACCTATCTACATACAACTACAAAATAAAAGCAATTTATCTACACGGAGACCGAAGCCCATCAGAAATGATTTCGCATTCGCCTGCCGCGCAGCGTTATCCAGTGCCGGGCTAGGGTCCCGCAGTTGGCACGGGTCCAATTCCGGGGAGCCGAAGGTCACGGACGCGACACGAGCGGAGCCTAGAAGCACGCTGACCTGTTTCCAGGATACAATGAAAGTCGATGGAGAATCTACGTCACACGTTGCGTGCGCACGTAGTAACAGTTGTCACGTAACACTTGATGTTTACGGATGTACAGTGTTAAGTAAAGCTTACTTCTTTCTGACGTTTTGTCCACCACGTTGCGGAAATCATCAGGATCGCGGCGCGACCTCGAGGCTGCCGAAAAACAATATTTACCCCGCTTGGTACAATAATTTATTTATTTGATAAAAACAGTAGTTACAAAAGTAAATGTTACCTCCTATACTAAACTAGGTTTGTCCTATAGGAGGCAACCTCAAGTTTACAGTCAAGTGCTTTACATTAACAAAGAATGAGCTAAGCATAGTTTTAAAACGAAGTGCTGTGTTACTACCCGCATCTGTAGCTGAACCTACCCACAGCTACAATCTCCGCAGCCGACGACCTTGAGTTGACTTCTGACTGGACGACGCGTCAGAGGTCCTCGAGGTCGCGAGGTCCTGATGATGTCCGCAACGTGATGGACGAAAAGTCGGAAAGAAGTAAGCTTTGACACTGTACATCCGTAAACATCAAGTATTATGTCGAACAACAGTGAAAATCAAACAGTTCGTATTCAGAGAGGACCTGTCAAAACTTAGTACAAGATTAGCACCGGACTAACCGTCCAAAAACCGGTTTAGTCCGACCTTAAACGAGCAACGAACAACGAGAGCAAGCTGGGTTTAGGAAGGGCACCATGGATCACATATTTACTGTGAGACAACTGGTGCAGAAGTGCGAGGAGTACAACAAGCCGCTCTTCCTAGCCTTCGTGGACTACGAGAAGGCGTTCGACTCAGTTGAAAAATGGGCCGTCGACAACTCCCTCCTAAGATGCAGAATCGACCACCGCTACACCGAGGTACTCCGAAATCTGTATCGGTCCGCGACGATGACTGTGAGGCTCCATGAAAATACCCAACCCATCCCCCTTGGTAAAGGCGTAAGGCAGGGGGATGTGATCTCACCCAAGCTCTTCACTAACGCTTTGGGAGATGTGTTCAAGACGCTTGAATGGGACAACGTGGGTATCAACGTTAATGGAGATTTCCTCAGTCATCTTTGCTTCGCCGATGACATTGTTCTTCTGTCGAATCGCCGAGCTCAGCTTCAGACCATGCTGGAAGACCTTCATAATGCATCGATAAAGGTAGGTCTGAAGATGAACCAGGACAAAACCAAGGTCATGGCGACCGAGGGTATGACAGGAGGACAAATCGTTGTCGACGGAGAAGTGATCGAACAGGTTGAAGAGTACGTATATCTCGGTCAAATTCTGCAGCTTCGTAGACAAGGACTGACTAAGGAGTTTGAGCGACGGATTCAACTAGGTTGGGCTGCCTTCGGAAAGCTAAAATTCGCTCTGAGGTCTGACCTCCCGCAAAATCTAAAGATCCGAATATATGACCAGTGCGTCCTCCCGGTTATGACGTACGGATGTGAACCGTGGACTCTGACGGTCGCCGTCGTCCAAAGGTTAAAAGTTGCCCAGCGAGCAATGGAGCGAGCCACGCTGGGAATATCGCTACGGGATATGGTGTGTAACGAGGCAATCCGCCGACGTACCAAAGTAGTCAATATTGGACACCGGGTGGCTAAGCTCAAATGGCAGTGGGCTGGTGGGGACTCGGGCTGGTCACGTCAGCCAAAGAGACGACGACCGTTGGAGTAACCGTGTCTTGCACTGGCGGCCGTGGACAGGGAAACGGAGTGTGGGAAGACCACCCGCCAGGTGGGACGACGACATCAAGTGCGTCGGCGGAAAGCAGTGGTTCCGTACCGCTGAGGGCCGGGAGGACTGGAGAAAAATTGGAGAGGCGTATGTCCAGCAGTGGACGCAAACACGCTGACTGACAAACGAACAACAGTGAAAATCAAACAGTCGTATTCTGAGAGGACCTGTCAAAAGTTAATACGAGATTAGCACCGGACTAACCATAGAAAACCCGGTTTAGTCCGACCTTAAAACGCCAAACTAAAGTGAGTCAGTAGATATATATGCGTGGCCAAGGAGTATTACTCGTATTGTTCGTTTACCTCATTTCGCTAACAACGTACGTAACATCTTATCTACAAATTACGATAATACAAATATTCAACCATTTTTCAGCAAAAACCAGAGACCATTATGGCCTTTTCGCCAGAGCAACTAAAAATAACCTTAGATCTTGTAGAAATTACCAGGTTAACGCTGAAAATACTTTAAACTGGCCAGTGGTTACAACACTGCTCCAATTGAATTGATCTTTAAAATATATCAAGCATGAAATATCTGTATCCGTACCTTTTAGTTTGAATATTTGAATCGTACCAAATGAAGTCAAGAACAAAATATTCATAAATATTTTGTTTTCTCTGTGGTTTAACTTAGGATACATTTTACGAAAAAACGTAAACATAACGTAGACCCATATTTGTAGCTTGATTTTAGATAACAAATATCAAGTAAATTGGAACGGGGGTTTTGAAATGATTAGTAAAATAAGTTTGTATGGGGATCGTAATTTTCTGATACTGTACCACATTATGGAATGGAGAATACTCCGAAGCAAGAAAATAATTTCAGGGTAACTCACATTTTTTTTTTATTTTGTACATTGCATAGTCCCGGCTTACCATATAAAACTGGAAAACTGACAAAAACATGCAAACTGTGTAGAACTTCGTTTTAAATTTTTTGGTTAAAGAGAGACAATAAAAGAGTTGATTTTTCTCCGCCATCTCTTATATTTATCCACACAGTTTACCGCTTGGCTGATTGAGTAGCCTATAATTAATGAAAAAAACCTCTAGGTACGGAGTTACAAGCCGCCTCAAATTCAGGTTAGTGGTTCTAAAGTTACGAGCGGACTGGCAGACCAAATGGTCCCACCAAGACTTTGGATTTAATGAGACATTAAGATAATGATGACAGAATCATAAGCGTCGATTAATTATAACAATACATCGCAAATTGCTGCTTTCAAATCCCCAAACTGCTTTCTAATTAATTCACACTAAGAAAACATCGATACTACGAGCAAATCCTTAATCACATGGGTTTATTTACTTAGGCATATCCTATTTCAATAAGGCGCACGGCGTCTCGTCAGCCGTGTAACGTTATTTAACGTAATTCTTCTCGGAAAATGTTACCTTTTCTCCATCACTAACCGAATAAGTGTCTTCCATAAGTCGTTACTTTCCCCGAGGTAGAAGATAACATTAAGATTTAAGCAGAGTATCAGCTTTCAATTTCGTCTGACGAAATGTTAGTACAGGAAGAATTTAGAAATTTCAATGTGGTTTTTAAAATCTTGAATGGTTTGTGGATGTAAAAATATGCATAAGTGTAGTGTATCATATATATTAGTATATTAAATGATTTGTATAAATATGTATACATTATGGTATACTAGCTGAGGTACCCGGCTCCGCTCGGGTCAATGACGTTTTGACTGATTTCGGGCTGGTCAAGCTCAGCCTGCGTATGCAATGTAAGTGGGAAAAATGTAATTATTTACGACATCACATCAGAAACCTCAAAAATAACAGTATTTCTTCACTATTTAATAGATGTTATTTTACATATAAACCTTTCATTTCAATCACTCTATCTATTAAAAAAAACCGCATCAAAATCCGTCGCGTAGTTTTAAAGATTTAAGCATACATAGGGATATAGGGACAGAGAAAGCGACTTTTATACTATGTAGTGATGATGATAGTGATGAAGCATGTATATGATTTTTTCTTATAAATATGTCACCTACCTAACAGATATTTCTATTGCCTTTCGCTCAGCCCCTAGGTTTGACTGGAAAAGTCCAAAGTCCGCTTTGTGCAAAATTGTGGTTTTGGTGTATATTTTCTCTGTAATTGTATGTTGTGCACAATCAATCATTTATTAATTAATTATTCAATGGTTTCGAAACTCGTTCAAAAAATTCACATCATCACGCTCCTTTTAAGGAGGAGGAGACAGAGACGATAGAGCTCCATGAAAAATGTGAACTAAAAAATACGCTATAGGACATTTAGCCCGGCTGCGCCACTAAGAAAACGTCCGCTTCTAAGACGAATCTTCTTTTGCTTCGAAAAATATGATATTCGTTTTTGAGCCTAGTCTATAGGACGCGGGTAACTGGCACTATGCTCGCTCAAAGAGAATAACTGCGGATTTGCTGGGGCCATTCTGAGCATCCTTTCAATCAGCGACGTAATGCGTGCGTGAAACGTAGCTGTTTATTTTAACTTGAACATTTTCGCCTGAGAATACATCCGTTAGATTCAACAGGATCGAAATATAATGATGGAGTCACAACAAAAGGTGTTCATATGAAAAAACAGTGCTTAAGATAAGACAAAAAGGAGAATATGCGATCTGCAATACATATTATTTTTTTCCTTATTTTTTTAATCAATTAAATATATACTTAAAGCGGGCCATGAAATTTCAGTAAAGTTTATTCAAGTAAATATACCAGAATGGCCCAAATTGTATTTGACATTAAAAAAACAGAAATTTAAGAAGAAAATAATGATGCATACAGCAGTACAATTTTAGATCCAGCGATACTTCAAATCTCAATGCATATTTTCATGTAATTGGAAATTAAAACGAATCCCATGATAGTAGCCTAACACACGTCATGGGAACTTGGTGGCATGCCAGGACCTTCCTTAAATTGCACGAAATTGAACTGGATGGAAAACAGACAATTTTCATTTCCTCTTCGAAGATGGTTCATTCAATACGATGTTACCAACCCGGGCAAGATGAACCCTACCGGCTGGTAAGTAATGAAGAGGATTTTTTTTATTTATTTTTTAAGCAACCTGAAATGGATGGCTAATACCACACAACTACCGTTATGATATTAGCCCAATACAGCACATTCCCGAAGGAATAAGGAGCCATGCCAGGACCTTCCCTTTATGAGCACGGCTACATTGAACTGGATGGAAAACACGGACAATTTTTCATTGCCGCTTCGACCATATTTTCATCCAATGCGATGGTACCAACCCGGGCGGGCTTAAACCCTACGAACTAGTACGGAAAGGGGTCCTACAGTTTTACATGGATTCCGAACTATGGAGCAGCTCGCATTCGTGACGAAATGCACTTATCGAACTCGAAGTGGTGCATGTCGGTGCGAGGAATTGAACCCAGATATCTGGTACGCTAGGCCAGTCCCCGCGCCACTAGGCTACGAGCCGCTCAAAACCGATGCATGGTTCAACTAGGAATTCCAACCACGAACGACACACCCTTAAGTCGCTTTTTACGATTACTAAGGGATCTTGTTTTACATCCATAACCGTTTTAAAATGGTTCTTTTCCTCAAATACAATAGCAACCATTGTGATAGTTTCTTCTCCTTATCAAGTAAATAATTTGCAAACTTTGCAAAGAAATAAAGCTGTGGCGAGCGCGAACTTTTCCATCGCTTTAGCGACACTTAAATGTAGTTCTAGCCATTAGGGTCGTCTCTATAATCCGGTCTAGGGTACACTTACCGGCGGGGTAGGATGCAGCGAACATCAACTGAAAATATTTATAGCTTATGTACTATAGTAAATATACTTTTTCGTGCTGAGCATGTACGTCGCTTATTCCAAGGAATGTGACATGTATGTATGTATAATCGACCGTGAAGCAAGGACACATTAATTAAAGAAAGATCCCTATAAAAAAAACTACTTTAAGAATATACTGCAAGGCTGGACCCGAACCAGCAATGCAGGATACAAGCAGGTATCGCGTGTAATAAATTTCGCCACCTGCTGGAATTCTCCTACAGTCTCTCTTCCCTTAATCAATGCTTCCTACTAACACAGTATTTTAAATTAAACCTACATACATTTATTTGGCATGGGCATCGTCAGGAACCTATTATGTCAGAAATTTTCACAGAATAAAACATACCTAACATACGTAACATTTTCTGGCATCAGTATCACTGATTCTAGATTGTGTCCTCTCGAGAATCACTTACCCGATTTTGATGCGGTTTGTACAGACCTACCCATACCTTGAGTTTTGGACAGAGTGAGCAGTGGGGTTAAATATGCGAGAAGGTGGGTTAAGCAGACTGATTATAGTTCGGTTTTGCCATTCTATAAAGGCATAATCATAGTTTTTTATTGCAGTTTTATTACTACTAGGCATGCCCACCATCACGCTGTTTCCCCGGAGGGGTAGGCTGATATCACAGATCACAGTCTAAGGGCCGATTTGTCAATCCTCAGATAAAACTTATCGGATTGACAGTACAAATTCACGTTGGTCAAAAGACGGATAGTCATTGCCGGAGAAATTTATATTATATCACAATTATCTGACTATAATTTTACTAATAAACATATGGAATCACTATATCAGATGTATAAGCAGAAGCGTAAATAAATCCGTCGAAAAGTTATCCGGCTGTTTAACTGACTATTGAAAAATCAGCCCTAAGTCTGCCAAAGAATTAGAAATCGGGGAGATAGATAAGTGAATTCGCCGCAAAGTGCACCCCTGGCCCATTTCCTAAGCGAAGCGACCGTTGGCAAAATTCCCTGAATTTCCCACCGACTCGGAAATGAGAGCGAGCGGAGACAGAGAGCGCGCCCGCGGGGGCGGGAGGGAGAGGGAACATCGGGAAATCTCCGGAATGCGTGCCCCTTTCAGCGTTAACAAATACCTATCCCTCCGTTCAGGCACAGACGATGAACAGACGGTGGGTGATGTGCCTTAAGTTAGGATCATTGCTATATGATTCCGATTTTTTTTTTCATTTGATGGATACGACGCACAGTGGTCTGAAAGTTGAGCTCCATAGATATAGGATTTTTTTAAAATAGTAAAACACTATTTCAAAAAGTATTCTTTTCCATAAGCCTTTTAAGTATATCAGCACGTTAAGAGTTAATTTTAGATAATTGTGTTCATATTTAAAAAAATATGATCGGAAAGGTAATCATGTTTTTTTTTTTTCTTTATATTTAGAACGCAAAAATCTAGAAAATACGGGACACTATTTGCTTCTATTTATGTTAATACGGTGTTTAGTGATATCACCTCACTATTATAAGCTCACGATATTATTTGACGTTTATGATTAAATAATGTTTAACTGAATCTGAGTTCACAGATTAAAGACCAACCCTCTAATTCTAAATATGTCGGACTGCCTGTGCCAAGTAGTCGAGTTAGTTAGATTGGCTATACAAAACATATCTTAATATGTACCTGCTGATGATTATACCTATTGTCTGGACATATTGATACCTATTAATTATACAACCATAACCAGTAGGTTTTGTAATTAAATACTTTAATAAAATACTTAGATAGAATCACTACGAAATGCAATCAAAGATTTAAACAGCATTGGTATTATTAAGTAAGATACTTATTAAGTAAGTACTAATACTTTCATGCTTCGTTATTTGCAGCCATTTACTTTATCAATATTTTTTTTTTGTCACAACAACCTACTTTTTCTGGCGCCTTATCTAGGTAATGTGAAGCAGGCACATTTAGCTTCAGAGGGTTGGTCTTTATCCTGTGAACCTAGTTTCAGCCATTTACGTTATCGTTACCATTTTTGTCGCGACCTCCTAGTCTAATATTGACCGCATGCCATTTCTTCTTCCATTCCTACACTTTAAATGAAATTTACAATTATTTGGATATTATGAATCCAATAGCAAAAATCCAAGCAAATCAATTCCGTGGATCAACGCGAATTTCAGTCAGCTAGACGGCCTCAAACATGAAACTTGTCCTTTTCTCTGGAACACAAAAATGCGATTGTTATTTATTTTCTTCCTGACCCCCGCTTATTTTCGTTTCATTTCATTAATTAAAACTTTTTCGGTAGTCAAGCAACACTAAGTTACGTCAAAAAACTGAATAATCCGCGGATTCGATCAACTCCGTAAAGAAGAATCCACAAAGAGGCGTTAAGAAATTTCCGCCCACAGTAATAAAAGACATACTTAGATCTAAATGTTACTGGCAAACCATTTTTGGTAGAACAGTGTAAGGCAAAGAACAAGAACCAAAGAAACAGTAACCTTCAGTTTTTTTTTATGCGACCTGACATGGATGGCTAATACCACACAACTACCGTTATGATATTAGCCCAATACACCACATTCCCGAAGGAATTAGGTGCCATGCCAGGACCTTCCCTTTATGAGCACGGCTACATTGAACTGGATGGAAAAAACGGACAATTTTTCATTGCCGCTTCGACCATCTTTTCATCCAATGCGATGGTACCAACCCGGGCGGGCTTAAACCCTACCACCTAGTAGGGGAAGGGGACCTACAGTTTTACATGGATTCCGAACCATGGAGCAGCTCGCATTCGTGAGGAAATGCACTTATCGAACTCTGAAAGAGAAAGACATTGGTGCAAGTTGGTATTGAACCCGGGCCTCTGGTACGCTAGGCTAGTCCCCGCGCCACTAGGCTACGAGTGCAAATGAATAAGAAATAGAACTTACTTAACTAACAATAATACAATAATATGTAAAGTCTTACAAGTATTCTCTAGTGTAGAAGTCATTGTCAACTTAACTTATGTCGGGTGTATAAAGCCCTTGTCATGTTTGATAATTTGAACTGGCTTAAACCTGATCGATCTTAATTCTTAAAATCAGTAAATATTTTGTTTATTAATACAAGTGGAACACAAAAATGCTACTGTAATTTATTTTCTTCCTTACCTCACTTGAACTGGCTTAAGCCTGATCGATCTAAATTCTTGAAATCAGTAAAAATTTTGTTTAATAATACAAGTGAAACACATAAATGCTACTGTAATTTATTTTCTTCCTTGCCGCATTTGTACTGGCTTAAATAAGTCCATATGAACTATTGAAATCACAAAAAATTTCGTGTTATACAAAATACTGTATTGACAAAATGGGCACCAAATCAATCCACTAATGTCACCTATCTGTATTTTTACTTTTCAATCAAGCCTAACTTTTGTCGACATGGCCACTCTGATCATAAGCGATAACACGTGTATGGAATTACATTACAAATTGCTGATGGACTGATGGCGCCTGATCGAAAATCAATATAATCCAGAATGCATTAGACGCTAACTATAGGCTTTTGTATTGAACGACAAAATTTGTTACCGGTACGTCTACAACATATTAAATCAACCATCACGTCATACTGAAAGCCAACCTGACGTGGATGGCTAATACCACCGTCGTACCGGCCATGACGCCAACCTGACATGACGTAGTAATGCTACCGTCATGATATTAGCCCAACTCACCACAATCCCGAAGGAATTAGGTGCCATGCCAGGACTTCCATTTATGAGCACGGCTACACTGATCTCGATAGAAAACAAGAATATTTTTTCCGTGTCGCTTCGACCATAATTTGCAACCGTAGCTTTACGTGGGTTCCGAGCCACGGACCACAGGTTATACTCATGTTCGGAATAAGTGTGATCATCATTAAGTAGGAGCCACGGACTTGCTCGCATTCGTAATAAAAAGCGCTTCACTAACCGCTTTCTTATTAAGTGCATTTCGTCATGAATGCGAGCTGCTTCATCGTTCAGAATCCATGTAAAACTGTAGGTCCCCTTTCCCTACTAGGTGGTAGGGTTTAGAGTTCAATATAGCCATACTTATACAGGGAAGTTCCTGGAATAGCGCCTAATTTCTTCGGGAATGCGGTGTATTTGTCTAATATGACGGTGGGTGTGCTATTTATCGTCCATGTCCAGTCACATAAAAATATGAGAAGAAAGGCCTCGCGCCCCTGAGCCACGAGATGCTCTCTCGTAGTCAAGGTATTTCCGTGAGCTTTCGCATTTCTATTTAATAGTCCCTTGACTAATTATTAATTTGACATATTTATGTTAGTTTTAATTATTTAGTAAATTTGACGATGGTATATGCCAGAAATTGTAAGCTAAATGTATGTTTGCTTGTATGCCTTAAGGCTGTTCCGACCCATATAAAGTTGTTTGCACACATAACGCAAAAAGTATTGCACTTTAAGCCACGAATTAATAATAAAAGTTTAATATAGTCATATTACTTGCAGCGAAAACAATTTCACAATTTCAGGATTATTGGTTTTGTTACAATTTATTTAAATACGATTTTTGTTTAACAGCGCCATCTAACGGTGTAAAACTTCTAATCGGCAATTACAACGAAACCATTAAATCTGAAATTGTGAATATGTTTTCGCTGCATCTACTATGGCTATATTTAATATTTTTGACGAATTCGTGCCTTAAAGTGCAATACTTTTTGCGTTCATTGTATGGGTCGGAACATCCTTAAAATAAGAAAAAAATACCTGTCTGAGGGTAGCTTGTCTACCAATTTAACAAAAAATGAAATACAATACAATATAGTAGCCAATACATGAAATAACGTCTGTTGTCACTACGAGACGTAAAACAATATCTTATCATGTCAAAACCTGTCCTTTTACTCAGTCTGCCTCGCTTACCTGCAGCGTTCCATCCATTCGAGCGTGGATATTGGATTCTCATCAAACGGAAGTACCAACCGGAGGAATTGGAAAAGGCGGCCGAGTCAAATAAAATATGACAAGAGCGCCGGCCTAATCTTCATAACAAAGCCCTATTCCCAGCAGTGCGATGATGTAGCGACTTTCACACGTAAAACGTGAAATATACAAGACAATAAGACCGCTCGCTTTGGAGGCTTACAGAGGCGCCCTGCGAGCGGGAGCCATAGATCTACGCTAATCTGGATAGATAGAACTGGATATTGCGGGAATTTCCATGCATTGTCTGTGTGGAAAGAGTTATGGTCACTCGAAGGCAGAATGCCAAAAGCTGGACAGGCAATATGTGCGGAAGAAATCTTATTATGAAATTAGAAAGAAAAATATGCGCTGGAATATTATGTGGCTTTGCCGAACGAACTGGATTACGCAAAATATGGAAAATATACACGTAAACCCCAAAGATTTGAAGGGTATGTGTCAGTGGTTTCGTTGACATTTTATCATAACAAATATTACATTTACTTTAATCCATTTTTAGCTATCGTTTATGAAGTTCTGTATAGGTATATTTCTTACAGTCTATACCTATTCCTTACATTATAAATGCGTAAGTAACTCTGTTGCGTTTTTACGCCGAAACCGCTGAACCGATTTTGATGACTTACGGTAAAGAGATAGTCTGGATCTTGGCGAAATATATAGGCCACATTTTGTGGCGTAAATTAACCTCGAAGGCGGTGAAATAGTAGAAATTTGTATGGGGAACTCATGAAATTACCAGGAAAAACATCGTCCCGATATAAGTTCAAAAAGACATTGACCCGTCCGCTCGCCTCAGCTAGTCAACAATACAATAAGAATCGTTTCAAGACATAAAAACAACACGTTTCTTGACATATTTGCATTTTTATGTTGCATATGGGTCAAGAGAATCCGTGGAAATGAAAGAAAACATATTTTCCTACCCGTTAGCACTACGAGTGAAATGCCACTTCTAGTCGCACATATGCCTGTGTCGCATCATACACATTTTAACTCAACCTGTTGGAAATGGTTAGAAGTTTTCGTGCGAGCATAATTCAGAGTTTATTGGTATGACTACGGAATACTCCAGGCCCTGGGTCTTTGGAGACACTCGATGTGAGAAAAGCCAGAAGACTTTTAGCTGGCTTCAAGGAAGGGGAATTCCATTCATCTCGTCGAATGCTTGAGTAACTCTTTTGGTGTTAGTCAAAGTGCGAAAAAGTACGCTAATTTGAGCAGTAATTTTAATTATGCGATTGAGGGTGGCTTTGAAAAGTACAAATAATAAGGTTTTTCTACTTTTTTAGTCAGTTTCAGATTATTTAAAACTGAATGTAACGATTTTATGTGTTCTATATTTATTAAATGGTACAACTATTGTCCATGCACGGCAATATTGATCTTGATAAAAAACACGGATATTTTTATTTGCCTATTTAACCATTGTTCAATGCGATGGTACCAACCAATGCGAGATGAACCCTATCACCTCAAAAGTAAGAATTATTATGTGCAATCTGAACCACGAACGACGAATCTGTATAAGTCACCTGCACGGGAAGAAATGCTGTAGGCCCAAAAGTATTTTTTTTACATGCTTGAACCCACACTTTATTGTGTTTTTGTTTATGTTTTACTGTCTGCCACACGATTAATTCATTGTATAAAACACAACTGTCGTAAGATTATTATTTAGCCTAAATAAATACGAATACTGGAAGAATGGTAGATTTTCTCATTATTTATTGTTACAAATTTATTTGTCATGGAGGTCATGGCATGGCACCTAGTTTCCATATTGTACGTTGAGCTAACATCATGACAGTAGGTATGGTATCAGCTAGTTATTTAAAATAAATTGGAAATGACCTGAGGCGTTAGTAGAAGTCGGAGAAAAAATCTTCAAAGCCGTGGGCAAAATTAACAACTTCTTAATTTAAAAAACAAAATTTTAGTTAATGAACACAAAAATAACACGTCAAATATGCAGTAAACATGAATCCGTAAAACAGTTTTATTCTACAGCGTGAATCTACAAATAATAAACGAATCCATGAAAGCAAATAAACTAGAATAAGAATTCGACATATTATTTTAATAACCGAAAATGTGACACCCTGCACTGAAACATTCCTAAATATTCCAGGAGGTCACGACATGTTTGTTCACGATAAGTTAAATGGCTGAATCTGGGTGCACGCACATGTTAGAGACCAACCCTCTAATGCTAAATATGTCGGTCTGCCTGCGCCAAGTGGTTGCGTTATCTGGATTATCTATATATAAAACAGATGTTGGTATGATATGCTGCTGAATATACTGATTGTCTAGAAATATAGATACCTATTAATTATACAACAATAACCAGTCGGTTTTTTAATTCAATACTTAAATATACCTAAAGTTATATCTGTAACCAAAATCGCCATAACTACGAAATGCAACCAAAGATTTGTTCAGTTTTAGTATTGATGAGAAAGTAAGTACTGATACTTTCATGCTTCATTATTTGCAGCCATTAACCTTATCATATATATTTTTGTCACCATAGCTACTTTTTCAAGCGCCTTATCTACGTAACGCAACGACTTGGCGCAGGCAGAACGACATATTTAGCTGCTGAGGGTTGGTCTCTGTCCAGATTCAGCCATTTAAGTGATCGTTGCAATTTTTGTCGCGGCCTCCTAGTCTAAAAATACTGCGCTCTGTAAATGGACCAGCATTGACATGTAATTAAAAATAGTTACTCTATATATTTGCATACATACTGGCTCTAGCGTCTCTAGGCTCTAGCGTCTGATGCCAAATACGATTTTGGTGATGACGGCAATGTGTTTGAATGTTCAATATTTGCAGTCAACGTCCGCAACGCAGGTAAAACATTGAATAAATGTATGTAGGCATAGTCTTAAATACTGTCCTAGCAGGAGACATTGATTATGGGAGGAGGGACTGTAGAAAAATTCCAAATTATGGGTATAAAGCAGGTGGCAAAATTGGTAAGCACCATCTGCGAATGGTATGATTTTCTGCTTCGAGACCAGCCTTGCATTCAATTCATAAAGTGTCCTTGCTTGACGGTTGATTGTATATACATACATATCACATAAAGAAAGTAAGCTTGAAAGAAAGAAAAATTAAACTGGTTCTTGTTTAGTCTTGTAGTATATTTTTTAAATTATATAGTTTTTACAACTTTCTTTCTCCAAAATATAACGTTTTTCTTTGTTTCCAAGTTTCATGGTCGATTTTACATACATATCACATTCGTTGAATAAATCGACGCGCTTGCTTAGTTAGTATGTGAATGTTTGCATATTTTACATTTTTTTTATCCACAGCTTCGTGTAGTATTGAAGGTTGATATGTTTTTGGCTGCTCTCGCAACGTAATCGCACCCACGCCGTCGCGCGGGAGCTAACTCGATTGGGCGCCGCAAAGAAAAAGGCTACAGAGAGTTTGCGAACTCGGTTTTGCATTTGCAACGCGCCGTTTCTCAGTCGCTTGTTGCTGAATACATGATTAGGCGCCGAAATAATTTTATTAGAGGGAATAATTCGGGAAAATTCACTCGGAAAAGCGAAAAGTTTGCGCGGCGACCAATTAAGTGAAGTTGTTTGTAAATATTTATTTTCAATTCGTTTACATACAATTTTCAATAATTTAGTAAATGTTTTCGTTCATAAATACACGGGGGTCATCTCGGCTTCCGGGCACCGATGTTTGGTCCCAGGCTTCCCAGCGGCTGAGTATAGTGAGGTTAACTCTCGCTCAATGATGTTTTTAGGCAAAATAAAAATGTAGAAAACCTCATTTGTTTTCTAACGCTTTACACAACCAAAGTGGTGAGTTTCCTCAAAATGTTTTTCAATAATATTTTTTTATTTTATGTTACCTGACATGGATAAGTAACACCACACAACTATCTTTATGATATTAGCCCAAAACACCGCTTTTCCGAATGAATTAGCTGCCATGCCAGGACCTTCCCTTTATAAGCACGGGTACACTGAACTGGATGGAAAACAAGGAAATGTTTTCATTGCCGCTTCAAACATGGTGGTACCAACCTGGGCGGTAGTATGGGAAAGGGACCTATAGTTTTACATGGATTCTCAACACATGGAACAGCTCGCATTCGCAGCAGCAAATATTGGATAAAGTATTCAAAACTATCCGATTTGTTACTGGTGCTAATTACCTCCACACACCGCTCCGTTCCCGTCATTTTCCTCGAATTCCTCAAGCATTTCCGTTTGACAGATGACAGACTATAACTACCCGCCGCAGGACCCGCTGCCGCCGGCTCCAACGTGACGTCACGACTCCGCCACTTCCGCCGGATGCTGCCGGCGCCCGCCGAGAAATGCGCGGGAAGGTGGCGTCTACGAACGCGAATTATTTTCAGTTCCCGGCCGCTCCAGGCGTCCGGAGATGTTTTTTGTGCAGTCTACTTCCTTTCGCTGCTCACTATTTACCGCTCCCAATGTCCAACGGTGAGGTGAAATGGAGGCGCTGTTCCCTCTGAACACCCATGAATGCCCAGTTCTATATTCCCGTAGGTCGACGGCAGGTCTTGCCGGCTCCGGATATTGCCAATAGATAAAACCGGCCAAGTGGGAGTCGGACTCGCACACGAAGGGTTCCGTACCATCGCACAAGATTTAACACGAACAATCACTTTTTTTGTATTCTATTGTTGATCTACCTATTTGTTGTTATAGCGGCAGAATAAATACTCTGTAAAAATTTCAGCTGCCTACCTATTACGGTTCATGAGATACATCCCTGTGACAGATGGACGGACAAACGGACGGACGGATGGACGGACGGACAGCGGATGCTTAGTAATAGGGTTCCTTTGGCACCCTTTGGGTACGGAACCCTAAAAACCGGCCAAGTGCGAGTCGGACTCGCACACGAAGGGTTCCGTACCATCGTACAGGATTTACAAAAAAAAGGTTTTTTGTATGGGGCGCCCTTTAATTTTTATAATTTTATAATGTTACCTATTTGTTGATATAGCGGAAAAATAAATACATATTCTGTGAAAATTTCAGCTTCCTACCTGTTACGGTTCATGAGATACAGCCTTGTGACAGACGGACGGACGGACGGACGGACGGACGGACGGACGGACGGACGGACGGACGGACGGACGGACGGACGGACGGACGGACGGACGGACAGCGGAGGCTTAGTGATAGGGTTCCGATTTTACCCTTTGGGTACGGAACCCTAAAAAGGAAGGAGATATGGCATCTAGCGCACCCATTATGGGACACGCTGTCTCAAATTTGTAAAGAACTACCAACCCAACTTAAACCGTACCAGGCAGGCGTATTGCAGGTTTTGTGCGAGTGGGAACTGACTTGACGAACGCATTTTTAGAGCACATTCGCGCGGTGGTGATGTTTCGATTTTGTGGCATACGACGCGCCGCCGGATTCCCATACAATTATATGGACACTTTGACCATACTGCGGAGACGCGACAACGACCGCATGTCACTCCTCCTAACTTTTTCTTCAGTGGGTACTCTTAATTAATCTGCAAGTGCCACGAGGAGTGTGTCCACTGCATTTTCTAAAAACTTTTTTTTGGGGGATGATTAAGCTAGATATGTGAGTCTTTCACACAACGTTGTATCATTTACAATATGTTTAAATTATTATATGCAAGCATTATTATCTAAAGAGATTTAAGCTTGTTAAAGAAAGAAGATAAATATGCTATGATCGTTGTTTAAGGTTGCCCAACCCGGCGGGACTAACTCATTTGCGGGCACGGTACAAAACCGTACCGTCGCGCTCTGGGACCTTTTCTATGTTTCAAAGAAAAAAAAAGTCCGTGATGAGAAAGATGCAACATGTCCACATAAAAGACAATGTGCATAGTGTATGATTTGGTAAGATTTACGAAAATTTTAATTAAAAAACGACTTATAGTTAAAAGGAAACCACGACCGCTGTAGTCCAAAATCTAATAGAAACCAAATAGATTATACATCTTGATTAAATAAGCTATGTCTGATGACTAATCTTTTTAAGATGTTCTTACTTTATCATTGCGTAATCCACCTCCAAAGTTATTGAATAAATCGCCCGAAAATTTCGAACTATTGGACCTTATAACTTAGAAACCAAACACAATTTTACAATGCCAATGGTCATCAGACATCTAGTTCGATCAAATAAAGCTATTTTGAGCAAAATTTTGGATCTCTGAGAAGAAATATGGGCGTGATCTTCTTTCCCCTTTTGTATGGGGAGATGAGCGGGATGGGTCACCTTAGCAGCAGTCTCTCAATTGACTAATGCAGGCGCCCCGATGCGTTGGAAGAGCCCTACCTTAGCCTGAATTCTGCAGGTCTATTCCTGGCATTCAGTAATCAGGAATCAGGAATCCTGAGTCTAGAAAACAGCTTTTATAGCGATTTTCAAAGTTAGTTTTTCTACGGAAAACATTGATTAATTAAAAAAAACTATGCTCCGGAATATTTTCGTCAAGAAAATCGCTTTGAAAGCCGCTACAAAAGCGGTTTTCTAGACTCAGTATTCCTGATTCCTGATTGCTGAATGCCAGGAATAGACCTGCAGATCTAAATAGAGAGGGCGTCTAACGATTCTCGACGCTCCTGGTACTACTAGCACTGGGTAAAACTTTCTACGATTGGCCAAAGCATACACCAGCCTATCTTTGCTGGCGGATAGCTAGAATCAATCTCCGAATTTTGATAGGGCAAGTGCCAGGGTCGAATTCTATGCCCCGATGGCACGAAGAGACGGCCGAGTTAATCAATGTTCAAACACGTCACTTTTAGTGAACCGCATAGAGTTTCTTCCATACTGTCTATACAAAGTGACGTGTTTAATCGTACGTTGACGTTGGTATTGATTGTTTGTCCTTTCGTGTACTCGGCCCTACATGTCACGTACTAACAGGCCGATGCTAAAGATAACTATTCCTTCAGGTTCAGGTTCAGTGCCACGTAGTGGCGTTTATTTAACTTTTTTTTATATTATGTACATACAAGAAACTTACACGCGAAACCTTACAGTTTGTCTGCGTGTGACACAAATGATAAATTCTAAACAAACATGAGCAGTTCAGTAACTTTTACAAATTTAGAAGGAAAATAAAAATAAACAAACAAAGAAAAATAAACAAACAAAAACATAAAATTAGTTTAAAAATATACAAAAACAGTAAACAATAAGAAATTATTAAGAAAATGTCAAATAATAATAAAAAAAACTCTAATTGTTATATGCAGATAAGAGAAAACAAACAAAACATAAAATAAAATAGAAAATCATAAGCTGTCAATCAAAAATTCTTTAAAATTTTTTTCATTTGTGAAACTGGTAAGTTAGTTCTTAATTTACGTGGGAGTGTGTTAAACGCTTTTGGTATAATAAGGTCTAAGGTTCTTCGGCCGTAGTAGTTTTGCATCTTAGGCACCAAGAACTGTCCGTCCTCTTTGAGCCGTGTGTTGTAAGTGTGACTTATGGGCTGTTTTCGCGAGTTGTCTCTATTTCCCTTTGACAACTATTTTGTCAGGAGGTAGGTAAAGGATCTTTCCATGCCATCGTCCTGCAAATCAAGCAATCGCATTGCAGGGCGCTTGCTCCTTAGATAAAAGCGTGTTTAGTTAAGGCTGTATGGAGAAAAGTCCTTGCCTTCCCCCTAACCACATCTCCAGGAAAAAGAGCAAATTGGACGTGGCCGTAGAATTGTGACAGGGGCAAGTGATTGTATTTCCGGCTAATGCATGTCATAGAAATAGGATGTACTAGGTCCATTTATTAAGATATCATTACTTTTAGTGCTGTATGCTATCAAATAATCGGGCAAATAAATTGAGTGGCCTTCTGCCAGCAAGATAGGTGGCTTATTAAATGTGCTTTGTTCAATTTCACTTCTGTTGTGAGTGCTTGTGTGTGTGTGTGTGTGTGCAGGATCCCGGAACTCCAATCGGGAGAGCCCTATTCCTTTTCTGGCTAGTTTAAGGTTAGAATCCACGCGGCGCAACAACAAACGGTGTGATGCTATACATGCTGTCAAACTGAACGGTATACGGTGACCCGGCAATCGGGCAAACAATAGGCGAATGGAACAATCCTGTTTAGAATACATTTCCCCCGACGTCGACAATGGGCGTGTCGCTACGGAAATTTCTGTAAAAGGTTTCCCATCGCCGAGACGTCTCGCCGGATCTCGCAATAATTACGTTAATCTTGACAGAGTGCGGGGCGCGTCGAAATTTCCAATGGCCGAAAAGTGTGTCTGCTCGTCAGTTTGGTTGTTTTTTTTTTATGCAACCTGACATTGATGACTAATATCACAAACTACCGTTATGATATTAGCCCAGTACACCACATTCCCGAAGGAATTAGGTGCCATGCCAGGACCTTCCTTTTATGAGCACGGCTACATTGAAATGGATGGAATAATTTTTTATTGCCGCTTCGACCATCTTTGCATCCAATTCGATGATACCAACCCGGCGGGCTTAAACCCTACCACCTAGTAGGGAAGGGGACCTACAGTTTTACGTGGATTCCGAACCATGGAGCAGCTCGAATTCGTGACGAAATGCACTTATCGAACTCAGAAAGAGAAAGAAAGCGGTGCATATCGGAGCGAGGAATTGAACCAAGACCTCTAGTACGCTAGGGCAGGCATCGCGCCACTAGGCTATGAGCAGCTCGTAATGTTTTCATGGAAATGTCAATGAAAAAAAAAATCTTTGTGAAAACATTTGTCAATCTTTGGAACTACTGGGGATGTATAATGTTTTAATCAATCATATGGTTGTTTCAGCTTGAAACGTTGATCACATACATTTTCAGCATGCCACCACTGGCTATACAAGCAACGTTACATATTAAAATATTTGTTTTACGGAACTGGACATATGTAGATGGCTAATGCTACAATGGCTGTCATGATATTTTCTCTGAGTACATTTTCTATGTATTTAGTCTACGATATTTTTTTTGCAAGGGAATTGTTCCGGGAATCCGAAAGTGCGGGGCATGCCAAATTTTCTAATCTCCTAAAAGTGCCGAGAAGATGGCAGTTTTGATCGGGCGCTTTCATGATAATGTCACTGAACAAAATCCTTTGTGAGAAAATTACTATCGATATACTAAAATGTTTTCATCAATAAATTTCAACATTTCAACTAGGACATGACTGAAAAAATAAATAGTGTTATTATTTAACATGGATTCCGAACTATGAAACAGCTCGCATTCTTGACGAAGTGCAATTTCCTATTTAAAAAGAGAGTAAATGTGACCATTGAATGGAACGGGGATCGAACCCATGACCTCTGACATGGAAGGAAAAACAAGCGCCCTGAGGTACAGCTACTCAAGCAGATGCATTGACACAACTTCATAAACAATACACCAACACAGTCCACAAAATTAGGAGTTTTGTTTACATAATCTGTAACCTTGCCTGACTTTTTAGGGTTCCGTACCCAAAGGGTGAAAACGGAACCCTATTACCAAGCCTCCGCTGTCCGTCCGTCTGTCACAGGGCTGTATCTCATAAACCGTAATATGTAGGCAGCTGAAATTTTCACAGAGTGTGTATTTATTTTGCCGCTATTGCAACAAATATGCAAAATAAAAAAATGATAAAAATTAAAGGGGGCCCCCCTTTAATTTTTATCATTTTTTTATTGCAAAAAAACCATGCAAAAAACTTGTTTTTTTTTTATGTTATATTTTGTACAATGGTACGGAACCCTTCGTGTGCGAGTCCGACTCGCACTTGGTCGGTTTTTTTCTTTTACCAGTGTAAAATATTGATAATCTATTTTTATTTAAATTTTCAATGCTGTTAGACTATAAACTAAAATTTTACGAATACACAGTCTAAAGCTTACTTTTTTCCGGCGTCTTTACACTGTGTATACGTAAAATTAAGCATTTACGTATAAATAAGATTTAAGATTATTTTTTAATATAAAATCAGTTGTTTTGTTAATTAACCGCTGCCTTGAGAACATAAAATGGTAAATATTATGTTACAGAAATTCAGAATGTCTTGCACAATAGCAAAGACGTACCGTTACTCTCGGCTAGCTAAAAATAAATTTAATTTTGCTTCATCTTAACAAAATCAATTACCAGAGGAAGCATTATATGAAGTGACAGCCCTGAAAAGGCTTCGAGGCAACAATTTATTTCAATAATCGCAGTGAGCGCCAACAAAGACGTTCTTTAATCTCCTTATTAATTCCCGATGGAATTTCTCTATAGAGTGTTGCAAATTTATTAAGTCAATTTACTATGAAAGATAAAGCCAGCGAAACTGATTTTCTCGTTTGGATCCGATTTATTTTAGCTGGATATCCACCAGAAAGAGCTAAGTTCAACCGGTATGTCCTGTTATTGTTCTGACTGGAGCCGTCCTAAACTAATATCGATGGCTTGATTTGAAATGTTGTTTTATAAACAATATTTTCAATAAAATTTTCCTCTAACGCGCAATTAAGGTGGGCCCGTAAGCATCGGAAAATTACGCTCCCCATACAAACGTAGTTTAGTAATCATTTGAAAACCACTGTTCCAATTTACTTGATATTTGGGATTTAATATCAAGCAACAAATATCTATGTCTGCACGTGTTTGTTTTTTCGAAAAAATTATCCTGTGTCACACAACAGAGAAAATAAAGTTTGTATGAAGATTTTATTTTGCCTGTTATTTGACTTGCTTTAGATTTTTCAGTAAATCAAAAACGTGCAGACACAGATATTTATTATCGAATATTAGATACCTTTTTAGATAATATTAAGATATTATTAAATAATATTAGATAATATTAGATACCGGGGACTGACTTGCTCCAACTGGCAACATGTTAGATGGCGGGCATAGTCTTTGCAAATAAACTAATATTTTTCATGAACTGTTTATTGTTTGTACTTTATACTTTTGTAAACTTAGACTAAGTGGACTTTAAAAAAAAACCAGTGGAGTTTCTTGCCAGTTCTTCTTCGCTGGGATTGCCGAACTGGCTAATGATAAAATGATAATACCTATATGACAAATCCGAGTGCAGTGCACTATCTATGGAAGATGAATAAACAATAAAACAATGATCATCACTAAACGCTGCAAACATGTTATTAATTACGAATTGATACATATAAAATATCATTAAAATGGTAAAAAATATATGTTTAAATTAATTCGAAGTAGTTAGAAGTAATTAGTAGCAATGCTTGAGGATCTTAGTTTTACTCCGTTGCGGGCCGGGATGCACGTAAAATTGCAAACCTGCGTTAACCCTAGTTTACACTGCTTACGGCCTTTTTTAATTATTTTATATTATATTTTTTTTTTTTATATTTATTTATCGATTTTTCAATCCTCAGTACAAATTCACGTTGGTCAAAAGACGGATAGTTGCCGGAGAATTATATATTCTATCACAATTATCTGACTATAATTTTACTAATAAACATATGGATTTACTATATCGGATGGATAAGCAGACGCGTAAATAAATCGATCGAATAGTTATCTGGCTGTTTATCTGACTATTGAAAAATCAGCCCTTAGTTCAGTATTTTTATTTTTAAATTATTGCATTTTTAACAAGAAACAGTTGTTCGGACCTAATCTTTTTTTTTATGTAGCTGGACATGGATTGCTAATACCGAACTGACCGTCAGATATTAGCCTAACACACCACATGGGAACTAGGTGCCATGCGAAGACCTGCCTTATATTGCTCGACTACATTGCAAATCAAGGCTGCAAATCATGATTTATCGTGTTTAAGGTGGCCAAACCCGGCGGGACTAACTCATTCGCGGGCACGGTACAAAACCGTGCTGTTGCGCTCTGGGACGTTCTCCGTTTCAAATAAAAAGACAGGCTTTGTGATGAGGAGGATGCAACATGTCCACAAAGCAGACAATGCGCATAGTGTATGATTTGGTAAGATTTACGAAAATTTTAATTACAAAACGTCATTTAGCTAAAAGTAAACCACGACTGCTGTAGTTAAAAATCTAACAAAAACCAAATAGCTTATAAATGTCTGATGACTAATCTTTCTAAGATGTTCTAAATTTATCGTTGCGTAATCCACTTCCAAAGTTATTGTATAAAACGCGCGAAAAAATGGAACTTTCGGACCTTACAACTTAGAAACCAAACACTATTTTACAATACCAACGGTCATCGGACATCTAGTTCGATCAAATAAAGCTATTTTGAGCAAAATTTGGGATCTCTGACAAGAAATATGGGCGTGATCTTCTTTCCCCGTTTGTATGGGGAGTCGAGCGGGATGGGCCACCTTAATGATACCAAATAGAATGAACGCCTTGGCAACCGACGCCATTTCTGTGACGTCGCAATGAGCGGTGCCGACTATTGACAGAGTGACAGACGGCGACAGGAAACCAGTAGGGGCTGGATTGAATGAGTCGAGGTGGCTCGTTCCTAGAAATTCGATATTACCCTCAGCTGTCACTTGAGTTTTTATCCGTCAGTTCTAGTAGGTAATATAGCATGGATGCGAAATAAGTGGAATTGTCTGTTCCAGTATATTTATATTCACCAAATACGCGGTTTACTTTTCGATTTTTGGAGGTCATGCGTGGATTTTTGTTCAACAGAATATTTCTTAAACATAGAGACGAAAACGTACTCCTTTCAACTACATATATAATATTTTCTTTGAAACTCTCGTTCCATTCATAGATGTATGTTACCTGCAAATGTAGCTCACATATTTTTTAAATAAAAAAAAATATTTGAAAACATGTATGAGTAAGTCCAAGTTCAACCTGAAAAAAAAATTTTTTCTAGACTTTCCAAAAACAATTCGAGCCGAACTGGCTGTGCGTCTTGAATTCCTACTCCAATAGTAAAAAAGCCAAATAATGGGCAGAGGTATCAGGAAACTACAGTTATCAAGTTCATATATTTTCGTACCACCACTCCTATAAATTCAAACGTGTAGCTAGCGTCTGACCGTCGGTCCGATTATAAATTAAAAATACCGGCCAAGTGCGAGTCGGACTCGCACACGAAGGGTTCCGTGACATTGTACAAGACTTAACATAAAACAATCTGGTTTTTTGTATGGGCCCCCCCCCCTTTAATCTTTATTTTTTTTAATTTACCTATTTGCTGTTATAACGGCAAAATATAATAGATACACACTCTGTGAAAATTTCAGCTGCCTACCTATAACGGTTCATGAGATACAGCCCTGTGGACGGACGGACGGACAGCGGAGGCTTAGTAATAGGTTTCCGTTTTCACCCTTTGGGCACGGAACCCTAACAACTTGTGACAACAAGCTGTGAAAACCATGCCAACAGGCCAGGTGCTCGTTTACACCATGTTTGAAGGGCCCCAGGTCGTACTTTCGGGGAAATACCTCGGCAGGGAGTTCATTCTATTGTTTACAGACCCTATAGATAAAGGATCGGCGGGTTCTGATTTGTCGCTTGTGAATTCGTGCATTTTCTCCCCGTTCCGGGTTGAGCGAAGGTAGAAAGAGGACGGAGGGACAGCGTTGTGCAGGTTCGACGAGCATTCTCCAAGGCAAATACGGTAGAACACAGCGGGAGACCCTACATCCCTTCTGAGTTGGAGGGTCTCCAAATTTAGGGATACCTCGGGGACGTCGACGAGACGCACGGCCCGACGCTGCATCGAGTCCAGGGAGCCAAGCAGGTGCTTAGCTGAGCACTGACATGGAAGGGACCTAAAGAAACCTAGTTCCTCTCTGTTGTGTTAGACTAATACCATGAAGCTCAGTTTGTTATTGGCTACCCATGTCCATCTACATAAAAAACCGGCCAAGTGCGAGTCGGGCTCGCACACGAAGGGTTCCGTACCATCGTACAAGATTTAAATAAAAAATGCGTTTTTTGTATGGGGGGCCTTTTAATTACTATTATTTATTGATTTTATCTATTTGTCGTTATAGCGGCAAAATAAATACACACTCTGCGAATTTTTGGCTGTCTACTTATTACGGTTCATAAAATACAGCCCTGTGACAGTCGAAAGGACGGACGGACAGCGGAGGCTTAGTAATTTTAGTACCCTTTGGGTGCGGATTCGTAAAAACAATGAAACTTTTTTGCTGATTTCAATAATAGTTCTGCAAATTAACAGTTCTTAATATCCGCTCCAGTTGATCTCAAGCACTAGAATCGTTTTGGGTCCAGTCGAGATCTCAAAAACCCTCGTGAAATAAAAGTGATGCCCCATTACATGGCATCACCTCATTGAATGGAGGCTACGATTAAGTAAGGTATACACGGGCTACAGCGGTACTAAAGATGTTAACGTGTTCTAACGCGGACCCTTCGCGAAACAGATTCAGGTCAGAGCAGACATATCCTAATGTAGTGAGCTCCTATAAAAGATACACTATAGAGTTGTGCATCAACAGAACAGTCACAACTCGGAGAATATTAGTTACGCTGTTTCTATTTTGTTTCAAATATGATATGGTTTGTTGTAGAGCGATGTAATATTTCGTAAATTCAGGTACAGAGCGCATCACCATCGACCAAATAAGAAAATATAAAAATGAAAGGGGTCTCCCAAAAAAAAACTTATTATTTTGTGTTAAATCTTGTACGATTGTACGGAACCCTTCGTGTGCGAGTCCGACTCGTACTTGGCCGGTTTCTTAGGGGTTAATATCTTACGCATTATCAAATCAAAAAGCATCAAAATCAAATTTATATGTGTCGTTGCCTTTGTTTTTTTGACAGGAAAAGCTCGATGAATTGTTAAGCAATAAGGCCAGATAAGCTTATGTTAGCTTATTAATACTTTATTGTTCTAAGTTTCAACTATGCTTCGACAGGTACATATTTGATTTAAAAAGATATAGTATTTTATTTAGCACAAAAAAACAGAAAACCAGGAATACCTATACAGTTTCGCAGGTCTTCTATCCACCTTCCTTCGGGATGTATTAAAAGATGTTCCAACGCAAACATAAAATACGTACCGACGCATCAAGTCGCGACGTTCGTCGCTCTACGCTCGTTCCGTACGTGTTCCACCGGCGCGAATGCGTCCCGCGGGGGAACTAAAGCCGGAGATGGACCGCGCCGTCTGCGGGCGTCTCTCGTTAGAGTATTTTGGCGGGAAGATCGCTGACGTCGCGGCCCGCGGGAGCGGCGCGATACTTCTCAACTGCCAGCCCGATCGCACCTCAGCGCCGGTGGAAATCTGATCGATTGCAAGGTCGCGGCTCCGTACCGCGCACCGGAATTTCGGATCAAACCAGGTCAAACCGGATTTGAACAAGAGTTCGCTAGCATTCATTAGAAAGATTTGAAAAAGAAATTTTTTTTGGCTGTATCGACAAAGAATATATAATAAATATTGGTATCGACGCCATCTTTAATTAAATTAAATGTTACTATAAATATGGATTCAGAATCATGAAGTGAGCTTCTAATAAAATATAAATCGATTTGTGCTCCATTTCAATACGATTGTATGTAATTATGGGTGCTCTTTATTTAAACTTTTGGTAGTCAAGCTACACTAAGTTACGTCACAAACTGATGGAGCCGCGTGTTCGATCTACAAAATCAAAAATATGATTTGTTAGCCGATTGTATTATTTTTTTCTTTTTAGGAAACTTTAAAGATATGTATTATGTTATTTTGTATACCCCTATGTTTTTCCTGAAGGAAAAAGGAAACCTTAATAAGATCATATGCTACGACAAAAACCTATCGTGAGCATAAATACAAAAAATGGCTAAGTAATATATAAGTACATAATGCACCTGGCATTATCCTGTATTTTTTCGAAAATTTATCTCGTCAAAAGAATGGAAAAAAGATTGTTGAAAACATAGGGAAAAAAATAGACACAATATTTTCATGCGCTTTTCAGGTGTCTTTTTATACAATTTCACCTGTTTTTACACATTATAATTAAAACGTTTTCTGACAGATTTTATGAGAGTTAAAAAATGCAGAGGACAAATAAGTATAAACTTGCCTTGATAGACCTGCTACGAATAACACGCGATACAGCCCGCCCGTTTGTACACAACATAAAATAAAATTTACGACTTCACCCAACAAACCACTTTATATGTTACTCAGCTTTTAAAATTCATAGTTTCCTAGTACGCGAGTCTTCCGACAAAGAACAGCATCAGACGCCATTTTGCATTTTCCACTCTGCGCGAACATCTGTTGCCATTTTTCAGACCTGAAGAAATTGCGTTTTGAAAACATGACCAGAGCGCGCAGTGTAGTGTTAAATCTGCAAACATACATTTATCGACATGAAATAGTTGGTTAGGTGATAAAAATGGTAAGGTAACTCAAGAGCCAAGTGAGTGATTATATCTGACGTTTAGTTGAATTTCGAATCTTGCTAACTGTCAAACCACGTGTTATTCGGCCAAGTGAACTGAAATTTAAGATTAAGAGCATCCTCATACCTAAATATTTTGGACCAATTTTTGCGATTAAAACGATATAGCCAGAGCCCGACGTAGCTTACTTAGAGCAGCTCGAAATAAATATTTCTAAATGTGACCAACCCGCATAACGCGTGAAACCTGTTTTTTAACCGACTTCAAAAAAGGAGGAGGTTATCAATTCGTCGGAATCTTTTTTTTTTTTTTTTTTTTTTTATGTATGTTCACTGATTACTCGAAGACCCCTGGACCGATTTGAAAAATTCTTTTTTTGTTCGAAAGGGTATACTTTCTAGTTGGTCCCATTTTTTTTTTATCAAAATCGGTTCAGTAGTTTGGTACTTAACTATACCAACATCGAATTTCTTAACCCCGCGAACCCAGAAATGTGAATTTTTAGGTACAGTAGCTTTCTTTTCGGGTGAGATTGCTCAGTATGAGAGGTTTTTTTTTACTTCAACTGTTGGAGGTATTCAAGGGGGTAAAAGAGGGCAAATTGTACACATTTCTATCTCTAGAGCCGCTGAACCCAGAAATGTCAAAGTATGTTTGTTTTAGATGGGAATGCTTAAGAAGAAAATATTTTTGGAAATTATACTATTAGGGGGGTAAAACAGGTCAAAATGAACACATTTAGGCGAAAACCACTCATGTTGAGATCTTTGAAACCAATTATCCTCGAAACTTAAAATTTTCAGTGACTTCTTGTTAAGACGAAAAGGCTCGCTCACAACGGATTTTACAAAATTCAACTGTTAAGGGGGGATAAACGAGGCCGATATGTACACATTTTCATACAACTTAAACTTACGCAAGAAACAGACTATCCGGAACGATGTAAGGATGAGAAATTCAGAAGCTCAGCGGTTCCGGTCATTCGTTGTTTTGTCTTTTTAGGGTTCCGTTCCCAAAGGACACCAACGGAACCTTATTACTAAGCTTCCGCTATCCGTCCGTCCGTCCGTCTGTCACAGCACTCTATCTCACGTGATCTCATCGTATCAATTATCGTACGTATCAACCGTGAACTCATGAATCCAGATAGTTACCGGTCTACCTTTCGTCAGAAATGAGATTTCTCAATGGTTTCATTTCTGCTAATACTCGTTCATTGTATTGTATTGTATATGTATGTATATCTTCTTTCCACTTTGTATGTGAAGTTGAGCAGTAGGGCTCGCCCACCTTGAGTCAAAAGTTACGCCACCACTAAAAAGCAAAAAATAAAATATTTTTAAATAAAAAAAGGACCGCCTTCAAAAAACCGGAACTAAAAAGCAAAAAATAATTGGTTACTTTTAATTAATGTACGAAAAGCTATTTTAATTCTAACTAATTATGTACAATTTCTTAATTTTTAATCATCTTTTGAAGTCGGTGCCTTGGGTAGACGTTCTTTAAGGGCTGCAAGTAGTTAGATGAATATCACCTATGGCTAAGAAAGAAATATAAGTAGGTAGCTACTTACATTTACCTACTTGAACAAAACACAAACACAAAAATTAAATAAACAAACAGGTCGGAAAAACGTATGTAAGTAGGTATTTAGGCAAGTACTTTGTAATTTAAATATGCCTTATACTTAAACTAAATACCTAACACAGTAAAAACAAAATATTTACAAGAAAACCCTACGAACAAACCAATATAAAAACAACGACCACTTATATGATAAATATTTAGGCAGGTGTAGCTTGTACTTTTTATTCTACCTAAATACCTACACAACACAAAACAAAAAAAAAACAAATATAAAAAAGAACAGAAAACAATAGGTAGCTACTTTGAGGTGTCTGCTCTCAACTACGTGTCAAAACGAGTTTGCGGTTAGTACATATCTCACCAATTTCGGCAGAAATCGTCTCGTTCAGACAACGATGTTGCAGGGAAGTACCAATCAACACAGAGCAGCGAATTAACGTACTCCTTCACCAGTGCGCGCCTTTATAAAGCCGAAAGTACTAATCATCGTTGAAACCCAATTTCAGTACGCTGCGCTGTATCGATATCAGCTTGCACGTAAACCAACGCTGAGGGCATCTCCAGTTAGACGAACGGTTGCTTAAAATGCTCTGTGGAATGACGATGTCTGTAGACCAATCATTGCTGACTCAGGTTGTTTACGCTCTCGTAGACTTCGGGTGTGTTCGGCTGAAATAGTGTCTGTTCGGTCAGCAGCGTGCGAAGCGAACTCTACCCAAGGCACCGACTTCAAAAGATGATTAAAAATTAAGAAATTGTACATAATTAGTTAGAATTAAAATAGCTTTTCGTACATTAATTAAAAGTAACCAATTATTTTTTGCTTTTTAGTTCCGGTTTTTTGAAGGCGGTCCTTTTTTTATTTAAAAATATTTTATGTATTGAAAAGTTAAACATGTTCTTTGTTGAATGGGTAGATTATGTTAAGATCTTTGAAATGGTTATAAAATGAATATTAGTGAATATCAATATAAGCCGCAAACTTGAAAAATAATATATTTGAGACATGACTTAAAAAAAAAATCCATGCACAAAATATCAATGTCTGTAACATTTTTCTTTTTGTTTTGGTGGAACGTTAGCTGGAATTATACATGTTTTTTTTTTCATGTTCTAATTCAATATAGATCAGGAACAGAAAGCAATCAAACCATTCGCATTGGCTAGTATAACCATCTTAAGCATTGTACGATTATTTTCAAAATCTGATTACAATGCTTTAATGTAGATGTCGTTGGATAACCTCAAATCAATGAGATAACGGTAATGTCGTATCCTTTAAAAAATATATAAAAAATGTAACTTTTGGATTATTCCTGCGTCTCAAAGGAATAAAATAAATAAAATACAATACATTATAAGAAAAATATAATTTTTCGTACTTATTCTCTTACTAAATAATAATTTATAACTAATTTCGTACTGAGTCTTCGATTTCTTTCGCTTTCCAAAGAATGTGATACGCATCGAATCTATCATGAAGCAAGAACACATTAATGAGAGCTCCCTAAATTTGTGTCGTCATTCACCCATTCGTTCCATTTGTCCAAACCATCTTAACCTTCCCTTCTCGACTCTATTCACATAATTTTTCAGTTGACAGTGCTCTCTGACCCAGTCGTTTCTAAATTAGTCCGTTAGATTAACACCGCATACTTTCCTCAATGAACGCATTTCTACTGCATGTATTGTACATTCCTGCCTCTTCTTCGACATCCAAGTTCGCTTGCTACATAAGTGCTGCAGCTCTATTCCTGGCATTCAGTAATCAGGAATCAGGAATCCTGAGCGATTCTCTTAACGAAAATATTCCGGAGCATAGTTTTTTTAATCAATCAAGGTTTTCCGTCGAATACTCGGTTTGAAAATCGCTATAAAAGCGGTTTTCTAGACTCAGGATTCCTGATTCCTGATTACTGAATGCCAGGAATAGACCTGCAGGACCAGTACACATTACTGATGGAGGAGCAGAGATGCACAGCCCAGCGATGTGCAACGTACCTAATAAGGTGTATAATGCGCTCGACAAAGTAGCCATCTGGGGCCAGGAGACCTTGTCGCCTCCAACATTCGCAAGACGCAATATTGTGTTTCATGTACCAAGGTAGATCCCTTTCCTCTCCTAGCAAATTTCCAGGGCAACGTCGTACCTGGAGCATCTGGACCTACTGAGTTGCAACATCTCCAATGAGGTGGGTTTTTGGCGTTTTCTTGGACCCGAGACCAAAATTGCTTCCCTGGGGGATTTGCTTCCCTGAAACTGGGGATCCTATACCACTGCATAAGATTCTTTTCCCGGCCCAACTATTTCTTCTTAACAAATCACAGATGAGGCCGGCGATGGAATACAGTAGCCACATTTGGTAGTAGCTACAGCTTGGACAATTATGATTTTTATTTATTATTTTCAAAATCTCATTACAATGCTTCAAATGTAGATGTCGCTGAAACTCAAATTAATGAGATAACGGTAATGTCGTATCCATTAAATACATGAAATTAACAATGGGCAACAAGCTTTGGAATCCACTTGTATGGTGCCTCGCTGAGCGTGGTTTCACGAAATGAGGTGGATTTGCCTTTTATGAGTAGCTTTGGTCTCTCAACACAGCAAAGGTTTTCATAAAAACTGGCCAAGTGCGAGTCGGAATCGCACACGAAGGGTTCCGTACCATCAACACCAAAATATCACGTGTTTTGTATAGGGGTCCCCCATATTTAATAGGGTACCTTTAATTTTTATTATTTTTTTATTTTACCTATTTGTTGTTATAGCGGCAAAATAAATACACCCTCTGGGAAAATTTCAGCTGCCTACCTATTAAGGTTCATGAGATACAGCCCTGTGACAGACGGACGGACGCATGGACGGACGGACGGATGGACGGACAGCGGAGGCTTAGTAATAGGGTTCCGTTTTCACCCTTGGGTACGGAACCCTAAAAAAACATACATTTAGTAAGCAAATACAGAATATTCGCCTAAAAGTTGAAAATTACCCCAATTTAAACTCAAAATATTATAGTTATGGTGATATAAACTAACGATCTTAATATGTAACGCGTTAAATAAATTAAATAGAGTCTGCATGGCATATATATTGTTATTGTAAACCACCTGTCAACGGCTTAATTATTCGGTAATATTCGGTTAATCGAGGCGGAATACATGGAATACTATTCTCAATTCTATGGAATCTCTAATGGTTAAATTCATGAGCCTGTTTGTTGTATTTATAATAAATACTCGGACGGTGATCTTTTGAGCGTAAATAAATAAAACCAGATTACTTATATGCAGTAAATTCGAAAAAATGCACCCAATGAAGCATTTTCAATTGCATTTAAATAACCTTATTTATTTAAAAAGTATGATTGCATGCAACATCTTTATAAAGTCCCGTTCAAGCTGGTAATTAAATCTACACATTATGAAAAACTTCCAATATAAAAAAATACTTGAGGCGTCGGGAAATACCTGGTAGAAACGATGTTCCTTTCGAGATCTATTAAAGTAAACTAGTGACACGCCCCGGAATCGCACGAGTTTTTTCACACAATTATAAAACTGACATACGCCACAGAATAACGCAATCCGTTCTGTCATCCTATAGTAGTCCACGAAGCGAAGTGCCAAAGTATGGACGAGAGCACAATTTGAGTATTCTTTGACGGCACTCAAATTCGTTCCGGGCTCGCCCTGCGATTTGAATGTGATGATGAAAAAACATGGGTTCCGATCGCTGTCAAACCTCACAGGATCGCCGGCTGGGCTAATTGGAAGATTGCCTGAAAGTGTCACCAAAATCGGACACGACGCGTTATTTCATTTTGGATATTCACCCGAGCGGAGCTTCTAAACTTCCCAACTGGACAGGATCACTCGCTGGACTAATCTGAAGATTGCCTGAATATTTCATCAAAATCTGTCCAGCCCTTTTGGAGTCAAACATACGCACATACATACATATCCAAATATATCTATATAGATTACCTCAAGAAACACTTCAAAGTCGTACGGAATAACATTTCGCAAGCGCCAGTTAAATACGAAACGCCTATTGTAAGGCTGTCGTGAAGTCACAAGAAATCAAAGTATTGAAAATTTTAAGAAATGCATTATTTGTCCATTGGCCAAGGCACAATTTTGCATGGCGACTGCCATTCAAATAGCGAAGTCGTTTCCAGGCCCTAAAGTTTCCCTACCCCTAAACGATGTCAGATTTTATTAAAAAAAAAATATCACTTGAGAAATCTTCTCTCTATGTCCGTATATTCAGATTGTTTTGTAAATATCGGAATTCTTACGCAAAAACAAATCGAAAAAGAACGTAAAAAATACTTTTTTTTCCACTGTTTGTTAGCCATCATTTTCCAATTAAAAAGGTTTATTAAAAAAATTAAAACATACAGATATCGATTTCTATAAAATATTTTAGAATCCAAAGTTTCAAAAACGTTTCGAAACATTTAGAGAATGGAAACAGTTTTCGCCCGTAGTATGGAGAATTGATGGGGTAACAACTCTGTTAATTAAATGGACGGTGTCATTGGACACACACTCTTTGCAGAGCGTTCCGTTTGCATTTCGGCCCCAACGCATTGTATTGCATTACGGCCGAACAATTGACAGTAATGACACGAAGAAAAAGGCAAACGAAAAAATAGACAGGTAAAGATGTTATCGTTTCGGCCGCAAAGTAATATGGGTAGACGGGTCTGTGACAGCAAAAGTGTCGCACGGAAAATAGTTCCAAAACCGAATATTTTGTATTGTTTATTCATCATCTATAGACAGTACACTGCACTCGGATTTGTCAACAGCATAACAAAACAGAGCGAAGAAGAACTGGAAAGAAACTCCGCTGTTTTTTTTTTTCAACGTCCACTTATTCTAAATTTACAAAAGTGTCAATTTTTTCAACAATAACTTAGGTACAACACTTAATTAACATGTATTCACAAAAAATAACAATTCATGCCGCATGCAACAGTTCACGAATAAATAAAAAAAGGACCGCCTTCAAAAAAACCGGAACTAAAAAGCAAAAAATAATTGGTTACTTTTAATTAATGTACGAAAAGCTATTTTAATTCTAACTAATTATGTACAATTTCTTAATTTTTAATCATCTTTTGAAGTCGGTGCCTTGGGTAGAGTTCGCTTCGCACGCTGCTGACCGAACAGACACTATTTCAGCCGAACACACCCGAAGTCTACGAGAGCGTAAACAACCTGAGTCAGCAATGATTGGTCCACAGAGCATTTTGTCTAACTGGAGATGCCCTTAGCGTTGGTTTACGTGCAAGCTGATATCGATACAGCGCAGCGTACTGAAATTGGGTTTCAGCGATTATTATTAGTACTTTCGGGTTTATAAAAGCTGGACTGGTGAAGGAGGACGTTAATTCGCTGCTCTGTGTTGATTGGTACTTCCCTGCGACATCGTTGTCTGAACGAGACGATTTCTGCCGAAATTGGTGAGATATGTACTAACCGCACACTTTCTCTCGTTTCGTTTTGACACGAAGTTGAGAGCAGACACCTCAAAGTCGCTACCTATTGTTTTCTGTTCTTTTTTATGTTTGTATTTTTTTTTGTTTTGTGTTATGTAGGTATTTAGGTAGAATAAAAAGTACAAGCTACACCTACCTAAATATTTATCATATAAGTGGTCGTTGTTTTTATATTGGTTTGTTCGTAAGGTTTTCTTGTAAATATTTTGTTTTTATTGTATTAGGTATTTAGTTTAAGTATAAGGCATATTTAAATTACAAAGTACTTGCCTAAATACCTACTTACATACGTTTTTCCGACCAGTTTGTTCATGTAATTTTTGTTATTGTGTTTTGTTCAAGTAGGTAAATGTAAGTAGCTACCTACTTATATTTCTTTCTTAGCCATAGGTAATATTAATCTAACTACTTGCAGCCCTTAAAGAACGTCTACCCAAGGCACCGACTTCAAAAGATGATTAAAAATTAAGAAATTGTACATAATTAGTTAGAATTAAAATAGCTTTTCGTACATTAATTAAAAGTAACCAATTATTTTTTGCTTTTTAGTTCCGGTTTTTTTGAAGGCGGTCCTTTTTTTATTTAAAAATATTTTATTTTTTGCTTTTTAGTGGTGGCGTAACTTTTAAGTCAAGGTGGGCGAGCCCTCCTGCTCAACTTCACATACAAAGTGGAAAGAAGATATACATACATATACAATTCAATACAATACAATGAACGAGCATTAGCAGAAATACAACCATTGAGAAATCTCATTTCTGACGAAAGGTAGACCGGTAACTATCTGGATTCATGAGTTCACGGTTGATACGTACGATAATTGATACGATGAGATCACGTGAGATAGAGTGCTGTGACAGACGGACGGACGGACGGACAGCGGAAGTTGGTGCCCTTTGGGAACGGAACCCTAAAAAGACAAAACAACGATGAACCGGAACCGCTGAGCTTCTGAATTTCTCATCCTACCATCGTTCCGGATAGTCTGTTTCTTGCGTAAGTTTAAGTTGTATGAAAATGTGTACATATCGGCCTCGTTTATCCCCCCTTAACAGTTGAATTTTGTAAAATCCGTTGTGAGCGAGCCTTTTCGAATTAACAAGAAGTCACTGAAAATTTTAAGTTTCGAGGATAATTGGTTTCAGAGATCTCAACATGAGTGGTTTTCGCCTAAATGTGTTCATTTTGACCTGTTTTACCCCCCTAATAGTATAATTTCCAAAAATATTTTCTTCTTAAGAATTCCCATCTAAAACAAAACATACTCTGACATTTCTGGGTTCAGCGGCTCTAGAGATAGAAATGTGTACAATTTGCCCTCTTTTACCCCCCTTGAATACCCCCAACAGTTGAAGTAAAAAAAAACCTCTCATACTGAGCAATCTCACCCGAAAAGAAAGCTACTGTAACTAAAAAATCACTTTTCTGGGTTCGCGGGGTTAAGAAATTCGATGTTTGTTATAGTTAAGTACCAAACTACTGAACCGATTTTGATAAAAAAAAAATGGGACCAACTAGAAAGTATACCCTTTCGAACAAAAAAAGAATTTTCCAAATCGGTCCACGGGTCTTCGAGTAATCGGTGAACATACATAAAAAAAAAAAAAAAAAAAAGATTCCGACGAATTGATAACCTCCTCCTTTTTTGAAGTCGGTTAAAAATATCATTTTATCTGCATACTATCCCCACCAACAGCACCCTAAAATAAAATTATGAACAAGTTCGTCTCACGGTTGGCTGGTTTTCCCGCAGATCCATTACACAGAGAGACCTCAACAAATAAACCGACGAATAGCGCACTCATTTTTAATATATCTCTTTCCACGAATCCGCGGAGGCTCCGTCCGTGATTTTTTTTTATGCGACCTGACATGGATGGCTAATACCACACAACTACCGTTATGATATTAGCCCAATACACCACACTCCCGAAGAAATTAGGTGCCATGCCCGGACCTTCCCTTTATAAGCACGGCTACATTGAACTGGATGGAAGCAAACGGACAATTTTTCATTGCCGCTTGACCATCTTTTTATCCAAAGCGATGATACCAACCCGGGCGGGCTTAAACCCTCCCACCTAGCAGGGGAAGGGGACCTACAGTTTTACATGGATTCCGAACAATGGAGCAGCTCGCATTTGTGACGAAATGCACTCATCGGACTCGGAAAGAGAAAGACAGAGGTGCATGTCGGAATTGAACCCAGGCCTCTGGTACGCTAGGCCAGTCCCCGCGCCACTAGGCTACGAGCCGCCAGTGATGGTGTCTGGGCGCGCATTAATTTCTCGAATGAAGCAAATACAGCGCGCCCCGACGAGCACAGACTGAATTTAGGGGTCCTAAATGACTGGAGTCCTCGCCGAGGGAACTGGAAATATTCTCGCCTTTGTTGGTGAAATTTCTATTGTGTTAATGTTTTTGCGTTTCCACTTGGGAAGGCAGCGGGAACGATCGCTCGGGAGGCGACCTTACCTGCTGGGTTACTATTGAAAATGTGAGTCGCCAGTGAGTCACAAGCGAGAATGTTCGGTGGCTATTATAGCGCTGTTTGTGGGATAGGACAATTTTTCGCTCATTTATTTTAGTCGTCGAGATTTAGACGTTCATTATGCATAACACTCGTCGTCTAGAGGCCAGAGGACTTGTCGTTCATGCGAGAGGTCTGGGTTCAAATCCTCGCCCCGGTCATGCAGCACTTTATTTTTCTTTCTGAGTTGGAATCGTGCATTTAGTTACGAATTCGAGCTGTTTCATGGTTCGGAACCTTAAACTGTAGGTTTCCTTTCCCTACAAGGGTGGGTTAAGCTGGTACCACCGCATCGGATAAAACTATGGTTGAAATAGCAATGAAAATTGTCCAAGTGTTCCATCCAGTTCAACGTAGCTGTGCTCATAAAAGGAAGGTTCTGCCATGACACCTAATTCCTTCAGGAATATGATGCATTAGCATTGGTATTTAGGTTCCATAAAAAAACTCAAATACGCAATTCATAGAGACGAGTGTGCATCGACTACATTAATCTCCGGCACGACTGTGATGGTTTAAACGTGTAGTTTAAGTTTTTTTCTCTAATGTAACAAATATTTGCCACTCAACAACAGATTTTAAAATTACGTCAATAACAGATTTTATTGGCAGACATGCAAAATATAGCGGAAGATATTTCGTTCCTACGGAAAGTCCTACGACACCTCTCATATGTATTCGTCCCGTTAAATCATTTTTGTAGGCAGCTCTTACAAACGAGTCACTATCAAAACTGACCCAATCAAACGGGGAATCCAAAAATATTTTGCTGAAATGTTGCACATGTTTTGTATTTGTAAACATTTTTTTAGAGGCCTGTGCCACGGATAAAGGTTAATTTATCGTAAAAATAAAACGTAAAGACGTAGCTCTCAAATTATTTATTTAACGTGTAAAATGTCAGAAAATATTTCTTAACTAGACTGAGGAAACAGGCACGAGCAATTGTATGAAACTTCATCACCCCATTATCCTATTTTTCACCTACCGCTGATTAGCTTAATCGACACATATTAAGGGCATTTCTTAGCAGCTTGTAATCAATAATAAAGGCCCTTTTAGTATTGTTTGAAATAAATCAGCACTTGGTGTAAACCAGGCTTAACCACACATCATCATAGCAAAAAGATGCACCCACATCAGAAATTATCTTAGTTCGAGTAATGGTTGCTCATACCTTATGAACGCAAATATTATGTTACTTCATATTTCTCATTGCATCGATCACCAAAAACATTGTATTTGCACGGTGCGAAGCAAATAAATACAAAGAACATTCTCCTTCGCGAACAATGACTTCGCATTTTCGAAAACCGTCAGGAAGAATTCGTCTCACGCCCACCTTAATGAAGTGTCTGAAACGTTGACAGTAATGTAAATAGGTTTTCGAAACTCATCGTATCCGCCTTGAAAGCTCTACGTGTGTTATAATGTGACTTCTTAATGGTGGCGGTTTATTTATTACTTTAAGGCACCCGTCACAAATATCGAAAAAAGGGATTATTATGGTTAGGTGTATGTCAGTCACACGTATTTTGTCCCGAAATGTTCTCCTATTAAGGGCGTGACAACAACTGTAATTCAGGTCCATAAAAGCGTAAGTTAAACCATATTTTTATTTGTAAAAATAATGACTACTCATTTTGAAATTTCAAAAATATTGAGGACGCTTTGATGGTCTAGCTATATCGACACTCATATTCTGTGTTCAATTTTTTTTTAGTTAAAGTCTATAAATATAAATTGTCTAATTGTAGATGACAAAGCACCAGGGATTTACCGTTTCATCTTTAAAGTATACATAGCTCATCATCTATCTACAGAGTAAGATACATCACGGTCGATTATAGCGAATTTGGCTATGGTTCCCCAAAAACAGCATGTTATTACCTAAAACTGTATTGGCAAGCAAACTAAATACTAAGTATTCAAAAAAATCAAACAATATAAGCCTTGTGGCTCTCTGAGATGTATACCTAGTGATTCGGTTTAACTTCTGTGTAACTAGAGTATAGAGTAACTATTATGTGCCTTGTATTTTCTCACTTTGTACTTACCAAACGCTTTAGGTCTTGTCACAAAAGAAAAGTTTTGACAAAACATAATGTAACATAGTGTAATTATCGAATCTGCTCACAAAATTTAACGAAAAATGCGACTTGTAGAAGGGAGCAGCCGGACAAGCAGACAACCGGCCGCAGAACAGTTATTCGAAAGTATTTTTGCCCAAGCTGAAATGGAGACCGTTCGCGCTTCGCGCTCGATTGGCCGAAAAGGTTAGCATTTATGAGATTTGTATTAGAAAGTTCTTCGCGATCATGACAGTAGGTGTCATATTAACAAAGGATGGCTCCATTCCACTAATGCCCGGTGCCAAAAAATGGATAATTGAGTATATTTCACGAGAATATTCGAAAAAGAGATACTTATGCATATTGTTTTACCTGTTTATTATGAAGACACACATATCATGTACATAAGTGCTAAATATTTTAGGATATCTTTTAACCGTTCATAGCACTAATAATCGCCCTACGTCTTATGCAAAGTACTTATAAACCGTCGATGTGAATAAGACATATTACAGTAATTCGTGAGAGCAAGATGAAATCTGTATATCCATAATGCTGAAAAGGGACAGAAATAATCGGAGCCAGTTTCGGATGCGTATTGTGGGTCGGGCCACCCTGTACACGTACAGGGATGCTGCACGGGATAAGTCACGTCTCCTAGTCGTGACACCACGTAAAATACCAATATTACATCTATTATATTAGAAAAGGTATTGTATCTAGCGCACATTTACGGAAAAAAATCTTTACCACACACACTGACTGGTTCGATAAACTTTGCGCAACTGTGGGTTGTGTTTTCATGGGTTTAATGCTTCAATGTAGATTTGTATGTACATAGCAACCTATGTATTTTGAATTTTTTTTTTTTACACTTTGTTACAGGTATAACTTATGAGCGGGTTATATTTAGGCTCACCTACTCTGCACTGGGCTAGGCCCGTCTCGCAGAGGGGTGGTACAATTCTGCAGTACAGTCGTATTGTATTGTACTGTATTGCATTTGTATAACAATTTTATTACAATATTATACTGTATTACAATTGTATTGTATTGTTTATTCATCATCCATAGACAGTACACTGCACTCGGATTTGTCATATTTTAACATTGGCCAGTTAAGCAAAACAAATCACAGCGAAGAAGAACTGTAAACTCCGCTGTTTTTTTTTTCAACGTCCACTTAGTCTAAATTTGCAAAAAGTCAATTATTTTAACAAAATTAACATGAATTTACAAAAAATTACAATTCATGCCGTATGCATGAATTGTAATTTTTTGGCGTACGCCATACTCTCAGTCTGACTCTCAGTCTGACTCATTCCGACTGCGGAATTTAGATATTTTCAGGGCATGCGAAAACCATGCTTGCGTTAAAAGGACCCCAGGTTTTCCTTTGGCGGATATTCTGGATACAATTTTACTTAAAAAAATTACTAGCAGGCTAGACATATTTTTGATAAATCCAACTGTGTGATAAACATCTGATTGAAGAAATTAATAAACTTAAACTAAAACATTAAAAATCACACAAAATCTGAAGCAGTTATTTTGCTCAGGTAATCCTGCATGAGTTTTAACTAAATAATAATAGTAAAACCAAAATGCATAGGTTAAAACAAAAAAAATCTGAGGATATCTGCATGATCGATTTTAATGCAATTTTCAGGTTGGTTGAGGCGGCATCAGGAACGTGAAAAAAACATCAATAGCAGAAAAAGGTTATTGATTATTCGTAATGATAAACAATACGCAAAAAGTATAAGTATGTCATATTTATATATATATCAGTACTGATGAAATGATAAAATTTGACAAATCCAAGTGCATTGTATTGTCTATGGATGATGAATAAACAATAAAAAAAGAATACTATACACGTCATCTATATTGTTTGTATCTAAATATTCCAAGAAAGTGTAAAAAAAATCAAATATAACGCGTTATTTACATGAAGAATTTTTTTTGTCTTTAAAATAATTTATAGATTTAGTATTAAAGTAATGAAGACGTCTAAATTTTTACTTTCGTAACAATCGTAGTCTTTTTTAGGGTTCCGTACCCAAAGGGTTCCAACGGAAGCCTATTACTAAGCCTCAGCTGTCCGTCCGTCCGTCTGTCACATGGCTGTATCTCATGAACCGTAATAAGTAGGCAGCTTAAATTCTCACAGAGTTTGTATTTATTTTGCCGCTATAAAAACAAATAGATAAAATTAATAAATAATAATAATGAAAGAGGGGGCCATACAAAAAGCCTTATTGTTTTGTATTAAATAAAGATCTCCGTGGGACACATTTTCGAGCAGTGATAAAAAGAGGTATTTTTTATGCATTTAACAGCTTTTGCCACACGACTTTGACTCCTATTTTCTATGGCTACTGGCAGAGTCTGGTTTCCGCCTTAAATTAAGGTCTCCGTGGGACAAATTTTCGAGCAGTGATCAAAAAGGTATTTTTTATGCATTTAACAGCTTTTGCCACACGACTTTTACTCCTATTTAATATGGCTACTGACAGAGTCTGGTTACAGCCTTAAATTAAGGTCTCCGTGGGATAGATTTTCGAAAAGTGATAAAAAGATGTATTTTTTATGCATTACAGGTTTTGCCACACGACATTGACTCCTATTTTCTATGGCTGCGGGCAGAGTCCGGTTTCCGCCTTAAATTTAGGTCTCCGTGAGACAAATTTTAGAGTAGTGATAAAAAGAGGTATTTTTTATGCATTCCTGGTTTCCGCCTTGAATTAAGGTCTTCGTGGGACCGATCTTCGAGAAGTAATAAAAATAGGTATTTTTCATGCATTTAACAACTTTTGCCACACGAATTTGACTCCTATTTATAATGGCTACTGGCAAAGTCTGGTTTCTGCCTTAAATTAAGGTCTCCGTGGGACAGATTTTCGAGATTTCTCCGTCACTTCGTCGCTAACATTTCGCCCTTTTGTTCATTGTTTTCAATCTACCCTGCGGTTTCACTCGAGGCGGGGCGATCCCAGTCGGTTGACCCCGGACACCCGAAGGCATTTCAAATTCCGCACACGTTAATAATTTATTAGATCATTTATTTTCCCCGCCGCGCCGTAATTCACGCATTTTCCTTTCCCCCAATTTCCACCCGTGTTCATCAAAACACCCCAGAAACTTTTTTCGTTCGCATCGAATCCGAGCTTGCAACCACGGCGGCCTTCTCCCATCGCCTTCTACCATCGCATTGGATAAAAAGATGGTCGAAGCGGCAATGAAAAATTGTCCGTGTTTTCCATCCAGTTCAATGTAGCCGTGCTCATAAATGGAAGGTCCTGGCATGGCACGTAATTCCTTCGGGAATGTGGTGTATTGGGCTAATATCATGACGGTAGTTGTGAGGTATTAGCCATCCATGTCAGGTCGCATAAAAAAAAATCTCCAACAGTGACATACAATCACCTACTAGTCATTCTTCCGTTATAAGCCAAAGGGTACGTAATCAATATGTTTGAGAGACAAGACTCGATACAACGCTGCCGATTCGTGCGGACGAAATCGACGCCAACAGCAGAAAATTAGATTGTTGCCAACAGAAGCTTTTTTTATTTTTCATTTTTGAGGGGTGAGGAAAGGAAAGGGCTTCTACTTTTGAGAAAATCTGCTAAGCAATCTAAAATGAGTAAAACGTTTGTGATGAGATCGAAAATCTTCAACTTCTCAAGCTGTGCACTACGCTAATGGACACTCATTTATTAGTAAATTCCTCAATGAGTACCTAATCTTTCAATCTCTCATCTCTCTCTACTTATATAAAAGGGAACGTCTGTCCACATGCGAAAGGTAATCTCCGTAACCACAAAACAGATCAAGATGCGATTTAAACCAATTTAAAGAGAACATCGCTGAGATCGCTTTAGCGTCACGCTAAATATCCAAAGCGCTGAGCAATATCAATGAAATTAATCTCAAACAAAATTAATACCTCCCCGTGGCGTATGGTGGCGTTACTTGCGACGTCATTCAACGATTCACTATTTTCGTACTAATTGTCAGAAGACGGATGGCGCAGGGCGGAATATCGACTCTTCTATACGCATTTTGTTCGAATCCTGATAGCCTCAATTATTTTTTCCGTTTCCAACATTGTATTGTTTATGAGGTCTCGCATATATTAATTATAGCATGGATTAGACTTAATAGATATACACATATCTCTGCTTATATAAAAGAGAACATCTTTCCACATGTTCGAGGTAAACTGGTACGACGAGGTAGTCAGTGCGAGAAATTTTGTTCCCGAGTACGGCTGAGTTAATCAATGTTCAAACACGTCACTTTTAGCGAACCGCATGGAGTTCCTTTAATACTCTCCATACAAAGTGACGTGTTTAATCATACGCTGACGTTAATATTGATATGCAATTCCTTTCGAAACTGGGTTTACAGCGCCATCTCTACCCGGAAAGAGGCGTTTATTTAGTTTATTAGTATTAGCGATAAGAAGTTGTACACCGTTATATCATAGATGGCGCTGTAAAAAGAAATTCTGAAAAGAAAAAAGAAAAACAAGGCCGATATTCTGCAAATATTTTCGCCGCAACTATTTACTATGGCATTTTATGACTTTAAAATTATATTATTAGCTATGTGTACAAAAACTTTGTATAGGCCAGAACAGGATTAAATTAGGCATGGGGAACTATCTTTTGTCTCAAATAAAATCTTGAAACGTATGAAAATATGTATGGGCAACCCATAATATCTTCAAATTAGGTATAAGAAAACGCACCTGTTTTTTAATAAATAGTTTCTATGGTTTGGTCAAGAATATGAGTTTGGTGTTGGTCATCACTGATTGAAGTTGACGATGATTTCGATTTTTTGCCCTTTCGTGCACTCGGCCCTATGCGTTATAATACCAAATGATTTAATTACTTTTTCAAAATTGTTTAGCTAAGTGGGCAGTTCCGAAAACTTATAGTGTGCCCTATGTACTATAAATGGAAATGTTACAATATTTTTTATTTAATTAAGCTAAATCGGCTCCATCCGTTATGATTAAAAAGTAGCAGATAAATTACATCGTTATTGACCAACCGTTTCGACTAGCCATTTGGGCTACTTTTTATCTAGGAAATAATTCAGCTCGACATCAATCTAAAATGAAATTGACCCGAGCGGAGTCGGGTACCGCAGTATTTGAAATAAGGTTCTAGGTTTATTAGTAACACTGCCAAAGTTTGACTACTAGAAGAAGCAATATTAAAATATAAGATTCCTGTTCTAGCGATCACCGTATTCCATTATTTTCCATAAATACAACAATGTTTGTACAAAAGGTGTAAATTTCTTAATTTTTCTGACTAATCTAAAATTAATATAACATTGTTTATTTTATACTTTTCATAAAAATATGCAATCCAAAAAAAAACTGACGAGATATTAGTCTAAAGTCCAATTCCGACTTCCTAAGACTACATATTATTACATCAGTTCGAAGGTACATTTGTAAGACGAATTGACTATTCTAGAGCGCCTTTAACACGAACTAGATGTTACCATTCCATAGTCTACGTTAATTGAGACCTAACAATATTGAACATGTACACTCACGTTTACGGACGCAAGTGTAAAATGAATAATGGGAGAATTGGAGATTTAACATTTGGGTCCAAAAGCGTTTGCAAAGAGTTTTAGCATGAGGGTTTTTGGTAAAATATACTTTTTACTTAATTAATCTGGTGGCGAAATTCAGAGCAAACACATAATTTGTGAGATTGTAATAAAATAATTGAGTCCGTGTCCTGAGCTACGTGCTGAGTAATAATCGCAGACACATCTACACAAGTAACCATTAATATATTCAGTCGTACAAAATGGGTTCAGATATTTGAAATACGTTCGTATATGTTTTGTTGGATTAAGTACAATGTAAAAGTTGAATTTTATTATTTAATGTACTTAATAAAAAGTTGTGCGAAGCGCGTGATGTTTGTGTAAGAGAGAATTATATACTAAAAACCGGCCAAGTGCGAGTCGGACTCGCAAACGAAGTGTTCCGTACCATCGTACAAGATTTAACACAATAAATCACGTTTTTTTGTATGTGACACCTCTTTATTTTTATTTTTTTTATTTTACCGATTTGTTGTTATAGCGGAAAAATAAATACACACTCTGTGTAAATTTCAGCTGCCTACCTATTACGGTTCATGAGATACAGCCCTGTGACAGACGGACGGACGGATGGACGGACGGACGGGCGAACGGACGGACAGCGGAGGCTTAGTAATAGGGTTCCGTTTTACCCTTTGGGTACGGAACCCTAAACACGACTAGAAAGTGAAAAGAATCATGGACAGTGAACGAGTCAGGCAAAAATGTGGGAACAAACTTTATCAAAATATCATGCATGGGTTTTCCAACTTGGTAGGCCAAGGGATTGCGTGGGTTACTTAGTTATGTGGTATTCTAATTCAAAAGCATATGTGCAAAGTTAAAGATTAAGTTAGGGAAGTATAATTTGATAGAAACGTGTGGCGCTCTGTCACCTCTGTCTCCACTTATGGGAAAGCAGCGTGATGGTAGGTATTTATGGATGATACAGTACGTGCACTCTGTGGGTTCCGGCACATGAAATAATATAATTGGCCCTACTGCATTTGTCGTTCGCAGTTCGGATTCCACACAGAACTGTAGCGGATTACTTCCTTATTTCATGCTTGAAGGACCCGAGGTTTTACTTTGGGGGAAATACCTAGTCCTTTCCATATATAGTTTGCCTGTAATATGTGTAGATTAATAATCTAGAGAATCGGTTGGTTCTCATTTTGGAATTGTTGATAGTGAATAAGTGCATTATCTGCCTGTCCCGGGTTAAGGTGGCCCAACCCGGCGGGCCTAACTCATTTGCGGGCACGGTACAAAACCGTGCTGATGCGCTCTGGGACCTTCTCTGTTTCAAAGAAAAAGACAGGCTCCGTGATGAGGAAGATACAACCTGTCCACAAAAAAGACAATGTGCATAGTGTATGATTTGGTAAGATTTACGAAAATTTTAATTTCAAAACGACTTATAGCTAAAAGTAAACCACGACCGCTGTAGTAAAAAATGTAACAAAAACCAAATCGGTTATAAATCTTGATTAAATAAGCTATGTTTGATGACTAATCTTTTTAAGATGTTCTTACTTTATCATTGCGTAATCCACCTCCAAAATTATTGTATAAAACGCGCGAAAAATTCGAACTTTCGGACGTTATAACTTGGAAACCAAACACAATTTTACAATGCCAATGGTCATCAGACATCTAGTTCGATCAAATAAAGCTATTTTGAGAAAAATTTTGGATCTCTGACAAGAAATATGGGCGTGATCTTCTTTCCCCTTTTGTATGGGGAGATGAGCGGGATGGGCCACCTTAAGTAATTGTAGAAGAGGACGGAGGAACAGATTTATGCATTTTCGACGAGCATTCTCCATGGTATAGGCGATAGGACACGGAGAGACCCTACATCCCTTCGGAGTTGAAGGGTCTCTAAAATCAGGGATACGACAACATTCGTATCAAACTTGACGAGGGCTTTATACACCTGACATAGGTTAAGTTGACGATGGCTTTTACACCAGAGAATACTTGTAATGCTATACATTATAATAATGTATATTATTGCATTAGTTACTTTGTTAGTTGTAAGTAATTTCAACTGAGGGTTGCTGTTTCTATTGTTCTTTGTTATTTGCCTTAATCTGTTCTACCAAGAAATTGTTTGGCAGTAGCATTTAGATCTAAGTGTGTATTTCATAATTGTGGATGGAAAAATATGTAATGTAATCCCGTGAAGTTTCTTTGCGGGTTCTTCTTTACTGGGTCGATCAAATCCGCGGAACTTTGTGACGTAACTTAGGGAAATTTGACTACCAAAAAGTTTAAATAAATGAAATGAAAAAAAATTAAATACCTCGGGGTCGTCGATGAGATACATGTGGCAAGGGATGGCCCCTTGCCACATGTATCTCATCGACGCCAAAGCCAAAGTTCTGAGCTGATCCGTCTCACAAATGTGAACAATACTCCAGGCACGCTTTGTAGAGGAGCAGTTTATGGTATGGCGTGAAATACTGACGCACCCTATTGAGGACTCAAGCTTTTTAGAGTTCCGTACCCAAAGGGTGAAAATGGAACCCTATTACTAAGCCTCCGCTGTCCGTCCGTCCGTCCGTCACAGAGCTGTATCTCATGAAGCGTAATAGGTAGGCAGCTGAAATTTTCAGAGTGTGTTTTTATTTTACCGCTATAACAACAAATAGGTAAAATACTTAAAAAAAATAAAGTGGGGTTCCATACAAATTACGTGATTTTTTGTGATAAATCTTGTACGATGGTACGGAACCCTTCGTGTGCGAGTCCGACTCGCACTTGGCCGAGTTTTTTTTAGCTGAGCTTGAGTTTAACTTCTATATAACGTACGAAGATCAGGCGTCAGATGTATACCGAGAACCCTTTGGTGTCGACTACACGTACATATGGTATTAGCCATCAATGTCCAGTCAAAAAAATATTCTAACCAACTGCTATCTGTTAGTAGGAGGAATGAATCCCACAATGGGAGACGGAGACTAGACTAGTATAGTATACATAATAGGGCACACGCTTGGAAGCATTGTAAATATGGATACAGATTTTACGAAAGGCTATATTTACCAAATCTTAGAAGCTTTCAGACACTTACACCCACATTCAATGCTGCCTTTGCCAAATGATGTGTTTAGATGATAATGTAATCCGGAGCATAAATATACTGAGAAAGAAAAATCGTACAGTATGTTTTTTTCTCAAATACTGTTTGTTGCGTCACTTATGAAAGTATTCCATCTTTTATACCGAGAATATTCTCGGAGAGACCTAGATATTTTTCGCCGAATTCCGTACCAAAGCCTGATTCGGAATATTGAGAAATTCACAGCTTATACGAACAAAATGTGTCTAGAAATCAAAGTAAAAGCTCACCGTCAATTCAATAAGTTGTTTCATTTGTGCATTCAGACAACCACTTTCCTGAACTAACCAATACCTCTGTAGCCTCCAATAATGCCGAGGCTGAAACGAACCAACTTAGCCATGTAGATGTGTGTACTAAGTTGCCTACATCTGCTGTATACGAAATAGCACGCAAAAGCAATCCATCACTCCAAATGCGAGAGAGAAAAGCTGGTTTCACATTTGAAATAAATCAACGCACGTTTGGTAAATCTCCGAGACATTTGAATATGTATGATCAATCTTTGATTATTAATACTTTCACAAACGCAATCATGTATTTTACAATTAAATATAGTTAATAAACACTTAGAGTGATTTTTTCGTTAAATAATGAATCTAAAGTTTTGGAAATGGAAAATATGATAGGGAAATTAATGGCTGATTGAAGAATTTACAACAATAACCACATAAATACTAAAGTTTTGTCCAGCAATATTGACCAACGTATTACGAAAGTAAGTTTTTTTTAGAAAATAACATTTCGGTATGCAACATGCAGGCATATTTCAGTTGATGTTATAGGCATTCAGTCATCTTGCAATAGGACGCTGGCCTTATGAGTATTACAATATACAAATGATAGTAAATAAAGATTGCTAACGTCACACAAGTGTTGAATAGGGATCATCAAAGCCCACAAATGGCATTGTAATTCACATCAATGAATATCGTTGATATTTTTTTTCTTAATTTATAATTAAAATGAAACGTTTTCATCACGCCTACCCAAGCCAAATTTGAAACTAAGCTTGATTAGTTTAATGAAGATGTAACTAGTTCTGACAGTGACAGGAGATGGCGCTGGTTCTAAATGTCATAGTACCACCGAAAATAAGCAGTTTTCAGATAGTTTTGTACGTTTCATGACGTGAGCAGTATACCTGTACCATCATTTGGCTATGGTGTTACGCTTCTAAATAGTTCACAAATAGTTTAGTTAGGTAGCTGTATTCATAAAGGGCTGGTATGGCTTTCGGGAATGCGGTGTGTTGGACTAAGGGTGTGTTATTGGCCATCCATGTCCAGTTACATAAAAAATACTTAAGAATATGTAATATGTTCAAATGCAATACTTTTACAGATAGTCGTATTTCCGTTTTAGTCAAGATGGGACGACAATACAGTGTCTATATTAGCAATAGTGATGTCACTTGTTTTCGTGCTTCCTATACGTCAGCGCGTCGAAACGTGCGTCGAACGGGAGCAATGTGAAGGATCCCGGACGGGTGGCTGTGCGGTAGGCGCGGGCGTGCGAAGGAAAGGAGTGAGATGAATTATGCGCCTCGACCGCGCCGCTGCGCCGCCTCGCGGAGAATAAAATACTAGAGCTAATTATTTACGAGTAAATATTTGCAAATTCTGGCGCGCGGCGCGCAATGTGCTAATTTCCATTGTTCGCGAATATATTACCCGCCATGTTTGTTTTGATGGAGGGAATGTTTCAGAATTCAAATCGCAGTGCAGCCGCCCGAATGGGGAACAAAACGCTAAGCTCATTGTGGCGTGTGAGCTACTGTGCCGCAGAAACGTCACTACTCTGTTCCGTTCTGTCAGTTAAGAATCTACATATACTTGGACTGAGATAAAAAGTCGTAAGTGAAAATAACACTAAAGAAGTCACTGACCACCGCCTGCGACTAGTTCCAGGGCGCTTCGATCTGATAGTCCTCGCACGTCTTTCTTGCAGCCTCAGCAGCAGCAGCCTTCAGGGGCGACCACAGGCGGAAGCCTTCCTCGAGCCTTCCTCGGAAGACCCTCCAGGATAGCGCAGACACTTAAGGTGGCCCAACCCGGCGGGACTAACTCATTCGCGGGCACTGTACAAAACCGTGCTGTTGCGCTCTGGGACCTCCTCTGTTTCAAAGAAAAAGACAGGCTCCGTGATGAGGAAGATGCAACATGTCCACAAAAAAGACAATGTGCATAGTTTTTTTTTACAAAATTTTAATTACAAAATGACTTATAGCTAAAAGTAAACCACGACCGCTGTAGTCAAAAATCTAACAAAACCCAAATAGATTATAAATCTTGATTAAATAAGCTATGTCTGATGACTAATCTTTTTAAGATTTTCTTACTTTATCATTACGTAATAAACTACCAAAGTTGTTGTAAAAAACGCGCGAAAAATTCGAACTTTCGGACCTTGTAACTTAGAAACCCAACACAATTTTACAATGCCAACGGTCATCAGACATCTAGTTCTATCAAATAAAGCAATTTTGAGCAAAATTTGGGATCTCTGATAAGAAATATGGGCGTGATCTTCTTTCCCCGTTTGTATGGGGAGTTGAGCGGGTTGGGCCACCTTAAGCACTGGTGACCTTGAGAGATTTTGGCGGAACAGAATATCGCGAAAGCGGTTCGACTTGGCGTGTACAACTGTTCAACTGTCGGTTTTTGGCGCGGATATTGGTAGGAAGAGTGTGGTGGGGGGATAGGTATAGTCTGGTTTGTTTTAGAGAATGTAAGTATTAAGTGCGGCGTAACCAGTCGCTTTGACACATTTTGTTTGGACAAAATGTAACTTTTGTTAATATTTAATATTATTTCCGCTTAGAGTTAACTCAAATTACGAATATACATCTCAGCCTTAAAAATGTACGTTAAAACATACATTTATAATAATTTTTGAAGTTTATTTTACTAAAAACAGCTTTGAATATGATAAGCCAGTTAAGATCATTGTGGCGTATGAGCGATTGCGCCCCAGAAACGTCATTACTCTGTTCCATTATCCCCTGATTTCACCACCTCCAGCTACCTGAAATCGTACAGGTAACTTTCGGTTACATTGAATATTTACATGGTGTAACCGAAAGATAACTTTGGGATTTTTGTAGCTGGGGGGTGGTGAAACCGGGCGTATGTCAGTTATATTTAAGATATACATATAATAGTCGTAACTGATACTTAGACTAACGAAGTGACTTTGACACATTTTGTATGGATAAAATGTCACTCTTGAAACTATTTAGTATTCGTTTAGAGTTAGTTTAAGTTATGACTAAATATCTCAGCCTTGAAAATGTACTATTTTGTTTTTATGTGACTAGACATGGATGGCTAATACCACACCTTCTGTCATGGTATTAGCCCAACACACAACATGGGAACTAGGTGCCATGCCAGGACCTTCCTTATATCGCACGGCTACATTGAACTGGATGGAAAACACGGACAATTTTCATTGCCGCTTCGACAATCGTTCATCCTATGCGATGGTACCAACCCGTTCGGGATCAACGCTACCATCTTTTAGGAAAGGAAGGGTTAATATAAAGTGCTTAAACTAAATATTTGAAATGTCTTTTACGAAAAACCGATTTGGACATGATTAATTAATTTATTCGTGTTATTTTTCTGCAATGAGCATAAAAAAAATAATAGCAGTAATTAAAACACGTAGTGTTATGAATAAATTCATGAATTAATGACCGAATATCTACATTCGTTTTGTTTATTTTGGTATGATAACTGACTACTGACTTGTTAAAAAAGATATCATACTCAGATCTGAAAAAATATTTCTAGCCCTAGATATATTTAGTAACTATTACAAAAAGGTGTTAATACACTAATAGATATTTATATTCTTCACAATTGTAGCTATTTTACAGTGCTTGAAGCAACGAGAAAAAAGCTGAAAGTAACAAAAACCGGCCAAGTGCGAGTTGGACTCGCATACGAAGGGTTCCGTGCCACCGTACAAGACATCTTTTTTAACACAAAACATCACGTTTTATTTTTTATTGTTTTTTTCCTTTTTTTATCATTTTTTAATTTTACCAATTGGTTGTTACATCGGTAAAATAAATACACAATCTGTGAAAAATTCAGTTGCCTACCTATTGCGGTTCATGAGATACAGCCCTGTGACAGACGAACGGACGGACGGATGGACGGACGGAAGGACGGACGGACGGACGGACGGACAGACGGACGGACGGACGGACGGACGGACGGACAGCGGAGGCTTAGTAATAGGGTTTCGTTGGCACTGTTTGGGTACGGTACCATAAAAACCGGGTTTTTGCTCGCTTAAAATTACTTTTACCTCGCGATTCTGACCTTAACCTACTATAACAACTTCCTGAGTGTTGTTTTAACCTCAAAGGGGTTATACTCGCCTTAAGGCTAAAAGAGCTTTGATTGAACGACAGCAAGCATCTTCTCTAATGCCTTCTCCCCTTTCGGACATAACAATGCCTTTGTCTCACAATAGATCGATAGCGGGACCTCCCTGTTACACAATCTAAGTAATGACTTAGTCACCAACTTAGTTACAAGATGAGTCCGTTGTTTCACTTAAGTTTTCGCTTAAGTGAACAGTTGTATGGGCTGAAGACGTTGTTTGATAACTATTTGAGCTTTGTTCCAGTTGCTAACTTTTATGCTTTTATCTTGACAGGTTTCCCATAATATTTCACAGGCTTCACAAAATATCACAGGAGGTCACGACATTTTTAGTCACGATAATGTAAATGGCTGGACCTGGGTTCAGAGGTTAGAGACCAACCCTCTGATGCTAAATATGTCGGTCTGCCTGCGCTAAGTGGTTGCGTAAGCTAGATCGGCTATAGAAAATAGATGTTGGTATGTATCTGCTAATGAATATACTGATTGTCTGGACATATTGATAACTATTAATTATGAAAAAATACCTAAAATTATATATGTAATTTAAACCGCCTATTACTCGCTCAATATGCAACGAAGTGCAACAATGCACTTTGTTGCATATTGGGATTGTCTTGGAGATATAGCGCGTCTGGTATGTTCGTCGAACACCGACTAGACGACTTCTATGCTATTATGCGGAAGCGGAGAGCAGGGTTTATGGAGCGTATTAATAAATCCGACAATGAAATTATAATTGCAATTACTCGTCAGCTGTATTATATTAATGAAATGATTGTAGAATTAAAATATTAGATAATGAGTGTATTGATGTTGATTTTGAATTTAATTTAATTTAATTTACTGAATTTGATTTTAATTTAACTTCTATTGATTTTTATTTTTTTCACTGCTTCTAAATATTGTTGTTATTGTTATTTAATGGTAATTGAATTTCCATTTTAATTTTGATTATACTAGAATTTTACTTGAATTGTAATTTAAATTGTTTTATTGTTTCATAGCTCACATAATTTTTCTTTTTATAGATTTGTACATATGCAAACTTTATAACCATATGGGTGCAAAATTGCCTGAAATAAACCATTTTATTATTATTATTATTATTATTTTAACTACGAAATGCTACCAAAGATTTGTTCTGATTTGGTATTACTAAATAAGTATTTACTGATACTTTCATGCTGCGTTAGTTGCAGCCAATTACCTTATCCTACATATTATTATTGAAACGATAATTACTGTCTCAGGCGACTTATCTAGGCAACGCAAGCACTTGGCGCAGGCTGACTAACACATTTAGCTTCAGACAGTGGGTCTTTATCCAGTGAACTCAGTTTCAGATATTTACGTTATTGTATAAATTTTTGTCGCAACCTCCTAGTCTAAAAGGTCAGCACGCTTTCTTACAAATATATACCACACCATCTTACCTTTTCAACGACGCTAAAGGTGTTCGTAGTTAGCAACTTATAAAACTCTTTCCATGAACACTTGAAGTGAGTGTCCTTAGACGGATCTTGAAGAGGTACATTTTGGGCCTTTACAATAAGAAAGGAAGGGTACTCTCGGATTTTCGTGAGTTATCTCGCTGAAGTACACTCTGCAGCAATTTAAGGGGTGAGAAAGAGCCGGTTATGTTCCGAATTCTCTCATAATATATGCCAAGTTAACCACACTTTAGGTGTTGCAGCATAAGTAGCATTAAGTTAGTAGAGAAATAAATGCTGCTATCGATAAAAACGACATCAAAATGGCGTAAGCATTATTCGATTTACCAATAAAGTTAGGTATCCATGGATAAAATTATATCATAATCAGGAGAGTATTTTTAATGGTTACATAAGTTAATAGTCATTAGTCAGAAAGAAAAACAGACAGGTGGAATGAGACAAAGTCGAATTCATTCATTTGGGATGTCATTCTAGAGGGAAAAAAATAACAAAAAATGTATTAATTCGATATCGAAATTGTTATTCCGTCAAATGAACCCGCTGTCCACATTTGGTCACGGAACTTCAAACGAACGGGCAGCATTTTTAGGGTTCCGTACCCAAAAGGTACAAACGGAACCCTATTACTAAGCCACCGCTGTCCGTTCGTCCATCCATTCGTCACAGGGCTGTATCTCATAAACCGTAATAGGTAGGCAGCTGAATTTTTCACAGATTGTGTATTTATTTTGCCGCTATAACAACAAATAAGTGAAATAAAAAAAAATACTAAAAGTAAACACAAAAAACTGTGTTAAATCTAATACGATGGCACGGAACTCTTCGTGTGAGAGTCCGACTCGCACTTGGCCGAATTTTTTATATGCCGGAAGAAGAGAACAGTTAATGTTGCTCATTCGTTCCTATCGAATCACTCCGCCGAGTTAATTTTGTGATTGATCGTTTCGAAATCCATACAAGCTTAAAGTACGCAAATGTGGCATGTGGTCTTGCCTTCTTGATCTGGTGAAATCTGAACCTAGTTTACCTCCATGAAAGTACGCGTACATTTGTTTCCAACCTTAAGTCGGAGAGGCAGCGCAGCATTAATAAAACATGGCCTTTGTTTCGGATCCGTCAAACGAAGGCTTTTAATTTTCATAACAAATGTCTCATGAATGTTGCGCTGAGTACGAGGAATCCAGATGCTGCATTCGTTATAAATAACGCCTTTTTATTTCATATAACAATGACCCTGTGCACAGAGAGGGTCCTACATTTTCCAGAATGTCACAAAAGGTGTAGGATTTTGTTACCTCGTGTAATTGTGGTATGTATCACGGGTCGCCTTCATAAAGTCCAAAAAGCATAATGTCCAAAACCCAGAACGTCCAAAAGTATATATTTTTAGCCTGTATTATAACATGCATATAATCTAACCTAATCTAACGTAACCTAACAAAATTGAAAATATTCGTATTCATAAGTGTTTCCGACGGTATGGGTTTTGGAATTTGTGCTTTCTGGACTTTATGATACGTCCCCTGTGTCACAACCTTGAGGGAAAAATCACACGCTTTAGTACCAGGGTACTAGGTTAGCACCTGATTGCAATTTATTTCACAAGGCCGTAAGTAAAACAATATTTGATTATGTTATAAAGTGAGAAAAACGTCCCTGTCCTGGGGACGCAACATAAAGTCCAAAAACCTCAAGGTCCAAAACCCATACCGTCCAAAACACTAATGAATACGGAACTTTTTCAAATAGGTTAGGTTAGGTTAGATTATAATATTTTCATTTATTAATATATGCAAAAATACATACTTTTGGATGTTCTGGGTTTTGGACCTTATTTTTTTTGGACTTTATGAAAGCGACCCCCTGTCCTGATATTCTCAAAATAAAAAATATGTAGATAGAAGGTCTTGTTATAATTTGAAGATAAAACTGTAAGTCTCTGGTTTGATAAAAATCATAAAAAAAAATTAACATAGAATATGAGCATGAAATGGTTTGAAATTAAAATGTATTAATCTATAATTTCCGTTATTCTCTATCCCTTATCCATATCTTCTAATTTTGGCGATTCTTATTACGTCGTAATAAACTCCTTCGACAGCTATTTCTAGTTCAAGTTTTCGGGAGTCCAAAATGAATAACATTGTCGGTTGCTATACGTATTACCAGGGTATTTACGTCTAACTTTATAGCATAGTGGTAATTTTTCCTGTGAAGTCTGCGGTCTAGTTAAATTTCTGTTCGCCATTATCGAATTTCTATTGTTTCTTTTCTGATCGGTACTTTAAAAGGTTAGAAGATTTAATCTTTATAATTACAAACGCATTTTTAATTACTCCTGTTAACTTTAGACAGTTTAATGTTATCTAGAGCGCAATGCTCTCAGTCCGACAACGGCCAAAGGTTTTCGTTTTTTTTCAGGGGCCGGTAGTTCGAAATTCGGTAACAAATACATCACCTTAATATTTCGGTAACAACTAAGTCTTGGATGTTCGGTAACAAATACATTAGTCTTGATTTTTCGGTGACAAATATATCGGTCTTGATTATTAGTTAACAAATATTGCAGTATTGAGTTTCAGCGATAATAATCTGAAAAAGTATTGGCCGTGACATTCGTCGGAAGCAGGATTCGAACCTGCGATACCAAAAACGGCTTTGGTGACGACAGCAATAAGTTTGATAACTCAATCATTACAGTCAAAATGCCTTAGCCGCAGGTCCGAATCCTGCTTCCGACGAATGTCACAACCAAATCTTTTTTTAGATTATTTTCAAAATCTGATTACAATGCTTCAAATGTAGATGTCGCTGAAACTGAAATTAATGAGATTAAATACATACAATTATCAAATATTGCAGTCTCGATTTTCGGTAACAAATGGTAACTTGGTAAATTCGTCGGGCAGAGCCACGGATCCCGTGTACCAGGCGACTGCCGCTCCAGATAAGGATTGTTTTAATTAAGTCGGCGATGGCGACCGCGGGCGCGTCACTGCGGACGGCCATGTTTTTGTGTAATTTCGCGCGAATAAACGGACGCGCTGCGAAAGATTACGCACACCCGGCCAGTGGGCCCTCCATTGGGTGCGAACGAAAAAAGAGTCGGAATCATGAGAGGAATACGGTAGGGGTTTTAAACGGTTGAGGGCAGTGGCCTTTATTCGGGGGGGGGGGGGGTTTGTGGGTCCATGGAAGCATGAAAGAGCGGGAGTAGAAACCGATACTCCTCTGTATGGGTGTGGCGTAGGCACTTTGGCATACAAAAACCAGCTAAGTGCGAGTCTGACTCGAATATGAAGGGTTCCGTACCATCGCACGAGATAAAACAAAAAAAATCCCGTTTTTTGTATGGGGGCCACCCTTAATTTTATATTATATTTTTAATTTCCCCTATCTGCTGTTATAGCGGCAAAATAATAATATTAACAAAATCTTTATTTCACTTACCAAGCAAGTTCAGTACATGAACAGGAATAATAAACAGAACAGCAGGTTTCAGATAATGTAGGCATGTAAGTAGGTATTTATTTATTGTATTGTGTTGTATTTTATTTATTCAATAATATTTTTGCTTAATACTATAATTATAGTAATTACATTTTGTAGGATCCCTGTCTCCCAAAATTGGATTCCCTATGCTATGGGAGAGTGGCAAAATAAATACATACTCTGTGAAATTTTCAGCTGCCTAGCTAGTTCATGAGATACAGCCCTGTGACAATCGGACGGACGGATGGACGGACTGACAGCGGATGCTTAGTAATAGAGTTCCGTTGGTACCTCTGGCTAAGGAAGTTCAGGACGTGTATTCTTGGCATTCAGTCATTGCGGATTCAGTAGAGTTAACAGAAGAAGAATTTACTTTGACATAACGGTTAATTCTACTGAATCCGCAATGACTGAATGCCAAGAATACACGCCCAGTTCAGTTACGAACTCGTTGATCATTGATTTTCTTGACTTCCAACCGCACGTAAGAACACGTGGACGCTATTTAGTCCAGGAAACGTTCGATTTTCCGCGTCCCGAATTTGTAAGCAAACTAACTACAGTTAGACGTTTTGGACTAACTCGTGGCTACGCTGCTGCCATACGAATCTCATTTCGTCCTTCCATACTCGCTGGACCATGTTTTTTTTTATGTGACTGGATATGGATGGCTAATACATATCCAGTCACAGTATTAGTCAGTAGTAGGTCAGTCAGTAGGTATTAGCCTAACACACCACATAGGAACTAGGTGCCATGCCAGGACCTTTGATTGAACTGGATGGAAAACACGGACAATTTTCATTGCCGCTTCGACCATCGTTCATTCAATGCGATGATACCAACCGTCGTTCGTCACTATTTTTCCTTCTATAACCCTTCTTAGGGTTCCACGCTCAAAGGGTGAAAAGAGAACCCTATTACTAAGCCTCCGCTGTCCGTTCATCTGTCACAGGGCTGTATCTCATGAAAATTTCACAGTTTGTATTTATTTTGCCGTTATAGCGTCAAAATAAATACAAATCGGTATTGTAAAAAAATCACCCCCAAAAAACGTGATTTTTTTTTGATTAAATCTTGTGCGATAGTACGGAACTCTTCGTGTGCGAGTCCGAATCGCGCTTGGCTGGTTTTTTTATTTTTAGCGCGGCATATGGCGTACGCCAGGACCTTACATTAGAGAAGAGTTCCCGACGCCGCCCATGAGCTCTCGAAGTTTCACGGGGGCTACAAAAACTATGCCGGCCCGAACAATACTTCATCACACCATGTTTGAAGGATCCGAGGTTATACTTTGAGGGAAATACCTCGGCAGGGACTCGATTCCATAGTTTACTTTTTGTGGCGAAAGTTGAACTTCAAGACGGTGCAATAGGGGATGAAATCCTATTTAGGGAACTCACATAATATCCAGGGAATAATTTAGCCCGACATCAGTCCACACCGACATCGACCCGTGTGGAGCCGGGTACCTCAGCTAGTCCATATTATAAATTCGAAAGTAAACTCAGTCCGTCTGTTGCTTTTTCATCCCTAAATCGGTTGACCAATTTTGATGAATTTCGGTAGATAATTTGGGCTTCGGCAAAGGACATATACTAGCTTTTGTGGCAAACTTTAAACTCGAAAGCGGTGAAATAGAGGACGAAAGTTTGTGTGGGGAACTTATATAATTGCGGGAAAATAATTCAGCCCGACATTATTCCGAAACGACACTGTCCCGAGCAGAGCCGGGTACTTCAGCTAGTAATTCCATAAAACAACAATATTAATTCTGCATATAATTCATGTATAATTTTCACCTAACGCGCCGTAATGGTTGAATCTGCCTAATATTTCGGACCCACTCAGCCAGAATGTTTCATAAATGTTTCGGGGAAAATTTCGGCGACGGAGTAAGCAAGTCAGTATTTGAGCATCTGGGTCGATTGGTTAAACCACCGACGTGGAAAAAGCAAAAGTCGCAGATTTACGACGTAAATCGGTGTTGATTTACGTTATTTTATGTAACTGGTCACGAATAGCTAATACCACAACCCAACTTATGGTATTAGCCCAACAAACTGCTTTCCCGAAGGAATTAGGTGCCGTGCCAGTCCCCTTGATTCCAGCATATTGAATTGGATGGAAAAAATTCTTCCAACCATCTTATCATACAATGCGATATTACCAACATAATCTGAACTAACCTTACCTAACCTAATCTAACTAAATAGGGGAAGAATTACTACAGTTTTACATGGATTCCGAACCATCGAACAGTATTCGTCAGGGCAGATATCATGGATATAAGTTAAGTAATCAAAAAATTTCAAAACTTACAGACGTAGTTCTGAGTTGATTCATTTAAGGGCCTGGTACTAGCCAAATCGCAAAGTTAGACGAGGCACCCCAAGTTAACTAACTAAGTCTGACGATTATAAGTGTCATTCTTACAATATATGATTCCTTGTCTAGGAATCGAATTATTTTCGTTAATGTATGTTTCCTTTTTCTATACAAAATACATTGCGGAAACGGTGTCCATTTCCGAACTTTTTTGACTAAATGTAGAAATCTAAAAGCAAATGGAATTTTTTGTTTATGCATATATGCTGTTTTTGCTTATATCTAGAAATTGAATTACTTTCAGATTTCTAATGAGAAAAATCAACTTTTTTATTTTTATTATTATTTAAATGAATGATGGAATAAAAAAATATTAACAATCCATTATCAGTCTGGAGTTCTATTTGGATTTGCTGAAGCGTTTCACTACATATTATTACATTTGTTAAAAAGTGCATTTGTATGGCGCGAGTAGTTGGCTAGTCCTAGCGCCTTAATGTGCAAAATATCAGAAACATATTTCAAAATTCAATCAGGCTCGAGCCATTGTATAGAACTCGATCATCTGATGAATGATTACAACAAAACAATAAATCGACTGCTCCTACATGGACCTCCACGTAAGTAGCACGGTTCATCACTCTAAATTACTAGGGCGGTGACCATTAGGTTTAATTTCTTGAAACTTAGAGATCCACTTACCCTTAGCGAATTCCGGGATCCGCGCCTAAGTGTATAAAGGCAATTTCAGTTTCAACGAACGCCTACACGAGATTGAGTGACTCGATACACATCGTGCGTATCACTTTTTTAGGGTTTCGTACCCAAAGGGTGAAAACGGAACCCTATTACTAAGCCTCCGCTGTCCGTCCGTCCGTCCGTCCGTCTGTCACAGGGCTGTATCTCATGAACCGTAACAGGTAGGAAGTTGAAATTTTCACAGATTATGTATTTATTTTGCCGCTATAACAACAAATAGGTAAAATCATAAAATAATAATAATTAAATAATTAAAATTAAAATAATAATAATTAATAATTAAAAAAATACAAAAAACGTGTTTTTTTTGTAAATCTTGTGCGATGGTACGGAACCCTTCGTGTGCGAGTCCGACTCGCACTTGGCCGGTTTTTTCCGTTTCAGCATGGTCTCAACAACCGTTGGAGTATTTTCATCGAAGGCAAAGAAAATCCAATAACGGATAAGTATCTTTCTCGATCCGTCTACATATTTTACCCTTTCCCCTACCCGCTATATTAATATTTCTACGAGATCGGTTACTTTCCAGGTATGGCAATCAGAAATTCCTCTGGCTTTGGAAATCAGAGGAATGTTCATACTCTTTTATATTACAACAACGAACAGCAACATTGAAATCACAAAGAATGTATATAATCCTGGATAGAAGATGTATTCAAGCAAAAAATAATGTTTTCGTTCATATTTAAATCTGTTTTAAATTTAAACTTTCAACAGGTGCATCAACATGAATACAACTACAGAAACCTTTTTTTTATGTGACTACATGGATGGCTAATACCAAACTGACCGTCAGATATTAGCCTAGGACACCACATGTGAACTAGGTGCCACGCCAGGACCTTCTTTATATTGTTCGGCTACAGTGAACTGGATGAAAAACACGGACAATTTTCAAAGCCGCTTCGACCATCGTTCATTCAATGCGAAGGTACCAACCCGGGCGGGATTAACCCTACAACCTAATAAGTAAGTAAGGGGACCTATACTTTTACTTGAATCTCGGATATGGATACCGTTATCATTCCTATCCAAGACGGAAATGTGATTTTTTATAGAATACTTAGTCATATAAATATTTCTTATGTAACTGGTCAAGAATGGCTCATACCAAATCAACTGGAATTATATTAACACAACACACTCCGTAAGTAATAAGTGTCCTGCCAGAACCTTCTTTACTATCGAAAATAGGATATCGGTGTGAATGTGTAAGCGATGTCAAAGTCATCGATATAAAGAAAACATTTAGATGTTCCCTTGCGTTGACACTGCGTACTCTAATTCGAACAATTTAGAGTACCTGAGCTGTCAGTTTCGAAACACCCGTCACGGCGTTCGCGCGTGTTTGCCGATTGTATAGGTCTATGGTAGAATAAAGTGGGGAACGGCAGAACGTCTAATATGCAGATCGTATAATGTCATATTTTAACAAAATTAAATTTAAAGGAAGAATTATGCCGTCGTTTCTAGTGTAAACATGTAAAAACGATTACGTGAAAGCCAAGACGGAAGATAGAATCACATATCACAGGTTCGCTATCAAAATTTTATCAAATGGCGTTATATTATGGTGATATGTGTGGCAGTATGGCGTACGGCGCGGTGTCGTTATCGTGATATCCGACATTGAACGACAAAACTATCGGAAAAGCCGGTATCTCTTTCTAGCATACGTACATTCTATGAAGTACTTGACTATATGTCTCTGTCAGTCATGCATTTGTGGTGTGAGTGTGTGTGTATCGCGTTCGCCGGAGGATGGTGTTCTCTCAGACAAGTGCGTGCCCTTTCTAGCAAACATGATTTTCCTATTTAGGTCCCTCTCGCTCTCATGCAACAGAATGCGACGGATAACTGAGTGATACCAGGTTAAGAAAAAGATCTCTGAGGTGAGGATTAATACGAAAGTTGCAATTTTAAATTACCTGATTCGCGTAATGTTTTGTGTGTATTCAAGACATATATTTGGTTATAAATAGTAACATGAGTATGTTATGAATAATGTAGATAGCAAAACGTTTGTTGATAAAGAATTACAACTGAGAGCGGGAAAATAAAAATTTCATGAAGGCGACACCATAGGCTAGAGGGAAAAACGAGTTGAAACGGTCTCTTGTATGATTTTTGACTCTGATGGCGCTTCTAGTTGTAAACTCGAAAACGGGAAATAAATCAAAAAATTGTCTACCTATCTGTCCATACGGTTAAATGGAACGAAGGGCCTCTGCCCCAGCGAGCACGGTAGGACGGGGGAGGCGTATGGGGACAGCGTAGCCATGAGTTAGCGGTAAAAATGTAGTTCGTTCTCTTAGGAATTCAGAAGACCTTTTCCTGGATTTCCGTAATCAGTAATCAGAAATGCTGAGTCTAGAAAACCGCTTTTATAGCGATAAAACCGATTTTAAAGCGGCATTCCAGACTCAGGATTCCTGAGTCCTGATTACGGAAATCCAGGAATAGGCCTGCTGGGCGCGCAACATTGAATGTGCGTCGTAAGAAAATGGCGTCCTATGAAGTTCTTACGTGTTCGCTGTCACTTGCACGTTACGTTGGAAATCGAGAATTCATATGCGAAACCACTCTCCGGCGCTGCCGATTTTGTATGTAAAAGTGATTACTCCGCCCCCTGCACAAACCAGTTGCGGTTGCTAATTCCGTCCTTCCATCCTCGCTGCTCCGCCCCGTCGTGTCCAAGTTCCAAAATATCCACGCTCGCCCTCTCGGTCGAGGTAGGTCTCCGCACACGTGGGTATTTTTGCGTATCCAGTCAGTTGACTGACCGTAACCTATTTTAGTTGGCGATGCTCGCTGACCTGTTTTTGCAGCCACCAGCGAATAAGCAGAACCGTCAGCTCAATCTCTTCGTCAGCTCAATCCACACCCTCGATTCAAGACTTTACTCCTGCAGGCCTATTCCTCGAATTCCGTAATCAGTAATCAGCAATCCTGAGTCTGGAATGCCGCTTTAAAATCGGTTTTATCGCTATGAAAGCGGTTTTCTAGACTCAGCATTTCTGATTACTGATTACGGAAATCCATGAAAAGGTCTTCTGTATTCCTAACAGAACAGCTTTAATAGCGGTTTAGTTAGCGGCGAAAAGATTCCGGAGCGTGGTATTTCAATTTAATTAAGGTTTTCCGTCGGAAAAATCTCTCTGAAAACCGCTATACACGCGGTTTTCTAGACTCAGGATTCCTGATTACTGATTACGGAATTCCAGGAATAGGCCTGCTGCGCAGTGGTATTACTCGCACACTGGGGGTTGTGCTAGGTTTGCACCTTCTCATATTAGTGTTATAACCACTGAAGAGATCCTGCAGTCGATATTGCGTCTTCGCCGTATGGTCAAAGAGACCATATAATTGTATGGGAATCCGGAGGCGCCTCGTAGGTCTCACAGGCGAAACATCGTCACCACGCGAATGTGCTCTAAAATACGTTCGTCAAGTCAGTTCCCACCCACGCAAACCCTCAATTGCGTCTGCCACTATGTGTGCATGTTTACGCGGAAAGGAACAAAGACGGCTATTTTCCATGGATAAAACTGGCGCAACTATCGCAACTTACTGAGTCTTGTTTCCTGATGTAAATAAGCTAACACGATTAAGGGCCTGATAGCACATGTTTGCAAACAGTTCCATAAGGGCGTAAGTGAAACCATATTTTACTATATAAAAAAATCACTACTTCTTATTTTGAAATTTAAAAAGGCTGAAAGATGCATTGATGGTTTAGCTATATTTGAAACATATCACAATAAATATCCGACGCTCATATTTTATGTTCAAACTTAATTTTTTGCTAGTTTATGAATAATTGCAACAAAAATTTAAAACAAAAAGAACCAGAGGCTCACAGTTTGTAATTTAAATTATAGCTGGACCATCAATCTACATATTTAATCATTTCATTATCGTATTTCTTTGTGGTTATTTATAATATAATTAAATTTAGTTTTACTTAAGCCCTTATCGAACTGAATTCAAACGCCTCTTATCACGCCCTTAAGGTGACACTTCCCGGCGGGACTAACTCATTCGCAGGCAGGGTACAAAACCGTCTATTGCCCTCTGGGACCATCTCGTTCACGTCCACAAAGCTGACAATGCGCATAGTGTTTGAATTGGTAAGATTTACGAATAATTTAATTACAAAACGACTTATAGCTAAAATTAAATCACGACCGCTGTAGTAAAAATCAAACAAAAATCTAATTGATTATAAATATTCATGAAACAAGTTTTTTTTAATGTTTTAAATGTTTTTTTTTTAAGTAATCTACCTCCAAAGCTATTGTATAAAACTCGCGAAAAAATTCGAACTTTCAGACCTTATTACCCAGAAACCAAACACTATTTTACAATGCCAATGGTCATCAGACAGCTAGTTCAATCAAATAAAGCAGTTTTAAGTATAATTTTGGATCTCGTGACAAGAAATATGCGCAAGATCTTCTTTCCACGTTTGTATGGGGAGTTGAGCGGGAAGGCCCACCTTAAAGCGATTTTGTGATAAGCGATAGGTCAGTCGTAATAAGCACGATGTTCTATTCTCCGTAACTTTATTTTTATTCATAAACATGAATAATGTATTCATTCGTCGTTCGCGCTGCCCTGCCCGCCGCGGAGTGTGTTTGGATTTCGTTCAGATTAGAATTTTAATTTTATTTGCCCGAAAAACATAACGCTTAAAATTAGTACGTGCAAATTAATAGCGTAGTTTTATTTTTGGACTTCATTGAATTTTAGGAAAATTCAGTATATGTTCAGTCAGAGGTTATAGGAGATAAAAACACGAACTTTTGCTAATATATTGCTTGTAATGAGCTTTAAATAAAGATAATAACGCATTGAAATACTTTGTTTTGTGTTGTCGTAAATAAATTGCACTAAAAAATATTCAATCAAATTAAGAGGATACGGAGGTGATCAAGTTCCATACAACGGCTCGTGTCTCTTTCCTCAGTCGAAACAAGAAATATTTTTCTGAAATTTTAAATAAACTGGGAACTACGTCCCTAAGTTTAAGTTTTTTTGATAACTTAACTTGTATCCGTGTTATATACCTTTTTGTTTTTGTACAAAATATTGAGAGGCGTCCTCGGTAGCTCGATAAGCCAAGGATGGTGACCCGTGATTCGGATTCTACGTACAACTGTAGGTCCCCTATCTTACTTACTAGGTGGTAGGGTTAATCCCGCCTGGCTTGGTACCATCGCATTGAGTGAACGATGGTTGAAGCGGCAATGAAAATTGTCCGTGTTCTCCATCCAGTGCAATATAATATTAGGAAGGTTCTGGAATGGCACCTATTTCGCAGGTGGTGTGTTAGGCTAATATTGGACGCTCAGTTCGGTTTTAGCCACCTATATCCAGTTACATAAAACAAAATATGTTTTCAGTTGATTTATTTAACATGCAAAACATCAGGAATATATTTCTTAATTTTACTGAGGTAACGGGCACGAGACATTGTATGGTACTAGATCACCTCATTATCCTCTTAAGTACACTCTTCTACAAAGCTCGAAACTCTACAATAGTGCACCGCGCCCCAGTTGAAAACAAGTAAAGTTGGGCCCAGAGCAGGCGTCCGCCCAACTTAAGTTTAAGCGACGCACACTCGAGTTTAAAGCAATGTAAATATTGAATAATGCCGGATATTTCCCGCGGGTTTCTCCATAAATGATTAGCGCACGAGTCGACAACTCTGTAATCTACTTGGACTTAAGTTCGCCCTGTGCCGCGTCCCGCGGGAGAGATAGTCTGCTGCTTGGAGCAGTTTTTCGTCCGTCTTGTCGTATTTCGTTTCGTTCGTTGTTTTATTTAGTTTTGGACTCTGTTTTTCTTCACTTTCGGCTCAAATCTTCGGAAAACATTTCAGTAATCCGTGCTCTTATTAAATTGGTTTTATGTAACTGGAAATAATTTACAATAATGTACGATGATGTAATGATTACTATTGTGGACGGAAATCCAGTGAAGTTTCTTTGCGGATTCTTCTTCACTGAGTTGATCAAATCCGCGAATCTATCAGTTTTTGACGTAACTTAGTTGTAGTTTGACTACCAACTTTTGTATCCAGAGTGGGCGGGCTAACTTTAATCCGCTGGACTAAACCGGTGTTTGCATGGTTAGTCCGGTTCTAATCTCGTACTCAGTTTTGTTAGGTGCTCTCTGAATATGACTTTAAATAAATAAAAAAAAACATAACACCACACCACCTTCCATTACATTCGCCGGTTTGTTACATGATTGCTATTGTGGACGGAAAACCGTTAAACATTTGAGAAACCTGCACTATCTAATCTAGGGCTGAGATAAATAGTCGTAACCGAAACTATGGCTAACGAAAAGTAGTACTTTGTGACTTCAATTTGTATTACTTTGAGATTTCGTCCATAAAAAATGTGTCAAAGCGACGTCACAAAGTACTACTTTTCCTTAGTCTTAGGCTGAGATAAATATTCGTAACAGAAACTAAGACTAACGAAAAGTAGTACTTTGTGACGTCAATTTGCATCACTTTGAGATTCCGTCCATACAAAATGTGTCAAAGTGACGTCACAAAGTACTCAGTTTCAGTGCCACAATGTGGCGTTTATTTCATGAACACACATTTTACATTTTTTTTATAGTATATTGTACGCGCGAAACCCGAAGGTTTGTCTGCGCGTGACAACCTGTTTTCGTGTGCTAGCATTTAAAACTGTTAGCATTTGAGACATTTTTTTTTATACACACCAATAAATTCACATAGATGAACACAATAATATATATATATGTATTCACCCTTAATCAGTATTACAAAATTTCAGTTACATTAAAATATTACAATCCATTTATCAACAATTCTTTTATTTCCATTTTTAATTTTGATATTGACAAATCTTTTTTTTTCAAGCCTGGGTTCAAAGAGTTAAATAATCTAGGAACTACATAATTGAGAGTTCTTTTGCCGAAGTAGTTTAAAGTGGTCGGAATTTGAAGCTGAAGGTCAAGTTTGAGTCTTGTCGGGTAGTCATGTGAAATAGGTATCTTACGAGATTCATCAGCATAATTGCACAATATAATTTTTTGGGCACACATTGCTTTGGCCGGTAACACTTTGAAATACTTGAACAGGTGTTCATGGTACTCCCTAGCTCTTGACCGTTCTGAGGATGGGGCCATAATTTTGAGTATTCTAAACTGGAGACCATGAACCCTATCCAAGTACGAGTCGAACGTAAGAGCCCACACACTTACCCCATACATAATTATCGGTTCGACTAATGATCTGTACGCGACCAGAAGCAATTTGGGTGGGAGCTTATATTTGAGAGCGTAAATCTTTTTAAGACAAAGTCTCAACTTAGTGCAGATATGGTCTACATGAATCTTCCATGAAAAGTGGCTGTCGACTATAAGCCCTAGGTATTTATGCTGTTCCACCACCTCGAGCAACCTGCAGCCCGCGGCGGCGCCAGCACACGGGCCACTTACATGTAAGCAGGCGTTCGAGTGTGCCTTCACCTCGACTGCCACCTCGCTCCCAAATGACAGGTAGGGGGATCGGATGTGCATTACTTTTGTCTTCTGGCTATTCAGACCCAGTCCGTTGTCGTGGGACCATCTGACTACATTATCGAAGTCTATCGCGAGCCTTTTGACAGCTTCACTCAGGTCTTCGTCAATTGACACGATGATGGTGTCGTCTGCGAACTGGTAAATAAGGCACTTTCTGACCACCCGGACCATATCATTGCAGTAGATGAGATATTCGATAGGTCCCAAGCAGCTACCCTGAGCAACCCCGGAATCCATTTTGATCTCATCGCTGATCGCTCCCTTGATCTTCACTCGCGAGGGTCTGTCGTGGAGGTAGGAGGCTAGCAGTGCAAGGGCTCGCCCACGCACCCCGCTGCGTTCAAGAGCTTGTACCAGCTTATCATGGTTCAAGGTATCGAATGCGCGGCTGTAATCTATAAGGACCATCACTACATGCTTGCGTTCGTTGAGGGCGGTATTTACCTGATCTGAAAATTTTGAAAGAAGGTCGCTAGTGCTTTTCTTTGCCTGGAATCCGTATTGACACGGAGAAATAACTTTGTAAGTATTTAGGAAGCCAGTTAAATGTGAGACCAAGTATTTTTCGAAAACTTTATTTATGGTTGACAATATTGAGACTGGGCGATAGTTCCTACAGTCAGAGTGACTTCCTTTTTTATATATTGGTCTGATAATTGCAGTCTTTAGTATGTTTGGATATTTCCCACACTCAATTGCCTTATTTATAATTTTGCTAATGACAGTGCTGACATCCTCTGATATTACTTTTAAATCAGCTGGCCTTACATTATCCTCACCTGCAGCCTTATTATTTTTCAGAGAACATATTATTTTATTTATTATAGCAGGAGTACATGAAGGAAATATAAGATTTTCTCTTGTGATTATGTTATTCGGTGTAATTGTTTGTATATCACATGTGTGGATTACCTTCGTCACTTCGTTCTGAAAAGTATTTGCAAAACTATTGGCAATTTGTGTAGGGGGTCCTTTCATGTACCGAACTATGTTGTCATCGAGTGATCGTTTACTATTGCCCAATATTTCGTTTATTATACGCCACACTTCCTTTAAGTTTCCCTGCGCCTGTGAAAATTTGTCAAGGTAATAAACATTGCGCGCAGCGCACGTCTCGCGAGCAAGTCTATTTTTTATTCTATTATAAGCGAGCTTGTGCCGGCTGCAGCGCGGACAGCTTTTCCATCTCCTAAACAGCCTGTCCTTTTCCCTGATGAGCTCAAGAAGCACTGGGGTGACCCACTACTTTGTTTCACGCCCTCCAGCGCTCCTCGGTGGTACTGTTTTCTCGCATGACAGCTGAATATTTTTGAATACACCTACAAGCATTCGACAAAGCTGCTCGGGCTCATCGTACTGCAGCGCCAACGCCTTCCAGTCGTACATTGGTAGTTTACGCTGCAAAAGTTTGTAATTGGTTATACGTACTTGACTGTCCGATCCTAAGCTATCTGGAATCGGGGCGGACCTATGTATTAAACAGACACCAATAATATAGTGATCGGATATTTTTACTCTAGCGATAACTGAAGACAACTCACAATTTGGACAGCGCACAAATACATGATCCAAGCACGATTTAACAAGTTTGCCGTATACGATTTCTTCGCGTGTATAATCTTGAATGCAGGCATCAAATCCAAATGACGACAGAAGGTCCTCATAATCTGCTATGTTCGCTTCATTTTTATTTGTCGCTTTTAAATCAATATTGATATCGCCCACGATCACAAGCCGCTTGTTGCGTTCAGAGCGCGCGAGATAGGCTTCGAGTTCCGCTAGGAAAACGGGACGGGACTTGGAGGGGGGACGGTACAGTGCCAGCACTGTGACTGTGTCCTCCGCCGCTGCCAGCGCGCGCGCAGGTGCTCTCCCCGCCCCACCGCCGCTCCCCCTTCGTGAAAATTTCAGCTCGAGCGTCTCGCAAGATGCACTGAATTCGCACGGCACACAGGCCACGCACGGCAACTCCTCCTTAGTTAGAATAATGATCCCGCCACCTCTTCCTGAAGCCCTTAGATGGTGGTATTTATTGGGAAATCCATCAATATTAAAGAAATCAACTTCATCTTGTCTTATATTTACTTCAGACAAAATAATCATTGATATTTTTGGTAATGAGTTCTGTAAAGTCATAGCCAATTCATTGAAGTTTCGCCTAATTGAACGAATGTTTAAATGAATGATGGTAAGATGCCCATTGTCAGTAATAGTTAAAGTGTCAGTCCACGAGTCGATACAGTCTACTATTTCGTTTAAACAGTCGGGCTCAATGTCATCCATGAGTGTAACCTTGAGTGTAACGATTTACGTATAACACTTTCATCCGTGCTTTCATTAAAAAGTAAAACATTGTTTCCTTATTGATGCATTGAATCAACAGTCTGATGTCAGGTGAAATGCGGCAAAAGTAGTTTGGTATGTGGTAAAGATGTAAAGAAATGGTAATGAACAAGTAACTATAAGTAATTAAAATAAAGTTTGTTAGAGTTTTTAAATAAAAATTCAAGTATGCAAACCCGGATAGTATCAACACTAGATTTATATCAGTTGCATGCATCGATCCTTCAAGCTTTATCTCCATTGGAGGCGGCGGCGGCGGCCGGAGCTCCCGCTCTGTCGCGTCCTGCGGGCGGCGGAGAGGTTGGCGCGCCGTCGAGCTGTGCGAGGTCCGCCTGTGAGCGGATGCGGAGCACCCGGGCACCTTCGCTGCGTCGCACGAGGATCCGGCCGTCTCTGGTCCAGGCGTACTTGAAGCCGCGTTCCTTGGCGGCGACGCGGGTGGCACGAAACAACTGTCGGTTTTCATAGGTCAGGTTCTCGTTCACGAAAACCTTCCTCGGCGTTCCGGCGACGATGTCCGCGGAGCTGAGCCCGCGACGCACCCGCGCTGCCTGCAGCCACTCGCCTTTGACGGCGCGGCGCGTGAAACGCGCGACGATGGGGCGCGGCCGCTCGCCGTCCGGGCGCCGCGGGCCGACGCGCGTCACGTAGTCGACCTCGCGTTCGTCGAGCGGCACTCCGATTTTCTTCGCTATGACCTCGAGGACGTGGTTGAGGTTCTCGCCGCGCTGCTCGTCGACACCGTTGACTTCTATGTTGTTTGCAAGCTGCTCCTGGTCGCGCTCGTTCGCGGTCGCTTTCAGGGTGGTGACCTCCTTTCTCAACTCGGCGACCTCCCCCTCGAGGTGTTCCACTGCCTCGACGCGTCGACTAATATCCGCGAGCTGCAATCCAAATTTGGCAAGATCTTCTCGAGCGAGGTTCAATGTTGCACCGAACTCACTTAGTTTTGGCTCGAACATCTCGAACTCCGCGCGACAAACGCGAAGCGAGGCGGCGAAGGCGTTGATGTCGGCCGCCGTGATCGCAGCGATGGCGGCGGCGGCGGGGGTTCCACTCGGAGCGATTGGCGGTGACGGCAGGACGGAACCGCTGTGTTGCACAGGGCTCTGGCGGGCGGTGGCGGTCTTTGCGGTGGCAGCGGTCTTAGTCGCTGAGGGCTTTGTCGCCGGAGCAGGGGCCGTCGCGGCCGGCGGCGCGGGCGGCGGTGCGACTTTCACGGGCGTGTCGTCTCTGTTGCACCGTTTTTCTCCGGACAGACACAGAGGGCACACCCACGCACTCAGAGTGTCACGTAGCCACCTTGTCGATTGCTGGGGCCTCACGCACAGGCGGTGGTAGGCCTTTTCGCACTTGCAGCAGGAGACTGCGTCTTCAATCGTTTTGAACCCTCCGTTACACCCAGGGCAATTTGACATATTGATGTCAACAACACAGTGGTTTAATAAACTAAAAATGTTCTGAGGGTATTTATAAAATCCTGATTTTTCCTTTCTTGTCGAGAATACTGGATAGGTTTAAGGGTTTTTATTCCCTTCACGCACACGTTCACTAATAATATACTTTGTTTTCTACTATTTGGGCGCAAATAAATCGATTTTTTGTTCGGTTTGTATTGAGTTTCGTAATAAGAAGTTACAGACGCTCGCACACGCTCGGCAACCACAGAGTTTTTAGTTTAACTTTTCGTTAGTCTTAGTTTCTGTTACGACTATTGATCTCAGCCTTAGTTTCTGTTACGACTATTTATCTCAGCCTAGGAGTAGTATAGAATTTTATAAGCTTTCATTCGGTAAAACATGTTTTTCTCTGCGGCGCACCGTTTTATTAGCGAAAATGCAATGGAGGGACCTTTCTTGCCCCCCCCCCCCCCTCTGGCTCACCTACTAGATGCCAGAACACGAAGGCTGAGATAAATATTCGTAACAGAAAGTAAGGCTGAGATAAATAGTCGTAACAGAAACTAAAACTAACGAAAAGTAGTACTTTGTGACGTCAATTTGAGTTACTTTGAGATTTCGTCCATACAAAATGTGTCAAAGTGACGTCACAAAATACTACTTTGCGTTAGCATTAGTTTCTATTACGACTATTTATCTCAGCCTAAGACTAACGAAAAGTAGTACTTTGTGACGTCATTTCGGCACATTTTGTATGGACGACATCGCAAAGTAATGCAAAGTGACGTCACAAAGTAGGACTTTTCGTTAGTCTTAGTTTCTGTTACGACTATTTATCTCAGCCTTAGTATATTTTCCCTCTAAGCACCCTGAACAAGTTTCTGAAAAAAATGCTTAGGTCCCTGCTCACGCACTCTACACCACATTCTTGGCCATTCGTTAAATGAACTGATTCAGTAATAATACGTATACACATACAGCAAGATTTTTTGAGCCGTTCGTAGTCTAGTGGCGCGGGGACTTGTCTAGCATACCAGAGGTCTGGGTTCAAATCCTCGCCCCGTGCACCACTTTATTTCTGTGTCTAAGTGGAATAAGTGCATTTCGTCACGAATTCGAGCTGCTCAATGGTTCGGAATCCATGTAAAACTGTAGGTCTCCTTTCCCAACTTATAAAAGATGGTGGAAGCGGCAATGAAAAATGGTCCGTGTTTTCCATTCAGTCCAATGAAGCCGTGCTCATAAAGGGCAGGTCCTGGCAAGGCTCCTAATTCCTTCGGGAATATGTTGCATTGGTCATAACGGTAATTTTGTAGTACTAGCCATAAATGTCAGGTTGCATAAAAAAAAAGATTTGTGCACTTTGTGATAAATAATTAGAACATACAAAAATGATTTACCGAAATGAAAGTAACGAAAAGAAAATACTGGAATAAAATTTAGACATGTTCTGTACCTACTAGAACATATTGAGCCGTGGAGTAAACGTGTTATTATATACGCACACAGCCTGTGACGTCACGGCTAACGGAGCCGGCACCAAGCGAGCGCAGACGCCTAATCCGGGATTATCTGCGCCCTCTCCTGTAATCATTCCGGTTCTACTCTGTCCAACGCCGCTCTGGACATAATAACTTTGTTATTTTTAAATTCTCCCAGGCAATACACTACCGTTAGGTCGGCCCGTAAGCATCATAAAATTTCGCCAACCATACAAACGTAGTGTACTAATAATTTGAAAACCACAGTTCTAACTTGTTTGGTATTTAATATTATGGCACAAATATCTGCGTCTGCATGTCTTTGTTTTTTCGGTAAATGTATTCTGGGTCAAACCACAGAGAAAACAAAAAAATATCAAGCAAATCAGAAAAGTGTTTTTCAAATGATTAGTAAACTACGTTTGTATGGGGAGCATAGCTAACGGGCCGTTCTTAAGGCTCCATATCACGCATTATCAGTTAAGGCTGTTCCGACCCATATAAAGTTGTTTGCACACATAACGCAAAAAGTATTGCACTTTAAGCCACGAATTAATAATAAAAGTTTAATATAGTCATATTACTTGCAGCGAAAACAATTTCACAATTTCAGGATTATTGTTTTTGTTACAATTTATTTAAATACGATTTTTATTTAACAGCGCCATCTAACGGTGTTAAACTTCTAATCGGCAATTACAACGAAACCATTAAACCTGAAATTGTGAATATGTTTTCGCTGCAACTACTATGGCTATATTGAATATTTTTGACGAATTCGTGCTTTAAAGTGAAATACTTTTTGCGTTCTGTGTAAAAAAAACATCGTATGGGTCGGAAAATCCCCTCCAACCCTCCAACCAAATACGGTGGTAAGCCATGTGAAATACAATATAGGTATGTATGATTCGATTTAATCTTCAGAACTCGCGTCGCAGAGAATGTTGTCAATGGCAAGGAACACATTTTACTATTATAAATGTAAAAAACCGGCCAAGTGCGAGCGGACTCGCTCACTAAGGGTTCCGTACCATCGTATAAAATTTAACACAAAAAATCAAGTATTTTACCTATTTGTTCTTATAGCGGCAAAATAAATATACACTCGGTGAACATTTCAGCTGCCTACCTATTACGGTTCATGAGATACAGCCCTGTGACAGATGGACGGACATCGGAGGCTTAGTAATAGGGTTCCGTTTTCACCCTTTGGGTACAGAACCCTAAAAATGTATGCAAAATAAGTTTTTTTTTTTATGTTAAGCGCGGCATATGGCGTACGCCAGGACCTAAAGGTGCCCGACGACGCCCATGGGTTTTTGAACATTGAGGGGGGCTGCGAAAACCATGCCGGCCGGCCAGGTGCTTCTTCACACCACGTTTGAAGGACCCCAGGTCGTAATTTGGGGGAAATACCTCGGAAGGGAGTTCATTCCATTGTTTACCGACCCTATAGATAAAGGATCTAGAGGATCGGTGAGTTCTTATTTTTGGAATGTCGACTGTGAATTTGTGCATTTTCTCCCTGTTCCGCGTTGACCGAAGGTAGAAAGGGGACGGAGGAACAGCGTTATGCAGCTCCGACGAGCATTCTCCGTGGTAAAGACGATAGAAGACAGAGAGAGACCCTACATCCCTTCTAAGTTGAAGGGTCTCCACATTTAGGGATACCTTGGGGTCGTCAACGAGACGCACGGCCCGAAGCTGTATCGAGTCCAGGGAGCCAAGCAGGTGCTTAGCTGAGCCGTCCCACAAATGCGAACAGTACTCCACGCAAGATCTTATCTGCGCCTTGTAAAGAAGCAGTTTTTGGTCAGGCGTGAAGTACTGACGCACCCTGTTGAGGACTCCCAGCTTTTTTGAGGCGAGCTTGGCTTTATCCTCGATATGGCGTCCGTATTGTACGATTGCACCTAATTTCATGAGGATATGGCAGTATTCATGACACGGACGGAACTAGATCTCTGCACAGAAAAATCTAAGATATAATTCAGTCCTACTTGAACTGCCTTTCTCAGTGTTGATGATGGATAATTTCCCATAGTAATACCTAAACATCGATTTGCAAAATTGAAATTGATGAATACTGCAATAACTCCAAACCCGTTTCGCATTGACGAAAGAAAGACCGAAATTCTCTCTCGGCTTAAAAAATATCGCAAAATGCCGACCGCATCGGTTTGGAATACTTCTCGAGCGGCCTTTAATGGTGCAGCTTTATGTCGGAAAATAAGCGGAAAATCGAGCTAAGTGGAAACCGAGACGACCGCCGCGCCGGTTGGTTAATATCGGTCGCGAGAAGTCTCATTGAAAAAGTGAACTCCTGGGTATATAGTTTTAGGTAACTTAACGAAGTTAATTTTATATGTCTATTAAGCTCCAAATTATAACTTTTAATCCACCTATCTTTTTGTTAATCCATCTATCTATCTATATATCCATCTATGTATATATTATATATAAAAGCCATGTATGCGTGTTTCATTTGTTCATTTCATTTTATTTATTTAAACTTTTTTGGTAGTCAAACTAACTGGTAGTCACTAAGTTATGTCAAAAACTGATAGATCCGCGGAGAAGAAGAATCCCTATAGAAACTTTACTGCTTTCTTTAATAAATACCGTACATGTACCATACATGAATACAGTAATTAAATACATACTTAGATTGGACAAACAATTATTGGTAGAACAGCTTAAGGCAGAGAACAAGAACAAAATTAAAAGCAACCCTCAGTGCAAATGGATTAGAAATAGAACTACCTACATGTATGTATTTTCACTGTGCACTCCAAAACGGAGTGACCGATTTGGTAAAATTTTCAGGCAAACTTCTACCTCAGCGATCGGATCAAACATTTTTTGTTTTGTTTTTTGTTAACACGAGCAAGTCACACGCAAACCGCAGGGAGAGCACCGAACGAAATTTCTCTCAGTAACGTCAAAGAATACTTAAAATCGAACTGTTTACCAATTATTCGACAACGTGTGCTACTATGGGGTGACAGAACGGATTGCGAAACTCTGTCGCTTATGTCAGTTTTCAAATTCGCTACATAACCGCCCCTATCCATCCACCAGAAGAGCTATAGATAGCTCTTCCCGCGCGAAGCCAAGCGGGTCGCTAGTATTGAAAGCTTGAATGATTTTAAATCTAGTTACATTACTGTTATACATGTTAGTGTGATCCTTACTATCTACACTAATATTATAAATACTAAAGTAACTTTGTCTGTCTGTTGCGTTTTCACGCCTAAATCTCTGAACCAATTTTGATAAGTAAATATACTTTTTCGGAGTCGTATTCACTACGTATAATATTCACAACGTATAATAGTATTTTTTTCCAAAAAATTAAAACCATGCATATCGTATAATATTCACAACGTATAATGTTATACGTTGTGCATGAGTTTAAAAATAAAATAAACTCTTTCCATCATGCAGAACGTATAATAGTCACAACGTATAATATTCCTAACATGAATTCACAAAAAAAGAAAACCATGCAGAACGTATAATATGCCAAGAAGCACTGCATAAAGCGCCCTAACAACGATACATTTAAGGCTGAAATTGCTACGAATCGATATCTGTTGAAGAGTAACAATTTGCTACAACGCTAATTGAGACGGTCGAAAAGTCGCGTGCGAGTAGAATCTTTAATCTTATATCGATAAGGGCGCCTATCGTATGAAATATTTTAGGATTATATGATATGCATGGTTTTCTTTTTTTGTTAAATAAAGATCATAACATTATATGTTGTGACTATTATACGTTATGCATGGAGAAATAAGTAATTTAATTTTTTGGACTTCTTCATGCACTACGTATAAGATTATACGATCTGCCGATTATACGTTGTGCATGGTTTGAAAATTTTGTTAAAATATGACATTATACGATCTGCATATTATACGTTATGCCGTTTCCCCCTTTTCGTACTAAGCAGGTACGTCGTTTATTCCAAGGAATGTAATATGTATGTATTCGTAAAAAGTATATTTACTTAAGTCAACCTAGGACTGGCTCCAGCGTCTGATGCCAAATACGATTTTGGTGATGACAGCAATATGTTTGAATGTTCGATATTTGCAGTCAATGTCCGCAACACAGATGAAGCGTTAAATAAATGTATGTAGGTATAATCTTAAACACTGTGTTAGTAGGAGGCTTTCATTATGGGAGGCGGGACTGTAGGAGAATCCCAAATTATGGCTATAAAGCCGGTGGCGAAATTGGTAGACGCAATACTCGCGAATGGTATGTTTTTCTGGTTCGGGTCCAGCCTTGCAGTATATTCGTAAATAAGTTCTTTTTACTAGGCTTCACGGTCGATTATACATACATACATGTCACATTCCATAGGATTTTCTATTGAAAATGAAACTCAAAGGAGGTGCAACAGCGAATGAAAGCTTGTATGGGGTACTCATGCATGGAAATAATTCTGCCCGACACTAGTCCATGGCGACATTAACCCGAGCGGAGCCGAATACGTCTGCCAGTATTTTATAACTACGTAGACGGAGATTGAGAAACGGTATGACTTGAATTTGCACCTCAATAACTGGCGGCGGTGGTCGAACTCCATCGAGGTAGTAACTGGTAACTGAGTTGTCCTGCTCCAGTTGAGGCGGCCACAGTATCGACGTTTATTGCCAGTCGATACAGTTAGATTTTCAGAGCTCCGTTCCTCGTAATGAATGAGAAGCCCTTATAGGATCGCCCGTCTGTCTGTCTGTTAAGGCCCCATTTTCCTGAACGCAAGCAAGCACATATGAAGTTAAAAGTAATATAAAATGCTCAGGTGAGTAGTACCATATTTTTTATACGGTTACATAAGAAAAAAATATCATGGATGAGTAATACCATTCCTATAGTCATGATTGGCTCAATAGCTCAGTAGCTCAGTCCTATAGCTCATTGGCTGATCCAAGCACACCGTATAGGGGCAAGATGCCATGTCAGGATCTTCGTCATATTACACGGCTATATTGGACTAGACGGAAAACTCTGAAAATGTTCATTGGCGGTTTGCCCATCGTTAATGCAATACGATGGTACCAATGATGGATTTAGATTTAAAATGAATCATTAGATGAAAAATAAAATATATGTTTGCTTCAAATATTTCGATGGCGATGGTACACTACCGTTTGGCAGATGCTACATTCAGTATATCTACACACCATTTTTTATATCGCATCCTTATACATGCAACCGGTCTGTGACAATTGAGTTTTCATTGCATCTCCAGATTTCTCTCAGTCAACAGCTAGATGGTACGGGCGGAAGCGTTCACTAAATCAAAAGCAAAAGTCAATGGCCTGTGCAGAGCACTGTATCATTCAGTTTCGGGAAGTGTGTCCATTTGCATTCGTAACCGGGTCTAGTTGCTGATGCCAACTGTCAAACGCATCGCAACTTCAGCGGGGGTATTTAAAGACGTGCGAAGTTATGCATTCTAAGTTTGTTCTTTAATACGAAACTAAAGGGCCAAAGGAAATAGAAAATCTAGACAGAAAGTTTATTCCAACTTAGTTCTATTTGATTTCTATACGTTTCTGCTTGTGATGATGGGCTTTCAGACGAAAGTTACTTAAAATCAGGTCCAATTTGAGCTTATAATTAATTTCAGAATGTGTGAAATTTTCGACAAATATTCATTGTACAATCTTAGATCGTCTGTCGTCGGTGCATTATATGTTAAATTTAATTTCAAACTTTTAGCAATGCACGTTAATACGACGGGTAGTCGGGTAAAGTACTAATATAAGTGTAAACTTCAACCTACGATGTTATGATTACCTATGTTTGATATATTGTTTCTATTGTTCTAGTTCTTTACCTGAAACTGTTCTCCCAAAAAATGTTTAGCAACAAGCTAAAAAAGCACTTAGATCTAAGCATGTATTTCAATACTGTGGACGGAAAACTCGTAAAGTTTCTTTGAGGATTCTTCTTTAGTTGATCGAATCCGCGGATCATTCAGTTTTTGACGTAATTTACTGTAGTTTTTTTTTATGTAAAGCGCGGCATATGGCGTACGCCAGGACCTCTTAAGGTGCCCGACGACGCCCATGAGCTTTCGAAGTTAGACTACCAAAAAGGTAAATGAAATGAAATTAGAAAGTGAAAAATCATGTGTGTATTTTATCATCATCATCTACATGAGTCAATAGATTTTGTAAATAATCAGAATATTTTTGTTGTGCGAAGCAGGTTCGGGTTTACCGGTAAATTTTAGGGTTTACTGGTAAATCTTACGATTTAACGTAGTTCGAGCTTTTACAGTAACAGATACATATTATTTGCTTTCGTAACCAACTACCGTTAGAATGTCTATATATGTATATGATGTTTACTTATTAGGCCTTAGGCCGTTTCCAAGGCTGCTTTGACAGGCAGAGCAGCTTTTCCAAGCATTCGGGGTCGTTCGGATTTTTTCTGAAATATATTTTAAGTGAGCTTTTGATATTGTTAGAGGTTTCAAGAACTTTTTAGTAAACTAACATGTATGAATATCGCTACGGGATATGGTGCGTAACGAGGCAATCCGCCGACGTACCAAAGTAGTCGATATTGGACACCGGGTGGCTAAGCTCAAGTGGCAGTGGGCTGGTCACGTCAGCTGAAGTGACGACGACCGTTGGAGTAACCGTGTCCTGCACTGGCGGCCGTGGACAGGAAAACGGAGTGTGGGAAGACATCCCGCCAGGTGGGATGACGACATCAAGTGCGTCGGCGGAAAGCAGTGGTTCCGTACCGCTGAGGGCCGGGAGGACTGGAGAAGGATTGGAGAGGCGTATGTCCAGCAGTGGACGCAAACACGCTGACTGACTGACATGTATTACTAATAACCTAATGGCGAACCCGAAAAAGCCTCGTTCGTTGTTTATCGCACTACTTTTGTGATCTTAGCCCATTCCACCACATTGTTGAAGAACTAGGTTTCATGCCAAAACCTACTACCCGCGTCATCTATACCAATTCATACAGATCAATTGAATTTCGTATATATTATTTAAAACGTGTTTGCTGGACTCACTGGAGGTAAGTTGCTTACTGGTTATTTTTAGGGTTCCGTACTCAAAGGGTGCCTGGCACCCTTACACTAAGCCTCCGCTGTTCGTCCGTCCGTCCGTCTGTCACAGGGCTGTATCTCATGAACCGTAATAGCTAGGCAGCTGAAATTCTCACAGAGTGTGTATTTATTTTGCGGCTATAACAAAACATAGGTAAAATAAAAAATATAAATATGAAAGAGCGTGATTTTTTGTGCTAAATTTTGTACTATGGTACGGAACCCTTCTTGTACGAGTCCGACTCGCATAGTATTTACAATACACAAAAAATATGTTTATACTAAGCATTCATAGCTTCAAAGCTTGTAAACAGCCCATTTTCTTAAAAACTGTACTCAGACACTCATAACATCACGCCGTTTCTTGGGAGGATAGGCATATACTATAGAGAGCGACGCGGCACAATTAAAGGTTCTTTCTCTTATTTAACGAGCTTGACTTAAATTTAAAACTATGAATTTAGCACTAAACACTTTACTATCTCAATATCTAGGTAGATTTCTTAGGTATAGTAAAATTCGTCAATCGAAGATACCTACAATGTTCGTCTACTAACAGTACAATAAATCGAATTACCAATAGCTATTTCTCAGCCATAAATAGTTATTTTTTAATTTCATTTCATTTTATTAGGTCTTTTTGGTATACAATCATACACTTAGACACGTCAAAAAAGGTACATCATAAAATCACGTTAAGAATAGTATAAAATCGATAGAATTCAAAATTGTCAAATAAATTATCAAAATAAACAATTCAGGATCTACATTAAATTCATAATAAAAACAATTCAAGTTAACTGAATTCATTGGAGTAAAATATCAAAATATATAAAATTCCGGTCAATACTCAAATACAAATAACATTCAAAATTTCAGTAAAATTGACAAAAAATATAGCTCGAACATAGCTTAAATAATTAACAATAGTAACTATAACAATCGGCTGTAAAGTGGCTTTGTCATAGAGTTAAACTAAAAATATAATGAGAATAGTGAGTAAAATCAACTCTAAGAAGGCATCGTCAGTAATGACGGTGTAGTCATACGTATTCTAAAAGTCTATAGTCAATATTCAAAATAGTAAAGATCGAATGCAATCAGATTGTCAGGCTCTTATCGCTCAAGGCGTCATTTACTGTGTAGTAGCTTTTAGAAATAACTATTGATTTAATCTTGGTTTTATATTCATTTTCATCCATTGCTCGAACCGTTTTAGGCAGCTTATTATATAACCTTATACTATTACACACGAAGCTTTTCGTCATCTTGGCTAGCCTATGCTTAACAAGCTGAACATTTTCTTTATAACGTGTGTTATGTGGATGCACATCACGGTTCAGTGGTGTTTCCTGAATATGTTTTCTAGCGTACAATAAATTATGGTAGACGTAAGCACTTGGCATTGACATTATATTTAATTCCCTAAACACTTCACGGCATGAGTCCCTCGCTTTCATTCCTAATATAGCTCGCAGGGCTCGTTTTTGTAATACAAATATCCTATTCGTAATAGTAAATAGTAAATAGCCATAAAATATGTATCGAAACTTTATTAAGGGCCGAGTGCCCAAAAGGACAAAACATCAAAATCAACGTCAACGTATGACTAAACACGTCACTTTGTACGGACAGTATGGAATAAACTCCATGCGGTCCACTAAAAGTGACGTGTTTGAACATTGATCAACTCAGCCGTCTATTCGTGCAATCGGGGCTAAGTACGCTTTCGGTGACGGTTAAACGCTCAGCTGATTTATTTTTAAACACATAATATTTACGTTTAAATAAAACGTAATCCATCTGATGTGGCGTATATTAATGTTAAAATCTAAATTATAAAACGTAATTAAGATATTTCGACAGTTCGTTTATAAATCTACATGGATCGTAAATTTAATAAAATAATAAACAGCCATGAAACCCGTCGCTCGAAACCGTTACTGATGAGTGCATCGTGAATAAATCAGTCAAGAAATCATTTTTATGTGTAGTAGGTTGAAGGTGTTTCTTGATACTTTGCGAAACGCCTACGTAAAATATAAAATGTCACTGGTTTTTCGGGAACACCTGTATCATGTGACTTACCATGTTCTAATGAAGACTAAAGATAAATACATAGTCGTGACTGAAAATAAAACTAACGAAAAGAAGGACTTTCTTAAATCTCTTTGACACATTTTGTATGGACGAAATGGCACTTTTAAAACTAGTGAGTATTACTGTTGGTTAGTCTTAGTTTCTGTTACAACTATTTATTTCAGCCTAATAAATATAGAAAATCGTAAGTTAAGTTACGATTGATGTAAATCGCTCATCTGAAACTAATATAAACTAAAAGAGATATTATCAACTACTTAAGTTTCGAAAGTAGTATTTCATCCAGACAAATTGTGTCATAGTGACGTGAGAAAGTACCACTCTTCGTTAACTTTAGTCTAAGTCTAAGAAAATATGTACTTTCAAACGCAATTTTGATACATTTTGTATAGACGAAATCTTGCAACGAAATCGAAATAATAGTATCTAATTTAAAATGTGATCAGTTTTAAGTAGTCAATTTGCTAATCGCCTAATACTACCATTGGCCTGCCGCATCATCATTTCAAACCTAACTCACTGATGGTGCTGGATCATTTTATGCACACAACTCACTACTCAGTTATTCCATTGTTAACACAGAGTATAGACCATTTAGCTTGCCAGAGCCGAATACGAGATTGAAAAATCGTATCCAAGCGACCAACATGCGTCTATCGTATTCGCTACAATATTCATTTAGAGCAACAACTCTGCTCAGCTTCTATTCCTTGATTGCTCTATTCATTATTTTTGGTTTTTGCAGGCGCAAAAAAAGATATTTTTATCCTTTCTTTCACCTAAAAAGTGTTAAGCACCATTTCAAACAATTTGATTAGTGAAGGTCCGGGTCAAACATTAATCGGTTTGAAAAAACCGGCCAAGTGCGAGTCGGACTCGCACACGAAGGGTTCCGTACCATTAATACCAAAAAATCACGTTTTTTTGTATGGGGTCCCTTTTAATTTAATTTAATTTTCTTATTTACCTAATTGTTGTTATAGCGGCAAAATAAATAAACAATCCGTGAAAATTTCAGCTACTTACCTATTACGGTTCATGAGATACAGCTCTGTGACAGACGGACGGACGGACGGACGGACAGCGGAGGCTTAGTAACAGGGTTCCGTTTCACCCTTTGGGTACGGAACCCTAAAAAATTAAAACTTTCCTATAAAATTACTTCACAGAATTTAATTTTATTTACTTAAACTTTTTGGTAGTGTAACTACACTAAGTTACGTCACACAGATCGGCGGATTTGATCAACCCAGTAAAGAAGAACCCGTAAATAAATTTTCACGAATTTACATAATATATTTTTTTCCGTCCACAATTATCAAAAACACACTTAGACCTAAATGTTACTGCCAAACAATTCCTTGGTAGAACATATTAAGGCAAAGAACAAAGAACAATATAAACAGCAACCTACAGTTTAAATTACAGCTAACAAGGTTACTAATGCAATAATATAAATTAATGTAATTTCTAGCATTACAAGTGTAATGTGTAAAAGCCGTCGTCAAATAGCACAAACCCATCCGAAGATATATTTTTGATCCATGTCACTATTGTTCTTTCTATAAACAATGTTTGCTTCTTAAACTAACTATACAATTTACCTGATATTTCTGCCCATAGCTTGCGTATTGTGAAGTCTTTGAAATTACCTGCAAAAAATACAAATCGCCTTGAAATTATGAATGGAGAGAGCATGTTATAATAAATGGAGGAAAATTAACGTGTATGAATTAGAAATTATGGATGGGATGTTTCATAGTTTAGCTTTTGGGATGATCATACTATACGCTAACTAAAAGTAGTGTAAGGTTAAAATTGTTGATGAATGTGACTATATATTTTTATTTAACGAAATATGGAGAGATATTAAGCGACCAAATAAATATATATTGTTTTTACTATTAAAAAAATTATTAATGTAGTCAACAAATTATCATTGCTCAATTTATGATTCTAATACCTACTAACGGTTTAACGGAAATAACGTTATTTTTAACCGACTTCAAAAAAGGAGGAGGTTTTCAAGTCGACTGTATTTTTTTTAATGTTTGTTAGTTCAGATCTTTCTCCTGAGTGAACCGATTTTGATTTAATTTTTTTACTTTTTATTGCATGTTAATTGGTTTTGGAATACTTTTTATATGAAGTCGGTTTTTTTTTGTTAAAATTATGTTTAGTGGAACGAAAATTCGATATTGAACGTCCTGAATTCGTAAGTGAACTAACTGCACAGCCACTAACTCGTGGCTACGCTGCCGCTTTTCGAATTACTATCGGTCGCCACTGCTGTCTTTCCTTGGTCGCTGTTCGTTGTGGCTAAAACCGCCATTGCAAGGTTGAATATCGGCCATTTTGCATACTCAAACGGATATTTAATCGTTGTGAAATGTCTGGAAGCTGCCGCTTTGGATAGGTCGTTTGTGGTATTTTTATAAGAGTCTTGTAAGCATATAACTTTATTACTTCCCAGTACTTACTTCGATTATAACGATCACTTGAAACGCTTTATATGCCAAGTGAAATAAGCTTGAGAGTTGTCCAGACATAATTTTGTTCAGTTTTTGTAGGATTTAGATATTTTGGGGTTACGATTATTGTTATTAACCGTATTCAAAAAAGGAGGAGGTTATCAATTCGTCTGCATGTTTTTTTTTTTATGTTTGTTACCTCATAACTTTTGCCTGGGTGAACCGATTTTGATTATTATTTTTTCAAATGAAAGCTAGTGCTTTCCAAGTGGTCTCATTTTAATTTGGTTAAGTTCTGACAATGATATCCATGAGAAAATCATATAAGTCTTAAATTTGTATTAAGATTGCGCGACAAATGGACGAATAACTAAATATAACTCCAACCGATTTCGGTGATTCTTTTTTTATTGGAAATAAGGTGTAGAAATTAGTAAGTGTACTTCAGATTCACTTAAAATAAACAAATAAAAAAAATTTAACAAAAAAAAATTACCGACTTCAAAGAAAAAGCACTAAAAAGTAAAAAATAATTGCCATTTTTGTAGTTACGATTTTTGTTATTTATTATAAAATAGGAATAATCGCATATACAAAAATACCAATTACTTCTTTACTTTTTAGTTTATGTTAATTGGTTTTGGAATACTTTTTCTTTGAAGTCGGTTTTTTCTTTGTAAAATGTTTTGTTTATTTGATCTGAGGTCTTTGAAATTTCCGTGACATTCATAATTGTTCACTGAAATGTTGTTTTTTTTAATCCGCAGCACATTTACTCGTAGGCATCCTTTAAGACGTAAATATGAATAATTTTCCTTGGCATATCGATATTTGTGTCGTAGGAACCGCATAAATTTATTCAGTACCTTAATGGCTGTAATAAAATTGTTATTTTTTTTTTTTGTGTTGCTGCGAGTTTATTTACAAAGACGTCAAAGTTAAGGTTTATGAGACTCTTAATATTTGAAAGAGCCAAATTTTGTTGTCACATAAAGGAAAGGATATTCGATTTTTTAGAATAATAAGAAGCTCTAATTTCATAGAAACCAGAAAGAAGAAGTGAATTCGATTTATCTCGAGGATGACTACAATAATTTATAATTAGGTTCTCCTAACATGCAGGTACGTTTGTCTGTCCGTGGGTCGATCTGTTTGCTATGCCTTAACCATTTGTCTACTTAAGGCTCCAACTGAGTCGAGCGTTAAGCAAAAAAATGATAATGGTGACCTCTGGAAGCATCGAGTTTGCGTTAGGGTCCATTGTTGCATCCGCGTCGAATTCGAACGTGACGACGTTTTTGATCTGTAATGTCTATTTTTTAAAGTTAACTAATATATGTTTCACACTTACTCACTAGATAAATATATGATCTAGTACCCTATAAAAGAAAATTGTCTAAATTATTTACAATTTCCAAGCGCCGGCTTGAAAACCTAGTAAATAGGTGTTTTCAAACTTTTTTTTTTATATATAAGGTGAGTTTAAAATAATCTACAAGCCTTATAGGGTTGATTCAGTATCTGATATAGAACAACTTTTGCTAAGAATGGAGGTATGTAATTTTTTTTGTTCCATTTTAATTTTTGAGAAATTTAAACAGTATGTTCTTCCCAGTATTTTAAACAACTTTTGCGAACGGCATTGACCCGTCCGTGACCCACTGACACAAGACAATTCTCCGCCGCCGCCGCCGCGTGCGCAGACAGAAGCCCCGCCACCCCATCTACCCCGCCGCCGCCGCCGCCCCTCTCACTGAAGGACGTTTGTTTTCGTTTTGAAAGCAATTAGTATGTCAAGGTCCATGACGCGCATCGGACCTGAGTATCACACGTGAGTGAATTTAAGTGAAGCGAGTGCCGATCGGGCGAAAAAGGACATGCATGCTTGTGTACATACCTACATTACAGCCGCGCCAACCAAATTCATAGCCCGGCGCGGCGAACGTCAGCGTGGGAAGGAGGCAAAACTATTCGGGTAGGTAAAATAGACTCTGCCGCCGCGCGCCGCCTCCGCGCCGCCGGCCGGCGCGGTGCGGAACCTATTTTTCAAATAGGCAGTTTGAAGAGTTAGTGCACTTTAATAATTTATTTTCTTGGAAACCATTACCGATAGGTGCATAGTTTCTTCGCAAAAGTTGTTTAAAATACTGGGAAGAACATACTGTTTAAATTTCTCAAAAATTAAAATGGAACAAAAAAAATTACATGCCTACATTCTTAGCAAAAGTTGTTCTATATCAGATACTGAATCAACCCTATAAGGCTTGTAGATTATTTTAAACTCACCTTATATACAAGCAACTAATTAAAACCCTTTTACGGTCTTGTACTAGATTATAGTCTAAACTTTGATATTTCGATTTTCCTACGGGTATTGGTTCTTAACCAATGCAGAGATAAAATAAAAATAAGCCCAAAATATTGGAGGTTAGCGTCATATGGAGCCTTAACTAGACATCAAGGGCTATTATAGCATAACACAAAATAGTGATACTGTGGAACTATGTACCATGCCATGGCACGGCATATAGTATGAACGGTATGCAGTAGATTAAGAACAAGGACAATTTTGATTGCAGCTTCGACCATCTTTTATTCAATTGGATAGTACTATAGGGTAGTACTGGGATATATTGTATGGTAAGTAGATGTGTATCTATTAATTACGTATCATGTAGTATTTATTTATGTATATTTTATTTATTTATGTATATAATATATATTTATGTATATATAGATATGTTTATGTTAGTAATAGACTGGATTTTTTTTTATTGAATACCTACATTTCGTTAAATATATGGAAAATAAGTAGCTATGCTTAGTTTTAGTTAAGTTTTCATTTACATTGTTCTGTATTAATTAGTTATAAGCGTTGCTTTTCTTTGCTTACCCTAAGCTGTAAAATTTCCCTATGATAGGGTTGATTGTTAGAAATTGCCTTAGGCAATAAATTCGCCTTTGCTTTGTACTTTGTATGGATTGCAATAAAGAATATTATTATTATTATTATTAACCCGGGCTGGCATTAACCCTACCAACAGTAGGTAAGGAAGGGGTCCTAGAATGATATGTGGAATCAGAATCACAGCTATGCTTAAATGACAAACGGTCCCCCCTCCAGAGCCCGACTTCACCCTATGTTGCTGAACCTCGATGAGCGAACACCGAGGCACGGCTCCACTTGACTATAGTCTTATCGCAATTGATTTCAACATCTCTCTAAACCGAAATAACTTTTAGATTTTTTCCACAATAAACCTAAAGCTATTTCTAAGTTTCCTATTCAAGGATAATCCTAAGACAGAGTATAAGCACGTATACATAATGTAGATATATGTCTCGAGAGGCTGCGTAATGTAAATTACTAATCACCAGCGACAATCTGAGTGTTCGGTTAAGCTAGTTAGTACAACACAAGGACCTCGTAAATATTAGATAAAGCAGCAAATATGTGCCTACAAGGAGCTCCTAGGCTCTGATTTGGGATCTGAGTGAACCTGAGTGTCGCATCTTGCGTTGGATTTCCTGAACATATTTTTCCCCTCCGATTATCCTTTTATGCACACTTAGGAAACATAAAAAGATTCAAGCGACATCATACTGACGTTTGCTATTGAAATTATTGCGTGGACGAAACCTGGCTTCCGTAGGTTTAACATTTTTTATTGTACTATGAGTCAATAATAAAAAACTTATTTTTTTAACGAATTTATCTGAAGGTAAAACATATTAGAAAAGTATTGGTCTTCCCTATTATGAACTTTTTCGACAACCTACGCCCTACAAATTCAATTAAAGAAATCAAAGCAAAAGAAATGGAACCCGCAAATCATTTTCACTTGTATACATTTATTATTTTTTTCTCTTATACAAGATATTTTTAATAATAATTATGATCTGAACGCTACTGCCAAAGTCATATTTTTGGTAGAACACAATTCACGGCCAAGAACATAGAACCACCATAGCTATGTACAATGCGATCTGCTAAAAAAAATAAAATTAAATAACTTACTTATCTGCATTTAAGCATTGTAATCAGATTGTTAGCGGTTTTGATGTGGAGACCCTACACAGGGAAAAGAAGCGTCGGCAAACCGCCAGCGCGTTGATCAGACGATATACGTCAGACAGCGAACGGGAGACCGCACAACTTGGCGAAGTTTGGGGGAGGTCTACGTCCAGCAGTGGACAGCAAAATGCTGAAGAAGATGAAGAATCATATTTTGTAAACAATCACAAAAAAAAAACTAAATCTGTTTATTGTAAACTTTACAACGTAATTTGCTATTATTACCTCAAATTATTAAATACCTGTATCAAATGTCGCCAGAGAACAGTTATAGAGCTGAATCCATAAGCAGGTAAAATTTAATTCCAAGAGCAATCAAGTATGTCAACACCCCCGATATATTAATGGAGATTTAGGTCACAGTGAATAATTCAAGGATCTCAGTGAATTCGGAATTAGCTGAGATGTATACTTCAAGCTGGTCTTTTGGTAGCCTATAGGCGGTGATTTTGTCTTAAATTTGAGTATCTAAGAGAATATTCCCCTGTACTGTATTGACTGTTCTATTCTTTTATTAATGTTCGTTCATAAAATGCTGTCAGGAATTAATGATGACATATTATTTACTATCGCCACGTTGTATATAAAGCCGAGGACCAGGAGAGTTCACCGTAATATTTATTACCTTGGCTGTGCTCCGTTCATTTGACAGTATCGATTATTGTAATCCTTCGGAAGTTTGTTTATTGCCTAATTATTTTTGAACGGCCCTTAAAATTCGGACGAAGCAATCCGAGACGGAACCATTACTGTTACGATTTTAGCTATACGTGTAAAAACTTTTATTGCAACAAGACTTATTACTGCAAAACAAAACTTGAACAAACTTCTTTGGAGCATCTGGCCCTAGGCCAAGTATGTTATTGTTATTGTTATTGTATGTTACCCGACTTTAAGCTAAATCACACTTATTTTTACTAACAAAACCGGTCACTATGGCAACGGTTCCTACTTTCAAATTATGTAAAGGAAAAAAGGCCTGTTACTTGCTGAATCTTGAAGTTAATTAATGAATCAGCGGATAAACCAGTTGGTGATATAAATTAATAGTTTAATACGCGAGCTTCATAGAAAATGTATGAAAATAAAATTATATTTAAATTTCCAAAGAGAATACACTTCATTTGGCGTTCCAAGTAAAACAAAATAAGACAATGAAATAGTAAGTTTTGCTTCACACAAATTAGGCGCCGATCGTAAGGTTGTTGACCGACAAACTTTTCATCCTTAACACCCCGCATAAACAGGGCCATCTCCGCACGAAATTTATCGTATTAATTAAAGGTAAATTTCCAACGGCCACAAAATATTTCGCAAACACCTCCCCCCCGCCACGTAACAATCTCCTCCTACCCGCGCAGTTCGTTAAAACGATTTCCACTTTCGTCCGAGCGCCCGCGGCGGTTGGACGTCCGGGAGCGCGCTAATTCCGTCTAATGCGATCGGCGGCGAGGTAATGGGTGGCTTAATAAGAACGGCAGCTCGAGGCTTAAAAGGCGTGGGCTCAAGTTCATACTAATTTAACTGTAAACTACTTGTAAGCAATCAAGGGAAGGTATTCTTTTTATTATGCTAAAAAGTGAGTAAGAAAATAAGTTATATTTCTAATCCATTCGCATTTAGGGTTGCTGTTTCTTTTGTTCTTGTTCTTTGCCTTAAGCTGTTCTAAAAATATTTTTTTGGCAGTAGCATTTAGACCTAAGCCTGTATTACTGTGGACCGAAAACCAGTAAAGTTTCTTTGCGGATTCTTATTTACTAGTTGATATAATCCGCGTATCTACAATTTTTTGACGTAGCTTAGTGTAGTTTGACTACCAAAAAAGTTTTAGAATAAATCGATATTTGATGCAGATCATAATAAGAAAGCTAATATATATCTAGCAAAATATTGAGAACAGGTAATATAAATCAAAAGTACTTTAAAATGCAAAGAAACTAAATAAAAAACGGTGAAGAAAACTATTCTAGGTTAGAGCCTTAAATTGCTTTTTTTATTTAACTGTACTTGGACAGCTAACACCCACGCACTACTGAAGTTCGAAGCAGTAATGAAAAATTATGCTTGTTTTCCATTAAGTTCAATTTATGCAGCCGTGCTACATAAAACGTTCTGGCATGGCACCTTCGGGAATGAGGTGTTTCGTTCTAAACAGTACATGTAGTTTCGTCCATCCATCTTCAGTTCCGCGTATCAGAAATATAAAGAAATTAAAACTTAATTACCAAGCCAAAATGCTTAGTAAGAGCAAGTATAGATTCTCTTTTTACAATGTTCCAGACATTCGACACCGCTATTTTCACCTTTTAGAGAGATTTTTCCGCTTTGTTTGATGTAATGGAAAACAAAAAAGAAAAAAAAAACTGTTTAATTAGCAGCGGGCATCCGGCATATTTTTCCTTATAATGAGAGTCTTTCATTAGAACTCATTTAACCGCGTGACAGACTCCGAAAAACGAATACTAATGGCTCGAAGGAACGAAATACTCCTGATAAATTTTAATGAAAACAGTTTAGCTTACTGGCATTTTAATTTGACTTCAAAAGGCGAAGGGAATTTTAAAGAGATCAGAAAAGTACGTTGGCACAATTTGTGTTGCCAACCAAATTTACTTAGCAGATGTTTCGTAATACATCTAGGGTAAGCTGCGTCAAATGTGGGCAACACGCACGATTGTTACGAAGCAATATTCTTTCATGAATCGGGTTTTCGAACATATTTCATCATTCATATGTCTGGAATAAGGGAACAGAAATATCATAAATAAGCCGCTTGAACATGAAATATGATGAAATCATCGAAATTCACATAGCGCCATGCGAGGCTTCCTTGTTGTCGCTACATTTTCGGAATAAAATGCTCTTGAAATGCAATTGTTCCGCCAAACTCTGGTACCTTCGTGTTCAATCCGTGTATAACAGGAATAAACGGTCAAATATTTCAATTGCCTTGCAAAAGATCCGTCCGTGGAATCCACTTATAACCACCGCACGGCACCACAGAACACGAACTGCAGGTCTATTCCTGGCATTCAGTCATCAGGAATCCAGAGTCTAGGAAAACCGCTTTTGTAGCGGTTTTAAAAGCAATTTTCTTGACGAAAATATTCCGCAACATAGTTTTTTTAATCAATGAAGGTTTTCCGTCGAAAAACTCGCTTTGAAAATCGCTATAATAGCGGTTTTCTAGACTTAGTATTCCTGATTCCTGATTACTGAATGCGAGAAATAGACCTGCAGAGCTTCGGGATTCGGAGATTCGGGAAAATTCGAAGCGGGCAGTTCGATTGCCAGATTCAGTGTAATTTTTTTCTTCTATGAAACAATAAGCAATCTACAAAAAAACTTACCCTCATTCATTCCGAACGATTTTTAGGCTGAGATAAATAGTGGTAACAGAAACTAAGACTAACGAAATGTAGTACTTTGTGACGTCATTTTGACACATTTTGTATGGACGAAATCGCAAAGTAATGCAAAGTGACGTCACAAAGCACTACTTTTCGTTAGTCTTAGTTTCTGTTACGACTATTTATCACAGCCTTAGTGAACCACTCGCAGCGGGCCAAAAGATCCGGCCCTCTTATCAGCGGATGAAATGACAGGGGGCCAAAAAATCCAGAGTGCTGACTATAGGGTTAATAACCTCCGAATTCATCAAACATTTTCACTTACATAATTACAAATTCACTGATAATTTCAAACTTGTAAATCAACTTATAAGAAACGATTTTGGTCACAAAAACTTTTTATGACCTATACTACTTTTTGTAAGAAAAATAAGTAATATTTTAATTATTTCCCGTGTTATAGTTAATTTTATAATGACTGACTTTGATATAATACTTTCTGATGTTTTAAATTTTAATTGTGATTTATGAATTTTTGATGGAATGATTTTAATTTAAATGTTAATGCATAATGCTAATTTTTATATTGAATTTCTTACTGTGCCTAAATGAAATTTTATTTAATAATTTGAATGCTACTAACTTGTAGAATTATATACTTACCTGTGTATAAACCTTGACGATGTGATAGAAGTGTACAAAACTAAAGATCACAAATAAACTCTTTGAATCTGAATCTTTGAATTAAAATAATGTAATTCGGATCCATATTGATTTAAGTTCAGTCACATGTAATACCAATAGTTCGCCCAACGAACTGCGAAATCGCCACACATGTACAAAAAGGTATGTTCGATTTGAGTCGTCTTAATTTTTTAACGACAACTTTTTAACTTAAATGTTACTCTTTTCGGTTTTATACAGTGAGGATTTCCAAAAATTTTGGTCTGATGAATGGGGGCAGCGCCATCTAGTTTTGCTTAGAGAAACTATGTGAGTTATTTTTTGTATGCCTCTGGTATTTATCACATATCACAGTCACATATCATATGTGTCACCGAGATATTGTAGGTACATCGGTTCTGAATTACTTTTACTAGCCCCGTGAAATAGAATTTTAATCGAGTAATGGATGAAAGGTATGAAATGAATTTTGTCAAATCTACAATATTATGGCGAAACTCGCAAATAATTTTACAATGTTTTTTAAATTGGTAAAATAATAAAAATGAAGAAACCGAAGTAAAATATTCAAACTAAGTTAATTAGCACTTCTCAAAGTTAATAAAAAAACAGGATAATAGAAACGGAACCTGCAATATATTTTATCATATATTTAAATAATTTTGCGTAATCTTTTCTCTAAGCCACACCCGTCCTATGAAAATAATATAAACTGAAATGGCAGGCTCCAACCTTTCACGCGCAAGTAGTATCAATAAAAAGCCCCTTTGTCTTCACGAAGGACACCGGTAACCCTAAGGGCCGAGCGCACGACGCCTCGTAAAATGTTATCCGTTACTGATTACATTTGACGATGATGTGACGGCTAATCGCCCATCATATGAATTTGAGTTGCACGTAACACATTTTCGTCAAAGTTAGCTTGCCAGCCGTCAGACCACAAATAGTCCCTCGAAACAATCAGCAAAAATGTTTGCTGTATGGTAACTCTCAACACCGCCTGAGCTGACATAGTACTGTCTTTCTTCCACAGTATATTATCAGAAAGAGACAGACACAATTGCAGCACCATCTAGCGTCAATCATTCGTACTAACAAACCAAACAGTTGCTCTTGGAGCCGCGGGGTGGCGCTACTAGCGCCCAATATATCGGCTTGCTATCAGCTGTTGGTAGCACCATAGATTACATAGATTTGGCGCCGAAATTTTTAATCCGTGGAACCGAGTGCCAGGCTAAAAACAAAGTTTGTATTCCATTCATGGCGACGTATGCCTATTATTTAAGGTCCAATAAGACTGCAAAAATGTAAAAATAGGGACTTTTTACACTTTGAATTATTTCTTGATCGTGATTTTGACGGTGATCAATGGATCGGGAGTGATTACGATTAGGGGTTAACATCAGCGATCAAAGTAATGTTTAAGTTTCGTGCAACACAAATTTTGACTGATCAGTCTTTAATCATACGTTGACGGTGATGTTGACGTGCACGACGGTACGTGCAACCCGGCCTAAATCCCCCAAACACAACTTCATCATATTTGAACAAGATAAACGCCGCTCCGTCTCGATATAGCAAGAAAGATAGCGAACTACAAATTAGTTCGCGTAACTTTCCTAGTTTTCACGGCGCCCGAGGTAAAATATAGAGATACGCTTACGTGCTACGTGTCGCTTGATTTAAGATCCCATTTAAAATTTAACTCCAAGTTAGTTCACTGGGAAGTTTGACTTAGTGCCACCGAGTTTCTAACTGAGTTTGCGTAGTTTTGTCATCGATAACGGGTTTGATAAGATGGCGGTGCAAACTCAGTGGCGCGACACTTCGGCAATCGCTCTCCGAAGTTAAGCAACGCTGGGTCCGGTCTGGTCTTGGATGGGTGACCATTCGACCGTTGAGAGAGGCTGGCCGTGGTTCGGATTCCACGATAAACTGTAGGTCCCATTCCTTACTTACTAGGTGGTAGGGTTTATCCCGCCCGAGTTGGTACCATCGCATTGGATGAACGATGGTCGAAGCGGCAATGAAAATTGTCCGTGTTTTCCATCCAGTTCAATGTAGCCGTGCAATATAAGGAAGGTCCTGGCATGGCACCTAGTTCCCATGTGGTGTGTTGGGCTAATACCATGACAGAAGGTGTGGTATTAGCCATCCATGTCCAGTCACGAGAAGAGCGAATAATTGAAAATTGATTGACGAAGGAAATTTAACTTACGATAGTGGCGTCTGCTTATTTTTTTATCTAACTGGACACGAACACCTCATAGCTCATCCACCCTCATGATAGGATCAATTAGGTGCCATGCCAAGACCTTCCCTTCATGAACACGGCTACATTGAACTGGATGGAAAACATGGATTTTTTTTACTTCCAATGTCTTCAAATGTCGTGGTACCACCACGGGGGCTCAAACCTATTACCTAATAGGTTTGAGCCTCCCGCTAAAATGCACTTATTCCACTCATAAAGGAAAATAAAGTCATTAATTAAAGGGGCCGGGATTTGAACCCACGACCGCTGGCATGGAGGGCAAGTCCACAATCCCCTAGGTGGTATTGGTGGTGTGTTCATTTTTTTTAATTGAGCCTGGGCAATATTATTTATTCGCGCATTGTATACATTCTTTGGCCTGGGGTGCTGTCTTTTGTTTTCGTCTTGGCGCCTTTGAAACCTATTTGATATTGGAATGCATGAAAGACAATTGCCTTAAAAACTATTATGCTTGTCCAATTCTGCTCAGAATGTGTTATGGAATAATCGTATAACATAACAATTGTAATACAATGCATAATCCTTCCGATGCAAAATTCAAACAACGGTACAAAACAAAGAACATCTTTGTTTTATACCGTTATTTTGTACTCCAAAGATGCTAATCCTATTTACATATGTATAAAAATGTTAACATCAGGCGCTAAGACGAGTCACCAGTTGCATAACTATTTAATCTAACTACATTGGAGCTTTCAGTGCAGAGGGTTAAGTAGAGTTTGCAACAGTGTCCATTCAATCTAAGCGACTGAAAATCGAGAGAGACTCAACTTGTTCCATATCTACCATTAAATAACAGTGCCTGCTTAGTTTTAACTGTCACTCTCACCCCACTTCACCGACCGACCTGGAGGTGTATTCCTGGCATTCAGTAATCAGAAATCAGGAATCCTGAGCCTAGAAAACAGCTTTTGTTTTTCTATTTGTTTTATTTTCATGTTAATAATTGGGCAAAACTACCTGATACTTATAGTAACAATTTAAAAAAATACCGACTTCTTATATACAGGGTTTGCAACGGCCACTTCATCCATTTCGAAGACAAATCATTTTTTTTTTCTCTTAAGTGTCTACCGAGATATTATTATTTTTTTAAATATGTTTTCGTCTAGTTTAATTTGACGCGATGTTGTAACAGTGCATAAGGCAGGTCTTGGCATGGAACCTAGATCCCACGTGGCGTGTCAGGTTTATGTCACGACAGTAGGTGTAATATTAGTCATTCATGTTCAGTCACAAACAACGTTCCAACGTTCTTACGGAACCTTAAATTATTTTTACACTAAATTAATGAATTACTTTGCGTGGAAATTCTATCTTTTTATTTTGAGGATATTCAAAAAAAAATTTTTTTTATTATTAATATATTTAATATTTTAAGTTATTAAACTTTTTTGGCCATTTCAATTCCAATAATCATTTCCCAAATTATTTTTTTCTTGACTTCTTCGTTTTAAGCAAAAACGTTAAGTGTCCTATTTATAACAAGTACCTAAAATCAATTAGTTATTCTGTGCTTAAATCATGGACAAATACATTATTATTTGAATAAGGGCCGATTTTTCAATCTTCAGATAGTACTTATCGGACTAATAGTACAAATTCACATTTGTCAAAAGACGGATAGTCATTACCGGAGAATTATATCTTCTATCGCAATTATCTCACTATAATTTTACTAATAAACATATGGACATACTATATCGGTTGGATAAGCAGAAGCGTAAATAAATCCGTCTAATAGTTATCTGGCTGTTTATCGGACTATTGAAAAATCAGCCCTTAAGGTGACAAAACGAGGAATGTTTATGTTTACAGTAAAAGTTTATGTTATGAAAGGGAAATAAATTTAATTAACACCTCATTTTAACGAAAACTCAAGCCTGCTTCCTGATACCGAGGTGGCTGGGCACTGAGAATAAGAATATTAAAACCGGCGGTCCGCGAGAAAAGTTTCGGCGAACTCATCGCTTTATATTTAGAAAATTGTGATTAAATACGGAACCCTTTTATCTGAACACGAGGCCGGGCCCGGGGCTAATGGTTCCGTCGCGCCGCTCCGGCGCACGCCACCGAAGACTGATGCCGAAACTTTACTCGCCGACGTGAACTAGAAAAAGCTTGTAGAAATCGGCCAAGTGCGAGTCGGACTCCGTACCACAGTAAAATATTTAATACAAAAAAAAAACACTTTTTTTGCATGGGGGCCCCGTGCTACGGCCCGGGCTGTCTATCTGCTACGGTTACTGTGATACGGCCCTGTGACAGACGAACGGACGGACGGACGGACGGACGGAAGGACAGATGGACGGACGAACGGATGGACGGACAGCGGAGGCTTATTAATAGGGTTCCATTTTCACCCTTTGCTTATAAAAACGTCACCTTGATGGCTATAATATTTGTATGAAATACCATAGTGGCAGTAGCTTAGCTAAGTAGCGAAGTTAGCTCCTGGTAGGAGCTAACCATATATACTTTCAATATCCGTTATCATTTATTTCAACTTTTTGGTAGTCAAACTAAGTTACATCACAGACTGATCGATCCGTGGATTTAGCGGGCCATGCATGAAAATCAATGGTTATTTTTATGCAACCTGACTTGGATGGGTTATACCACACAACTAACAATATGATATAAGCCCAGTGCACTACATTCACGCGGAATTAAGTGCCATGCCAGCACATTCCCTTTATGAGCACGGCTACACTGCTCTGGATGGAAAACACGAACGATTATCATTGTTGCTACCACCGGTACCGGTACTATGACCTAGTTGGGGAAGGGGACCTACAGTTTTACATGTGTGCTGAACCATTGTACAGTTCGCATTCGTAACGAAATGCACTTATCCAGCTTCAAATCGCCCCTATTACTTAGTTTTTGCTTACTGTTCTCACTTTTTTTAGGGTTCCGTACCCAAAGGGTGAAAACGGAACTCTATTACTAAGCCTCGGCTGTCCGTCCGTCTGTCACAGGGCTGTATCTCATGAACCGTAATAGGTAGGCAGCTGAAATTTTCACAGAGTGTGTATTATTTTTGCCGCTATAACAACAAATGGTAACATTTAAGGATAATAAGAATTAAAGGGGGTCCCCATACAAAAAACCTGATTTTTTTGTGTTAAATCTTGTTCGATGGTACGGAACCCTTCGTGTGCGATCCGGACTCGTACTTGGCCGGTTTTTATTTTTCGCTCGGCTTCTATGGGTTAAATATAATTTTAAAAGGTCTATAAACTTTTTCGAGATTTGTTCTATCAAATTCAAAGATAATATTTCCTTATCATATCATTATATTCAAATCCGACCGGTAGTTCCATTGATCAGCGCGTTCAAACATATAAACAAACTATTCAGCTAAAAAAAAATTCAACAACCATTCTTTAAATGGCTAGACCAGTAACTTAAACCTTCACTTCAAGTCTCGTATGGACTACGCTACTCATTTAGTCGAGTAATGAGTACTTAACTAACTAAAGTTTGCTAAGTAACCAAAAATATTTCTCACTGAATTCGAGTACAGTACCCCCCCCCACAGAAATCGGAATATACTAAACTCCGATTTCTGTGAGTACCGCATAATATTTTAATGATATCATGTAAGTGCACAAATCAGTGGTGAAGAGTCACGTGTTATACAAGATGAACAGTCTGCGGTAAATAACCTAAACTATTATAAACCTACGAATAAAGCTGAGGTCGTTGGCTGTTTTAGAAGAAGTGGCCAAATAAATTAGTGAGACCTTTTTTTGCATGCAACCACACAACTACCGTTATGATATTAGCCCAATGCACGACATTCCCAAAGGAATTGAGTGCCATGCCAGGAACTTCCCTTTATGAGCACGGCCACATTGAACTGGAGGGAAAACACGGACAATTTTTCATTGCCGCTTCGACCATCTTTTCATCGAATGCGATGGTACCAGCCCGGGCCGGCTTAAACCCTACCACCTAGTAGGGAAAGGTGACCTACAGTTTTACATGGATTCCGAACCATGGAGCAGCTCGGATTCGTGACGAAATGCACTTATCGAACTCGGAAAGAGAAAGAAAACGGTGCATGTCGGAATTGAACCCAGACCTCTGGTACACTAGGCCTGTCCCCGCGCCACAAGGCTACGAGCCGCATATATATATTGTTGAAGTAAGCGCTCCATATTCTCAGAAACTTGATCAAATTACCGAAAATTCAAACGCTCGCCACACGTATTTGAGCGAACCCTTCACATGTACGGTAGGCTGTGTCAACAATAGGTGAAAGGTTAATATTTGATTAGCGCGAACTTATGAGCGTTCACAGTGCAATATCGGTCGCATTGACTGTGCATATATTAATAGTTTAACTTATGTACTCTGCCATATTAAAGTTTGAACACACCCAGCTCCCGCAAGATCAAATCTGTAGCGATGTTCTCCTCTTAACAGAAGGATTAATATGCGGAATGAGCTAAACAAAGAGGTAGAATTTGATTTATTTAAGGCTCGATATGACGCTAACCTCCAATATTTTGGGTTTATTTTTATTTTATCACAGCTTCAGTCAAGGATAAACACCGGTAAAAAAAACGGTCAAGTGCGAGTTAGACTCGCACACAAAGGGTTCCGTACCATCGTACAAGATTTAACGCAAAAAAACACGTTTTTTGTATGTGACCGCCCTTTTTTTTATTTTACCTATTTTTTGCAATAGCGACAAAATAAATACACACTCCGTGAAAATTTCAGCTTCCTACCTATTACGGTTCATTAGATTCAGCCCTGTGACAGACGGACGGACGGACGGAAGGACAGCGGTGGTTTAGTAATAGGGTTCCGTTGGCACCATTTGGGTATGGAATCCTAATAACCAAAACTAATTTCGAAAATAAAAAAAGTTTATACGTAGATTGATGGCCTAGCCCCTGGTGCTTAGTGTTCTCAAATTGCAAACAAATTCATGAACTTTTGTAAAAAAAGTTTGAACATAGAATATTAGCGTCAGATATTTACCACTAAATATAGCTATACCATCAATGCATCCTTCATAATTTTGAAATTGCAAAGCAAGTGATATTTAATATGTTTTATGTATTTAATGGATACGACATTACCGTTATTTCAGCCTGGTACTAGCCAAATCGCAGTTAGACGAGGCACCCCAAGTTAACTAACTAAGTCTGACGATTAGATGTGTCATTCTTACAATATATGATTCCTTCTCTAGGAATCAACCTATTTTCGTTAATGTATGTTTCCTTTTTCTATACAAAATACATTGCGGAAACGGTGTCCATTTCCGAACTTTTTTGACTAAATGTAGAAATCTAAAAGCAAATGGAATTTTTTGTTCATGCATATATGCTGTTTTTGCTTACATCTAGAAATCGAATTACTTTCAGATTTCTAATGAGAAAAATCAACTTTTTTATTATTGATTATTATTTAAATAAATGATGGAACCAAAAAATATTTACAATCCATTATCAGTCTGGAGTTCTATTTGGATTTGCTGAAGCGTTTCACTACATATTATTACATTTGTTAAAAGGTGTATTTGTATGGCGCGAGTAATTGGCTAGTCCTAGCGCCTTAATTTGAGTTTCAGCGACATCTACATTTGAAGCATTGTAATCAGATTTTGAAAATAATCTGAAAAAGTATTGGACGTGGCATTCGTCGGAAGCAGGTTTAGAACCTGCCACCTTTGGTTTACATGTCCCCTGTCTACTGTTTATAAGCCAATATTTTTCAATCTAAAAGGTACTTTGTTTTGTTTGATTTGATATTGTATTGTGTTTTAATTTGATTTTCAAAATGATTAATGTTGCACTTTGTTTAATTTTATGTTGTATGTATTTTAATTGTATGTATTTATTCTATATTGATTTTCAAATTTAATAATATTGTACTTTGTTTGATTTGATATCGTATTTTGTTTTAATTTGATTTAAAAAATATTAATTTTGTACTCATTTTGATTCAATACTGTATTTTGTTTTATGTGATATTTCATTTTATTATCATTTGATATTGGATAATGTGTTAATATTAAATTGTTATGTGTTAAAAATGTTCTAATGCCTAACGGTGAAAGGAATGAATGAATAAACAAATAAATAAATAAGTATAATAAATTCAAAAGTACAGACGTAGATTTCGACAATATATTTTCTAGAAACCAAAATGTCTAAATCCTAGTAAGACATTAAGAGCATGTAACCCCGTAGTATGAGAGATTGAGAGGGTAACGTCTCAACATTACCTTATGATCAATACAACCTGTCTTACTCCGCTCCATAGAAACAAATCATACTTTACCCATGGGCGTTTTCGCAATATGTCGTTAAATTTACGAATTCCGTTCGTAAATACATAATTCATGGCATTGAGGTACATAAATCGCGCACGAAAAGTAAGACCATTGCCGTCTCTAAGCAGAGAAAATTAATGGGTCCCATAAATCGCCAGGTCTGGCGGATTGATGGTGAAACGCACCGAACCATTGAGTTAACAGGCAGGTGCTTTTGAAATTCACAACTCTATGAAACATTTTCAGAACGTCAAAGCACGATTGTAATATAAGACAACAGTAACTCGTAGCGCAGGGGCGCGGGGATTTGCCAGAGGTCAAGGATTCGAACCTAGCCCCATTCATACACCACTTTCTGAGTTGGATTTGTGGATTTCGTCAAGAATGCGAGCTGTTGAATGGTTCGGAATCCATTTAAAACTTTCATCTACTAGGTGGTAGGATGTTATGAGCGGCTCGTAGCCAAGCTGCGCGGGGACTTGCCTACCATACCAGAGGTCTGGGTTCAAATGCTCGCCCCGTTATGCACCACTTTCTTTCTCTTTCAGAGTTGGATAAGTGAATTGCGGCACGAATGCGAGCTGTTCCATGATTCCAGTAAAACTGTAGGTCCCCTTCCCCTGCTAGGTGGTAGGGTTCAAGCCAGCCCGGGTTGGTACCATTGCATTGGATGAAAAGATGTTCGAAGCGTCAATGAAAAATTGTCCGTGTTTTCCATCGACTTCAGTGTAGCCGTGCTCAGAAAGGGGAGGTCATGGCATGGCACCTAATTCCTTCGGGAATATGGTGTACTGGGCTAGTATTTTACCGGTAGTTGTGTGGCCATCCACGTCGGGTTGCATAAAAAAACCACCCAGGGTGATACAATCGCATTGACGAAGCGGCAATGAAAAATACAGTTTAGCGTAGCCGTGCTCATAAAGGGAAGGTCCTGGCAAGGCTGAGATTGAACCAACTGGTCTAACTTTCGCGGGTATTGCGTCTAACAATTACGCGACACGTTTAAAACCCGTAACAAGAACGTTCAATAGAACCCATTTTTTTGAATTCTTCCGCAGTAATTTCTTCCGTAATTAATGCCAATACATACATAAAGGCCCGCGAAAGGTATACTTGCAAGTCAATGCCTGCAGTATATTCATAAATTAGTTCGTTTTATAGAGGTTGTAGGGGTTCCGCACCCAAAGAGCGCCAACAGAACCCTATTTAAAAGCCTCCGTTGTCCGTCCGTCCGTCCGCTCGTCCGTCCGTCCGCTCGTCCGTCCGGCTGTCACAGGGCTGTATCTCATGGACCGTAATATGCAGGCAGCTCAAATTTTCACAGAATGTGTATTAATTACATACAATACCAAAAACGTGATAATTTAGTGTTAAATCTTGTACGATGGTACAAGACGAAGACATTCGTGTGCGAGTCCGACTCGCAATTGTTTTTTTATATATCACATCGCATATCACAATAATTGTTAACTAATGAGTAAGTCTAAAACCATTAAAACGCGTCTGAGATTCTTGTTGGTTCTTCTTCTCCAGTGATACCTGATCGAACCGGTACACACAAGAAATATTGGTGAATCCGAGGGTGTAACATAACTCTTATGGAGGAAATGAAGACACTGTAACTAAAACTAAAAGTTATGTGCCTAGCCCCGCATTTCGACTTCACGATTCATTGGAAATAATGTGTCTGGTTTAGCAATAAATCGCAAAAGTACTGCTTAAAAGATAATGACAAGCAATGAATCGTCCTCAAATAGAAGACAATGGACATAAAGTAGGCAGTGAAAGCGAAGAGAACGCAGCAGTCCGTCCTCCTTTGTCAACCATCAGAAAAGTAATTAAAGTTGCCAAATAAAAAGATGAGCTTGAAATTGAAGATGAGACACATTGAATCAATTTTTTTAATGAAATTATAATTGCAGAAATAAAAAACCGTACCCTACTTTTTCGTACTCTAAGACTTAATCATCTTATATCTACACCCAAAGTTTAATAACACTTATCGATAGCTAATGAATAAAAAACATGTTGAGAAAAAACGTTGAGGATTGTGACGCATTGGATAAACATTAAACATTTTATGAAGTATGGTTGTTCCTAGTTTAATAAAACCCTTGATTATGCATCCTAACCTAATCCAACCCGACAGCAGAAATAAAAGCGTATCCTTCGGTATTCCAGTACTAAAAAAGACGCGTATTGCAGTTTATAGCAATACAAAACTTAAATCAAAACGAAAATCCATGGAAAACATCATTAGGTAGTTTAAGTATTTTGCCTCTTTACTACTCTGGGGCTAAAATATTGTGACTAATCGAGCCCACGGGCGAACAAGTGGCTCGAGTGTGTTGGACGCATAGAGCCAGATTACTAATACGCGAGGTAAGTTCCCGCCCCAGTCGAGTGCAGTCAGCGGGAAATTACTGGAAAACGGTGACCTCGTTTCCCGGTATTTCGAATTTAGGCCGTAATGAGAAGTTTATAGACCGCTCTTCGCTCCGCTCGCACGGCGCGTTCCCCCTGCGTGCTATTAATTCGCGAGCAATTCACGCAAGACGGCCCTCTTTCGCGGAGTATTTAGTTTTGGGAAAAATATGAGAGGTCTAAAATCTTTCGTAAAGGTAAATTATACTTTTGGTCCCGATAAAGTGCGTCCGCTTATTTTAACCAATATTAAATGTGTATAGAATCGGTAATGAAGCAAGGACACCATTTAGACAGCTGTAAAAATAAATGCGCTGTAGGTCACTTTCCCCTAGTAGGTGGTGAAGCCTGCACCGGTTGGTACCATCGCATTAGAAAGATGGTCGAAGCGGCAATTAAAAATTGTGCTCATTAATGAAGGTTACGAGTTTCAGGAAACCAGCCCACCAACACTCCACCAGTATACTTTTTTATAAACAGTATATATACAATATATACATTTATAGACACTAGGTGCCGTGCCAGGACCTTCCTTATGTAGCCACATAAAACCGTCATGATATCAGCGCAGCCCAGGACCTTCCCTTTATAAGCACGGCTGCATTGAGCTGGATGGTAAGTGCGGACAATTTTTCATGGACGCTTCGACCATCTTTTCATCCAATGCAACGGTACCAGTCGGGGGGGAAGGGGACCTACAGTTTGACGTGGATTTAGAACCATTAGAACAGCTCGCATTCGTAACGAAATTCTCGTATCCAACTCAGAAAGAGAAATAGTTGTTTGAACGGGGCGGGAATTCGAACCCGGTCTGAGTTCGAATTCCCGCCGGGATGGGAGGCAAGTCAACCCACCCCTCGAACATAATCTATACACGACAGTGGTATTCCCGCCAAACTATTTCCGAATGACAAGCCCCGTAAATATAGGTATCGTTCGGAGCGGCCGGCCGTTTGCCTAATAAAAGAAACAGCCACGTCTCTATGAGACACGGGTCTCTTTTGATCGGAGTGGGGCCGACAAAGAAATTTTGCTGCCCAGTGAATATTACGTGGCTGCCACTGATTCGATTTGACGGAGGGAAATCGCCTCGCGTAAAATTCGCGCCGTCAATTTTGTCGGGCCGCTCTCGAGTTTGGCCGAATTGACGGAGGCGTCGGCGGCTGACTGAGCTGAGTTTTCGACGGTGCCCATCGTTGCGGTTGGATCGATGGGCGTATTGTTTCTTTGGGATTTTGTTCGTCAAGAGAAATGATGACACGGTTGGATCGATGGGCGTATTGTTTTTTTGGGATTGCGTTCGTCAAGAGAAATTATGACACGAAAAGAGGCACGGATGTGGAATAAATGCAGCAGAAATGCCTTCCTTAAGGCGATTAGATTCGTCTATGACCTTGGGAATCGGGGCAGACAGAAGCCGAAGAAGTATTTAGTATATACCCGTTTGAGGGTGCTAATTGTTTTAAAGATAGTTTACGGAGTTAACTTTCGCGCCGTCAATTTTGTCGGGCCGCTCTCGAATTTGACCGAATTGACGGGGGCATCGGCGGCTGACTGAGCTTTCGACGGTGCCCATCGTTGCGGTTGGATCGATGGGCATATTATTTCTTTGGGATTACGTTCGTCGAAAGAAACGAGGCTACGAAAAGAGGCACGGATGTGGAATAAATGCACCAGAAATGCCTTCCTCAAGGCGATTAGAGTCGTCTATGACCTTGGGCGTCGGGGCAGACAGGAGCCGAAGTAGTATTTAGTATGTACCCCTTTGAGGGTGCTAATTGTTTTAAAGATAGTTTACGGAGTTAACTTTAGCGCCGTCAATTTTGTCGGGCCGCTCTCGAGTTTGGCCGAATTGACGGAGGCATCGGCGGCTGACTGAGTTTTTGACGGTGCCCATCGTTGCGATTGGATCTTTGGGCGTGTTGTTTCCTTGGGATTGCGTTTGTCAAGAGAAATGGTGACACGAAAAGAGGCACGGATGTGAAATAAATGCAGCAGAAGTGTCTTCATTAAGGCGATTAGAGTCGTCGATGACCTTGGGGGTCAGGTCGAAGGAGCAGAAGTAGCATTAAGTATAAAGCATTTATATTTATATTAGCATTTATCATATGAGCGGCTCGTAGCCTTGTGACGCGGGGACTGGCCTAGCGTACCAGAGGCCTGGGTTCAATTCCGACATGCACCACTGTCTTTCTCTTTCCGAGTTTGATAAGTGCATTTAGTCACGAATTCGAGCTGCTCCATAGTTCGAAATCCATGGTAAACTGTAGGTCCCCTTCCCCTGCTAGGTGGTAGGGTTCAAGCCCGCCCGGGTTGGTACAATCGCATTGGATGAAAATACGGTCGAAGCGGCAATGAAAAATTGTCCGTGTTTTCCATTCAGTTCAATGTAGCCGTGCTCACAAAGGGAAGGTCCTGGCATGGCAACTAATTCCTTAGGGAATGCGGTGTATTGGTATCATAACGGTAGTTGTGTGGTATTAGCCATACATGTCAGGTTGCATAAAAAAAACCTGGCCGACCGGCATGGTTTTAGCAGCCCCCCGGAATGATCGAAACCCATGGGCGTTTGAATGCTAGGCAAGTCCCCGCGCCACTAGGCTACGAGCCGCTCACTACGTGTTTTCGTAATCCGTCTACTCCTAAACGGCTCCAACGATATGAATGCAATGTTTTTTTGTACTTATTGTAGTCGGGCCCAGTTGGCTGCGCTGTCGTTGAGATTATTATTTTTTTGTCACCAATTATTTTTCTTACATACAAAAACATGTCAAAATTAAATTGACCCGTTTCCATAAATGTCCCAATACCGATTTTATTACGAAACACTCATGATCAGCCAACTAAAAGCGGGGAAACTCCTTCAATTATGCCGATTATGCGGGAAAAACAAAAAGAAAAAGGCGCTCGATCCTGGCAACATCGCGGCGGTGGAGAGGAGCGCATTTTTTTAAATAAATATTTGCGGAATCTTCCATGAAAGCTTCGGGTATTCGATATTAAAATGTTTCGCTGAAGGAGGCGAAAAGGTTTCGCTAAAATGTTTTTGGCACCCCGATAACATGTCTTGAACCAATACGACATGAATTTTTAATAAGCGTGCCATCAAACCGGAAAATGTTTAATCCGATTGCGTTCAGTTTGATAAGGATGTAAGTTTTTTTAATGGAATCTGACATGCATGGCTATTTACCATTCATGCCCGGTCATGCACCACTTTTTTTTTAATAAAAAAAGATATTTCATTACCATTTCGATTTTGGTTTTTTTTTATGCGACCTGACATGGATACCACACAAATACCGTTATGATATTAGCCCAATACAACACATTCCCGAAGGAATTAGGGGCCATGCCAGGACCTTCCCTTTATGAGCACGGCTACATTGAACTGGATGGAAAACACGGACAATTTTTCATTGCCGCTTCGACCATCTTTTCATCCAATGCGATGGTACCAACCCCGGCAAACCCTATCACCTAGTAGAGGAAGGGGACCAACAGTTTAACATGGATTCCGAACCATGGAGCAGCTCGCATTCGTGACGAAATGCACTTATCGAGCTCGGAATGAGAAAGACAGTGGTGCATGTCGGTCATCCGTCAGTTGACGGAAAGGACGTCTTACCGCTTGCAGTGACGAATTAGATACCCTTTTTATTTGGTCTAACCTAGCTTAGCTTAGCATAATATGACGTACTATGCACGAGAAAGGCATACATAACTCATCTATCTTTGGGGAACGCACTGAATACCGAAAGCCATATACGCGTCCGGATAAAACTTGGCTGCTTTTCGCACTCGAATGGTTGCTCGCTACGCGCAGCTGTTTCAACTGATTGCTGCGAATCACTTTCACAACAAAACTGGGGTTAATTTATCATTAAACGGAATGAAAAGGCTTGCCTACTGATTCCGCGGTAATTTCCCACCAAAGCCCTGCTTCCGGAAGCGACAAGCGACCGGTTTCCGGAATAGCCCGCGAGTCAAGTACGCTGTTTTACCTGATTACCAATCGTTTAATTTACTAATAGGGTTCCATCAAGTATTTTTAATGAACAATTATATTATGCGTTGTGCTCAAATTCAAATCAAAGTTTTTTTTTTATGTAGATTCGTTTTTTTAACATCGTTTGGTGTTCAGTCGACAATGGTGTGTTTTTTTACTTGAATTTTCGATTTCATGGAAAAGACAGCATAACCTGATGACTGTTAAATGTTATTACCATTTATTTTAAAATTTAGCCAGTCACTTGATTGATAGGTTATAATCATTAAATTTTACAAACAGATTAATTCAAAATTTTCATGTTTCACCTAAGAAAATGTAAAGCGTAACTTGAACATGTATTCCAACCGAACTGCTTGGAAGGTACTTATTAGTTGCAAGATGATTTCGTAAAAAAAAAAATTAACAAAAAAAATAACCGACTTCAAAGAAAAAGCACTAAAAAGTAAAAAATAATTTCCATTTTTGTAGTTACGATTTCTGTTATTTTTTAAGTCGCCGTCAGCCGGGCACGCGCTGCGCCAATCAAGAGAACCTAACCTAACCTAACCTAACCTAACCTAACCCTGGCTGACACCGACTCAAAAAATAACAGAAATCGTAACTCCAAAAAGGGAAATTATTTTTTTTACTTTTTAGTGCTTTTTCTTTGAAGTCGGTTATTTTTTTTGTATTTTTTTTTATTTGTTTATTTTTAGTACATCTGAAGTACACTTACTAATTTGTACACGTCCTTTCCAATAAAAAAAGAATCACCGAAATCGGTTGGCGTTATATTGAGTTATTCGTCCATTTGTCGCGCACATCTTAATACAAATTTAAGACTTTTATGATTTTCTCATGGATATCATTGTCAGAACTTAACCAAATTATAATGGGACCAATTGGAAAGAACTAGCTATCATTTAAAAAAATAATCATCAAAATCGGTTCACCCAGGCAAAAGTTATGAGGTAACAAACATAAAAAAAAACATACAGACGAATTGATAACCTCCTCCTTTTTTGAAGTCGGTTAAAAAAACATTTAATTAAAAAAAAAATATTATAAATCTATAGGTTTGCCTTATACAACGTTACGTGGTCCAGAATTCGTCGGCCACCCGTTCCAGATATGATCATCTTGTGGGCACTTGTCGGTTACTTTTGCCCTTTGATGGATAGCGCAATTCTTGATATTATTCTTCGAATAAATGCATATCTACTGTAGAGACAACCCAAAGCGCGCAAAGGTGAACAATATGAATAATAATTAAAAAAATGCAGAAATCTAATATTGTAAAATGAAAAAACAATGTAAACATGACAAAAGACATTTATGATTCATTCATTCTACATGACTCCGATTCGTACTATTTTTTACGTGTAACAGGCAACCGGCCATTTACAATATTTTTGTAGCTCCTTAAATGACTTGTAAACAATGAACTAGACTCTTTGTAAGTATGCACGTCTTGACTCAGAAATTCTCAGTTAATTAAAAAAAAATTAACAAAAAAAATAACCGACTTCAAAGAAAAAGCACTAAAAAGTAAAAAATAATTTCCATTTTACGATTTTACGATTTCTGTTATTTTTTGAGTCGGCGTCAGCCGGGCACGCGCTGCGCCAATCAAGAGAACCTAACCTAACCTAACCTAACCTTGGCTGACACCGACTCAAAAAATAACAGAAATCGTAAAATCGTAAAATGGAAATTATTTTTTACTTTTTAGTGCTTTTTCTTTGAAGTCGGTTATTTTTTTTGTTAAATTTGTTTTATTTGTTTATTTTTAGTGAATCTGAAGTACACTTACTAATTAGTACACGTCCTTTCCAATAAAAAAAGGTTGGCGTTATATTGAGTTATTCGTCCATTTGTCGCGCACATCTTAATACAAATTTAAGACTTTTATGATTTTCTCATGGAAATCATTGTCAGAACTTAACCAAATTAAAATGGGACCACTTGGGAAGCACTAGCTATCATTTAAAAAAATTATCATCAAAATCGGTTCACCCAGGCTAAAGTTATGAGGTAACAAACATAAAAAAAAACATACAGACGAATTGATAACCTCCTCCTTTTTTGAAGTCGGTTAAAAAACCATTTAATTAAAAAATAATATTATAAATCTATAGGTTTGCCTTATACAACGTTACGTGGTCCAGAACTCGTCGGCCACCCGTTCCAGATATGATCATCTTGTGGGCACTTGTCGGTTACTTTTGCCCTTTGATGGATAGCGCAATTCTTGATATTATTCTTCGAATAAATGCATATCTACTGTAGAGACAACCCAAAGCGCGCAAAGGTGAACAATATGAATAATAATTAAAAAAATGCAGAAATCTATTATTGTAAAATGGAAAAACAACGTAAACATGACAAAAGACATTTATGATTCATTCATTCTACATGACTCCGATTCGTACTATTTTTTACGTGTAACAGGCAACCGGCCATTTACATTATTTTTGTAGGTCCTTAAATTACTTGTAAACAATGAACTAGACTCTTTGTAAGTATGCACGTCTTGACTCAGAAATTCTCAGTTAAAAAGGTAGGATGCACTGGTTGAAGAGCCTGATCTTTAGGTACAGCTGTATGGGTGCAGAGAATACCTCGAAAATAATCTTTATTTCTAAACTTGGTACTCGCAAATGCAAAACAGGTCAATAAAGCTAGGAGACCATAGCTCGAGAGAGAAGAAGAGATAGAGATAATCAATCTATAAACTAAACATTTTGTTTCAAATGTTTGATAGGAGGTTGCAATTTAGTTGCACCGATCAATACGAAAAACTCCCCTAGATATGATGTTAAGGAGGCGTACTCACCCCACCTAATTTGTTACGCTCTGGTTCGAGGTCGTGGGCATATAGACTGGGAAAGGAAAAATTACCTCACGAGACCTGACGTAGCGAAAGTGTCGGCTGGCTAAAGAGTCCGGTCTGTCCCCGTGGTACTCGTTGCGTCTTGCGAAGGACTTCACGGCCACTACAGGACAAAGAAAATGACCCTTCAGGACACGTAAACTATCCGGAAAACTAATAGCCGCCCAAAAACGTGTCCTTTTCAACAACAAAACACGACTCTCTCTCTTCCGCCTGTCTAACGTAGTCAGAGACTCTTGAATGTAGCGACAGCGGGAAACTACACTCTAGTCGCCCGAATTTGCTATTAGCAATTTGATATCCAAACATATGATGTGACGTAAATGTAAGTGCACGCAGGCTCCAGAGCTATCGGCGGCTTGATAAAGTCAGTGCTCGTATCCGGTTTCCGTCGTTGGGTAATTATCGCGTTTTATACCCATTTCATTGTGTCTACACATACTCGATGCAAAGCTTTTTCAGGCGCATAGGTGGAAAATGCTTTCGGTCTGGGCAAATGAAATGAAAGTGGTATGACAGCATATTTTCTTCTTCCATTGGTCCTTCGATACTGTACGCCCTTATTTATAGAATTGGACATTGATGGCTAATATCACATATATAATACAGAAAAAAATATATTCACATTGACTTGATGAAAATACGGAAAATTACGTTTTTCAAGGAATTCGATTATCTTCCTGGGGCGAATCAACCCTAGCAAGTAAGGAGGAGACCTACAGTTTTACGTGGAATCCGTTCCACGGACCGCCTGAACAATCGGACTGCCACGCATTGAGAACCCGACCGCGACAAGTGATGCTTAACCTTGAAGGCGTTTACACCCGAAAAACCTCGATAAGAAAACACGATATTTATAATTAAGATTATTTGGTTAAGTAATTTATAATTTAATATTTTTCACATTGTGGGTTGTGAAAAATATTAATAAATATTAATAATACGAAAAAATTGATAAAAAATACGAAAAAATTGTTTATCTTTTAGAGCAGCGAAGTTTCTTTGCGGGTTCTTCTTTACTGGTTGATCGAATGTGCGGATCAATTAAATTGTGACATGACTTAGCCCCGGTTGCACGAAAAAACGGCTGAGTTAATCAATGTTTAAACACGTCACTTTTAGTGTACCGCATAGAGTGCCTTTCATGCTGTCCACACAAAGTGACGTGTTTGATCATACTTTGACGTTGATTTTGATTTTTTGTACGTTCGTGCACTCGGCCCTTAGTGTAGTTTGACTACCAAAAGTTGAATAAATAAATGAAATGAAATTAAGATCTATTCCAAATGCTACAAACAAATTTTAAGTTACTGTAAGAAAAAAATCTTGTTTTCATAACCCAAACTAAAGACATTTGAGGTGTGTTCAATAGAAATCACGTGAATAAGAAATATGTATATATTCAGAATTAATATATACAGATATGTTTGTTTAGATTTTCACTGTTGTTCGACATATTATTTTACGTTTACGGATAAACAGTGTTCAGCTCACTTACTTAGCTCGACGTTCCGTCCACCACGCTGTGGACATCATCAGGATTCGCGACGCGACCTGGAGGACCTCTGAGACAATAGCTATAGAAAAACAATACATGCCACGCTTGGTTCGAGAATCGATAGAAATTACAAGGCATCCCAATTTTAACAGAGACGATAGTATGAAGCTGTCAGCGTCTCGGTCTCTTGCGAAATATGGCAACACAAGAGTTCTGCTGCCAAACCCTGATGCACAGTGACACTATTAGCATAGTTTGCATGGACGACTTCATTGCCGAACGGAATTCTTCGTCACTACCCTCATCGGCGGCTGAACCTACCCACAGCTACAATCTGCGCAGCCGACGACCTGCAGTTGACATCTGACTGGACGAAGCGTCAGAGGTCCTCCAGGTCGCGTCGCGAATCCTGATGATGTCCACAGCGTGGTTGACGAAACGTCGAGCTAAGTAAGTAAGCTGAACACTGTTTATCCGTAAACGTAAAATAATAATATATACAGGTGAAGATGGATATGTTTCCACCAGAGTCACATCATTTTTAACGCTACACGAAGTAAAATTTTAATCACGACGTTTTGACGAACAGTGCGCACATCTACGCCCCAGAATAGCCCTCTTTAATTAAAACGTCGTCAAAGAGGCACGCGCTTTCGACAGGCACAATGGCCCGACTCGAAATGGTACCTCGCCTTCCTGCGCGATCAACCCGTGTCGACGCCTACATCGCTTTGTTTCGACGCAAACGGCTTTCCGAATCCAATTACTGCTGCCTTAACTAAATAAAGCGAAAAGGATTTAGCGCCGTCGTTCGTTGACTTCGTGACTATTTGTAGATAGTTCTCTGTTATTAGATCGTCACTGAAAGAAAATGTGATGACGAAAGTAGGGAAGGATGTTGAAATGGTTTGGACGTGTCGAACGAACGAGTGATTAAAGAATGACGGAGTAAATTACAGGTCAGAAGTGCTATCCGGGTGCCCGTGATCATTTTATGCGGCCTGACATGGATGGCTAATACCACACAACTAACGTTATGATATTAGCCCAATACACCACATTCCCGAAGGAATCAGGTGCCATGCCAGGACCTTCCTTTTATGAGCACGGCTACATTGAACTGGATGGAAAACACGGACAATTTTTCATTGCCGCTTCGAACATCTTTTCATCCAATACGATGGTACCAACCCGGGCGTGCTTAAACCCTACCACCTAGTAGGGGAAGGGGACCTACAGTTTTACATGGACTCCGAACCATGGAGCAGCTCGCATTCGTGACGAAATGCACTTATCAAACTCGGAAACTGAGAACAAACCGATGCTGTAAATCCTTGATATATACGGTCGGTATTCTATGGAATACAATCCCTGCTGAGTTATTTTCCCCAAAGTACGATCTGGGATCCTTATCATACGAAACATGCAGTGAAGAAGCACCTGGCCGGCTGACGTGGTTTTCGCAGGCCCTGTGAAAGTTTGAAAGCTTGTACCTCTATTAGGTGAGGGTCTGGCACAAATGTCGCACTTTACATTCATTTTGATTTAGTTCGACAACCACAGCAAAGATGAACTGGCCAGAAACTTCTATACTTAATCTGAATTACCAACATTATTTTCCACTGCTTACAAACATATGCATTGTTGTTACCTGTTTGTGTATACTGGTTGATCGAATCCGCGGATCAATCAAATTGTGACATGACTTAGTGTAGTTTTACTACCAGAAGTTGAATAAATAAAATGAAATGAAAAAAATGAAATGAAATATATAAATGACATACTTTAACTCCTTGAAACATTAATATTATAGATGATAGGAGAAAAATCGGATAAGTGCAGTTTGGACTCGCACACATAGGGTTCCGTACCATCGATCTCACACAAAAAAATCACGTTTTTAGTATGGGCTCCCAAATTTTTTTTTTATATTTTTTTATTTTACCTATTTGCCATAAAGGCAAAATAAATACACACTCTGTGAACATTTCAGCTGCCTACCATTACGGCTCATGAGATATAGCCCTGTAACTGACAGATAGACGGACGGATGCTTAGTAATAGGGTTCCGTTGGCACCTTTTGGGTACGGAACCCTAAAAACTAATTTAAATACACTAAATTAAACTGAATTTAAGAAAATCAACAAGTATGGAACAGTTCGTGACAAAATAATATATTATAATATTTTTAAAAGACTATGTAGGCCAGTCCCCACTAACAGCATTCATTCGCGAGCATCATGCCGAGCCTAGCTATCTCCTCTCTTAACCATATCATACGGAAAGATGTGATTTGATCGTATGTAAGTCTAAAATAGTCCTTCAATACTCAACCTCCATCAATATGTGTTTTATTTGCGACAATATTGTTAGTCATTCTCTCATTTAGCATATTTTCAAGCCACTAGAACACGTGATAGCGCTGCGGCGTCAAAGTCCTTACAGATTCAGTCGTTTCACATATCTTCACGATGCTAGGGGGCATTTTAATATCCAGGCCGTTGGCCTCCACTCACCCTCTTGATATCACGTACATATATCCAGAACGTAGATCCATAATAACTCGCCAGCAGGTCTATTCCTGGCATTCAGTAATCAGGAATCACGAATCCTGAGTATAGAAAACCGCTTTTGTAGCGGTTTTCAAAGCGATTTTCTTGACGAACATATTCCGGGGCATAGTTTTTTTAATCAATCGAGGTTTTCCGTAGAAAAACTCGCTTTGAAAATCGCTATAAATACGGTTTTCTAGACTCAGGATTTCTGATTCCTGTTTACTGAATGCAAGGAATAGACCTGCTGTTCTCGTTCAACCGCAGCGCTAGGATTCAGTGGCACGTGCGCGAAACAGATATTGGTGATTCACACCGGAAATAGTGACAAATTCCAAATTTACAAATTACTTTAACCTTAGATTGAAAGCGCCTTCGTTCCAGTGACAAAATAATAAAATAGTTTACATTGAAAATACGATGTTTTTTTTTTCAACAAGGGTTGCATATACTGTGTATCCATTATTACATATGTAAATATTGTAGTGAAATATAAAAGACGGGGAATTTAGCAATGTCTAATATTTCATAGAATGTCTAGTGGTCGTTAAATAAATCGTAAAATCTTGTTAAATAAAAATCTCAGCCGTTTTTTATTTTGTATACTCGTAACATAATATATTACCGATGAATTACTTTTCATTTCATTTATTTAAGCATATTTGGTAGTCAAACTACGTTAAAATTAAGTTACGTCACAAAGATCCGCGATGTCAATCAACCAAGTAAAGAAAAAATAGGGTTTACGTAACATATTTTTTCATCCACAATTATGAAATACACAATTAGATCTAAATGCTACTGCCAAACAATTCCTTGGTAGAACAAATTAAGGCAAAGAACAAAGAACAATAGAAACAGCAACCCTCAGTTTTAATGACTTACAACTAACAAAGTTACTAATGCAATAATATAAATTAATATAATTTATAGCATTACATATGCTATACTCAAAAGCCATCGTCAACTTAACCTATGCCAGTTGTACAAAGCCCTTGTCAAGTTAGATACGAATGAAGTGTATCAATTCAATATAATATATTTAAAATAATCATTTAAACATAAAAAAATACTACCAGCCTAAAATATTACTAGCCTAAAATAATCTAACCTAACCGAAATTATTTTTACCACATATAACATAGTTTTACTAAACTAGGGATTTAGCTAAATTCCGGCATTTTGCTACGTTATTTTTTATATAGATGCTGAGATTGTAGCAATTCAGCATCGCCATTAAGCCACGTTTCTCTACGAAAAGGATGGACGAACATCCATGCTTCGTCCTTCGTACTTCCTGTGTTTCCCGAAAGAAATTAGTATCCCAAATTAAACCAAAATGCCCATAGTTTTATCACCACTTTCTTTCTCTTTCTGAGTTCGATAAGTGCATTTCGTAATGTAATTAAAAATATAAAAAACCCGACAGCGTAAAAAATTGTAACTTAAAATTGACTTAGTAAACGAACTGAAAAGATGGAAACAAGTTCCAAAATTAAATATTTGTTGTGTTTGAATGATCATGGTTGACAGTGTTTACAAACGCAGTCGGAGGCATCAAATAGCCCCAGTACGTTCCATAGTAAATTACTAGCGATTTTATGGATTATTTCGGTGGAGCAAGAAAATACGTGGTGGGGGAAGTTCCAATATCCTATCTTTCATTTTTATGTCTAAAGTGAGGTTTTTTTTTTCGTTCTCGGTGTCACCGATCATCATGAAATTTACATAGGTACACTTTCAATGAATTTAATAACAAAAAAAAAAATTTAATCATAGTTCAACTATTTGATGCACAATATGAATTATATAATGATATATTATATATTTCCCAATACATTCCATTATTAATGACTAGCGATTTTCTTAGTGATATGGGTATAGCAAAAATATACTTATTGAGACAAATTATAATCTCCTAACTGTCATATAATAAATACGAAAGTAAGTTTGTCTGTTTCGCGAACTCAACCGACCATCGTGAAATTTGCATAGGCACACCATTGAAAATATAAATCGTAGTTAATGTATCTTATGCCACCGACTGCGTTTGTAAACACTGTCAACCATAATCATTCAAACACAACAAATATTTAATTTTTCAACTTGTTTCTATCTTTTCAGTTCGTTTAGTAAGTCAATTTTAAGTTACAATTTTTTACGCTGTCGGGTTTTTTATATTTTTAAATAATTTGTTTTATTTTAATTATTTTTAGTTTTCGTAGAGCATGCATTTATCATTTAAATATCTGCACGTTAATAAATTCCAACGAAAGTAAGGTTAGGTATTATTATGGAACCTGACATGGATGGCTAATGTAACACAACTACCGTCATGATATAAGCCTAATTCAAAAATTCCAGAAGGAATTAGGTGACAGGTCAGGACCTTCCTTTACACAGAATCACGGCTGCACACGGATACCATGGGTGGAAAATACAGACAATGATCTATTTCCACTTCGTCTATAGTTTTTCCTAATGCGGTGATACCAACCCAGGCGGGATTAACCCTGTCACCTAGTAGGGTAAGGTGACCTACAGTTTTACATGGGTTCCGAACCATGAACAACTCGCAAGATAAAGTGGTGTATAACAGATGCGAGGATTTGAGCCCATAACCTCTTGCATGAAAGGCAATATTTTAGTCCCTACACTACGAGGTGTAACAAATAGAGTTTTTTGATTGATATTAAAACAAAACTACATTTTCTAAAAGTTTCTTCATGTTATATTTAAGGCTTTAATGAAGTCATCAGTTCATAGAATGAGATTCCCTAATTCAACAAATTTTGATCATATGCCGATATATACAAGGTTTTAGTGGAGGTATGGTCCAAACGTTTACGTATTCCTTGGCATATTTGAAACAAAAAGGATATACATTTTATTTGTAGGTATTTAAAATGTATGGGGAAAATCTTTTTCAAGTCGTACAACAAAATATCTTCTACCTTTTTAGCTCCAAATATGCCGAGGAATACGTGGTTAGCTTTTGGACCATATCTGCGTTAACACCCTATATATTATGGTTTTTTTAGAATCTCTAAAAAAACCATATATCCTCTAAAGTTGATTACAGTTACACTAAATTTATAAGCGAACAGTTCGACACTGAAATCCTGTGGTTATATACAGGGTCCGTCACTCGAAGTGTTACCAATTGAAAATGATGTTATTTAGTTAATTGAAGTACGGTTCGTTAAAAATTATATCACAATAAAACATTTAATTTTAAGACAATAATTGTTATTGTTCGATATAGCCTCCTTTGATCCATAGATAAGAGCTTTCTGAGACGATCCTGAGTGTTGTTGGAACGTCCAGCGTTTCGTACTGCATTGTTTACACGTGCACATGGTATGAGAGCCTCATTTAACACCTTTTGCACACACTTGCTGGTTGACTTTGACGCCCTTCTCGATAAACACGAGTGAATAGCGACCATTTGCGGTCACTGCAGCCGAGACCGTAACAGAAGCGGGCGCTTGCTTACGAACGGGAACTCCATCGTCGAAATTCTCGTCGGATTTGCCCCGTAGGCAAACACGAAAATGTTGTTTGTTTATATACTGTTAGACAGTAAACATTTTTTCATCAGAAAAAACAATGTTTTCCAGATCGCCACGCAAGACTTTCATTGCTTGAGCTCTTTGTAGTCAAACTGCCTTCTGCGCTGAACTAAGATGCTGTAATTTTTATATCTTGTTGGTAGGGCTTCAGTTGCATTTCTTTGTGTTTCAGTATGCGCCGATTACTTGAGTCGGGTATTGTCTGACTTTTCGCAAATTTTGCAGAACACTGGTGAGGATTTCCTTGAATTCGAGCCTTTACCTTTCGAACCATATCATGTGATACTGCTATTTTCGGATGACCGCCTCTATGCCGTTTAGCAATGCTAGGTTATAACGCTTAATGGTTCGATGCACTAACATTTTGTTCACATGTAAATGTCGGAGCTCCCGAACGATGACTGGTTGTGATTTTCCGGTCAAATACAAAACGATCACAATGTTAGGTTTAATATCCATTGCGAAAATGTATTATACAATTCAAATTTGTTCCCGCTTTTTTCGCCCACTTAAAAACAATGAAACAAATTGACGTTTCACCAAAATTTGGCGCGCTGTCATTATTATTTTGAAAATAGAAGTAACAGTTCAACTAACGGACCCAGTAGTAATCGCTTTGATCACAGGATTTCATCCATGTATAAACTAACTGCTAGTTAAAATTCAATAATCTCCATAATAACCATGATTATAATATTTATATCCACTACTTCATAAGACTGGAAGTTGTCTCTTGACTGACAGCTTTGAATGTGAGTCAAAAACATTATTAAAGCCATTTTTATTTAATTATTGAGTTAGTTAAGTTCCAGTTTCACAGTTTAGAACTTTAACTGGATGCGGCGAAAGAGACCTGGATTCATCGTTTGCAAATATATGTGGGCCCGAGGTCTACAATCGCCCGATCGAATGTGTTACCTTGGAGCTTATAAACTGTTACATCCCAACTGAGCGTTTATTGTTTTTCTTGCCTCCAAAGCCCATCAAAATATAACGTTCATGATTTAATCCGTACATGAACTCATGGATTATTATTTTGAATAATATAACGTGTTAATAATATGTGATATATGATGACAAACCCAACTTTGGCAAAGCCGTGCTTTTCCTTCCCACTGCTCCCAAGGACGCACGGTTAAAGATCAGCGATATTATGATGACGATCATATTTTATGTACCCTATGTAACATAGGTCCTCATCAGGGGGCTGACGACATCTTCATGGAAAGTTTTCCTATCTTTGGTAAAGCTTTTAGATATTATCAGATTGATACCGATTTTGGGCACCACAGTATCTCGGCACTGTAGGGTCGCCCTCTTGTGGAACAAGCGGACCTTCCCCAGCGTGACACCCATTGACAACGGAAGTATGGATTTATGAGCTGTGCAGGTGCAGAATGCTGATAGTAAAGCAATGATGGTGATATCGGTCTATGCGGCGACCGAGAATGTCGAAAATCTATCTGACTATCGCCCGGATCCACCACTTCCAGTTATAGTCATCCCAAAGTTATCTTTCGGTTACACCATATAAATATGCAATGTAACCGAAGCTACTTTCCATATAGCTGGAGGTAGTGAGAAGAGGAGTATATGACCTGAGTTGGTGTGACCAGCGCGCTTGCGTAAACAAAAATCATTTGAATTAATTTTTAACGTTGAATATTTTGATGTTTTTGGAATTTCTTATTCCAAATTACATTTAAACATATAAGTTGCATACCTTTTTGTAAACTATTTTAACCCTTTAGTTTGATACCCCACTCGATAGGTTTCAAGAAAAAATATATTTGAAAACACATAATTTGGCGCCAAAAATCAGCTATGATTTTTTTATGATTTTGATATACCCAGTGTCACTCTCACAATTAAGACGAATGTAACGACACCTCTCAAGCTAAAATCCATCAAACCGTTTATGCTGCAGGGGGCGACAAAGAAATATACATACATACATACATACATACATATATACATACATACATACACTCGAAAAACATAACCCTCCTTCTTTCGCAGTCGGGTAAAAAATGTAGGTCCCCTTTTCCTACTAAGTGGTAGGGAAGCCCGCCCGGGCTGGTACCATCGCATTGGATGAAAAGATCGTCGAAGCGGTATTGAAAAATTGTCCGTGTTTTCCATCCACCTCAATGTAGCCGTGCTCATAAAGGGAAGGTTCTGGCATGGCACCTAATTCCTTCGGGAATGTGGTGTATTGGGCTTATATCATTACGGTAGTTGTGTGGTATTAGCCATCCATGTTTGGTTGCATAATAAAATCACAAAAAAATATTAAGTAAAATGTTTTTCCTAAAATTTTTGTTAGCTTTGCCAATTCATAGCATTAAACGTACAAATACTACTATGGCAAGTTTTCACAAAAGTTGGCGCGACTAATCAGGATTTTAAGATGATGTAATACCTCCCACGTCATGCTTTAAATAAAAAAGACGTGGTACCTCCGTGATCAGCAAGCCTATTCCTGGAATTCCGTAATCAGCTATCAGGAATCCTGAGTATATAAAACCGCCTTTATAGCAGTTTTCAAGGCAATTTTCTTGACGAAAAAATTCCGGAGCATAGTTTTTTTCATTAGTCACGGTTTTCCGTGGAAAAACTCGCTTTGAAAGCGGCTATAAAAGCGGTTTTCTAGACTCAGGATTCCTGACTCCTGATTACTGAATGCCAGGAATAGGCCTGCAGATAATTTTGAAACGGTTATCTTGACTGATTGAACATTACGGGAAACAGCTATTACACTCAGTCAATTACAAAAACCTTTACAGGTGTATTCAGAGTGGGCAGACTAACTTCAATCCGCCGGACTAAACGGGTTTTTGTATGGTTAGTCCGGTGCTAATCTCGTACTAAGTTTTGACAGGTGCTCTCTGAATACGAATTTTAATGTTTAAGGCTGACTGTCTTTACTCCGTTTGAGTAACCGATTCACTTAGTTGGCTCTATTATATTATAACGTTGCAAGACAGTTGTTATTATTGGAATTACAGTTAAATTCACAGATTGTTTTTTTCAGTGTACTACCCGCTTCCCTGCTTGCTGTTTAAGGCACTTTACGAACACATTCAAAGCACTGATTTAAATAAAGTTACTCCCTCAGTTATCGTTACGTCGGTAGCTCGAACTTAAAATCTCTCAGTTCTAAGAATACAATTTATAGGCCGCCAAAGCGAAACTCCACTAAGGGAGTTTAACTCGTTCCAAAAGCTTAACTCCTGATTGCGTCATCGCACGCGCGTTCCGAAATTTACATGTCTAATTTGCGCCGCGATTTTCTCTAATTCGATAATTCGATTTGCGTTTACTTCGCGCCTCTTCGCGTCTGGCTGTGGTCGCTCTCGCACGCCCGCGCGGCTGACGGAATAAAATTTTCGCCGAGCGATTTCGGAACGTGCCTTCCGGGCGATTACGCTACGCCTCGCAACTGAAGACTGAAGGCTGAAGTATTTCGGGACTTAGTTAAGGCGCTACGACTAGTCAACTACTCGCGCCATACAACTGCACCTTTAAACAAATGTAATAATATGTAGTGAAACGCCTCAGCAAGTCCAAATAGAAATCCAGACTGATAATGGATTGTTAATATTTTTTGATTCCGTAATCTATTTAAATAATAATCATAATAAAAAAGTACATTTTTAAATTTAGAAATCTGAAACTAATATGGTTTCTAGATATAAGCAAAAATTGCATTTATTCATAAACAAATAATTCCAGTTGTTTTTAGATTTCTACATTTAATCATAAAAGTTCGGAAATGGACACAGTTTCCGCATTGTATAGAAAAAGGAAACATACTTTAACGAAAGGACCAACCGGGAGGGCTTAACCCTACTATCTAGTAGGGGAAGGGAACCCACAGTGTTACATGGGTTCCGAAACATGGTACAACACGATTTCGTAACGAAAAGCACTTATCCAATTCAGCGAGAGAAAGAAAGTGGTGCATGACCTAGGCGAGGATTTGAACCCAGACCTCTCGCATGAAAGGCAAGTCCTCTAGCCCCTAGCCCACGAGCTGTACAACCTGTACACCTATTATTTTAATAGTATTTAATTCAAATTATTATGCATGTGAGTTGCTGTTTGATTTTATGTAAATTTTTAACGTAATACGGTGGCCGCGAAAGGTTATTTTAAGTAAATTTGTTAGCGACAAGTTATGAGACATACATAACTTGGGAAATTAAGTTTTCGGTTAAGCGTTAAATGATATGTAAATTTATTGCACGTGAATATAATTATATTCGTTTTATAAGAAGAGGTCTAAATTTTCAGCACGCTGGTTTTTGTTTTTTTTGGCTACACTGTGTGGACTGCATACGCAATTCGGAAAGTCACCTCCACACGTTTATATCAGCCATGCGTTCCGCATATTGCAACATTTCTCAAACACATGCTTTTTTCGTTTAATACCTCTAGTGACAATACCCTACGTACCCTAAGTGCGTGTAACAGGACCCTCCTAAAAGGGAAAACGGACTTCTGTCTTTACCTAACCTCTTTGCATTTGCACACAGCGCGCGCGACAAACGCCATGACATCGGCCCAATGAAATGAAAGTGTTTCACGACGCACTTTGTATGCACGCAAACCGTGGCGCTGCCGTCGCTCCATTGCCTATAAGTATGCGAGTAAAGTAGTAAAGTATACAACAAGTCTTTCAATACATCAGAACTCCTAAACATCCATCAAGCTTTTCTAAAGGAATGCTCAAGAAGAACTGTCGCAGAATTGAAACTAAATTCGACAAAATGAAGCCGGAGACTACATTTTATTTCAATGGGCATAAACCCAGATAAACGCATTCCGAAATTCAGAAATAAAGCCAGAGCGCCTGCGGGCCGCATAATTCCGGGTACGTGTCGGGATTTGGGTATAATGAGGGCAGCGGACTTCGCAACCTTTGCTCTGGCTGTTCGCAACAAGACTAGTGAAGTGGCGACAATGTTATCGATAAACAGACGAAAGTGAAAAGGGTAAAAAAAGGTTGGACGAGAAAAAAGCAGTCACTACCATAGCGCGCACAAATGTCTTTGTTTCTCTATCATCTCTGCCTATCCCACCGGAAAAGCAATTTCTTTGTCGCCGGGACCTCACATAAGACCTTTACGGGAGCTGCAAAAATCATGCCGGCCGGCCAGGTGCTTCTTCACATCATCTTTGAAGGACCCCAGGTCGTACTTTGGGATAAATACCTCGGCAGAGACTCGATCCCACAGTTTAACGAGCCTATCTCGATGATCGGTTGGTTCATATTTTTTGTAATGTTGGCAGTGAATGGGTGCATTCCCTGCATGGTCTGCATTGAGTGATGATTATAAAGGAGATTGGAGTTGCTAATGTTGTTAGTTTATTTAAAGAGTATATCAGATAAACTACATTATCATCAGGAATAAGAAGTTCTCATTAACACAATAAAACCATTATTATCACACAAACAGAGGTTGAATTTTTCTCGAGGGCCCTTAAATTTTGTTGACGTAACGTGACTATAAAATACACCTCAATCATTTGAAAGTAAAACTTTTGGTTATTATATGTTGTACTAACGACTAACTACATAAAGCTTACATTTGTATTAATTCACTGTATTTAAGAGTTCATTTGTACGAACTAGATTGTTAAAAAATAATAACTCAAAATTATACGTTGTTAAAATTTTTTTTAACAACGTTTTTCAGTCTTTTTTTATGTGCGTCCCTTTTTCGTATAATCAATTCAGTTCTCGATACAGACTGACCCCTTAAGACAACGTAAATGAATAAAAAACAAACTGTCAATCTTTTTTACGAATATCGATAATAAAATGTTTATGTATTTAATGAATATGACATTACCGTTATCTCATTAACTTGAGTTTCCGCGACACCTACATTTGAAGCATTATAATCAGATTTTGAAAATAATCTGAAAAAGTATTGGTCGTGACATTCGTCGGAAGCAGGACTTGAACCTGGCACCTTTGGATTGCATGTCCACTGCTCTAAACCAATACTTTTTCGGGTTATTTTCAAAATCTGATTATAATGCTTCAAATGTAGATGTCGCTGTAACTCAAATTAATCGATAATCAAAGTATCGACCTTTTTAAAACACTACGCCTGCAGTTTCCTGAGAGCTCTTTGGTGCAACTAGCGCCAACGATATCTTCCGCATGCATAGTAGACACATCCGAAAGGAAAATTAAAAGTATAACGCAGAGTTTGAACCATCGCCGTTTCGCTCGAAGGTTATTCATGCCGTGCATTGATTTTAGTGTGCGTGTTTCTTTAAGAGTATTGTTCACAAATTTGTGAATTGTTTTATATCTGAATAGTTATATTTATGGATCAATCAACCGTCTCATAACTGGATCTGTCTTAGCAAGAATCTAACAAACATTAAATAATATCATAAAACACCACAAATGATTTATTTTTTATTTGGTGTGTCTAATAATATTATACAGCAATCTGTATATAATAATCTATATATTTTTAAACTTTAGATTAAAATAAACCCTATTCTCGATTTCTATGTTCTACCCTATTGGTATTTGGTAGCATATAAGTTGCGTGAAAAATCAAGCTATGTATACGTAAGTTTTTTTTTTTATGTGACTGGACATGGATGGCTAATACCACAAGTTCTGTCATGGTATTAGCCCAGCACACCACATGGGAACTAGGTGCCACGCCAGGACCTTCCTTATATTGCACGGCTACATTGAACTGGATGGAAAACACGGACAATTTTCATTGCCGCTTCGACCATCGTTCATCCAATGCGATGGTATAAACCCGGGCGGGATAAACCCTACCACCTAGTAAGTAAGGAAGGGGACCTACAGCTTAACGTGGAATCCGAACCACGGCCAGCCTCTCTCAACGGTCGAATAGTCACCCATCCAAGACCAGACCGGACCCAGCGTTGCTTAACTTCGGAGAGCGATGGCCGAAGTGTCGCGCCACTGGGCCACTGAGGCTGATATCATAATTACAACATGTATAATAAAGGTTGAATTTTCGTAGTGACTTCATAGCCAAATCCAAAACTATAACAACAGGGCCGATTGTAAGTAAAAATAAAACTGTATTATTATATATAAATAATTATAATTTAAATATAATTATAATTATATATAATTAGATTAATTTCTATTATTGCATTAGTAACTTTGTTAGTAGTAATTTAAACTGAGGGTTGCTGTTTCTATTGTTCTTTGTTATTTGCCTTAATCTGTTCTACCAAGGAATTGTTTGGCAGAAGCATTTAGATCTAAGTGTGTATTTCATAATTGTGGACGGAAAAATAAGTTACGTAAAGCCGTGAAGTTTATCTGCGGGTTCCTATTAATTCGGTTGATCGAATCCGCGGATCTTTGTGCCGTAACTTATTATAGTTTAACTACCAAAAAGATTAAATAAATGAAATGAAACATATTTTTTCTAGCCAGAAATCCAATCAATTAATATTGAGAAAAACAACGCATTCTGTATTATTGCTTCATGATGGAAGTCATGTAAAAAGCCAAACTAAAGGAAAAGCCCCATGGAATAATTTATTACAGAACAATAATATGATGTATTTGTTAATTCCATTTCTATTTGTTTTCAGTTTGACATTACATCACGAAGTGTGTTTTTTATAGGCATCACTATAGGCTGGTGGGATAATAATAGCTTTGTTATTAATTATATAGATTGTTTTTTTTTACAGCTTTTTACAGTATACATAAGAATTTGATATTAATTTGTACTGCCTCCACGCGTTCCTGAGAATTGGGGTCTTATACAGGCAAACAGACGAGGTGGTGATATAACTGCTCCTTATTTCCTTTTAGGAAATGTAACCCAAAAAAACCACAAATCATCGCAAGTTACTTTAGTTAATCAGATAATTTCTTGTCATACTAATCGACCAACCTTTCCAAGATGTGGGCAAACGCAATTATCTCCAATATCTAGCGAAATTGAGTTTAAAGTGTTATCGATAGCTACAAATTAGATTAGATATTAACTCTGTCGGTTTCTCAGAGGTCAACCTCACTCAGCCGACCTTTGTTGCTAAAAGGGACTTCGAATCAGCAAAGGGCGGTTGTCCTGTCAAGTGTTCATATTGCCAAGTGAACGCACCCCTATTCGGAACGTCTACCCGGAGATAGTGGAGAAGTGGTGTATAGTGGGTCGTCTTGATTTTACACTAATATTACCGTGCTTAAGAGAATCTTCGGACCTAAACATTTTGGACCAATTTTTGCGATTAAAACGAGATAGCCAGAGCCCGACGTCGCTTAGTTAGAGCGGCTCGGAATAATTATTTCTAAATGTGACCAACCCGCAAACGAGTAAAATCTTTTTTTTTATTGTTGACATAAACGTTACATAAACTTCCACGGGGATTGTCAATCTCCGTGTATAATTCCGTTTAGCTAGATCAACCCGGAACACGGGCGCGGGCTTTCGGCGACTCGAATAGGCTTTCGCACTTTCGGGGACGAATAAAAAAACCCGCGCGTCTTTCGCGGGTCCCGGAACGCCATCTGGCGCCGATCCTTTTTGCCGCGAAAACGGAAAATGGAAAGTGTTCCGCACAAAACGTGTTTTATTGGGAATGAGTTTTCAAAAAACAACCGGTCGAACAGAGCCATGAGTTCTGTCATTATGATACTTTTGAGATTACCGCGGTCGTTAGACATGTTTGAAAAATGTTACGGCTTTTCACGCGGCAGGAAGAGACATTCTCCGACGTTTCGAGCTAATTGAACCGAACCGTTGTCAAGCAGGCATCCGCCACGTTCGTACGCAGCAGACGAATACGAATGTTAGTACAAAAATGTGTTTTATGAATTTTTGCTCAGATTTGTTAGATATTTTATTTTTAAGATCATTTAAAAAATGAAATTCGAGTCGTCCATCACGTTGAAGACTCAAAACTCACCGTTGGCTGAGATCTCAGTCTCTTCCACTTCTTCGTCTAAGGATCTCTTTCACCAAGTAATGATAAGCATAATCAGCACAATAAAGAGCCGTTCTTACCATCTTGCAATCGATACTAGTATAGGATATCAGTACTGTAATAATCATGGCCCTTTGAGTGTCGATAAAAGACAATCAGCACTTGGAGAAATCCAGCCTAAAACTATCTATGCCAAAGACAGTTAATAGGGTCGCCCAATATGTTCAGCATGTACTGCCATGCAAGGTGCTTTGTGAAACTTGCTTTTATTCTTATTTCCACCATCCAGTTTAAGCTATAGTTAGTTCGCTAGCGAATTCGGAACGCGCGACAATATCGAACATTCGTTGCACTAAATAGAGTCCTGTGAAGTTCTTACTTGTCCTTATGTGTCGTTGGAACTCGAGGAAATCAGTAGACTGAAAAACTATAATCAGTGAATTTAACTGTAATTCTAATAATACCAACCGTCTTGTATCGTTCAAATAGAGCCAACTAAGTAAATATGGGCTGACATGGTCACAAAGTGTACCCAAACCCTAAAAAAAAATTGATAAAAAAAAAAAGTTAATATGTTAATCTAACTGAGTGAAAACAATTAGCCTTAAACATGAAATGTTACTGTATCTTTTAATTGTTGTTTTGTGAGCAATAACTTACTGTTTCCATAACTGTGTGAAAGCTGTTTCTGGCTATAGTATTTTACTTACATTACTATACTATGTGATGAAATCTACTTATAATACTATACTTACTTACGTTTTATATTAAGTGAAAACGTACTTTCCAATCTGTTAAAATTTCTATACCTCTTGAAACAAGACAGTTGCACGCCTAATTTGTAGTCAACCGTAATGTTCAATGAGTTAAGGCAGCCGTTTCAAAATTATCTGATCTGTCACACGTGCTATTTGTAACTATCAGTACTGTTCAATGTGTTAAAATAACTGTTCAATACTAACTGTTGTGCATCATTAATAGATATCTACAGAAAAAAACATTAACAGTAAGGAGAAATACTTTACCATAAATGATTTACTTTTAACTGTGCTAAAACAGAAAACAGTTGCACAAATTGTTTTCAGTGTAGCAAGCGAATTCACAAGCGAACTCATTCGCTGACGCTGATGTTTTTGAATGTAAAAGTTGCTAAGCCGCCACCATTCAAATATTCCGGGAGGTCACGACATTATTGGTCATGATAATGTAAATGGCTGAATCTGGGTGCACGTGTTAGAGACCAACCCTCTGATGCTAAATGTGTTGGTCTGCCTGCGCCAAGTGGTTGCGTTAGCTAGATTGGTAATACAAAATACATGTTGGCTGATGAATATACAGATTTTCGGGAAATATTGATATCCACTAATTATGATTGCTGCATCCAGTCGGTTTATTATTTAAATACTCAAATACACCTAAAGATATATCGGTAACCTAAATCGCCTATAACTACAAAATGCAACCAGAGATTTTTTCAGTTTTGTTATTAATAACCAAGTATGTACTAATACTTTCATGTTTCGTTATTTGCAGCCATTTACCTCATCACATTTTTTTTTGGTCACGATAACTACTTTTTCAGGCGCCTCATCTAAGCACCGCAACCACTTGGCGCAGGCAGACCGACACATTTAGCATCAGAGGGTTGGTCTCTAACACGTGCACCCAGATTCAGCCATTTACATTATCATGACCAATAATGTCGTGACCTCCCGGAATATTTGTATGGTGGCGGCTTAGCAACTTTTACATTCAAAAACATCAGCGTCAGCGAATGAGTTCGCTTGTGAATTCGCTTGCTACACATCAGAGGGATGGTATTAGCGCTGTGAACCAAGTTTAAGCCATTTACGTTATCGTTACTATTTCTGTCGCGACCTCCTAGTCTAAAACAAGTTTCGGTCGCTCCTCCCGTCCTTCCACGCTCGCTGCTACGTACAGTCGGGTATCGAACACGAAGCACTGACCTTGCACTGCGGGAACTCCTCCGGCGGTCGCGACACCCTCCAGCCCAGCAGCGGCGGGATGCACACGAGAGCCGACATCAGCCACACGGCTGCGATCATAAGCGCGGCGCGCGCAGGCGTCCGTTTCTTCAAGTAGTCCACGGCCTGCAAAACATATTGATTGTAATCTTACAAGCCTACTTCGACGTGGTTGGCAATACCACACCAACTGTAAACGTGACCCAGCATACCGCATTCCCGTAGGAATTATGAGTAGGTGCCTAGGGGGCCAATATAATGACATGTTAATTTAATGGATACGTCATTACCGTTATATCATTAATTTGAGATTCAGCGACATCTACATTTGAAGCATTGTAATCAGATCTTGAAAATAATCTGAAAAAGTATTGGTCGTGACATTCCTGCTTCCTGCTTCTGACGAATGTCACGACCAATACTTTTTAGATTATTTTCAAAATCTGATTCGATGCTTCAAATTTAGATGTCGCTGAAACTCAAATTAATAATTATATGTCATACCTCGAAACAACCATTATCATTCCGGGTCATTTGACCTGACCAACCGTGATGGGCACTGATACAGTCTTTGTAAAAGCCATGCGTAGAATTCGATAACTTCCGAAGGATAAAAATTGAAGAAAGGAAACTAATAACTCCGCAATACAGAATACCAGCATACCAGTAAATATATGATTAGAATTTAATCTGAATTTCGCAGCTTACGACATTGTTGAAAATACATAAGGGATATTTAGGGCGTATTGTCCGGATATTTGACTCAGTGACCAGGATAATATATCTGTACATCTCTATGGTCAATGGTTAGTGAATAAGGCTAGGTGAGAATAAGTTAATTAATTGAACCCAAAATTACTGGTATATGTAGTCCTCAAATTATAAGAACTGCAACGTCACTTCGTAGATGACAAACGTCCGATTCAATGAATCGATTTCATTACTTACGTGGCCATGAAAATTACAAAGCTATGATCGACTGAAAATCCTGGGAGCAACGACAGCTTTATTAAAGTGCGAACCTTGGAGTACACCGGATTTAATAATACCGCTACTCGAGTCAAGTGTGTAGATGTTTAATTCTAACACCAAAATCAATTCATGAACCTGTGGATATAGCAAAATGTATGTAGAATCGATCAAGAAACATTGACACATGAATTAAAGAAAGAAAGTACAGCTATTGTGTAACACGGGTATTGCGTTTACCAATTTCGCCACCTTGGAATTCTCCTACAGTCTCTTCTTCCGTTAGCAATGCTTGCACATTCGTCAATCAACATTCCTTGAAAAAAGCGACGTACTTGCTTAGTAAGAAAAGTATATTTACTCATAGCGAAGTATGTATGTGTGCCATCATGAACGCCGACGAGTTCATCTGCGAAATAGCGCTGGACTTACAGGAATAGAGGCAATCAATCTAGATTGAAATTAAACCTGAAACTCGCACTTATAGCTTGTAGAAATGTGCACATCCATTTGCGCGCATCCAAATAGATGATTTAAACATGCAAAATTTTACTTGCACTAAGTAACGGGTTATTAAAAATGCAAAACTCGTTCTTGAGGTAACCTTTAGAAGAGTTTTTGGTTTTCCTTATAAATACTTAAAAAACAATCACAAAGAACATAAATTAGTCGGAACCACGAAATCATTTATTTACTGATAGACAAGAATACATATTGCTGCAAAACTACTTATAGAATTTCGCACGTGAGAGCAAAGCATTTTTCTCATTTTTTTTTAAAGTCACTATGTTATTAAATGATTTATATTCAATAAAAGATAATGTATCATTTATTCAGGTAAAATATACTTATTCGTAATAAACAATTACCAATATGCACAATGTGATACATAGGAATATATAGAATCGACCGTGAAGCAAGGGCACATTAATTAAAGAAGGCAAATGTGTGAAAAATTCCGTCGTCCGCTCTGTGCCCCATTATTTAGAATTATACACTCCATCTTCACATAGTCAATGTCTCCTACTAACATAGTGTTTACAATAAAGACATTACATACATAGATTTAACGCTTTACTTGCGTTGCGGACATTGCTTGCAACGATTGAACATTCAAATACATTTCTTTTATTAATGTCTCCTTGGAAAACTGTCATAACTGACAGTTTCAGATCCGGTCGATTCTACATGAATACCATATCATATACTCGTTTTATTTGCAGCGTCCGCTATGAGATAAGTACCGTTAACTGGCGCAAGTAAATTTGCTCGTGTAAGCCAGCCAGATATAAAAGCGAGTCTTCAATTCCGGCGGTCGAGTGCCTGAAACGCTCTCTGCAATCCATCAACGCTCGATCGCCGCTGAAATTCAGCGGGACTCACGGTTGTTGCACTGAAAATATGCATAACTGTAAACGTCCGAATGGCGTTCGAAGATCATGCCAAAAGCTGTTTGTGTCGTGGGTATTTTATGAATATTTGAAGATTTTAAACTTTATTTGAATCCGAACTTAAGCTGAATGAACTAAAGTTAAAACAAATTTAAATGACCGAGTTGAGAATTGATATTCGTAGGATATTAGAATATTCTCGAATTTTAAGGCACATTTAATGAATTCAACGAATTATGAATTGGTTGTGTAATATTTTCAGTTTTTGGCTTTAAAACAGTCGAACTAGTAAGATTTCATTACATATTTTAAATATCGTAAAGTTTTACAAATATGTTTGTACACGCTAATTTTATATGTTCATGTTTTCTAAGTAAATCTGCAAACCTTCTAAATTCGTGTGATTTTATTGCTTAAAAGTTAGAATTGTTTTAATGAAGTCTCTCACCAACGTTCTTAAAAAAATCTCACAAAATGATTAAAGTTTATTCAAGCCAGACGATATCATAACTTAAATTTGTCTGTTATTTATTGTTTTAAAGTTTTAAAATATTCATGCGCCTTTCGCTAAATTGTAATCCAAAATCTTAGCTTTATTCTAGCAAGTCTACCTTATAATGAAGTGCGAAGTGATTCACCACAAAGACAATATTGAATAATGAGGTACTAGTATGCAGTCAGTCAGCGTGTTTGCGTCCACTGCTGGACATACGCCTCTCCAATTTTCCTCCAGTCCTCCCGGCCTTCATGCACGTATAAAGATATGTATGTCTACAGGTGAAACGAAAGATGCACAAATGCTGTAGGGACGAATGTATATTCAATATTCGATTGATATCGATTTCTTCGCTGCTTACCTGTCCGGGTAATGTCAAGATGGTATGGATCTAAAGGGTGATTGATTGTCTTATAAGTTAAATAAAAATAAAATGTTCGTGCTAAGCAATTACGTTTCTTATTCAACGAATATGATATAATGTTTATTCTGTATGTCTTTCTCTACCAATACGAAGTGTCAAAATAGTGTTGAATGCCTTTTGGTTGCAAGGTCGCCTGGGAAATGAGTGCCGGTAAAGAAGTTATAAACAAGATCAGTTTCTTCGGAAAGTATTTACCGTTGCGTAGCAAAAGTTGTAACCTGAATAGGATTTAGTAGTCTGCCTCAGGAAAGTTTCCGGTTACCTATTGTTTAAATGCGCGGGATCTCCGTTTCGGGGGTTCACTGCCTTAACACATCCGATTATAAGTGGACTTAAGGTCGTGGCACGAAATAAAGAATTGCATTTAATAGACTAGGAGGTCGCGACAAAAATGGTAACGATAACGTAAATGGCTGAAACTGGATTCACGGGATAAAGTACAACCCTCTGACGCTAAATGTGTCAGTCTGCCTGTGTCAAGTGGTTGCGTTATGTAGATAAGGCGCCTGAAAAAGTAGTTATGGTGACAAAAAATACATATGATAAGGTAAATGGATGCAAATGACGAAGCATGAAAGTATCAATACATACTTGCTTAGCAATACAAAAACTGAACAAATCTTTGGTTGCATTTAGTAGTTATAGGCGATTTAGGTTACAGATACAACTTTAGGTATATTTAAGTATTTAATTAAGTAACCGTCTGGTTATTGTTGTATAATTAATAGGTATCAATGTTTCCAGATAATCAGTATATTCATCAGCAGGTACATACCAGCATCTATTTAATATAGCCAATCTAGAAAACGCAACCACTTGGGACGGGCACACCGACATATTTAGCATCAGAGGGTTGGTGTCTAACATATGAACCCAGATTCAGCCATTTACCTTATCGTGACCAAAAATGTCGTGACCTCCCGGAATATAAGGTGAATCGAAACGATCGTCGGTGTGTCTTTAGCAAAATGTAGATAGCGCCATTATCTGAAAAGTTAGAAAACGATTATTTTTAGGTATACGCATCTACGTAATTTGATAACAGATGTTGTCATTTTTAATCGTCAAGGGGAGTGCCTAAAGGCGGCCCATCCCGCTCATCTCCCCATACAAAAGGGGAAAGAAGATCACGCCCATATTCCTCGTCAGAGATCCAAAATTTTGCTCAAAATAGCTTTATTTGATCGAACTAGATGTCTGATGACCATTGGCATTGTAAAATTGTGTTTGGTTTCTAAGTTATAAGGTCCGAAAGTTCGCATTTTTCGCGCGTTTTATACAATAACTTTGGAGGTGGATTCAAATGATAAAGTAAGAACATCTTAAAAAGATTAGTCATCAGACATAGCTTATTTAATCAAGATTTATAATATTTTTGGTTTTTGTTCGATTTTTCACTACAGCGGTCGTGGTTTACTTTTAGCTATAAGTCGTTTTGAAATTAAAATTTTCGCAAATCTTACCAAATCATACACTATGCACATTGTCTTTTTTGTGGACATGTTGCATCTTCCTCATCACGGAGCCTGTCTTATTCTTTGAAACAGAGAAGGTCCCAGAGCGCAACTGCACGGTTTTGTACCGTGCCCGAGAATGAGTTAGGCCCGCCGGGTTGGGCCACCTTAAGAACGGCCCGTAAGCTATGTTCCCCAGACAAACGTAGTTTACTAATTTTTTGAAAAACACTGTTCCGATTTACTTGATGTTTGGTATCTAATATTCTACAATAAATATCTGTGTCTGCATGTTTTTGTTATGCTAAAAATCTAAAGCAAGTCAAATAACAGGCAAAGAAAAATCTTAAAATAAATTTTATTTTCTCTGTTGTATGACACAGGATTCATTTTTCGAATTAACAAACACGTGCAGACATGGATTTTTTTTTGCCTGATGTTAAGTCCCAAATATCAAGCAAATTGTAATGGTGGTTTTAAAATTATTAGTAAACTACGTTTGTATAGGGAGTGTAATTTTCTTATGATCACGGGCCCACCTTAACGATTGTAAATGATTCGGGTTATCTCTTTTCCTAAAATATGGCCGATAGAGGTGATGGCTGTGCCCGGCGTGATGTTCGTGAACGGGTGCTGTTTGTGAGGACTGGTCTACCCCATTTGGCAACATGTTAGCTGGCGGGGGACAGTCTTTGCAAATAAACTGCTATTTGTCATGACCCTGCAACAGCAGGGCATAATTTTTTAACTTTTATGTTAGTTTGGTGTTTTACCCGTGTATTTGCAAAAAAAAAAAAAATATTACAAACGCTTTTGTAAATTAAGACTAAGTAGACATTGAAAAAAAAAACAGCGGAATTTCTTGCCAGTTCTTCTTCGCTGTGTTTTGCTGATGTCGCTAATGTTAAAATATGACAAATCCGAGCGCAGTGTACTGTCTATGGATGATGAATAAACAATACGATACAATTTGAATATGCATTTGTTTTATGTCCTGATTTGTTTTCGATATATTGATAATTCTTTGGCGGGATTCCGTGCTCACCCTGCGGTATGAGTGTGATTCGCTCGCGAATAACAAAAAAACCGGTCAAGCGTGAACGTGTTCAAGTGCCTACAGTCCCGTCACTGCTGGATATGTACATGTGTCATGTTGGAAAAACTACACGTCTGATGATTATTTTACAATTTCATTAAAAATTTGCGCTTAAGAAATCTAACTTTTTCTCAAAAAGGATGAAGTTTTGAAGAAAAAAAATTAAGTGTACCTATACTTGTAATTTAAATACTACAGTCAACATTTTTAAATAACCGTCAATAGGAAAATAATTCGGAACAAAATTCGTGTGACTGACAGACACCAGAGACAGACCCTTTTTGGCTTGTTGCGACAAGACTAAAAAAAATTTAATGCGATCGCCACCTAACTTCACAGGATCATCCGCTGGGCTAACCCGAAGATTTCCTGAAAATGTTATCAAAATCGGTCACACCGTTTTTGAGATCACAGGGAACGTACATAGAGAAGCACACACCGATATTTATATCTACTAGACTAAATTGACAATTTTGAAATACGTGGAAGTTGATACTCTCCTCAACTCAAACAAAAACGTTTTGTGACTACCACAAAAGTTATTCTATTGCCTCCCTCAGGGAAAACCGTTCGGTTAGCCTGTTGTTTCGTACCGAAGATATACGAAGAACCGCCACGAATTTCGTTTGCTTTCGTTGTAAATTTAGGCTTTTCCAGCGGCATCGAGTCCAAATCCAATCAATCCGACGAAAACGCTCGTCGTGGCTCAGAAAATAACAATTTCGTCCCGAAAGCGATTTATTTGCAAGAAAACATAACATGAATCAAAACAAATCCGACCATGCGTGAACGAGGACCGCTTCGGGACACACGCCGGTCAAGTGTGCACGTTGCGAACGCAGTCAGGACCACGCGAGTCGCTGCATCGAGCTCATATTCCGGGAGGTCACGACATTTTTGGTCCCGATAAGGTAAATGGCTGAATCTGGGTTCGCACGTTAGAGACCAACCCTCTGATGCTAAACATGTCGGTCTGCCTGTGCCAAGTGGTGCCGTTATCTAGATTTACTATATAAAATAGATGTTAGTATGTGACTACTGATGAATATACTGATTGTTTAGAAATATTGATACTTATTAATTACACAACAATAAACAGTCGTTTTTTTAATTAAATACTTAAATAGACCTAAAGTTATATCCGTAACATACATCGCCTATAACTACGAAATGCAACCAAATATTTGTTTAGTTTTGGTATTTATAAGCAAGTATGTACTGATACTTTCATCCTTCGTTATTTGCAGGCATTTCCCTTATCATGCATATTTTTGTCACCATAACTATTTTTTCAGGCGCTTTATCTACGTAACGCAACCACTTGGCACTGGCAGACTGAAACATTTAGCTTCAGAGAGTTGTTCTTCATCCCGTGAAACCAGTTTCAGCCGCTCACGTTATTGTAACAATTTTTGTCGCGACCTCCTAGTCTATCATTGGCTAATTGCTCATGTTGCAACACGACTTCGTTCTATAAGCATTCTTCTCATAAATCATGATAAATGCTTAAATTCCTGTATTTTAGTTAGGCGCGGCATATGGGATACGTCAGGTCCTGACAAGAGGGGTGCCCGATGACGCCCATGGTCTTTCAAACTAACACGGAGGCCTCGAAATAACTGTCACTGCCTAAGATTTTTGTTGCCTTAAAGTAAAGATCTAGTTGATGTTGTAGCTGCTAGAATTAAATAGGAAAAATAATATTATCGAGAGAATACATTACTAACTAGTTGACTCCATTTGGGACAATATGGAACATTATTAGTTAAAGAATTGGGGGTATGTGATTCGTAATCCGCGTAAAACTTTCTCACTTACTAGGTAGTGAGCTTAATGTCGCCCAAGTTGGTGCCATCGCGTTGAATGAATGATGGTCGAAACGCCAAACGAATTTTGTTCTCTATTTTCTATCTTGTTAAATGGAGCCAGCAATTGAGTCGTACACAGTAAGGTCCTGGCATTGCACCTAGTTCCTATTTGTTGTGTTGAGCTAATAATAGCAAGGCAAGAAGTGTGACATAAGCCGTCTATGTCCAGTTACATAAAAAACATAAGCATTTATAAAATTAGTAGGGATTTTTTATGTAAATGGCCCACCATCACCGTAATGATAATAGCCTAACACACCGCATTCCCGTAGATATTAGGTGGCATGCCAGAACCTTCCCTTTAATGAGCACGGCTACACTGAACTGAATGAAAAATGCGAATAATTTTGAATTGCTGCTTCAAAAACATTTTTATCCAATGCGATGCTATAAACCCGGGCGACTGGCTTCACCCTACCATTTAGTAGAGTAAGGGGACTTTACATGGATTCCGAACCATGGAACAGCTGGCATTCGTGAAGAAACGTATTAATCCCACTCGGAAGGAAAAAACAAGACAAAGCCCGGATTGACCCCAAAACCTCTAACATAAGAAGTAAGGCCTCAAGTCAAGATTTACGAGCTTCACGTATTGTATTTTCTTAAGATAAAACGTAAACTTAATCAAAACCATTATACATTTTTTCCGAAATAATTACGGATGCCTGTAAACTTTACACAGAATGCATGAGTGATTCTGCGGTTGGGTATAAAGATTGATATGAAAACGGCGAAAGAAAACAATATATATCTCTTGAAAATGTATTTACACTTTTAAAACCATTTCTATGAAATTAAAAAGTAAAATAAATATTTCTCTTATTAATATAATTTGGATGAAAAAAAATATTGTTAAGTTGACGATGGCTTTTACATCAGATAATACTTGTAATACTATACATATTATGGTATTAGCAACTATATTAATAAGTAACTTATATTTTTTATTTCCTTACACTAAGGGTTGCTGTTTCTCTTGTTCTTTGTTCTTTGTCTTTTACTGTTCTAACAAAGAGTTGATTGGCAGCAGCATTTAGATATAAGCATTTAGAGTATTATGGACGGAAGAAATATGTAAATTAGTCAAGTATATTTGCGGTGAAGTATATATTATATTGCTTTACTGAATTTATCAAATCCGCAGATTAGTTAGCAGTTTGGCTGCCAAAAGTTGATATTAATTAAAAATGAAATTACTTATATTTGTTAATTTAACGATGAAGGTTAGATACAGCACTGGTCATTAATAATTATACTTAACGATTCTAAAATGACATGAGTGTCTGCTTAAACATTGACGAATGTACCGATATTTTGACACAACTATATGTAGTGACCACCCAAATAGCCACCAACCTGAAAAGAAAGACATCATTGAAACATAAGAGACGTTTAAGTAGCCCGAAAAAATACTTTGTCTTACTACCTCGGATGATATTTGGTAAGGCGGGGCCGGGTACTCCGCTTAATATTCTCACAAAATTTCTTATTGAGTACTGAACAAACTTAATTTCGAAACATCAACACAACTTGAAGGAGTTTTCATTGTTTGTTGGCGTCAACCTAGATAGAACCGTTCCGATGGAATGAAAAGCGAACTCCTTGGATGTGCTACCCAGAATTGCTGTCAAATATTAATATTGTACCGTTGCTCCTGCGTTCCAATTTTGAAACATGGTTTTTTGAAATTCTAACGATCTAAATATCTGTCACTTTTGGAATGTCTAAAATTTATATTCAAGATTTTTTTAATTCTAACATATATCATAAAGTCCCCTCAATGCCACAGATGGCCTCAATCAACACAGAACTTATTTTCCCCCTTAGTACAACCTGGCATCCTTCAAATATGGTATGAAAAAGCATCTGGCCGGCAGGCATGGTTTTCGCAACCCACCGGAAAGTTCGAAAACCCAGCCATGGGCGTCGTTAGGGCACCTTAAAGTTTCCTGGAGCACGATGGATGATCGATAAAACACCCAACTAATCCTAACATGCCACATTACCTAAAGAATTAGGTATTTCCTAAGGCCTTTCATTTATGAGCACAGTTACATAGAATCAGATGGAAAATGAGAGAACGGGATAGGAAATTAACTCATATTCTCTGGCATAGAAGGCATTTCACCATGCCCCTGAGCTACAAGCCCCTCGATGGTATTTTCTCTACGACAAACCCAAAATAAGTAATTATTGTTAGCAAACATTTCATCTAGAGAACAACAACCTACGGAATCTACATGCATGAAGGACAATTTAGATTTTTGTTTGTGGGGAGGCAAGGATGGGCTATAGAAGCGGATGTTGGAGACGACCCGGGGATCTGCGGAACTGTTCGGAGCAGCGAGCTTGGAATGGATTATTATATTATATTACACATTATTGAAATGACATCCAGATCATTTTCATATTCACACGCAAATGCTACACCAAACATTTTTTTTTGTGTAACGGTATAAGGCAAGAACAAAAATTGAGCTTCAAAAAAGAAGCTAACAAAAATATAAATGTGTTGTCGCCGCTGTGGGAGATTAATAAGAGAAAATATTCTATAACTGCGTTAAATGCCGCAATCAATCTGCAATACAATGCAATCGCCTCCCAATTGTTTTGTGACCTGTCTGGACCGGTACTGCCGAGAAGCCGTGGGTGCACTCAAATCACAGGAAGCTGTGGTGCATAGTGCCCCAACTCTATTTTCGAATGTGAATAAAATTTACCCACTCCACGCCGCATTCGCGCCTGTACCCACTAGTGCGGTGGCCGAGTCGATAAAGCATCGATCATTCGAAAGGGTGGATTTTAAATTTCTGTAAAAATCATTCTTCCAATTCCACTTTAGGAGTACAGAACCACGTAGTTATTAGAACTCAACGGCTGCATAAAACACGTCGTGTGAGTTGTTTATGTGATGTAACTGCGTAGACAAGAGGCGCCCCTGTAGGATTATGGTAATTGGCCGGTATTTTACGATACGTTTTTTCTTCACCACAGGAGTTGATACAATATCTGTACGTTTGCAAAATAGTAAATCTTCTAGTACCTAATGATATTCATAAAAAAAATTGTATGAAAAATAATACTTAAACCTCTCAGCATCATCACCACTTGAGAAAAATATTATCGAGTGAGTTATTATAAAATAAGGTGTATAATGAAATGGAATAAACATTTTGGCCATATTGACCATGTTCCATAAAAAAAAAGCAAATAACAGTCAAATGGTGTGACTACAACGCTCTTGAAAGTGAACAAACAATGTTAAAAAAATGCTTCATAAGACACGTTATTATTGCACTTGGTATCTTTTAGGACGATGTTTTGTATAGAACTTAAAGAGTTATTATTATTTATTTTATTTTATTCCAATCGTGCCTGCAATTGCACAATATAATTGTTCATGTCTTATACAGGAGCTCCTGCCACTCTATTTTCACCAGAAATGTGCAAATAAAATATTGAATAGAAAACTCCCTACTGGTACATCACTATCTTTGTTGCATCACAATCAGGCCGCCTTTGTGAGGCTCCGCGCACGGCTAACCCACTTGCGTCGCCTTCCAAAATGAACGAGGCCGGTGGCACTCGACTGCACCATGACTGCAGGCACCTCGTGGCTACAGCGTGGTCCGTCAGCATTGTGAGGAAAGAGAGTATAGGCCGGTTTAGGCTAGCACCAGACTAGGCGGAACTTCCGCTGCGTCTCTCCCGCCGCGGAATGCGTGAGCACCTAGTGGCTACAGCGTGGTCCATCAGCATCGTGAGGAAAGAGAGTATAGGCTGGTTTAGGCTAGCACCTAAACAGGCGGATATTCCGCTGCGTCTCTTCCGCTACGGAACGCGTGAGCACCTCGTGCCTACATCGTGGTCCGTCAGCATTGTGTGGAAAGAGAATGTAGGCCGGTTTAGGCTAGCACCAGTATAGGCGGATATTCTGCTACGTCTCTTCCGCTGCGGAACGCGTGAGCACCTCGCGGCTGCAGCGTGGTCCGCCAGCATGGTGAGGAAAAATAGTATAAGCCAGTTTAGGCTAGCACCAGACTAGGCGAATATTCCGCTACATCTCTTCCGTTGCGGAACGTGCGAGCATTACTTTCCGTACAATTTCGTTCCGCGCCACAACCGAAAACCCCGTCGCTTCGTCGTCGGGCGGAACTGGGTATCTCGCCGACACTGGCGTCTGTTCCGTTTTCGGCGCGCGGCTTATCCGCTCGGCGGACAAACGGCAACTTCGGATTCCATCTTTTATTACAGAACTAGCTGTACCCGCGGCTCCGATCGCGTTAAAGTTCGATATTATACAGTCTGCTCGTCGCTAGGTTGATGATTGTGAGAATTAGGGTAGCTTACACACAAATTTGTACGGAACCTTCGATGCGCGAAATTATTCAATTATTATTCAAAAAGCTATTTTATTAAATTGAATGCTATCGTTATATTCCGACAGGTCACGACATTTTTTTTGGTCACGATAAGGCAAATAGGTGAATGTGTTCATGTAGCTGAATTTTGTTGGTTAGATACCAACCCTCTGATTCTAAATATGTCAGTCTGCCTGCGCCAAGTGGTTGCGTTAGCAAGATTGGCTATACAAAATAGGCGTTGGTATGTACCTGCTGATGAATATACTAATTGTCTGGGCACATTTATACCTATTCATTATGAAACAATAACCATTCGGTTTTATAGTTAAAAATACCTACTCTTATATGTTGTACCTAAATAGCCTATAGCTGCGAAATGGAACTACAGATTTGTTCAGTTTTGATATTATTAAGCATGTATTTATTGATACTCTCTTGCTTTGTTATATATAACCTTTTCATATAGTTATTTTGTCACGATAAATACTTTTGGCGCAAGCAAACCGACATATTTAGCTTCAGAGCGTTGGTCTTTATCTTGTGAACCCAGTTTCAGCCATTTACGTTATCGTTACCATTTTTATTGCGACCTACTAGTCTAATACGGTGAGACAAGAGAAAACGATTGGTACCCTTTTTCATCAACCAATACGAAATAGAATGACGGAGATGCTTGTCCCTTTGAGGCATCTTCTATTTCCCGACATAAAAATATTATATGCTATCCTCTACAAACAAAGGTCATTTGAAGGCAAATCTAGGATTTATATCTTGTTTTCAAAAACAAATCGTTCGACATCCGTCTTTATTGGATATGCTAACCTATATCCTACAAGGAGTGGATTGTCGTAAGGTTTGAATTCGCTGGTCGAATTGGTGCTTTTATTAGATACTAGCCAAGGTACTCGGCTTCGCTCGGGTCAATGTCGTTTTGGACTGACGTCGGGCTGAACCTAACATTTTATGTTATTTGAGTTCCCCTTACAAACTTTCATCCCCTTTTTCTTTTTTCAGTTAAATGTTCACCACAAAAGGTGCCGTATGTCTATTCCCTCTCTCTACACCAAATTTCAAGAAAATTTTAATAAACAAAACGGTTAAGGAGTGAAAACGCAACACAGTTAGTTACTTTCGCATTTGTAATATTGGTATGGATAACCTTTTAAGAGATATAAATAATTAACTTTATCTTGGAAATACAAATATACACAAACACGGAAAAATCGAGTAATTTATTTTAAGGTGGCCCAACCCGTAACTCATTTGCGGGCACGGTACAAAACCGTGCTGTTGCGCTCTGGGCCCTTCTCTGTTTCAAAGAAAAAAACAGGCTGCGCGATGAGGAAGATGCAACATGTCCATAAAAAAGACAATGTGCATAGTGTATGATTTGGTAAGATTTACGAAACTTTTAATTACAAAACGACTTATAGCTAAAAGTAAACCACGACCGCTGTAGTCAAAAATCTAACAAAAACCAAATAGATTATAAATCTTGATTAAATAAGCTATATCTGATGACTAATCTTTTTTAGATTTTCTTACTTCATCATTGCGTAATAAACCACCACAGTATAACTGTGTTAACACCACACTATAAAACGCGCGAATAATTCGAGCTTTCGGACCTTATAACTTAGAAACCAAACACAATTTAGCAATGCCAACGGTCATCAGACATCTAGTTCGATCAAATAAAGCTCTTTTGAGCAACATTTGGGATCTCTGATAAGAAATATGGGCGTGATCTTCTTTCCACGTTTGTATGGGGATTTGAGCGGGATGGGCCACCTTAATAGGATAAAAGGATAAAACAGAAATAAGGATAAAAATAAACAGCGAATATAAAACTAAATAATTAAATTAAAATAAATAGCTCCTCCATTGGGACTGTTGGCATTATCCCAATGACCGAAGCAGAGTTCCCCCGCTGAATGACCAAGATTATATTTTGGGTAAGCAACGCTCTGGCACGACGGTCTCCGGACTCCGACATTGGTCGTCTCGGTATAGTTTGAAATGTTTTCAATGATTACTCTTTGTGCCTTCATTTTATCCTTTCTACCACTTTTCTTAATTGGTGTTGTTAAATCTGAGAGAACGGATGATTTACCGGGAGTAAGTAACGTAAATATAGATTTTTAAAATGGCTTGATTTTCCAATAGCCTCTTCCAATTTCTTTTGTAGTTTCGTATTGTGATCAATTAAATTTTCTATTTCGCTTCGGGCGCTCTGTAATTCATTTGTAAGAAGTTCTACATTGTTTTTTATTTCATCATATTCTTCATCCTGGATAGTCAGATTTGATAAATCCGGAAGTGATGCATTCGTTCTTTGCATGCTATTGTATGACGAACTAGTAGAAGACAAGTTTTCGATAGATTTAGAATATCCTCCCGGTGTGGCTATAGCAGTGCTATTAAATATGTGTTCCTTTGGTGATTTGTTTATCAGGGTTCTCATTTTTCGTGTCATAATTACACTGACATAATGGGACATTTTATGCAATGATAAAAATAAAAGATTTAGAGAAAAAAAAAATTATATGCGGAGATGAGCGAGAAGGCCACCTCACCCTGACCCTGTCCCATTTTTTAGGTCCTCGGAGCCTAGCGAGCCTCAGTAAATCTCAGCCTCCGAGCTTCTATTGCCTCCTTCATTAAATCGAACTCAAAATCACTGCCAAGTGACGTAGCAAGAATTCTACCAATGAGGTCGTTACATGAACAGAGACTAAGACCGGCTGGAAGAGCCACACGTGTGACGAGTCGGATACCAATTCCTCCAAAGGAAATTGGAAATGTTGCTTGCATCGGACCTTCGTGCTTCCTTATAAACGTTCGATTAGTTCGGCTAGTTGGATTATAATAGGTGAAATAGACATTCGCAAAACTCAAGAATTTTGGACGAAAACATAAATTTCAAACACGTATATCTCGGTAACTTGACACTTTCGAGAAAAAAGATACTAACTTTTTTGTCTACGAAAAACATGAGTATTATGCTGGCGAAATTAATGTACTGGCCGTTACGACACCCTGTTTATCATCTTCTTCTATATATTCCATGCATAAATAATGACTAAATGTGTTGCTAATCGCAAAACTCGAGAAAAACTGGACCAATTCGGCAATTTTTTTTTTTTCAATATTTCTTCAAGTCCCAGAATGACTAAACGCAAGTTCTTGCATCTTTTATAAAATTTAATCTCTCAATCTTCCGTACTTACTTAAGTATTATTGAAATTCATTTTGCATTAAATTAGTGAAAATATCGATGAATGATTCAATCTTGCATCGTTTTAAAACGAAATCTTTCCATCTTACCTCTGTGATTCTTTCTCAGGTTCCAAAAGAACTGGCTCCCGTTAAACTCTTTACAAACAGCGCGTTCCTAAGGCATCTGTAATTAGTTCCAATGTTCTGCCTCCTTTATAGCGTCAACCATTATTATTAAGCTCGCTCCGAGCGGATATAAGAAACTTAAGTCATAAAGCACGCTCTTAACAAAGGCCTGAACCGTTGTGCATGAATAAATAAATCAGCATGCTTGCAGGCTCAACGCTCTGCTTCAAGGCTTAAGGTGCCATCGTAAGCCTCTCGAGAAATCTCAATAGAAAAGTAAACGAAACTTTAACGAACTATATCGCATTTTAGGCTGTTTTAGCAAACACAATAAATTAGAATACGTAGATAGTATTTGGCAAAAAGTCAGTATATTTTTGGTTCGTGTCTCATAGAGGTGTCTGTGTGAGTTCTGGTATTAATCAAATACACACTACAGCGTTGCTCGTGTTTCCCATACTTGGCTGTGTGAAAAGTATCTTGCTTTTTCAGCTGTTTATGCCATTGATAACTAACAGCCTTTGGAGCTGTCAGTGTTATGAGAGTTGGAAGTTTTTTTTGCATAAAAAATTCGTGGATGTCACATATTGAATGAAAGCCTTGGTAGACAGACAGTATCTTGGTTTTGTGAGTGCAGTTATGGGAATCGTCGAAATAAGTGCCACGTTTACTTTGGCAGTGCGGGCCGTGTAGAAGTGAGTGCGCACGGAGAGCGCCGGCATCCAGCCGTTGAAAGAAACGTTGTTTCGTGAGAAACCCCAGCTCAACCTGGTATCAGGGTAGGTGAGGGTTGCCTAACCTTCTTTTTTTCATTTTCGGTACCGCCCACAAATAAAGGCGACTAAGCAGTTTGTCGTTCGCGGTGCAGATTTCACGTAAAACTGTAGCCCGTGCCACTTACTTGGGATCTACGGGATCGTCGGGATTGACGAAGGGTTAATCCCGTCTAGATTGGTACCATCGGATTGAACGAAATATGATCGAAGCGGCAATGAAGATTATTTTTACTATCCATCCACTTGAATTTAATTAGAAAGGCTCCTTGTATGAGTTCTTGGAGTAACCGTGCTCTACACTGGCGGCCGTGGACAGGAAAACGGAGTGTGGTTCCGTACCGCTGAGGGCCGGGAGGACTGGAATAAAATTGGAGAGGCGTATGTCCAGCAGTGGACGCAAACAAGCTGACTGACTTTTAATTTCTAATAGTATATTACACTTAAAAATCAATTTCGAGCTGTAGCTGTTGTTTGAGTGACGTTGCGGTGACTTTAAGTGAAAATATAGGAGAGAAATAAAACTGAGTCCACATGACCCAAGTTAAAATGGAAACCAGATAATTAACTACGTCAATTATTACCCAACCAATATTATTCCCTCGAGCATTTGAGTTTATCTTGTTTTAAGGCAAAAAAATCATGGTTTTTTTCACCCGTAAAAAGCATGCGCCTTAAGAGCAGGCCGTTGAGCCGGGATGCCTCGACTTGATTAGATAAATTTGATTTATTTAATTGTTGTCTCAGCGAAATTAACAAATTAATTTTATTCCGTATTTTCTTAAGTATAGCTATCAAATAACGGAAGGGCTGCTTTATCTCCTCGGCTCTATTTGGAACTTTCTTGAATTACGCCTGAATTATTTAACTAGACTACAGTAAATAAATAACGTTAAGGGCTGATAACTGGTAAATATCAAAGTTCCAAACTCGGTTTATATTAAGGTCGGCTTAGTGTTAATTGGTTTAATTTATTTGAGAAGGCCTTAGAGAAATGAGTTGGTAATTTAATCCGTATTAAATGTATTCCTTCTTGCCAGATTATTGCATGTTTTTCGTTATGTTATAGAATCGTTTTTTTTACTAAACTTAACATGTCGCTGCTTCTTGGAACGAGTGTACAACAAAACAATTAAAAATGTCTTCATGCCTGACGTTGTTATATAACTCTAACATTTTCCCACGCCGAATTATTAAATTGATCTCGCGTAAATTTGTTTGACTTCCTGACCAAGTCTGGAATAATATTTCATTTTTGAATATTCGGTACTTACATCATAATAACTTTAGATCGTAACATCTTCATATCATACGGAAATGCAAGCAGATATGATAGGAATTTTAAAATTGTTTTAAAATACATTGAAAACACTTTTCATCGAGTGAATAAATGGAAATTCTAGAATCGTATGAGTTTTGATGGTCCGACGAAAGAAAACATCCAAAAGAAAGGTTCATATTCCAGCTGCATAAGAGTCTTCTCGGTCGCGGCGGCCTTCAGAACTTTCTCTTTAAATTTTAAGAGCTTTTTAAGCACTTAAAGACCTTTTTCACTTTATATAAGCTGCTTAAAAAAGGTGCACTTGAAACAGTGAAATAGCAGAAAATTTCAAAACTACATCAGTGAAATTATTCGTTTTCTCTGGAAGGGAATATCTCTCGCCATCTCAGAACCCAGCATACTATTACTGCTAACAACAAAAATATCAACAAAACACTCAATATCTCACATACGTTCATGGAGGTAGAGTGCTGTATATAAATCCATGGTTCGTGCGACTGAGATTACGTTTTGTACATCAATATAAATAATGGTATAACACCACCTGCTTGGCTCCTGAGTCTCATCCCTAACATCAAACTCACCCGGCGAGACAGAACTCTTTCCCACACGCTATTTCAAATAAACCAAGATTGAAAATCCAGTAATGTTGGATGCTTAGCGGGAGCATATGATTTTACTTCAATGGTACTGTCTAGTTCGAATTCCGGTGTAGGAAAGTTTTTTTTTTACTAACTAGACATGAATGGCTAATACCACACCGTCATGATAGATACATAGGTAATAACTGTTTAAGGCTAGGCCGTATTAAGACTACTAAGATTATAATGTCCATCTGAGTGGCACCTTGGGGGCAAAAAAGCTAATAATGCGAAAGGCATTCATCCAAAATTGTTTCATAACAAATACACAGAAATTTCTATGAAAAACATCTCTGAATCATCATGTAGCTCCAAAATAATGATCTGAAGTTATGTTTCAAGTTTTTCTTTTGAAATGACAAGGGAATGATAAGATATTTGGACCATAAAGAATCAGTAGGTCTCATCTTATTTACTAAAACAAGTGTGTAATTATGTTCGGGTTATCACCTCACAATCTACTAATGTTACTAAATGGTGAATCCATAGTGGCTTTAACATATGATTTCATTAAGGAAAATTCGAGAAACACTAGACAATTTGCAAAAACTCATTTCTTTTACTATGATCCGTGACATTGTAGCGATTCAAAAAGTCGTCTCATCGGGTAGGAATGTTCCATCTCTCTCTGACTCGCCTTGGTGAAGCTTTGGTTGACTTTTCACTCACACACTGTGCTCGTCTTGTAAGCGCGCGGCGCGCAGGTCTATAAATTATATTGTCCATCAGAGTATCTTTTTTTTATCTAACTCCACATGGATGGCTAATACCAAAATGGCCGTCAGATATTAGCCTAAAACACCACATGGTAACTAGGTTCCATGCCCGGACCTTCCTTATATTGCTCGGCTACATTGAACTGGATGGAAAACTTTTTTTGGCCTTTTCAAGGTGGAACAAAATAAAAAACGTGAACTACGTGAAAATAGGAACAGACTTTCGCAAATCGGAATAGAGTTTGCGAAACCCTGAGTACATTTGAAATGACGGTGTAAGCATTAAAAATATTACAAAAGAAACCAAACTAAAATACGTTAAGCGAAAGTCAAAATATTTACCAATTAAATTGATGGTGAACCAGCGATATATATTATGGGACGAATTGCTATTGGACTTTTAAATGAATGACCAAAACATTTTCCATTTTGCTATTAATTAATGTCAAAGCAAAATATATATGTTCTTATGTAATTTCCAGATCGAGTTGCAATACTTCGAAATATTAAGGCCGAGGTTGACCCTCCTATGATCGAGAAAACGTTAATTCCGTAATCATTAAAAAATACAGAATATCAATTCACCCCATAATTAAAAAAGTTATGCTGGATCTAATGTAGTCAAAACGCGAAGTAGAGTAAATAAAACTCAGGTTTGAGGAGTAGAAATCTTATTATTCCAACATATGATTTTTTTTTTATTTTCTGTAAAAGATATTTTAAAAAATGTGTCCATTTTATCAACTTTATTACTAAAGGAAGTTATCTTAATGGAAGCATAATTATTGGTTTATTCATTAATATTATAACTATTTATATCTATAGCGATGTCGTTAAAATTTTAAAAAATCGGTATTAAACGAATTCGCAAGAGGTCTGACTCGCAGGCGGTCCTACCATCTCTACTTATATAAAAGGCAACGTCTGTCCACATGCACGAGATAATCTCCGTAACCACAAAACAGATCAAGATGCGATTTAAACCAATTTCAAGAGAACATCGCGGAGAACGCTTTAAGGTACATACCATCACGCTAAATATCCAAAGGGCTGAGCAATATCAATGAAATTACTCTCAAACAACATTAATACCATGCCGTGGCGTATGGTGGCGTTACTTGCGACGTCATTCAACGATTCACTATTTTCGCATTAATGTTCAGAAAGCGGATGGCGAAGGGCGGAGTACCGACTCTTCTATACGTATTTTGTTCGGGAGGCTGTAGGTTCGAATCCTGATAGCGTCAATTTTTTTTTTCGTTTTTTTTACATTTTATTGTTTATGGGGTCTCGCATATAATAATTGTAGCATGGATTAGACTTATCTCTACTTATATAAAAGAGTAATAAATATAAAATTATAAATATAGTCTGTCTAGATGCGTTTACGCATGCAAGAGTTTACAGAAAATATCGCTGGGCTCACTCTAGGATACATACCATCACGCTAAATATTCTAAGGGCTGAGCAATATCAATGAAATTACTCCATCCCGTGGCGCATGACGGCGTCATTTTGCCAGAACCGATTAACAATTTTCGCGTTAAACGTAGAAAGCCGGTTGGCATAGCGCGCATAATCGACTGTTTTGAATATATTTTGTTCGAAGGAGGGTTCACGTTCGAATCCTGAAATCTCAATATGTTTTTCTGTTTTTTTTATCTCGCATACTAGCTGCGGTACCCGGCTCCGCTCGGGTCCATGTCGTTTTAGACCGATGTCGAGCTGAATTATTTCCTAGAAGATAAAAAGTAGCTCAAATGGCTAGTCGAAAAGGCTGGTCAATAGCGATGTTATTTATCTGCTACTTTTTAATCATAACGGATGGAGCTGATATAGCTTAATTAAATAAGAAATATTATAACATTTCCATTTATAATACATAGGGCACACTATAAGTTTTCGGAACTGCCCACTTAGCTAAAAAATACCGAAAAAGTAATTAATTTTTTTAATTAAATATTTTGGTATTATAACGCATAGGGCCGAGTGCACGAAAGGGCAAAAAATCGAAATCATCGTCAACTTAAACACGTCACTTTGCATAGAGAGTATGGAAGGAACTCTATGCGGTTCACTAAAAGTGACGTGTTTGAACAATGTTTACTTATCCCTCTCTTCGTGCAATCGGTTCTAAGGCTGTTTTGTCTTGTTTATTTTTGCAGTGTGGCGTCATTTAAGAAAATGCGTGTCTATATCACCATGGTTATTAACTTATAAAAATTTTCGTAGTATGATTTTATACGATTTTAAGTGTAATTTGACAGTTAACAAAGCCTTGCTCGGCTTCAAACTGCTTTTGGCGATGAAACACTATGAAAGGCGACTATCGCGTCAATCTTCTGACTAATTTTGTAAGCTTTATACAACAAAAAGATAAATGATGTGCGCCGTAAAATGAAATAGACAGGCATGCAGACTGTTGCTTTGGAGACTGTAAATAGTGATTTGTATAACACCATCTGTTTGATGGAAGTAAATGACGAACTCCGTAAAAATAACAGTAAACGCAGCATCATCTTGCATCACAACAATGCCAGTTCTCAGACGGCCATGCAGACAATAATTTTCAAAGGTTAAAAACGTAGAACTTATGAGTAATCCTGCATACAGTCCCGACCTGGCACCTTGTGACATTATTCTGTTCCCAAAATGTTTTAACCAATACGTGGCCGACGATTGTCATCACCAGAAGAGGCTGTCGAAGAGTACCAGGTTCACCCGGATCTTCCCGCAATGACACTTCCACATTCAAATGGATCTAAAACACGACAATATTCATGCCCCGATTATGCATCCCTTCAATGCGATGGTATGTATCATCCCAGGTGGAATTAACCCTACGAAAGGTGAACAAAAGTTTTACGTGGCATACAAAACACAGCCAGTCAGTCAGTCAGTCAGCGTGATTGCGTCCACTGCTGAACATACGCCTCTATACAAAACACAGCCAGCCTCAACACCTAAAACGGTCACCCATCCGTAACTCGAGCGCACTCAGAGATGCCAAACGTAGATACAATTCGCATATAAATCGGGTGAGTGGTTCTCAAGTTATAAGCATTTCACCCTAATGCTCACCGCTCTGGTAATTTAGTGTTATTTCATGTAGCTTTTAAGTTGTGAGCAGAATCAGGCAAGACGTGGAACTTTTATAAGCATTTCATACCACTGATTATTTGCACACCCCTCTCATAATTTTGCATGGGTGCTCATTCAGGTAAGAGTGAGATCGAACTCGTCGTTAAATATCAACTAATTATATATTTCCCAGCTATTTTTAAGTTAACTCACTCCCGAACTCGAAGTCACTCTTACCTGAATGGGCCCACTGATGCTAATTAGCCCTAAAGTTAGTGAGTCTGGAAAGAAGATACATAAGTGCAATCAGTGATGACCAACACCAAACTTATATTCTTGACCAAACCATAGAAACTATTCAATAAAAAACAGGTGCGTTTTCTTATACCTAGTTTGAAGATATTATGGGTTACCCATACACATTTTCATACGTTTCAAGATTTTCTTTCAGACAAAAGATAGTTCCCCATGCCTAATTTAATCCTTTTCTGGCCCATACAAAGTTTTTGTACACAAAAGCAAATAATATAATTATAAAGTTACATAATGCCATAGTAAATAGTTGCTGCGAAAATATTTGCAGAATATATTTCTTTTTTACAGCGCCATCTATGATATAACCCATATAACGGTGTACAACTTCTAATCGCTAATACTAATGAACTAAAAAACGCCTCTATCCGGGTAGAGATGGCGCTATAAACCCAACGTCTTCGCCCAAAGTTTCGAAAGGTATTGCATATCAATATAAACGTCAGCGTATGATTAAACACGTCACTTTGTATGGACAGTATTGAAGGAACTCCATGCGGTTCGCTAAAAGTGACGTGTTTGAACATTGATTAACTCAGCCGTACTCGGGAACAAAATTCCTCGCACTGACTACCATGAATTAAAATTGTTCCTTAGGAAAATAGTTTTGCCATTAAGCTATTACGTAAAAAAACCTGAAACAAAAATTAGATCTATTATGTCGAATCCATGTTATAATTATCTCTTCTTCTTCTCTACTTATATAAAAGGCAACGTCTGTCCACATGCACGAGATAATCTCCGTAACCACAAAACAGATCAAGATGCGATTTAAACCAATTTCAAGAGAACATCGCGGAGAACGCTTTAAGGTACATACCATCACGCTAAATATCCAAAGGGCTGAGCAATATCAATGAATTTACTCTCAAACAACATTAATACCATGCCGTGGCGTATGGTGGCGTTACTTGCTACGTCATTCAACGATTCACTATTTTCGCATTAATGTTCAGAAAGCGGATGGCGCAGGGCGGAGTACCGACTCTTCTATACGTATTTTGTTCGGGAGGCTGTAGGTTCGAATCCTGATAGCGTCAATTTTTTTTTTCGTTTTTTTTTAAATTTTATTGTTTATGGGGTCTCGCATATAATAATTGTAGCATGGATTAGCCTTATCTCTACTTATATAAAAGAGTAATAATCTCTACTTATATAAAAGGCAACGTCTGTCCACATGCACGAGATAATCTCCGTAACCACAAAACAGATCAAGATGCGATTTAAACCAATTTCAAGAGAACATCGCGGAGAACGCTTTAAGGTACATACCATCACGCTAAATATCCAAAGGGCTGAGCAATATCTATGAATTTACTCTCAAACAACATTAATACCATGCCGTGGCGTATGGTGGCGTTACTTGCGACGTCATTCAACGATTCACTATTTTCGCATTAATGTTCAGAAAGCGGATGGCGCAGGGCGGAGTACCGACTCTTCTATACGTATTTTGTTCAGGAGGCTGTAGGTTCGAATCCTGATAGCGTCATTTTTTTTTTTTGTTTTTTTTACATTTTATTGTTTATGGGGTCTCGCATATAATAATTGTAGCATGGATTAGACTTATCTCTACTTATATAAAAGAGTAATAAATATAATATTATAAATATAAAAATTATAAATATAGTCTGTCTAGATGCGTTTACGCATGCAAGAGTTTACAGAAAATATCGCTGGGCTCACTCTAGGATACATACCATCACGCTAAATATTCTAAGGGCTGAGCAATATCAATGAAATTATTCCATCCCGTGGCGCATGACGGCGTCATTTTGCCAGAACCGATTAACAATTTTCGCGTTAAACGTAGAAAGCCGGTTGGCATAGCGCGCATAATCGACTGTTTTGAATATATTTTGTTCGAGGGAGGGTTCACGTTCGAATCCTGAAATCTCAATATGTTTTTCTGTTTTTTTTATCTCGCATATAATTATAACATGGATTCGACATAATAGATCTAATTTTTGTTTCAGGTTTTTTTACGTAATAGCTTAATGGCAAAACTATTTTCCTAAGGAACAATTTTAATTCATGGTAGTCAGTGCGAGGAATTTTGTTCCCGAGTACGGCTGAGTTAATCAATGTTCAAACACGTCACTTTTAGCGAACCGCATGGAGTTCCTTCAATACTGTCCATACAAAGTGACGTGTTTAATCATACGCTGACGTTTATATTGATATGCAATACCTTTCGAAACTTTGGGCGAAGACGTTGGGTTTATAGCGCCATCTCTACCCGGATAGAGGCGTTTTTTAGTTCATTAGTATTAGCGATTAGAAGTTGTACACCGTTATATGGGTTATATCATAGATGGCGCTGTAAAAAAGAAATATATTCTGCAAATATTTTCGCAGCAACTATTTACTATGGCATTATGTAACTTTATAATTATATTATTTGCTTTTGTGTACAAAAACTTTGTATGGGCCAGAAAAGGATTAAATTAGGCATGGGGAACTATCTTTTGTCTGAAAGAAAATCTTGAAACGTATGAAAATGTGTATGGGTAACCCATAATATCTTCAAACTAGGTATAAGAAAACGCACCTGTTTTTTATTGAATAGTTTCTATGGTTTGGTCAAAAATATAAGTTTGGTGTTGGTCATCACTGATTGCACTTATGTATCTTCTTTCCAGACTCACTAACTTTAGGGCTAATTAGCATCAGTGGGCCCATTCAGGTAAGAGTGACTTCGAGTTCGGGAGTGAGTTAACTTAAAAATAGCTGGGAAATATATAATTAGTTGATATTTAACGACGAGTTCGATCTCACTCTTACCTGAATGAGCACCCATGCAAAATTATGAGAGGGGTGTGCAAATAATCAGTGGTATGAAATGCTTATAAAAGTTCCACGTCTTGCCTGATTCTGCTCACAACTTAAAAGCTACATGAAATAACACTAAATTACCAGAGCGGTGAGCATTAGGGCGAAATGCTTATAACTTAAGAACCACTCACCCGATTTATATGCGAATTGTATCTACGTTTGGCATCTCTGAGTGCGCTCGAGTTACGGATGGGTGACCGTTTTAGGTGTTGAGGCTGGCTGTGTTTTGTATAGAGGCGTATGTTCAGCAGTGGACGCAATCACGCTGACTGACTGACTGACTGACTGACTGGCTGTGTTTTGTATGCCACGTAAAACTTTTGTTCACCTTTCGTAGGGTTAATTCCACCTGGGATGATACATACCATCGCATTGAAGGGATGCATAATCGGGGCATGAATATTGTCGTGTTTTAGATCCATTTGAATGTGGAAGTGTCATTGCGGGAAGATCCGGGTGAACCTGGTACTCTTCGACAGCCTCTTCTGGTGATGACAATCGTTGGCCACGTATTGGTTAAAACATTTTGGGAACAGAATAATGTCACAAGGTGCCAGGTCGGGACTGTATGCAGGATTACTCATAAGTTCTACGTTTTTAACCTTTGAAAATTATTGTCTGCATGGCCGTCTGAGAACTGGCATTGTTGTGATGCAAGATGATGCTGCGTTTACTGTTATTTTTACGGAGTTCGTCATTTACTTCCATCAAACAGATGGTGTTATACAAATCACTATTTACAGTCTCCAAAGCAACAGTCTGCATGCCTGTCTATTTCATTTTACGGCGCACATCATTTATCTTTTTGTTGTATAAAGCTTACCATCACAAAATTAGTCAGAAGATTGACGCGATAGTCGCCTTTCATAGTGTTTCATCGCCAAAAGCAGTTTGAAGCCGAGCAAGGCTTTGTTAACTGTCAAATTACACTTAAAATCGTATAAAATCATACTACGAAAATTTTCATAAGTTAATAACCATGGTGATATAGACACGCATTTTCTTAAATGACGCCACACTGCAAAAATAAACAAGACAAAACAGCCTTAGAACCGATTGCACGAAGAGAGGGATAAGTAAACATTGTTCAAACACGTCACTTTTAGTGAACCGCATAGAGTTCCTTCCATACTCTCTATGCAAAGTGACGTGTTTAAGTTGACGATGATTTCGATTTTTTGCCCTTTCGTGCACTCGGCCCTATGCGTTATAATACCAAAATATTTAATTTAAAAAATTAATTACTTTTTCGGTATTTTTTAGCTAAGTGGGCAGTTCCGAAAACTTATAGTGTGCCCTATGTATTATAAATGGAAATGTTATAATATTTCTTATTTAATTAAGCTATATCAGCTCCATCCGTTATGATTAAAAAGTAGCAGATAAATAACATCGCTATTGACCAGCCTTTTCGACTAGCCATTTGAGCTACTTTTTATCTTCTAGGAAATAATTCAGCTCGACATCGGTCTAAAACGACATGGACCCGAGCGGAGCCGGGTACCGCAGCTAGTTGTATGTAAATTGGCTAGGCCGCCCACAAAAAAACATATTTAATTATGTCAAATTCGAGTGCTGTACCGTCTATGCACAAGGTTTAATTTTTATAGATTTAAAAAAATCCATTTGCTACCTCAGTCATAAGCCAATAGAACCCGTGCGGAATATTTAACGTCTTTATTTTGTGACCCAGTGTATTAGGTTAGTGAAGGTAGGTGCAGGCATGCCTCGGCCCAGTACATGCCTCATGGTTACACGTCAGAAAATACACAATGGAAAAATTGCATTTTCAAACGTGCGTCAAAGAAGAATGGCCGTAAGAAACGATGGCAAAATAATTCCTTATACTTTGCGACTTAAGGACCAAAATCGAATAAGTAAATATGTGTCGAAAGCAAAGACGACGTGCATTGTGTTTAGATCCAAAGAAAATCCAACCCAGCTGCTCGGTGCGGACGTGTTAGTTTTGCCTGTTGATAAAGCAAACCTGGAGAGTTATTGAAATAAAACTTTTATCTCGACCCGCTGGAAAGAGAAATGCGGTGATTTCCTCGATGACGCAAATTCCACCTAAACATTATATCAATAGATATCGAAAAGGCGTGGCACGTTGACAGGTTCCGATGGTTGGTATGGATAGTTCAGTAGGTTGGTTGTCACCGTCTGCGAGGCGTTGATGCTGAAATGGCTTAATAGCGTTCAGCCTTCCATTTCAATAGACAAATTGTCGATTGACTTCATATTCTTGCATTTAAGGGCTTGATTACAGCCGATTCTGTTCAGTTCGATACTTAGCCCCGATTGCACGAAGAGACGTTCGAGTTAATCAATGTTCAAACACGTCACTTTTAGTGAACCGCATAGAGTTCCTTCCATACTGTTCATATAAAAATTACGTGTTTGTTCGTACTTTGACGTTGATTTAAATTTTTGTCCTTTCGTGCACTCGGCCCTTAGTGTTTTAGATATGGCAAAAATGCTTTTGTAAGTCTTACTGTTCTCTCTCATCCTATTCACGTGACTTTTTGTGAGCAGGTTCAATAATTATAAATAATGTTTTAATTGAGCCAGTTTCAGAAAATTTTGTAAATTTTTTTTGGTAAGTGTTCAAAAATGTCAAATGTTCAAAAAGACAGACTCGCGATGTCTACAACTCAGAGAACCACTTTTCCTTATTTTTTAATTTCATTTTCAAGTTTATGGTAGTCACACTTCGCTAAGTTACGTCAAAAACTGAAAGATCCGCGGATTCGATCAACTTAGTAAAGAAGAATCCGCAATGAAACTTTACGACTTTAGCAATATATACTTAGATATAAATGCTGCTGCCAAACTGTTTTTGATAGAACAGTTCAAGGCAAAAAACAAGAACGAAATAAACGTTGATCAGAAAAAAAAACATACATAAAGAACTATACATCAAATGGTAACAAGCCTAGTAGTCCGTCAAACGTACGTCAAAATAAACAGCTAGTGATGGCTAGTCCACTTCACGACACCGACAATAGAATGAGTATTCTGACCGACTTAATCTCCGTAAGTAATTGCTCTTTCGGCGGTCGGGGAGTCCCTCGAGGCTCGCGTGCTCCTGCAATTTGGGTTCGCCCCTCCGCCCGCCCAGCACCGCCGCCCGCCCAGGCTCCGCCGCCCACGGAGCCCCGCCGCCCTGCGACCTCCTCCCGTCGCCCAGGTGCGAGCTGCGCCCTAACATCTCCCCTTATTTGCTCTCGCGTGTTTCTCTGTTGTGGTGAAGTCGACTGTTTGCAGCCCGCCTCGATCCTACATCTCACTTATTGTGGAATTATGTTAAAATTAATAGCGAATGCCGATTTTTTTTACTATGATTGACAATCTAAAAATATTGGTTCAAGATCCTGTTCCTGGCTCTTTACACCCAACTGCAGCTCCAGAGGTGCTGTTCGCGCCACCTGATCCTTATAAACCCGTGACACAAAAGGGGGAGAATAGTTTCACCACATCAGTTAAGCTCTCCCTTATATTTTACGTCTGTAGCCATACTAATATAAATAACAACAATTGTTGTTTTTGTTTTGTTTTTTTTAAAGACAGCACCATAATCACCCATGTTAAAATTAACTATGCATCAATACCTACAGGAAGATCGAGCGAAACAATACGATTGACACGAGACAGAGATTCTGACTCCAAAGACGATCTACAATTAAATAGACGAAAATATACACATTATTATTTTCGTCTTCTCCTTTTTCTTAAATCTTTTTCGTTTACACTGTTATGTTTCACTGCCCGCACAGTGGATTTCTTGTTAGGACACAATTGGGGGTCCCTCCCAGATAAGTATAATGTTATATTTTTAATTTTTTTTGTAGAGTCATAAGATAGCATTCAGGTTAAGGGGTGATTTTTCAATAGTCAGATAAACAGCCAGATAATTATTCGACGGATTTATTAACGCTTCTGCTTATCCATCCGATATAGTCCATATGTTTATTATTAAAATATAGTCAGATAATTGTGATAGAATTTTTTTTTCTCGGTAATGACTATCCGTTTTTTGACAAACTTGAATTTATGCTATCAGTCCGATAATTACTATCTGAGGATTAAAAATCGGCCCTTAATGAAATAAATAATAATCAATAAAGATAGATCAATAAAAATATCAAAGAGAAAATAATACACACTTCTCAATATAAATGTACATTGACTTTATTTGTTTCAATTACTCACTATAGGCAAAATTTAAAACTCAATGAATCTCTGTAATTCCGATGATAACAATTGTCTTGCAACGTTAAAATAGAGTCAACTAAGTAAAGTTACTGGGTTTGATAGCCAATATTTAAGAATCTAAAATCTATAGAAAATATAACATGCAAACGTAGATTTCGACAACATATTTTAGAATCCGAAATTTCAAATAACTAGTAAAACATTTTGAGGGTGTACACAGTTACCGCCTGTAGTATTGGGAATTGATAGGGTATAGACACTCTTAAATACAATTTTATAAGGAGTATGCTGTAAAAAGGCCATAAACGACAGCATGTTGCATTCAGTTCTATGAGGGCATAAGCAAAACAACATTTAATTATATTTAAAAATATCTACAACAAATTTTGGTTATCAAAAACGGAAATTTGTAGATTGATGGATTAGCAATAATTAAAAGATAAAAATGTTAGTCTGTATTCCAAGTAATTATCAAACAAGGTAAATATGTATATGGCAACAAAACATATTTGAACGAAACATAAGAGGCAAATATTTAAAATGTAGCTAGATTCTCTTTTTTTTATGTCAAAGAGATATAGTTATTTACAAAACATATTATACGTGCTATCAAAACGCCTCTACGGAACTAAATGAAATCAACTTTTATCATCTTAAAACAATTAAAATAGATCTGACTCCCTCTGATTTTGAAATGTTTTTCATGATCCAAAAACTGAAATCACAGAAGGGTCAAAGCCTGAATACGACTGCGCTTAATGCCGTATTAGAGATCCTGAAAGCTACCTTTACCAGATTATTTTGGTTAACATGATATTACGTCCATATTCGGATGCTTTAGACCCTACAAAATCCCACCAGTGCCTCTCACGCTTCGCGGCGTTTTAGATGGGACAGTAATCAATTTTCATCGTGGAGCTCGCTCAAAATAGCCAGACGAGCGAGCTAACGGGATGAAGTGGCACTGCCTACCCGCGCGGGTCCGCGCCGTGACGGTGTGGAATGTGTGACACAAGACGCAACCGTTCCCGCTTGATGTATTACTCAACCGCCGTCTCTAATGAGTGAGGGAGGGGCGCATGTGGTCAGATTTGTATCGATGTTTTACACAAAGGCTTACTTATGTTATTTTCCGTACTTTCACCATTTGCTAAAAGGCTATTTTTGGCCAAAATGAGTGTCAATATCAACCCGTTTTGTAATAACGAGGATTTTGGCGTGAAAAACTCGCCAAACGAGCGCCAGAGGGTAAATAATGTTTGTAAGGGCCGATTTTTCAATTCTAAGATAGTACTTGTCGGACTGATATAGAAAATTCACGTTTGTCATAAGACAGATAGTCATTGCAGGAGAATTATATCTTCTATCACAATTATCTGACTATAATTTTACTAATAAACATATGGACTTACTATATCGGATGTATAAGCAGAAGCGTAAATAAATCCGTCGAATAGTTATCTAGCTGTTTATCTGACCATTGAAAAATTAGCCCTAAGAGAATTAAATCAATTAAAAGTCTATGATTATAATTTAAACTGAGCTATTTACGCAAGTCTACACATAAACACTTAGTTACTGCAGTTACCTTCTGGATATTATTTATTCGTTACTTATAACTATCTTTAAATATGTTTTTTTCCCATGCCAGAGAAAGAAGCATTATACGATGGCCCGCCTATAAATAGCGGAGTAATTTGTCCATGAAGTCTCGCATGAGGCTCTGATAGACGAGTCTAGTGATTTGGTCGAGCGTTAAGAGCTACTAAACGACTGAATTCGTTAGTTTAGTTAAAAACTGTTAAGGCGTAGTCCATAAGTGAGTGATCTGTGAGTGGAAATGAACTGTTTCCTTGAACGATTAATTACAGGGTCGCTACACGCACCCTTACTTTACGTGAGCATATCGAAACTGAATGCGAAAATGCTTGTGACGTTGCGCCGTCGGATTTAAATACCGTTTATATTTTTATCTTGAACAGCGAATTGTGAAGACATTTAGAAATTATTAGTTACACGCTGAATTGACTTGTATAAAAAAACGGTCCACATTAAACATACGTATTCTGTGCAGGTGACAGTGACGTTAGTTAACGGAAGTGATGGGGTAACATTAATAAAAGTCTGTGAGTTTTTGTTTTTTTTATAACTTAACTTGTATCCATGAAATAGTCCTCTAAAAATATGCATATTACGTTTTAGAGTCCTGTTATAAAAAACGTACAGACGTAGTTGTCAGTTGATTCATTCAATGTACATAATTTTAGAAAAATATTTCTTAATTTGACTAACGCGCCATTGTATGCAGCTTGATGACCTCATTCTCATCTTAAGGTGGCCCAACCCGGCGGGCCTAACTCATTCGCGGGCACGGTTCAAAACCGTGCTGTTGCGCTCTGGGACCTTCTCTGTTTCAAAGAATAAGACAGGCTCCGTGATGAGGAAGATGCAACATGTCCACAAAAAAGACAATGTGCATAAGGTATGATTTGCTAAGATTTACGAAAATTTTAATTTCAAAACGACTTATAGCTAAAAGTAAACGACGACCGCTGTAGTTAAAAATCGAACAAAAAGCAAATAGAATATAAATCTTGATTAAATAAGCTATGTCTGATGACTAATCTATTTAAAATATTCTTACTTTATCATTGCGTAATCCACCTCCAAAATTATTGTATAAAACGCGCGAAAAATGTTCTTTCCCCTTTTGTATGGGGAGATGAGCGGGATGGGCCGCCTTAAGGTCAGTAAGTTGCAGCAACACACGCAGAGTAAGCAGATTATTGTTATGTTGCTATTAAAAAAAGGAGTCGTTTATTAATAATGCGCTGGTCAATGATCGTTGCTAAACTTAAAGTACACAAGAAGACCGATACACCAAATAAACTTGTTCCGATTGCGTTTAGGAGTTATCGATAGTTTCCCTGCACTGGCGCAAGCAGCGGCGTGATCGATGCGAATTCGATAGCTTGCAACTCTTGTCGATGGGAGCGTTGATTAATGACAACCCTAGTGGCAGCTGCACTGTGGTCAAAGCTGGGGGTAGGTACGTAGCAGTGCAGTAATGTAAAGGTCATTCCTTTCAGAAAATATACTCCCTCTGTGGACGCACCGGCGCGGAGGTGCGGCGTTGGACTTCACCTGACCTGATTTCACGCCACCCTTTCTGGTTCTGACATAACATTTATATGTGGAAATCGGGTGTTTTATTATTTTAAATAAATATATTCGTACCCTTACACCACTTTCCCATGTAGTGGCGTTTATTCAATATATTTGTTTGATATCATGTACATACATTAAACTGTACACGCGAAACCTTACGGTTTGTCTGCGTGTGTAAACAAACATGAGCAGTTGTACACAGTGACTTTTAACTAATTTAGAAGGAAAAGAAAAACAAACAAACAACAACGTAAAAAAAAAAAAAAAAATTGACGAAGACAGTAAACAATAAGAAATTATTAATGAAATGTACAATAACAAAACAAACTCTAATTGTTATAGGTAGATAAGAGAAAACAAAAAAACATAAAATAAAAAAAAAACCATAAACTGTCAATCGAAAATTCTTTAACCATTTGTTTTATTTGTGAAACGGGTAAGTTAGTTCTTACTTCACATGGGAGTGTGTTAAACGCTTTTGGTATAATATCGTGCATACTCATATGTTGCCATTACATATTTTTTTAATTTAAATTTCGAAGCTCAAAATTTTGAATAACTCCAAAACACAGCGTTCGCCAATTATATTGACTAATTGAAATCGTTTCATATTAATACGAGCTTCAATACCCATCGATATAAAATAATACTTACCTAAATACTAACTAGCTACCATAAAGTGCATCATGTCAGCGACATGCTGCATCCAAGTCCGGATAAACCGAGACAAACAGTGACCAATCAGCGGTTTCCTTCCAACATCAATATTCATTTGGAGTCGGTCACATTGGGGCCGGGTGACACGGGCCTAGGCGAGGGGTAGGCACGTAACTCCTGGCTTAACGTGTCGTCCGAGCTAACCATGTTTTACATTAGAATACGAAGTGGCCGATTTAGAAGAGACGGTTGCTTTCAACTCTCGCGACTGAATTCATTTTGTGTTTGGTTATTTGTGATGTGTGTTCTTACTATAATATATTATTGCGTACAAGTATGTCGTATTTTTAACCGAATGTAGTTGAGCGAGCGAAGCATGAAGTGTGAGCGTCGTATCCTTTTCGACTAGGGCAAAAATGATTTCGTGTCTCTGTCTGGATGTTCTCCTCTACAGTTCGCATTTCCAAACCGATTCTCGTGTAATTTTGTGAGCAGGTCCGATAATTATATATATTTTTTCAACTAACCCAAATCTTTAAATCGTTTAAAAATGTTATGCGACATGACCTAAATCGTTTGGTAAGTACCAAGTGAGAAATATACAAGAATAAAAATAGAATGTTGTGTTAAGGGCGCGATAAAACCTGATTGCATTCAGTTTCATAAGGGCGTAAGTGAAACCTATCTTATTATTTGTAAAAAAAATCTACTTCTTATTTGGAATTTCAAAAATATTAAAGATCCCTTGATGCTATATTTGAGATTTATAACGGTAAATATCTGACGCTGATATTCTGCGTTCAACCTCTTTTTCTGAAAATGTATTAATATTTGTCTAATTTGAAAACACTAAGCACCATAGACTTACAGTTTTATCTTGAAACTATAGCTAGACCATCAATCTACATATTCACTTTTTGGATTATCGAAATTCGTTATGGTTGTTTTTAAATATAAATAAATGTACTCTTACTCAGGTCCTTATCAAACTAAACTCAATTGGCTTTTACCACACCTTTAAGGCGCGCGGTGAACATGTATTCAATTTAACCTAGCAAAGACAGACTCGTACAACTTCATACATTATCTTTAAATTATGTTAGATTATCCACACACCTAAATGATTATATCGCTCTATACTTACATATAGTTCGAGGGTATCTCGCAATAGCTGCCTCGACACTACAATATCGGTGAGACGAAAATAATTATTTCTCCTTTTTAAACCTTAATATACGTAGAGGGCTGAAAAACAACGCCGCCTGTGAAGTGTACTGCTTCACAGGCGATTACTGGCTGCGCCATTCACATAACAAAAAATAAATGTTATAATTTCAAGATTGCACATCTCATGCACTCTTTTTTCTGTTTATTTCTACAACATTTGTATTTTTTGTTTTGTATTATCGTTTGAATAGTTTAATGTGCAATTGTACTACTGTTTTTCGTTTTGTGTTTTTTGTTTGTGGTTTTTTTGAATAAACAAATTGTATTTCTTTCTTTCTTTCACATTCCAATAAATCCTATTTACATTCGTCATCACGTGCTATTTTTCTTAACTTCTATTGTCGGCTATATTCACTTTCAAACTTACAGACTTACTCCCAGGCTCGACGGCCACCATTGTCGTCGCCGGCATTGTTCACTGCATACAAGAAGCACAGCTCGCTGACCGAGACTCATCCACCCCCGTACCATCACGGCAGATCCCCGCCCGGTCAGCAATGCGGTCGACTGACCGACCGCAGTCCGACCCGGTTCCACTATTAGAATTCGATGACTTGCGGCTTTTGGAATTGCTTCCATTGGGTGCGGTCGATTAGGCAAATATACTCGGTGATGGGTTAACTCTAGTATTATTGTAGCGACCCTTACATACACGGATCATGGAAGGATTGGAGTAATAATCGAAATAACAATGTATGGGGGCGGCGGCGTAGCCACTATTACATACTATGGCGTTAGCGCCGGTGAGTTTTTTTTATGCAGCCTGACATGGGTGGCTAATAGCACAAAACTACCGTTATAATATTAGCCCAATACACCTCATTCCGAATGAATTAGGTGCCATGCCAGGACCTTACCTTTATTAGCAAGGCTACATTGAAATGGATGGAAAACACGTACAATTTTCCTTTGCCACTTCGACCATCTTTTCAGTTGGGTTAAAGCCCGTCCGTAGCCCGGGCACAAAAGGAATTACGATAATTTTGTATCCATTTAATACATATAAATATCTATTGAATATGATTTCTAATATACGTTTCAAACAAAGCTAAAATATAATTGACTAATGCTGCACTCGACATAGGATAACCTGATAACCTTCAAATAAAATAACATTTTCGACTTTATCCGACTTTGGACTTTTATCTTAAAAAAGTACATATTTGCTTATTGTTCCATAAAACCGTTTAAACGTATGCTGTTTGAGGATCAGATTCGAAGCATAAATCTATTCGGGACTTCAGAGTTTATTGCAATCATCGATACACGCGGTAAATATTATTGAACGCCCACCTTTCAAATGTTTTCAATACTTCACAAATGCTTCAATCTTTCAGTTCTATTCGCAGCGGATTTTATCAAGGAATATGTATCTTGTTACATTTCTGTCGATAGCAAAAACCTTACAGCCGTTAAGGAAAACACTAAAAAAACATCCTTCGACTGTAAATCCGAGTGTGAAAAATAGATCATAATGCTTTGGTCTTTATAATATGTAATTTACGAGAATGTTGGTGAACATTCTCGGGATGGCAATACAAGTGCGAAGTCGGATGGTGGTGGCGTGCTCGTAGCCGTACTGAGTTCGCATGTTTGCGATCGCCTTCAACAATATGAATGCAAGAACGTTGAAAGTATTTTGATCTCATTATCGGTACGTTCGGCGAACAGTCGGTTGATGTTGAGCGCTGTATACATTCCTCCTGCGTCTGTCTACTCTTACTGTGTTTGGTACAAATTGCAATTGAACATCAAAAAATGCAAAAAAATTACTATCACCAAAAATCGTAACATCATTGATTTTACATACACTCTTGGCGGCGAAGTTCTCGAATCCGTTGACGATATAAGAGACCTTGGCGTTATTTTCGACAAAAAATTACACTTTGAAATGCATATAGAATACATTACAAATAAAGCGTACAAAATGATGGGTTTTGTTCTCCGAAATACAAAAGATTTCCGGAAAGCTAAAAGTTACATAACACTCTTCAATTCATTAGTCAGATCACACTTGGAATACGCATCGGAAATATGGAATCCCTTTTACTTAAAATACATTAATTCTCTTGAAAAAATTCAAAAATACTTTTATCGTGTTCTTAACTTCAGACTTTTAAAAATCAATCTAGTTGTTGACATAAATCCAATGCCACTGGCTGATAGAAGATGCATCTTGGATGTAATGATTCTTCACAAGCTACTGCATAATAAAATAAACTGCAGCGAACTGCTCGCTCAAATAGACATTCGCGTCCCTCATAGTCGTGCCACCCGCAGTGTTGATCTCTTTCTTTTACCGCGTACGCGTACGAACGCCGGTAAGAGAAGGCCTTTCTTTCGGATATTTAAAACCTACAATGATAAATTTGGCGATATAGATATATTTAAATGCAGCCAACACAATTTCAAAATTAATTTAAAGAAAGTTTTATCCAATTTTGATTGAAAGCATTCACATTGTGTGGCCATAAAATTACTCTTCTCTTTTCTCTTCAGGTATATTTAATACATTTCTGGTGTTAATTATACTCACTACTTTACATAATTTTAGTTTTAAGGTACTTTCAGATTTTAGGCATAAGCTCTACTTTTTCTCACTCTGTGGCAACTGTTGTTGCATGTAGATAGTAGTACTTTTATTATGTTGATATGTTTTGTTTCTGTATCTATATGTGTTTGGTTGTCCTCAAATAAAAAAAAAATAAAAAAAAAAAACATCTGAAAAGTATAAAAGCAGCTTGTCTTTGTTAGCACTTAGCAGATAAGTGCTCGAGTACTCGAGCGGCTCGTAACCTAGTGGCGCGGAGACTGGCCTAGCGTACCAGAGACCTGGGTTCAATACCGACATGCACCACTGTCTTTCTCTTTCCGAGTTCGATAAGTGCAATTCGTTACAAATGCGAGCTGCTACATGGTTCGGAATCCATGTAAAACTGTAGGTCCCCTTCCCCTACTAGGTGGTAGGGTTTATGCTCGCCCGGGTTGGTACCATCGCATTGGATGAAAAGATGGTCGAAGCGGCAATGAAAAAATGTCCGTGTTTTCCATTCAGCTTAATGTAGCCGTGCTCATAAAGGGAAGGTCCTGGCATGGCACCAAATTCCTTTGGGAATGAGGTGTATTGGGCTAATATCATAACGGTAGTTGTGTGGTATTAGCCATCCATGTCAGGTCGCATGGAAAAAAAAAGTTATTAGGGCAATGAAAGTTTTTATTCTTTACTTAAAACAGAGACAAGAAGAAAAGCTGTGTATCTAGAATTCAGAAAACATTTCAATCTGTTCTGTCCTCGCGTTCAGTCTTTCGGAAATTTTAACTCGCATAAAAATGTTGCATAGACCTTTTTTTATATCAATACTGGTACTGTTGATTTATGAAACTGGACATGGATGGCTTGTGGCATGATATACCATCATCACCGTCACGATATAGGCCTAACGCATTCTATTCCGGAAGGAATTAGGTGCCGTGCCGGACCTTACGTTCATGAGCACAACTGCATTGAACTGTGTGGAAAATACCGACAATTTTTAATTGCCGCTTTGACCATATTTTCATCCAATGCGATGGTACACCATCAAACGTCGTCAAGGGGAAGGGAACCTACAGTTTTACATGGATGCCGAATAGTCGTGGGACGAGAAATGAGAAATGGGTTTGTAAACTGTTACTAGTGTAAAAACGAAGTATTCATTTTACGCCGAGCAGTATGGCCGCTACAAGTTTCTTGTAGCGCACTGGATCGCGCACGCGGCGCGCCAACGAAAGCCCGTAGGTTGCGAGACGTCTAGACGCAACGACCCGCCAGCCGCGACTGTCTCGCTCGCGCAATGTAGCTGTAATCGGCTTGAAGCCGGCGCGATTTCGTAACTGGGGTTACGAGTGATAGTAATATTAATGATTACTTCGTTGCGGCTCGTAGCCGGCGACTCTTGCAACTGGGGTTACCCCCGAAACTGTAATGCGCGCGCGCAGTGCGCGCATTACAGAAATGAAATGAAATGAAAATATGTAGTCGAAGAGGCGCTACATTCTTAACGACCGCCGTTGTGGTTTGCTTACAGAAAAAGTCCAACGATTAGTATTTCTAGTTGCTAATAGGCATATGAAATAAATTATAAATATGTTTATTTATCATTTGTGTTATATTATTTCTGGGGATTATTTTGTCGAGGATAAAAAGTTTTGTCTGACTTCTTAATTGTTTGCGATAACTATATAGTAACAAAACCTCATTCTTGATTTAGATTTTTGGATTTTTTGTCTTTTTCTTGCTAGGGTTCCGTACCCAAAGGGTGAAAACGGAACCCTATTACTAAGCCTCCGCTGTCCGTACATCCGTCCGTCCGTCCGTCCGTCCGTCCGTCCGTCCGTCCGTCCGTCTGTCCGTCTGTCACAGGGCTGTATCTCAGTAACCGTAACAGATAGACAGCTGAAATTTTCACAGATTGTGTATTTATTTTGCCGCTATAACAACAAATAGGTAAGATTATAAAATAATTTAAATTAAAGGGGGCCCCCATACAAAAAACGTGATTTTTTTGTTCGATGGTACGGAACCCTTCGTGTTCGAGTCCGACTCGCACTTGGCCGGTTTTTGAATACAGGTCACTGCACTCGAGATTCAGAATTCATGTGAGATGATCGAACCGTGCTAGATGTCATTATACCCATTCATGTGCAGCCAAAAAAAAAAAAAGGAGAAGAAGGGAGAGGGAGTTTTCTTTCATTTCTTTTTGAAACCGTTTCCGCTAACGGCTATCGGCATCAGCATTAACAGTTACTAACGTTTACGAAAACCAGTGGAAACGCCCACGACTAATGCCGAACCATGGAACAGCTCGCATTAGTAACGAAATGTACTTATCCAACTAAGAAAGAGAGTGGTGCATGAATGGGGCAAGGATTCGAACCTAGACCTCTGAGATGGAAGGCAAGGCCACTCGCTCCTGAGCCATGAGCCACTCACATCTCCTTTCCACCTGAGTCCCATGATTCTACAGGATTGAGAAGCGAAACGAGATCCACATTAATCAACTGCTTGTGAAGTATACAGTCGAATAAACTGCTCGAACAACCATTCAAAACGTCAGTGTTAAAACTAGTATGTGACAAAGTATTCCGGCGGGGCGTATATCTTATAGTAGGTCATACATTGTCGTGCCGACGCGGGGCAGTAATTGTAGCCATGCCAAGTACTCTGGTGGCGGCGCCGTTTCGCCGGAGCCACTGAATGCAACAATGTTCATGAAATATTATATTGGGTGAGTGGATAGCTTACATTTAAGGCGGCAATAATATGCACGTACAGTAGATACCAATCTTTACGTCTATAATCTTGATTGTTTAAAAAGGTCAAATTAATTATGAACTATGGATGGATAAAAATATATCAGTGAATCACATATGTTCTTAGATTTACACCGTCGCTGTACATAATGTTTTGAAAACTTACGGTTTTCCGGTGTGCAATGCCGTGCTTGGCCGACATGTTTCGCTTCCCACGACGGAAGCATCGTCAGGGCCACTTCGTTGCCCCGGAGTTACGTCTGACAGCCCGGCTCGTCAAACGGTAACTGGCGGGCGTCGGCTGCGAAGATTGTAGGTGTGGGTAGGTTCGGGCTGCCTCGTGGATGCGGGTAGGTTGTCAATTTGCTGCACCATAGACATATAGGGCTCCGTGCACACATAGCTAACGGTGTCAGCTGGTGCCACTGTGACGTGTGTGCCCTTCGGTCTATGCTGAGCAAGAAGAGGAGTCCAAGACGGCGAGAGTCTGATACTGTCGTCCCTGTTGAATTTTGCATGTCTGGAGATTTCAATGGATTCTCGAACCAAGCGTTACTTGGTCGAATCTAATCCAGTGATTACTCCCGCTCTCGAGGACATGCTCGCATATGGCTGACTTGTAACGTTCATTATTCTTCACCGCCTTGATATGCTCCGTTACCCTTGTTTGGATACTCCGCTTGGTTTGCCCGATGTAGCTCTTGCCGCAACTACAAGGAATCTTATACACACCTGGAGACTGGAGTGGAATCTTGTCCTTGACTGACCTCAGCATTGAAGCAATCTTAGGCATGGGTTTGAAAAATGTCTTGATATCAAACTTGCGTAATAGTTTGCCGATCCGGTCCGTTACGCCTTTTACATATGGAAGATATGCATTTTGTCGTGTCACACCATACCTAAGAGGATGCGGGTTCGTCGGCTTCCTGCTCCAGTCCCGTACCGTATAACCATTGTGTTGCAACGCTCTTCTTACATGTGAAAGTTCTTCTTGCACATGGTCTTGATCACATATTTTATGTGGCCGATTCATTAACGAGCTCACCACGGACCTCAGCTGGGCAGGATGATGATGGGAGTTGGCATTAAGATATCTGTCTGTATGTGTCGGCTTTCGGTACACAGTGTGACCTAGCGTGCCATCAGGCTTCCGTATAACTAATACATCCAGAAATGCCAATCTATTCTCCTTCTCTGTTTCCGTGGTGAACTTGATCTGTGGGTGCATACCATTAATGTGCTGAAGAAAAGAGTCCAGATGGGTCCGTCCATTCTTCATGATGGCAAAGGTGTCGTCTACATAGCGGAACCATGTGATCGGAGGGTGTGCAGCAGTTCTGAGCGCCCGTTCCTCGAAGTCCTCCATGAAGATATTTGCCAGCACTGGCGCAACTGGCGACCCCATAGCAACTCCGTCAAGTTGGATGTAGTACCCTGCCACAAAAAATAATTTTGACGTAGACAGTGTTCTATGAGCCTTGTGTGCTCAATCGAGATATCATTTTGGACTAGCTTGTTTTCAATGATATTTAGAGCATCCGACAAGGGCACATTCGTATATAGGGATTCTACATCAAAGCTGACCATGAGGTCATCCGGTTCGAGCTTTAATTTCTCAATTTCTTGCACAAAATGGTTGGAATCCTTTATATATGAAGAAGTTTTTCCCACGAGCGTTCGCAACATTTGTGAGAGGTATTTCGACAAGAGATAGGTCGGAGAATCAATTTGACTGACAATAGGCCTGAGCGGTATTCCCTCTTTGTGGATTTTGGGCAGTCCATAGAATTTTGGTGGCTGTGGGTTGTGCACACACAGCGCTTTCCTAGGCCCAGATGGAATGGGGGAATCTTGGCTATTAATCAGAGCTGCAGTCTTTCTGGTAACCCTTGCGGTTGGATTATAGCTTACCTTCTCGTAGGTGTCACTATCTAGCATTCCTTGGATTTTGCTAATGTAATCGTCCGTCGACAAGACTACAGTAGCGTTCCCCTTGTCGGCCGAGAGCACCGTTAAGCTTAAATCCTTCCGCAGATCTTCCAGGGCTCTTCTCTCCGGTCCTGTGATGTTGGTTTCTGGCAGCTTCGCCTTCCGCATAATACACGCAGCATCCTGACGAAGTCGTTCCGCGTCCTCTTTCGGAATGCGATTACGCGAAATAGCCTCCTCGACTGCACCGATTACTTGCTCACACGGAAGCTTCCTCGGTGTAGGGACGAAGTTTGGGCCCTTTTTTTAGCACAGAAATCGTTTCAGGCGTCAACTCAGTACCAGAAAAGTTTACAACGCAATGTTTACGCGAGTCTGACTCTGACACTGTGTTGACAGCTGTCATTGCCGGTGTGGTCTGTTCTCGCTCGCGCGACTTTTGTTGCCAAAGTATGCCGAATTTCCTTTTTTGGTTTGCGGTACACCGCGCTAACTCAAGCTCCGCTCCTTTTCTTGTGACTTTGTCGCACTTTTCCCATGATTCTGCGTTCATTGCAATTTTTAACTGGGTCTCAATGTCACATACCTTGCGGTTTAGCTCGTCCAGTTCGCGACGGTTGTTGCAGATGAGTAGAACAAGTAGGCGTTGGCTTGTCTTTCGCAATATTTTTGCCGATCCCCGGATTGCACTTCTACATAAAACACACTTTGGAAGCACATCCTTATCTCGACACCTCTTTAAAAATGCGAGAAATGAGAGCCGCCTAGCCACTTTCCTACGGGTCACTCCCAGCACTTTCACCTCACCGTAGAGGTCACTCACATATGTTCTTAGATTTACACCGTCGCTGTACATAATGTTTTGAAAACTTACGGTTTTCCGGTGTGCAATGCCGTGCTTGGCCGACATGTTTCGCTTCCCACGACGGAAGCATCGTCAGGGCCACTTCGTTGCCCCGGAGTTACGTCTGACAGCCCGGCTCGTCAAACGGTAACTGGCGGGCGTCGGCTGCGAAAATTGTAGGTGTGGGTAGGTTCGGGCTGCCTCGTGGATGCGGGTAGGTTGTCAATTTGCTGCACCATAGACATACAGGGCTCCGTGCACACATAGCTAACGGTGTCAGCTGGTGCCACTGTGACGTGTGTGCCCTTCGGTCTATGCTGAGCAAGAAAAGGAGTCCAAGACGGCGAGAGTCTGATACTGTCGTCCCTGTTGAAGCTGACGATGCTTCCATCGTGGGAAGCGAAACATGTCGGCCAAGCACGGCATTGCACACCGGAAAACCGTAAGTTTTCAAAACATTAAATCAGTGAATCTAACTGAATTTCAAAAGTAGTCACGAAGGCGATTTTGATCAAAACTAAAACTGCATTATTATATGCTGGATACCATATTTTTTCTAGCCGGGAATCGAACAAGCAAACGTCGAAAACGCACGATGTATTATTGTACCAATAAAAGTAAAGTGTTAAATTTTAATAAACTGTTTCATATTTTCACACACGGTTCATTTCCACGCACTATATTTTCGCACACTGTAAAATATATTTTTTTAACAAAACCTCAGGACAAATAACCTTATGCAAATAAATTAAATTTTTGAAACCGTCAGATCTTATCCATATCGTTATCACTTCATGCCAGCCAATTGCGATCCGCAAAAGGCCGTGAAACCCTTTCCGTCGATCTTGCTAAGTATCAATTTAGGAGTTCACACTTGTACGGGGTTTGCGAGCCGCTGGGCTGCAGCACAGTACACGAGCGAGAGAACAGTGAGTCAACTTCGATACAAAATCCTAGATCCAAAGAAGCTCAAATAAAAACAGAGTTTTAAACTTTTTCTTTAGAACAATTGTATCGATCATACACCAGGTCAATTTTTTTTAATGATTGTAATTTTATCCTTTATCTGAAAATACCAAAAAAGTATATCAGCACTTTAAATCTTATACTAAAATTTTTTTAAGCTCATAAAAAAATCCAAGTCGTACCTAAATAACATTTCGTGCACTCGACCTTTAGAATAGGGCCTGCCTTATACATATCCAGTTTATCTTAAAAATAAAAAAAATCAATGGTGAACCTATGATACAGCCGCAAGGCCAGTTTAGGAGGTGTCGTTTGTCGTACAAGAAACGAATCAATTGTCGATCCTATTTGCGTGCATGTATTATTATTGTAAGTATTTTAATTTCTTGTAAACTCTTCCATCTGCGTATGTTTGTGTGAATAAATAAATAAAATCAATATTAATGCCTTTAATTTTAGATGAAGTGAGCTTTCAGAGGAGCGTGCCCGCTGCACGTTCCCCCCCGCTTTGGCCAAGCCCCCCCCCCCTCCCCCCGTAAGCAAGTTTATTAAGTTCACCTACTGCTCACTTGTGTGCACTGTGTCTCGAGTCCCCTGCCTGCATTATTCAACGAATATGTGTAACGAGCCCGTTACCAGCCGGATACTAAATTTTTATATTCAGTGCTCGATATGTTTGTGCCGAGGACAGGCACTGATCTCTCGTCTCGTCCTACGAAAGGGAACTTTGCGATCGAATCTATGTGGATTAGATCCGAGTGGATTAGTGCTGAAGACGCTTAAACCAGCAGTCATTCCTAGTTCACCTAACAATCGAAACCTAAGTGGGGGCCCATTCAGGTAAAAGAGAGTTCGATTTCGTTGCTAAATATCAACTCACTTTTATAAATAGGTCATGTTTTCGCACTTCTGCTACATTGAACTGGATGGAAAACACGCACAATTTTTCATTGCCACTTTGACCCCACCACCAAGGAAGGGAAGGGAACCTACCGTTTAACATGCATTCCGAACCATGGAGCAGCTCGCATTCGTCACGAAGCGCACTTATCCAATTCAGAAAGAGAAAAAAGTGTTGCATGAACGGGGCGAGGGTTTGAACCCAAACCTCTGGTATGCAAGGCAAGTCCCCGCGCCACTAGGCTACGAGCCACTCAAGGTGCCACTTCTACTTCCTTTTCTTTATTTCTTGTTTTTTAATTGTAAATAAACATGAAATTTTATAACATTTTTTTTAAAACAAATGTCTTCCAAACTGCATAGCAGTTGGTTGGCAGAATGAGTTCTCGTTTTCTTTTCAGCTTATATGTGCTTAATAATTATGGGTAACTTCCTTCCATCTAAAACAAAAATCCGGCCAAAAGCGAGTGGGACTCGCACACAAAGGGTTCCGTACCATCGTACAAGATTTTACACCATAAAATCACATTGTCTGCATTGCATTTTTATTATTTTTTTATGTTACCTATTTGTTGTTATAGCGGCAAAATAAATACAAATTTTGTGAAAATTTCAGTTGCCTAACTACTACGGTTCATGAGATACAGCCCTGTGACAGACAGACGGACAGACGGATGGACAGCGGAGGCTTATTGGGTACGGAACCCTAAAACTAAACAAAAATCTTCTAATAATAACACACAATAGTACAAACAGATATTATATATTATGAGACGAGAGAAATCCTACACAATTTATCGTCTGTGGGTTCGTTCTATCACCTGATACCGCTGTCGACGCCGATCATAAGGATTATGGGTTACAAACGCTTAACCATCTATTAAGAAAATCACGTGCACTAATGAAGGTGTTCGCTGGAACGCCTGGCAAACGACCTCACGTACCCACCGCCGACTGAGGCTGCAGTCGGCGAGTGTTGCGCTGGTGCGAGCCAACTTGACAAGATACATGTTCGGGGCGCGGGTGAAGTGCCCACGTCGAGATCGCCTCCGAGTCCGCTAGGGATGACATTAGCCGATATCGATGAATTTAATATTTTAGACTCCTGTGGATGTTTAAGCTAAATCAGAATCAGAATCATATATTAAGGCGCTAGGACTAGCCAACTACTCGCGCCATACAAATGCACTTTTTAACAAATGTAATAATATGTAGTGAAACGCTTCAGCAAATCCAATTAGAACTCCAGACTGATAATGGATTGTTAATATTTTTTTATTCCATCATTTATTTAAATAATAATAAAAATAAAAAAGTTGATTTATCTCATTAGAAATCTGAAAGTAATTCGATTTCTAGATATAAGCAAAAACAGCATATATGCATAAACAATAAATTCCATTTGCTTTTAGATTTCTACATTTAGTCAAAAAAGTTCGGAAATGGACACCGTTTCCGGAATTTATTTTGTATAGAAAAAGGAAACATACATTAACGAAAATAGGTCGATCCCTAGACAAGGAATCATATATTGTAAGAATGACACTTATAATCGTCAGACTTAGTTAGTTAACTTGGGGTGCCTCGTCTAACTTTGCGATTTGGCTAGTACCAGGGCCTTAATTTGATTTGGTGCAAATATGCAGAGTTCTACATAATTTTAGCACATCAGTTCAGTTTGCTTAACGCTTGACGTACCTGAATTATACTGCGCGGCTCAAGTAAACTCGGATCTATAAGTTTTTCACGTAACTTAGTGTAGTTTGGATACCAAAAAAGGTTAAATAAATAAAATGAAAAAAAATAAAATAAGTAGCGAAGTCAAATTGTTGTTGGGGGATTGGACGAGAGAAGAATATTAATTGATTCACCAGGTGAGAAGAGTTAGAAACCGTATCTTCAATATATGAAAGAAGTGACAGACTGTATACGGGCAAAACTCTTCAAATAAGAACAGATAGATACAGCAAAAAACTTTGTTTCAATCAGCCAAGAAGGTGGGTTGTTCTTTAACTGTTCTACCAAAAAAATGTATTGACAGTAACGTATATTTCATTAATGTGGCCGGAAAAAAATATAGATTAGTCAAGTTTCTTTGTGGGTTCTTTTTTACTGAGTTAATCAAATCCGACGCTCCGTAAGTTTGTGACTTTTGTGTAGTTTCGCTACCAAAATATTAAATAAATGAAATGATTTATTTCGAAGATGGATAACTTAATATATCTCGACTATGTCCCATCCCTACTGATAGATGTGGCTGGTCGGCCGGCGGCGACCTCGCTGATCTGCCGAAATGCTCGCTCCGGTGTGTCCCGGCCCTATAAATAACCCGCTCAGACGTCAGCCGTCCCATGTAATCCCCCCCTTACATTATGTATGCTGCAGCCGGAAACACTTCGCGTGTGGACGTTGCCGAGAGAAAACATTGCATTCAACCATTTTACTTATTGCGGTCAGTTTAATGTAGCGTGTGGCATCTCAATGCGACTTGGATTTAGAGTTTCGTGTTTTGAGTGAATGTATGCCGTTAACAAGTTATTTTCAAGTAATAGCTCTCTTCCTATATCTCTCTCTCTCTCTCTGTCTCTCTCTCTATCTCTCTCTCTCTCTGTTCTATCGTTTCTACCATGGAAAATGTTCATCGGAGCTGCATAACGCTGTCTCTCCGTCCCCTTTCTACCTTCCCTCAACGTGAAATACAGTCGACAGTCCCAAAATATTAACCAACTGATCCTCTAGATGCTGTGAAGAGATGAAAAGGTGGGTCAGGTCTTTAAACCCACGGCTGCGCAGCTGCTCTCCTCTAGTCGTGATTTGAATGATATATATGTGTTAACTCGTTGGGAAACTTCGTTAGTGCGATATAGACTTCTTGTGTTTTGACATGTTCTGGCGTTTTAACGGGTAGCGCCATCTATTGCCATGTTAACTAGTTTCTATGCATCTGTTTGTTGCTTTGTGGCATGTGAAACTAGCTAGCTCTTAGTAGAAGGCGCTAGGTCGCCGCATCCCACATCGCTTCATCTATACGGTAGGCAAACTGTGGAATGGACTCTTTGTCGAGGAACCCATCCGATGGGGTCTTTCAGGCGAGGTAAAACGGAACTGAAAGCCGTAACGTGTCCTTGCTTCACGGCCGATACATTACATTTCTTGGAAAAGCGACGTACATGTTTAGTACAAAAAACCGGCCAAGTGCGAGTCGGACTCGCACACGAAGGGTTCCGTACCATCGTACAAAAAATAATACAAAAAAAATCACGTTTTTTTTTAATCCCCTTTAATTTTAATTATTTTTTCATCTTACCTATTTTTTGTTATAGCGGCAAAACAAATACACATTCTGTGAAAATTTCAGTTGTCTATCTGTTACGGTTACTGAGATGGACGGACGGACAGCGGAGGCTTAGTAATAGGGTTCCGTTTTCACCCTTTGGGTACGGAACCCTAAAAAAAATATATTTACTTGTGAAAATAGGATTTACTACTTAATAAACGAATGCAGAATAGTATCTACATATAACTTTATATTTTTCCTTTTCTCTTACTTCTCACCACACCACACTAATACTTTCATCAATTTATTCAGACAGATGTACACGCACCCTTGCACACCTCACTTACTCACACTATTCCTTATAGACACCCATATTAATTAAGGTGGGTCTTACCGCTCAACTCCCCATACAAACGTGGAAAGAAGATCATGCGCATATTTCTTGTCAGAGATTCAAAATTGTACACAAAACAGCTTTATTTGATCGAACTAGATGTCTGATGACTATTGGCATTGAAAAATAGTGTTTTGTTTCTAAGTTACAAGGTCCAAAACTTTTTCGCGCGTTATATACAATTACTTTGGAGGTGGATTACTCAACGATAAAATGAAAGATCTTAAATAGATTAGTCATTCAACCTAGCTTGTTTCATGAAGATTTATAATAAATTAGATTTTTCTTTGAATTTTGACTACAGCGGTCGTGATTTACTTTTAGCTACAAGTCGTTTTGTAATTAAAATTTTCTTAAATGTTACCAAATCAAACACTATGCGCATTAACTGCTTTGCGGACATGTTGCATCCTCCTTATCAGGGAGACTGTCTTTTTCTTTGAAACAGAGAAGGTCCCAGAGCGTAACAGCACGGTTTTGTACCGTGCCCGCGAATGAGTTAGTCCTACCGGGAGGGCCACCTTAATAAATAAATTTGTTGAACCGATTATTTTATAAGGAGCAGCCTTTTTAACATGATACAGTCATGAAATAGTTTGGGAAGCAGGAACTATACGAATATGTTATCGCTTTATCGTATTTTTATATATTTAGATTGATTTATTTTCATTCAAAACAAAATTCATCTAAACACCTAAAAATATATTTGTGTGTATGCTCCCTTGGACTCGAAAACGGCGTGACCGATTTTAATGAACTGAGGCAATCTGGACGGATCAACCAATTTTTTTATTCGCGAACAAATCACTTTCAAAACGCAAACGAATTTCTCTCCGTCCCGCCAAAGAATAATCGAAGCTGTCGAATAAGCGAAGAATCCGAGCTGTCGTCGCAGACTTCGGAGCGTGCACCACTGTGGGATGACAGAACTGATCGCGTTATTCCGTGGCGTATGTCAGTTTTAAATTTGGTCAAATGACCACCCCGATTCATCCACCAGTGCTTCTCGTACAAAGCTGGGGCGGATATATTTAATTTTTACTTTTTATTGCTCCTTATGTTGTTAGTATTTTAACTTTTAAAGTTTTTTATTATTTTGTACGGAAACTGCTTCGTTTTAATGTTGTTTCTTTGTTAGATATCTGCTATTTAAGCATTGTTTCTCCTTCTTTGCCTGTGTATTTAGTATAACATGCTAATGGAAACTTTGCTGGTTTAAGCTATTTTCAAATTTTTGTTATTATTTAGTAGTCAGACTGTTTGTTTTCCTGAAAAAATAAAATAAAAATAACAATCGCTAGTAAGAACAAATCAACGTCGAAGAAACCATTTGACATCTGCATCAATATCAGCGCTGGAAAGCGGTCCCGCGGGACCACAGGAAGGCCGGGTCTCCGCGGACATTCGGCGCCGGAAGCGTGCGTGATGTTGCCAGCGGTCGTTTGCGCCCGTGGGCAAATTGCCCGAGAGCAAGCGACACTTCCGGCGCCACTCACGCGATGCCCGCGACGATGCGTCCGAGCCTGGAGGTATATTCTTGCGATAATTATTTTGCGTACGGAATACACGCTCCTGAATCCTCGCTGAATTATTAAAAAACTTCCGACCTATTCTGGTGCATTTATAGATCGCTCATGGTAATGGATTTTTATCGCTGAATGGGGAAAAAAACACAAAGCTTATTGCAGATGTCGCATTAGCGAACTCACCTTATGTCAAAAATATCATTCCTGGCAAAAAAAAAAAATCGAGTTTTTATACGAAAAATGTGCTCCATGATGCAGTTAGAATAAGGTTTATAAGAAAATTATAACTGTTGTTTGTCGTTAAATAAATTTTAATGTAATTGACCACCACAAAATTTGAAACGAAATATTATAGGTTACGTTTTAGTGATATTTTCTTTCCCACGAGTATATTTGATTAGCATAAGTAATTTGGAAAAATTTACTTTCGGAATAACATCAAGGAAATTGAATCAATTCATTTACACAGAATGCGTAAATAATGTGTGCAAATATATTCTGTTTAATTTTGTATGGTATTTGATAGCTTTCTCAGCTCCTTTAGGTCAGGTTTAATAGACGACACCTGTCATGATAAATAGGCAGTTTTCTTACGAATTCGGAGACACATGGAAATGTTTAATTTCGCGCCATTTTTTTTCATGTGGCGCTCCGATCGATTACCAGAACATCAAAGTAATGTCAAAGTTAATTCCTCGCCTGAGAACCCTCCTAATCCATCGACTCGGAATTGCCGGAATTGGTTTCCTGAAACTCTTTACACACTTACAACAAAAAAAGGCAGTCAATGTTAACATATCGTATTTTGTACTGTATTTTTGGAGAGCCTCGCCAATACGTTCTGTCATTCGTTTTATAAACAGGAGATATGTTTTCTGTCGCTGTAATTCTCGTGTAGGTGTAAGTCATATTTCTTAAGTATATGATGTGTAATGTAAGGTCCTGTTATATATTTTATCAATAAATTTCTCTTTTTAACTTCCTTAATTTTATCCAAGCGCATATTTTGATACCACTTAGAACTTATTTTCGTTGGCACGCCATAACTTCATCCACACACACACACACATATTCCCTTACACATTTTTTCAAATCTTTAACAGTTACCCACACATCGGATACATACACTCTTTCAATCATTCGTACTCACATGTATGTGAGTTTAATTTATTTTGATTAAGTTTCTTAACCTTAAGGTGGCCCAACCTGGCGGGACTAACTCATTCGCGGGCACGGTACAAAATCGTGCTATTGCGCTCTGGGACCTTCACTGTTTCAAAGAAAAAGACAGGCTCCGTTATGAGGAAGATGCAACATGTCCACAAAGCAGACAATGTGCATAGTGTATGATTTGGCAAGATTTACGAAAATTTTAATAACTAAACGACTTATAGCTAAAAGTAAACCACGACCGCTGTAGTAAAAAATCTAACAAAAACCAAATAGATTATAAATCTTGATTGAATAAACTATGTCTGATGACAAATCTTTTTAAGATGTTCTTATAATATAACTTAGAAACCAAACACAATTTTAAAATGCCAGTGGTCATCAGAGATCTAGTTCGATCAAAGAAAGCTATTTTGAGTAAAATTTTGGATCTCTGGCAAGAAATATGGGCGTGATCTCCCGGAATATAACGTGAAACTTTATTATTCACTACACGATTTTTAAGAAATGAAGTTTTTTATTTACAAACTTATTTAAGAACTATTTAATTGCATTGTCAGTTAGACGTAAACCTAAAATAATAATTAAATAAGTTAAATTAAATAAAATAATTCCTCCAGACCGGTTGATTCCGCCACAGTTATAAAGGTACAAACATATAATATGTATTTGTTGCAAGTGTAATAAGCTGTGAAGATTTCTTATTTTACTAAGGCTGGTTTTCACCAAGTGCTGATTAATATTAATCGACACTCAAAGGGTCTTTATTACTAAAGTGCTGATTATCTTGAACTAGTACCGATTGCAAGCTGCTAAGAAAGGCCCTTAATATGTGGCGATTAAGCTAATCAGCAGTAGGTGAAAAAGACCCTAATTATCTCAATTACTGGCCAATCAATAATAACATATTATCTAGGCTATGCCTACTTTCACTTATTTTGTACTACTGTTAAATATCAGACGAATTATTTCTGCTCACTTTATTGTATACAGTAATTGGGGTTTAATAGCAAAATCTAGACGAATTAAAAAATATTATACTCCCAATATCAGCTTACTCAGTATCAAATTGAATCTGGCTTCGTAGGGCAATTCCAAAGCGTATCATAAAGTTAGGAGTTATGAGACGATTTGTGTCTCGACTTTCAGATTTATTTCGTCTGAACTTATTGAAACTGGCTATAAATGCCACTAAGCCCTTAACTACTACTATGTACTTTCGTAACTACTTACTATTACTATCAAGACAAGTTTACGCTGTTGTTGATCACGTTTGATTTTGACCATACGCTATCCGTCTGTGGTCACTAAAATATTACGCGCATAGGTTATGTTAGGTTAGATTATTTTAAAGATACTGGATGGTCCAGTTGAAGCTCAAATGGCAGTGGGTTGGTCACGTCAGCCGAAGACGACCGTTGGTGTAACCGTGTCCTACACTAGCGGCCGTGGACAGGAAAACGGAGTGTGGGAAGACCACCCGCCAGGTGGGACGACGACATCAAGTGCGTCGGCGGAAAGCAGAGGTTCCGTACCGCTGAGTGCCGGGAGGACTGGAGGAAAATTGGAGAAGCGTATGTCCAGTAGTGAACGCAAACACGCTGACTGACTGACTGACATTGTCGCTGCATAAACTTCTCATACAGTAATGAGTCAATAACAATAGCACGTAGTTCGATGCGATTTCACCATAGATACGACCTCATAACTACCTACTCATAGTCCAGCAGTTATGTACTGTTCATGCGAAAAGTACGTTTACAGTTTGTTTGGGGTAGACTAGGAAGACTATCTTTAGTTTTTGGCCTCGAAGACCCTGTGCTAACTCTAGGTGGGGCAAAAACCTCAAAAAAATCGGACTTTTCTCAGTTTTTCGCTATGAATAAGCAGATATATTATGCAACACATTCAATGACAAAGTTTACCAACATTCAATTTTAATCCACAAAGCAGATCCACCCACTAACGTCACTCATACGTATCTCTACACTGCCGCTTTCCGGATAAATTCCATTCGCCATTGCTTTTCTAGGGTTCCGTACCCAAAGGGTGCCAACGGAACCCTATTACTAAGCCCCCGCTGTCCGTCCGTCCGTCCGTCCGGCCGTCTGTCACAGGGCTGTATCTCATGAACTGTCATAGGTAAGCAGCTGAAATTTTCACAGAGTGTGCATTAATTTTGCCGCTATAACAATAGCTAAAATATAAAAATTATATAAAATTAAAGAGTCGCCGGTTTTTACTCGATGATCGCTTGGGACCATACTGGAACTCGTGCGGCACCCTAATGCGTCATTATTTCGTCAAGCGTCGCGAAGCCGTCGTGAATGGGTGCGGCTAGTGACGCGTCCACGGCGAGTGCCCGACCGGATCAAATATTTACGGGCAGGTGTGCGCGGAGATAACGTCGCGCCGGGGCTCCGCGCGGCGGCGCTCGACGTGAAGTCGACACATTATTTATTTATTTCTTTGTTTCATAGGAAAATCAACAGCTTGTATAGTGAAACTTAAATATCTAGAACAAAGCCAATAAAAGATTTTCTCCAGTTTTACAATTTAGAAAGCGCTATACTAAACAAGTTTAACATGTATGTGTGTGAGGTACAGTGTGTATATATGTGTGAGGGGGAGTGTGTGTGTGTGTGTAAGTGTGGTTTTTTAAGACTGGTCGTTGTGGATGTTTCTATTAGCCAGTCTAGTTGAGGCTCCACATGACGCTAACCTCCAACATTTTGAGTTTATTTTTATTTTATCTTAGCGTCGGTTAACCTAAAATATGTTTGTAAACACATATTGGCAAGTTTATTCTTTCTTTTTTGTAGTACAAGATCACATATTTATCTAGTCAATAACCGTGAAACGTATTTTAATTCATTTTAGAAAGTAGACTTTACAGGCCAAAAACCTAAATTTCGCTTGGTCGCGCTCGATTTTCCGCGCAACAACAATGAACCCTAACGCAAACTCAAAGCTTCCGGAGATCGCTATTATCCTTTGTTTTCTGAATGCTGGAGTCAGTTGGAGCCTTAAACTTACTTTCGTACTAAGAAAGGTTGTCGTTTTTGGCGTTGAAAATGCTTTTTCGATCGCTTCAGGCCTAGTCCCGTCCTCCCCATAAAAACGTGGAAAGAAGATCATGCCCATATTTCTTGTCAAAGATCCCAAATTTTGCTCAAAATTGCTTTGTTTGATCGAACTAGATGTCTGATGACCGTTGGCATTGTAAAATTGTGTTTGGTTTATAAGTTATAAGGTCCGAAAGTTCGAATTTTTCGCGCGTTTTATACAATTACTTTGGAGGTGGATTACTCAACGATAAAGTAAGAACATCTGAAATAGATTAGTCATCAGACATAGCTTGTTTCATCAAAATTTATTATCAATTTGGTTTTTGTTAGATTTATTACTATAGCAGTCGTGGTTTACTTTTAGATATAGGTCGTTTTGTATGTAATTAAAATTTTCGTAAATCTTATCAAATCATACTTTATGCACATTGTCTGCTTTGTGGACATGTTGCATCTTCCTCATAACGGAGCCTGTCTTTTTCTTTGAAACAGTGAAGGTCCCAGAGCGAAATTGCACGGTTTTGTACCATGCCCGCGGTTGGGCCACCTTAAGATAGAGAAATGAAAATGATATCAAAATGTGCGTTATTAATGCTGAAATGAAAATGATATCAAAATGTGCGTTATTAATGCTGAGACTAAAAGATAATTTTAGGGTCTGAGGTCGATTCTCAAGTATTCCGGCTGTCAAATTCGATATTACTTCCATAAATTGTATGTCAAATTTGACAGACCAAAGATTTGGGAATCGTCTCAAGACCCAAGAACCATCTTTGAATCGCAGCATAAAAGGACTACAATACTGCAAAACAATGTTTCTTTAAAACGCCAAGTTTTGGCAGTTTCTTTCAGGACTTTATTCAAAGAATCTTAAACTTTCACAAAACGATAATAGACATGAAAAAAAAAATATGAGTTAGCTAATCATTTGAAAACCACTGATCCAATTGGGTCAAAATATAAAAAAATACATATCAAAATCCGAATGCATTGTACTTGTGGATGATGATGCTATTTTTTTTAAATAAATGTGTCCATGTTTTAAGGTAAATTCTACATACATGTATGTCACATTCTTTGAAAATAGCGATATTATAGATTAGTAAGAATAAGTATATCTTTTACTCATTGAGGACGCAAGTAGACATCTTTAGAGAAATTAACTTCACATCGCCGCAATTCAGAGGTTCGCCAAGTTAAGACCGGCGGCGCGTAGAAGGCGAGTGGAGGCACCCCTTTCCCTAATCCCTTGTCCGACAAATGGAGGACATTAATTAGGGCATTTCTGTAACGTCCTTAATGATAACGGCTTCTTCTATTTCGAGGAGCTTTTGTCTTTTTGAGATATTTTAAACTAGTACTCTCGTAATTTAAGACATTGCCGAACCGGGCAAAAATTCGGGCAAAGTTCGAGCGACGTCGGAATGACCTATTTCAGAAATTGTAAACGAAAAGTTCGGCTTCTGGAACTTCAGTCGCATGTGTTTTATAAAGGATCTTATTTGGGCTTCTAAATTTCTGGTATTGATCTCATGAAGGGCAGGTTTTTTTATCTCGATTATATTTCATTTTATTATTCACTTTCATGGTTTTTTTTTCGTGCCGCTATTTTTGGGACACAGACTTCATTTTTTTATGCGACCTGACATGGATGGCTAATACCACACACATACCGTTATGATATTAGCCCAATACACCACATTCCCGAAGAAATTAGGTGCCATGCCAGGACCTTCCCTTTATGAGCACGGCTACATTGAACTGAATGGAAAACACGGACAATTTTTCTCTGCCGCTTCGACCATCTTTTCATCCAATGCGATGGTACCGACCCGGACGGGCTTAAACCCTATCACCTAGGAGTCGTATTCACTACGTATAATATTCACAACGTATAATAGTATTTTTTTCCAAAAAATTAAAACCATGCATATCGTATAATATTCACAACGTATAATGTTATACGTTGTGCATGAGTTTAAAAATAAAATAAACTCTTTGCATCATGCAGAACGTATAATAGTCACAACGTATAATATTCCTAACATGAATTCACAAAAAAAGAAAACCATGCAGAACGTATAATATGCCAAGAAGCACTGCATAAAGCGCCCTAACTACGATACATTTAAGGCTGAAATTGCTACGAATCGATATCTGTTGAAGAGTAACAATTTGCTACAACGCTAATTGAGACGGTCGAAAAGTCGCGTGCGAGTATAATCTTTAATCTTATATCGATAAGGGCGCTTATCGTATGAAATATTTTAGGATTATATGATATGCATGGTTTTCTTTTTTTGTTAAATAAAGATCATAACATTATACGTTGTGACTATTATACGTTATGCATGGAGAAATAAGTAATTTAATTTTTTGGACTTCTTCATGCACTACGTATAAGATTATACGATCTGCCGATTATACGTTGTGCATGGTTTTAAAATTTTGTTAAAATATGACATTATACGATCTGCATATTATACGTTATGCCGTTCCCCCTCACCTAGTAGGGGAAGGGGACCTACAGTTTTACATGGATTCCGAACCATGGAGCAGCTCGCATTCGTGACGAAATGCACTTATCGAACTCGGAAAGAGAAAAACAGTGGTGCATGTCGGAATTGAACCCAGGCCTCTGGTGCGCTAGGTCCCCGCGCCACTAGGCTACGAGCCGCCCATTGACGCTCGCTCGCAGCCAGCGCCTTACTCCGCTCGTCCATCCTCAGTATTACCGCTTTAGTGTTATTTTAGCTTAATTAAATATAATGGATCTCCATTTGTTTAAATTCAATTCAATAATTTATTTTCTGTTCACACAATATGTAACCTGTCGCTTGAAGTAAAAATATAATTAATGCCGTACAAGTGACTTACGGATTCCGCGGTTAGCATGAAAACTATATTTGAGTACGCTATTTAAGTATTAGTATATTATTTAAGTATTAGTATTAAGCTATTTAAGTATTACCTCATAATATTGGTTCTAGATTGATATAAAAATCAATAAAGGCGAACGGAGTGATTTATTGTTAAATTCAAGGAATGGTATGCAGTAGGAATTTCAAAGTTTAACAGTGTTACTTGAAGCAGTGTGTAAAATATGAATGTATCATAAATGCAGTAGAAATGCCACAATAGCTGGACAAGAGTGGGAATCTTCGACTGGAAGACGAAATATCAATAATAATTCAGACAGGTATTTTAAGATACTTTGGATAAGAAAGTAAAAATAATAATATTGCGAGTATTGCACTAAAAATTTGAATTTTCCGACCATACCTGAGTTTTCGTTTTAAACTCTCCTCTTTAGCTTAAAATTTCGGTTGCAAGAAGAAAAATCAACATTATAAACAGGTTAATTCTTGTGCTAAGAATTGAACGAAGCTAAATTAGCTAAGTCTGCCAGTTCCACATGACATGTTATGTTATGTCCTATGACTATGTTATATCCGAGTGACATGTTAATTTAAACAACCTAACTTTTAAAGTTAGCATTTTGCAATCGGGCTCTTAACTTAACCAGAATGTTTCAATTTGTTTTATTTACTTTATGTATGTAAACACAGTATCAGTAAAAAGGTGCATTTGTAATCAATGTTCATGAAAGCGATTGGATGCAATTATTCGTCGCGTCATAATTAAATAATCACTCGAATAATTTCCATTGTATTAAATTACGGCTTACGAGTGATGGCAACTATTGAATGAGCAATTTACTTGAACAATGATACAATCTTGATTCATTTGCAAATATGATGCATGGACATCCAGAGGTCGGGGAAATAAATGTCTAATTGTTTGTTATTGGTGTGATCTTCAATTTGTTTGATAAACCTTTTGACTCCGAGGTATCTCTGAATTTAGAGACCCACCAACTCCGAAAGGTCTCTCTCTGTTTGCTATCGACTCTACCAAGAATAATGCTCACAGGAGCTGCCTATATACCGTCCCCTTTCTACCACCGCTCGAAGCAGGGAATGCACGCATTCACTGTCGAGCTTCCGAAAATTAGAACAAACCGATCCTCTAGATAATTTATCTATAGGGTAGATACACTATGAAATCGACTCCCTGCCGAGGTATTTCCCTCAAATTACACCCCCCGTTGTACATGGAGTGCAAATGAACCTGGCCGGCCGGCATATTTTTTCGCATCCCACGTGAAAGTTCTAAAGCCCATGGGCGTCGTTGGGCACCTCTTATGTGAGGTCCTGGCGTACGCCATGAGTGCGCTTGCTCAGTTTTAAGTACCACGTGGCACTCAGCGGTGTGTCGTAAATGTTTCCAAGCTGTATATTTCTTTGACGATGAATAAGTTTCGTATATTTTTTTTTTTTTTTATTTAATTATTTTTGATGAAGGAGTTTGATATTTTTACGATACAGATCTACCCTCTCATGCGATGCAGGTGTTCATAAATGTGTACGGTCTAATAAAATCTGACAAGGAAAGACGATCATTGAGATTCGGTATTTTCACTGTTGCTAGAGTTGAAATTGTTACCATAATTTTGCTATTCCAACCCTTACATAATAACAGTTCAACCACTCGCCTTATCCGCTTCAGGAAACCCTCCCTGTTATTTTTCTTACAATACACTTACGTCAAGTTTGGTAAGCTTAAACAAAAATATGTTTCGTAGCCTAGTGGAAATGCCAATGTTTTTGAATGTTGGTCTTTCATCTCGAAGACCATGCCATGGGATACCGACGGATTAGGTGTCTTTTCTTTATTGTGTCTTGATATAAATTGATAGGTATGGTTGATAGCACACCTATGTACTGTTACGATATTACCCCAATACACCAAATATTATATGTAGAATCTAGGTGCAATATCAGGATATTCCTCAAATTGACTCCTCGTACGATGTATTTTCATTGCCCAGTCGAACTTCGTTCATTCAATGCGATGGTACCAATCCTGGTGGAATTAACCCGGCTACCTAGTAAGTAAGGACAATTTCCTTCAAATATATAGTTTTACTTGGAATCCGAACCACAGAAGAATCCCTTGGTCGCCTCTTACACAACTTGAACGGGAAGAAATGCACAGGGCCCGATTAAATTATTTTACGAGCCGGAACTCACACGGCACGACCTACTATCATTATATTGGACCTACAAATTACCGTCCGCTAGGTATCATGCCATGACCTTCCCTTTGTATAACCACGGCTACGATAAACCTTATAGAAAACACGAAACATCATTAATTCGACTACCACCTTTCTTTCAATGTGATGGAACCAACCCCAGGGGTAAATACCTTGAAGTAGGTATGGGATCTACAGTTTTACATGGATTCTGAACTGTATTCTAACATAAATACACATTTCTCCTGTCACTTATTTAGTTTCCTGGATACTGATAAGTTTACGGTTTAAAAAACTTTCTTTCGACTTACTTGCATGATAATATAGATGAAAGACACTTCGTTTCTTACTAAAACATAAATTTGCTTGTATTTTCTTTTTTAGGGTTCCGTACCCAAAGGGTGAAAACAGAACCCTATTACTAAGCGTCCGCTGTCCGTCCCTCCGTCAGTCCGTCTGTCACGGGGCTGTATCTCATGAACTGTAATAGGTAGGCAGCTGAAATTTTCACAGATTGTGTATTTATTTTGCCGCCATAAGAACAAATACGTAAAATAAAAAAATAAAAAAAAATAAAGGGTTGTTTCATACAAAAAACGTAATTTTTTGTGTTAAATATTATACTATGGTACGGAACCCTTCGTATGCAAGTCCGACAGGCACTTAGCCGGTTTTGGTATAATCAGGAGTCCTATACATACCCCATATTGGCGCCCTCCCATAAATACATTCTGTCGCATGCCCTAATAATGTCTTACCTCACGGCCAGAAACGCTACAACCCAGTTGTAAATATGATTCAGTGTACTTTCCTTTGTTGGCAAATTTGTTTCCGCCAATATTACATTCTGGTCCCTCGCTATTCAGAGTTTACTTATGTGGCCTTTGAATAAAATCATTGAAAGGGTATAAGCCCAATTCTAGAAAATAGCAGGGCGAGCTAAAACGGCAATTTCACAAGTCAAAATAATATTTTTGTCTCAATTCTGATATTATTGGATACTATCCAGGAAGACTTAAAAAAAAGAAAATAAGTTTAAAACCGAAACCCAAAAAAAAAACCCACTCGAATTGGTGCCTTTTAACATTTTTTTTTTTACTTTTTTTGTTTCGAATTTCTAACAAACTGAAAACTGATACAATTATGTATCATTTCTAACTCGGGTACTACATTATAATATGAAATTATAAATCTACTAATTGATACAATTTTATTTTTATTAATTGAAGTATGGACCAACGTTATCGATAAACTTCTATAATTATAATATAGGTCATTCATTATTTGTAAATATTTCAATACATGTATTAGTTACATATGTTACTTAATAACAACACACTCCTCTAAATAGCCATATGATGAGAAAATTAGACTTTCCAAATAAACCTTGTAGCTGTGCCCATTATAATATATTCAAAATCTCTTCCATGGGCACCGAATCTACTAAATTTAATTTGAGTTGCTACTACTTGACAAATATGACAATCCTTTTACAACAGAATAATTTAGATTCAAATATTATTTATGTATTGTTTATCTTATGATATTCTGACGAAAATCAGTAAGGGAACATTAAGATGGTTTTGACATATGGAAAGAATGAATGACGAAACTCTATGGAGCAGAAGTATCGTGCCCTCCCGGCCTAGAAAAACGTGGCGCGACGTCGACAGAATACTTCGTAAAGGTAGCACCCGTAATCGTACAGCAAGTATTAAAATATGTATTTCTGTATCTGAAGCGAAAGATGGATGCTATGATTGATCCTTATGTTGCTCTATCATGTATGCCTACGCCTCCGAGAAAGCGTCGTGAATTAACCCGGCGAAATTCATTTAGGGGTAATCGAGCCAAAAATATAGTTGACAATTCCGTGTGTGCCATAAACATCTTATAAATAAAATAAACACTCTTAACAAAAAAATAGAAACATTAATAAAAACTCACCTGTGTTATGCTCCAATATCGATCCAGCGATATGAGGCACAAGTTCATTATGGACGACGTGCACAGAAGCACATCCATTGCCGAGTGAATCTCACACCACCAGAATCCGAATATCCAATAGCCCATCAGCTCGTTCGCCAACGAGAACGGCATTATCGCTAGCCCTATCAGAAAGTCCGCCACTGCCAGTGACGCTATGAACCAATTCTGTATATTCTTCAGTGCCTTCTCCGTTGCTATCGCTATTATCACTAACATATTACCCACCACTACCATTATCATTAACACAGTCACTACGATTGACGCTAGGATTATGTGTGTGGCCGAATATCCACTGGGGTACCATGTATTGTAGACTATCACTGTATGGTTATAGAACGTATCGTTTGTAGCACTCATGGTACCGTTCAACACTTCGGAGTTGTTCGAGGGCATTTTGAGAGCCATAAATTCGTCTTGGCTCAAGTATGTCGGTGTCAACAGCGTCGCGTTGATGCCCATCGTGTCGTTCATCGACATTATCGTCTTCGTCGCGAACACCGTCGTGTTCGAGAGCATCTTCCTCGAAGCGATGTCGAACATCTTTGGTTTTGGTTAGGTTAATTTTTATTGAATTGGAAAATCTAGCGTTTGTAGGCACGTTGAGACTAGTTGGAAGTTTCCTATTACGAGGCCAAGGGTGTAAAATTGTTCTAGCTACGAAGGTTAATACAAACGGTTGGATACGAGACGATCGGTTTTTGGCCCCTGATTTGTAGGCGGATGCATTAAATTAACTACATTTAAAAAATTAACATCTACTCGGCCTAATAGAACAAATTTTAATGGGTTTAAAAAGACATAATTAGATCGCTAGTTACAATTGGCTTAGACTTAGAATCACTTTATTTTGAATTACATTATATTTTACACTATAATTCATAGTAGCTAATTATGAGTATTCTACAATAACCCGTTGACCCGAACATTAGCCGAAGTTAATTTAAATCCATTTACATCAAAACTGAACACATAAAAATCTAGATGTATGCTATCGCTAATACGCGCTACCGAACAATGTTTCACTTTATTAGTTGAATAGTTTATACGGAATGCTTGCTAATATTATTTCATAACCAGGGCGCCACAATATAAAAAAGTTACTTTTAAATTTCAAAATCTACTAGGTACACACGACACACGAAAACATTACCGAACAAAGCGTTTGAATACCAAGGCATCCTACAACTAATATTGCTCATAGACTAAAATAAGACATCAACAAAAAACGCGCACAAAGAAAATACTCAGCAAATAAGGAAGAAAGCGTATGACCCTTTGAGATTACTTCAGAGAACACGTAAAGAAGCGACCTATGTATCTATCGTATTTTATCGATATCGATTTCGGTGCCTCGATGTCGACAGCGCGATCGAGGCTTTGCACATCACTACGCTATCGACATTCCGATTTCAAATCCCTTTTTCTCTTCCGTTCCCGAATGCGCTGCGTCTTCCAACTCATGGTCCCGAATTATTTTCTGTTTTATCTTTATCGAATCGTATTGTTTTGTATTCTGTGTTTAATTGATTTCTTGTTCTATTGTTATTGGATTAGTTTTGCAGACGTCACAATCGTCTCGGATGCTGCCACGTGACTGAGAAGTCTTCGATAATTTTTCCTTGATTGATGTGTTTTTGTAGGTTCGCGTGACCTGGATAATTGATTCACGGCTTGTTGTTGCGGCAGACTGGCAGTAGCGTGTCCTTCAGGACGTCACAGTGTTGGACTGTTCAGGGCTTTCTGATTGTGGCATTTCGACTAGGCCTGTAACAAAGAACGTATCATAAAATTAATAAACATTTAAAAACTTTCCTTGATGGTACATAACATTTGTTAACTATGAAATGTGATTATATTTCTCAATAAACTTTGGATTCGATTGGTAAATGTTTAAGCATCCAAGCTGAAATCTTCTAAACCTTCAACTTAGTACCTCCCAAACATATTGACTATTCCATTTATAAAACTAGATGGATGCCAATAATTGCAATTATATTCGAAAATTTTGTAGGAACATGTTTGAAAAATGTTACGGCTTTTTTACGCGGCAGGAAGAGACATTCTCCGACGTTTCGAGCCAATCATTCAGCCCGATGTCAAGGAGGCATCCGCCACGTTCGTACGCAGCAGACGACTGCGGCCTGGCGGATGCCACGGGCTGAATGATTGGCTCGAAACTTCGGAGAGTGTCTCTTCCTGCCGCGTGAAAAGCCGTAACATTTTTCAAACATGTCTAACGACCGCGGTAATCTCCAAAGTATATTAGTAGGAACACTTGAAAATGAAAATGAAATGTTTATTTGATACAACAAATATATACAAAAATTATTCCATCTCTCTCCCCTAAACTAGGTTTACATTTATGGTGTCACTACTACAAATACATATTAAATATTAAAATATTCCTTACATTTTACCATTTTAACCACACTTCATAATAAATGGTTAAGTTCGGATGTTAAGATCTTCCCGTACAATATATTTAAAATATAAAAGCCTCTAAAGTAATTTTATGCAAAATATCACGTTGATCTATTGCCCGTTGCTGCGTAAAAGAAGTACAAACCAACCTGCTGTGTTGGTTCCGACGCATATAATGAATTCGATTGGACCCACTGTATTTCTTTCTTTGAATATCCTAAGCTAAGACTAAGCGATTCGTCGTTCTTGGTTTAGGATCCAAGTAAAACTCTCCTCCTTACTTACTAAGTGGTAGCGTTGATACACACCTAGCTTAGCGTTGGGCTAAAATCATGAGAGCTTGGTATGGTATAAGCCATTCATTTCCAATAACATAAAAACAATTAACAAACACACTTTCGCAATTAAAATATTAGTATAAATATGACATGGATTAGCACAAATGCTGATTTATTTCCAAAATAAAGCAGCCCTTAATCGTTCCGAGCGGATCCGGGTACCGCAGCTAAGTCCCCATAAATGGTAACAGTCGACGAACCTCTCTGCGGCACCAGGAGGATGCCTGTTGAGGTGTTCTGGAGTCTGTGTGACAGTGAATGGGGTGCATTGACACCGGCGGCGCCCTCCATTGACTAATTAATTGGCTGCACTGAGTCAGAGGTTCAGCCAACTCACAGGTAGCGTAGGGTGGGGAAACATTTAAATCAGTGATCGATTGAATTCATAAAAATATTTTTGTTTATATTTTAATTGAAAAAACATTAGTTTTTTCAATGAGCAGTGAACTGATAATATTACACAAAAGCATACATTGTATCCTGCTGCTACTCCTCCAGTAGATAGAGATGGTCTGGTCATTTATAATCCTTTTACCCCCGGGCTCTAATAAAAATGGTTGACTGAAAGAATCTTTAAGGGTTGACTGGAAGAAATCACTCTTAGTGATAAGTCCGCCTTTGTGCAATATTGTTGTTTTGCTGTATGTTTTCTTTGTAATTGTATTTTTGTTTATGCACAATAAAGAATTTATTCATTCATTAAAAATGGTTCAGAACTCTATACAGTCCGATCGGTTATTTTCTCTGCATTGATAACTCTACATAGAATTTAATCCATATTATTAACTTTTAAATTGCAGATTCGGTTGTCTGTATGTCTGTTCGCTTATAACTTGAAAACCTGTTATTTATACGTGGTTTTTATTTACGTATAGCTTGATTCCCATCGATGATAAGTTTTTACACTTTAGTATTACCATAACATTTTACTACCCAATTAAAAAAACCACACTTGTTAAATTTGAGATAATTCGGGTAAAAACTGAATATTTTTATCCGTAGTTTAAAAGCGGGCTGAGTTGCTGTCATATCACTACTAATGGCGTTTAGGCCTCAACTATATAATCTATAAAAGCTGTTATACGAAACTTAATAACAATGAAATATCGATGTACTCGTTCAGTGTTATTACAATTGCCAGATTTTCTGAATATTATCATTGTTACTGTGATACGATGTTTTACAAGTTAGATTTTACTGGCAAGTTTTATCTTCCGGTTTAAACATCGATTGCCAATTGCCAAGAAACGGCACCTCCCTACGGCAGGCATGTGCCGGGGAGGGACTCCCCCTCGCACCGGCCAGCCGGCGTGTGTTTTAATTGATATCGGCGAAAGGATTTTTTAGTTTGAGCGTGTGCATACATGCCCGCTCGTTTAGACGTTTAGGTCTACTATTTTTTTTCTTTTTTCCATGAATCCTTAGTATACCTGCACTAGGACAAAGAACATGTTCTAGGATAAGTGAAAACCACACCGGTACCTTCTGCTGCATACATCAAGCAAATTATCCACAAAGAGGCTCAGCGAGAATCAAGCTTACGTCCTCCTCATCTCTAGTCAATTGTTTTAAACATCGTCTGAAATCATTTTTTAATACACATGCACAAATATTACTTAAACCAAAATGTATTGAATGTTTTCATTAAAACTTGTAAATTTTGTTTTCTCTCCAATGACTTTTACCCCTGAGACACATTTATCTCTTGTAAATTTGTATTCATATTATTATATTTATTTATTGAATTTAGGTGTGCTTCGTTTACCTATATTTTAATATTCTTATGTATGTAAATATCATTATATATATGTTTATATTTTATATAAAGTTTATTGCTGTTTATATAAACAGTGATGTAAGTTTTTGTTATTATTAAAATGCTCTTAATTCGATCTGTCTATCGCCACGTACCTTTCTCTACATCCCCAAGTTTGGTAGGGTTGGTTGGGAGAGAATGCCCTTGAGTATTAAGCCCGCCTTTTGTAATCATTTTTAAAGGTGTGCAATAATTATTTTTATTATTACTAAGAATGTATTTATTTCTTAACGTATATTAAATAAAGCTAGATCTTTACTAAACTCTATCTTTGCTAATAACTAATACATTACACGCAGATGAAAGGCTCGGTCTCACGGTCAGTTTGGTATTACCAAACTGACCGTGAGACATAAGCCTAACACACAACATGGGAACTAGGTGCCATGCCAGGACCTTAGATGATTGATCTCCGACTAACACATACAAAAAGTTTGAAACAATGTTGTCAAATGTTGCAATAATAACTCCCAGTGTGTTTTTCGTACAATTTGCCTAGAAGAGTGCGGAAACTAAAACAAACTGAAAATTATAGAAATGTTATGTAAATTCTTACATAACAATAATAAGATTGACTGTCCAGTTCACGGCGTTATTCTTTCGTTCAATATGACAGTGATTAAAGATACTGACAAGTACACATTATTCCAAGTCAGTTTAGGGGTTTTCTACGCTGACTCATACACCAGAAATGCACTTATACACACCGAAAATGCAAGAATGTGCTACAATGGCGTTGATTCTTGCGATTTTTTTCATGGAATGAAACGGCTCCGAATGTCATGCCAGTTTTTAACTAGTAGTCACCTCATTCATGTATGATTGCTTAGTTTTTCGATTTCTTAGGTCATTTTATTGGTAATAGGTATGGAGCCGTTAAACGTGTGATTATTACTTCGCATTAATTATGGTAATGCAAGAATTTTGAACTACACGTATATATTCATAATAAATGTAATAAATATAATGTGTGTTTATTGAGTATTGTGAAGGAACAAAGTTTACTTTCAAGCTATACTGTCTCCATAATTGCTACTCGCACTACTGCTCACGGTACCCAAAGATAGAAAATGCTTCCGGCATTAAGTTGTACATTTTTCCCGATTTTTTGAGTGAAATAAACATATAAGTAATAATGATATCCCCACCCAAAATTCTCAAACCATTATTTTGTAATCAAAACTATACAATCATTCCTTTCATCGACACCAGAACTAATCGTATCGCAAAATTCCTGAATCGTAATTTACACATCTGAATAGAACTATTACAGCCCCATTCGCAAATCTCTGTCTTAATCCAAACATGATTTACCAGCCCGGTAACTCTATTTAGTTTCGCACTAATGATTCTGAATGGGGCTGTGTGCCGTGTCTATTCGAATGCTTGGATCTATGGTCGAGCGAATGTGGTTAAGGGAGTGTACAACACCCGGGTCGCGAACTTCTCTTTAGTGGAGTGCAGCGAGCGTACCTACATTACAAGGAAAGTGGACTGGAGCCAATGGCGAACTAATCTACGTTAGACTATCAATAATATTTTTAAAGGGTAAATTACCTTGCCATAAATTAAATTAAAACTGTTTATTTTTATTGGGATGCACATTCCATCGGTAGCATCTCAGGCCTTGATAGCAATTGATCGCATTAAGTTCTATAAGGGCTTACCTAAGTTGAACCACTTTTTTTTTTTTTTTTATATAACTACACCAGTTTTTTTTATTTCAAAAGGATAAAAGATATTGATTGTTTCTTGATTAATTCTTTGTTCAAACTTTTTTAGTGATTTTTTGCTAATCTTGTACTAAGTTTTGAGAGTTTCTCTCTGAATACGACCGTTAAAGTCTTGGGACGCCTAGCGTTAATTACGAAATAGGCTGGCATTCGTTTCGAATAAGGAATTTCCTAAAATATGTGGTCAAAGCTCGCCTCCTAAGCGATCTCCGAACTTCGAACAGCAAGCTCCAAACTTCGTACCCGAGAATTAAGGATCTCCCAATTGTGAAGGGTTTCCGCAGCTCGGAATTAGGTACGCGGGCCGAAGTTTTTGGGTCACTGGCGTTCTCCTAGAACCGTATTAGCAGCCGATAATTTGGGTACGAAGTGCTCGGCTTAGTTGGATTGATTTGTTCCGATGTAGTCGAAGTTGTGAGCAATTTATTGCGTAATTAAGGAGTAAAATTAAACTTTAACGTTTCTAATCCATAATTAAAAATATAAATTAATCAAAATCAAACTATTCCCATACGCCACGCCATGAAAACTTACAGACAAAACTTATTTTACAATTTCCGCCGCTGATAATGCCAGGTATATGTTTTTACACTATGCAGGGAGGATAATTACTCGATCCCAAGAGAAAAACTGATCCATGAAAAACATTTTTAAGTTATACTACAAACATAATCAGTTATCTATGGTTTCAGAGTGGTTCATTAAGGCTAAGTTATTCGTTATTTCTCAGATAGTACTTAACTTAACAAGGGCAATTTTTTTATTATACATATAACTCAGGTACATCAGTTCGAATATTAAAAAGCAGTATTCGCATACATTGTATGGTTTAAGCTTTATACTGCTTACTTATTGATATAAATAACGAGAAATGTAAAAAATTATACCTATGTGGCAATTTCTATCAAATATAGTTTGTGCTATGGAAACAAAATTCATTCATTTCCTGCGTTATTATAAAATCTGAAGTTATCTTAAGATCTTAAGTTATTATATAAAATATATAAAATTTGTACATATTGTAAGCTTTATTGTCAAGATCTACGGATGCATTTTAATTTTTTTTAATTAACGTTTTAGATTGGTGAATATTGGCTTATAAACATGGGAAAAATTACTCTCATTTTAGAATATTTTCACATTAGAATATTATTAAAATCCGACAACTTTTATGGGTTGGAAACCGTATGGGCCTAGAATACGATTTCAGCAGTTCAATTCGGCGAAAATTATGCCTGGCCAATAGACAAAGAAATAATGTTTTCTAATTTTAAAATCTCACAGCCCCGCTACCTTCAAGATATTCTTAAATGGCGTACAGCTGCCATTTATTTCATGGTACACTTGTTTCTTTTAATATTTATATATCATAATATATATGAGAACTTTGTACACATCTCATTAAAATAAGTTACCTCCCCGTCCAAGCCTTTAGGCTGTTTTTGAAAAGAGTATTCAGAAAGCATCTTGATGTAGCAAGACAGATTTAAGACTGTGAGATCGGGGCCTGTGGCGGAGCGAAGGCTTTGTTGTTCTTGTTGTTGTTGTTGTTTATTCATCATCCATAGGGAGTACACTTAAGTGTCGTGTTTTACCATTTAGCCACCGTGCAGGAAGCTTGTAGTAAGTAGTTCCGAAGGTGTCTGGCCTAAACAAAGTTTCGCATAAACTAAACATAAAAACCTGCGAGTCGGACTCACACTTAGGGTTCCGTACAATCGTACAAGATTTAACACAAAAAAACTAAAAATCCACCCTTTAATTTTGATATTTTTTTATATCACCTATTTGTTGTCATAGCGGCAAAATAAATTAATAGTTAGTGAAAATTGCAGCTGCCTTCCTAATATGGTTCATGAGATACAGCTCTGCAACGGACGGACCGACGGATGGACGAACGGACAGCGGAGATTAGGGTTCCGTTAGCACCCTTCGGGCACGTAACCCTAAAAAGTACCTAACTAATGGACTTGGAGGCACAAATTAATTATCATAAATGTCTCATATATGTGAGTGCTAAGATGGTTTGGACACATGGAACGAATGGATTACAAAAAAATTACACAACAAATGTATAGTACAGAAATGAGCGGAAGTATCGTGCCCGGATGGCCTAGATAAACTTACAACGACCAAACCGATGTAAAGGTCTGCTACGTAGCACCCGTAATTGTAAAGCATGTATGAAAAGATCTAGATAAATCGAAAGAGTGTGCTGTGATCGTACCGTATGGCGCTCTATCATATCTGCCTACCTCTCTGGGAAAGCGGTGTGAAGGTATGTATGCATGTATAAATGTGTTATAAATAAAATCATAAAATTATAGATGCATTGGTTCATGGCGCTAATCTTTCATAACGTTTTCAAGTGGTATTCAACACTAATTAGCTTGAAATTATGAAAATTATTTGATCACACAAAATCTAGCAAACAGTAAAAATAGCTAAGGAAAATCTAGCATGCAGTAAAAACACCTAGGGAGAATCTAGCGTGCAGTTAAATATCTAAAGAAAATCTAGCATACAGTAAAAATACCTAAGGAAAATCTAGTATGAACTTAAACAAAACCTGGGGAAAATCAAGCTTGCAGTTAAATATATAAGGAAAATATAGCCTACAGTAAAAATACCTAAGGAAAATCTAGCATGCCTTAAAATTAACAGATCATATACTATCTACTCAATAGAACTCATTAATATTAATTAATAACGCGTCTTTAGAACCCACTTTCCCGCTTTGGTGGTTCAAGGTTCGATTCGCTCGAAGTCTCGACTTTATGATTTAAGATTTTCAATTATGAAAGGGCTCAGTCATCCGGATATAAGGTAGCATGTGAGCCGCGGAAATTGAAAATTCACGCAGTTTATTTATTTATAAACTTTTGCCATCAGCCGCCGTTGGAAGTCATTCGTTTTAAACTTTCAAATCACTTGCAATATTGAGAAATATTATTTACTGGGGTTCCTGGCTCCGTTCGCGTCGATTTCGTTTTGGACATTTAAGCGAGCGGAGCCCGGTAAAATGCGCCATTGACTCACAATTCACCACATCGTATCGCCCGCCACCGCCATTACTTGGTTTTCGCTTAACCCGTTTTAGGGTTCCGTAACCAAAGGGTACTAACGGAACCCTATTACTATGCCTCCGCTGTCCGTCCGTCCGTCCGTGAGTGTGTATTTATTTTGCCGCTATAACAACAAATAAGTGAAATAACAATAAAATATTAAAGGGGGTCCCGAAGTGACTTTTTGGGGTTCGATCGTGTACAATAGTACGGACCCCTTCGGAACTCGCACTTGGCCGGTTTTTGCTCGATGCTAGCCTGATCATAAATAGCTAGCCTAAGGCTTCCCCGAGAATTAGAATACTACTAGTAGTTTCAGAGATTTGCGAGTTCGAACAGAAAACTTAAAAATAACTCCATATTTAGAGGCTTTTATTTAGTTTCACATTCTGCATCTATCTGTAAGTAAAGTGACTTTAAGGTGGGTCATCCCGCTCAACTACCCATACAAACGGGGAAAGAAGATCACGCACTTGTTTCTTGTCAGAGATCCTAAATTTTGCTCAAAATAGCTTTATTTGATCGAACTAGATGTCTGATGGCCGTTGGAATTGTAAAATTATGTTTGGTTTCCAAGTTATAAGGTACGAAAGTTCGAATTTTTCGCGCGTTTTATACAATAACTTTGGAGGTGGATTACGCAATGGTAAAGTAAGAACATCTTAGACATCAAGATTTATAATATATTTGGTTTTTGTTCGAATTTTTACTATAGCGGTCGTGGTTTACTTTTAGCTATAAGTCGTTTCGTAATTCAAATTTTCGTAAATCTCACCAAATCGTACACTATGCACACTGTCTTTTTTGTGGACATGTTGCATCTTCCTCATCACGGAGCCTGTCTTCTTCTTTTGAACAGAGAAGGTCCCAGAGCGCAACAGCACGGTTTTGTACCGTGCCCGCGAATGAGTTAGTCCCCCGGCGGGACTAACTCATTCGCGGGCACGGTAATGCAATTGCAATTTTTTGACCCACTTCCTGTCCTACGGTACGGAAATGAAATTTAACAGGTTGGTTTAGTTGCGATGACAACGTATTTTTATGGTAATTGACATTAATTTGCAGCTATAAGGGAACTCTTCAACGGCCAACAGCACAGATACGAAATTTTCTGTACGCATTGTTGTTTATTGTTTGTTCATCATGGCATGGCATCGCAGCACACTGCACTCGGATTTGTCATATTTTATCATTAGTCAGTTCAGCATTCAAGGCGAAGAAGAACTGGCAAGGAACTTCGCTGAATTTTTTTCAATGTCCACTTAGTCTAAGTTTACAAAGTTTGCCACTGCTTACAGAAACACGGTCTATTGGTACCCGTTTGTGTGAATACATTATATTTATTCCTCGTAAATAACACGTATTCATAGTTTATGTTAAAAGAAAAAACACAGATGAATATATTAAATTAATATTAATTCACAAAAATCTACCATTCACTCCGTATGCAACAGTTCATGACAAATATCGGTTTATTTTGCAAAGCCTATGTCCGTCATCTAACATGTTGACAATGGGGAGGGCGGCTGCCAAACTTTGCCACCAGATGGCGCCACATAAAATTATGCCACGGTTTCATTTCAAGGTTTTAGGTTGTTGACCAATTAAGGTGGCCCAACCCGGCGGCCTCAACTCATTTGCGGGCACGGTACAAAACCGTGCTGTTGCGCTCTGGGACCTTCTCTGTTTCTAAGAATAAGACAGGCTCCGTTATGAGGAAGATGCAACCTGTCCACAAAAAAGCCAATGTGCATAGTGTATGATTTGGTAAGATTTACGAAAATTTTAATTTCAAAACGACTTATAGCTAAAAGTAAACCACGACCGCTGTAGTCAAAAATCTAACAAAAACCAAATAGATTATGAATCTTGATTAAACAAGCTATGTCTGATGACTAATCTTTTTAAGATGTTCTTACTTTATCATTGCGTAATCCACCTCCAAAGTAATTGTATAAAACGCGCGAAAAATCCGAACTTTCGGACGTTATAACTTGGAAACCAAACACAATTTTACAATGCCAATGGTCATCAGACATCTAGTTCAATTAAATAAAGCTATATTGAGCAAAATTTTGGATCTCTGACAAGAAATATAAGCGTGATCTTCTTTCCCCTTTTGTATGGGGAAATGAGCGGGTTGGGCCACCTTAAACTGAATTAATATGAATAGCTACCTTCAAATAAACATAACCTCTACGTGATAGCTTGGCATAGTTTTATGTGGTGCCATCTGGTGGTAAAGCTTTGCGCCGTGCACCCCATTTGAGCAGGCCAGTCCCCACAAACAGTAACCGTTCACGAGCATCACGCCGGGTCCAGCCATCGCCTCTCACAACAATATTTTAGGGGAAAATGTGACCGTCACCACAAGCAAGTACCTTGAAGCGATGCTTTACTCCAGTGGCAACAAGAAAACATTGTGATACATTTTATTACTAGCGGTGGTACCCGGCTCCGCTCGGGTTAATGTCGGGCTGAATTATTTCATGGATAAAAAGCTGACCAAAGGGTTGGTCCAAAAGGCTGGTCCAGGACAATGTATCCAAATTGCATCAATATCGTAAGAATGAATGAGAAACATCAAATCATTTCCATTCAGAGCTTCGGAAACATTTGGTGGCTATTTAAAAAAAAACAAACGTGTCACCAGAACCTTTCTGCACTTGTACTGCAATATTGCATACCTAGTAAGTAAGTATCGAAGACATCTTAAGTTTTACGTGGACTTTAAACCACAGCCAGCCTCAACATCGAAAACGGTAACCCATCCTGAACCTGACTGCTCCCATAGATGCTATACGTTGATAAAATACATATATAAATCGGGTCGAGTGTTTTTTAATAATTTGTAATCGATTCAAAAAATTGATTCAAAATGATAGGTAAGATGATAATGATTATGTTGAGGTGATGATATCACGGAGTTTTCTGCAGGCCTTTTTAACACCTATAATTTTCGATTACTTAGTTTCATTGCTCTCTTAAGTTTTTCATATAATATAATATTTACAAATTATATACACAAACCTACCTCTTAATAGTTAAACTGTTCCGTGTTTTATGTATACGCATATAATTTTCTCCTTTTCACCGTTGAGGCTGGCCGTGCTTTGAATTCCACGTAAAACTGTAGGTCCCTTCTTCACTTACTAGTTGATAGGGTCAATTCATCCGACCAGGGTTGATGCCATTGCATTGAGTGAACGATGTTCGAAGCGGCAATGTAAATTGTCCGTGTCTTTTATGCAGTTCAATGTAGCCGAGCAATATAAGCATGTTACTGGCATATCATCCAGTTCCCATGTTGTGTATTAGGCCAATATCTAAAAGTCCGTTTGGTCTTATCAATTAATTTTCACTTACATAAAAAAAGGTTAACAAAAGCGCTTTTCCGGGGGAAAATATTGCAAGGGGAAAAGAATCGGGAAAAGTGGTAATTTTGCAGCGTTAGCAGGAATGCTATATAAATATTAACACGCTGACCAGGACTTTGGTCAAATATTTACAGTCGAATTTTCCGTTACGTAAGGCTTCGACCCTTTTCGTAAATAAAACATTTTACATTTTTATCCCAACTCATGTTTAGGGTTCGCGGAGCATGCATTTTTATTAAGGTGGGCAATGAAAATTATTTTTCCGATCGGTATTCAGGAGGGGAAAAATGTAAATAAGCTCGCACGTAATTTAATTTAAAAGAGTGTTCAATTTTAACTTAGATATGATCGAATAAAGTTGCTAGAAGAAAATTATTTTTGTAGTTCACTTAATTTCATCTGCCACGTTTTAAGTTCTCTAAAAAGAAGCCTTAAAACCAGCCAAGTGCGAGTCGGACGCGCACACCAAAGATTCCGTACCTAAGTATAAGATTGAATATAAAAAAATCTGGTTTTTTGTATGGGGGCCCCCCCGTTAATCTTTATTATTTTTTTATTTTACCTATTTGTTGTTATAGCGGCAAAATAAATACACACTCTGTGAAAATTGCAGGTGCCTACCTATTACGGTTCATGAGATACAGCCCTGTGACAGACGGACGGACGGACGGACAGACGGACAGCGGAGGCTTAGTAATAGGGTTCCATTGGCACCCTTTGGGTACGGAACACTAAAAATGAAAGTAAACTACATCAACTGGATATTCCTACTTATATATTATATTCAACAGATATCATAACTTTTTATAGCGGCAGGTGCGGGACTGAGACATTAATATTAGTTTCCCTCGAAACCCCTTTTTCGTGATTATCATAATTTCATGTCAGTTATAAGCCCATTTCAGTAAAGGCGTGGCTATAAAGCCTAACGCAGCCTAACGAAAGGTGCTTTTAAACTAACCAAACCGAACCAGTCATCTTATAGGCTTCTGAATACCTTGTTTTAAGGTAAGATCAAATGCATTTAAGATTAGTGTAAGATATTTAAATGTCTTATTTAGGATAATGATGCTGTAAGATTTTTTTCCACCCAGGGTGGGACTAGATACGTATTTATTGATTATTCATCATCCATAGACAGTACACTGCACTCGGATTTGACATATTTTATCATTAGCCAGTTCAGCAATTCCACCGAAGAAGAACTGGCAACTATTTTTCTCGTGTAGAGTTTGATAAGTGAATTATACGAGCAAGTAACATACATGATTTAAGGTGAAGGAATAACGTCGTGATAAAACCCAACATTTTAGATGTGTCAGGCTTTATAGCAATACCTAGGTAACATCCGCGGATCTTTGTGACGTAACTTGGTGTAGTTTGACTACCAAAAAGTTTAAATAAATGAAATGAAATGAAAATAGCAATGTGTTTGTCATCATTATGTGTGCCCATACATAACTGGGCGAAACCCAATTGACATTATGTAAACAACCGCTGGGTGCGTGCAAATATAGCTAGACTATCAATCTAGTAATTTCCTTTTTATTTTTAACACGCTTTTTTATTAGCTTGGGTTGTATCTATGTATCTATGTAACGGAATCTTTGAACTTAATTTTCACCAGTTTCCAGAAGTCTGATTAATTTGAAACTTTGCATACGTATCAAGGACCGATGACAATGCAATAATTTCATAACAGTTTCCCATTATCCTTATTAGGACCGCCAGGATTAATCAATTCTTTTTTTAACACGCTTTTATTAGCTTGGGTTGCATGTATCTATGTATGTAATGGAATCTTTGAGATTAATTAACACAATTTTATTAGCTTGGGTTGTATGTATCTATGTATGTAATGGAATCTTTGAGATTAATTTTCACCAGTTTCCAGAAGTCTGATTAATTTGAAACTTTGCATTCTCAGCCTCAGTGGCCCAGTGGCGCGACACTTCGGCGATCGCTCTCCGAAGTTAAGCAACGCTGGGTCCGGTCTGGTCTTGGATGGGTGACCATTAGACCGTTGAGAGAGGCTGGCCGTGGTTCGGATTCCACGTTAAACTGTAGGTCCCCTTCCTTACTTACTAAGTGGTAGGGTTAATCCCGCCCGGGTTGGTACCATCGCATTGAATGAACGATGGTCGAAGCGGCAATGAAAATTGTCCGTGTTTTCCATCCAGTTCAATGTAGCCGAGCAATATAAGGAAGGTCCTGGCATGGCACCTAGTTCCCATGTGGTGTGTTGGGCTAATACCATGACAGAAGGTGTGGTATTAGCCATCATGTCCAGTCACATAAAAAAAAAAAACGTATCAAGGACCGATGACAATGCAATAATTTCATAACAGTTTCCCATTATCCTTATTAGGACCGCCAGAATTAATAAATTCTTTTATAGATCCTCTGTAGTGGAGTAAAAGAGACAGAGCTAGCGCGAGATCTGCGCATGCCCGCACTTTCGGACTTACTCTTTCGCTCGGGCACTTGGTACTATGGAGTGTAGAGACTCTGTACACTCCATACTTGGTACAGTACAACGGAGGCAAAAATGTTTTCAGGATAATTGCGTTCTCACCTTGTTCATTCTTTATGCATGTGTAGGTACTAATGAGTCTAATATCAAATTACTGTATATAATATTCATAAAATATATAATATGATAACCGTGATTCATTAAAGGCTTTTTAGTCACAACAAAATAATCAGAGGCGCCGTAAGGCTGCTATCATCATCGGACAGTATCGCTCCTGATAATGCTGAAACACTGGAATCATTGGAATCAAAACACCCAGCCCCGTCACGGCCACAAATCTTCCCCGAAGTAAATATTGAAGATATCTCAGTTGTAGTTTGCAACAGATACATCAGTTTTACACGCTTTAAGGTCTTTTCCAAACAACTCATCGTCAGGTATGGACGGTATGACACCGCAACCTTTAAAAGACCTAATCTGTTTTAACTCGGGCGTAACAGGTAAAGAGCTTGTCAGCCTCAGTGCCCCAGTGGCGCGACACTTCGGCGATCGCTCTCCGAAGTTAAGCAACGCTGGGTCCGGTCTGGTCTTGGATGGGTGACCATTCGACCGTTGAGAGAGGCCGTGGTTCGGATTCCACGTTAAGCTGTAGGTCCCCTTCCTTACTTACTAGGTGGTAGGGTTTATCCCGCCCGGGTTGGTACCCTCGCATTGGATGAACGATGGTCGAAGCGGCAATGAAAATTGTCCGTGTTTTCCATCCAGTTCAATGTAGCCGTGCAATATAAGGAAGGTCCTGGCATGGCACCTAGTTCCCATGTGGTGTGTTGGGCTAATACCATGACAGAACTTGTGGTATTAGCCATCCATGTCCAGTCACATAAAAAAAAAAAAAAAACTACAAAGCGCACTCACAAATGTGATAAATTTGATGTTGTCAGGAAAAGTGAACCCAGAGTTTTTACCATATCTCGATGGAGCTAGATTAATAGCACTCAAGAAAAAGGATGGAGGCATCCGACCGATAGCGGTTGGGTGTACACTACGACGAATAGCTGCCAAAGTGGCCGGTGCCTCAGTCAAAGAAAATCTTGGATCCATTTTCCGCCCAAGGCAACTTGGTTTCGACACAAAAGGAGGAGCAGAAGCCGCCGTTCACTCAGTGCGCACGTATCTTAAAAGCTCTAGGGCAGATATTGCTGTGAAGATTGATTTAAAAAATGCCTTTAACTCTGTCGAAAGAGACTCCATGTTAACAGCAGTTAACGATCATATTTCATCCGCATATCCATTCATCTACCAATCATACTCAAGCCCGACTTATTTATTTTATAATAATTTCAACTTTCTGTCAGCGTCTGGATGCCAGTAAGGGGATCCTCTCGGTCCAGCTATTTTTAGCTTGACAATACAATCAATAATCGAGACCCTCAGCTCCGAGCTAAATCTTTGGTACCTCGATGACGGTGTGTTAGCGGGCAGCGCTGAACAAGTTTTGAACGATTTAGAAAGTGTAATCAAACAATTCAAACTAATCGGCCTAGAGCTGAACCCTACAAAATGCGAAGCAATATTCTCGAAATTAACCGCCGATAGGACAACAGAAATCAAAAGCCTTTTGGAAAAAATTACACCGGGAATCAAAACTCTAACTGAAGAGAACAGATTCTTCCTGGGCGCCCCGTTGACGGAACAATCCACAACAACGCTTTTAGAAAATAAAACCAATATGTTGGAGATATTCACAAATCGCCTTCGTGCTATCCAACCTCATGTCGGCTTACATCTCCTTAAATTCTGTTTTGGTATCCCACGATTCACATACTTTATGCGCTGTTGCCCTTTATGGCGCAATACAGAAGCACTAACTAAAATAGACGCTATTGTCAAAAAAGGCCTATCCCAAATAACGAACATTCAATTAGAAGGAAATGCTTGGATACAAGCCTCTCTTCCCATAGGCTTCGGCGGAGTTGGCATACGATGCACAAAAGATGTTGCACTTCCAGCATTTTTGAGTTCCGTCCACAGCAGTTTACCACTCGTGGGTAGTATTCTTTCACCATCACTTAGCTGTGATTTCGAGGTGGACTGCTTGAACAGGGCTATCGAAGGTTGGAAATACAGGTGCCCAGAAGAACCTATTCCAATCCGTCTTAAACTCCAAAAAGCCTGGGATTTGCCGATTATAAAATCTATACACTCTTCCCTCTTGATGAATAGTGCTGACATTGACAAAGCTCGCATTCTAGCATCATCAGTCGCCGAATCCGGGGCGGGGGGCCTATCCATCTCCAAGCCTAGGCACTCTGCTTGACAGTAACACTCTCAGAATTTCAATAGGCCTTCGAGTCGGTGCTAGATTATGCCATCCTCATACGTGCGTCTGTGGTACCAACGTTACCGAATGGGGCCACCACGGTTTATCATGCCAAAGGAGCGCTGGTCGTTTATCCCGCCATTACAATATAAATAACATTATAAAAAAGAGCACTGGTGACAGCAAACTACCCCAGCATCACCGAGCCCCCAGGAATCAGTCGCTCGGATGGTAAACGCCCGGACGGGGTGACCTTAGTGCCGTGGGCAAGTGGAAAGGCATTAATATGGGACGCCACCTGTGTGGATACTCTGGCGCCGTCCTACATTCAGGCCACTTCTCGCGCGGCCGGTGCGGCAGCTGAGAGGGCAGCAGCAAATAAACATCAAAAATACAGCTGCGTGGCGAGTTCTTTTGAGTTTTTAGCTTTCGCCGCCGAGACACTCGGTTCATGGTCACCAGAAGCGATAACTTTTGCTTCAACGTTAGGCAAACTTTTAAATGAAAGTTCTGGTGATCCCAGGTCCGGGGCACATTTTGTCCGGCGAATAAGCCTCGAAATCCAAAGAGGCAACACCGCCAGTATTCTAGGTACAGCTGGAGCTCCGGCTCTTTTAGAAGAAGTTTTTTATCTTTAAGTCTAAATTAAATATGTATTTTATTAACATTAGTTCCTACCTATCTAATAAAGAGATTGTACAACCGAACATAAATTTTTAATCTATTTATTTTACGGGACAAAATTTGGTAAACACCAATGCTTTGAAATTACAGTCGATAAGGAAGAAATTTAATACGATCAAAAAATTTGTAATTATAAAGTCTTATTGATTGGAGTACAAATAATGCATATGAATTCCAAAAATCGAACTAAAAAATGAAAAATAAATAATAGTTTAAAAAAACACGCTTTTATAGCTAACCGAACTAAAAAATAGAAAATATTTTTTTATTTTAAAGAGTTTATATTACAGTAGTAGAAGATCGAACAATCAATCAGAATTTATCACCTCAAGATAAAATTATAATAAAGTTTCAGTTATTAACAAAATAATTCAATTCAGAGTAAAAAGCGTGGGGTGCATTTTACTACTTTTCATAACTCTCCTCTGATAGACAGTTGCAAATAGAATGATTGTTACATTTACTTTATCAAGCACCCCACGCTTTTTACTCTGAATTGAATTATTTTGTTAATAACTTAAACTTAATATAATTTTATCTTGAGGTGATAAATTCTGATTGATTGTTCGATCTTCTACTACTGTAATATAAACTCTTTATAATTAAAAATTGTTTTCTATTTTTTAGTTCGGTTAGCTATAAAAGCGTGTTTTTTTAGTTTTTTTAAACTATTATTTTTTACTATTAAATTCATTGTAATAATTATTAAATAAAATTAAATGTTGTTTTACTTACGGGGTTTAAGTGAATTGAATGCAATCCACTCGTATGACCCCCTTAAGGTGGCCCTTTCCGATAGAACTAACCCATTCGCGATCACGGTACAAAACAGTGCTATTGCGCTCTGGCACCTTCTGTTTCAAATAAAAAGACAGGCTCCGTGATGAGAAGGATACAACATGTCCAAAAAGCAGACAATGCGCCTAGTGTTTGATTTGGTAAGATTTACAAACATTTTTATTACAAAACGACTTAACTATAGCTAAAAGTAAATCTCAATCACTGCAGTCAAAAATCAAACAAAAACCAAATTGATTATTAATCTTCATGAAATAAGTTAGGTCTGATGACTAATAACTTTAGGTTGTTTTTGTTTTATCATTGAGTAATCCACGTCCAAAGTGATTGTATAAAACGCGCGAAAAATTCGATCTTACGGACCTTGTAACTTTGAAACCATGCACTATTTTACATTGGCAATGATCGTTACACTGAGGAGTGATTAGGTGTGAGGAGTCATTTTCACATTTTTACGAATAACATACGTGCGAAATAAGTACGTACTTTATATAAACTTGACGTAACCAAATAATGTTTTTGTTACAAATTTATAATAGCTAAAAAAATATCTTTTACTTCAGTTCATAAATACACTTGTGCTTTGACATTTAAAAAAACATAAAAATAATAGTTCCGAACCAGGTATAGTTATTATGTAGACTATATTTAGTTTTATTTAAGATCGCGGCATTATTAGAGACACTTGACGCCACCTTGATGTGGGTTACCCAATTTAGTTAATATGCACGGTATCTTCAGGCCTATCTTCGAGCCCAATTTTAGAGAACATTCTGTAATCCTTAATGTCGGTCAGGAATATTGCTCGATGTACATACATACCTTATGTTCTTCCTTACATGAAATACATAATTTGCGCATTAAATTTTACGTTCATTTTCGATTTTATTTACTGAAAAATACAGATATTTACAAAAAAATCAAAACATATGGACATAGAAAGAAGCTTTCTCAAGTGAAAAAATAAATTTGATTAAAATATGACAACGTTTAGGAGTAGGGAAACGTTAGGGCCTAGAAGACGATTTCGCTATTTTGCAAAATTGTGCCTTGGCCAATGGACAAAGAATGCATTTCTTAAAATTATCAATTCTTAGAATCCTTCCTGTGACTTCACGACAGCCTCGGCGAGAAAAATACAAGAAAAACAATAGTATTTTATTTTAAGGCGGCCCATCCCGCTCAAATCCCCATACAAATGGGGAAAGAAGATCACGCCCATATTTCTTGTGAAAGTACCCAAATTTTGCTCAAAATAGCTTTATTTGATCGAACTAGATGTCTGATGACCATTGTCATCAGACATCTAGTATCATCAGTAAAATTGTGTTTGGTTTCTAAGTTATAAGGTCCGAAAGTTCGAGTTTTTCGCGCGTTTTATACAATAACTTTAAAGGTTATAAGTTATAAGGTCCGAAAGTTCGAGTTTTTCGCGCGTTTTATACAATAACTTTAAAGGTGGATTACGCAATGATAAAGTAAGAACATCTTAAAAAGATTAGTCATCAGACATAGCTTATTTAATCAAGATTTATAATCTATTTTGTTTTTGGTAGATTTTTGAATGCAGCGGTCGTCGTTTTGTTTTAGCTATAAGTCGTATTGTAATTAAAATTTTCGTAAATCTTACCAAATCATACACTAGGCACATTGTCTTTTTTGTGGACATGTTGCATCTTCCTCATCATGGAGCCTGTCTTATTCTTTGAAACAGAGAAGATCCCAGAGCGCAACAGCACTGTTTTGTACCGTGCCCGCGAATGAGTTAGTCCCGCCGGGTTGGGCCCTTAAGGTGCGCGGTGAACATTGATTCAGTTCTTAAGCAAAGAGAGACTTGCGTGGTCTACAACTCAGAGAGCCACTAGTTAGTTTGCCTGGATTCGTGACTCACTGGTGAGTCACAGGCGACTGTGAACTCTAGATTAGTATCCCGGTCATGGCGGGGTGCAATCTTTCGTCTGAGCTGCTCGTAGCCTAGTGGCGCAGGGACTGAGGGACAGAGGTCTGGGTTCAATTCCGACTTGCACCACTTTCTTTCTCTCTCCGAGTTCGATAAGTGCATTTCGTCACGAACGCGAGCTGCTTCATGGTTCGGAATCCATGTAAAACTTAGGTCCTCTTCCCCTACTAGGTGGTAGGGTTTAAGCCCGCCGGGATTGGTACCATCGCATTGGATGAAAGGATGGTCGAGGCGGCAATGAAAAATTGTCCGTGTTTTCCATCCAGTTCAATGTAGCCGTGCTCATAAAGGGAAGGTCCTGGCATGGCACCTAATTCCTTCGGGAATGTGGTGTATTGGGCTAATATCATAACGATAGTTATGTGGTATTAGCCATGTCAGGTCACATAAAAAATCTCAATTTGCATACTCGAATCTTTGTTACCATAATTACGCGAGGTCAAGAATTTAAAACGGAATCCTCGCGTATACGCGGCTGACCCAAGACCGTCTCGCGAGTGCTATAACTTTCCCACTGCCGCGTCCCCGCTCCCTGGCGGCCAATCCATTACGGTGATTTATGCAAAAGGATTAAAAAGGCGCTCCTCGCCGTGATGAGGGATCCGTTTTGCCTTTCGCGTCTATTTGGATTTACTTTTGCGCGCTGATCTACGAGATGCACGGCAAGTACCTGAGGCAAGATCGACGGAGGACGGTGGGCCTATTCTTGGAATTCCGTGCTTAGGAATCATTGTCAGCCTCAGTGGCCCAGTGGCGCGACACTTCGGCGAACGCTCTCCGAAGTTAAGCAACGCTGGGTCCGGTCTGGTCTTGGATGAGTGACCATTCGACCGTAGAGAGGCTGGCCGCGGTTCGGATTTCACGTTAAACTGTAGGTCCCCTTCCTTACTTACTAGGTGGTACGGTTTATCCCGCCCGGGTTGGTACCATCGCATTGGATGAACGATGGTCGAAGCGGCAATGAAAATTGTCCGCGTTTTCCATCCAGTTCAATGTAGCCGTGCAATATAAGGAAGGTCCTGGCATGGCACCTAGTTCCCATGTGGTGTGTTTGGCTAGTACCATGACAGAGCTTGTGGCATTAGCCATCCATGTCCAGTCACATAAAAAAAAAGGACAATTTCGGTCGCCCAGTCACCCGAGCACCCACTTGCCTGACTTGACTTGAGGTCTGGGTTCAAATCATCGCCCGGTTCACGCACCACTCTCTTTCTCTTACTGGGTTGGATAACTGCATTTCGTCACGAATATGAGCTGCTCAATGGTACGGAATCGATGTAAAACTGTAGGTCCCCTTCCCCTACTAAGTGGTAGGGTTTAAGTTCGCCCGGATTTGTATGAGATGGTCGAAGCGGCAATGAAATATTTTCCGTGTTTTCCATCCAGTTCAGAGTAGCCGTGAAGGTCCTGGCATGGCACCTAATTCCTTCGGAAATGTTGTGTATTGAGCTAATATGGTAATGGTAATAGTAGCTATAGGATTTTAAGAACGAACCGTTTCTTAAACTCATTCCTCTGTCGCACCGCCAGGATATGGAACTGCCTGCCTGCAGACTTTCCCCAAACCTATAACCTGGGAGTCTTCAAACGTAATTTAACAGGCTTGAGAGCTCGGCGATAGTCCGCAAATCCGCTGGTATGGTGCCTCGCTGGGCGTGGTTCTGCGAGGTGGGGTGGATTTGGCATTTCTGAGTAGGAAACTTTGGTCTCTCAGCACAGACACACGTACCGGTTCAAAAGAAGGGGAGATAACCGCTTTTACAGCGGTTGTCACATCGGTTTTCTCGGCTGAAAGACTCCTGATTCCTGAACACGGAATTTCAACAATAGGCCTACTGGTGTTGACCACCACTCAAAAACGGATGTTAATTAAGCATCTCATACATTTAGTACTTAGCAAGTACGGCGATGTTTTCAACGAGTTTGATATGTACGTAGAATAGATAGTGAAGCATTGGCACAGAAAGCGGCTCGTAGCCTAGTGGCGCGGGGACTGGCCTAGCGTACCAGAGGCCTGGGTTCAATTCTGACATGCACCACTGTCTTTCTCTTTCCGAGTTCGATAAGCGCATTTAGTCACGAATGCGAGCTGTTCCATGGTTTGGAATCCATGTAAAACTGTAGGTCCCCTGCCCCTACTAGGTGGTAGGGTTTAAGCCCGTCCGGGTTGGTACCATCGCATTGGATGAAAAGATGGTCGAAGCGGCAATAAAATTATCCGTGTTTTCCATCCAGTTCAATGTAGCCGTGCTCATAAAGGGAAGGTCCTGGCATGGCACCTAATTCCTTCGGGAATGTTGGTGTATTGTGCTAATATCATAACGGTAGTTGTGTGGTATTAGCCATCCATGTCAGGTCGCATAAAAAAAAAGCTGTAAAAAAGAACAAATTTATGAATAAACTGCAAGGCTGTCCATGAAAGAGCAACATATAATATAATGGTAGTTGTGTGGTATTAGCCATCCATGTAAGGTTGCAATAAAAAAAAATTACCGTAACTATAAATACTAACCTGATATTGAGAATACAATGAAGTTTTGTATGGATTTTTTAAACTTATTTTATGAATAGAAGATAGCAATTTTACATACAAAGCACATAACTGACTGGCATAGTCACAGGGTATAGTTGATAAAAAGTTTTCGAGGATACGTCAAAAAACCGACAATTTTGCTCCAATATTTAGGATATATGTGCCTTTTTCGTATTTTACAATTATTTCTGTTTAAATATTTCGCTCTATACCAATTTTTCCCCTTGGTTTCCAGTCGATGTAGGTAGGTATATGTTATATTCTATCAAACCTTTCTAATATACCGTGTTATTTTTTATGTGTAAATAAATTAACAAATCCATAATCTAACCTAATTTGACTTCCAAAACTGTTTTTAATGTATATTTATTTCTAACATGTAAATAATATTCGACAGTGTAACGCATTTAACCCTTTAATACTTTTAATTTAAAAAATAATGAATGGGTATCCGAAAGAAGCGAACAACGTACTTTGATGTAGCTACAGAACCCTAGGGCCTCGTGACCTCTTTGGCGACAAAAAAAAAGCAATTTTTCACTCTCAATAAACTTCGGAGCTGCCTCTCTCTGAAAAAACGAGCGAAAAGTTCCGAGTCCCGGCGAAGGTTTACTCAGATAGCCCTGAGTAGGGTCCGCATTAAAATTAGGATTACAGTCAAACATAAGACAGTAAACTTCCAATCTAGGGAAGCGGGTAATGACAATTTTAATGTATTCAAATCCATTCGTATTTGATGGCTCTTTATTATAAGTATTTGCAAACAATGCAATTAAACCCTCTAAAGGCAGGCACATTTCACGTTACAAATCTTCAATAGTTTCCTTACAGTTTATACTTAAAGGATTATAAGGTGATGACTCACATAAAAAAAAAGGACAATTTCGGTCGCCCAGTCACCCGAGCACCCACTTGCCTGACTTGACTTGAGGTCTGGGTTCAAATCATCGCCCGGTTCACGCACCACTCTCTTTCTCTTACTGGGTTGGATAACTGCATTTCGTCACGAATATGAGCTGCTCAATGGTACGGAATCGATGTAAAACTGTAGGTCCCCTTCCCCTACTAAGTGGTAGGGTTTAAGTTCGCCCGGATTTGTATGAGATGGTCGAAGCGGCAATGAAATATTTTCCGTGTTTTCCATCCAGTTCAGAGTAGCCGTGAAGGTCCTGGCATGGCACCTAATTCCTTCGGAAATGTTGTGTATTGAGCTAATATGGTAATGGTAATAGTAGCTATAGGATTTTAAGAACGAACCGTTTCTTAAACTCATTCCTCTGTCGCACCGCCAGGATATGGAACTGCCTGCCTGCAGACTTTCCCCAAACCTATAACCTGGGAGTCTTCAAACGTAATTTAACAGGCTTGAGAGCTCGGCGATAGTCCGCAAATCCGCTGGTATGGTGCCTCGCTGGGCGTGGTTCTGCGAGGTGGGGTGGATTTGGCATTTCTGAGTAGGAAACTTTGGTCTCTCAGCACAGACACACGTACCGGTTCAAAAGAAGGGGAGATAACCGCTTTTACAGCGGTTGTCACATCGGTTTTCTCGGCTGAAAGACTCCTGATTCCTGAACACGGAATTTCAACAATAGGCCTACTGGTGTTGACCACCACTCAAAAACGGATGTTAATTAAGCATCTCATACATTTAGTACTTAGCAAGTACGGCGATGTTTTCAACGAGTTTGATATGTACGTAGAATAGATAGTGAAGCATTGGCACAGAAAGCGGCTCGTAGCCTAGTGGCGCGGGGACTGGCCTAGCGTACCAGAGGCCTGGGTTCAATTCTGACATGCACCACTGTCTTTCTCTTTCCGAGTTCGATAAGCGCATTTAGTCACGAATGCGAGCTGTTCCATGGTTTGGAATCCATGTAAAACTGTAGGTCCCCTGCCCCTACTAGGTGGTAGGGTTTAAGCCCGTCCGGGTTGGTACCATCGCATTGGATGAAAAGATGGTCGAAGCGGCAATAAAATTATCCGTGTTTTCCATCCAGTTCAATGTAGCCGTGCTCATAAAGGGAAGGTCCTGGCATGGCACCTAATTCCTTCGGGAATGTTGGTGTATTGTGCTAATATCATAACGGTAGTTGTGTGGTATTAGCCATCCATGTCAGGTCGCATAAAAAAAAAAGCTGTAAAAAAGAACAAATTTATGAATAAACTGCAAGGCTGTCCATGAAAGAGCAACATATAATATAATGGTAGTTGTGTGGTATTAGCCATCCATGTAAGGTTGCAATAAAAAAAAATTACCGTAACTATAAATACTAACCTGATATTGAGAATACAATGAAGTTTTGTATGGATTTTTTAAACTTATTTTATGAATAGAAGATAGCAATTTTACATACAAAGCACATAACTGACTGGCATAGTCACAGGGTATAGTTGATAAAAAGTTTTCGAGGATACGTCAAAAAACCGACAATTTTGCTCCAATATTTAGGATATATGTGCCTTTTTCGTATTTTACAATTATTTCTGTTTAAATATTTCGCTCTATACCAATTTTTCCCCTTGGTTTCCAGTCGATGTAGGTAGGTATATGTTATATTCTATCAAACCTTTCTAATATACCGTGTTATTTTTTATGTGTAAATAAATTAACAAATCCATAATCTAACCTAATTTGACTTCCAAAACTGTTTTTAATGTATATTTATTTCTAACATGTAAATAATATTCGACAGTGTAACGCATTTAACCCTTTAATACTTTTAATTTAAAAAATAATGAATGGGTATCCGAAAGAAGCGAACAACGTACTTTGATGTAGCTACAGAACCCTAGGGCCTCGTGACCTCTTTGGCGACAAAAAAAAAGCAATTTTTCACTCTCAATAAACTTCGGAGCTGCCTCTCTCTGAAAAAACGAGCGAAAAGTTCCGAGTCCCGGCGAAGGTTTACTCAGATAGCCCTGAGTAGGGTCCGCATTAAAATTAGGATTACAGTCAAACATAAGACAGTAAACTTCCAATCTAGGGAAGCGGGTAATGACAATTTTAATGTATTCAAATCCATTCGTATTTGATGGCTCTTTATTATAAGTATTTGCAAACAATGCAATTAAACCCTCTAAAGGCAGGCACATTTCACGTTACAAATCTTCAATAGTTTCCTTACAGTTTATACTTAAAGGATTATAAGGTGATGACTCGTGCCTGTTTCCTTAGACAAATTAAGAAATATTTTTCTTAAATTTTTAACCTGAGAGATTTTGATTGATTTTTTTTATATCTTATCTTATGTCCCTGATATAAGCCTCTTGATAATTGTATTAACATGTTTAAAAACGTATATTACATATGACGTAGCTCTCAGTTGGTTTATTTAATGTTCAAAATTCCGTTTGTTAATACGTTACGAATAAAATCAATAGTAAGCTAATTTGTAAGCGAACTCACTTGCCAGTGCTGCCGTTTTTGTATGTAAAAGTTTTAGTTGCTACTCCGGTCTTCGGCTTCTATTCTCGCTAGTAAACACCGATGGCCATAATATTATTTTTTTGGAATATGATATTTAAAAAAAAATATGTTAATTATAACCTGATAACTTTTTCTAATATATACTAAGGTTACGCTGACGCTACTTTAAAATACAATCCGTCGCCAAGTTCTACCAAAAGTCCGACTATTTGCAATTATAATTAATTCGACGCGTAAGTGTCGCCTAAACTCATCTCGTTTGACACAGTTTTTGAATAATAGGTAACTATTGAAGATAAAACTGATATTATTTTGTTATCCAACCTAGCAGCAAGAACGCTTAGAGGATAATGAGGTGATTCAAGTTCCATACAATGGTGCGTGCCTGTTTCCTCAGTAAAATATAAACATGTTTCTCTGAAAATTTGCACAATTATTAAATCTACCGGGAGCTACGTCTGTATATTTATGCTTTTTAGGGTTCCGTACCCAAAGGGTGAAAACGTAGCCCTATTACTAAGCCTCCGCCGTCCGTCCGTCGGTCTGTCACAGATTATGTATTAATTTTGCCGCTATAACAACAAATAGGTAAAATTATAATATAAGAAAAATTAAAACATGTTTCTTTTTGTGGTAAATCTTGTACGATGGTACAGAACCCTTCGTGTGCGAGGCCGACTCGCACTTGTTTGATAACTTAATTAACATCCATGATATACGTCTCTCAAAATGTGTATGAAATTATATGAATTATCCTCCGGACAACACCTTTGGAAACAGACTGGACAGGCACTTCTTCACAACACGTTTGAAGGAACTCCGATAATACTTTAGGCATAGTGTATATATTCTTTGCTTTAGGGGAAATACCTCGGCATGTGCATTGCATCGTCTACCAACACTATGGATAAGTGATCTAGCTAGAGGATCAGTTGGTTCTAATGGTGGGATTGTTAAGTGCGAATGGGTACATTCCCAGCCTGCTCCTCGTGATTGTGGAAAGGAGGTGGCTGGATTGCGTTATGCAGCTCCGAAGAGCATTCTGTGTTGTAGAGACAATACAACACAGAGAAAGACCCTACATCCCTTCAGAATTGTGATTGTGATTAGGGTAAGCCAAATATTTAAATCTTTCTAGTGAGGAGACCTTCAGTTTGTAAACGCAATCGGAATAAAATTCATCTTTCTAACTCTAATGACATAAACTATGATGTCCGCCTCATTCAACCCTGGACTCTGACATACAATAGAAACCACGGGCCTAACTACTGAGCAACGACTTAATTATGTTTTTAAGGAACTCCTTCATCCCTTTGTGAGCACGGCTACAATGAACTACGGGCTAAACCCGGGTATAATCAACGGCTAATATAATGACGGTGGGTGTGGTATTTGCCATCAATGTTTAATTACATTAAACAAAAAATCAAGATAAATAGGTACGGACGTTTACTCTGAATCCGATAAACCGGAAATATAGATAAATCCGAGATGTCATTATGTCATATCGACGTCAACGATGGAGTAAAAGGGACTTAGGAATTCGTTCTCTTTCCAGTGTTCACGTTTGATTGTAAACGTCCGTACAGTCGTTTCGTTTGAAATCTATACACCGGAAATAGAGACAAATTTGATACTCTTTCTGTCATGCTGACGTCAAACATATAGTAAAAGGTACTTTTTAACACGCTTTTATATTAGCTTGGGTTGTATCTATGTATGTATCTATGTAACGGAATCTTTGAACTTAATTTTCACCAGTTTCCAGAAGTCTGATTAATTTGAAACTTTGCATACGTATCAAGGACCGATGACAATGCAATAATTTCATAACAGTTTCCCATTATCCTTATTAGGACCGCCAGGATTAATCATTAACACGCTTTTATTAGCTTGGGTTGCATGTATCTATGTATGTAATGGAATCTTTGAGATTAATTTTCACCAGTTTCCAGAAGTCTGATTAATTTGAAACTTTGCATTCTCAGCCTCAGTGGCCCAGTGGCGCGACACTTCGGCGATCGCTCTCCGAAGTTAAGCAACGCTGGGTCCGGTCTGGTCTTGGATGGGTGACCATTAGACCGTTGAGAGAGGCTGGCCGTGGTTCGGATTCCACGTTAAACTGTAGGTCCCCTTCCTTACTTACTAAGTGGTAGGGTTAATCCCGCCCGGGTTGGTACCATCGCATTGAATGAACGATGGTCGAAGCGGCAATTAAAATTGTCCGTGTTTTCCATCCAGTTCAATGTAGCCGAGCAATATAAGGAAGGTCCTGGCATGGCACCTAGTTCCCATGTGGTGTGTTGGGCTAATACCATGACAGAGGGTGTGGTATAAGCCATCCATGTCAAGTCACATAAAAAAAACGTATCAAGGACCGATGACAATGCAATAATTTCATAACAGTTTCCCATTATCCTTATTAGGACCGCCAGGATTAATAAATTCTTTTATAGATCCTCTGTAGTGGAGTAAAAGAGACAGAGCTAGCGCGAGATCTGCGCATGCCCGCACTTTCGGACTTACTCTAGCATCATCAGTCGCCGAATCCGGGGCGGGGGGCCTATCCATCACCAAGCCTAGGCACTCTGCTTGACAGTAACACTCTCAGAATTTCAATAGGCCTTCGAGTCGGTGCTAGATTGTGCCATCCTCATACGTGCGCCTGTGGTACCAACGTTACCGAATGGGGCCACCACGGTTTATCATGCCAAAGGAGCGCTGGTCATTTATCCCGCCATTACAATATAAATAACATTATAAAAAGAGCACTGGTGACAGCAAACTACCCCAGCATCACCGAGCCCCCAGGAATCAGTCGCTCGGATGGTAAACGCCCGGACGGGGTGACCTTAGTGCCGTGGGCAAGTGGAAAGGCATTAATATGGGACGCCACCTGTGTGGATACTCTGGCGCCGTCCTACATTCAGGCCACTTCTCGCGCGGCCGGAGCGGCAGCTGAGAGGGCAGCAGCAAATAAACATCAAAAATACAGCTGCGTGGCGAGTTCTTTTGAGTTTTTAGCTTTCGCCGCCGAGACACTCGGTTCATGGTCACCAGAAGCGATAACTTTTGCTTCAACGTTAGGCAAACTTTTAAATGAAAGTTCTGGTGATCCCAGGTCCGGGGCCCATTTTGTCCGGCGAATAAGCCTCGAAATCCAAAGAGGCAACACCGCCAGTATTCTAGGTACAGCTGAAGCTCCGGCTCTTTTAGAAGAAGTTTTTTATCTTTAAGTCTAAATTAAATATGTATTTTATTAACATTAGTTCCTACCTATCTAATAAAGAGATTTTACAACCGAACATAAATTTTTAATCTATTTATTTTACGGGACAAAATTTGGTAAACACCAATGCTTTGAAATTACAGTCGATAAGGAAGGAATTTAATACGATCAAAAAATTTGTAATTATAAAGTCTTATTGATTGGAGTACAAATAATGCATATGAATTCGAAAAATCGAACTAAAAAATGAAAAATAAATAATAGTTTAAAAAAACTAAAAAAACACGCTTTTATAGCTAACCGAACTAAAAAATAGAAAATAATTTTTAATTTTAAAGAGTTTATATTACAGTAGTAGAAGATCGAACAATCAATCAGAATTTATCACCTCAAGATAAAATTATAATAAAGTTTCAGTTATTAACAAAATAATTCAATTCAGAGTAAAAAGCGTGGGGTGCATTTTACTACTTTTCATAACTCTCCTCTGATCGACAGTTGCAAATAGAATGATTGTTACATTTACTTTATCAAGCACCCCACGCTTTTTACTCTGAATTGAATTATTTTGTTAATAACTGAAACTTTATTATAATTTTATCTTGAGGTGATAAATTCTGATTGATTGTTCGATCTTCTACTACTGTAATATAAACTCTTTAAAATTAAAAATTATTTTCTATTTTTTAGTTCGGTTAGCTATAAAAGCGTGTTTTTTTAGTTTTTTTAATTCTTCTCTTTCCAGTGTATACAATTGAGAGGGAACGACTGTACATGAACGGGCGGGGATCGAATCCATAACCTCTGGCACGGAAAGCTAAATCTCGTGATTGTACTCTCTTCTACCATTCACGCACCAGCTGACCGCATCTTTGATTCCTCCCTGAATAGCGACCCTCGCCTTTGGTATTGTATCGACGCTCACGCGTCGCCGGAACGGCGACCCGAATGCGCATTCGACGGAAAGCGGGGGGCCGCTGGCAGGGCGGCGACTCGCCCGCTGTAAGTGACACGAGTACACTTATTTATTATTCTGTGGCGCGCGCTTGCATTTCAGTGTGCGTCATTTGAGGCACACCGCTTCGGGCATGGTAAATGCTGTAACGAAACAGTCGTTACAGGCTAGCGAGTCGCACGCAACCCCACTATGCTTGCACTCTGGCCGAGTTCCAGAAGGCAGTTGAAGCTGCATAGTTTTTTAAATAAGGTGTGTATTGTATCTATAAATTGTCTAACGCCTTGGCTATTACGCTGTAATGTTATGTATATTGTTGCATGAATAATTAAATAAATAAATAAATGAGTTTTTTGTCGAACGAACGTAAAATGTCATCGAATGTTCACGAACGAAATCGAATAACGTTTAAGAGGATAACGAGGAGATCACGTTCCATACAATGGCTCGTGCATTTCTCTGATATTTCGCACATTATATAATAAACCAAAATATATAATCAATCATTCACTTTAAACTAGTTTTTTTTATAAACCAATAAAACGATGATATCAAACAGCACCTACCCCATTTCTTACCTTTTAGTCACAGAAATCGGATTTCTGTGCTTTTAGTAGTCGGGATACAGCTTTAAAACTTTTTTTAAGTCATATATTTTGATAACCCTCCTAAAAAAATCGTATAACAATTTATGTGTGGATTTCCACTTAGACTGAGGCGTTTGATACACTAATTCATGTATTCATGTTTATAGCCATTAGTGGTTGCAAAATTATGTCCAGTATTTCTGGTTTTTTGGGTTTGTTTTTAAAATAAGCACCGTGTAACCTTTTTTCTATTATTCATTATTGCTTTCATGTAGATTTTTATAGTAGTGTAAACACGAAATGATGTATCGAAAATCTGCCAAACTGCAAGAAATTTTTGTTGACAGAGTTTTCATCCAGACCTAATCAACAGCTAAAATACTTATATGTATGAAATCAAACATCGTATTGTCCGATACACACATGCGCATCTTGTGAGCTCCTGTTCGTTATTTATGCACGGAGCCCTACATGTCTATGACGCAGCTAATTGACAACCTAACCGCATCCGACGCAGCCTGAACATACCCGCACCTCCAATCTTCGCAGCCGACTCCCGCCGGTTACCGTTTGACGCACCGGCAGTGCGATTACGCAAAATTTGAGGATGGTGCCGCTGTACGTGCACAGCACGTAGCACGTAGGCTCTCTAGTTCCGATGAAGCTACTGCGCAGTAAAATCAATTTTGACAGCTGCGGGTTCATTCACGCAGCAACCTCCCCGCATTTGACAGTTCTTTGGCGTTTCGTAATACCTATTCGACGCGAAATGTATGGAGTTGACCTAATTGCTGCGGGTAGCGCTGAGTGCCGCACCATTTGTGAATGCATCGATTTCGTAATTGCAAAAGCTGTCATATTGCTGTAATACAGCAACCTACACCCAATTTTGTGCTTCGTAATTGCACTGCGGGTAGTCTGTCAGGCGTAACTCCGGGAACTGAAAGTGGTCCCGAGACGTTATGCCTGCATCCGTTGGAGGCGAAACTTATTGGTCAACTGGGAAACCGTTAATTTTAAAACATCATGTTTATCATGCACAACATATCCTACTAATATTATAAAGGGGAAAGTTTGTAATAATGGATGGATGGATGGATGTTTGTTACTCTTTCACGTAAAAACTACTGAATGGATTTTAATGAAACTTTACAATAATATAGCTTATACATCAGAATAACACATAGGCTACAATTTATAAAGATATTGTGCCCATTGGCTTTCGAACTTTCACGGGGCTGCGAAAACGATGCCGGTAGCGCTACTTCACACCAGGGGGAGCGGGGCCGGGGGGGGCGGCGGCGGGGAATGGGCGGGCAGTGCGACGCGCGGCGACTGAGGGGGGGAAGAAGTCGCTGATGGCTGATTGCGCTACCCGAGCACGGGCAGACACGTGAGGGGCAGACGTCATTGACAGTTGTGTCCGTTTGGCGACTTTTCAATGCACTAGCGATTCGTCAAAAACGGCAGGTTTTATTTTGGTTAGGAGTTACACGTACAAAAAGATACTTGATTTTTATTTTAATTACATAGATAAGTTACTTACCTATTAATTATTAAGAATTACTTCGTTTTTAGTTAAATTATTATAGGCTCTAGGAATGTAAGTAATTGGTCCTTTTTTGGTTCTTTTGGTTCATTTATTTTAATGTGAATAACATAACAGCAATAATAATGTAATTTTTTTTTTAATTGCCTTCAAATGTCAATGAAGCTCTAAATGGGAATTGTTGGATGTTTCTCATCAAATCATGCTATTTCGGCTCGAACGATCTTGATGAAATTTGGTAGATGGATACATTGTCCTGGACCAGTTTGACCCTATTTTGGATCAGTCATGTGGGCTTCTTTTTAGAGGATTAGAGAGAGAGAGGGGGGGAGAGAGAGAGAGAGAGAAATAGAAGGGGATAAAGAGAGAGAGAGAGAAGTTGTTTGATTGTGGAGTTTTCTCATGAGGGCGCCATCTATGATATGATATCGCAAACATTTTATTTTTATAATCATGACCCGCTTTCACTTACGAAAACGAACCTATTTAATACATTAATATTCATTTAAAAAATATATATACTAATAGACCTTTTTTTCAAAAATTATCAAATGGATTTTTTTTTAAAACAATTTACACTGAACAGCAGTTATTTCATTGTAATACGTTCAAGTCGGTACCGTTTTTCTTGCCCAAAGAATAATGGCCATTGTCCCTTTCGATCCAAATCTGGAGCGACACGAGGCTGTCATAGGTCTGTAAACACCGATAAAGTCACGTAATTTGGCCACACGATGCCAAAGCATAGGTATAGTGCGGTGTAAAGATAGGTGTATTCGGGCTGAAACGTCCACTCAACGCCGAAAGACGTTCGCGGCCCGCTCTGACGGTCGCAGCCTGGGCGATGGCGACGTCTTAGTCACGTCATTTCATTTTTATTTTTATTAAAATTCATGTGACGCCATAATTCTACGATATAATAATACTCCTGAGAACGCTATAACATTAAAATATCAGTAGATGCCAGCGACTCCACAAGCGTTAGGGTCTGAAGAAAAACTGACAGCTTATACCCGACTCTCCTCTTTTTCAAGCCTCACCCCTTAAGAATTCAGAATTATCGTAAGTAGCTCATAATTAATTAAATAGAGCCTCTAAATACTATTAAATGCTGGGTTCTTTTCCGTGGCATTTCGTATATCTCTTCGGAGCTGCACAATTCCATTATGTCGTCCCCTTTCGACGATTGTTCAACGCTGAGCAAGCAAGGAACGCACCCATGTACTTACTGTCAATATTACTCCAATACGAACCAACCGATGAAGTTAAAAATATATTTATAAGGTCGGTAAAATCTGGGATGGACTCAGCCGGGGTATGTTCCAAAAAAGTACAGCCTGGAGTCGTTCAATCAAACCGGTTGTGCAGAATCGCCTGCGCGACGTCCATGGTATTTCGCAGCTCTCGACAGAGTTTGAAATGTCATGGGCATTTTTGGGCGTCTCCAGGAGTACCACATTCCATGATTTAAATATATAAATAAGTTTTAGTGCTTTCATATTTAATAACTTTGGTTTCTAGTAAAATATCAATAAAATGATTACTTTAAAAACTATTAAGAAATGTAATTTTAGAGATCAACATGAATATAACACAAACGTAAAAGAACAACTCTTGTACTGGTCATAAGAAAAAAAGACTTATTTACACAAGACGTAAGCTAAAACGCGCGAGCCCATTTCCTAGAAAAGGCTGTTTAGTTACAAGAGGCAATTTATATCGGATGTCGTCCTAAATTGGACGCCCTTGTTTGCGGCCAAGAAATGGATTGAGTTTGTCGGTCAAGTCGCAGAATAGGTAGGAATTTTCGGATACACCATGACGGTGGGAAATTGCTTTCAGCCGTAAGTGAACGCACCAGGCGCCTAGGCGTGGCGCTATATTTAGTTCCGAATTATTTTTGGGAAGAACCGTAAGTTTGTACATATTTAGATGGTTGTACATCTGCATTTAGTTTAAATCGTCTAGTAAAGATATATGTGTACAGCTGGCATCAATAAAAAAAGGAGTAATGGCTTTATTTGCCACTGTTAACGACCTTTTTACTGCTTCCTTTCGCTCCAGTCGTTTCGCCGTCCTCCTGAGACATACTCTTGGGTTGCCAGCTTCCTAGGTCTTAACATATTCGTTACCTTTAATGGGGCAAAGTCGGACGACTACCTGAATGAGGCTGGTGCCTTTCTGCCTCAGTGCTCCGTGCTGTATTAAATTTAAATTAAGGATTTAATGTCTCCAGGCATATTTCACAGTTGCTGCGATGATAGGAAGGGGCATAAGGGATATGTCAGGAATTGGAGGAGCAGGGATACTTGGTCCCATGAGCCACACCGTTCTGTGTTTGATAGTCAGTCAGTCAGCGTGTTTGCGTCCACTGCTGGACATAAGCCTCCACAATTTTTCTCCAGTCCTCTGGCGGCGCACTTGATGTCGCCGTCTTACCTGGCGGGTGGTCTTCCTACACTCCGTTTTCCTGTCCACGGCCGCCAGTGTAGAACACGGTTACTCCAACGATCGTCGTTGTCTGATAGGATGGATATTCTCGAAAAAGTAGTCGAATGGGGCCAGAAGGACCTTGTCGTCTTTAACTTTATCTATACGCAATCCTGTATTTTCTCTTCCACTGTAGATCCCTTCCCTTTTCCAGCAATTTCATAAGGCAATGTTGTACCTGGAGCACCTCCGAACATCTTGGAGCATCTCGAGATCCAATTAGCTTCACCATTTCAAAAATTGTTATTATATAATTTGTATAATACCACTGCAGAAAGTTCTTCTCACCGGAGAAATTACTTCTTGTGTACAAATCACTGATTACATACAACATTCATCGTCGTATTTGTTTTCAGTTTGAATTTTTCAATTCGTTTGATTTGAACGATTAAGGTGGCCCAACCCGCTCATCTCCCCATACAAAAGGGGAAAGAAAATCACGCCTATATTTCTTGTCAGAGATCCAAAACTCTGGTTAGTATTTTAGTAATTCTTATTGATATCTCTTGCATGTATGTATAATCGACCGGGAAGCAAGGACACGTTAATTGAAGAAAGAGCCCAGCAAAAAGAACTACTTTACAAATAAACTGCAAGGCTGGACCCGAACCAGCAAAACATACCATTCACGGGTATTGCGTCTACCAATTTCGCCACCGGCTGTATACCCATAATTTGAAATCCTCCTACAGTCCCTCCTCCCGTAATGAAAGCCTCCTACTTACACAGTGTTTAAGATTATACTTACATACATTTATTTAACGCTTTATCTGCGTTGAGGACATTGGACTGCAAAGATTGAACATTCAAACATATAATTCAACAAACATTCCTTGGAATAAGCGACGTACCTGCTCAGTACCAAAAAGTATATTTATTAAAGATATCTCTTCTCTCTTCTTCAGGCAAAAAATAAGGACGGATATATTTGATTTTTTAAACCATCTCCAACGAGAGATTGTTCGTGTAGTGAGCAGAGCAAGAAGAGATCTCATCCAAAGGCGTATGCCATGACAAAACCGTTCGCATTGGATGTGATCGGAGTCTCCGAGCGGAGCCACCCCGGAACGGAGTGGTCCCGGAGTGGAACGGTCTCGGTATCCGAACCGATGCAATACAAATCGAGCGTACGTGCCCATTCACCGCAATCTCGCGGCATCGAAGTGAAGTCTGCCCCGCCGTCGTCGTCTGGGTCTTCTGCACGATTTGTGTGCAGGTACGGGCCTGAGGGTATCCCCTATTACCCGGACTGCTTCTCGGCATGCTCATATGCAAGATCATATAGCAGTTGCAATCGCAGCTGCAAGGTGCAAAATTTCCGTACTTGCACTGCGGATTCAATATTACCGACTGATCACATCATTTTAAGAGAACGCGACAAATGGCCACGTACGCAAATACACTAAGAAAAAAATATGGTTAAATAACCCTCCTTCTTGCGCAGTCGGGTAATAAAACCACAACCGTGTCACCGCCACCCGGCCATCGGGTAAAAAAGGGACAGCCCTAGATTTTGGCACCATCTACTAAAAAGTTTCTCAAATTACAATTCAGGTGATAGTGAATATAATAGTGAGAGAAAACTTCTATTGCTATAAATTATATTGTTGTTTATTCATCATCCACAGGCAGCACACTGCACTCGGATTTGTCATATTTTATCATTAGCCAGATCAGCATTCACGGCGAAGAAGAACTGGCACGAAACTTCGCTGATTTTTTTTTCAACGTCCACTTAGTCTAAGTTTACAAATTTGTTTGCCGCTGCTTACAGAAATACGGGTTATTGGTACCCGTTTATGTCAATACATTAAATTAATATTAATTCAAAAAAATCTTCCATTCACGCCGTATGCAAGAGTTCATGACAAATATCGGTTTATTTTGCAAAGTCATGTCCGTCATCTAACATGTTGCCAGTTGGAGCAGGCCATTCCCCACAAACAGCACCCGTTCACGAGCGTCCCGCCGGGTCCAGCCATCGCCTCTCTCAACCATATTTTAGGGGAAGAGGTGACCTGAACCAAGCGTCAATTATATATATTATTGTATTAGCATCTTTGAAAGATATAAGTAATGTACATACACTGAGGTTTCTGTTTGTTTTGTTTGACGTAATCAATTTGTCACAAATTGATTACGTCAAACAATTGATTACGTGAATCCAACGAAATTTACAGGGAAACGGAAAAAAAATATTTTTGAAATATTTATTTACACTTTTCTTTCTTTGATTAATGTGTCATTGCTTCACGGCCGATTCCATGTGACATTCGTTGAAGAAGGGGTCATACTTGATTGGGACGTTAAAGTGTATTTTACTTGAACAAAAAGTGCAAAACATTTCACGTCAATGCACGATGGTATTTCTCGGAACCAATTGTGTCCACTGGAAAAGGAGTCGCATAATCGAATTGGAGATCCGAGCTCTTGGAAATGCTAAAATTGGACAAATCCACTTTTCAGCTTTTGTGTGGCGCGCGAGGGAAGAAGCCTTATTACGGGATATCGGCGGTAACACAATTATCGAGTATTCAGTTATTCTGTGTAATTTATACAAATTTCTCAGAGCTCCGGGCGCCTATTCTCGGAATTCCGAGTCGTTGAATCGGGAGTGTTCTCAGGGAACACAGTTCTCGGTAGGCCAGTGGCGCGACGCCTTGCGGTTTGATAATGGTGAAGAAACTCTGAGCGCGGTTGGGTTCTAGATGGGTGACCGTTTTCAACCGTGGAAGCAGACCGTGGCGTCGGAATTCACGCAAAACTTTATATCCATTTCCTTATTTACTAGGTGGTAGGGTTGAACCCGCCTGGGTTGGTACCAGCGCATTGAATGATCAATGTTCGAAGCAGCAATGAAATCGAGAATGAAATATGTCCGTGTTTTCCATTCAGTTCAATGTAGCCAAGCATAAGGAAGGTTAACAAAAGAGATCCGTAAATGCATCAGAATAGCTCGGAAGTTGTTTACTGATTCAGTGAGGATTCACGAGTGCCTGTTCCGAATGTAAGCTCATTAGCGCAAGAATTGGCCTAAGTCCCAAAGAAAATTTTCGAAGAAACACTCCCGAGATTTACATACTACTCTTGAATTTGAAGAATTTAAAATTCCTAGCGAGTAAGAAAAGACGTCAGTGGCGATCTTAACTGATTCGTATAGATGCAGTGTAGCCACGGATTAGTGATAAGTGGCACTGGTGGTCACTGGGGACCGCGGTCAGTCAGTTCGCCTAAGTATTCGCTCGCTCCTGATATTATCGAGTTCCAATGAGACGTGCTGTGTGGGTTCCGGCTCGTAAGAAGAATACAAATGGGCCCACTGCATGCATTCCCATGCGTGTCGTAAGAGCCGTCTGGGGGATTCTTCGTTAATGGTTCGGATTCCACGGTAAGCTGTAAGTCACATTTCTTACCTACTAGGGTTAAAATTAAACTTACTTAGAATTAAAAAGGTTTGTTACCATCGCATTGAATGAGCGATGGTCGAAGCGGCGATAAAAGTTGCCCGAGTTTTCGATCCAGTTCAATGTAGCTGTGCAATAAAACGAAGGTCCATTGCCATGATAGCACGATGAGAAGGTGGGTGTGTTGGACTAATATCATGACAGTACACTGAAAAAAACTGGCCAAGTGCGAATCGGACTCGAACAAGAAGTGTTCCGAACCATCGTACAAGATTGTTATATACGTAGCATTTAGATGTAAGTATGTATTTCATAATTATGGGCGGAAAAATATGTTATGTAAACCCGTGAAGTTTCTTTGCGGGTTCTTGTTTACTGGGTTGATCGAATCCGCGGATCTTTGTGACGTAACTTGGTGTAGTTTGACTACCAAAAAGTTTAAATAAATGTCTTTTAAATAAAAATATCGTTTTTTTGTATGCCCCCCTTTTTCATTTTATTTTACCAAGCTATTGTTATAGCGGAATAATAAATACACACTCAAATGCATTGTCATCGGAACTGAATCAACATGCAAAAATTCAACTCCGTTCCGAACTCCAAAGTGGTAGATAACAACATAACATACACACATACATACATATACATACATACATGCAAACATTGCATGTTAAATAAAAGCTTGAAAAAATGTGATGCTTCCAAAACAATGTACCCCATGAGACCTAAATACTAGCGTGGAACTATTTAATCCATTACGCCACCTGCCCACTCCCGTTGGCTTCGGGAAAACACGAATTTTTCAGGCGACAGGCACACGTTGCGATAGTACGGTGAATGCTCTAGCGACGGCTGAAATAACTTTACGTAAACAGAGGGCATTAGTTACACACATTGTGTCCGCTCTCGGCTACGAGCGAGATATTTATGATAGGTCTAACCTCGAGTGTTGACCGAACGGGCATAAGTTAGAACTTTAGTTAAATTACAGTTTCTCGGGGAAACGAGTAACATGAGGTGTTACGGTGTGGTTGTTCTATGTGGGTTACGCTACTTAAAAAGAATACAAGATGTACCACCGCATTAATTTCCATGCCAAATATGTAATTTGTCGTTTGTGGTTCGAATCAAGTGAACTTGTAGGTTTCTTAGTTACAAGGTGGTAAGGTCAATTAATTGCATTAAATTAAAGATGGTCGAGAATTGTCCATAATTTCCATGGAGTGCCCCGGCATGGTAGCCATTTTTCATGTGGTGTGTTGTCGCCATGCATGTCGTGTTCCATAAAACACTTTTATGAAGGTTTTTAATTTATTGGCGTGCATCTGGATCTTCTTCTGCTAGTTTGAAAAGTGTTTTTTATCCCAGGAATACTACGTAGTCGATATTGGCCACCGGGTGGCTAAGCTAAAATGACAGTGACGAGTAATGACGACCGTTGGAGTAACCGTGTCTTACACTGGCGGCCGTGGACAGGAAAACGGAGTGTGGGTAGACCACCGACCAGGTGGGACGACGTCATCAAGTGCGTCGGCGGAAAACAGTGGTTCCGTACCGCTGAGGGTCGGGAGGACTGGAGAAAAATTGGAGAGGCGTATGTCCAGCAGTGGACGCAAACACGCTGATTAACTGACTACGGTGAAATAAGAGTTAGGTTTTTAAAATAGCGCAAGGCTCGGATCTCGTTTTGTCGGTTCAAAAACATCATTTGCGAAACGAGGTCAACGTTAGGCAATTACGTTGGCCAACGAATTTCTCGATTATATTCGAATAGACACAGTGCTTCTCCTATCTCTACTACTAGATGGCGCTGCCGATATTGCGTATTAATCCTGCGCTAAGGCATTTTGAATGCAATGATCGAGTTATCAACCTTATTGCGGTCGTGACGACCGCAATAAGTAAATTTTGGTATCGAATTAAGTTCCGCGGAAGCAGGATTCAAACCTGCCACATTTGGATTATTCAATTCCTGGGATTAGATCCTAGATCACTTCTCTGAAATTGCAATAAAAACTTCCCATACATTCTGTGAGACACTCAGAAGTTTTGTGTGGAGAGTCGAACTGTTTTTTTAAGTTTACACAAAAGTTGCTCGAAGCGAAGCTCGATTGATCCAGTTCCAATATGGAGACATCGACTACATCTGGTTGTCAAATATGCTTGAACATACTATTTTTTTTAATAGTCAGTCAGTCAGTCAGTCAATCAGTCAGCGTGTTTGCGGCCACTGCTGGACATACGCCTCTCAAATTTTCTCCAGCCCTCCCGGCTCTCAGCGGTACGGAACCACTGCTTTCCGCCGACGCACTTGATGTCGTCGTCCCACCTAGCGAGTGGTCGACCCACACTCCGTTTTCCTGTCCACGGCCGCCAGTGTAGGACACGGTTACTGCAACTGTCGTCGTATCTTCGGCTGACGTGGCCAGCCCACTTCCACTTGAGCTTAGCCACCCAGTGTCCAATATCGACTACTCTGGTATGTCAGCGGATTACCTCGTTACGCACCACATCCCGTAGCGATATTCGCATCATGGCTCGCTCGCTGGGCAACTTTTAACTTCTGAACAACGGTAAGCAACAATAAGCGTACTGTGATTATGAAATGTAATCGTGTGCGTGGCGTGATCGCCTCAACTTAAATCAATCGAGCTATACCTCCCTGATTTGAATTGCGACTACCATTCGCATAAAAACGCCGCCAAAAGTCAACTTTTATTCGAACGGAACTGAACAAAATGGCATTTCACTATTCCGTTGCTGATATCCCTCGTAAATCACCCCCCGAAATAATGCACCCAGCAATAGCAACACGCGTGACATAAACTCCCGTATCAATCATTTCGCGTCAACGTAAAGCCGATCCCGGCGCGGCGCAGCCGCTACATTGCACCCGCCCGCTCCGCGCGGCGGCTAAATAAGTAATGCGGGCACACGCGCCCGGCGCTGACGTCACGACGTTTGACGCGAATTTTTACGACTGCCCGCGAACAATGTTGCCAGCTCTCATTTGAGGGAAGGGTTTTTTCGGTCGGTTGACTTTGTGGCGGTCTCGGCGGGTTGCTGGAAATTACATTTGGAATGACAGTGTTACTGTTAAATAGGTCGTAAGGGTTGGGTGTTTATATTATTTTCAGTTGTTACATGTTCAGGTCTGTTTATATTTAAATTGGATTCAGCTCTGAATGCAGAAGCTGAACGCAAAAGTGCCGTGTATTTCTCTCGTTAAATTAAGCAATGTTAAAACCGAGGGGTCAGTCACTAGACCAAAAAGCTTTGTCCCCGGTAGCCATATATTTTCAGGAGTTCTCCTCATGTTTTACATGGATAACATGGAACAGGTCGCATTCGCGACGACATGCTTTTATCCAACGCAGAAAAAGAAATAAAGTGGTATACAACGGTCATCGAAGCCATGCCTTCTGGCATGAGAAACAAGTCCTCGCGCCCCTGAGCTGTTCTGATGAATGATAGATGGTCAAAGCGGCAATTAATATTGTCGTTATGATTGTCATGTTTTTCCCCCGGTTCATTGTAGCCGCGTGCAATATAAGGAATGTTCCGGCGTGGCACCTAGTGTGTTGGGCTGATATCATGACAGTAGGCATCCATGATCAGTTCATCAAAAATAATTGCTAGGCCCTAATTAGCTCTATAAAGCAAATCTTGAACTTTCACTCGTGTAGTCATTTCCATTATCTTATCACAGTAGCCCAATGAGACTATTAGCAAATTCTCAACACACATCCCCCGAACAAAGGGACCCTTGTCTGTCATCCCTTGTATTTACTCAGTCCGCGGTTGATATTAATGAGTATTAGTCTTTCGAGTGGGCCCACAGTAATTAAGACACTGCCAGGGGTGACAGCGAGGGAGGGACAGAGCGAGGAAGGTCTGAGCAAAAAGGCACCCGAATCTTAACCCAAATGACATCCATCTCTACCCAATTGTTGGCGGCATGGTTGCGAAAACGGCGGGTGAATGTGGAAGGGACTTTTGCTCGTTGGGTTATTAAGATAATTAGCGGAGCATCTTGTTAGGCTTAACTCGTACACGGAATGTTAATGGGCGTATCGTTCCATAATTAATCAGGTATTCCCTGGATTTGGAGCAAAACACTTGGTTATTAATTTGTTGTACAGTAAATAACAAAGTAAAATAATTAACCCAATTCTAATTACAAAACTCTTCCGTGCAAAACGTTCCTATGTTAGAACTGGCAACGTCGCATTAGGCTTTTTTTTTGAGAACACGCGGCCGCTACGATACCGGACTCGTGGAATTTCAGTAGTTTCGTGCCATCTAGCACGTTTCTGTGCAGAAAAGGATGGAAGATAATTTGCCTGCGTCGGTTCACACTTCCAAGTTTCTTTTCAGTACGAAAACTCTATAAATACGGCATTCAGGTAAAACTATACTCCACCTTTTTTGACTCAAATGAAAAACAAGAAATCAACATGGAGCATAACTCCGTACACAAACCACATATAAAGATGAATATCTTACTCACTTTGGGTAGTTGTTACATTTATATTTTTTATGATAATACATAAACATTGGGCGCTATTTTCAAGAACTTATCTCAATGATTTTATTTTTCTTAAAACTTTTTGCAAAAATCTTCCACCATCACCCATCTTTCAACATCTTTCACCATCTTAACGTTCTTATATCCCTTCAAGAAAGTCGACAGTTAGTCATGACAGAAAATAATTATTTTGTTCTCAGAAGCCATAAATGACACCCGTGGGGTTATTTAACGTTAAAACAATCAAACAGGTCAGAAGCGAGCCTTAAACTATATCTGGATCATGAACAATGTGTCCATAGATTTAGATTTCTCGTTTTGTTCTCCTTTCTATGGAGATTTTCCTCGTGGTGTTTTCTGTTAAAACCAGTTGTCATTAGTTTGAAGTAGTTTTAAAATGATGGGATTTGATTTGGGCATGGTTAAGTGAGGTTCGATTAGAGTAGGTTATGCCTGGTAAGATAGATGTCGAAAATAGATAAGTAATGTCGAAATGTTTTACTAGTGAAAATTAGTTTAAACTTGAATCGGGTTAGAATCAATATAATATTGCGAATAACGCATGCGTACAATCTTGTTGACAAATCAACGAATCGAATCGATCACAGATAAATCTAAATTGGCGCTAAAATATAATTTGCCAACCTCCAGAAATCCAAGAACGTTGTTGCGTCCATAATTATCGAATTAAAACCGTCAGTGAAATCAAATTAGTGAAATACCTGGGAAAATATATGTGATTTACAAATTATATCTCTTCGGCGAATTCCAAGTTTATTATTAATAATTTATTTAGTTAGGGCCCTGATAATAATTTTGAGTTTATTCCTTCTTGGGTTGATTAGCTCGAATGTTTTTTTTTTCTGAGAAAATTCCATTACTAGGGATTTAACTTATTCCTGTCCCGGCTTTAATGTACATATTTATTATTTAAAGCGAATCACTTGCTTATTACTGAAATGTATACTATAATAGCCCATGTTCCCAGCTCCGCTCGGACCAACTCGATCGGAGTGCCACCTACAGGGTCCAATTGTGAATGCAAACCATCATAGATCATACGTCCCTAGTATGGAGCCCGCAGAAACTAAAAACCGGCCAAGTGTGAGCCGGACTGGCACACGAAGGGTTCCGTACCGTCGTACAAGATTTAACACAAAAAAAACTCGTTGTTTGCATTCTTATTATTTTGAAATTTTACCTATATGTTGTTACAGCGGCAAAATAAATACACCCTCTGTGAAAATTTCAGCTGCCTAACTATTACGGTTCATGAAATACAGCCCTGTGACAGACGGACGGACGGACGGACAGCGGAAGATTATTATACCCCAAAGGGTGCCAACGGAACCCTAAAAATAGGCCAATCAAGGAGTAAAATCTGAAGAGCGTTGTTGCTCCAAGTGGACATGCTATTGTATCCGAAATCACCTCTACAGTGCTTAACGTGACTGTATCGAGTTTCGCCCAATTTCCCTCCGGTTTTTTTCCCCTTCTCGCGTCATTGTTCGCGTGACTTTCACATCGAAATGAGCGGGCTTAGATGACTCCGCAAGGATTACCGGCCGAAACTTGCTCCATACTCTCCGAGCGCCGCAGTGGACAAAGGCGGGAGCGTTACCCCGACAAGGATAAATGGCGTTCGAAGAGTAATGAACGTTCGTTTATTTCGAGCCCGTATTAATGATTCGGCGACGCGCGAAGTTCTGGCAGATATGTCATCCGCTGGGCCCTATCGCGGTGCGGTGTTTTTATGACTTCCCGAATTAGCGTTTACCCTTGATTTGGCAGCGGCGGGATATATGTAATTGCGACAAAAACAAACTATAGGAGCCAACGCGTCCGAACTATGGAAACATCTCCAAGAACCAAGTAATCATTGAATACGCGCATCACTATATAGTGATTATTCCATAACACCTTATGAGCAAAAACGCACAAGCAAAGTAAGTTCTTATCGTAATGTGATAACGTAGCTTTTACAATGTCGTTTAAAACATTCCAAAATCAAATGCATTGCAAAATAATGAAAACAAAAACAAAGCACTGCGCCACCAGATGAACACGACAAAACAATTGCTAATCGCGGCTCAATTTTTCGTGGTGAAACAGTCATATGTAAAAGGTAAGGTAAGCCCTTTCATACAACTCTGTCGCCTGTTGCGGTATTCCGATATTCCGTCTTTCTTTGCGTTTTTATGTAATTCTTGCACGGTTTTACCACACATTTGGGAATTTTTGGGGTGCATTATTAGCCAGAGGAGACACACAGGCGCATGACGACAGTATTACTCTGTTTGTGAACCTATTAAAGCAAAATCTTAAACTTCATTTACTCTTCAATCTTGGGTTATGTTTATTCGTAAAGCCTTACGCCTACGAAACACCCGCGCAAACGTAGATCTTGCAGGCTGCATTTAGTTGCGTGGAAAGGTAAGAAAGAAATACTACACTATTGTATACCTACGTTAAGGAAAATGGTGTGGGAAAGCCTTGACTTCGTCCGTGGTGTAAGCAACGTGCTCGCCACTCAATCTATGTGGCTAAAAACATCATTGGCGTAACGACGTCCACATTAGTCAAGCGATTGGAACCCTGAGGTCTGATATTCGGCTCTATTAGCCGGAAAAGGCATTCGACAATGTTGTTTGAGTCAAAAGTGCCTTTGCGTAGCATTAACGGTAAAAATAATTTCCACGTAGTGATGCAACGGAGGCTTTGTGTTCTGGATTAAACAACGAGCCGGTTAATTCGATGTGTGACAACCCAAGTGGCACAAAATGCAGTGTTCACTTCCACGAGTGAATTAGTCGAGTCTTATTAAGAGCTAAACTCGAAAATAATGTTAATCCTATATCTGCATACTGTGTTTTGGGAGCACTAAACGCTTTTCTCTGCTAAAAGTTTTATTCGAAATAAACGCAGTAGTTAGAAATATTGATATCATTAGTAAAATCACAATAATCTTTAATTCATTTCAGTTTTTAGGTTTCCGTACCCAAAGGGTGAAAACGGAACCCTATTACTAAGCCTCCGCTGTCCGTCCGTCCGTCCGTCTGTCCCAGGGCCGTATCTCATGAACCGTAATAGGTAGGCAGCTGCAATTTTTACAGAGTGTGTATTTATTTTGTATAACAACAAATAGATAAAATAAAAATAAAATAAAGGGGGTCCCATACCAAAAACTTTTTTTTTCGTTAAATCTTGTACGATGGTACGGAACCCTTCGTGTGCAAATCCGATTCGCACTTGGCCGGTTTTTACTAACGAGAACGAACCCTTTATTCAGACTAAACTTTACAAAAGCCCTTGACTAATACTCATAATAACACAAATAAAACGCTACTATAACGTTTAGTAATTATTATTTGCCTATTTACGAGATACAGTAGCTGAATAGCTGCCTATTAAGCTTATATACTTACTAGAAATTATATTGATCGCTCACTTAATAAAGCATTGGGCGTCTAATTCGATACTAATAAAAAAGAATTATTTCGTTTTGTTCAATCTCTAATTCAAAGAATAAAGAAATGCATATTATTCTCCACCCAGCAGAATTATGTCGTCTGAAGTTTTTTCGTAGCTATTGTGATATTTTTGACTCATAGTGATTTTACGTTTTTTTGCGGTGGGATCACAAACAGACGTTAGGATGTTAGAAGGACACGTCTTTTTGTCATAACTTTTACCTTATAAAATGTTCTACTCTCAATTTAATTATTTTTAACCGACTTCAAAAAAAGGAGGCGGTTATCAATTCGTCTGTATGTTTTTTTTTTGTTTTTTTTTTTATGTTTGTTACCTCATAACTTTTGCCTGGGTGAACCGATTTTGATGATTATTTTTTTAAATGATAGCTAGTGCTTCTTAAGTAGTCCCATTATAATTTGGTTAAGTTCTGACAATGATTTCCATGAGAAAATCATAAAAGTCTTAAATTTGTATTATGATGTGCGCGACAAATGGACGAATAACTCAATATAACGCCAACCGATTTCGGTGATTCTTTTTTTATTGGAAAGGACGTGTACTAATTAGTAAGTGTACAGTCATAACGTTTCAAATCCAGACACTCACTTTAGGCACATAAAAATGTTAGCGGTCGAAGCGAGAGTAACCTCGGGAAATTTCGGCCTTCCTCGGCTAAACACGGCGCGGGCGTCGCGGGAAGGGCGAAGAAAGCAAAGCGAGCAAACGCGTCGTCGCCGCCGCAGTATCCAGTGACGTTCGAGACGTGCCCCGCGCCGCCCGCCGCCGCCGCTGCGCACCGCTGCTCCTGGGTGAAAATTTGTGTTCGGGGTCGCCGCCGGCGCCGCCAGTGTCCAAAGTCAACAATGCCGCGCATTACACCAATTCAGCGGATGACCATCGTTGCGCTCAGTGAGTCGGGATATACCCCCACTCAAATAGCTGCACGATTGGGAGTTGCCGTAAGTAAACTATTTCATACCTTTTGTTTTATAGCGATTATGTTTATTAGGAATAGGAATGACTCAAAGCAGCCAGACATTTGTAGAACCTTTTTTAAATCTAAGATTTTATTAAAAAATACATGACCTCAGGAAAAATAAACGAAGAGAAAGTAGATTAATAAAACTTAAATAGGCCCAAAGATACTAAGCAAACTCACTATTACACATATTTTGTAGTGAATAGTTATTAAAACCTGCCAATATAATCCCTAGATTATTTGGTTGTTGTAAAATGTATTTTTTTTTTCAATTACCAATATTTGTTGGATTTAAAATTTTAACAACAATAATGAAACGAATTTGTGTTATCCTGAATGAACGGAAAATAGGAATCATTTTACACACATTCTCATTGTTCACTATAATTAGATGTTACCTAGGAATGTTGTCAAATGTTAGGTAAACTAAAAATATTTTTTTATTGTTAATTTCATTTTCAGTCTCCGATGTTAATAGTTTTTCAAAATATTTACCGATATTTTTCTTTCAGAGTTATCATAATAATATACTATATATTTTAAAACATGTGGAACTATATTTCTGTTTATGTAAAATTAAAAAATATATATTTCCTCTATTTTAAGGATTTTACAAATACTAAGCATCTGTTTCTTATGCACTCCAAGAACATTATTATTACAATTTATTACCTACGACAGCGCTAGACAGAGCGGCTATGACGGCGCGGCGCGGGGGAGTTTAGAGGGAAGCGAGGAATTGTAAAAGGGTTACCTCAAAGCGCGCGCGCACCTCCCCCGCCCTCGCTCGCCGCGTGTCAGAACACCGCGTCTCAGTAGGTATATGTTAGCTGTTACCGTTCCTAAAACTTAATGGAAAGTAGCTATATGACAATTTGAGTGAGATCTAATATTGCGAGTAAATTAGAGTGGACGGTGTATAGGCTGCGATAGGCCTACTGACAAGTGGATTAGATTATGCGCGTTCAAAGCATATCTAGACGCACAAATATTTTCTAAACAAGGGAGGCACCTTTTAACTATCCTTCCATAAGTGTTCCGTGTAGTTTTATTTTCAATTCACTGCATATTTTGGTTGGCAGAGGTAAGTTATAATAAACCGTGCCGAATTATGCTATCTAGCTATCCTCCGTAGAAATCCCGCTAGTTATTCTGTCACACTACGGCACGGAGCGCGGCGGCGCTCGCGCGGCGCGCAGGTGGCGGAGGCGGGGAGAACCGCGCCGGGCTAAGATGTGTTAGAAACTAGCTCACCACCACGGGTATAATTAAGCCTTGAAAAGTTTCGTGGTTATCACAGATAGCAGGCGACTGTCAGATTTAAATCATTTTTTATCACTTCAAAGATCTTTACTTTTTGTCCTTATGTTTTCATATTTTTATATATATCTGTATTTTTCAGTAAAAAAAATCGAAAATGAACGTAAAAAGGACAAGTTTTTTCCAATGTTTATTAGCCAATATTTTCCATTCTAAAAGGTATTTAAAGAAATGAAAACTTACAGACATAGATTTCTACAATATATTTTAGAATAAAAAAAATCAAAACTCTAGTAAAACATTAAGAGCATTTAAACAGTTATCGCCGGTAGTATGGGGAATAAGGTAACGACTTTCTTAATTCTGTGACGGCACCGGAGCGTGTAGTGGTGGCGGCTCGGGGCGCCTCAGGGCGTGGAGATCACAGGTCGGCGTGCACTTTAATGCATTATTTTCTTGAAAACTATTACAAATAGATGCAAAGTTGGTTAGCCAACGTTTCTTAAAAAACTGTTTTTTTTTATATAGCTAAATAAAAACACATACTTAATTAGCAAACTTTGTTCTTTTTAAGATACTGAATCAACTCTGAAAGTATACTTACCATAATATTTGATTCAAGACTATTAATACTATTAATAAATTTATTTTTGTTCCCAGAGAGCCACTGTATACCTGTGGTTACAGCGCTACGGTGAGAGGGAAAATGTCGACCCTCTACCACCAACACCCAGGCAGCGCGTAACCACGGGAGAACAGGATGAGCTGATTCTGGCTGCCCACCGCGCGCAACCGTTCCGGCCCACCGCAGAAACGGCCCACGAGCACGGTGTCAAGCACAGCATCATCAGACAGCGGCTTCGCGAGGGTGGGCTTCGTTGTCGACGATATGCGCGCAAGCCACAACTTACTCTCGGGCATATGGAGGACCGGGTTGCATTCGCCCTTGAATATTACGACTTCGATTGGATCAACGAAGTCGTAATATTCACGGACGAAAAAACGTTCCGGTCCGAAAAAGACGGGCGAAAAATACTTTGGCGGCGTAAAAACGAGCGCTATCGTGAAGAGAATGTTTTGCCGAATCGGTCAAGCGGCAGAATAAGCATAGGATTTTGGGGCTGGATGAGTTCGATGGGTCCGGGCGAGCTCGTCGAAATTAATGGCAGGATGAACGCGGAGCAATATTTAGCTATTCTCCGCGACGTCTTCCTGCCGAGCGTCCGGGTGGCCTACCCTGACGCACGTCGTATTTATTTAGTCCAGGACAATTGTGCGTTCCATAGAGCGCGCATTGTCCTGGAATGGTTGGCCACCCGAGATGACATTGTCGTTATTAACTGGCCTGCGAAGAGTCCGGACCTTAACCTAATTGAGAACCTGTGGGGTCAAATGGTTCTCAATTGGGACCCTTCAGATGTAAGAAATAATGAAAATTTAAGGGAGCTAGTGTATGGAACATGGGAGATGATGAGAGGAAGGGACCTATGCTGGGACATGGTGGCAGGTATGCGCGAACGATTGGATGCAGTGTTAGAAGCGAGAGGGGCGCATACTAAGTATTAACCCCTCTTTCGATTTGAAAGGACAAATGAAAGTATGATTGAAAGTAAGGTGGAATTTCATGGCTAAGGCTCAAGGGCACCATCTCTGGTTAATGTTAACTTTATTGTTGAATATTGTCTGTCTTCTTTCTTCTTATGTCGTAAGACGTAATAAGAAAGACGACAGCCACTATTTAACAATAACATTAACGTTAACCAGAAATGGTGCACTCCAGCCTTAGTCTTTTTTTCTTGCATCTAAGGGCGAATTCATCCAGTCATTTTTTTTTATGTAACTGGACATGGATGGCTTATTTAATTAATTTCGATATAATGTGTGCGGGGGACACCGCATTTTCGACGGAATTAGCTGCTGTGCCAGGAACTTTTTATCTTTAATATGAGCTTGGTTACATTGAACTGGATGTAAAATGCCGACATTTGTATTGCCGCTTCGACCATATTTTATCCAAGATGGGATGGTTACCAACCCGGGCGGGCTTAACCCTACCACCTATCAAGGATCCGTATGTGTATAAATATTTATATATATATAAACTATACAGTTTTACATGGGTTTCGAATCCGAACCAAGAAATGACCCGCACTCTCAACGAAAATTCACATTTCAGTCTCGGCCTGGGTTTCGAACCCGCGGTTTTCTTTCACAATAGACCAGCTTCACTACAAGACACACTGCAGAAATGTCTCTTTCTTCACGATACCGCTCGTTTAGACCGCTTGGCCATGATTCTTGTCTGTTCTTCGGTAAAAGCGGTAAAATATGAAATTACGAGTCTAACGCCAGATTGCAGGTAGAAACGCCTGAGTTAATCAATGTTCAAACTCGTCACTTTTAGTGAACCGCATGGAGCTGACTCGTCACCCTTCCACACTCTCCATAAAAAGTGACGTGTTTAATCATACGTTGACGTTGATTCTGATGTTGTGTCCTTGCATGCAATCGGCTCTTCGTGTCCGAGTGCACCTAACAGACCAATAAATATAATAATTACGAATAAATAAATAAGTATCTCCAAATTTAAGTGAAAATTATGATTTTAACCTCCGCCCTCACCTATAACAATTTTCCCCTGTTGAAATCTTTTAGATGAAAACTCACATTATCGAGTTATCTAGGTGTGCAGAGATAGGCAACACAGCACAAACGCTCTCGGTAGGTAAGTATAATACCTACAGTGGTAAGAACTAACTTAACTACCTACCTAATAAGTTTGAAATTATATTATAACATGTTGTTCTCATTCCGAGCCTAGGAACCCAATTACAAACAGACTGCACCCAGTATTGTTTAACCTCTATTCCGTTTGTCCAACATCTTATTAAGTAAGGAAGGGATCCTATAGTTGAACAAAGGCTAGCCTCAACGATTGAAGAGTAACCCATCCAGTAACCGACTGCACCCAGTATTGGTTTACCTCCAGTCCGTCTGTCCAATATATTATTGAGTAAGGAAGGGATCCTATAGTTGAACTACGGCCAGCCTCAATCTTTGAAGAGTAACCCATCCAGAAACTGGCTGCACCCAGTATTGCTTAACCTTCTGTCCGTCTGTCCAACATCTTTTTAAGTCAGGAAGGGATCCTATAGTTGAGCCACGGCCAGTCGCAACGTTTGAAGAGTAACCCATCCAGAAACCGACTGCACCCAGTATTGGTTAACCTCCAGGCCGTCTGTCCAACATCTTGTTAAGTAAGGAAGGGATCCTATAGTTGAACCACGGCCAGCCTCAACGTTTGAAGAGTAACCCTACCGTAACCGACTGCACTCAGTATTGCGTAACCTCAAGTCCGTCTGTCCAACATCTTCTAAAGTAAGGAAGGTATCCTATAGTTGAACCACGGCCAGCCTCAACGTTTGAAGAGCAACCCATCCAGAAACCGACTGCACCCAGTATTGCTTAACCTACTGTCCGTCTGTCCAACATCTATTTAAGTAAGGAAGGGATCCTATAGTTGAGCCACGGCCAGTCGCAACGTTTGAAGAGTAACCCATCCAGTAACCGACTGCACCCAGTATTGGTTTACCTCCAGTCCGTCTGTCCAATATATTCTTGAGTAAGGAAGGGATCCTATAGTTGAACTACGGCCAGCCTCAATCTTTGAAGAGTAACCCATCCAGAAACTGGCTGCACCCAGTATTGCTTAACCTTCTGTCCGTCTGTCCAACATCTTTTTAAGTCAGGAAGGGATCCTATAGTTGAGCCACGGCCAGTCGCAACGTTGGAAGAGTAACCCATCCAGAAACCGACTGCACCCAGTATTGGTTAACCTCCAGGCCGTCTGTCCAACATCTTGTTCAGTAAGGAAGGGATCCTATAGTTGAACCACGGCCAGCCTCAACGTTTGAAGAGTAACCCTACCGTAACCGACTGCACCCAGTATTGCGTAACCTCAAGTCCGTCTGTCCAACATCTTCTAAAGTAAGGAAGGGATCCTATAGTTGAGCCACGGCCAGTCACAACGTTTGAAGAGTAACCCATCCAGTAACCGACTGCACCCAGTATTGCTTAACCTCCAGTCCGTCTGTCCAACATATTCTTAAGTGAGGAAGGGATCCTATAGTTGAGCCACGGCCAGTCACAACGTTTGAAGAGTAACCCATCCAGAAATCGACTGCACCCAGTATTGGTTAACCTCCAGGCCGTTTGTCCAACATCTTATTAAGTAAGGAAGGGATCCTATAGTTGAGCCACGGCCAGTCACAACGTTTGAAGAGTAACCCATCCAGAAACCGACTGCACCCAGTATTGCTTAACCTTCTGTCCGTCTGTCCAACATCTTTTTAAGTCAGGAAGGGATCCTATAGTTGAACCACGGCCAGCCTCAACGTTTGAAGAGTAACCCATCCAGAAACTGGCTGCACCCAGTATTGCTTAACCTACTGTCCGTCTGTCCAACATCTTTTTAAGTCAGGAAGGGATCTTATAGTTGAGCCACGGCCAGTCGCAACGTTTGAAGAGTAACCCTACCGTAACCGACTTCACCCAGTATTGCGTAACCTCAAGTCCGTCTGTCCAACATCTTCTAAAGTAAGGAAGGGATCCTATAGTTGAACCACGGCCAGCCTCAACGTTTGAAGAATAACCCATCCAGAAACTGGCTGCACCCAGTATTGCTTAACCTTCTGTCCGTCTGTCCAACATCTTTTTAAGTAAGGAAGGGATCCTATAGTTGAGCCACGGCCAATCGCAACGTTTGAAGAGTAACCCATCCAGAAACCGACTGCACCCAGTATTGGTTAACCTCCAGGCCGTCTGTCCAACATCTTGTTAAGTAAGGAAGGGATCCTATAGTTGAACTACGGCCAGCCTCAATCTTTGAAGAGTAACCCATCCAGAAACTGGCTGCACCCAGTATTGCTTAACCTTCTGTCCGTCTGTCCAACATCTTTTTAAGTCAGGAAGGGATCCTATAGTTGAGCCACGGCCAGTCGCAACGTTTGAAGAGTAACCCATCCAGAAACCGACTGCACCCAGTATTGGTTAACCTCCAGGCCGTCTGTCCAACATTTGTTAAGTAAGGAAGGGATCCTATAGTTGAACCACGGCCAGCCTCAACGTTTGAAGAGTAACCCTACCGTAACCGACTGCACACAGTATTGCGTAACATCAAGTCCGTCTGTCCAACATCTTGTTCAGTAAGGAAGGGATCCTATAGTTGAACCACGGCCAGCCTCAACGTTTGAAGAGTAACCCTACCGTAACCGACTGCACCCAGTATTGCGTAACCTCAAGTCCGTCTGTCCAACATATTCTTAAGTGAGGAAGGAATCCTATAGTTGAACCACGGCCAGCCTCAACGTTTGAAGAGTAACCCATCCAGTAACCGACTGCACCCAGTATTGCTTAACCTCCAGTCTGTCTGTCCAACATATTCTTAAGTGAGGAAGGGATCCTATAGTTGAGCCACGGCCAGTCACAACGTTTGAAGAGTAACCCATCCAGAAATCGACTGCACCCAGTATTGGTTAACCTCCAGGCCGTTTGTCCAACATCTTATTAAGTAAGGAAGGGATCCTATAGTTGAGCCACGGCCAGTCACAACGTTTGAAGAGTAACCCATCCAGAAACCGACTGCACCCAGTATTGCTTAACCTCCAGTCTGTCTGTCCAACATATTCTTAAGTGAGGAAGGGATCCTATAGTTGAACCACGGCCAGTCGCAACGTTTGAAGAGTAACCCATCCAGAAACCGACTGCACCCAGTATTGGTTAACCTCCAGGCCGTCTGTCCAACATCTTGTTCAGTAAGGAAGGGATCCTATAGTTGAACCACGGCCAGCCTCAACGTTTGAAGAGTAACCCATCCAGTAACCGACTGCACCCAGTATTGCTTAACCTCCAGTTTGTCTGTCCAAGATATTCTTAAGTGAGCAAGGTATCCTATAGTTGAACCACGGCCAGCCTCAACGTTTGAAGAGCAACCCATCCAGAAACCGACTGCACCCAGTATTGCTTAACCTCCAGTCCGTCTGTCCAATATATTCCTGAGTAAGGAACAGATCCTGCCGTTGAACTACGACCAGCCTTCATCTTTGAAGAGTAACCCATCCAGAAACTGGCTGCACCCAGTATTGCTTAACCTTCTGTCCGTCTGTCCAACATCTTTTTAAGTCAGGAAGGGATCCTATAGTTGAGCCACGGCCAGTCGCAACGTTTGAAGAGTAACCCATCCAGAAACCGACTGCACCCAGTATTGGTTAACCTCCAGGCCGTCTGTCCAACATCTTGTTAAGTAAGGAAGGGATCCTATAGTTGAACCACGGCCAGCCTCAACGTTTGAAGAGCAACCCATCCAGAAACCGACTGCACCCAGTATTGCTTAACCTACTGTCCGTCTGTCCAACATATATTTAAGTAAGGAAGAGATCCTATGGTTGAGCCACGGCCAGTCGCAACGTTTGAAGAGTAACCCATCCAGTAACCGACTGCACCCAGTATTGGTTTACCTCCAGTTTGTCTGTCCAACATATTCTTTAGTGAGGAAGAGATCCTACGGTTGAACCACGGCCAGCCTCAACGTTTGAAGAATAACCCATCCAGGAACCGACTGCACCCAGTATTGCTTAACCTCCAGTCCGTCTGTCCAATATATTCCTGAGTAAGGAACAGATCCTGCCGTTGAACTACGACCAGCCTTCATCTTTGAAGAGTAACCCATCCAGAAACTGGCTGCACCCAGTATTGCTTAACCTTCTGTCCGTCTGTCCAGTATCTTTTTAAGTCAGGAAGGGATCCTATAGTTGAGCTACGGCCAGTCGCAACGTTTGAAGAGTAACCCATCCAGTAACCCACCGCACCCAGTATTGGTTAACCTCCGGGCCGTCTGTCCAACATCTTGTTAAGTAAGGAAGGGATCCTATAGTTGAACCACGGCCAGCTTCAACGTTTGAAGAGTAACCCATCCAGTAACCGACTGCACCCAGTATTGGTTAACCTCCGGTCCGTCTGTCCAACATTTTAAGCAAAAAAGGTATCCTTTAGTTGAAACACGGACAGCCTCAACGTTTGAAGAGTAACCCATCCAGAAACTGGCTGCACCCAGTATTGCTTAACCTACTGTCCGTCTGTCCAACATCTTTTTAAGTCAGGAAGGGATCCTATAGTTGAGCCACGGCCAGTCGCAACGTTTGAAGAGTAACCCACCCAGTAACCAACTGCACCCAGTATTGATTAACCTCCAGTCCGTCTGTCCAACATCTTTTTATCCTATAGTTGAAACACGGTCAGCCTCAACGTTTGAAGAGTAACCCATCCAGAAACGAACTGCACCCAGTATTGCTTAGCCTCCAGTCCATCAGTCCGACATCTCCTCAATTATTTGTGGCGGACAAAGATTTTACAAATCTCGATCCCTAAGAATTTTTTTTCACCTATCCAACGGCCTGGCCTAATTGAAACAATAATGACAATACTCAATAAATAGGTAACAAATAAATAATATATAAATTGTAAGATAAACGTTTAATTTTATTCAAATATCATTTCCATCTCGCCTCTATGCTATCTCCTAAAATCACGAGGTCACGCGCCGACTACCTTGCGCGGCCTGCGGCGGCATCGGCGGAGGGGGTTCGGAGCGGGCGGCGGAGACGGCCGCGGCGCGACGACGCTCGCCTGGCTTGGCTAGCGGCTGCACGTCCGGCGCGCGGCCGTCGCGGGTCAAACTAGATCGGAAGAGTTCGGGCTCGTTCGTCTTCATACGTTTTACGCTAGCGCGAGCAAGGGGGCGCACCATATACGACTATACTCTTTCCGCATGAATCAAGCGCGGACGCAATGTGCGACGTAAGTGACCGAAATCACTCATCTCGTTCTCTCATTTAGTCTGTTCAACTTTTAAAGGTTCAAAGTCTATTGTGACTAGATTTGAGGCGTTTCGACTGTACTTCAGATTCACTAAAAATAAACAAATAAACAAAAATTAACAAAAAAAAATAACCGACTTCAAAGAAAAAGCACTAAAAAGTAAAAAATAATTTCCATTTTTGTAGTTACGATTTCTGTTATTTTTTGAGTCGGTGTCAGCCAAGGTTAGGTTAGGTTAGGTTAGGTTAGGTTAGGTTCTCTTGATTGGCGCAGCGCGTGCCCGGCTGACGCCGACTCAAAAAATAACAGAAATCGTAACTACAAAAATGGAAATTATTTTTTACTTTTCAGTGCTTTTTCTTTGAAGTCGGTTATTTTTTTTGTTAAATTTTAACAACTGGCCTTGTTTTGGTCATGCAGGAATCCGTGCCTGTTTTAGGGCCGCTTACATCGAACTATTTTGGGGGGTAAGAATAAAAAAAAACCGTGGAAAGTCGAGCTTTTCGTAATGCCTTACAAAATTCACATAAAGTAATTGTTATCACACAGGACCGCAATAAAATAACATAGAGTGCATTTCTGCTTTCAGCAAGAAAAAAATGTAATAAAATGTAAATGTCAGGTGTAATTTTCAGTATGCAGTACACCTTCACGAAAGTATGTAAGGTGGCAAAGATAAGATACATAGTAGTAGGGAGTTTAAATATATAGTGTGAATGCGTGAATGCTCGTGCACACATACACTTTACATGCACTTTACATGCAGCAGAAGCAATGACCTATGCATTGCTATCCGGTCCAGTTCACGATGTCATACGAATAGCGATTTGTCGGTTTCAATACTAAATCCCGACAATTCGAGAACGCCTGAAGATCGAGCAAGCTTGAAGCATTCTTTTAGGAAAATTTCACTTCAAAAATAATGGCACCGACTCGGCTTTTGTAGTATACAGGTATTTCAGATTCTAGAAACCATATAAGCGCCTCTTTTCCGCCTCCAGAGTGTTACCTTATGGTAAAATTTTAAAACAAATCAGTCTTGAATAATTAATTTCTTAATTCATGTTTTCTGCTGACAGCGTAGCATCATGTGAAGCACAGTTACTCAGCTCTCATTCGCTTGAAAATATCCTTATTTATTTTCTATTATAAACATAATCTTTATTTTTAAAAACATATTTCTAATGAGAGATTATTTTCCTTGTCTAAGTTCCTTTCTCTTTATATTTCCTTTATATAATATCAAGATGCTGCACAAAAATAAAAGTAAATTTGATTATTACCGTTAAGGTGGGCTTGGTCAACTCCCCACACAGACGTGGAAAGAAGATCATGCGCACATTTCTTATCGGCTCAAAACAGCTTTATTTGATCGAACTAGATGTCTGATGACCATTGGCATTGTCAAATAGTGTTTGGTTTTTAACCGACTTCGAAAAAAAGGAGGAGGTTCTCAATTCGTCGGAATCTTTTTTTTTTTCTTTAAGTTATGAGGTCCGTAAGTTCAAATTTTTCGCCCGTTTTATGCAGGTGGCTTCCTCAACGATAAAATAAAATCATCTTAAAAAGAGTAGTCAGACCTAGCTTGTTTCATGAAAATTAATATTTAATTTGGTTTTTGATTGATTATTCCCTATAGGGGTCGTGATTTACTTTTAGCAATAAGCAGTTTTGCAATTAAAATGTTCGTAAATCTTACCGATTCAGACACCATGCGCATCGTCTGCTTTGTAGACATGTTGGATCCTCCTCATCATGGAGCCTGTCTTTTTCTTTGATACAGAGAAGGTCCCAGAGCGCAATAGCATGGTTTGTACCATGCCCGCGAATGAGTTAGTCCCGCCGGTAAGGGCCACCTTAATATCACAGGCGACAATATCAGTAAAAATAATCTGCCCGAGGGATTTAGTGTTGATCCCCCGCACGCCATCCCTCCGTGACGTCAGAAGCGCCGGCTTGTCTGGCCATCGGGCCAACTCTGTGTAGGCATTCAAATTCAATTTGAATCCACATTAAATATTGGGTTAAACATTATTATTAGGTAGTTATTATCTAACACTTATAACTGACACAGATTTTGATTCGATTATAGCAAGATCTTCGAAACATATTTTGTATATAACTGTACCGTCAAGTTCGCAACACATCACATGGGAGCTAGGTGCCATGCCAGAATCTTTCTGATATTGCCCGGACTGAACCAGAATTAAAACACGAATTTTCATTGTAGCTTCAAGGTTTTTTTAATTCAATGCTATGGTACCAACCCGTGCCGGATTAACCCCACCACCTAGTAAGTAAAGAAGGGGCCTACAGATCTTCGTGGAATTAAAAAAACGGCCAGCCTCAATGGTGAAACGGTCAGCATCCAGAACCCAGCCGCGACGAGTGTTACTAAACCCAAAGCCTCGCGCAACCCTACTGCCGTGGTCAGCGAGCATGGCAGGACGGGAGTAGCAACCGAAACTGAAGCGGCCGCACCGACGAGTGAGTTCTCTTCACAGAACGGTTCTGATTACAACGAACATTCGATGTTGCGCGTCCCAAATTCTGACTACAGTTAGCCGTATTCCACTAACTCGCGGCTACTCTGCTGACATTATAGAATGAGTTTAGATCGCTCTTTCTACCCTTCCATGTACGCTGACAGAAGCTGACATAAGAACTTTGGCTCATGGTTAATTTAAGGCTCCATATGACGCTAACATCCAACATTTTGGGTATATTTTTATTTTATCTCAGAGTCGGTTAAGCATAAACTTCTAAAAAAAATCTAAATATCAAAGTTTAGACTATTATCTAGTGTATGACTGTAAAACAGTTTTAATAAGTTGCTTATATTCTTTAAAAAAAATATGTTTGTAAACACCTATTAACAAGTTTTTACTAGTTTTTCAAGGCGGCGCTTGGAAACTATAAATGATTTTGACAATTTTCTTATTTGTGGTACAAGATCACATATTTATCTAGTGAATAACCGTGAAACATAAATTAATTCACTTAAGAAAGTAGAATTTACAGGTCAAAAACCTAAATTTCGCTTCGTCGCGCTCGATTTTCACGCGCATACAACAATGAACCCCAATGCAAACTCGATGCTTCCGGAGGTCGCCATTATCATTTGTTTGCTGAATCCTGGAGTCAGCTGGAGCCTTAAGAGGCACTATTAACGCCCGTTGCCACCATACCCCAGCTGAAAAATCCCAAAGTTACTTTTCGGTTGCACCATACAAATATGCCATGTAACCGAAAGTTACTTATTGGATTTCAGGTAACTGGCGGTGGTGAAAACAGGTGTAAGCGGAGTTAATCTAACGGACTTTAGAAATGACTGGGTTAGAGAGCAGTGTCAATTGATAAATGACGCTGTGACGGGAATCGAGAAAGGAATGCTAAGATGGTTTTGGACATATCGCTGCCTCTCCAGAACAGCGACACATAATGGCAAAAGCATTTTTTTCAGTAGAGCGATTTTAAACTTTTTTTAAAAGTAGCTTAGCAATATCTTTTAATGTAGTTGATATTTGTTATTCTGACTTTTTAAGATAATGAGTTTAACTAATTGCCTACTTATTTTAATGTAGAAATTTTTTATTATTAAAGCAGTAACTATAGATATTTTTATTTTAAAAAAAAAATCCATAGTTGTGACACTATTCCTAAAAAAGGATAAATTCTCTTTATAGTTATTTTATTCAAAGCTAAAAGAGACTATCATATTTTTTTACACTGTTACAAAAAAAAGACAATTTGTAATGAATGAAAGAAATTATTTATTAAAGTTTATAATAAAAATAGAAACAATGGCTTACAGATTATTATAAAAACCGGCATAAAACTGGGGAATAATATTTTTCTTAACCAAATTTAGCAATCCTGCTTTCTTTTTTTCTGGTATCTGCAAACTATTCTTATAAGCCTTTTTCATTTGTTGCGGGGGTGCTTTGGAACTTCGGGTGCCAGTTTTTGTTATTTCAACTCTTTTAAATTCTGTGTCTCCGTAGGATCTCTTGTAGAAAAACATTCCTGGGCATTCAGATTTCACTTTCAAGACTTTTATATCAGTAAGTTTAACAGCCTCACTTTCTGTATTTTTAGAGAAATTTTTCCCAATTTCAGGAGCCAGAACCTTTAAGTCGTAAAAGCTGCCATGGGCCATCTCTTGAACTTTGTAAGGGTTCTTATTCACTTTAGCTGTTCTAATTATGTCGATGTACTGATACGGTGTGTATATGGGCCCAGATCTCAACGTCCTTTTTATACGCCTTTCTATAATCGAATGTGCACCATCTCCTTCGTTTTGTGTATGACCTTTGATTAAGAATTTGTGGGTAATAGAGCTTATAAACTGAAATTTTGATACAGCGTAAAGATACATTGCAAACATAAAGTGGTTTTTTTGCTGACCGCAGCAGTTATCGGAGTAAAATATAACATTAATTGGTTTTTCGTTGCCTTGATTTGCCTTCTCATTGCCTTGCCTTGCATTCTCATTGTCTTGCCTTGCCTTCTCATTGTCTTGCCTTGCCTTCTCATTGAGATTTTCAAGATATTTGTAAACACATGAACCAATCTCGTTAACGCCTCGGTTCCCTTCACCTTCGTGCCAAACGAAACATTGGACGTCATTGGATTTTAAGTCATAAATCGTGAAGTTAAAAGTATTAATTTTTGAAACGTAATAAAAGTTTGATGCATCTCCTTGGGGAGAAGGCAAAGTTGCTTGTAAATCATATACACACACGATGACGGAGTCATCTGTATTCATTTTATCTTTTTCCTTTTCTTGGCGAGAAAGCATTTTTTCATAAAGATGTTTTTCATAATTTGATTGAAGCTGATCTTTGATTTCTTTTGAGGCATTTTGGTAAGCTATGCAATCCTCACACTGATCTTTCTTTGGCCGAAAGAATGCAATGTTAAATTCTGAATGAAATATTCGGTGGTAAAGAACATAATTTCCGTGAGGTACCTTTCGTGATTGACAATCGGCTATGTAATCTCTGTGCAGCTCAGCTACAGTTTTTCCCCCATCAACGTACTCTCTAGATGTGTCTGCTCGACAGTAATGGCTCTCTATTCTTGGAATGGTGTTTATATGGCGACGAATCCCATCTTTAATAGATGCATCGAGTTTTTTGTGTTTGCCGTGTTTTCCACGTAAATCTAATCCAATTATGGCATGTGGTGAATCCTTTCTTTTAGCGATAACCGTTCGGATAGGTCTGTCTGTAATGTCTAATGTAGATCTGAAAAAATGCTTGCAGACACGAATTTTCTTTTCGTTAACTGTGAAATAAAAGGCATTGTTGGACGCTCGATTACTTTCTGCTGACTTGTATGAGCGTTTTGGCTCAACTATGCTCATATTTGCACATAAGAATTCTCTTTGTCGCTGTAGATCACCAATACTCCAATAACCTGTGAAAATACTTTGGCGCTCTTCTTCTGTTATGTTTGCGTAACACTTAAGTTTGCACTTCTCTGTACACGGAGGTTGCATTTTTTTTTCAGGGAGTTGCTTTTTGTTTCGCTTAGAATTAGACACATAAGATTTTCCTTCATTTCTTAAACGTTTTGCAATAGCTTTTATACTTCCGGCTGGATTCGCTCTTCGTTTTCGTCCTCGTTTCTTTTGTCTCTGTTCAATAATATCATTATCGCCTTGTGGCACTTCTTGTTGATTCGACTCCATGTCGCCATTGTTTACTGATGCCGAATCAGAGAGTTTTTGTTCACTGTTTTCTTTATTCGAATAAAGGCCCTGCTTTTGATGTTTCTTTATATCATGGATTGATGATATTTGCTTATCGTCTTCAGATTCAGATGAATCAGAAGAATCAGATGAATTTATTGAGGAATCGCTCGAATCTGACTTATCCGCATACAATGGATCCTTAACACTATCGTCTGATGAATAATCTATTAAATCCTCTTCCTGAACCTGGTTGGAACGTTCGCTAGTAGATCCGCAGTCCCTTTCTTTAACCTGGTTTAGGAGTATTTTACTGGAAGAGACTAAATCCCTTTGAGCCTGGATTAGACGTCCACTATCAGAGGCGCAGTAATTTTCTTGTACTTGGCCGAGAAGACGTTCACCATCAGAGAAGCAGTCATTTTCTTGATACTGGTTGAGACGTTCACCATCAGAGATGAAGCCTTCTTGATCCTGGTTGAGATTTTCACCAGCAGAGACGCAGTCCATTTCTTGACCCTGGTTGAGACGTTCACCATCAGAAACGCAGTCCTTTTCATGAGCCTGGTTGAGACGGTCACCATCAGAGAAACAGTCGTTTTCTTGATCCTGGTTGACACGTTGACCATCAGAGATGAAGCCTTCTTGATCCGGGTTGAGAATTTTACCAGCAGAGACGCAGTCCATTTCTTGATCCAGATTGAGACGTTCACCATCAGAGACGCAGTCCTTTTCATGACCCTGGTTGAGACGGTCACCATCAGAGAAGCAGTATTTTTCTTTTACTTGGTCGAGGAGACGTTCACCATCATAGACGCAGTCCTTTTCATGATCCTGATCCTGGTCGAGACGCTCACCAACAAAGACACATTTCTCTTCTTGATCCTGTTTACGCCGTAAATAGTCGAATCCTCTGGTTGCTTTAACATCTACACTTATTTTTGATGCTGGTTCATAAACTAATTGGGCATCTATTTTAAGTGGAAGTAAATTGTTTGCAACATTTTCTTTTTCCTCGTTTCCAGCTAGTTCTTTACATGAACTATTTTTATCAAACGAAAGCGTGGATTCCCATGGATGTTTTTCAGAAGAATCACTTTGTTTCCTTGATATTTTCATCATTAACTTTGTCCTCGTGGAAGCCATTTGCGAAGCGCCCGTAGTATGCGTGGGCCGACACCTGCAAAGAATAATAATTGAAAAGATATAATAATAATGAATATTTTTTCTTACAAAAGATATCATAAGCAGTGTTATATATTAATTAACGACACAAATATTGATAATTAAGTTTTCATGAATAGTGAAACATCCCCGATGCTTCCAATCTATAATAATATTAATAATGCAAAACGCTAATAATTTTTTCGTTTATACTGTCATAAACATACTGATGTTCTTGTTTGCGGTAATAATATAGAGGTATATGTGCTCATTTTATCACGAAAAATGTCACAGTGCACGAGTTTGTCACTATTGTAATAAAGAACAAAACACTTTGATATATTTTTAGCGTCTATAGTGTCACAAACGGACTTATGACATTGTTCATGATTAAAACTTATAAAGTTTAGTACTTACTTTATCGCGAAGAGTGTCAAAGCGCACTTTATGTCACCATTCCGGATAAATTACCAACAGATTCACTACACTTTCGTCACTTGTGACGTTGTTCTTAAGAAGAACGTAACTACTTTGTGCGACGCTGAGGCACGACTGAACATGTGACGTCGTTCGCGCGAGAATGGCGTCGGAATCGATTATAAAGAATAGTGACATTAGCGCCATCTCTTAAACAGTTTTCGGAGTACAGCTAAGTGACATTGTTTCCCATAAAGAGCGTGGAATTTTGCACACAACTGCATATTTAAGTGAAAAACTTGAATTTGATGGTTTGTGACACTATTCTCGAGAGGCAGCGATATGGAACGAGAGATAATGACAAAATAGAATAGGAGGTCGCGACAAAAATGGTAACGATAACGTAAATGGCTGAAACTGGGTTCACGGGATAAAGTACAACCCTCTGAAGCTAAATGTGGCAGTCTGCCTGTTCCAAGTGGTTGCGTAGATAAGGCGCCTGAAAAAGTAGTCATGGTGACAAAAAATACATAAGATAAGGTAAAGGATGCAAATAACGAAGCATGAAAGTATCAATACATACTTGCTTAGCAATACAAAAACTGAACAAATCTTTGGTTGCATTAAGTAGTTATAAGCGATTTAGGTTACAGATTTAACTTTATGTATATTTAAGTATTTAATTAAGTAACCGTCTGGTTATTGTTGTATAATTAACATGTATCAATGTTTCCAGATAATCAGTATATTCATCAGCAGGTACATACCAGCATCTATTTTGTATAGCCAATCTAGAAAACGCAACCACTTGGGACGGGCAGACCGACATATTTAGCATCAGAGAGTTGGTATCTAACATGTGAACCCAGATTCAGCCATTTACCTTATCGTGACCAAAAATGTCGTGACCTCCCGGAATAAAACAAATTTACAGAGCAGATGTGAGCGAAAATGTCGTGCCCGGGTGGCCTGGGAGAACGTACCGCGACCAAATCGATGTAATACTTTGCAAAGGTCAGGTACGTAGCACCCGTAATCGTAGAGCATGTATGAAAATATGGATGTCTGTAGATGAAGCGAAAGAGGTGTGCTGTGATCAATGATTTTCTGTGACCGTACCGTATGGCGCTCTATCATCTCTGTCTCCGGAAAAGCTGCTTGAAGGTATGTTTGCATGTACTAATCTCAATACTATGAACTATGAACATAATCTTACCAATGAAAGTGATTTTTCAGAAATCAGCGAAATTCGCATCAATCTAAGTAACTATTATTCCGACATTGGCTTCGAGAGGGAATAATGTAAAGAAAAGGAACATAAGCTACTTTTCGAAGTTTCAAACAAATTCGAGTCTTGTTTGATTTTCATCGGGATTATATCTATTGGCTTCTTTACTCGGAAAGTAGTCCCTCCGCCTCTACCTAAATTGATGATGTTAGCGATTTAACATCCTAAAAATAAGTACGACCCGTAAGTTTGACAATCAGATTAGTCTATGTCATAATATTAAGGCTGTTCCGACCCATATAAAGTTGTTTGCACACATAACGCAAAAAGTAATGCACTTTAAGCCACGAATTAATAATAAAAGTTTAATATAGTCATATTACTTGCAGCGAAAACAATTTCACAATTTCAGGATTATTGGTTTTGTTACAATTTATTTAAATACGATTTTTATTTAACCGCGCCATCTAACGGTGTAAAACTTCTAATCGGCAATTGCAACGAAACCATTAAACCTGAAATTGTGAATATGTTTTCGCTGCAACTACTATGGCTATATTTAATATTTTTGACGAATTCGTGCCTTAAGGTGGCCCAACCCGGCGGGCCTAACTCATTCGCGGGCACGGTACAAAACCGTGCTGTTGCGCTCTGGGACCTTCTCTGTTTCAAAGAATAAGACAGGCTCCGTGATGAGGAAGATGCAACATGTCCACAAAAAAGACAATGTGCATAGTGTAGGATTTGGTAAGATTTACGAAAATTTTAATTTCAAAACGACTTATAGCTAAAAGTAAACCTCGACCGCTGTAGTAAATAATCGAACAAAATCCAAATAGATTATAAATCTTGATTAAATAAGCTATGTCTGATGTTTAATCTTTTTAAGATGTTATTACTTCATCATTGCGTAATCCACCTCCAAAGTTATTGTATAAAATGCGCGAAAAATGCGAACTTTCGGACCTTATAACTTAGAAAACAAACTCAATTTTACAATGCTAATGGTCATCAGACATCTAGTTCGCTCAAATAAAGCTATTTTGAGCAAAAATTTTGATCTCTGACAAGAAATATGGGCGTGATCTTCTTTCCCCTTTTGTATGGGGAGATGAGCGGGATGGGCCACCTTAAAGTGCAATACTTTTTGCGTTCTGTGTAAAAAAAACATTGTATGGATCGGAACATCCTTAAGACGCTAAGATAGTATTTCACTTTATTCTCTTCTTTTTAATTTTTGTAACAGTTTTTTTTGCTGTTTGAAATGTAAATTTTACAGACGCCTCTGAATTTAAATGTAATTTATGCATAACTTGATTTTGATTTTCATTTTGGGAGTAATTACGTAATAAATTTATAACTTCTTTGTTCTATGTTTTCTTTGTTTTTAAGAATGTTGTGTTCAATACCAGTGGAGTGTGCACCTTTTTTTAAATGACGTTTGTGTATCTCAGTGTATCCTGTGTACTTCTATAATAAAAGTCCACAGGTGGCGTTGCAATTCACATTTCAGAATACATTAATAGAAACCGATGAATATCATTGACATCACTAAATGTTTAGTTACAATGTGACGTTTTCATCACACCACCCAGGCAAACGAAATCAAGCTTAGTTTAATGATAGTGTAATTCTTTCTTGCAGTGACAAGAGATTGCGCTAGTTAGGAATGTCATAGTACCAGCGTAAATGAGCAGTTTTCGGCCAGTTTTGTACATTGTGTGAAGTAAGCTGTCTATACCTTTCTCTTTAATCTATGGTACTACGAAGCGAATTTTGTCATGTTTTCATAGTGAGCAATAAGAATTCATTGATTTGGGGTTATTCAGCGACATCTACATTGAAGCGTTGCAATAAGATTTATCGTTCTAGCTCAGCGAGAGAGATGTAATCCAAAGGTCGCAGGTTCGTATCCCGCTATCAACAAATGTCCCGACCATAAACCCGAAAATAACGGTAATGTCGTGTCCATTAAATGCATAAAATTATCAAACTAAGAATTCACTTCTTATGTTGACATTAGAAAAATACAGAACTTGTAGTTTGAATGACCTCAAATGGATTTTTGAACATGCAACATCGCTTGATTCGTATATTTGAATTAAGGAAATAATTCAGCCCAACATTCGTCCAAAACGATGATTGACCCGAGCCTGGTACGGTAGCTAGCTAGCATCTCATAAATACATAATAGCGTACACAGATGAGCGGAGTACATATATTTCCAAAGTTTTCTGCTGACGTTGTAACTTCTCAAACTAAACACTATCTGTACTAACATAGGCAAAATAATATTTTTATTTTGACTGTCTACAAATTGGTAGGTATAACATTGTTCTTAATTTACTTTGACTTATTTACGTCTAAGTGATAATTTCTAGCTTAAAATTTATTTAAATTGCATAAGTTTTAACTGAATGTAAGTGTTAGTTATAGTTTAAGTTTCTCGTTGGACGGAAAAAAACAGCACTCGTACTCATAGAACTCGGATGCAAGGTTTTCGCCGGAGCAAAAAAAATAATTCTTTTTTTTTTATGTTGTAGACCATGAAAACTACATCTGTGAAAATGTTTCCCCGAGTTCTCAAGGCGTTTTTACGCTCCATTTATATTTTTCAATGTTTCCTAACTCTGTAGCCAGTATGTGAAAGGTAATATTCCGGGAGGTCACGACATTTTTGGTCACGATAAGGTAATGGCTGAATCTGGGTTGACATGTTAGAGACCAACCCTCTGATGCTAAATATATTATGTCGGTCTGCCTGTAAAAGTAAAAAAAAGTAAAAAAGTTTATTGTATAAAATTGTATACACATAGTCAAACCTCTTACATACAAATACAAATTAAAATAATAACATTAAATTCATGGTTTGCTTTGACTATGGCCGAGCAAGACTGTGTCCCTTAAACTAGTCTATAGACTGTGAAATAAGGGTCACAAAGTAGTGCCAAAAAAACATTTGTTGGGCCTTATGAAATAAATAGGCATGTGATACAAGTACATTAGTAGAACTAAATTGCTACTGTGCTAAATTGTATACAATGTGGGTTGGTATTTATAAAGAAAAAAAAATGTGTGCCAAGTGGTTGCGTTATCTAGATTGGCTATATAAAATATATGTTGGTATGTACCTGCTGATGAATATGCTGATTGTCTAGAAATTATACAACAATAAGCAGTCGGTTTTTTAGTTAAATACTTAAATATACCTAAAATTATATCTGTAACCAAAATCGTCTATAACTACGAAATGCAACCAAAGCTTTGTTCAGTTTTGGTATTGCTAAGCATGTATGTACTGATACTTTCATGCTTCGTTATTTGCAGCCATTTACCCTATTATATATTTTTTTTGTCACCATAAATACTCTTTCAGGCGCCTTGATCAGAGGGTTGGTCTTTATCCTGTGAACCCAGTTTCAGCCATTTATGTTATCGTTACCATTAATGTCGCCACCTCCTAGTCTATAAGGATATGCCCTTTAATACAATTCTGTCGCTTGTTGCGGTATTCCGATATTCCGTCTTTCTTTGCGTTTTTTAGGGTTCCGTACCCAAAGGGTGAAAACGGAACCCTATTACTAAGCCTCCGCTGTCCGTCCGTCCGTCCGTCCGTCCGTCCGTCCGTCCGTCCGTCCGTCCGTCCGTCCGTCCGTCCGTCTGTCCGTCTGTCACAGGGCTGTATCTCAGTAACCGTAACAGGTAGACAGCTGAAATTTTCACAGAGTGTGTATTGATTTTGCCGCTACAACAACAAATAAGTAAGATTAAAAAATAATTAAAATTAAAGGGGGCTCCCATACAAAAAAACGTGTTTTTTTTACGATGGTACGGAACCCTTCGTGTGCGAGTCCGACTCGCACTTGGCCGGTATTTATGTAATTCTCGAACGGTTTGCCCACACAATTGTGCATTTTTGGGGCGCATTATTAGCCAGAGGCGACGCACAGGCGCATGACGACAGCGAGCGGCACTGACGACAAAGTGGTGTCCCCGCGTGCATAAAACACCATTTTTGTTGCTCTGTTGAGGTTGTATGGAAGGGCCTGTCCTTACTAATGCATTCTCATTCTCATTCTCATTCTCATTCTCATTCATTCTCATTCTCATACTTTTATGTCAATGTGTGTAGCGTATCCACGGCTTGGCACCTGCCATTCGACATGAAAATCTAAATATGTTGTAATCGGATTAAGACTACGAGAAACAATATTAAACTTGAATTATTAACCTACTTAATTAATATTGTGTATTTATTTTTTACCGGGCGCCTGCTCCATGGTATTGATTATTTTTTTGACACATTTTATGCAACACAGAGCTCACGAAAGTAACTTAATAAATCAACGCTAAATAAAAAAAAACCTTGTAATATCTGCATTTATTCCGATTATACCGTGCTTTGCTTTTTCTCGACACTGGCAGAAATTCGCAAAACTCAAGAGTGATTGCCAAAAAGGCTAATCCACCAGCCCGGTGTGAAGCCTTTAAAGAAGAATAAGACTACGAGAATCGAACCGAACCTCTGGAAAGTCACGCCTCCCTCCGTGCCACGACGCGCCATATTGTATTCTGTCGGAAGCGTGGCGCATGACAGCGGGAAGATGAATGTTGCCACGGTGCGGTGTTGATAAACATTATTTTCGTTGAGTCATCGCTTTCTATGGAGTCCTATACGGATGATTCCTATTGAGGATTTGATGATGTATCCGAGAATTCACCAGCTCATTCGCATGGGGATTTGAATGTTCCATTAGCTTAATTTGCATGCGATTTTGGTACCGTGTATTTGCTAGTTAATTCTGGTTTTTTTTATTTCATTTCATTTTCATTCACCTATAGGTACATTACATACACTCAGATACGTCAGATCGTTTCAAGAAGTAACATACAAATATGCAATAATCATCTCAGATTATTTTAAACATGTCTATCATTATAAAGTTTTACTTTCATCATCAGCTGTAAAGAGGCCTTGTCATAAATAGAGAGTCAGATAAAAAATAATACATTAATGATTAGATTGTCCAATGGAAAGAGATCGACTCATTTGTAGACTAACATTTTAACATCGTCAGCTGTAAATAGGCTTTGTCAATGATTAAAAATAGGTTACATTCAAGGAAACAATTGTGGCAGCTGTAAATAGGCTTTGTCAAATAGTGTAAACTTATTATTATTAACGTCATAGCATAAGATATAGATATAAAAGATAAAAATGACAGTATACAGGAATTTCTACTACAATAATTTCTATTACATGTTATTTCTGACTCTATTAATTTTATTATTATTTTAACTTTTTTTAATTCCTTTTAATTTCATTTGCTGACTTTGTATATTAAGGGCCACTTTCACTTTTTGCTGATTAACTTAATCGGCACAAAAGTATTGACAAAGGGTTTTTTTATGAAAAACCGGTGTGACGTGCTGAGGACCAAAGGTGTTCAGAACAACCACGCTGAACGAGGCACCATTCCAGCGGATTTTATTTTATTTATTTATTTCATTTTTAGGAAAACTAACATAGTAACATAGAAATCTTAATATAAGTATTACAAAATATGTTGGTCCAGAATTTAAGGACTATCGCTGAGCTATCGAGCTAAAGGCAGAGATACAATAAGGGTCCATTTAAGTGACGATTAAAATTAATCAGCACTTGGTGAAAACCAAGGTAAGCCTAAAGTTTATTTAAAAGTAATATTTATGTGTGCTAATTCTATGAAATGTGAGCTTTTGACGATTCGAAGTGTTTCCCTGTGTACTAAAGGAAGGAAATAAATGCAAAACAATGAAATTATGCACTGGAGAGTGATTCCGTACGTGAAACTGACTAAGGCTGAGATAAATAGTCGTAACAGAAACTAAGACTAACGAAAAGTAGGACTTTGTGACGTCACTTTGCATTACTTTGTGATCTCGTCCATACAAAATGTGCCGAAATGACGTCACAAAGTACTACTTTTCGTTAGTCTTAGTTTCAGTTACGACTATTTATCTCAGCCTAAGTTTTGTTCAGTAGCTAAGTATGGTTATGGTGATGTCTCTACAACAAACACAAAAACAACAATCGTTGTTATTTATAACTGATTTGAGTGTTCTGTGGATGTTCTTACTGTGGTAAGCCAATCTTAGACAATAGTTGTTATTAATATTACGTCTGCCGATTATGTTACTAATATACTAATTCTGTAGGCAGGCATAATAATAGCTCAGTATGCTTACAGAAACAGGTTGTCAAAGCCGAAATGGGGTGCTTCTGTTCAAGTAACTGTTGAACATCTTTTCTAAGCATTTTTTTATTGAAGACCATTTTTAGGGTTCCGTACCCAAAGGGTGAAAACGGTACCCTATTACTAAGCATCCGCTGTCCGTACATCCGTCCGTCCGTCCGTACGTCCGTCCGTCCGTCCGTCCGTCCGACCGTCCGTCCGTCCGTCTGTCACAGGGCTGTATCTCATGAACCGTAATAGGTAGGCAGCTGAATTTTTCACAGATTATGTATTTATTTTGCCGCTATAACAACAAATAGGTAAGATTAAAAAATTATAAAAATTAAAAAATAATTTTTTTTTGTTAATCTTGTACTATGGTACGGAACCCTTCGTGTGCGGGTCCGACTCGCACTTGGCCGGTTTTTTTTTATGTAACTGTTTTATGGATAGCGAACACTACAGCCTCTATCATTACATTAGCCCAACACAAAGAAATTTGGCGATATGCGATGTTAGGTAAATGCGTTCTTTGTAAAATATTTATGATTTATATAGTTTGCCTCAAAGAAAGCATGTTGCTATGGTGATCTGGGGGTATACCATGGGAAATTAACTAGCCGGGTGAACAGACGTAGCAAGTTAATTTTGACAGTTTGCATGGTACGAAATGCAACAACATCAGATTTAATCACTCACTTGCCGTTGGCTTCATTTACTATGGTATCGCCTGACAATCTTCAAATGCACATAGCATTTGAAGATTGTCAGGTGAACGGGCGTAATACATATTTTTCTGTTAAATCCACGAATTCTTTCTCGAATCATATTCCTTATTTTTTCCTAATTGTTTCAGGGTAATACTTAAAACATAAGTTCTCATCATTCTTCTTGAGTTACCTGATACATTTTTGTAAGTTTGGTTTTATCCATGAGTTGACTCTGTGTGTCTTTACATTCTAAGGCCGAGATAAATAGTCGTAACCGAAACTAAGGCTAAGATAAATAGTCGTAACCGAAACTTAGGCTGAGATAAATAGTCGTCACCGAAACTTAGGCTGAGATAATTAGTCGTAACAAAAACTAAGACTAACGGAAAGTAGTACTTTGTGACGTCACTTTGACACATTTTGTATGGACGAAATCTAAAAGCAATGCCAATTGACGTCACAAAGTACTACTTTGCGTTAGCATTAGTTTCGGTGATGACTATTTATCTCAGCCTTAGACTAACGAAAAGTAGTACTTTGTGACGTCACTTTGCATTTCTTTGAGATTTCGTCCATACAAAATGTGTCAAAGCGACGTCACAAAGTAGTACTTTTCGTTAGTCTTAGTTTCCGTTACAACTATTTATCTTAGCCTAAGACTAACGAAAAGTAGTACTTTGTGACGTTAATTAGCATTACTTTGAGATTTCGTCCATACAAAATGTGTCAAAGTGACGTCACAAAGTAGTACTTTTCGTTAGTCTTAAGCTGATATAAATAGTCGTAACCGAAACTAATTTTAACGCAAAGTAGTACTTTGTGACGTCACTTTGACACATTTTGTATGGACGAAATCTCAAAGTAACGTAAATTGACGTCACAAAGTACTACTTTTCGTTAGTCTTGGTTTTGGTTACGACTATTTATCTCAGCCTAAGTCTATGGGGCACAAACACGCACACTTTAGGCTGAGATAAATAGTCGCAACAGAAACTAAGACTAACGGAAAGTAGTATTTTGTGACGTCACTTTGACACATTTTGTACGGACGAAATCTCGAAGTGATGCAAATTTACGTCACAAAGTACTACTTTTCGTTAGCCTTAGTTTCGGTTAGGACTATTTATCTCAGCCTAAGACCCTCGTCGCTAACGTCAAACGTCCAAAGTTTCATCAGTAATTAGCCAATATCTCCTCCACTAACGTCCTCGATGACGTAATGACGCACTTAAGAGCAAAAGTATGTTTTCATGCTGCCCACTGGGTGGGCGTACCTACCCGATGGAAATATCGGCCATTTTGTCGAAAAAGCGCCTCCACCAGTCCACGGTCTCAATTCCCGGTCGAATAGCTCCGTGGGCCTCGATCAGCGAGTAAAGAAGGGTCGGGACAAAACCTATCCGCGTAACGGCAGCATAGCCACTTTTTAGGGTTCCGTACCCAAAGGGTGCCAACGGAAGCCTATCGCTAAGCCTCCGCTGTCCGCCCGTCCGTCCGTCCGTCTGTCACAGGGCTGTATCTCATGAACCGTAATAGGTAGGCAGCTGAAATTTTCACAGAGTGTGTATTTATTTTGCCGCTATAACAAAAAATAAAGTAAAATAAAAAAAATATAAAAAGGAAAATGGTCCCATACAAAAACGGTGATTGTTTTGTGTTAAGTCTTATACCACGGTTCGGAACCCTTCGTGTGCGAGTCCGACTCGCACTTGGCCGGTTTTTAGTGAAGTTCGCTCACTGCATGCATGCTGAGGCCCTATTAGTAGTTACAAATCGCTTGTCGAAAGTTCGCACAGCTCTTCTTCTCCGCAGGTCTGCATCATTGAATAGAGCAGGCATTTGAGGTATACACTAAATCGGCGGCCCACGTACTAACCTACCTACTAACATGCTGAGGTAGCCTGCTCCGCTCCGGTCAATGTCGTTTTGGACTGATGTAAGGCTGAATTATTTCCCGGATGTTATATTAGTTCCCCATACAAACTTTCATTCTCCTTTTTACCCCCTTTGAGTTTAATTTTCACTACAAAATTTGCCTATGCCATTTCCCAAGGTCCATACTCTCTCTGCAGGTCTATTCCTGGCATTCAGTAATCAGGAGTTAGGAATCCTGCGTCTAGAAAACCGTTCTTATAGCGATTTTAAAAGCGAGTTTTTAGACGGAAAACATTGATTAATTAAAAAAAACCATGCTCCGGAATATTTTCGCCAAGAAAATCGCTTTGAAAAGACTCAGGATTCCTGATTCCTGATTACGGAATGCCAGTAATAGACCTGCTGTACTCAGATTTCATCAAAATTTGTTCAGCGGTTAAGGCGTGAAAACGTAACAGACAGACAAAGTTACTATTGAACTTATAATTTTAATACGGGGATGCGTGGCTACGCTGCCGCCATACGAATGAGTTTCTGTCGCCACCGCCGTCCTTTCTCACTCGTTGGCGTAGAGCCAGGCCGGAGCGGGAGTTTTTTAATCTACCCTCCGAAGTTCACTCGACCCGGAGTTGGCCCCGGCGTAGGAAGGTCGCCTATAAGCGTACCGTTGTTGATTAAGACGAGTTGGACAGGCTGTTTTGGGATAGGCTACAGAAACTTCAAGAAAAGAAAGCAAGTACTCATTATTAGAAAAAATCCTTACACAAATCATTCCTATCGAAATTCGCGTTTTGCTCATACATTTCATTACCAACTCGCTTGCCCTTGGGATAAAATAGTCCCAAACGAGTTTGTTCCTTAAGGGGGTGTGTGCGTCGGGGGAACGGCAGAACGTCTAATATGCAGATCGTATAATGTCATATTTTAACAAAATTTTAATTTTATACGTAGTGCATGAAGAAGTGCATGAGAAAGTTCGCCGCTATTTCTGCTATAACTCCCCAATAATAGGAAAACCATAACTATATTGGCGAGCACACTACGCAGTTATAGACCTAATCTCATGCATAACTTAGTAAAAAAAGTTATTATTTGTGAGATCATTATGAGACAAAGTGCAAAAAGTTGCTAATTTTAAATTGCAACTTTTTGCACACATCCTCAGTATAATCCCAGTATAAGCCGGCCAAGTGCGAGAAGGTCTCGCACAAGAAGGGTTCAGTGCCATTTTATAAGGTTTGACCTAAAGAAATCACGTTTTTTTGTATTGTGGCTCCCTTTATTTTTTATTGGTTTATTAGCGGCAATATAGATACATACTCTGTGAAAATTTTTAGCTGTCTACTTATTACGGTTCATGAGATACAGCCCTGTGACAGACGGACGGACGGACGGACGGACGGACCGCGGAGGATTAGTAATAGGGTTCTGCCTGACACCCTTTGGCATATTTATTAGATATTCTTTGCCTTTGGGTACGGAATCCTAAAAAGCTTAATACGCGCACTTCATTAGCGAATACTACCTACATATTTACACTGTATAAAACGTTAATTCCTATGGACCACAAATTTTATTTTTAAATATTTATAATATAGTGGCGGACTAAACAATGACACGGTTTCATGCGGCCCGCTCGTAAATTATAAAAGTGTCAAAGCGACCTAGAGTAATTAACTTGTACCATGGAGCATCCACAAAGGATTTTTTGCGAAGTGCTGTGTTTTTCGGCATTTCTAATTCGGTGCAGGAATATGAGTTTTATGTTGCGAGCACTGAGAGGACAAGGAATGAGAAGTGGTATGTGTTCGTAATCGCGATTTTTTCAGTACGGACAAAGTATGGTGCCAACGAGTGCGTTCGTTTACGAGTACGCCGCGTAAGAACACGTAAGAACTTCACAGGACGCTATTAAGAACGGCCCGTAAGCTATGCTCCCCATACAAACGTAGTTTACTAATAATTTGGAAACCGCTATTCCAATTAAATTGATATTTAATATCTAATATCAGGTAACAAATATCTGTGTCTGCGTGCTGTTGTTTTTTTGAAAAATCCAAACCGAATGAAATTAATGCAAAAAGAAAATCTTCATACGAATTTTGTTTTCTCTGTGGTTTGACCCAGAATACATTTACCGAAAAAACAAAGGCATGCAGACACAGATATTTGTAGCCTAATATTAGATACCAAATATCAAGTAAGTTGGAACATTGGTTTTCAAATGATTAGTAAACTACGTTTGTATGGGAGGTGAAATTTTCAGGTGCTTACGGGCCGACCTTAAGTGCAACGAACATTCGATGATGTTCGCCCCAAATTCGTAAGTGAACTACCTAACTACAGTTAGACGTTTTCCACTAACTCGTGGCTACGCTGCCGTCATATGAATGAGGTTCGATCGCTACTCCCGCCATTTCATGCTCGCTGGCAGGCAGTTAATCGCATGAAGGATCGTATGAAAGGTACCTAAGTCGGTACCTTTCATACGATCCATAAAAAGTGGCGTGTTTAATCATACGTTGACGTTGATTTCACATTGTTGATGTCTATTCGTGCACTTACTCGTATCACAAGCAAGATACTTATAATGTGAGCGGAAGCTAATTTTTTTATTAACTTATATTTTCGCGGCTTTACCCTTCGTTCCATTAAATGAGGTTGTTATGAGTATGGCACACAAGTCGTTTGCAACGTGCAACGGTTGAAAATGGTCACCCATCCAGAACCCAACCGCGCTCAGAGGTGCTTACCAAGCTTATCGAAACGCAAAGCATCGCACCATTCGGCTACCGAGGCTGACAACCGTAGTAATACATATGTCAATTTAAAAAAGGCGCCTTAAAAAAACACACATAGAAACAAACGAAGTGCGCCATTAATTTAAAATTTTGAATACATAGAACGAAAAAACCGGCTAAGTGCGAGTCGAACTCAACACGAAGGGTTCCGTAACATCGTACAAGATTTAGCGAAAAAAATCACGTTATTATGGGGCCCCTATTGAATTTTTATTATTTTTTAATTTAACCTATTTGTTGTTATAGCGGCAAAATAAATACACAATCTGTGAAATTTTTAGCTGCCTACCTATTAAGGTTCATAAGATACAGCCCTGTGACAGACGGACGGATGGACGGACGGACGGACAGCGGAGGCGTAGTAATAGGGTTCCATTTTCACCCCTCGGGTACGGGACCCTAAAAAAGGTCCTAGTGTGGCCAGTTCCCGAGTTATATCCAAACTCCCGGGACTGGTAATTGCCAAACTGCGTTTATCAATATTTTCTGTCCACACCCTGTCCGGTACGGGACCCATGTCTCTAGTTTTGAATTGCCGGCCTCCCCACTGACGCTGCCGCATACAGCGGTCCCTCCCGATCTGTCCGCGACAAAACGCGGGTTTGTTTGTGTTTCCACCCGGAACGGTCCGGACTTTCCGAACTGTATGCAAAGTCCGGAGACAATCTTCGATGTAAATGGCTTTCGCCGGGGTGACCTCAATTGGGGACACTTCCAGCTGTGCGACTTCAAAGGCTTATAATTAATTGTGATTATGTGCCACGAGGCCTGCCGAATAGTTACGATTTTAATTGCGTACTTACTACATATTAATATTATCAGTAATAGCCAGATACGATGTATTTTAAGTGCAACTTCTATATGCGCGGTAGGGTAAATATACGATAAAGAGAAACGCAGTAGGGTGGAATACGGGGTTCGCACGGTATGACGGATTCAGTAGTCGTCCGGAATCGGGACTACTGCTCATATCTCCTTAGCCAGTTTCTGTAACTTCCATAGATAAAAAGGAGGAGAAATGGCATCGAGCGCGCCTACTATGGGACTCGCTGTCTCCAATAAAAAACTACCAATCCACCTTAAACGTACATACAAAGTGCTAGTCGGACTCGCACAGGAAGGGTTCCGTACCATCGTACACGATTTAACACAAAAAATCACTTTTTTTGTATGGGACCCCCCTTTATTTTCTATTATTTTTTTATTTTACATATTTGTTGTTATAGCGGCAAAATAAATACACACTCTGTGAAATTTTCAGCTGCCTACCTATTACGGTTCACGAGATACAGCCCTGTGACAGACGGACGGACGTACGGACGGACGGACAGCGGAGGCTTAGTAGTAGAGTTCCGTTTTCACCCTTTGGGTACGGAACCCTAAAAATAGTCGCAAACTTATTGGAGGGTTTGTGTGGATGGAAACTGACTTGACGAAAGCGATTTTGGAGCACAGTTACGCGCGGTGGTGATGTTTCGATTGTGTACAAGGATTCCTATACAAGTATATGGTAATTTTTACCATACAGCGGAGACGCGATATCGACCACGTTTTTTTTGTGTGTATTAAATTTAGGTACATTGACGATGGCAATATACACCAGATTTAGGTTGAGTTCATAGATTGATATATTTTTTTAAGTGTTTTTAACGTTTTTCCTTATTTTTTTTTCTTGTGAGCGGTGGTATTGATTAACTAACTACTAAAATTTGAATTGAGTTTTAAACGTATTTTGTGACTGGCAAAGGATGTTTGCCAATTCTTATATGCATGAAAATAGAGCATGCGATTTTATATTTTTGACATAGACCTAGCATAGCGCGTGATTTATGACATGTTCAAGTGTAGGTTACGTACATATTAATGAAATAAAACAATACAATACATGCCACTCTACTTCCTTTCTCTTCAATGGTGAGAGCACATACGCGCGCGGTGGCGGTGTTTCTGTTTTTATTTTATTTCATTTATTTAATAAGGTAAACCAACAGCGTATACACAAATACATTTAGAAAAAGCTTATGTCCATGAATAACGCCAATAACAGGTACACACGAAGTATTCATGAGCGTGTTTGAGATAATATCTAAATAAGTACAAATCACATTTAAAAGGGTGTATGTCTATGTGTGATGTAGGCGAGGATGTAGGTGATGTTTGCGAGTGTATACTGTAGTGCAGTGTAAGTGAACGAAAGAGTTGAGATTGTGTAGTGTGTGTGATGTGTAAAATACCTAAGATATTGATAAAGGGAAATAGTAAATGAAAAAAAAAGAAATAACTACACCAAATGTGTATTAAGAATTTAAATTAATTTCTTACTTAACTTAATTACCTGTTAGTGATTAGATAATTTCTCACTAACAGGGACACGATATCGACCGCATGCCACTTCTCCTTCCTTTCTCTTCTGTGGTGCCTCCAATATCTCCGCTTCCTTTCTCTTCTGTGGTGCCTCCAATATCTCCGCTTCCTTTCTCTTCTGTGGTGCCTCCAATATCTCCGCTTCCTTTCTCTTCTGTGGTGCCTCCAATATCTCCGCTTCCTTTCTCTTCTGTGGTGCCTCCAATATCTCCGCTTCCTTTCTCTTCTGTGGTGCCTCCAATATCTCCGCTTCCTTTCTCTTCTGTGGTGCCTCCAATATCTCCGCTTCCTTTCTCTTCTGTGGTGCCTCCAATATCTCCGCTTTCTTTCTCTTCTGTGGTGCCTCCAATATCTCCGCTTCCTTTCTCTTCTGTGGTGCCTCCAATATCTCCGCCTCCGGGGATAGACATGTGGATCCCGATATTGACTGGATATAGGTTAAGGTTCATCGTTAGCGAGCGCAACTGCTATAAATAAACCTTATTTTTCATCGACTACTTAAAATAATGATTTAACTAAAAATACTAGATCGGCGGTAATGGCGCTTGGAGATCAAGATATTGGAGATGTAGATACAGGGCATCTTAAGCTTGAGCGGCTTTTAGCCCGGTGGCGCGGGGACTTGCCTTGCATACCAGAGGATCTCTGATATAGTACCTATTTTAATATATGTAAACCCTAACAGGAAGTTTATATTTAAATATAAGTTTATTTCTATTTGTCAAATATAAATATGTATATTTGTATGTGTACATCTGTTTATATGTTCTATAATAATATATGTGTATGTGTATCTTATGTATATTAATATGTTTAAGTGTACAAAAAAGTAAAAGTACATAACTTTTGTTGAGAACAGATGACTTAAAATTAATTTCTCTTTGTTAGATATTCGTAATGTAACTGTACACGGCTGTTTATGAATATTATATGCTTGCGAAAATGGAATGCTGCATAATTTCACCATTGTAAATACCCCTCGAATATGCCCCTAACCACATTCCTGCAGCGCCCGCCCACACCCCTATTAGACCCCTCAAATCCACCCAGATATTCAATAAGCCGATAACTTATGAACTGCCCCACCGTCCGACGTCAGCGCTCGGTCGACCTGAATAATCCTGGTGGAAACCGGCGTAGGCGATAAGTCCGTCATTCTCACTTAATTCTGTCGTAAAGACTGCACAAATGACTGGAAAGTAAAGTTATTCTATGCAGAAACCAACCCATCATAGATCACATTTTATCTATCTTTAAAACACGCTTGAAGGAACATTACCTGTCGCAAGAGTGAACTGTTCTCTTTCGACCCCCGTCTGCGGTTGCCATTGTTTTATGTTTTACTAGCTGCGGTACCCGGCTCCGCTCGGGTTAGTGTCGGCTAAATTATCTCATGGATAAAAAGTAGCCCACATGACTGGTCCAAAATAGGGTCAAACTGGTCCAGGACAATGTATCCATGTACCAAATTTAATCAAGATCGTTCGAGCCGAAATAGCATGATTTAATGAGAAACATCCAATAATTCCCATTTAGAGCTTCGTTGACGTTTGGTGGCTATTTAAAAAAAAAACATTTGCCGCGAGAACCTTTCTGCACTTTCACTGCTACATTGCTTACCTAGTAAGTAACGTGTAACGTAGGTAAGTTTTGCGTGGACTCCAACCCACAGCCAGCCTCAACATCGAAAACAGTAACCCATCTCGAACCTGACTGCTCCCAGAGATCCTATACATTGATAAAATACGCACATAAATCGGGTAAGTGGTTCGCAAGTTATAAGAATTTAACACTCACTACTTACCCTTCTGGTAATGAAGCGTTATATTATGTAATCTATAAGTTTTTAGTAGAATCAGGCTAGACGTAGATACAATGCACATCTAAATCGAGTAATTGGTTCTCAAGGATTTTATTCTGTTGGTCGCTCCTCCGGCGATTTAGCGTGATGCCAAGTAGTCCTAAAGTTGCAGGAAATACCAAGCCTTACTTCAGTAAAAGTAAGCGCTGCCGCCGCAAAGCCGAGCCGTGCATAGCATTGCAGTTTGTATGACAGCCCCTCTTAGCGTAAGCGGAACTGAATTCTATTTAGCCAATCCTAATTCCCGGGTAGTTAAATGTACATGTACTAAGTTTTACAAATCGCTAGTGCCTTGAAAATTCGCCAAACGGACACCAAACAGTCACGACGTCTGCCCTCCCCCCGCCGCCGCTCCCCGCCACCGCCCCCGGCTCCTCTCCCCCTAGTGTGAAGTAGCGCTACCGGCATCGTTTTCGCAGCCCCGTGAAAGTTCTAAAGCCCATGGGCACATAAATTGTAGCCTATGTGTTATTCTGATGTATAAGCTATATTATTGTAAAGTTTCATTAGAATCCATTCAGTAGTTTTTACGTGAAAGAGTAACAAACATCCATCCATCCATCCATCCATCCATCCATCCATTATTACAAACTTTCCCCTTTATATTATTTATATATATATTATATTAGATGTGTTTTATGTTTTATTTTATTTTATTGTTTTATTTTATTTTAGTTTTTATTCGCTGCAAACCACCACTATGCCCTTATATCTAATGGGTAAGGTGGAAGAGATTGCCATAAGGCAATAACATCACCCATTGGATGAAGGAAAGCATGCAGTAGGTAGCTAACATTTATAATATGTTTTTATGTTCTCCTTTTTATCTTTTCAGAAATGTACTCTGCATTGTATGTTTTACTGTTCTTTTGTTTTCTGTGTACTTATGTCTTCTTCATCCAATAAATGGTTATTATTATTATTATTATTATTTTTTTCGGAAAGCGACTGCACAATAATAAAACCGGCCAAGTGCGAGTCCGACTCGCACACGAAGGGGTCCGTACCATCAACACCAAAAAATCACGTTCTTTGTATGGGGCCCCCCTTTAATTATTATTATTTTACCTATTTGTTGTTATAGCGGCCACATATATACACACTCTGTGAAAATTTCAGCTGCCTACCTATTACGGTTCATGAGGTACAGCCCTGTGACAGACGGACGGACGGACGGACGGACAGCGGAAGCTTATTAATAGGGTTCCGTTTTTATCCTTTGGGTACGGAACCCTAAAAACGCATTTTCTTTGTTTAGTACGTGGTAGCTTTAAAAAAAAATGCCTATCATAGAGGCAACACACTACCCAATATAAAAGGAAATGCTTTATATTTATTTTTCACTTATTAATTAATTTATTTATTTATTTATTTATTTGGGAAACAACATTATTTGGAAAATTTATTACAACATTTATCAATTATGTTTTATGACCGGAGATTTCCTTAGTTATCTTCGCTTCGCCGATGACGTTGTTCTTTGTCGAATTCCCGAGTTCAGCTTCAGAACATGCTGGAAGACCTTTAGAAAGCATCGATAAAGGTAGGTCTGAAGATGAACCGGGACAAAACCAAGGTCATGGCGACCGAGGGTATGACGGGAGGACAAATCGTTATCGACGGAGAAGTGATATCTCGGTCAAATTCTGCGGCTTGGAAGATAAGGACTGACTAAGGAGTTTGAAAGACGGATTGAACTGGGTTGGGCTGCCTACGGAAAGCTTAAATTCGCCCTGAGGTCTGACCTCCTGCAACATTTCAAAACCCGAATATATGACCAGTGCGTCTTCCCGGTTATGACGTACGAGTGTGAAAGTTGCCCAGCGAGCAATCGAGCGAATCATGCTGGGAATATCGCTACGGGATATGGTGCGTAACGAGGCAATCCGTCGACGTACCAAAGTAGTCGATATTGGACACCGGGTGGCTAAACTCAAATGGCATTGGGCTGGTCACGTCAGCCGAAGTGACGACGACCGTTGGAGTAACCGTGTCCTACACTGGCGACCGTGGACAGGAAAACAGAGTGCGGGAAGACCACCCGCCAGGTGGGACGACGACATCAAAAGCTGTCAACCCTTTTTCGGTCAAAAATACAAATAACTATTAACTCATTTTGTGATGCAAAGAGCGAACAACCTCTAAGAACGTTTAAAGAATACCTCATTTCATTGAATGTCTGACGCACTCTAAGCTTGACCAATATAATACGACCTACCAATACAACTACTATGACCAGACGCATCTACTTAGGGCCCATACCCATACTACGTGATCGATTTTACCCACTTTTTGAATCCCCTCTTGTGACCTACCGTGGCATGAGCTTGGCATCCCCTATCCCTCCTCCATTTTCACGTTCCTTGCCCCTAAATCAGTCACGTAATATAGGTATGATATAAAGCAACATGAACATTCCCTACATTAGATTGCAGGTTTTTTTTTTATGCGACCTGACATGGATGGCTAATACCACACAACTACCGTTATGATATTAGCCCAATACACCTCATTCCCAAAGGAATTTGGTGCCATGCCAGGACCTTTCCTTTATAAGCACGGCTACATTAAACTAGATGGAAAACACGGACAATTTTTCATTGCCGCTTCGACCATCTTTTCATCCAATGCGATGGTACCAAACCGGGCGGGCATAAACCCTACCACCTAGTAGGGGAAGGGGACCTACAGTTTTACATGGATTCCGAACCATGGAGCAGCTCGCATTTGTAACGACACGAGGAAAGACAGTGGTGCATGTCGGTATTGAACCCAGGTCTCTGGTTCGCTAGGCCAGTCCCCGCGCCACTAACTTGCAGGTAACTGTTCATTTTTCAACAGCCATGTTTAAGAATGTACAGATTCGTTAGGCCCAAATATATCGCTCGTGTTCCGATTTCCCGCGCTTTGTATTTCCGAAAACAACTGTACAGAGCAGCGGCGAACTCGCAGAGTGCTCACTAAAAGCTCTTTTACTGTTTAAATTAGTTTTTCGTTGAGAGTACATTGGTATTCGTATTTCAACTTTGAAAGCATTTTAATCCGTACCCCTATTTTCAGCCATGCATTAATAAACAACAGAAAACTTTTTTTTTTAATTTGTTCGCGTAAAAGGGGGCACATAATAATTATAAAGGTGTTCTTCCGAATACAAACCGTTGTAGGTCTGAATACAAAATAATGTATTAAAAAAGAGAACTTTCTTTTAAGTCCCGAGGGCGTTTTTGATTTCCGTTATTAGGGCGCTTTTTTGTTCCTTAAATTACAGACGTAACCCGTTTATTACAGGTTGTTCTACAATATGAGAGATGAAGGGTTTTTTCAGATTGTTTTAGTGTTTCTTTTAAAAAAATTGCTTTTATTAAAAGCTTTAGTTTTGGGTAATATTTTTAATATTCCCAAAAATTCCAAACGTAACCTTAAACATAACCACTACGGACCCACGATACCCCTGGCGATACCCCTGGTGGTATCGTGGGTCTTTTAAAATTAAACGATACCCCTGTTCGAAATAACCGTAGTGTTGCGGTGTGGAATGCGGAAATGCATTTATCTCTTGTATGTAAATAACTAATGTATTTATAACTATAACGCATAATCATTCTCCGAACAGGCATACTGCGCAATACAAACTCTTTAGTGAGATCGTAATAAATGGATCACAGCGCTCTTTTAAAAAAAAAATTAATTGTTTGACAATTTATGATGAAATGTCAACTCTAAATATTGAATTTCAAAGACATGGGCATGAATTTTGCAATAGGTAAATATCCTCGCTACGAAGGTGTAAAGCACTTTCTTCAGGACGCAAGGAACAAAAGTGCACAAATTTCAAAAACTGTATTCCGTGATTTGAGTGAAATAGAAGTTCCAGTCCAGTATCACGGTTTCGTTTTGGCGGATTACTATTGTGATCACAATTCAGATAAGCAAAATCGCATTATAGTTTTTTGCTCGGAAGAATCGCGACAACTTATTCCAAATATTGGAGAATATTTTATAGACGGAACTTTTTATAGTTGCCCTGAACCTTTTTCTCAAGTATACAATATCCACGGTGACATGGGGAGTGGCGTAGAAACTACAAAAGTGAAGCCTTTAATATTCGCCCTAATGTCGGACCGTAAAGAGGAAAAAAGTTACATTATTTTTTTAACATAATAAAATCCCAAATACTAGAGTGGAACCCACGTAAGGTTCACACAGATTACGAAAAAAAAAATTTACAAAAAAAATAACCGACTTCAAAGAAAAAGCACTAAAAAGTAACAAAATAATTGCCATTTTTGTAGTTACGATTTTGTTATTTTTTGAGTCGGCGTCAGCCGGGCACGCGCCAATCAAGAGAACCTTGCCTACCTTGGCTAACACCGACTCAAAAAATAACAAAAATCGTAACTACAAAAATGGCAATAATTTTGTTACTTTTTAGTGCTTTTTCTTTGAAGTTGGTTATTTTTTTTTGTTAATTTTTTTTATTTGTTTATTTTTAGTGAAACTGAAATACACTTACGAATTCGTGTTACAAATATAATTGTATTCAATAAAAAAAGAATCACCGGAATCGGTTGGCGTTATATTGAGTTATTCATCCATTTGTCGCACACATCTTAATACAAATTTAAGCCTTATATGATATTCTCATGGATATCATTGCCAGAACTTAACCAAATTAAAATGGGACCACTTGGGAAGCACTAGCTTTCATTTAAAAAAATAATCATCAAAATCGGTTCACCCAGGCAAAAGTTATGAGTTCACGGTTGATACGTACGATAATTGATACGATGAGATCACGTGAGATAGAGTGCTGTGACAGACGGACGGACGGACGGACAGCGGAAGTTGGTGCCCTTTGGGAACGGAACCCTAAAAAGACAAAACAACGAATGACCGGAACCGCTGAGCTTCTGAATTTCTCATCCTTCCATTGTTCCGGATAGTCTGTTTCTTGCGTAAGTTTAAGTTGTATGAAAATGTGTACATATCGGCCTCGTTTATCCCCCCTTAACAGTTGAATTTTGTGAAATCCGTTGTGAGCGAGCCTTTTGTTGGTTATTTTTATATATATTATATATAAAAATAACAAACATAAAAAAAAACAAAACAAAAACCATACAGACGAATTGATAACCTCCTCCTTTTTTGAAGTCGGTTAAAAAGCAGCTATGGATGCTATTTTGAAAGTATTTCCAACAACTAAATTGCGGGGGTGCTATTATCATTGGACAAAACATATTTGGAAGAAAGGAAAAAGTTTTGGATGCACAAGAAATAAACCGGGACGAAGAATAGTGGCACTGGCGAGTGCATTGCCACTTCTCCCTGACAACGAGATTCAAAATGGCTTGCAGTATGTAAAATCTGAATCCAATGACTTAGTGCAAATGGAAAGGTTTATTAAATACTTAGAAAATTTTTGGTTTAAGATGCATTCGTGTACGCATAAGCGTATTTGGCGAACTCCACAGAACCACCAACGTTCTCGAGACGTTTCACTCCCAAATTAATAAGCGCATCAACAAAAATACTGTGACAATTATGACATTACTCAAAGTTCTGAAAAACATTCATACGATGGACGTGGTTCCAAAAAAGAGAAGAAATGATCAAATTATTAAAGACGATTTCATAACAAGCGTGCAATTAGAACTTGTAAATAAAGAAATTTCAATTGGTCACGCATTAGAAAAATTGCGTACATAAGTTTTAGGCACAGACGGCAAGTACTTTAAATATTGTGCAAAGGAAATTTAACTGGAAGAAGACTAAGACTATAATTTGATATTTTTTTTGTAAATATAAAATTCAAGAGATGATAAAGCTCTTATTAATTACACTAGTGTCGCAACACTATTTGTTGGGGGTATCGTTTGATTTTAAAAGACCCACGATACCACCAGGGGTATCGCCAGGGGTATCGTGGGTCCGTAAGAGTACACAAAAATGTTAAAACAGAAAATGGTATTAATTTAAAAGTGTTTTAATTGGAGAAACCCCTCTCAATTGGAGAAGATTTTTCGCAAAATTTGTAAGTATTTAAGATTCTTCTAGATAGAATACCACGTTTTCAAAAGAAGAATTATGTTTTTTTCCGCTTAAGAAAGGACATCTTTCTTATTGTAAGAAACGGGTTTTCTTCGCTACGTGGAGGTTATATCTAAGAGGTAAAATCTACGTGGAGCGAAATTCGTTTTTGGGATAATTTTATCCTGCTATATACATTGTTATTTTCTTGTTATAATCGTGTCGTTTTTATTCCGGGAGGTCACGACATTTTTGGTCACGATAAGGTAAATGGCTGAATTTGGGTTCACAGGTTAGAGACCAACCCTCTGATGCTAAATATGTCGGTCTGCCTGTTCCAAGTGGTTGCGTTATCTCGATTGGCTATATAAAATAGATGTTGGAATGTACCTGCTGATGAACGTATTGATTTTCTAGAAACATTGATACCTATTAATTTTGCAACAATAACCAATCGTTTTTTTTATTAAATACTTAAATATACCTAAATTTATATCTGTGACCTAAATCGCCTATAATTTTGATATGCAATCAAATATTTGTTCAGTTTTTCTATTACTAACAAAGTATGTACTGATACTTTCATGCTTCGTCATTTGCCAACCACTTGGAATAGGCAGACTGACACATTTAGCTTCAGAGGATTGGACTTTATCCTGTGAACCCAGTTTCAGTCATTTACGTTATCGTTACCATTTTTGTCGCGACCTCCTAGTCTATTTCGCTAAAGAATGTTTTCTCAAATCAATTAAATTTAAATCCAAGTAACACTGTTTTCTCATTTCAGATGTTCTTTATTTTCCGTGATAATAAGTAGAACCGGTACAAGTAAGTGGCTTGACATAACTTTGCCTACTTACTATTCATTTTACTATGAAAAGGACATTTGTACGTAAACATTGAACACTAGTTTTATGAGCTGATTGCGTATCTAGCTTATCTAAAGACCCTAAGTTACATTGATTTGTGGAACCCTATCTTCGCGATTCAAACTCGCACTTTTTTTTTTTTTTTTTTTAATCTATTTTTTTTTTTTTTTTAGGGCTTGGGTACACTTTGTGACCATGTCAGCCCCGTGAGGCCTGTTACATATTAAATACTTAAAATTAGAAATTACACAAGAATTCAGTCTCTTCTTTTCAATATGACACTTACAAAATTGTAAATTTTAATTGCCATTTCGGAAAATGGCAAGCTTAAAATTGTTTGATAGGTCCCTACGTCATAGTTTATACTATTTAGCTGTCGCCTCTCGGCCACTCCCCGCACACACTCCGTTAAAATATGGTACACGTCTTCAAGCACACCACACACGTCACAATTTGGTGATGTTCTTTTCCTCATTAAGTGTGCAAACTTATTGAGCGGAATGTGCCCAGAGCGTAATCGAAAAGCAACAACTAAATATTTTCTCTTCAATTTGAGACCGTCGAACCAAGGTATCCGAGGGGGCTCGGATTGGATGGTCTTATACCATATTCCTTTAACCAACGACCTAGAATCAAAATGTTCCTTCCATAAAATACGGCATTTATTTTTAGCTGCTGGTACACAATTCGTAAATACAAGTTTGCATTTCAATGGAATCCCCAAACTTAGGGCTGTTTTCGCGAGGGTATCAGCCTGTTCATTCCCAACTAATCCCACGTGAGATGGAATCCATTGTAATACCACGATTTTACCCAGTGATTGCAGTTCTAGAATTACTTTTAAAATTTCGTACGCTATAAATGAACTACGAGCTCCCCTAACACAGCGTGCAATGTCCTGTAGGGCACTTTTGGCATCACTTAGAACTAGGATTTTTTTCTCGGAAAGCGTTTTGCTATACGATAATGCCTCGCATATAGCTATAAGTTCAGCTGTCATTATGTTTACATTTCCCGTTATTTTAAACATAACTTTTGTATTTATGCAAGGATTATAAAAGGCGGCCCCGACCTGATCGTTTTCTTTTGATCCATCTGTGTAAATGTCATGATAATCATTGTATTTAACAGATATCATTCGAAGGCATGACTCTCTTAGATGTCTTGTACTAGATTCGCGCTTGGGACCTGATACGCATTCTACCGCGGTTCTCACTAAATTTGAACTGTTTATGTTACTGACCCATGTGTCCAAACTAAACATATCGAGCCTTGAACATGCTTGGATAGGTATGTCTTTGAATAATCTATGAGCTGATATAAGAATGGGTTTTTTCTTTGTTCTCCAGTAGCATCGTTCACAAAGTTCTGACAGCTCATATAATAACAAAATTGTTGGATTATCTATCCAAGATTTAGCTTGCAGATAATATTTGTATGCTAAGTACTGCCGCCGGATAGATAATGGCTGTATACATAGTTCGCTTTCCATTACGTGTATTGGAGTAGTCTTTACGAACCCACCGATTATCCTCATTGCCTGGTTTTGAATTTTGTCAATTTTTCTCAAATGGGTATCAGCACTACTACCATATAAAAATGAACCGTAATCTATTCTACTTCTAATTATCGAAATGTATAATCTCCTTAAATGTGATGGATGTAAGCCCCAGCTCGAACCAGATAAGACTTTTAAGATATTAAGATATCTAGAGCATTTACCAATTAACTCATCTATTTGTTTACTCCATCTTAGTGATTTATCGAGCCGGAGCCCAAGGTACTTAACACTATCAACAAAATGATCTGGTTGGCCATCAATAGTTAAGGTACATTGTATTGTTTTTCGTCCTCTACTAAAAGGCAACATTTGGTTTTATCTGCAGATATATTAAGTCCCAATTCACCTAAAAATTGCAACATGCTGTCAAGTGCGCTTTGAATGTCGATCAGTATCTGGGGCAGTTTGTCACATGTCCTATATATAACAAAGTCGTCAGCATATTGTGATAGTAAGACGCCCATTACTCTAGTATTCATATTTATAGTGACTACATTAAATAGTAAAGGCGAAAGTGGATCCCCTTGAGCTAAGCCTTTACTGCTCTGTCTACTTATGTGTTTGTTTTTTTCGGTTTCAATAAATAATTGCCTTCTACTGAGGAAACAATGCAGATATGTACAGGTTTTCATCCCAATACCTATGTTATCCAATATTGTAGCGACCTTATCTACATCTACATTATTATAGGCATTGTCGATATCTATGAAGCATGCCAACGTTGGTTGATTTTTGGAGAAACCTACTTGAATTTGTGAACACAGACGAGTTAAACTATCTAAACAGGAGTGCCCTCTTCGAAAGCCTACAGTGGTATCCGAGAACAGCTGATTTTTTTCAATGAACCATTCTAATCTTTTTGCAATCATTGAATGAAAAATTTTGCATGGACATGACAATAACGAAATAGGTCTTAAAGAAGAAATGTGATTCGGATCTCTGCCAGACTTGGGTATGGGAACTATTTGTATATTTCTCCATTGATCAGGGACATAACCAGTTTTAAAGAAAACATTGTACATGGCTACCAATATATGTTTGCCTACGTTTGGGAGGTTATCTATCATTGAATATGAGATTCCATCTATACCTGGTGCTGTGTCTTTTGATTTTATGCTATTCTCAAGTTCATCTAAGCAGAATTCCGTAAAACTCGCACTTCTTCAGCCTTTTGCTGTCCACTGCTGGATGTAGGCCTCTCCCTGACGTCGCCAAGTCTTGCGGTCTCCTGATTTTCTCGCCAACAACAGTGGGATGATATCTGGCGCATATCGTCTGACCAACGTGCTGGTGGTTTTCCGACGCTTCTTTTTCCTGTGTAGGGTCTCGACACCAAAACTTCCGTGCTCCATCTGCGGTCGTCTCTGCGACATACGTGGCCTGCCCACTGCCACTTGAGCTCGGCGACCCTGTGCATAACGTCAGTATTGGCAATATGACATTCGGTCACATAGTGAGATGCCGAGCATGGATCTTTCCATTGCCCTTTGGGTTACTTTGACCTTGTGTGCAGTACCAACCGTGAGGGTCGGACTCGCACACAAAGGGTTCCGTAGCATTATACAAGATTGAACACAAAAAAATCAGGGTTTTTTTGTTATAGCGACAAAATTAATGCACACTCTGTGAAAGTTTCTGCTGCCTAATTATTACGGTTTACGAGATACAGCCCTGTGACAGACGGACGGACGGACGGACGAACGGATAGCGGAGGCTTAGTAATAGGGTTCCGTTTGTACCCTTTGGGTACGGAACCCTAAAAAGGCACTTTGCAACAACTTTAGTTCAGAAGGAGTTTAATATTGTTCATAACCATTGCATAATTACAATTCATCCAATGCAGTATGACACAACATTGTTTCTCACAAGACCGTCATGGTAGGTCGGGCTTGGCAAATGACAGTAATCTCATAAGGCCAGTAACGAGGACACATGAAGACACAAACCACACCATGTATTAGCATAGACTGATATCTGTCTCTGATATCTCGCGGCCGTGGACAGGAAAACGGAGTGTGGGAAGACCACCCGCCAGGTGGGACGAAGACGTCAAGTGCGTCGGCGGAAAGCAGTGGTTCCGTACCGCTGAGGGCCGGGGGGGGGACTGCAGAAAAATTCGAGAGGCGTATGTCCAGCAGTGGACGCAAACACGCTGACTGACTGACTTATATCTCTACTTGCAACCACAAACAATTTGATAGGTGTTACGCTATTAATTCTTCAAATGTAAATGAATCAAAATTAATAATTACATATTTTTTTGCGTAAACTAAAAAAAGTCTAAAAAAACCTGTTAATTATAAATTATATTATTATTAGTAAAAGTTAGGTCCCCTTCTTTGTTTAGTTGGTACGATATCGTACCAACCTACTAACAAAACTAAGTAGTTAGTTGGTACGATATCGCATTGAATTGAATGGTCGAAGCGGAAATGAAAATTGTCCGTGTTTTTCGTACAGTCCCTACTACCATGCACATTTGTAGTTGCCAGGAGATATGTAGGGCTAATATCATGACAGTAGTTAGGGTATTAGCCATTCATGTCTAGTTTCTTCTTAAGACTGTCGTGAAGTTAGCGGGGCTGTGATATTAAAAAAAATTAAGAAATTATTTCTTTGTCCATTGGCCAAGTCACAATGCTAACTAGCGAAATCGTCTTCCAGGCCCTAACGGTTCGTTGCCCCTAAAATTTGTAAGATTTAATTAATCTTGATTAAATCACTTGAGAAAGCTTGATTGTATGTCTGTATGTTTATTAGCCAATATTTTCCAATCGGAAAGATAAATTACAAAAATAAAAACATACAGACGTACGTTTTGACATTATATGATAGAATAAAAAAATTCGAAAACCTAGTAAAACATTTAGTGCATGTGAGCAGTTATCGCCCGTAGTATGGGATTTTGATAGGGTAACGACCGTCTTAAGGTGGCCCAACCCGCTTATCTCCCCATACAAAAGGGGAAAGAAGATCATGCCCATATTTCTTGTCAGAGATCCAAAAGTTTTGCTCAAAATAGCTTTATTTGATCGAACTAGATGTCTGATGACCATTGGCATTGTAAAATTATGTTTGGTTTCTAAGTTATAAGGTCCGAAAGTTCGAATTTTTCGCGCGTTTTATACAATAACTTTGGAGGTGGATTACGCAATGATAAAGTAAGAACATCGTAACAAGATTAGTCATCAGACATAGCTTATTTAATCAAGATTTATGATCTATTTGGTTTTTGTTAGATTTTTGACTACAGCGGTTGTGGTTTACTTTTAGCTATAAGTAGTTTTGAAATTAAAATTTTCGTAAATCTTACCAAATCATACACTATGCACATTGTCTTTTTTGTGGGCATGATGCATTTTCCTCATCACGGAGCCTGTCTTATTCTTTGAAACATAGAAGGTCCCAGAGCGCAACAGCACGGTTTTGTACCGTGCCCGCGAATGAGTTGGGCCCGCCGGGTTGGGCCACCTTAAATCACAATCTTTCCGTCAGGTCAAACCTTTCATTTGAGTACTAATGTTGTGAATACCAATCATGAGTTTAGGACTAGAAGTTCCATAAATATGATGCAAAGCCTGCTCTTGTAACATGCACGGCGAAAGATTAAGTTTGCTGCCTAGTGTTGATGTTAGAAGAACCATAAGTAAAAAAATTATAATTTAAAAGTTATAAAACAAATCAGTGACAAAATCTGACGTTTCGTTTCATGCTATCTGGTAAACGGCCAAGTGGACTGAAATTTACCGTGATTTACAAACATCAAATAACCTATAATTGTATTGTAACGTGTTACGTTACTCATACAAGATAATATTTACAAGTTCACACCATTCCATCTGCCGATTCATTCCGAAACGACTGCATCGTACGCAAGTTATGACGCAAAATTTCCCATAATTCATTTCGCTTCAACTGCGATTATTTTTAGCGCGAAGAGTAACCCTGGCGTCAACAATCCACAAGTTCGATTGGGAATATTTTGAGAACGCGAATCAATCCATTCCTTAGTATAGTATAGTATAGTATAGTATAGCACTTGGATGCGCGAGAGAGACTTGAATAGTGACACACGATCCGGAGGAAACTGATAGAGAAATATTTTACTGCGCAACAGAAAGAGATCTATGTATATTCCGAAAAACAATCGTGGCTGATGATGCGGGCACAGAGGAGGATTAATCGATGGAAGTGAATGAAGTCGCTCGTAGCTCAAGGGCGAAAAGCTTGCCTTGAATGCCAGAGGTCATTGGACTATCTCATAATTCATTTCGCTTCAACTGCGATTATTTTTAGCGCGAAGAGTAACCCTGATGTCAACAATCCACAAGTTCGATTGGGAATATTTTGAGAACGCGAATCAATCCATTCCTTAGTATAGTATAGTATAGTATAGTATAGCACTTGGATGCGCGAGAGAGACTTGAATAGTGAGACACGATCCGGAGGAAACTGATACAGAAATATTTTACTGCGCAACAGAAAGAGATCTATGTATATTCCGAAAAACAATCGTGGCTGATGATGCGGGCACAGAGGAGGATTAATCGATGGAAGTGAATGAAGTCGCTCGTAGCTCAAGGGCTAAAAGCTTTTTTTTTTTTTTATGAAAAACCGGTATGGGTGGCTGTGCTGAGGACCAAAGGTGCTCAGAAAAGCCAAAAACACCTCGCCTCGCAAAACCACGCTCAGCGAGGCGCCATGCCAGCGGATTTGCGGACTATGGCTGGGCTATCGAGCTTATTCAAATTACGTTTGAAGACTCCCAGGTTATAGGTATGAGGAAAGGCATCCACCGGTAGACAGTTCCATATCCTAGCGGTGCGGCAGAGAAAAGAGTTTGAGAAACGGTTCGTTCTCAAAAGCCTAATGTCAACCACAAGGGGGTGCTCTGATTCTCTGCGGCGGGTGCTCCGGATATAGGTAGGATGGGGAGGAATGAGGGATGCAAGTTCCACAGAGCAACGTCCATGGTAGTACCTGTAGAACAGACTGAGCGACCCCACAAACCGTCTGTGGCTCAGTGACTCCAAGCCAGCGGTGATTTGTGGGTCCCCAACTAGACGGACCGCTCGGCGCTGAATTGAGTCCAAGGACGCCAGCAGGTACTGGGGACTGCCTTCCCATTGGGATATGGCTACAGTATTCTATCACCGGCCTTATCTGTGATTTATAAAGAAGAAGTAGTTGTACCGGTGAAAAGAACCTTCTGCAACGGTATAGGATCCCCAGTTTCTGCGATGCAATTTTGGCCTTGGCTTCAATGAAACGCCGAAAACCCACGTCTTTGGAGATGTTGCAGCCCAGTAGGTCCAGGTGATCCGAGACAGGTACTACGTTGCCTTGGAAACTTGATAGGAGCGGAAAGGGTTCTACCTTGGCAGAGAAAACACAGCATTGGGTCTTGCGAACGTTGAAGGCGACAAGGTTCTCCTGGCCCCAGTTGGCTACTTTATCGAGAACAGCATCTACCTTATTTACCACAGAACGTTGCGCCTCGATGGGCTGTGCATCTCTGCTCCTCCAATCCCTGACATACCCCTCATGCTCGGTGCTGTCATCAGCGTAACTGTGTATCATGCCGAGGGACAGTAAATCGTTAATGAAGATTAAAAATAGCGTTGGTGACAGCACCGAGCCCTGTGGTACACCAGCCCCAATCGGGAAGTCGTCCGAATTCGCACCATCGATGGCAACGTACAAGGAGCGGCCCGACAGAAAGCTGGCGATCCATGAGCAAAGCTTGGGGGGAATGCCGAAGGACGGGAGCTTGCCTAGTAGGCCCCGGTGCCAAACACGGTCGAAGGCTTTGGAGATGTCCAATGCCACTGCCAGCGACTCCCCAAAGTTGTCCAGTCTTTCGGCCCATATATGCGTAACGTACGTTAGAAGATCTCCGGTTGACCGCGCTTTTCGGAAACCGTACTGCTTGTCATCCAGGAGTTTATTCGCTTCTAAGTACGCTAGGAGCTGAGATGATAAGGCGCTCCATAACTTTACACAGAAGAGAAGTTATCGCGATGGGTCGATAGTTGGAGGGGCTCGCTGGATCGCCCTTTTTTGGTACCGGTTGGACCGAGGCTCTCTTCCAGCAAGAGGGAACGATACCCCGGGTAAAGGAGAGACGGAAGAGACGGGTAATTATCGGTGTCAGCTCAGGGGCACACTTCTTGAGCACAATGCCTGGAATGCCGTCAGGACCACTACTCTTCGAAGTGTCTAACGTCCTCAAACATTTGAATACCAGTCTAGGGTGCATCCTCGGCTCCTTCATCGAAAACCCACAGTGTGATATCGAGGGAGGGGCTGCACCCTGGTCATCCAACGTTGAGTTAGACGCGAAAAGACGAGCAAAAATATTCGCCTTCTCCTTCGCGAGGATAGCGAGTGATCCATCAGATCGTTCCAGGGGAGGTGTAGCAGAGCGGCAGAAGTTACGACGGATCGAATTAGCGAGAGACCAGAATGCACGGCTGCCTGACTTGAATGCCAGAGGTCATTGGTCTATCTCATAATTCATTTCGCTTCAACTGCGATTATTTTTAGCGCGAAGAGTAACCCTGATGTCAACAAACCACAAGTTCGATTGGGAATATTTTGAGAACGCGAATCAATCCATTCCTTAGTATAGTATAGTATAGTATAGTATAGCACTTGGATGCGCGAGAGAGACTTGAATAGTGAGACACGATCCGGAGGAAACTGATACAGAAATATTTTACTTGCACTTATCGAACTCAGAAAGGGAAAGAAAGTGGTGCATGTCGGGGAGAGGAATTGAACCCAGACCTGTGGTACGCTAGGCCAGTCCCCGCGCCACTAGGCTGCGAGGCGCCCGAACATACATGTAAACATTTATAAATTACTGCTTGACATGGCAGACATTACGTAAACGTTTGCCTACACCGATAATGGAAGAAACTGCTTATTTAGATTAACATAAACATGAATGTTCATTGTTTTAATGATTATCCGTGCATAGTTAATATGTTTATACCATCTTCAAATCAATGAAATATAGACGACTGATTTACCAGATGGTGCAAAATTTTGTTGACTGACATTTTCATTAAGGCACCTATATCCCACAGAGTGAAGTCGTAAAAAATAATACGTTCGTAAACTGCATTGAGTCGACCCTCAGAATGAGATATATAATCGCTACAGAAACTACTTAAGGTGGCCCAACCCGGCCGGACTAACTCATTCGCGGGCTCGGTACAAAACCATGCTTTCGTGCTCTGGGATCTTCTATGTTTCAAAGAAAAATACAGGCTCCGTGATGAGGAAGATGCTAAATATCCACGAAAAAGACAATGTGCATAGTGTATGATTTGGTAAGATTTACGAAAATTGTAATTACAAAACTACTTATAGCTAAAAGTAAAGCGCGACCGCTGTAGTCCAAAATGTAAAAGAAACCGAATATAATAATAATAAATCTTGATTAAATAAGCTATGTCTGATGAATAATCGTTTTAAGATGTTATTACTTTATCATAGCGTAATCCACCTCCTAAGTTATTGTATAAAACGTGCGAAAAATTCGAACTTTCGGACCTTATAACTTAGAAACCAAACACAATTTTATAATGCCAATGGTCATCAGACATCTAGTTCGATCAAATAAAGGTATTTTGAGCAAAATTTTGGATCTCTGACAAGAAATATGGGCGTGACCTTTATCCCCTTTTGTATACGGAGATGAGCGGGATGGGCCACCTTAAGACTAACCCCTGTTTTCACTACCGCCGGAATCCTGAAATCCGAATAGTAACTTTCGGTTACATGTTATATTTGTATGATGTAACCGAAAAGTAACTTTGGGATTTTTTTTTTGTAGCTGGAGGATGGTGGGAACAGGCGTAAATAAATATACCTAGTATCAGAACTTATATTTCGTCCATTAAAATGTTGAACATCTGTAGAAAATTATATCAAACAAGTGCGAGTCGGACTCGCCCACAAAGGGTTCCGTACCATCGCACAAGATTAACCAACAAGTTTTTGGTATGGGAGCCCCTTAATTTTTTAATATTTTGTAATTTTACTTATATGTTGTTATAACGGCAAAGTAAATACACACTCTGTGAAAATTACAGCTGCCTACCTATTACGGTTCATTAGATACAGCCCTGTGACAGACGGACGGACGGACGGACGGACGTGCGGACGGACAGCGGAGGCTTAGTAATAGGGTTCCGTTGGCACCCTTTGGGTACGGAACCCTAATAAATTAACTATGAACTATTGAAAATATATTAAAGTGACGTAAAAAAGTTGGTACAATTTACTCTTCTTTGGTTTTAGTTTCAGTTACGACTGAAATATTACATATTTAATTTATTTATTTTATATATATCTATTGACTTGAAACACTGCATCTGTATCAAACTTGGGCTTTATTCACCCGACATAGGTCATTAAGTTGACTACTTTTACACCAAATAATACTTGTAAGACTTTACATATTATTGTATAGGCAACTTTGTTACTTTAAGTAATTCCTATTTCTAATCCGTTTGCACTGAGGTTGGCTGTTTCTATTGTTCTTGTTCTTTGCCTTAAGGATGTTCCGACCCATACAATGTTTTTTTACACAGAACACAAAAAGTATTGCACTTTAAGCCACGAATTCGTCAAAAATATTAAATATAGCCATAGTAGTTGCAGCGAAAACATATTCACAATTTCAGATTTAATAGTTTCGTTGTCATTGCTGATTTGAAGTTTTACACCGTTAGATGGCGCTGTTAAATAAAAATCGTATTAAAATAAATTGTAACAAAACCAATAATCCTGAAATTGTGAAATTGTTTTCGCTGCAACTACTATGGCTATATTTAACATTTTTGACGAATCCGTGCCTTAAAGTGCAATACTTTTTGCGTTCTGTGTAAAAAAAACATTGTATGGGTCGGAACAGCCTTAAACTGTTCTAGCAAAAATTGTTTGGCAGTAGCATTTAAACCTAAGTATCTATTTCATTGCTGTGGACGAAAAACTCGTAAAGTTCCTTTGCGGATTCTTCTTTACTTAGTTGATCGAATCCGCGGATCATTCTGTTTTTGACGTAACTTACACATATGTAGTATAGTTCGACTACCAAAAATTTAAATGAAAATCATCTAGCATCGTTATATTAACCAATCGAACGATTGTTATTCGACACTATTAGTTATTCTGTGCCCTGGGATTACCGAAGCCACAGAATAAACAATGGTCGGAGGCTGACATTAGCTATTTAAAACAAGAGGGAGGCCGTTAGACAATAAAGTCTGGGCAAGTATGTCTGCATACATTCAAAGTAACTTAAACAGACAAGAGGCTCTCTCAAGAGGCCTGTAACAGGAAGCGGGCGGCGCTTTTAATCCTTAACCCCCCCCACTCCTGCTCCCCCCCCCCCGGAGGGCTCGGCGGAAGGTTTTCACGAAAAGCCCAGTCCCTCATGATGCTGCTATGCCGGCACGATAAGCCTAATTGGCTAAAACACACGTCTACAACTATGGTAATTACTACTAACTAACTACTAACTATGGTAAATAAAAGGAGAATGCCCATTCTTGTACGGGCGAAAAAAGCAGTGTCGACTAGAATGTTCCTCTATGAATCAAGCGTAGTTATGTGACGTGAATGTATTTATAATCGACCGTGAAGCAAGGACACATTAATTAAAGAAAGATCCCTGTAAAAAGAACTTTGCAGGGATCTTTCTTTAATTAATGTGTCCTTGCGTTACCGTCGATTATACATACACATATGTCACATTCCTTGGAATAAGCTACGTACGTGCTTAGTACGAAAAAGTATATTTACTCAAGCGTAGTTAGTGCATTCTATAGATTACCGACCCAATTTATAAGGGATATTGAGGATCGGTTGGTTCTCATTTTGAGATTCACGACTGTGAATGGGTCATATTATAATTGATATATTTCAGTTTTCCTGAAGACGGGAAACTATATAGATATATTTTTTTTTAAATCACATCTGGTCAAATGTATTTTGCCCGCTGCGTGCAAAAAAATCGAACTTTTAGACCATATAACTCAGAAACAAAACATTATTTTACAATGCCAATGATCATTCAATTTTAATTGAATGATTGAATTCAATAAAGTTGTTTTAAGTATAATTTTGGATCTTCAACATGAAATGTGCGCATGATCTTATTAACACGTTTGTATGGGGAGATGACAGAAAAACCTAGACATTCATGTGGGAAATAATAAATCATGTGGAAATGAAATATGGTACGGGGTGGCCCGTAGTGAAGGGGTCACGTCTGTGGTATCTGTGAAAGACCGCGGGTTCAAATCCAAGGGAATGCACCTATTTCTTTCTTTAACGTGATTTAATTGCGCATGTTACATGTGTATGCGAATCACCCATCTAAAACTGTGAGTCTCTGCTCAGGTGTTAAGGTGGCCCATCCCGCTCATCTCCCCATACAAAAGAAAGAAGATCACGCCCATATTTCTTGTCAGAGATCCAAGATTTTGCTCAAAATAGCTTTATTTGATCGAACTAGATGTCTGATGACCATTGGCATTGTAAAATTGTGTTTGGTTTCTAAGTTATAAGGTCCGAAAGTTCGAATTTTTCGCGCGTTTTATACAATAACTTTGGAGGTGGATTACGCAATCATAAAGTAAGAACATCTTAAAAAGATTAGTCATCAGACATAGCTTATTTAATCAAGATTAATAATCTGTTTGGTTTTTGTTAGATTTTTTACTACAGCGCTCGTGTTTTACTTTTAGGTATAAGTCGTTTTGTAATAAAAAAAATCGGAAATCTTATCAAATCATACACTATGCACATTGTCTTTTTTGTGGACATGTTGCATCTTCCTCATCACGGAGCCTGGCTTTTTCTTTGAAACAGAGAAGGTCCCAGAGCGTAACAGCACGGTTTTGTATCGTGCCCGCGAATGAGTTCGTCCCGCCGGGTTGGGCCACCTTAAGGTTGAGCTCGCCCGGGTTGGCAACATCGCATTGAATAAAAGAAGGCCAAGGCGGCAAGGAAAAATTGTCCAAGTTTTCCATCCAGTTCAATTGTAGCCGTGCTCATAAATGCAAGGTCTTGGCATGGCACCTAATTCCTTCGGGAATGTGGCGTATTAGGGGGGGAGCCTATACAGGTGTGCAGTCAGTTTAGATCAAGAAATTAAACTATAAATTAAGACTCAAAATACTAGCAAATCAACAAGAAAATGTCACCGATTAACATTATGGTTTCATTTATTGATCTAAAATGACTACACTTCGCTTAAAAAAGGAAGGTACCTAATTACTTCGGAAATGCGTTGTCTTGGGCGGATATCACGACAGTAGGTGTGGCAAGGCATTAGCCACCCGATAACACACATTTCGATTCCACGCAACCGATTTCACAGTGTTTTGTTGCCACTGGAGCAGTTACGGTGACGCTTGGTTCGGGTTATCTCTTTCCCTAAAATATGGTCGAGAGAGGTGATGGCTGTGCCCGGCGTGATCCTCGTGAACGGGTGCTGTTTGTGGAGACTGTCCTGCTTCAATTGGCAACATGTTACTTGGTGGGGATAGTCTTTGCAAATAAAATTATATTTGTCATGAACTGTTGCATACCGCATGAATTGTAAAGTTTTTGTTAAAAAAATTTGTCCGACACTTTTGTTAATTTAGACTAAGTGGACGTTGAAAAAAAAAAAAACAGCGGAGTTTCTTTCCAGTTCTTCATCGCTTTGTTTTGTTTTGCTGAACTGGCCGATGCGAAAATATGACAAATCCGAGTGCAGTGTACTGTCTATGGATGATGAATAAACAATACAATACAATTCAACAAAATGGCATATATATTGGGAAGATTTAATTTGTGTGTCGCAGGACATGTATGGGAGACATTACACCCACTCTCTTGATATTAGCTTAACAATGTGTCATTGTCATCAGGTCTGCATTGAACTGGACGGAAAAAATATGGACAGTTCTTGATCACTTCAATTTTGTTTCAATTAATATGATTAAAGGACGTGTTTGATTCTACCCCTGCATAGTTGAAGGAGACCTACAGTTATAGATACAAAGATAATGCACTTATCCTTCTGAACTAAGTCCAAAATATTGAATAAACTATTCAGAAAAATTACTCATTTGACATTGTCTCTTCTTCTATATCTATTATACTATACTTATATAAAAGGGAACGTCTGTCCACATGTGAAAGGTAATCTTCGTAACCACAGAACAGATCAAGATGCCGTTTGTACCGATTTACAGATTCGATCGCGGGGATTGCTTTAGGATACATACCATCACGCTAAATATCCTAAAGGCTGAGCAATATCAATGAAATTACTCTCAAACTTTAATTATTTTAATACCAATTTTGTGGCGCATGACGGCGCTACGTGCGGCGTCACTTTGCCCCCCTCCCAAATATCTCTAAAATTTTCGCGACAAAAGCAAGAAGCCAGTTGGTATAACGCGTATAACCGACTGGTTCAAAAATGTTTTGTTCGAGGGAGGGTTCAGGTTCGAATCCTGAAAACGCAGTTTGTTTTTCTGGTTTTTTTTTATCTCGCGTATATTTTTTGTTTTTTTTACGTAATAGTTTAATGGCAAAACGTTTTTCGTAAGGAACAATTTTAAGTCATGGTAGTCAGTGCGAGAAATTTTGTTCCCGAGTCGGTCATTTAATACGAAGTACGGCTGAGTTAATCAATGTTCAAACACGTCACTTTTAGCGAGCCGCATGGAGTTCCTTCAATACTGTCCATACAAAGTGACATGTTTAATCATACGCTGACGTTGATTGTGATGCCGTCTGCCGGCACAGTTAACATTGATTAGATTTCCATCACTAAACAGAACCACTTTTGAATTTAGTTGTTCAAAAGAGAGGGATGAGTTAAACAATGTTCAAACACGTCACTTTTAGTGAACCGTATAGAGTTCCTTCCATATTGTCCATATAAAGTGACGTGTTTAAGTTGACGATGATTTTGATTGTTTGCCCTTTCGTGCACTCGACCCTATGAGTTATAATTCCAAATTACTTAATTACTTTTTCGATATTGTTTAGCGAAGTGGCCAGTTCCGAAAACTTATATTGCGCCCTATGTATTATAAATGGGAATTTTAGAATATTTCTTATTTCATTAAGCCATATCGGCTCCACCCTTTATAATTTAAAAGTCGCAGATAAATTACATCCAGACCAGCTTTTTCGACCAGCCGTTTGGGCTGTCTCTCATCAGTCCAAAACGTCCAAGTCGTTTGGACATCAGTCCAAAACGACTTGGACCCGAGCGGAGCCGGGTACCGTCAGCTAGTTTTTAATAAATGGTTCTTAATTATGCTAAGAACATCTAAACATTGGATTATAATTTGGGCAAGCAATAGTTTATTTTAACCTCTCTTATCACTTCTTAAGGAAATATGAACAGATATGTGACATACGGTTTTCTTTGTAATTTCACACCAAGCTGTTGGCTTAGAGTTGACTAGGGTGTATCAGATTTAATTATTTCTTTCACAGCCGTTCCTCTAGCACATTCTTGGCTTGATCCCACAAAGTTTGTATCTGTATCATTGGTGATATTGCTTTTATGCTTTTGCATGCTGTTTTGAACCTTACTAGGTATATATTGCACTTACATACTGTTACCTACTTTGTATTGACAGCTAATGATATTGCAAATTCAGTGTTATTTAAAAAAAAGGTTATTTTTAGTATTATCACTGTAATATCGTAGCTGAATAGGTATCAAAATAAATCCGTGGAATTAACTGAAAACGTGAGGTTCACGAATTCTACGCCGTTATCCAATAATTACCTATTGTGATTTCAAAAGCATTTAAAAGTATGGTATTTGCTTGCATTCAAAATAAATAAATACCAATTTAATATCAAAATTGAGTTGTCCAAAAAATCATAACCCTCCTTCTGCCGCAGTCGGGTAAAAAAAATCGAATCACTTAACGCGGGCCTTATATTAGAAGGGATTGCTCTTATTCCACTCCTGCCCGTTTCCCGCTCTCGTTCAATTATTAACCAAGGGTTAACTTCAAGGTTACGGACACTCGTCGCGTGCATCGCGAGCCCAGGTGCGAAAAGTGTCGCCGAAAGAAGCCATACTCACTCCGGCCGGAGACGCTGCGGGCTCGCACTTCACTCGCGCACAAATCTCACCGCACTCTCACCTACATTCGTGTGGCGCGCGATCTCCCGCCGCCGTGCACCGGACGCGCGCTCCGCCGCGCAGCTGGGACCGGACTGGGCCCGCCGGCGCAGGCGTAGGGCGGGCGGGGAGGCTGGCCGAGTCCGGGGGCGCTCTCGCTTTAATCGAAGACGGATGAATTGGGCCTGAGCGGTCGCGGCGGAGTGCAGCTGGGCAGGGGTCATTAACGGTGACTGAAATTGAATGTTATCGTTCCAGAAAGCACTATTATTACCATATCCACGGATATTATATTGTCAATCCTTATGTTTTAATATTTGAATGTTTTGCTCGTTATTTACTTCTTAGTCGGATGAATTGGGCCTAAGCGGTCGCGGCGGAGTGCAGCTGGGCAGGGGTCATTAACGGTGACTGAAATTGAATGTTATCGTTCCAGAAAGCACTATTATTACCATATCCACGGATATTATATTGTCAATCCTTATGTTTTAATATTTGAATGTTTTGCTCGTTATTTACTTCTTAGTCGGATGAATTGGGCCTGAGCGGTCGCGGCGGAGTGCAGCTGGGCAGGGGTCATTAACGGTGACTGAAATTGAATGTTATCGTTCCAGAAAGCACTATTATTACCATATCCACGGATATTATATTGTTAATCCTTATGTTTTAATATTTGAATGTTTTGCTCGTTATTTACTTCTTAGTCGGATGAATTGGGCCTAAGCGGTCGCGGCGGAGTGCAGCTGGGCAGGGGTCATTAACGGTGACTGAAATTGAATGTTATCGTTCCAGAAAGCACTATTATTACCATATCCACGGATATTATATTGTCAATCCTTATGTTTTAATATTTGAATGTTTTGCTCGTTATTTACTTCTTAGTCGGATGAATTGGGCCTGAGCGGTCGCGGCGGAGTGCAGCTGGGCAGGGGTCATTAACGGTGACTGAAATTGAATGTTATCGTGCTTTCGAGCAAGCACCATTATTACCATATCCACGGATATTATATTGTTAATCCTTATGTTTTAATATTTGTATGTTTTGCTCGTTATTTACTTCTTAGTCGGATGAATTGGGCCTGAGCGGTCGCGGCGGAGTGCAGCTGGGCAGGGGTCATTAACGGTGACTGAAATTGAATGTTATCGCGCTTTCGAGAAAGCACCATTATTACCATATCCACGGATATTATATTGTTAATCCTTATGTTTTAATATTTGTATGTTTTGCTCGTTATTTACTTCTTAGTCGGATGAATTGGGCCTGAGCGGTCGCGGCGGAGTGCAGCTGGGCAGGGGTCATTAACGGTGACTGAAATTGAATGTTATCGCGCTTTCGAGAAAGCACCATTATTACCATATCCACGGATATTATATTGTCAATCCTTATGTTTTAATATTTGAATGTTTTGCTCGTTATTTACTTCTTAGTTTAAGAGCATCCTCATACCCAAACATTTTGGACCAATTTTTGCGATTAAAACGAAATAGCCAGAGCCCGACGTCGCGCACATTGGACTGATACCGAAAAAAGTGGGACTTAGGGAAATTGTTTTTTGATCGAATTGTTTTTAAAATTTAAGTATGCGAACCTTTTCTAAGCGTTATTTGAAATGACTTTTCCAAATCGAATTTTCTTATTTAGGCCTTATTTTTTGAGATATAATCATTTTAAGGATTTTGTAGTATGTAGATAATGAAACTTTATTTTTTTTCTCAAAATGCTAAAAAATGCAGGACCTGTAGTTACTAAATATTGCTTCTTAGAGTTATAAAGATTATTACCCCATTGAAACTGTATCCGAGTACGTCCGATTTTTCTGTATAAAGCCTTTCAAACTTTTTAAGTAAAATTTATTTTGCAACACTCAATTCATTCACTTTTTCATGAAATTTCAGGTAAAAAAACGTTTTCAGCCTGACTAGCCTGGCGGATGCTAGCCTCGGCGTTCGGTTATCAAGGTTAAGAAACCCTGAGCGCAGTGGGGCTCTGCGTTTTCGACCATTGAGACATCTGCTTCTGATTCTATGTAAAAGTGTAGGTTGCTTGCAATGTGGTAGGGTGAATTCCGCCCAGGTTGGTATCATCACCTAAATTAAACAATAGTCGAAGCGAAAGTCAAAATTAACCGTTTTTTCCATCGTGTAATACTAGAAATGTCCTCGCAATGCACCTAGATATGTGGGGTAAAATCATACAGTGAAGTGTAGTATTAGCCATCAATTTTCAGTAGCATAAAATAACCGGCCAAGTGCTAGTCGGACTCGCACACGAAGGGTTCCGTACCATTGTACAAGATTTACCAGAAAAAATCACGTTTATTGTACGGACCCCGTACATTTTTTTTTTTGCCTATTTGTTGTTATAGCGGCAAAATAAATACACACTCAGCATACAAATTCAGCTACCTACCTATTACGGTTAATGAGATACAGACCTGTGACAGACGGACGGACGGACGGACGGACAGCGGAGGCTTAGTTACGTTACGGGTTACGTTTTTACCCTTTGGGTACGGAACCCTAAAAAAGTAAAATTGAATAAAATATTACTAGATGGATTCTTTTTTTATGTAAATGGACATGAATGGCTAATACTGAACTGACTGTCATATATTAGCCTAACTCACCACTTGGGAACTAGGTGCCATGCCAGGACTTTCTTTATATTGCTGGGCTACATTGAACTGGATAGAAAACACGGACAATTTTCATTGCCGCTTCGACCGCCGTTCATTAAATACGATGGTACCTACCCGGGCGGGATTAACCCTACCACCTAGTAATCGAGGAAGGGAACCTACATTTTTACGTGGAATCCGAACCACGGCCAGCCTCAACGGTTAAAAATGGTCACCCAGCCAGAACCTAACCGCGCTCAGAGGTACTTCCCCAGCTTATCGATTCGCAAGGCGTTGCACACTGAGCTACCGAGGCTCTTACTCAGCCTTATTCCGATGTACTACCGTAAAGTACTTACTATTTGTGAAATTTTATTTATTTCCATGAAACCACTCGACGCTTGTTACAAATAACAACACTAATTGCTAACAACTAAATTAATTATTTAATCAAAATACCTGGAACTTGTGAGCCACGTAAGCAAATTGGTCCAGCTAGTCGATAATCAGTTTACTCCAGTATTTTGTAAGGTACAGTCTTGTTACATACGTACTCTTAATATCTTACTATTATTTGTCAATATGGAAAAAATATTAAAAACATTGATATCTACGTGATATTGAAGAATTATGGCAGTTTTCTGAAACATGATGTTTTGGTTAGTGCTATTATCTCCAATATCACCATGAATTTGTTCGAGGAGGCACAAGTAGAAGAATGTTTTTGTATATATTGTTTCAATCTACACAAACGATGAGTGAAATCAAGCTACAACATGAATAAAATTCCAAAGAAGAATGCTGAATGGTTAGACTCAGGCATAAAGTGGCCCGAATAAATGCCTTCAGGAAGTAGCAACCTCGTGGATTACCAAAAGGTTAGCACTCCTCCAATTCTTTCTCCGAGATTATCGACAGCGCCTTGTATGGCTTTTTTATGTTGAGCACGGCAAATGGTTGTATCTACAACAGACTCAGGGAAAAACCCTTCCGATGATAGTGTCCTTAAAGCTATGTAGATGGCAATATTTAACATTAACAGACAATGCCTAATAAGTAGATTTGGATATGTATCTCTTTAATGGGTTAATAAAATTAAACACGCGAAAATTTATTGTTACCCTCCAAAAGCGTACATTAACGTTACCGAAACAGAAGCTTAAGTTAAACTGCAAGCTATTTTGTATCACACGACAGGAATAATTTTAAAAGTGGCGAGCCGAGAACTCATAAGATCATAGCTGCCAGCTAACATAACAAGCAAGTGGGGATCCTATGGTGCTTCTCGTCAAAGCACATACAAACAAAGATTTCAAAAATTTTTGATTTGAGACTCTATGAAAGGAAAAACCTACACTAACGCAGTCGGGTGAAAGGAGACAATACGTACATCTAGAAGATATAGCCTGCGATAGAATGAGATATAATAAATAATACAAGGTTTTTGTCTAATGCATATTATTCACATATAGTGTTCCATTAATTAATTCATTATCCTAATTTTTCATTATACTTCTCAAAGTTTAGTTTTCTGAAGGATTCACTTCTACCCCATGTGAACTATATTAAATGTTTGTGTTCTTAACATTTACTGCGTTATAATCCACAATAATTTTGAATGCTTGAAACTTTCGTGTAATCCTTTTGTGCATAATGTTTTTCCTTGCATAACAAAGACAATATGTAAACCTAAATATATTTTTTTGTATTTATGTTGGTTCCTTAGATGGATGAAATCTATTAAGTTAGGTAAATATTATTTGAACATGTTAATTAGCTCTGTACAGATTAATTCTTAAGATGTTAAGTATTTAATAAAATTTTAAATAAATAAATTACGAGCCCTTATCATTTAATTGGTTGTTACATTTACAGCAATTTATAATTAAGTTGATTTAGTTCTTTTTTCATTTAGTCAAATTGCTATGTTTATGTGATCTTAGTTTCCATACTGTTTCAAGGCTTTTTTATCTGTACAATAAATATATTGTGGGTTTTTATTTTTCATTTTCTAAAACGTTTTAATAGATTTAGATTTCACATTAAACCACCTAATATTGAAAAAACCACCATAAAAACACTGAGGTCAAAAACAATTAATATGAGGTGAGTTATTTAAAGTTAAATTTGATCGACATTTGGTCGATATGACTGAGAAACCAGACTTACTCGGATACGGTTTTTAACCAATTCTCATCTTTTTCATTCTGCAAGCATGATTATAGTATTTAACAATGTTTAAGCTGTTCAGAAAAAAAAATTGTTAAAAAAAGTTTTTAAAAAATATTTTTAACCCGAAAAATTGAGTTTAAAAAATTTAAAAATTATAAATATTGTTTAAAACAGTTTATAGAATACGTTTGCATGCTCAAAATGCCCTAAGTCCCACTTTTTTCCATATCGTTCCACTGTGGTCGCCGTGTCGCTTAGTTAGAGCAGCGCGGAATAATTCTTTCTCTATGTGACCAACCCGCATAACGCGTGAAACCAGTTTTTTTATTGTGTGTGTTTGTGTATTTTTTTAGTGGCGCTGGGGAGCTTGCCTAGCGTACCAGAGGTCTGGGTTCAAATCCTCGCCCCGTCATACACCACTTTATTTCTCTTTCTGAGTTCGATAAGTGCATTTCGTCACGAATACGAGCTGCTCCATGGTTCGGAATCCATGTAAAACTGTAGGTCTCCTTCCCTACTAGGTGGTAGGCGTGGTAGGGCTTAAGTCCGCCCGGGTTGGTACCATCGCATTGGATGAAAAGATGGTCGAAGCGGCAATGAAAAATTGTCCGTGTTTTCCATCCAGTTCAATGTAGCCGTGCTCATAAACGGAATGTCCTCGTATGGCACCTAATTCCTTCGGGAATCTGGTGTATTGGGCTCGAAATTGGGCTAATATCATAACGGTAGTTGTATAGTATTAGCCATCCATGTCAGGCCACATGAAAAAATAGACTGATTTATTTGGGTACTTTGCGATTTACATCAGAAGACGTTTTTAACTATGCCATTATATGTAACTTGGAGACTTTGCTCAACTTCGCTTATACTCTACAGCTCGGTTCTTACAGTTTGTAAAAGTACTGCCCAAGAAGATTAGGAGAAAACTTTCTCCAACTTCCTCCCAATTTCTTTCCGAGAGCATTCACTTATAAGTATTTTCAATTTGATGGAAAATATTTTTTTCGCCTTCTTCCACAACCGAGTATTATTTAACCTTAAAAATATATAAATTTTCATGTTGAACTTCATGAGTAAATCGATACAGAAGATTCAATGATTTATTCTACACTTTACGGACGTGTGCAGGTTGAGTCAGCATCGAATAGTTAACTACATTCGTTTCAAAATGTGATTGTGGAGGTATAAAGCAAGCATGGCAAAAAATTCTAATCCTTCGAAGCCTTTCTTCGGTCTTCAAAGTTCCTGTCGCCAATAAGAAACATGGTATGGTAATTTCGACGAATTGTAAGGGAACTGCTATGCTGAATGGGTTTTTTTTAATAGAATTGATCAGAGGTTCTAAAACCTATTTTGTCCACCGCCCTTTTTGAGGATTTATTAATTTGCAGCGCCCCCCAAAATGTTAAGCTTTACCACATCTTATTAATCACAATCGTAATTGTTTATTTTATTGTTTATTGTTTATTCATCATCCATAGCTGTCTATGCTGCACTCGGATTTGTCATATTTTATCATTAGCCAGTTCGGGGAAATCACAGCGAAGAACTGGAAAGAAACTCCGCTGGTTTTTTTTTTCAACGTCCACTTAGTCTAAATTTACAAAAGTATTTAGACTCACAGATAAACACGCTAAATTAATATGAATTGACGAGAATCAACAATTCATGTCATATCCAACAGTTCATGACAAATATCAGTTTATTAGTAAAGACCATGCCCGCCATCTAGAATGTTGCCAATTGGAGCAAGCCAGTCCCCACAAACAGCTCCCGTTCACGAGCATCACGCCAGGCACAGCCATCGCCTCTATCAACCATATTTTAGGGAAAGAGGAGACCCGAACCCAGCGTCGCCGCAAGTAGGGACCCTCCAGTGGCAACATGAAAAAGTTGTGAAAGCTCTGTACGATTTAGTTTTAATACCATTATTTCTGTCATGAACTACTATAGTCAAAATACAAAAGAGCAGCCCTACTTCAATAAATTTAATTTAACTTTATATTTATAGCGTGCCACATGAGTTTACCATTATATCCTTTTTATGAGTTCTACTGAAGGTAATTAAACGAAACTTAGTAAAACATATTCACCAAAATGATCGATGTAGTGTAGTAGGTAGGTTTTCATTTCAGTGAGAAGTAGGTACCCTACTATAAAATATTAGAAAATCACAAATCAGCCACCGCCCCCTAAATAGCTTCAACACCCCCCCAATTTCCGCCCCCCTGTAGGCCTCTAGGGCCGACTAGGGGGCGATATCGCCCACTATGAGAAAGACTGGAATAGATCGTGGCAAATTTACTGTCATGATATTAGACCATCACACTACATGTGCACCGCTACCGTACACATGTACCGTACTGCTGAGGGTATGTCCAGCAGTGGACGCAAACAGGCTGACTGACTGACTGACTACATGGGAACTAGGTGCCATTCCAGGACCTAGCTATTGCACGGCTACATTGAAAAGAATGAAAAACACGTAGAATTTCCGTTACCACTTCGACCAGCGTTTATTCAATGCGATGGCACCAGCCCGGGCGGGATTAACCCTAACGCCTAGTAAGTAAAGTACCCTGCAATTTTACGCAAAACCTGAACTCTTACTTCAGTACGTTACTTCTCAACTTTCTTACTTCTCAAAACCTTGAGATCCGGTGGTGGCTGAAAACCAGCGGCACAAGTCTACTTCAGCAAACTTGCTGAAGTATACGCGGGCATACACGCTGAGCCACATTACCTTTTCCCTACAGTTTCACATACACATTGATCTATCCTAATCTGATAATATTGTAAAAAGTTGTAAAACATGATTGTAGGAAAAAATGCTTCCATTTCTATTTATATTCTACATATTCTGTGAGCACGGTCAGTCTCAATGGTCAAAATATTCTCCCACACAAAACCGACCGCGCCCGAAGTATAGCTTAACTGCGATGATCGAACGCGGAGGCGTGTCATGACACTTGACCATCAAGACTGACAAACAAATACATACTCGTATGTATAGTTATACGTGTTTCCGAAATATCATTTTGGGAGTTTCATATAATCAATTTCCTGACATGTCCTGGAATTTATCACAACAAGATCACCTCAACTCAGAACTTATATTCCAACGTAATTTCTCCGCGAAAATTCACTATTTCGGCCTGCACAGAACAGGCGTTTTCGAGGCGAAAAAAAACTTCCCGCGGGCCGAAACTTTCGAGTTTCCAGATCTCCGCCATCAGCAATTTGTCGTTGCGACTTCCCAAACTCACCAGATTTGCGGCGGAAATTCTGAAGTGTGGAATCCGAAGTCTGCTTCGACGCCGTGATCATCTCGCAGGGGCGGCGACGCGGGGCGGCGCGGCGAGGCACATATCTTCAGATCTACTGGCAGACGATTGGATATTGGACTAGACTGCGGGCCCTAGCCTGGCGATCTTGGCTCGGTCAAGCGAACATTATAATCACTCAGAGCAACATCTTACTCCTCGATTGCCATTAACATTTTGTATTTTTGCAGACGATTGAAAGGATAATAAAAAAAATACTAAATCGGAAGTCATAATTTTTATGAAGAGCATGAAGCTAGCTATTTTTGAGCTAGTTTTTTGTTTTCGAATAATTTATTTAGTTAAGTAATGGGGAATAAAACTCAAAGCTTATTGTAAATGTCGAATGAGCGATCTCACCTTAATAACGTCAAATTTGTCATTCCTGTCAAGTTTTATTTACGAGTTTTTAGATAAAAGATGTACTTCACGATGCAGTTAGAATAAGGTTTACAGGAAAGGAAGAGCTTCTGTTTGTCTTCAAACAAACTTAGCACGAAGTATAAAACGTAATATTATAGGTTATGTATTTGTGATATTGGTTTCCAATTATAATTGGTTTCCAACGATAATGGTTTCCATTGGTTGAACTTCTTTTGATTAGCACAAATAATAACAATTTATTTTCGGTATAAAATGGAAAAAAATTGGTCATTTCAATCACATAGATTAAGTAAATACAATTTTGAAATATATTCTGTTTATTTTGTATGGTATCTGGCAGATTTGACGTATCTTTTAGGTGAGCTCGCTCAGACGCCACCCGTCATAATAAATAAGGAGTTTTCCTCCCAATTGCGGAGTTTGAGATTCGGTGCTATTCGGTATGCTAAGGTCATAATATGGCACAATTCAATCTAATCTATCGAATAAAGCGGATGAGGGTAGCGTTTTTTACTTTTTCAAATTTTATTTCTTTGCACCTTTCATTTGAGACCAACATTATCACAATCCATCAAACATTTATAATTTCATAAGTCATGTTTGTTTCTAGTTTCATAAAGCAATTTCTATGAACCATCTTTAACGACCCAAACATAGAAACCACAGAAACCAACAGCACCTGCATCGCTGTTCCAGTACTAATCCAGTACTGGCGCATTGTAGCCTTGTGTTAAGTCAAAACGGAAATCCTTATAAAATATCAGTATTTTGATTATTTTGTCTTACAAATCATTCTTGTGCTGAAATCAGCCCACTGTGTGAAAAAAAACAATTCGTTTGTGACTATCGAACCCGCGGGCAAGCGACTTGATAATTGCTGCAACAAAAAAAGTAGGCGTCTTTTTTCTACATAGGGTTAGACAGAACCGAATACGAGAACTTTTCGCTTTCGCTTTCCAGAGTTGATATGACGGGGTCTACTCTTGAGATGTCATCTGTGAGTCACCGGTGGCTCACCGGTGAGTCACAACGCTTTCGTTCTCGGGAAATTACAGCCACGAGTCACCCTAGTGTTGTCTTTTTACAATTATTCTAATTACAGTCTAAACAAACATAATATTTTACGTTTGATGCCGTCAGGCGAAAGCGTTTCACTTTAATCTGTGACTTACTCGCGTTCGCTTCCCGGAGTAGATATGCAGGTCTTCTGTTACAGAATCAATAAAGAGTAAAGATGCTTTTCTCCTAGCGAAAGCAAAAATACTTTCGACTCGAAACAACCTACAATCCCCAGGCTATGTCGGGTGGAGTCGGTGGACTGTCCCCCTCCCACACCCTGCCCGCGCCGTGACACCCGCTCGGTATTAAAATAAAATGGCGCCCGCCGCTGCTGTCCACCTCCGCTTACATAATAAGCCCGCACCGCGGAGGGGCGAGCACGACACTGTTTGGAGGCACTTGTTGACACCATGGGAGGATGAAAAGGGGACGCTTCACTCAAAAAATATCGGAAAGACGCAGTAGAGACGGGCAAGCGTCGCCAAGTGGACGGGCTTTGACGTTAGAAAGTACTGGATGCTTACATGAAAAAGACTGGATAAACATGCACGGCCACCTTAAGGTAAGCCTTCCAGACGAGACTAACTCATTCGCGGGCACGGTACAAAAGCGTGCTAATGCGCTCAGTTACAAAACAAAGACAGGCTCCGTGATGAGGAGGATGCAACATGTCCACAAAGCAGACAATGCATCGATATAATCTAAAACGACTTATGGTTAAAAGTAAATCGCGACCGCTGTAGTCAAAAATCAAACAAATATCAACTTGATTATAAATCTTCATGAAACAAGCTAGGTGTGATGACAAACCTTTTTAAGATGTTTTTATTTTATCGTTGAGTAATCCACGTCTAAAATTATTGCATAAAATGCGTGAAAAATTCGAACTTTCGGTCCTTATTACTTAGAAACCAAACACTATTGTATGGGTAGGCCCACCTTAATTGCAATGCACTTCAAAGAGAAGTAATCTTTTTCACTCCAACGTATCAATATAGCTAAGCTCCCCATGCAAACGTGGACAGACGATCACGCGCATAGTCTTGTCAGAGATCCAAAATTATACTCAAAACAGCTTTATTTGATCGAACTAAATGCCTGCTGACCATTGCTATTGTAAAATAGTGTTTGGTTTCTAAGTTATAATGTCCGAAAGTTCGAATTTTTCGCGCTTTTTATACAATAACTTTGCACGGGGATTACTCAACGATAAAATAAAAACATGTTAAAAAGGTTAGTCATTAGTCCTAGCTTGTTTCGTGAAGATTTATAATCGATTTTGTTTTTCTTTATTTTTTTTCTACAGCGGTCGTGATTTAATTTTAGCTATGAGTCGGTTTCTAATCAAACAATTAGGAAATCTTACCGAATCAAACACGATGCGCATTGTCGTCTCTGTGGGCATGTTGCATCCTCTTTATTGCGGAGCCTGTCTTTGTCTTTGAAACAGAGATTTATCGCAGAGCGCAATTACACTGTTTTACTTGTACCGTGCCCGCGAATGAGAAGAGGGATGATGTAGAATTTTAAGTCTTTCATCATATGTTAGGTTGGAGAGCTGTTGAGAAATTTGGTAAATCTTCGTTGGAGGGTGAATTTGTGTGTGTGTTTCTGTTGCCGCTATAGGCAACAGAAACACACACTCTTTGAACATTTAAGCTGTCTACCTTTAACGTTTCGTGAGATACAGGCCTGTGACAGACGGACGGACGGAGGCTTAATAATAGGGTTCATTTTGGCACCCTTTGGATACGGAACCCTAAAAGTGAATGTCGAGAATGCTATTAATCATAGTGTCAATTTTAATTGGTCCTTTTTCCATTCAGGTCATTGATACGTGTGTTGGGCTAATATCATGGCAGAATAGGCCATCCATATCCAGCACCATAGACTAACAATTTTTTTTAATTTTTTTTTTTTGGTAGACAAACTACACTCTAAGTTACGTCACTAAGGGCCGAGTGCACGAAAGGACAAAACATCAAAATCAACGTCAAAGCATGATCAAACGCGTCACTTTGTGTGGACAGTATGGAAGGAACACTATGCGGGTCACTAAAAGTGACGTGTTTGAACATTGATTAACTCAGCCGTCTCTTCGTGCAACCGGGGCTAAGATCCGCGGATTCGATCAACCCAGTAAAGAAGAACCCGCAGAGAAACTTCGAGGGGTTACGTTATGTATTTATGAAGTGCACACTTACATCTAAATGATACCACCAAACAATTCCTTTGTAGAACAGATTAAGGCAAAGAACAAAGAACAATAGAAACAGTAACCCTCAGTTTAAATTACTTACAACTAACAAAGTCAGCAACAAATCAGTCACTATATCTAACATTTTATTTAATATTAAGGATGAATAACAGTCTTCTTCCTTACTCCTTTCACAAATCCCAAAGGAAGTACTGCGAGACGCTAGTGCAGAGCATCTAAATGATAATATTGTCCATACTGTCGCAAGGGACCCGGCGTCACGGTGCAAGAGGAATTCCAGACGACAACTACTCCGCCGGCGGGTCAGTCTATTCCAATGCAGTTCTGCAACATTACCGCACATTACTTTCATATCGCCCCTGAGAAGGTAGTTGAACTCTCTACTACTATGTCGTCAACGGGAAAATAACCTCGAGGTTTTTCGTCGTATGTCGTGCAGGAAATCTTTGCCCTTTGAACTTTGAACATCACACTCCCGATTAAAGATATTTTTAAATAAGTAATAGTACTGGCTGATAGTGTTTGGATATCACGGAGCGCCCGCATATGTGATATACAGGTTGTTCAGTCAGTATAGACCAATAAATGAAACCATAAATACAGACTCACAATACTAACATATCCTGAAATTTCCATTAAAATTGGTGACGAACAAATTTCATCCTCCCCATACATTTTGGTCCGGTATTATAAAGAAAAATGTAGCCGGGGAAAACATTTTTGTTCAATTCATTTATTTAATACAAAATAATACAAATCATTATCGATTATTTTGAATAGTTAATAATATTGAATTTACAATAATGCAGAATTTGTAAAATGGCACCTCAACTGCATTGCATTTTAGAGCGGCTCGTAGCCTAGTGGCGCGGGGACTGGCCTAGCGTACCAGAGGCCCGGGTTCAATACCGACTTGCACCACTGTCTTTCTCGTTCAGAGTTCGATAAGTGCATTTCGTCACGAATGCGAGCTGCTCCATGGTTCGGAATCCATGTAAAACTGTAGGTCCCCTTCCCCTACAAGGTGGTAGGGTTTAAGCCCGCCCGGGTTGGTACCATCGCATTGGATGAAAAGATGGTCGAAGCGGCAATGAAAAATTGTCCGTGTTTTCCATCCAGTTCAATGTAGCCGTGCTCATAAAGAGAAGGTCCTGGCATGGCATCTAATTCCTTCGGGAATGTGGTGTATTGGGCTAATATCATAACGGTAATTGTGTGGTATTGGCCATCCATGTCGCATAAAAAAAAAAAATTGTTCTTTTGAAATGTTGGACGTGATATTTTGTCTAAGGTTTGAACTAATACGTTGTGTATGTTCACTCAAACAGGTAACGCGTTGCAACTGGATGAAAGCCCCTAGTCTAAGTTCTACGTTAATACATGGCTTGAAGTTTGACCGGTCAAGCTGGTACCTCTACTTAAGGTGGGCCTTCCCGCTCAGCTCCCTATACAAAGGTGGAAAGAAGTTCATGGGCACATTCCTCGTCAGAGATCAAAAATTATACTCAAAACAGTTTTATTTGCTCGAACTAGATGTCTGATGACCATGTTTGTAAAATGTTTGGTTTCTAAGTTCTAATTTTTCGCGCGATTTATACAATAACTTTAGAAGTGGATTACTCAACGATAAAATAAAATAATCTTAAAAATATTAGTCATTAGACCTAGCTTGTTTCATGGAGATTTATGATCAATATGGTTTTTGCTTGATTTTTGACTGCAGCGGTCGCGATTTACTTTTGGCTGTAAGTCGTTTTGTAATCAAATGTTTCGGAAATCTTACCAAATCAAGCACTTTGCGCATTGTCTGCTTTGTGGATATGTTGCATCCTCCTCATCACGGAGCCTGTCTTTTTCTTTGAAACATGGAAGGTCCCAGAACGCAATAGCACGATATTGTACCGTGCCCGCGAATGAGTTAGTCCCGCCGGGAACGTTGCTCCAGGACAGCCACCGTCCTGGAAAAGTGCGCGACGAAGCGGGCGAGACGTGTCGGCGAAATCCGATGCGGCACACCGGACAACCGCAATTGTTAACCGCCGTTATGTGCAGCGTCGGAGTAAATTTAAAAATTGACGTGCTAACTACAGTCTGTCATCAAAAGTTATTTACAAGAAAAACAATATTATAGTCGTACTTAGAGTGGGCTATCAAAATTTAAAAAAAGGATTATATAGGAAATGCCATTTACCCTTGATTTCACCACCTCCAGAGTTACCTGAAATCCGATAAATAACTTTCGGTTACATGGCATATTTACACGGTGTAATCGAAAAGTAACTTTGCCATTTTTTTAGCTGGAGGTGGTGGAAACGGGCATTAACCCGTAGATTATCCCCGTATTACAGTTAGCACTTCAACTCTGAATACTACGATTGGAGTAAAATACTATTCGCAAGTCATCAAAACATTTTTACTATTTAATACATATTTAATATTTAATTTTTTCTTTAAATTGCGCGTCGTTCACGCTTCACTCAAACACCCAACATCACTAACAAATGTTTGGATTTTAAATAAAATCTTTAAAATTGGCGATTTAAAAATGTGTACACACTTCCACTGACGCTTCTGTAGGTGGCGGTGGCGGAAGACCAGCGGCCAGCGGGTTCGCCCCTGCTGACATCCAGCTGAGCCACAGCCATTTTTCACACATCGCACATCTTTCGATATTTCTTTACTTGGTTCCTACTACTGTTTTTAATTGTGTCTGATACTGTATAGCAATTATTGTACTATTGTGTGTGAAAATTAATGATTTTATTATTATTATTATTATTATTAAAACGCGTTTGATTTCCGTAATGTCAGTAAAATACGCTGCGCCTTCTAAGCGGTTTCACCGCTTTGTCTGTGCCTCTACAGACTAGGTCTGAGATAAATAGTCGTAACAGAAACTAAGGTTGAGATAAATAGTCGTAACAAAAACTAATACTAACGAAAAGTAGTACTTTGTGACGTCAATTTGCATGACTTTGAGATTTCGTCCGTACAAAATGTGTCAAAGTGACGTCACAAAGTACTACTTTTCGTTAGTCTAATCCCCGGTTGCACGAAGAGACGGGCGAGTTAATCAATGTTCAAACACGTCACTTTTAGTGATCCGCATAGAGTTCCTTCCATACTGTCCACACAAAGTGACGTGTTTGATCATACTTTGACGATGATTTTGATTTTTTGTCCCTTCGTGCACTCGGCCCTTAGAGTCTGTTATGACTATTTATCTTAGGCTAAGACTAACGAAAATTAGTACTTTGTGACGTCAATTCGCATTTACTTTGATATTTCGTCAATGCAAAATGTGTCAAAGTGACGTCACAAAGTACTAGTTTTCGTTAGCCTTAGTTTTTGTTACGACTATTTATCTCAGCCTAGGAGGTCGCGACAAAAATGGTAACCATAACGTAAATAGCTGAAACTGTGTTCACAGGATAAAAACCAACCCTCTGAAGCTAAATGTGTCAGTCTGCCTGCGCCAAGTGGTTGCGTTACGTCGATAAGGCGCCTGAAAAAGTAGTAATGGTGACAAAAAATATGTATAATAAGGTTAATGGCTGCAAAGAACGAAGCATGAAAGTAAAAGTACGTACTTGCTTAGTATACAAAACCCGAACAAATATTTGGTTGCATTTCGTAGTTATAGGCGATTTAGGATACTTTAATTTAAGTATTTAATTAAAAAACTGACTTGTTATTGTTGTAAAATTGATAGGTATCAATGTATCAAGACAATCAGTATATTCATCAGCAGGTGCATGCCAACATCTATTTTATATAGCCATGTGAACCTGCGACAACATGTGAACCCAGATTCAGCCATTTACCTTATCGTGACCAAAAATGTTGTGACCTCCCGAAATCTTAGTAGGCGTGAGAGACGGTTAAAGACGAAGGTCTGGGGAATTAAACTCATTCATGGCATGCCGATCTCACCTCCGCGCGTGGCCCGTCGCTAAATTCACGACCCGCTCTTACATTGTGACCCAAGCATCGATATAAAAGAAACATTAAAAAAACATTTAGATCCGTTCTAAGCTTTCCTCTGCTTGTCAAGTCAGGTACTCTAATTCGAACAATTTAGAGTACCTGAGCTGTCAGTTTTGATACACCCGTCGCGGCGTCCGCGCGTGTTGCCGATTGTATAGGTGCTGCTTATGGTAGAAAAAGGAAGAATTATGCCGTCGTTTGTAGTGTAAAAATGTAAAATGATTACGGGAAAGCCAAGACGGAAGATGGAATCACATATCACAGGTTTTATATCAAAATGTTATCAAATGGCGTTATATTATGGTGATATGTGTAGCAAGTACGGCGTACGGCGCGGTCACAGAATAAGTAATAGTGCTACGCACAGAAGTTGCACTCCCTGACAGTAAGTAATCAATTTTGATCTTAATTGACGCTAAGCTAAAGTATGTATTTCTTCGCTCACTGTCGGCGCGGCGGCGAAATGAAACGCTTCCCCCCCCCCCCCCCCCGCCCCACCACACACTTTTGTCGCTCGAATGTGACTCGCGCTAGGGTTGTCACGCGCTGCCGCTCCACCGCCTATCGTTTTAAGTCTTTTTTTATAAACAAAAAGAATTTATTTATAATGTTTGTAAAATTATCTAACTCCTACTGAAAATCGGTGATTATTCGGCCAGTATCATATGTATGTCCGTGTTTGCACATATAACAACGTTTGATGTGTTTATCAAGACTCTCTAAGAAAGCCATGATTCAACGAATATTATTATGTATGACTCGTATGAGCGGCTCGTAGCCTAGTGGCGCGGGGACTGGCCTAGCGTACCAGAGGTCTGGGTTCAATGCACCACTTTCTTTCTCTTTCCGAGTTCGATAAGTGCATTTCGTCATGAATATGATGGTTCCGAATCCATGTAAAACTGTAAGTCCCCTTCCCCTACTAGGTGGTAGGGTTTAAGCCCGCCCAGGTTCGTACCATCGCATTGGATGAAAAGATGGTCGAAGCGGCAATGAAAAATTGTCCGTGTTTTCCATCCAGTTCAATGTAGCCGTGCTCATAAAGGGAAGGTCCTGGCATGGCACCTAATTCCTTCGGGAATGTGGTGTATTGGGCTAATATTATAACGGTAGTTGTGTGGTATTAGCCATCCATGTCAGGTCGCATAAAAAAAAAGTGATTTACATAGGTACTTGTCAGTATGCCTTTTCCGGTCATCTGCCCATTGTTCTTTCACTAGAAAAAAACAATTAATGTCGTTTTTTCCTCATAATATATGGATAAGCTAACCCTTGAATCTGATCGGGATCGTGCTGAAAATGTATTCAGTTTTAATTGTTATTTAAGTCCTTAGTTTTGTTAATTGCACTTAATTTTAATATTACGTTATTTTTCTTACAGTTCTATGTTCTATGCCACATTTTTTCAGTACACCTATTTCCATATTATGACCTGTTTTGGATGTTCCTTGTTTTTGTTTTTTTATTTTTTTCACCGAATGTTATATCTGGTAGAAAACTTGTTCTTACTCTGTTATCGATATATATATATATATATATATATATAGCTGTGTAATTAATGTTGCCTAGCCTGTTTTTTATTATTCTTAGTGGTGATAGCTGATTACATAAATTATGTCTTATCCTTAAGTGTGTTAGGACCAACGGAAGATCAGCGCTGCATCGCTCTCATCGCGAGGGAGTTGCACGTTAGCTGAGTTGGCTCCCTTTTCCTCTTAGTTCTAAGTTACGAGTGCTATATGCAAAACTGTTACTGTTTCAATGAGGAAATAAACGTTTATTATATTCTATTCTATTCTATAAAAAATACGTAATTTATTAAAAAAGTGCTGTGCTGATATCAGTTAATTAAGGGTCAACATGTCCCCCATAACACATATACCTACAGATAAGGCAAAACGTCAATACAAAATGTCAATAAACCTAAACTCAAAAAACTTTCAGAATCTTTCGGTAGCGCAAAGAAAAATAACATAATTTTTTTCTGTATACTGTAACATCCGTTCACGCAAAAGTTTTGTGTTACATTATCTGATGATAAGACATTATCACTACATATTATAAAACAAAGTCGCTTTCTCTGTCCCTATATCCCCATGTTCGCTTAAATCTTTAAAACAACGCAACGGATTTTGATGCGGTTTTTTTAAATAGATAGAGTGATTAAAGAGAAAGGTTTATATGTATAATAACATCCATTAAATAGTGGAGAAATACTGTTATTTTTGAGGTTTCCAATGTGATGTCATAAAAAAAGACGTGTGGCACTCGGGGACTGCCGCGGTAAAGCTATTGCATAGCATTTTGTATCAAGTTATGCCGCCCCGCCCCCGCCGCCGCTCCCGCCGCCGCCCCCGGCCCCGCTCCCCCTGGTGTGAAGTAACGCTACCGGCATCGCCCGTTGGAGTGGGGAGCGTGAGGTTTTTTTTCGTTACGGAATTTCTGGATTCGGTCCCCGCGCTCAAGGCCCTCGATAGAAGCTATGCAATAGCTTAAAAAATCATTTTTCCGCTTACATTGCAAACGCAGGCTGAACCCTACGAGATTTGTCAAAATAACGTACTAAGTATTGTACACATTGAAAAGGTCTACAGTAAACTCCGCGATGGTATATTTCTATCTCTTATGGATATCCCACAATAACATTTTATTGTCATTTACTTTTTACGACAAATTATGGCTAATTTTCGAAGCGATTTTAACCAATACAGCATTAATCCTTATCCAATTAAATATCTTAATACATTGTTGATTTAATATAGATCTATATGGCCCATTACAGCATATGATTTAAATAAATATTTTCGAAGATATTACAGATTTAAAAATTGCGGGACGTAGCGTTTGCGGCGGTACCGGCCGGACGGGGCGGCGGGAGCCATTCAGATATATTTCATACCCGTGCGAAGCCGGAGCGGGCCGCTAGTTACGAATAAATACGTCGAAAGTGCGATTTCCGAAACGACTGTTTGACTGGACGTGCGAGCGTGTGCGCGCGGCCCTGACTCAACTTGGAACCTCGGGTTCCCAAGAGCAGTGGGGGAAGATCTGAGTAGGTATTTAGGAGTCGATCCAGCCTTTAGGAGACCGAGCCGCCTAGCCACTGACTGGCGCTGGATCGAAAAATTGGCGACGGAAATGTGTTTGTTTCTCGAGGAGTGTGGACAGTAAATTCCACGCACTTCTTGCTAGATTCAATAAATAATTATTATATTACGTGGCTAATGTTATAATGTCACAAATCAGTGCTGTGTATTGCCAAAAAATTATTAAGACACAATCTCACAATAAAAACTTTCACACATGGGGAATAATGCATTCAAATGATAAAAAAAAATTAAAACATTTTCGGCAAATTATTGGTACATCTTAGCGGTGGGCCTAAACGTTACTTTCCAATACTATCTCATTACTTATTCGTTACTTCGTAAGAGCTAGTATCAAAACCCGTTATTAATAACGGGTTTTGATACTAGACTGATATCAATGGCTGACACTTCAAAATACCTACAAGCCGTCTCTATATTTTTTTAAATCATTTAATGCAGGTCTTAAATAAATACACTCCTTGTAAAAATTTCAGCTACCTACCTATTACGGTTCATGAGATACAGCCCTGTAACAGACGGACGGACGGACGAACGGACGGATGGACAGCGGAGGTTTAGTAATAGGGTTCCGTTTGCACCCTTAGGGTACGGAACCCTAAAAAATATTTATCTTATAAAAAAAATTCTCATTAAAAAGTTACATGAAAAAATCAGACCTTCTAAATTCTTATATAACATTTTTTTTAACTTAAATTTCAAATAAAAAAACCTGATATTTAATCAACCTGGTGTTTAAAATATTTGTAAAATAAATCCCTGTCATGCACTGTACTCGTATATTAAAACAAAGCGCGCACGCGAGATCCCGTTCCTGAAGACGTTATTTTAATAACAGGTTTCGTAGTAAGAGGCGCTCGCGAGATAGTATTGTAAAGACGTTATTGTAGGAACGGGTTTCGCAGAGCAGACGCGCGCGGTGCGCGCGAGAATCCGTTCCTGAAGACGTTATTGTAATAACAGGTTTCGTAGAAAGAGGCGCGCGCAAGATAGTATTGTAAAGACGTTACTGAAGGAACGGGTTTCGCAGAGCTAGGCGCGCGGCGCTCGCGCGATCCCGTTCCTGAAGATGTTATTGTAATAACAGGTTTCGTAATAAGAGGCGCGCGCGAGATAGTATTGTAAAGACGTTACTGAAGGAACGGGTTTCGCAGAGCTAGGCGCGCGGCGCTCGCGCGATCCCGCTCCTGAAGATGTTACTTTTTTTTCGCTGTGGGTAGTTCTAGCAAAACGACTGCAAAATTTTCGCTCCCCAGTGTTTTTGGAATATTTTTACTATAAAGTATAATAACCAATTAATTTGTGGTTGCTTGTGTTCCCTACCACTGTTTGTGCCTGTGGGGGTGTGGGCAAAGTTAGGGAGTGAGTACAGCTAGGGATATATTCCCTAATGTGTAGTGAGTGAAATGGCCGACTACCCTCATTCAAGTATGAGCGAAAGAGTGGATTACGGTGATACTGGTGGAGAGTCCAGCTCGGATGCTGGGGATCTGGTGGATGTGGAAGAGTTGGTGGACGTTCCAGCCGAAAATGTGGTCACGGCACAGCTGGAGTGGGAAGATATGGCAATAATCTCTGAGACGCGCGAGAAGAGGACCCGACCAGACTTTGAGGATGAAGATGATGACGAGTTCGAGTTGGTGAGACACAATAAACCCAAGAGAGTGAACCGGATGAACTCTAAGGAAGCGCCCCAAGGTAACCTTGAAGTTTATTTAATAAGTAAAAGCAAACTTCCTAAACAGATTGGATTGGCTAGACTGCTACAAAATATTCCGGGTATTGTTAAAATAAAGTATTTAACACAGTCAAAAGCCATTGCTTATTTTGAAACGCAGGAGGGTGTCCGGAAGATACTTGATTCTGAAGAGTTGGTGAAACAAGGTATTTCATGTTCCCGAACTACCGAGGTGCAGAACTCCTATGGTACCGTAAGGAATATCGACATGGAAATTGAAGATAAAGACCTATTGGATATTTAAATGTGATCAGGGGGAAATTGTTTCTGTGAAAAGACTGAATATGAGAACAGAACCTGGTAAGTGGACAAAATCCGAAGCAGTGAGGGTGTGTTTCCGGGGGCCGCGCTTGCCTCCGTACATGCTTGTGTACGGAATTAGGTGTAGCGTAGAGCCTTTCGTGTTCTCGGTGACGCAGTGTTCAGGCTGCTGGCATTTTGGCCATACGGTGAAAGTATGTCCATCCAACACAAAGACGTGTCCAAAATGTGGCGGAAAACACGAAAATTGTGTTACTACCGTGTTCAAATGTGTCAACTGCAAGGGCGAACATATGGCACTTGACAAATTATGCCCCATATTCTTAAAAGAGAAGCAGCTTCGTCACATTATGTCACAAAACAATGTGACATATAAAATGGCATTACAAATGTATGGCAAACAGAGAACACCAGAATTACCAACGACAAGTTCAGAAGTTGTACCAGACAGACAGCCGCCCGCTCAACCTGCAAGCATTCCTTTTGCCTCTCTGTCGAGGTCGTATGCCGCTGCATGCGCCTCAGAGAGGCCAAAAGAAGATGTCTTGTGGAAGACTGCGTCGTCGAGCCACCCTCACGAGACCTTAGCTTCACCAGCAAGACCCCGACGTTGTGACTTTGTACGGAAATCCCAAAGCCCACAACGTGTACAAGCGCAAAATATACCGACAACCAGCAACGAACCCAGAGAGAAAACGATACCAGTCTATACCTCACGTGACACGGAAGAAGAAAGCCCAAGTGCACTGCGAGAAATATTTGATGGCCTAAAAGATATTGCAGGAAGTGACGGACAGAGCTGGGGGGACAAAATCACCAAAATGGCACAATTTATTATGAGTGAGATTATAACCTTTCTTAAAAAGCTTATTTTGGAAAGCTCTCTTGGAATATTCTTAAAGTAATGGCTTGTAAAAATATTAATTTAATTCAATGGAACGCCCGAAGCTTACTGCCAAAGAAACTTGATCTGGAAAGTGTGTTATATCAATTTAAAGTACATGTGTGTCTAATATCGGAATCCTGGCTTAATGAGAAAACACAGATAAAAGTAAGTGGATACAATATTACCAGGCGTGATAGGGAAGATGGTTACGGAGGAGTCTGCATCTTAACTCACAAGTCTATCAAGCTAAGGAATCTGCCAATATGCAATCAGAACCCAAGCATCGAAGTTATAGGCGTAGAGGTGTTGAACTGCTCTCCGATACGCAATATATTAGCCGTTTACTGCTCTCCATCAGTACACACCACACAGGAAGATTGGAATCACTTATTTTCTCAATTTGACCAAAGCACTGTCATCGGAGGAGATTTTAATGGACATCACACTCACTGGTCGTGCAAAATAGACACAAGAGGGGAAGACATTTTCAACGCATGTATGGACAATAATCTCATTGCACTGAATGATGGCAGCCATACCAGAGTCAAATTAAGAAGTAATATGCTCCAGGAAACTTCCCCAGATATAACATTTTGTACTCCAGATATATCCCTAATCAGCAGTTGGAAAACGACTCAAGAAAATTTAGGCAGTGATCACATTATTATTCAAATTCGTTTCGGGATAGACAACATCATGGTCAGAGAGAAAAAAAGGAATATGAAGTTAGCTGATTGGCATAAATATGGAGAAAAATTAAATTTAAGTTTTGGCGCCTCCAATCGCCTAGAAAATCTTCAAAAGGCTTATGAATGGTTCGTAAAAAATCTTGACACAGCCGCGGAAGAATGTATCCCATGGATCCATATTAACCCTAATTCACAAGAGACATTTCACCCCAAACCATGGTGGAACATTACCATTAGTAAAGCCATCGCCGAAAGAAGATTAGCGCTCTCACAATTTAGGAGAACTGGCACTCCGCAAGCTTACAATTTTTTGCATAATAGGATTAATAATGCGAGAAAAGAAACACAAAAAGCCAGAGATAAGGGTTGGAATGATTTCTGCGACAATATAAATAGTCAAACATCTGCAGCCGATATGTGGCGCAAGATGAGGTGGATGAAGGGCATCCGTCAAAACAGCACGAACATCGAAGACAAGCGAGCCGAAGAACTCCTCTGCAGCCTGGCCCCTGATACTGCTGAAGAATCACCAATATCTTTTGTACATTTTGGACACAGCCTACTGGACGCCGCATTTACAGAAGACGAGTTGGAGAGTGTTCTGAAGTCAAAGGACACGGCCCCGGGCATCGATGGTATTACTTATTCAATGCTCAGAAACATGCCGCCATCTGGTAAGGTTGTATTACTCCGATTATTTAATCTCATTTTTTCTACTGGAATTGTGCCCTTGCAATGGAGGAACATAAAAGTGATTGCGATTCCTAAACCTGGTAGAGACCCAGCTCTGACATCATCCTTTCGCCCGATCTCTCTTATGTCATGTCCCTGCAAAATATTCAATGCGATGATTGCAAAAAGGTTAGAGTGGTTTGCAGAACACAATAAATTATTAAGTAATTCCACACATGGCTTTCGACGAGGACAATCTTGTCTAGATAATCTCTCTCGAATAGTGACCACTATTAATCTAGGACAAGTCAAAAATGAACCCACTCTAGCCTGTTTTGTTGATATCGACAATGCTTATAATAATGTTAATGTAAATTCTTTGATTAGTTGCTTGAATGAATTTAAGTTTGGAAAACTGATATGCCAATATATTTGGAATTTTTTAAGTGTTCGATATCTTCAAATTGAGTCTGAAGATATTTGTTTTAAAAGAAAATGTCACAATGGCCTTGCCCAAGGGGACCCTATGTCCCCGATCCTATTTAATATTGTTACCATCTGTATTTGCAAACATATTGTCGATGTAGGTATAGTTCAATATGCCGACGATTTTATATTTTTTATCACCTCTCAAAATTTACAATTTGCAGCCGAATGTATAGAACAGGCTCTTAATACCATGTCATGTTTGTTAAATAAAATAGGACTACGACTGTCTGAAACAAAAACTGAATTTTGCGTTTTTGCGAGGGGAATCCGGAGAAAACCAATTAAAATCACTGTTAATGGAAACGATTTGGCACGGAACACCTGTATTAGAGCTTTAGGATTATGGTTAGATCAAAGTTTAAATTGGAAAAATAATGTAAAAGAAAACATTTTAAGAACAGGAAAATATTTGGATATTCTTAAAGTACTAGCTGGGTCTTCGTTGGGAATACATCAAACACATTTAAGAAGATTATATATAGCTCTTATACGTAGCCGTCTTGACTATGGATGCTTTCTGTATGGAAACTGTGCGCAGTCAAACCTCAGGAAATTATCTGTCCTACAAAACAGAGCCTTACGAATAGTTGGCGGTTATGTTAAAAGTACTCCAATTCATGTGATGGAGAGTGATTTGTGCGTGCAACCACTACATGTAAGATGCAGTTATTTGGCAATGAAGTATTTACTCAAGAATAAAGCGTGTACGAACAGCCCTCTAAATAAGTTATTGGAAAAGTTAGCGTCGACTCTAGATTCTCAGTATTGGAATAACCATAACTTTCCGATACTGGCGTCAAGCTTTGCTAAATTGAAGAATATTGACATAGAAAACAGTCCTGTCCTACCAATGTTCTCGCTAGAAACATGGGTAACCAGAATTCCAATTAGAAAATGTGTGAATTTTAATTTAGAATTTATTAATAAGTCAAAAAAGGAATTTAGCACCACTGTATTAAAAAATAAGACCAAGATTATAATTGAAACATGTTACAAAAAGTACTACAAGTTATATACTGATGGATCTATTGATGTAAATGGTATAGGATCTTCGTGGTGGGACCCCAATTCTGGCATTGGATTGGAACAAAGATAGATGGACAAGTACCAATAATGGCGGCCGAACTCATAGCAATTTCCGAAGCCCTTTCGTACAGCTTATCTCTAAATGCAAAAAATATAGTCATTTTGACCGACTCTAAAAGTGCACTTCAACACTTGGTTTATTGTACGAAGGGGACTCGGGGAAGGCCTATTGCTTACACAATCTTAAAAATATTTATGGAACTGATATCAATCGGAAAAAATGTTAAATTTCAATGGATTCCATCCCATGTAGGCATAGAAGGCAATGAAAAAGCCGACGAGTTAGCAAAAAGAGCTACGTGCTCAAATGTAATCTACACCACCAAGCCTTTCTTCACTGACGTTCTGCCGAAAGCCAAAGGAATATGTAGACAAATGTGGAAAGAACACTTTGACAGGAGGTCTGTGGAGAGGGGAATTTGGTACAAAACGATTGTATCTGAACCACTCTGTATCCCTTGGTTTAGCAGTGTCCATCTGCCTAGAGAAATCATTACTATTGGCTTAAGACTCAGATCAGGACACACTCCTCTAAATAGAATGGGACATATGATGAAGAAACTAGACTCTCCAAATTGTTCTGCCTGTGACAAGCCAGAAGATCAATTTCACCTGTTTATGGAGTGTGTTCTGAACGAGAGGCTTCGACTGGGTCTTGAAAAAATATTGTCTACGGATAGAATGAATTTATTTTTTAAGATACACGAATCATTGGGAAAGCCCTGGTCAAACGAGTTCAGAGAAGTTGTATATTTTTTCAAGCTGTCATTGGCTCTAAGGAGTAGCTGATAGCTTGAAGTAATTATTATACTTATAAAGTCACTATGGGGCTGGCATAGTCGGTGACGGCTTAAGTCCCAAATAAACAACTAGATAAAAAAAAAAAAAAAAAGATGTTATTGTAATAACAGGTTTCGTAGTAAGAGGCGCGCGCGAGATAGTATTGTAAAGACGTTACTGAAGGACCGGGTTTCGCAGAGCTAGGCGCGCGGCGCTCGCGCGATCCCGTTCCTGAAGATGTTATTGTAATAACAGGTTTCGTAGTAAGAAGCGCGCGCGAGATAGTATTGTAAAGACGTTACTGAAGGAACGGGTTTCGCAGAGCTAGGCGCGCGGCGCTCGCGCGATCCCGTTCCTGAAGATGTTATTGTAATAACAGGTTTCGTAGTAAAAAGCGCGCGCGAGATAGTATTGTAAAGACGTTACTGAAGGAACGGGTTTCGCAGAGCTAGGCACGCGGCGCTCGCGCGATCCCGTTCCTGAAGATGTTATTGTAATAACAGGTTTCGTAGTAAGAAGCGCGCGCGAGATAGTATTGCAAAGACGTTATTGTAGGAACGGGTTTTGTGGATGATGAATAACAAGAACGACTTGTTATTTTCCAATACTAGTTATTAATAATCGTTACGTTAATATCGGCCCGCCGCTGGTACATCTGCGCTAGCAACACAAAAAATAACCTCAAAACGAGAAAACGCAAAGCGAACGCTCGGCCGCATGCGCGTAGCTTTCTGTTTGTAGTTTGATCTTATTCCTCTATAAAAGGCGGTATTTTCTCTAAATATATGAAGTGAAAGCGCCACAATGGTGGGTGTGCCGTAAGATCTTTCGCATTCACGGTGAAATAAACATTTCACGTGAGCATAACCTAAAAAATGTGCGTTTCAGAGCAAGCTGCACGTGCTGTACGAGCACAGCGCGGGGCTCTCGCTGTTCCGCGTGGCGGAGTTCGAGGAGTTGGCCGCGTTCCTGCCGCAGGTGGAGGCGTCGGTCACCGACCTTTCGCGCTTCAACTCGGTCGTCAAACTGATAGCCTTCCAGCCCTTTAAGTCGGCCATCGTTGCTCTGGAGAACATCAACAGCGTTTCTGAAGGTGGGAACAGTGACTTCTTAAAAATATTGCTTGGTTTAAACAGGCTTTGCGGTTACACCTTCGATCTCTTTCTATTAAAAACATTTGTCAGGCCGGCCTCTAGCCCCCTAAAAAAATATTCAAAACAAACTCTGACTACGCCGATGGTGTCACACAGGCCAGAAAAGCCGATGGGTTCATTGTTTGTTTTTCCTTAAGGCTGTTCCGACCCATATAAAGTTGTTTGCACACATAACGCAAAAAGTATTGCACTTTAAGCCACGAATGAATAATAAAAGTTTAATATAGTCATATTACTTTCAGCGAAAACAATTTCACAATTTCAGGATTATTGGTTTTGTTACAATTTATTTAAATACGATTTTTATTTAACAGCGCCATCTAACGGTGTAAAACTTCTAATCGTCAATTACAACGAAACCATTAAACCTGAAATTGTGAATATGTTTTCGCTGCAACTACTATGGCTATATTTAATATTTTTGACGAATTCGTGCCTTAAAGTGCAATACTTTTTGCGTTCTGTGTAAAAAAAACATTGTATGGGTCGGAACATCCTTAACTTATGTATGTGAAGGACCAGAACCTTTTAGTCCAGGGTTCCCCATCCAGACCAAACCACTGGTAGTGTAAGAAAATAGATCCCTCTTTTTGCACTACATTTTGTTCTTGATTTTTAATTTTTATTCTTGACCCCTAAGAAATACATTTCCGGATTTGTATTTTGAAAACGAGCTGAATACTTTGGACTTTAATTATGTTATTAGTGTTACTATTGAAACACCAATTTGGACAAAACTCAGGGTATCCAAACCTGAAAATGTGTTTTCAAAGAATTCCAGGGGAATAATCACATCATTGGCGAAACAATGCTAACTCTAGCCAAGCACTAGGCCCTAAGACTTCATTTCGAGTCTCGGAACGCAGAGATTATATTGTGGATGATATTTTATCGTTTCGTTTTATGAAAATTAGAATATAGTTTATTTGCTTGTTTTTATCAAATCAATGGCAAAAAGCAACGCTTAATACCAAATGACATTATTTACCAGTGTCTCGAAAATCAGAAATTACTATGTGGTGATGTTTTAGTTCATTTCGTTTTATGAAAATGTAATTTATTTGCTTGTTAGACAAAAAAATAGCAAAAACACTTAATACCAAATGGCATTCTCTACCAGTATACCTTAGGGAAGCATGTAAGGTAGCATAGAAAAGTACAGTAGAGCCTTAATAATCCGTACTCCAGCTAATCCGAACGCCGCTGTCCCTTTTTGACTATCAGCGAAGAGGAGAATTGCACAGAACCTATAACTGATGATGAGATCATAGCCCAACTTATGCAAGAGACTGACGAGTCTGGGAATGACGAGTCTTTTGTTGACAATACTTCTGCTTTAAACATCAAGAAATTTTTTAACAAAGAAGAAGAGCAGCTTAAAAAAAGTAACGTATTTTGTGGTTTTAGTATGTATGCTACCGCAGGTACCTCAATAAATATACTTATTCTTTCAAAATATACTTGCATTTTTTTAACATACTATAATCCAAACACCCCGCGAGTCCGAACAGGGGTTGTTTTTTGGTAATTCGGACTATCGAGGCTATACTGTAATAGGAGAATACAAGTTAACCGAACTGCATCTCTATGATCACTTTTTAGAAACACTCTCCTACTCTAAGCCTGATCCTACTGTATGTGTCGTGCTCCCGCAGGCATCCTCTCCGAGGAGCTGAACCTGTTCCTGGAGGGCGCGCTGCCGAAGCGCAGCAAGCGCGGCAAGGCGACGCTCGGCGTGCTGGACCCCAAGCTCGGCGCGGCCATATCCGAGGCGCTGGCCATCTCGTGCACGCACACGGGCGCCGTGCCAGAGATCGTAAGAGGTGCGTAACATATCTTTGAGAGCAATCAATCTCGTAGCCTAGTGGCGCGGGGACTAGCCTAGCATATCTGGGTTCAAATGCTCGCCCCGTGCACCACTATCTGTCTCTTTCCAAGTTGGATAAGTGCATTTCGTCACGAATGCGAGCTGCTCCATGGTTCGGAATCCTTGTAAAACTTTAGGTCCCCTTCCCATACTAGGTGGTAGGGTTTAAGCCCGCCCGGGTTGGTACCATCGCTAGGCTAACTAGGCTACGAGCCGCTCAGATTACCTGTTACACTACAATTAACTGTTATTGGGTCAGCACACTGTCATTCTTCCTATGTCTACTCTAATTGTAAATTGTATCTGTGAAAACATGTTTTGGCCTTTGACAATTACATTATCCATTTTTGTATATTCATTGTAAATAAGCTGTAAGTTTTCCAATAAATGAATAAATATATGTTACTGTAAATGTGTCAACCGTTTGAAAAACCTTACTAAAATAAATAAATATAATATACTTCTTGCTTTGGCTAGGCATCCGTCACCACTTCCATCAGCTCGTGAAGGGCTTGACGCTCAAGGCATGCGGCGTCGCTCAGCTCGGCCTGGGCCACTCGTACTCTCGAGCGCGAGTCAAGTTCAACGTTCACCGCGTCGACAACATGATCATCCAGTCGATAGCGCTCCTGGACCAGCTCGACAAGGATATCAACACGTTCTCTATGCGTATACGGTACTTCGGTCTCACTTGCAACAATTTCAAATGGTTCTATTACTTGTCCATTTTGCCCAAACCCATGGAAAATGATAAAACTAATCTCGTCTGTATATAAACTGCAGTTGGAAATGGATTGTTTCTATCGCTTTGCTAATATGACTATAATAGCAAAGATTTTATTAATACTGATTTAAGCTACTACTGCTTTCTCATTGGGCTGATGTTCAATAACTCTGCATTTCTGAGTACCCCTACAACCTAGGAGTGGAAGGGGACCTACAGTTTTACATGCAGCTGTTTGTCCGTCTCGGTGGCCCCGTGTTGCGGACACCGTGCGATTCGATAAGCTGGGTGAAGCACCTCTGAGCACGGTTGGGTTCTGGATGGGTGACCATTTTTAACCGTTGAGGCTGACCGGGGTTCAGACTCCACATAAAACTATTGGTCTCCTTCCTTACTTACTAGGTGGCATGGTTAGTCCCGCCCGGGTTTGTACCATCCCATTTAATTAATGGTGTTTTCCATCCAGTTCAATGTAGCCAAGCAATGTAAGGAAGGTCCTGGGATGGCCCTTAATTCCTATGTCGTGTTTTAGGCTAAAATCTGACGGTCAGTTTGGTATTAACCATCCATCCAGTTACATAGAAAAACTTGTATTCCAAACCAAAGAAATATTAAATAGAACAAACATGATTATTAATAGTACGCTTTAGCAGTCATTAGTTATAAGATCTCTCAATAGGTAAGTATATGATTACTTTTCTCTGTTGGTTGATCACATTATGATGTTTATCCGTACAGTGAGTGGTACTCATACCACTTCCCGGAGCTGGTGGCGATCGTTCCCGACAACTATCTGTACACGCGCTGCGCGGAGCACATCAAGGACCGGAAGAGTCTCACGGAGGAGTCCGTGGAGCAGCTTGCGGAGATTCTCTCCGACTCGGAGAAGGTGAATGTTCATTTGTTTGTATCTGACATACTAGAAAGATTGTGTTGTCTCTGGGATATAAGACGTAGTAGTGAAGATTGTAATTTTTCATAGATTTATCCGCAGATTGGATTAACTCAGTGAAGAAGAACTCACAAAGAAAATTCACCAGGGTGTAGAAGAAAAAAACTGGCCAAGTGCGAGTCGGACTCGCACACGAAGGGTTCCGTACCATCGTACAAGATTTAACACAAAAACCCTTTAATTTTTATTATTTTTTACTTTACCTATTTGTTGTTATAGCGGCAAAATAAATACACATTCTGTGAAAAATTCAGCTGCCTACCTATTACGGTCCATGAGATACAGCCCTGTGGCAGACGGACAGACGGACGGACGGACGGACGGGCAGCGGAGGCTTAGTAATAGGGTTCCGTTGGCACCCTATGGGTACGGAACCCTAAAAAGTATTTTTCTAAGATGTCTATGTGAAGGGTTACATTTGTGACATACCAGGGTGTATCCACTGATTCAAAGCATTTTAGATTGGAAGCGCTGTATGATATCATCATTAGTATGATGTGGTTCCCCAAAATTGTAGCCCATATTGATTTGAGTATGCATTTATATATTAACGTCTTGGACTCCAAAAAAAGTTGCGATTTTCGATTTCATAAGCAATACATTTTTGGTAGTTGTCGTCCAAGTTGCCAGCGTTTGGTAAATTTGTCTTCTGGCATGTTAAGTGTCTGTCTAAGTGCATTTTAGATATTTAACGATTACAGCTTGTGGTATTCACAACTCTATTAAGTTTGACCCTTTAAACATCCTGGCGAAGTCCTTGCTGAGAATAATCTTCAAAAAGAAGAGTACCTGCTGACCTGTCATAAACCTGATCGATAACCATTCGGATGCATCACTGAACGCATACCAAGCAGACCAAACTCCAACCAACTTTTTTAACAGAATGTCTTGTAACTTAGACGGATTGTAAAAATAAAAAAACCGAATTGTGTTTCAGTTCAGTTTCAGTTTCTTTATTTCCTCTATTAGATGTATATTACACACTCGGATTCGTAATTTTTTTTCCTGTCGGTTCGATTACTTCTGGCGAAGAAGAGCCGACAAGAAACTTCGTCAGGTTGGTCATGGTATTTTTTTTCCATTGATATTTACAAACCGGTTTACAGTGATTTATTGATTACTACTGCTCACAAAGAACAGGTGTTATTAAGATGACTGTATATGGTAGTTTTTACACCGACTCTAGTTACACCATGAGCTTCAACTGTTCTCTTGACCACTAGGTATTTGGAATATCTCAAAAAAATACTTAACCAACGTTATTTCTGCTTTGAAGGCCCAGGCCATCGTGGACGCGTCCAAGATGTCCATGGGCATGGACATCTCTCCAGTGGACCTAATCAACATCCAGATGTTCGCCGGCAGAGTCGTCCGGCTGAGTGACTACAGGTGAGAAGAACACTGATCACCTTGGTCCGGCTAAATTGAGCTGGATAGAAAACACTGATCATTTTTAGAGTTCCGTACCCAAAGGGTGAAAACGGAACCCTATTACTAAGCCTCCGCTGTCCGTCCGTCCATCTGTTACAAGGCTGTATCTCGTGCACCGTTATAGGTAGGAAGCTACAATTTTCACGGAGTGTGTATTTATTTTGCCGCTATAACAACAAATAGTTAAAATAAAAAATTATAAAAATGAAAGGTCAAGGTTCAAAAAATCACGTTTTTAGTATGAGACCCATACTAAAATCGTGAGTTTTTGTGTTAAATCTTGTACGATGGTACGGAACCCTTCGTGTGCGAGTCCGACTCGCACTTGGCCGGTTTTTTTTATTTTCAAGGCCGCTGTGGGCCTTCAGGGCCAAATTCGAAACTAAGAAATAGCGAAAAAAACTCAAAGGAGTCATGAAGCCGATTTTGACATAAACTTAAACTGCATCATTCGATTTTTGATGGATCATGCCGAGTTTGGTTTCCTTTTTTATGAGAGTTTATGAATAGTTGTGTAATTTGAGAACACAAAGCACCGTAGACTTAAAGTTTGATTTTTTTATTTTAGCTAGATCATCAATCTACATATTTACATTTTGATTATCAAAATTTTGTGATTCTTATTTTGCTCTACTTACGTCTTTATCAAACTGAATGCAATCGGCACTTATCACGCCCTTAAGGTGGGCCATCCTGCTCAACTCCCCATACAAACGGGGAAAGAAGATCACGCCCATATTTCTCTTCAGAGATCCCAAATTTTGCTCAAAATAGCTTTATTTGATCGAACTAGATGTCTGATGACCGTTGGCATTGTAAAATTGTGTTTGGTTTCTAAGTTATAAGGTGCGAAAGTTCGAATTTTTCTCGCGTTTTATACAATAACTTTGGAGGTGGATTACGCAATGATAAAGTAAGAACATCTTAAAAAGATTAGTCATCAGACATAGCTTATTTAATCAAGATTGATAATTTATGTGGTTTTTGTTGATTTTTGACTACAGCGGTCGTGGTTTACTTTAAGCTATAAGTCGTTTTGTAATAAAAAAAATTGTAAGTCTTACCAAATCATACACTATGCACGTTGTCTTTTTGTGGACATGTTGCATCTTCCTCATCACGGAGCCTGTCTTTTTCTTTGAAACAGAGAAGGTCCCAGAGCGCAACAGCAAGGTTTTGTACCGTGCCCGCGTATGAATTAGTCCCCCCGGATTGGGCCACCTTAAGTGCCGGTACCCACACATCATATACCCACATGGGAAATGGACAGGTCATTTATGACATTCATCGGCCTAAGAGGCTTTTTTTTATGCAACCTGACATTGATGGCTAATATCACACAACTACCGTTATGTGATACCCAAGCCCAATACACCACATTCCCGAAGGAATTACGTGCCATGCCAGGACCTTCCCTTTATAAGCACGGCTACATTGAACTGGATGGAAAACACGGACAATTTTTCATTGCCGCTTCAACCATAGTTTCATCCAATGCGGTGGTACCAACCCGGGCGGGCTTAACCCTACTACCTAGTAGGGGAAAGGGGACCTACAGTTTTACATGGGTTCCGAACCATGGAACAGCTCGCATTCGTAACGAAATGCACTTATCCAACTCAGAAAGAGAAAGTGGTGCATGACCAGGCGAGGATTTGAACCCAGACCTCTCGGATGAAAGGCAAGTCCTCTAGCCCCTAGACCACGCTTGCTTGATCACAAATGATCTCCCGCCTCACACCCTCCATTGATCTATAACACCCGCTGCTCTCCACCCAGGAAGCAGATTTCGGAGTACCTGCACAGCAAGATGGGCAGCGTCGCGCCGAACCTGTCCGTGCTGGTCGGGGATCAGGTCGGCGCTCGGCTCATCTCCAAGGCGGGCTCGCTCACCAGCCTCGCCAAGTACCCCGCCTCCACGCTGCAAATACTGGGTAAGATTTTAAACTCTTCTCTTTGAAAGGTTCCTAGAAAGGTTGCATAGACCTAGCATAGAGCGCTGTGTGCCTGATGAGACAACTTCTCCAATTGTTATCAATACATAGGAGTCGCGCTTATGTAATGTTGAACTTTTTTTTTGTGAATTTCTCTAGTTTTCCTCAAAGGCAGCATGGTGCGCATTGCATTTATAGATTGTAAAGTTAACGGAAATAAAACCCAGACAAAAATCCTTTTTTTATGTTTTTTTTAATGCAACCTGACGTGGTTGACTAATACCACACAACTACCGTTATGATATTAGCCCAATACACCACAATTAAAAAGGAATTAGGTACCATGGCCATGTAGCCGTGCTCATCCCTGTATGAGCACTGCTTTATGAGAACTGGATGGATAACACGGATTTTTTTTAATTGCCGCTTCGACCATCTTTCCATTCAATGCGATGGTACCACCCAGGTCGGATTATGAGAACTGGATGGATAACACGGACATTTTTTTTATTGCCGCTTCGACCATCTTTCCATTCAATTCGGTGGTACCAACCAGGTCGGATTTAAACCGTACCACCCAGTAAGGGAATTTTTCATTTATTCGGAACCATGTAGCAGCTCGCATTCGTGACAAATTGCATTTATCCAACTCAGAAAGAGAAAGAAAGTGGTGCACGAATGGGGGTATGTTAGGCAAGTCCCTAGTTGCCTTTTCTTGCCCTTAAGATGCTATGTATTCTCAGCTCGCGGTAACGTCAATGCAACATGCTAACACCCACTTGCCTCAATGGCCCAGTGTCGCGACACTTCGGCGATCGCTCTCCGAAGTTAAGCAACGCTGGGCTCGGTCTGGTCTTGGATGGGTGACCATTCGACCGTTGAGAGAGGCTGGCCGTGGTTCAGATTCCACGTTAAACTGTAGGTCCCCTTCCTTACTTACTAGGTGGTAGGGTTTATCCCGCCCGGGTTGGTACCATCGCATTGGATGAACGATGGTCGAAGCGGCAATTAAAATTGTCTGTGTTTTCCATCCAGTTCAATGTAGCAGTGCAATATAAACATTTTGTAAATTGTTTTTTTTTGTGGCGTAATAAAGAATTTTCAATCAATCAATCAATATAAGGAAGGTCCTGGCATGGCACCTAGTTCCCATGTGGTGTGTTGGGCTAATACCATGACAGAAGGTGTGGTATTAGCCATCCATGTCCAGTCACATAAAAAAAAAAAAAAAGTAAAATGCTCTGACAGGTGCCGAGAAGGCGCTGTTCCGGGCGCTGAAGACGCGTTCCAACACGCCCAAGTACGGCCTGCTCTACCACTCGACGTTCATCGGACGCGCGGGCCTCAAGAACAAGGGCCGCATCAGCCGTTACCTCGCCAACAAGTGTTCCATCGCGTCGCGCATCGACTGCTTCGCTGGTGAGTGTGGCTTGTGAGTGAGAGCGAGCATCGATTTTCGCCATAGTCGTCTCGTTTTAGCTTTCCAAACATTGCTATTGCTTATACGATACATTTTTCAATTATGCTGTTGATTTATAAGTCAATCATTAAACCGATATGGACGTACGGTATACAGTTGTGGGGCACTGCTTCCAACTCCAACGTAGAAATCATACAAAGATTCCAATCAAAAATGCTACGCATAATTACGGGTGCTCCTTGGTACATGACCAATATAAGACTACACCATGACCTTCACATTCCAATGGTCAAGGAAGAGATAACCATTACAGTCGAAAAATATAAGCACAGACTATCCAACCACCCCAAGATCCTGGCTTGCCACCTAATGGACGGAAAAAACCAACCCCGGAGACTGAAGCGCAGAATCCCACAAGACTTGTTACCCAGCAGAAAATGAGTGTATGAAGAAATGAACAAAAAATTAACTACGGTTATCTTTGTAAGAGTGGGTGCGTCAAAGGACACATCCCACAAAAGACATAAAGAAAACCAATCAAACCAATTGCTGAATGTCCTACCATAGCGACAGATTGCAATGAAAAGAACAAAAAAAAAAATATGCCTTCATGGCCAAATCCGAAGGAATACATAAGATATAGCGAAAAACACTCAAGGAGTTATGGGGCTTTTGATAAAATTAGATTTTCACTGTTGTTCGACACATTAACTAAGATGGTGATGCCCCTTAATAACAAATCATATGAAAACAGATTGGATGCACTGACCCTCACTACGCTAGAAGGAAGAAGACATCGGGGTGACTTGATCGAAACTTTAAAAATTCTAAATGGACTTTACAATGTACCCTATCATGAATACATATTTACTATGAATACTAATGAAAGACTTCGTAGACATTATTTTAAACTAAACCAAAGAAACTTCAACTAACCCAAGAAAACATTTCATATCTAACCGAGTGGTGGACTCTTGCCACAAGAAGTGATCAGTGCTATAACAGTGAACAGGTTCAAAACCCAATTGGACAGTTATTTTAAATAAAAAAATACAGACGTTTAATAACCAAATAGTGCACTTAACCAATGACATACACGCATCAGCTTTAAGCTGCTAGGATATATAAATAAATAAATAAATAAATATTTTTTTATGTTTACGGATAAACAGTGTTCACCTTACCTATTTAGCTCGACGTTTCGTCGACCACGCTGGGGACATCATCAGGATGGGTCAGAGGTCCTCCAGGTCGCGTCGCGAATCCTGATGATGTCCACAGCGTTGTTGACGAAACGTCGAGCTAAATAAGTAAGCTGTACACTGTTTATCCGTAAACGTGAAATAATAAATAAAAACTGGATTACATTTTTAGAAAATTATTTTTTCTGGCTGGGAATTGAACTCGTTTATTAAAAAAACGCATACTGTATTAACACCAACCAATAGTCTCAATCATAAGTAAAAAATTCAGCCTACTGGCAAACTAAACGATAATTTTGAAGAAAGATAGTATTTTATAGGAGTCGTATTCACTACGTATAATATTCACAACGTATAATAGTATTTTTTTCCAAAAAATTAAAACCATGCATATCGTATAATATTCACAACGTATAATGTTATACGTTGTGCATGAGTTTAAAAATAAAATAAACTCTTTGCATCATGCAGAACGTATAATAGTCACAACGTATAATATTCCTAACATGAATTCACAAAAAAAGAAAACCATGCAGAACGTATAATATGCCAAGAAGCACTGCATAAAGCGCCCTAACGACGATACATTTAAGGCTGAAATTGCTACGAATCGATATCTGTTGAAGAGTAACAATTTGCTACAACGCTAATTGAGACGGTCGAAAAGTCGCGTGCGACTATAATCTTTAATCTTATATCGATAAGGGCGCTTATCGTATGAAATATTTTAGGATTATATGATATGCATGGTTTTCTTTTTTTGTTAAACAAAGATCATAACATTATACGTTATGACTATTATACGTTATGCATGGAGAAATAAGTAATTTAATTTTTTGGACTTCTTCATGCACTACGTATAAGATTATACGATCTGCCGATTATACGTTGTGCATGGTTTTAAAATTTTGTTAAAATATGACATTATACGATCTGCATATTATACGTTATGCCGTTCCCCCTTTTATAGTTAGATAACCTCTGAGACATATCTTCTCCTCACATTTATTCCGATTTGGGTATCGTGATGGTAGTGATTTATAAGGATGTGAGCAGTGAAATCAATTCTGAACACACTGTACACTCAATCAATGCGGTGTGTAGACTGTACATATGCACAACTGTGACTGACTTCTCGCTGAGAGATAAAAATCGCCCGATCCCCATTCTGTCAGGTATGCACTATTTGATCTATTGCAAGCCGTCTCATAAGCTTGTGGTAATAAACATGGTGCCAAAACAATGCAGGTTTATTTGCTATCCCACCCGAGTGGTGAGGGTTGCCCAGATGATCTGTAACAGTTTAAGTTTACTCCCAAGCGACAGAATTAAAATGTTTTTGGATTCTATCGACGGATATAACGTGTTTTAAGAACCGACCTTGAAGCATGGCACAAAGCAAAATAAAATTAAATTAACCTAATTTATGATAACACTTTAATGCTTGCGATATGAGAGAATCGGGCATAAAATGAAGATAGAGCAACCAGCCCATGCATGGCTGAAGAAAACACAGTCTTCCACTCCTGTAAACACTAACACTGTAAAAACATTAAACTAATGTAACCTTAATAACAAAACACCAGTGAACCCAGACATGAACACATCAGCTTAGGCTGCTCGTTCATCAAATAAGTAAATAAAGAAATATGTTTCACTGAGTTTTTTTACTGTTTACTGAGCTAGCACTTACGACTTCCTCCGGCAGCTTGTTCCAGTCTTCCACAACACGCTTGGACAGAGTGTTTCCTCGAGCTTGAATTAAAGATATTTTTGATATATTCTTGACATATTTTTCATTTTTTCATTTTCATTTATTTAAACTTTTTGGTAGTCAAACTACACCAAGTTACGTCACAAAGATCCGCGGATTCGATCAACCCAGTAAAGAAGAACCCGCAAAGAAACTTCACGGGTTTACATAACACATCCTTCCGTCCACAATTATGAAATACCTATACTAATAATACATAGACCTACATAACGATTCTTGACATGTCCAAGTGTAGGTTACATACCTATGAATGCAATAAAACAATACAATACAATAGAAGCTATTATGGTTGAGTTTGAGTTTCGGAGAATGTCCACAAAGTCTTTGGTAATTTTTCAAGAAATACATAGCTTTTGGATTAATATGTTATAATGTCCATTCAATACGTTGTGAAGCATTAGCCATCCATGTCAGGTTTAATAAAAAAACCGGCCAAGTGCGAGTCGGACTCGCACACGAAGGGTTCCGTACCATCGTACAAAATTTAACACAAAAAAATCACGTATGCTGTATGCCCCCCCCCCCCCTTTAATTTTTACAATTTTTTTATTTCACCTATTTGTTGTTATAGCGGCAAATTAATACACACTCTATGAAAATTTCAGCTGCCTACCTATTATGGTTCATGAGATACAGCCCTGTGACAGACGGACGGACGGACGGAAGGACAGCGGAGGCTTAGTATCAGGGTTCCGTTGGCACCTTTTGTGTACGGAACCCTAAAAAGAAATATATTGAATCGCAAGGACGGGACCTAACCATCCGCTCCCTCCGCAGAGACGCAATCGACCGTCTTCGGCGAGAAGCTCCGCGAGCAGGTGGAGGACCGGCTCAAGTTCTACGAGACGGGCGACATTCCCAAGAAGAACGTCGACGTGATGAGGGAGGCGGTGGCGGCGGCGGCGGCGACGGCGACGACCAACGGCGAGGACCAGCCCGACGGCCCGCCCAAGAAGAAGAAGAAGAAGAACAAGAGGAAGGAAGAGGAGTGAGGAAGAGTTAAGGTTGCAATACAACCTCATCTTGGTGCAATTGCGTTAACGAATATTTGTTAGTTTTTATTTGGAACCCACTGGAGGACATGTTTGATTATACACGGTGTTAAACATGTGGGCGACATTCCCGAAAGGGGGTTAATTTGGGTCGCCTACTGATTCCGAAAAAGAAGAAGTTTTGAGCGTTTGTTTTAAATTTTTCCATTTCTAATACTAGTCTGAAAACATATTATTTCTTGATAGCATTCGCATTGCATTAACAAAAAGTTCTAAAGAAGGATTTTTTTTTTAAATTGTGAAAATTTACGTTTCGATCGACGCGATAAAATTGGTGGTGGCGCCATTCAGTCGGCTGCGAGACAGCAAACGTGTGACCTTGGCAGTGGCGCATACACATGGCGTGCTTACACCATTTCAAAGGGAAATTGTAGCTGAGGTAAAAGTCTGGATAAAATCTGCAATTTTTTTTAATATTTTAGATTCAATTTTTAAATACCACGAAATGATCAGTATACGAAATAGTTAAATAATCGGTTTTAAAATAGAAATGTCGCGAAAATAATTAACACCGTGTATATGTAAGCAAGTTCAAAAAAATTTAAAGCATTCAAAAATATTTGTTATTCCAGCAAAATATGTTCAGTTGTTCTGCATTACTGAAGAGAAAGGAAGTAGAAGTGGCCTGCGTCGATATTGTGTCTGCCGCATGGTCAAGGTGACCATATAATTGTATGGGGATCTGGCGGCTCGGTTGTATGCCACACCGTCGAAACATCGCTACCGCGCGCGAATGTGTGTTATACATTTACGCACATTCGTGTAATACGAGAGGGACTATGTTTGCGTGTGGCATGTACGTTTAAGTTGGCCAACCCAACTTGAACGTACATGCCACAAGTTTTTGAAAATTGGAGACAGCTGTTTTCATAGTAGGCGCGATGGATGCCATATCTCCTTTTGTTTTTATATGCGTAACACCTGACCTGACAGTAAATATTAAATTGGCATTACCGTGCAATAGGTACTCTAGTGTCCCAAACTATATATGGAGCTATTATCAAGTCTGGTAACTTTCCTCTAAGATGGTGATGGTGCAAATGGTCTTAAACTGTGATTTTCTTTATCAACTTTAAAACCTTTTCTCCCGTTGGTATGTAGCTATGCAATTTGGCATTGTTGAAATGTGTTAGATACATGAATGCCTGAGGCCTTTGACAAAGATCCAAGGCATGCAGTATGCGTTAAATGCTTATCTCGCACTCGGAACTTTCAAAGGGAAAGAATGAAGAACCCTGATATTCCGGGAGGTCACGACATTTTTGGTCACGATAAGGTAAATGGCTGAATCTGGGTTCACAGGTTAGAGACCAACCCTCTGATGCTTAATATGTCGGTCTGCCTGCGCCAAGTGGTTGCGTTATCTGGATTAGCTATATATAAAACAGATGTTGGTATGATATGCTAATGAATATACAACAACAATAATACAACAATAACCAGTCGGTTTTTTTATTAAATACTGAAATATAGCTAAAGTTAAATCTGTAACCTAAATCGCATTTAACTACGAAATTCAACCAAAGATTTGTTAAGTTTTGGTATTATGGAGCAAGTATGTACTGATTCTTTCATACCTATGTAGTTATTTTCAGCCATTTACCTCATCACATATATTTTTTGTCACGATAACATTTTTTTAAGGTGCCTTATGGCAACCACTTGTCGCAGGCAAACCGACACATTTGTCTTCAGTGGGTTGGCCTGTATCATGTGAACCCATTTTCAGCCATTTACGTTACCGTTACCATTTTTGTCGTGACCTCCTAGTCTATGACTCGTGTGTTGATATTACCTCCCTGATCACCGATCTCAACTTGAATGAAGGACATGTAATTTCTCTAAAATGTGCAGGCACATGTGTGCCTTTTCGCTTCAGTGCTGGGAGTCTATTCTTGGAATTTGTTGCTAATGGATCGGGAATTTTTGCATTGAGAAAACCGCTTTGACGTCCATTGACAAATTGGTTTTCTTAGTGGGCCCATTGTTACTATTCTGGCTGTCATGCTGCTGTTGAATGATCGGGTAGGTGCATACAATATTGGCTTGAGATAATCAGCATTGGTCATAGGGTGATCACTATTTTTTTTGCTGTGGAAATCTAACTTTACTGGCAAGTGAGGTCTAGTGACTGGAAATAGTGATCGAGCAATCAATCATCGATCAATAAGAATCAAATAATCAAGATGTCATTAGGAATGGCTGGTGTGTTTGACTTGGACCATGATATGGATAATGTGACAATATCAATATTCCTACAAGATAAGATTTAACTATAATGTTGTCAATATCTAAATTTGATTTCATGGATCAGGTGGTTTACTTTCGACTTTGTGACACATGAAGTACTGTATTGTGTTTATTTCGTAATCTTTTAATATTCAACCTTTTAGACTTGAGACGCTGGAACAAATATGCAATCACGCGAGAGAAGGCCAATTCACCAGTCTGGTGTGAAGCCTACGAAAAAGAAGAATAAAGATAGTAAAAAAAGACTAGACATTAATAATTAAAAAAATATATCTACATCGCCCAAGGTACTGAAGAGGAGTTTCAAGGTTGGTCATGGAAAGCTTATTTGCCGTGTCGTAGCATAAGGATTTTTATTTTGTTCCATAGTTTAAGGAATTTAAAAAACAATAAAAAAAAATGACTTAAATTTGTTGTATTTTATTCAGTTATACCAGTTGCGACTTATTGCATTAAAATATATTATTATTATTATTATTATATTGTAATGCACTAGCAGCATTATGCTAATGCGTGCACTTCTTTTTATGCACTTGCACTTTTGTTTTTAAGCACTTGCACCTGTAAATATCATTCAAGATTCTATTTAGTTGAAGTCGCAACCAAATTCGTATTTTGATTGCGTATTTAACGAACGATGATGGTATTACATGTCGCGTGCAACTAGAAATGAATCAATAAAACAGAATTTGGCGCGAAGATTGTATAAGAGTATAGAGACAAGTGCTGCCAACCTTGCTGTCCATAGACAAGTAAGGTGTTGTTTCTAAACACTTGCTTTGTCTGTATTTAGGTGACTCATAAAGATCTCAGCCTACCGTATGGACATTAAGGTGGCTCAACCCGGCGGGCCTAACTCATTCGCGGGCACGGTACAAAAACGTGCTGTTGCGCTCTGGGACCTTCTCGGTTTCAAAGAATAAGACAGGCTCCGTGATGAGGAAGATGCAACATGTCCACAAAAAAGACAATGTGCATAGTGTATGATTTGGTAACATTGTAAACCTCCAGACCCCCCCTAAAATAAACTCCTACCCTACATATCTTATACATATCTAACCTAAGTTATGTACCTTATATTTCCCTTGGATACATCCTACATTAATTACCTATTTACCATGTATCCACTCGTCCCATTTGTTCTCCCCATTGGCTCGTGATCGTCCTATATGCTTTCATTATTTACATTACATAACCATTCGTCTAATATATTCCCATTTACTGTTTCCTGATTTGCTCACGTTAAATCTAGTTATTTGACTACATTACTTGCTTAGGTAACATGTATTCTCCTGAATATTGTTGTCAAATCCTCATTGGTGCTATGCCCTCCCCCTGTACCTAGCTGTCTGTCTCTTTCGGTTCTTCTAATCGGTTCCTTTCTCCCTATCCTAACCTGATACATAATCTCTCTCTCTCTCATACACGCGCTCTCACATACAAACACAAATCTGAATTGATTGGAATAGAGCATTTCAGCATGCCCAGAACTTCAAAAAAATTTTTACCCCATGGGGTAATGGTGACGCCCCTCACAGTCCAAGGTCCATCCATGGCACTGTTATCCCGCGTCCCCACATGATCGCCTTCCTGCCTTCAGGCTGTATATGCGACCTCTGCTTCAAAAAGCGGCGGCCAACCATCCTGAATATGGCCTCTGAACACCAAGGCTCAATTCCCGTGTAGGGATGTATGAGTTTATGTGGTTCATTATATACCAATTGGGGTATTGGATTTACAACATGACCACTATATATTTTGAGTGTCCACTGACAACGTCAAGTACGACACATTAGGTATCACAAGAATTTTCGTTTTGTCAGCCGATCAAACGGTGACGGAAAACTACGGCGGGTGACCATAGTTACGAATCTGTCTTGTACCAGCCCACATGAATGTAGGACATACCTCAGACCCTCCCATCTGCCATTACTAATGCATGGACATAAGGGTAGTTTCGTGAACTGCTCCGGACGTACCAAAGCGTAGTCACTTTAAAGATTTTCGCGTCTAGTGACATTAGCCACACGCGTTGCCAAGCCTTTCCTGGACTCAGGGTAGGTCATGAGAGTGTCTCCACATTTTCACGGTTCCGGCACTTGGCAGATCGTGGTAAAGCCAATAAAGGCTTTCAGAAGAGCTGATAGAAACAGCAGTTCAAGATAAGCGGTTATCCGCAGTCATGACAAACCCTCAAGGTTGTCGACTAATTTAAGCAGGGAAACAGGAAGTTGCCTGCGAAATGTACACTGAGGTCAATCCAAGATGGATATGCCTTCAGATTTTGTATTTATTAAGATAGTCAACCTGGTCGCCGGTTGTCAAGCGAACCAGGGTATGGCCTCCGCCTTCCTCTCAAGCGAGGTAACATTTTAATATTGGAACATGACTCCAAGGTCTAAATGCCAACAATTTAAAATACGGTGTCATAGTGTCATTTATGTTCAGAGAGATTTTTGGTATGTATTGTATTATCGTAGTGTAGTTTTGTGCGATAATGCCAATACTATATTTTCCTTTCAAGGTTCTCTAGAGTTTGACTGAGTATGAAAGTCTTAATGGGTTCCGGCTCCTTTCAGTATAAAGGGGTACCGCCCAATCTAACTTGAGGCTCAAATTCAGGATCCGCAGCTTCTCGGAATGTTCGTTAGTGATGCTACATTTACGTTTAAGGTACAATCAATCTGGCATGGAATCTCATAGAGATCCCAGACCCGACCGATGTCCCGTAATGCCTCGTTTTCTGGCTGCACTGCAAACAAAAATCCACATAGCGTGCACAAGTATGTGGATTAAACATGCTTCCCACAACTCGACATCCATCGCCTTAACATTTCTGTGAAGAAATATCGTTTCATCCTTTTGTAGCTAGCTAGGTAGATTTTATCTAGCTAAAACGAACCGGTGTACGTGACTGTTCCGTCGCCCCCACTATGGACTCCCGGTCCTACTATTCAACACTGATCCTAGGAATTTAATATCTTTCTGGTTCAGCGTGCGCTGATGCACTTCCTCATTTCACTCACACCCAAACACTCCTAAGCCCTTCCTAAATATAGTCCATATAAATCAAACACAGAAACCCATCCTCCTGTGAGGCGAGATTTTATTCCACGTAAAACCACAGCCTGTGACCCTCGTCCGAGGCATCGGACCTTCAATACCCACGTGAGGCCCTTCCTGAATACTGTATACATTATTCGAACACAGAAAACCCTCCCCCTGTAGAGCAAGATTGTATTCCACGTAAAACCACGGCCTGTAACCCTCGTCCGAGTCGACGAACCATCATTACACACGCGAGGTCCTTCCTAAATATAGTACAAATTATCTGAGCTCAAAAGAACCCTCCCCACTGTAACCAGGGATTTTATTCCACTTAAAACTTTACCTAGAACTTTATAAAATCTCCTTCCATACTATTCGTTATTCAAAATGCAGTACATCCTCATATCTAATCCTTCATCCAATGCGCTTGCGCATCTTCCAGGCCGCGCGAGCTTCGATATCCAATCAATACATATGCCGTCACCTCCCCCACACGGGGCTCCTCCTCGCAGTTTGCTACCGTTTCTGGTCCCCAAAAATATGTACAGACTTACCAAGGTCCAGTGCCGTCCATTCTTTCACTCTATTTTAACAAAAGCTGTTTGCAAATCTACCTACTATGCAAGAAAACATAGATTATTTAGCTAACTCATCTCGTTCCTAAATTTGCACTTTTGCTACTTTCTCAAACTCAATGACTCGTTTCAATGTCCCCAAACAAAATCTAAACGAGGGAAAAGACTTTGCAGGTGCAAATTCCTTAGTAAAACACTTCCGCGTATTCAACCTACGTGCCGTAAGCCCTGAATAGAGGCATACTGCCCCAGAGACTCGCTCGCCACCGACTGACGAGGGACGCGCGCGCCTTTTCTGTTCTAGGCTCTGATCCCCCTCGCCCCTCCCTTTGAATCCCGCCATTTTTCGAGTGGTCATGCGCACTCTCCCCTCTCCCCCGCTCATCTTTCCTCCCGGCTCCCCTCTGTACCCGCTCTCCACCCCTCGCCCGGCGTTGGCCTTGGGCGCGTGAGTCGTGTTCTTATTATTTTATTATTATTTACCTGTCGCTAAGCAGAGCATTATTCGAGTACTTTCGAACGTTGTACCTGCGCAGTCGCTCAGGGTCATACCTCAGACCCTCCCGTCGCCCCTCAGCCTGCGATGACCTTGATTTTATGTTTAGTCAGATGTGCGTAAAACAAAAGTATTATTTTTACTTGTCGCTAAGCGGCATCGCGACGCAACTTTCATATGCCTATAGGATGCTACTTTGTTGTATTTATATATCATGTTTTGAGTGTGGAGGCTGGCCGTCCACAGCCGCCCCCAATTAACTGTGACTGCACATGGCACACGATGCCACACGCAGGGAAGCAGTTAATTCAATAAGGTAAGGACAATTGTTACAACATAAAATAAAATAATGTCTTTATTCCATATTAAGGAAACCTCAACCACGCCCCCATCTCAAAATTACCTTCAACATCCTTCCACCTACTGCGAACTTCCCATATGGAAAATTTTTTTTGTTTAGTTTTGTTTTTGTTTGTTTGTTTGTTTGTTTGTTAGTTTGTTTGTTGTTACTGCACCTAACCTCCTTCAAAGTAATTTAACTTATGTTAACCTAACCTACATCCACAATTTATCCTAATCTTACCTAGCCTAACCTAATCTAATCCAACTGTAATCACCCACAGCCTAAACCTAACCTAGCCTACCTATACCTATCTACCAATAAAGACTAATAATAATAATAATAATGACTAATAAAGGCACGTGTTCGTCTAGTATTATTAATCTAATTTTAAGACAATCATTTATACTTAACCTCAAATAGAGTTTCCTAAGTATTCAACTAAAATATTACTCACCCATACTATATTGTATATATTCTTCTCTTATTCTTTAACTAAGAAAATATCAAATATTTCAGCAGAAGTTATTATATTGCTGCTCAATAAACTTCGATAAAAACAAATAAAATGAAAATTCGCGGAAATTTAAAAGAATTATAAAATTTAAGACGATTTCGAGCTAGGCCCCAATAGTAGAGCCCCATTGAAAATTTACAAATGTTCTCCTCCTCTCAACCAAGTGAAAACCTGCCTAAATATTCGAATCGCTTTCTCCTCTTTGTTGTTACAAATTTTGAAGAAATTTCCATGCTCAAAATTTAGCAAAGTATAAAGAGATCCAATTCACTGATCTCTACTTTACATCTGCCAACAGGGAGGTCAAGCTTATGATATGATCAAATAACTTGATTGAATCTATTTGCATACCAACCATGAAGGTTGGATGTTACTGCATGAATGACATGGTCATTTTCGGATTAGTGTTGTACATAGAGCATACCAACTATGAAGGGTTGGATTTTACTGCCATCTCAGCGTCACGCAGTAGCGTGCTAAACCCTGCAAATGCCTGTACTCGCCATTAATAAATAGGTGTGGTTCTGGCATTTTTCCTCTGACATTGGGCTGATTTAGTGAACACAGTCATTATATGGTCACAATGCCCTAATATGGAATGGTTCAGGAAGTTGTTTAATGTATTCAAGCAATTCAAACTTTATAGTCTGAAATACACAATGACCGAACCTCAAATTCGCATTGAAATTGTATGGTGTTTTCAGTTGTTCTCTGGGAACAATATGAACAATGTTTACCCTATGTATTCATGGTCAATTCACTAGTAGTACTCGTCAACGTTGCACTCCGGGTGAGTGTGTGGTTTAGAAGGTTAACCAATACTTCCCACGTTGCAGTATGCAAGTTCCCATCTTGACAACTGATCCATCGGTGGAAGTCACCCGCTATTCAGCTAAGGATCTTCTTCATAAACGACTTTCCAGAACTAGTTAAGCCATGAACACAAAAGGCACTCATATCTCCATAATTGGCCATCGGACAACACGGTCAACTAGCAATGTGGATGAACTCTATTTGTTTTGTTATTTTATTGAGATCTCCACAGAATCCATGTCATTTTACTTTAATCAAGACAGGTATTCTACAATTCAGTTAAATTGAATCGTAGCCGACCTCATAATCAATACCAAGAATAAATTTGAAGTTGATAAAAGCACCAACATAAAATACAGGAAGTATAGATCGTTAATAAATCAAACGTTCGGAAAACGTCTGTGAAAATTATCTCACATATTCGTGATCGATGACAACTCAAACGAGTAGAGAATACATTGAACAAAAGATGTTCTGAAAATATCGGTTGAAACACATCAAAGCCTTTCCTCTTCAAATTTACATGATTTGAAATTTACTGATTTGAAGCTTAAAAGTAATAAAAAAAATATATTTAATTTTTTTTTGAACCACAATTTATTAAGTGTATTCGTATGTAGTTCATTGTATATTTACCATCAGCAGATGACATAGTTTCAACTTTGGCAACTCGCTGAAACCATCAAAATATCAAGGTAATTATTTTATGTTGTCCTTGAATATTTTGTAATAAAACATCACAGAGAAATCATCAATATAAATCAAATTTAATAATTTACAATCTAACACAAAGTCTAATAAATGAATGATCTAATCAAATAATCCAGAGAACCTTGTTCAAGTTTCATATCTGCGGTAATAAAACAGTTATTTATATTTACGATATTTTAATTATTGCACAGCAAAGAAAACCCTAATCAAACATACCTATCATTCATACTTTCCTCAGTATTCTTTCAAAATACTAGTTCACACACAATATCAAATAAGACTATGCCATTGAATCCACTCAAACGCACTCTTACACTACTCCCCCCTTTTTTTTAACCCCCCCCCCCCCATTCTAAACACCTCTACCCTTAACTTACCGAAACCCCCATTATCCTTCTACCCCCCCCCCCCCCCATCTGATTATCATAAATATATGTAGCCGAATACGATCGCCCCCACTCCCTCCTAGTCTCTGATCCCCCCTCAGCCATAGCGGAAATATCATTTCCACCTTTTCCCCAATTCCGTGGTCCCGCGAAACACCGCCGCATACCCGTAGACTGACTCTTTGGTCATAGTACGTCACCAATATTGGAGCAACTGTCACTTCTAACCTATTTTCCAATTCCGTGGTCACACTGAACTAAGTATTCGAAATTTCCCGCGTAATCTTCCAACAACGTTTGCTCAAGTTCAAATTTAAGTTCACTTCCCTACTTGCTAAAACCAATCGCTATTTTTCTGTCTACTTCTGAAAAAAATTTTTTTTTTTTTTTTTAGATATCCCGTCGTCACCTCACAATAAGACCGTTTCAATGCTCCCATTCACTAAGTCTATCCACACTTTTAATACTATTTCACTTACACTAAAGTTGAACTCTAGGGAAAGAGACACGCTAAAATAAGCCTATGCCATCATCACTCGTAATCCCCCCCTCCCCCAGAATGTAACCCTATCTTCTTACGCAAATTTTTTTTTTTTTTTTTTAACCTGACTCCTAAAATCAAACACATATTTAACGATAACCTTGATTCTATTGATCCCAATTGGAATGAAACAACGATTTCAAATGCCACTCCTTGATAAATAAACAATACCTTCATTCACTTAATACCATACGTATATGTATATATATATATATATATATATATATATTTATTTATACCGCAACGCGTTCCCCTTCTCCAGTTTGCCTTTATTTTTTTTTTCAAAACCCTACCACTAGCATGATACACCTGCTCGAACTACGTTACAATAATACTCAAAACGCAAGCCAAAATACTTGGCCGTCAATATTATGTCAATCTAAATAAATTCAGATTTGTGTCCGAATAATCTCAAAATACGAAAATAGTATTCACCGAATTGTATTAAATTTAAAATACCCGTCAACATTATTGTTAAGAGAAATCAATAAAAAATTGTTAAATAAATTATTATTATATCTTTCTCCAAAAGGTAATACACCATCGCCCACTATCAACACGGTCAGCAACGGGATCCCCTATATACAGTAACCGACCGATCCCTAAGTCATCAAAAATAAATATTTCCCATTCCACACCCCTCGCTCTCGTATACGATGATGACGTCAACCTTCTTGTGGCTAAACCACATGCAAACATCACCCCGACTAACATCCAAACATCATGATATCGCATCATAGCACAAAGTCCGCCCCCACCTTCATACAATAATATATCCACAACTCGTTATCGCGAAGCCACCCACACATCACATTATCCTCCCTAAGTCCAACACTCGTACTATTACGCACCTGCGACCCGAACATTCAGATCTCAGATTTCATCGGAATAGACTGTCACAACAAATTCACCCCTTTTTTTTTTCAATCTCTACGGAACCCTAACGCTAGTTTATCTCGCCCTCACATAAACTCACAGTCATTACTAATTCTCGTTCCGTTCTCGAACTTCCTCACTCACCCAAGGCTACTTGCACTTCAATGTTGTAAATATGTCTAAGTAATTGCACTATAACCCGTAAAATTGTAATCACTTATTCCTAATATTTTTCCCCTATCAAATAACACCAACTTAAAACTCAAAGTAAAACAACAAAACCCCGATGGAATATCGTAACCTTCAAGGAGTCTGTCTTCTTCAATATCTAACATCCATAACCATTCCTTCATTCATAATTAATCAATCTATCTTTAAATAAACCCCAACGCAATCTCTAGAATAATGGTAATAAGCGCGCGTGGTTCCGTTATTCAATAATAATATCATTCTTGACGCTCCTACCGCGACCCTAGACACAAGACGCACGAACCACGTGACCCGCCGCTCGCGCCACCAATCCATGTGACTGTATAGGTATGTACACCCGCTGTTCAGCGCGCGAGTTCACCCCGCCCCGAGTCGGCACCACCGCACTGAACGAACGACGGTTGGAGCGGCAAGGAACGTCCCGCGCCCCATCCAAATCAATGTTACCTCGCAATACTATAATAACCCCACAAAATATGTAATAATGTAATAAAAATAACAAATTATAATAATTATTATTTCCTTCCTTGCTTTCACAAAAGTTTTAACCAATATTTAAGTTACGTGATGGTTTACAACCTAAGTTCCCATGTTTTTCTACTCACTCCATTCTAGTACCAATATTATACCTACTCTCACACTTCGTCTTCGTTACGGACCCCATGCGACAACCAAAATATTATATATCAACTAAATGTTATTCAACTAAGTTCAACTTGGCTCATACCTCATTTTCAAATATTCCTCTCCGCACAACGACTTATTTACCCTACCACTCTTTACCTTTGTTTCTATTAATATATTACATATGACCAGTGCACTTTATCAATACTTTCCCGTGACCAATGGTCAACACAAATATTACGCACACGATACTTCTACAATCTCAGCCACGTGTTCGACTCATGATCTCTCTAATACTCAGCGGAGGATCAGACGCCCCGGCTCGTTAAGCCCGTCGCCCCCATAATTTCGACAGGGTACGAATATTTAATAAATGTTTTAACGGAATAATTTAAAGTAAAACGGTAAATCTACAGCAAGCGTAGTCAATAATAGTAATTAAAACATAATTTCATTAAGATTGGTCGCCCCCACAACATTGCCGCCATCCCTCGGACCCCAATCGGCCCCCCATATAATCGGTCCTGACTTTAGCCAATCCTTGCGTCTATTAATCTGTAATTTTCCTATAGTAAATAGAAATCTATGTTCATATAGATACTTAAGACAACATTCGCCCTGAGGAGACATTATTCAGTTCTATCCGCTCAACGGAACCAACCGATCCTAAATGCAAATCTTCCTTTGACCGATTTTCGTTCGTGGGAAATTGGTTCTCTATTTAAAGAAACCTAAAAGATATCACTTCCTTGATTGTTTACCGTAGTGAGACGTAACTAAACCTAACTAAAGGTTTTATTATTTTTATTTCTGCCGACTTTAACGTGCGTGTGTAATTACAATTATTAAAATGTTAATGGTACGAGAGTAACACATTCAGATAAGATGGAGATCACCATAAGAGTGGATTATTGAAGAATGGTACAGAACTTAATTTAAGCTGAAATTCATAACACTGTTTAGTACCCAATTCATTAGCACAACCAATTTTATACTGACTTACCTGCGGATAAAACATTTCAGAACACATAATTAACAATTTCCTAAGGTACTAACCTTTGTACTACTTTTTTAAAGTAATTCTGAACCCATGAGCAATAGTTTTCACACATTCTAAACTGTAGTCAAACAGTTTACCTGGTAGGTACCTCTGAGCATTCCCAGAGGTAGACGTTCGGCGTCGCGCTCGCGCGATCAACGCGTCTCTCATAACGCATCCAATGCGCTAGTGGCGCGATCACACAACGCATTCAATGCGCTGGTGGCGTAATCACACAACCGCTCTCGTGCTGTTGAAACATCCTATACTCCCTAATCTCTTTCCATAGTTTCATAATATACATTAATAAATTACAACAACAATGTAATATGTTAAGAATTGTTTACAAACATGATTTTATTTTTCCGTGAACTGACTAACCGCGTTTAACTATTCCCTGCTGACAATTTTACGTCTTATTACTTTTATATATTTTTATTCTTTTGCTTCAAGTATTTTCTTAGTTATTTTTCGTGAACAAATACGAATAATATGACTACGCTATTTGACCCATTTTATTTGTTGTGTCCTTTAGTAACCTTGGTTCCCTTTAATTGTAGAATTTGATTAAAGATATAACCAAGTCCTTGTCAACAATCATCCTGTGGTCACGGCAACATCTGTAAACCTCCAGACCCCCCCTAAAATAAACTCCTACCCTACATATCTTATACATATCTAACCTAAGTTATGTACCTTATATTTCCCTTGGATACATCCTACATTAATTACCTATTTACCATGTATCCACTCGTCCCATTTGTTCTCCCCATTGGCTCGTGATCGTCCTATATGCTTTCATTATTTACATTACATAACCATTCGTCTAATATATTCCCATTTACTGTTTCCTGATTTGCTCACGTTAAATCTAGTTATTTGACTACATTACTTGCTTAGGTAACATGTATTCTCCTGAATATTGTTGTCAAATCCTCATTGGTGCTATGCCCTCCCCCTGTACCTAGCTGTCTGTCTCTTTCGGTTCTTCTAATCGGTTCCTTTCTCCCTATCCTAACCTGATACATAATCTCTCTCTCTCTCATACACGCGCTCTCACATACAAACACAAATCTGAATTGATTGGAATAGAGCATTTCAGCATGCCCAGAACTTCAAAAAAATTTTTACCCCATGGGGTAATGGTGACGCCCCTCACAGTCCAAGGTCCATCCATGGCACTGTTATCCCGCGTCCCCACATGATCGCCTTCCTGCCTTCAGGCTGTATATGCGACCTCTGCTTCAAAAAGCGGCGGCCAACCATCCTGAATATGGCCTCTGAACACCAAGGCTCAATTCCCGTGTAGGGATGTATGAGTTTATGTGGTTCATTATATACCAATTGGGGTATTGGATTTACAACATGACCACTATATATTTTGAGTGTCCACTGACAACGTCAAGTACGACACATTAGGTATCACAAGAATTTTCGTTTTGTCAGCCGATCAAACGGTGACGGAAAACTACGGCGGGTGACCATAGTTACGAATCTGTCTTGTACCAGCCCACATGAATGTAGGACATACCTCAGACCCTCCCATCTGCCATTACTAATGCATGGACATAAGGGTAGTTTCGTGAACTGCTCCGGACGTACCAAAGCGTAGTCACTTTAAAGATTTTCGCGTCTAGTGACATTAGCCACACGCGTTGCCAAGCCTTTCCTGGACTCAGGGTAGGTCATGAGAGTGTCTCCACATTTTCACGGTTCCGGCACTTGGCAGATCGTGGTAAAGCCAATAAAGGCTTTCAGAAGAGCTGATAGAAACAGCAGTTCAAGATAAGCGGTTATCCGCAGTCATGACAAACCCTCAAGGTTGTCGACTAATTTAAGCAGGGAAACAGGAAGTTGCCTGCGAAATGTACACTGAGGTCAATCCAAGATGGATATGCCTTCAGATTTTGTATTTATTAAGATAGTCAACCTGGTCGCCGGTTGTCAAGCGAACCAGGGTATGGCCTCCGCCTTCCTCTCAAGCGAGGTAACATTTTAATATTGGAACATGACTCCAAGGTCTAAATGCCAACAATTTAAAATACGGTGTCATAGTGTCATTTATGTTCAGAGAGATTTTTGGTATGTATTGTATTATCGTAGTGTAGTTTTGTGCGATAATGCCAATACTATATTTTCCTTTCAAGGTTCTCTAGAGTTTGACTGAGTATGAAAGTCTTAATGGGTTCCGGCTCCTTTCAGTATAAAGGGGTACCGCCCAATCTAACTTGAGGCTCAAATTCAGGATCCGCAGCTTCTCGGAATGTTCGTTAGTGATGCTACATTTACGTTTAAGGTACAATCAATCTGGCATGGAATCTCATAGAGATCCCAGACCCGACCGATGTCCCGTAATGCCTCGTTTTCTGGCTGCACTGCAAACAAAAATCCACATAGCGTGCACAAGTATGTGGATTAAACATGCTTCCCACAACTCGACATCCATCGCCTTAACATTTCTGTGAAGAAATATCGTTTCATCCTTTTGTAGCTAGCTAGGTAGATTTTATCTAGCTAAAACGAACCGGTGTACGTGACTGTTCCGTCGCCCCCACTATGGACTCCCGGTCCTACTATTCAACACTGATCCTAGGAATTTAATATCTTTCTGGTTCAGCGTGCGCTGATGCACTTCCTCATTTCACTCACACCCAAACACTCCTAAGCCCTTCCTAAATATAGTCCATATAAATCAAACACAGAAACCCATCCTCCTGTGAGGCGAGATTTTATTCCACGTAAAACCACAGCCTGTGACCCTCGTCCGAGGCATCGGACCTTCAATACCCACGTGAGGCCCTTCCTGAATACTGTATACATTATTCGAACACAGAAAACCCTCCCCCTGTAGAGCAAGATTGTATTCCACGTAAAACCACGGCCTGTAACCCTCGTCCGAGTCGACGAACCATCATTACACACGCGAGGTCCTTCCTAAATATAGTACAAATTATCTGAGCTCAAAAGAACCCTCCCCACTGTAACCAGGGATTTTATTCCACTTAAAACTTTACCTAGAACTTTATAAAATCTCCTTCCATACTATTCGTTATTCAAAATGCAGTACATCCTCATATCTAATCCTTCATCCAATGCGCTTGCGCATCTTCCAGGCCGCGCGAGCTTCGATATCCAATCAATACATATGCCGTCACCTCCCCCACACGGGGCTCCTCCTCGCAGTTTGCTACCGTTTCTGGTCCCCAAAAATATGTACAGACTTACCAAGGTCCAGTGCCGTCCATTCTTTCACTCTATTTTAACAAAAGCTGTTTGCAAATCTACCTACTATGCAAGAAAACATAGATTATTTAGCTAACTCATCTCGTTCCTAAATTTGCACTTTTGCTACTTTCTCAAACTCAATGACTCGTTTCAATGTCCCCAAACAAAATCTAAACGAGGGAAAAGACTTTGCAGGTGCAAATTCCTTAGTAAAACACTTCCGCGTATTCAACCTACGTGCCGTAAGCCCTGAATAGAGGCATACTGCCCCAGAGACTCGCTCGCCACCGACTGACGAGGGACGCGCGCGCCTTTTCTGTTCTAGGCTCTGATCCCCCTCGCCCCTCCCTTTGAATCCCGCCATTTTTCGAGTGGTCATGCGCACTCTCCCCTCTCCCCCGCTCATCTTTCCTCCCGGCTCCCCTCTGTACCCGCTCTCCACCCCTCGCCCGGCGTTGGCCTTGGGCGCGTGAGTCGTGTTCTTATTATTTTATTATTATTTACCTGTCGCTAAGCAGAGCATTATTCGAGTACTTTCGAACGTTGTACCTGCGCAGTCGCTCAGGGTCATACCTCAGACCCTCCCGTCGCCCCTCAGCCTGCGATGACCTTGATTTTATGTTTAGTCAGATGTGCGTAAAACAAAAGTATTATTTTTACTTGTCGCTAAGCGGCATCGCGACGCAACTTTCATATGCCTATAGGATGCTACTTTGTTGTATTTATATATCATGTTTTGAGTGTGGAGGCTGGCCGTCCACAACATTTACGAAAATTTTAATTTCAAAACGACATAGCTAAAAGTAAACCACGACTGCTGTAGTAAAAAATCGAACAAAAACAAAATAGATTATAAATCTTGATTAAATAAGCTATGTCTGATGACTAATCTTTTTAAGATGTTCTTACTTAATCATCGCGTAATCCACCTACAAAGTTATTGTATAAAACGCGCGAAAAATGCGAACTTTCGGACATATGGTCCGAAAGTTCGCATTTTTCGCACTTAGAAACCAAACACAATTTTACAATGTCAATGGTCATTAGACATCTAGTTCGACCAAATAAAGCTATTTTGAGCAAAATTTTGGATCTCTGATAAGAAATATGGGCGTGATCTTCTTTCCCCTTTTGTATGGGGAGATGAGCGGGATGGGCCACCTTAATGATCAAAAACCGGCCAAGCGCGAGTCGGACTCGCACACGAAGGGTTCCGTACCATAGTCCAAAATTTAACATGAAAAATCACGTTCTTTTAAAAGGGGGCCTTCAATAATGATTATTTAATCATTTTACCTATTTGTTGTTATAGTGGCAAAATAAATACACACTCCGTGAAAATGTCAGCTGCCTACCTATTACGGTTCACGAGATACAGCCCTGTGACAGACGGACGGACAACGGAGGCTTAGTAATAGGGTTCCGTTTTCACCTTTTGGAGGGGGGGGGGGGACCCTAAAAAAACGAATACTGGAAAGAAAGAATTCCTAAGTCCCTTATACTCTATGGTTGACGTCAAGATGACAGAATGGGATCTCGAATTTTATTTTTACATTCATTTATTTATACATTAGCAGCGCCAAGGTATGTGTAAGGTATTATGAGGTATTGTTTTTGTAGTTTAGTATTTTTTTCTGTATTCATATATATTTATTAATAATTTGTTTCTATTTCCGGTGTAGTACCGGTTTCTGAGTAAATGTCTGTACCACCAGCGGTAGCACTAGCGAGTTGGACGTTTGCGGTGCCGCTACCACAGGAAGGGTTAATAAAAGAAAAACTTAAAAAATCTATATATTTAACATCCTCAATAAGCCTGTATCGCATCGCTGTTGCAATTGATCTTTACATTGATGTTAACTGCCGCCAGCTGCGTCACGAAGAACTTGAATATGTACGGGATCTGTATCTCGGCGAGGTTCCCTTTGTCCCCGCACAGGCGGCAGAGGTCGCTTCCATTGGCTTTCATGGCGACAGGGCCCAGGAGGGTCCCGCATGTTATGCATATTATCGCCTATAACAAGAAATTGCATTGATTATACAAATAAACATTAGTAGCTCTGGAAGTCTCTTAGAAAAAAGTAACAATCGAAACTGATTGAAAAACTCAAGCACGCATTATTGACTGTTATTTTCATAGCAACTAAGAGCACATTTCTGCAAGCAAAATATGTAGGTTCTTACTTAAAATAAACCACATTGTGGTTTCAATGTCTTTTAATACAATCTAAAAATATTTCAAAGAAACAATAACTAAAGCGGACACCAACGAACATGGGTGAACATCGACAAAGACCAATGAACATCAAGAAGCACCGGTGAACATATGTACCCGTCCCGTATGTCGCCGCCCCTTCACCGACTGCCGGGTCAGCGCGCCCACAACGCCCGTCGTGACCTGACCACCACCGACCTGGCCAGCCACCGGACCATAACGTCAATACTCACGTCGCACTTATCCGAGCAGTGGAGCAGGCGGTCCTGCAGCAGGAAGCTGGCGCCGTGCGAAATGAGCGCGTCGCGCTCCATCTCGCCGAGCCGCACGCCTCCGCCGCGTCGCCGCCCCTTCACCGGCTGCCGAGTCAGCGCGTCCACCGCGCCCGTCGTGCGCACCTGACCACACATTAATATACAGTTGTGTCTCCCTCCTCCCGTGTCTCTATACTGCTCCCTACATCCGCCCGAGAAGCTCCCTTACCGCAGCGTGCACATGTTTTCTCTCTTAGGGCAGCTTTACGCGAGCATTTCTGGCAGCAGAAGAGGCACGAATGTAGAATAAATGCAGTAGTAATGTGTTCCTTGAGGAAATTATGCAGAGTTAATCTAACCTACAAATTCGCGCGTACGCAAGGAGAGCTTGCAACCGTCGCCGGAGTACTTGTATCCCATGTATGGGCGTGATTGAATGGCAGAAATAAACATTTATGTAACAAATTAAAAGAGAAGAGAAGTTGCGAAGCCGAAAGTGCGAGTGCAGGCGAACCAATCATGACGGACGGACGCCCCGTGTGAAGTGATATGAAACTCGACTTTATACCCTAGGTATATCTGAGATTTTATAATGGGTTCTCAGAAGCCCACTGGTGATGAGGTTCACGTTTTTTTACTGTACTTTGCTCCTCAAAATTGTATCAACGGAAACTTCATTAATCATAACTAGAGACAAGACCCTGCTTACCAGTCCGCAGGCTAGCTAAAGAGGTTTAAAGCGAGCTGAAACATCTGCGCTAATGACGTCTGCTACACTTAGTCCTGACCTCAATTGAAACCGAATTGTTCGGGAAAGCCAATTAAGCCAAGCCAACATCTTCACAAGTTGACGTGAGTCACACAAAGACAAAATCATTTCACACACCTGCCACTTGTCGGACACCATATGCCTGAGCCGCTGATAGTGTATCACCCCGAAGAATATGTCCGCAGTCATCTCCCGACCGTCCACGCCGCTGTACATGCGCTCCGTGCCGTAGTAGTTGTAACCTCCCGCCTCGAGGAGCCGACCGAAGTAGTTTATTGCGGTGTCCTTTTCGTTGAAACGGAACGGCGTTGCGTCGTGTACCTGACGAGTTGCAATCGTTTACATATGGTGGATGTCAAACACTTGCCAAAATATCTCATACCTACCCTCGCACATGTATGCTTATATTTTACAACTCACTATCAAAATGAATCAACTATGCACACACACAATCAAACACTTATGCTTAAACACCCCTACACATACCCCTCACACAACCATGAACACATTTTAAACACGACTAATATATTTAGGTACTCGCTCATACACTGGTTATTCGTTTTAGTATTCCGTACCCAAATGGTGACAAACGGAACCCTATTACTAAGCCTCCGATATCTGTCCGTCCGTCCATCCGTCTCCGTCACAGGGATGTATGTCATGAGCTGTACCCGAAGTCTCAGTTGTCACCTAAATTGGCGTTACGGCAAACCGATCGACTGGCATTTTCAAATGTATGGAGAAATTGAAGAGCGTGCGTAGTGGGGGTTAAGTGAACTAACATTTGCGAGTCCGAGCTTGATTTAACGGCTTACTCAATGTTGCCGTAAATACGTCGTTTACATCCACTCTGCGTTTTCATACAAATCGGAAGTCCGCGTTTAACTTCGACAGCTTGAAGAAGTAAAACCACAGTATATCTAGTAAAAACTTGTATGGAGTTTGACGTTTTTACAGAACTTCGAAGTTACGTAAACGCCAATTTCGGTGAGAACTGAGACTACCGGCTCTGTAATAGGTAAGCAGCTGAAATTTTCAGTGTGTATTTCTAGTGCCACTGTAACTACAAATAGTAAACATTAAAAACAAAAATAAAATTAAAGGGAACCAACCCACAAACAACGTGATTTCTTTGGGTCAAATCTTGTACAATGGTACGGAACCCTTCGTGTGCGATTTCGACTCGTACTTGGCATGTTTTTTGTTGCTGTTCTACTAATGTTTGATTCTCCTGTTTCTCTCAAGTTATACTAGGCTCACCAGGCCGTGGAGCGCTGCCGACTTGCCCGCCATCGTCTCCACCATCATGGCGATGGTCATGCGCGAGGGGAAGCCGTGCGGGTTGAACAGGATGTCCGGGATGAGTCCCGACTCCGTGAAGGGGAGGTCCTCGGCTGCCCACTTCTGGGAGCAGATTCCCTTCTGCCCGGCGCGCGACGCGAACTTGTCTCCGACAGTCGGGTTGCGCTGAAAGGGAATATGAGATATTTTTTATGGAAGTGGCATGGATTTTATGGAGCTGTCATTAGCCCAACAAATTTGTTCCAGGACTCCACTATAATCAATCTCATCGGAAATTATTAGAAGCAGGCCATCCTGTTAATTCAAACATACAGAAATACTTATGAGTTGGCTGTATAGTGAATTTCCCATACTGGAAAGGCAAGGGCGTCTTATGCATTGAATTATGATCAGGGCTATCATATAACAGGATCCATCGCTTCGAAGTTTTGCGAGCAATCTGACACCTGGCAATATGTCGTCCTATCACACGCGCTTAGGGCTGCAATCTCGCTTCAGTGAGAAGCCGTCCCATTCTTTATCTGAACTCGAAGCACTACAACGGAACGCAGTGTTTCTGATGTTGATTTTTTTTCTATGAAGTTTAGAATACTTTTGGCAGCACAGTACAGCAACATGTAGTGAGCAGACTACTTGTTTCAATAAATTTGTGATGTAACTATCATATCAAAATCTATTATGATTGTTGAAATTTAAAGCATGAATTAAAGTTGATTAATTTTGTAATATATTATTTCATTAATATATATATATATATAAGTAATATAAATCATTGTTACATAAAAATATGCTGGACCTGCAATTTATGGACGATAAGGCCCTGGCATGGCTAGTTCCCATGTGGTGTGTTAGGCCATTATAATGAGAGTTGGTATTAGCTATCCATGTCCAGTTACATAAAATAATCTCCTTTACTGCTAAATGTCCCACTTTATGCCCACAATTATAGTCATCGAATGTTCCGTTTTCGGGGGTCAGAAATGACACCTGTCACAATTTTTTTCTAATTTCCTATCTGTATGTGCAATACGTACCGGTATCCTCAATACGACGCAGGCCTTCTTGGGCACTCTCGCACTGAACTCCCCGCACAGCCGCACGTTGTCCACGTAGACCTGCTCCTTGCCGTGGTAGCGACTCATCACATATTTGCTGCACTCTGCATCGTAGTAACTGTCAAACAAGCACGTTGGATTGATGTGTCGAGAGCGGTTATATCATTATTAGAAAAGTAGGTGTAATAAAATAAACTTTGTTGTGTTAAGAAATTATGTTGTTTATTTCAACGAACATGATATGTATGTATAATCGACCCTGAAGCAAGGATACATTTATTTAAAAAATAACGCTGTAAAAAGAACGACTTTATGAATTATACCGCAAGGCTGGAATGCAGAAAGCATACCTTTCGCGGGCATTGCATCTACCAAATCCGTCACTCGCCCTTTACACATACTTTGGAATTTTCACTCCTCTCATAATCCATGCCTCCTACTAACAAAGTGTTTAAGATTAAAAGATACATTTATTTAACGGTTTACCCGAGTTGCGGACATTGACTGCAAAGATTAAATATATATGTCCGTAATTTTTTAATAGCCAAATCTTCGCAGTTAATGCCAGCAAGTAGGACCATCACCTGTGAACACTCACTAATAGACAGGGTCTTCAGGTTCGACCCTCGCGCCCACGAACGGCAGACCGTCGTTGCCGCGGCAGAAGTAGGACGCGTTGGCCTTCAGCTCGATGAAGTGCGCCTTGTACACGGAGCCGTGCGCGCAGCCCCGCTCGTACGCGGATTTATTGATTCAACACCGCAAGCAGGAGCAACACCAGTGAACACTCACCAATAGAAAGGGTCTTCAGGTTCGACCCTCGCGCCCACGAACGGCAGACCGTCGCTGTCGATGTGCACGCTCAGCTCGGGCTTGCTCGGGTCGCGGCAGAAGTAGGACGTGTTGGACTTCAGCTCGATGAAGTGCGCCTTGTACACGGAGCCGTGCGCGCAGCCCCGCTCGTACGCGGACTTATTGATTCAACACCGCAAGCAGGAGCAACACCAGTGAACACTCACCAATAGAAAGGGTCTTCAGGTTCGACCCTCGCGCCCACGAACGGCAGACCGTCGTGTCGCGGCAGAAGTAGGACATGTTGGCCTTCAGCTCGATGAAGTGCGCCTTGTACACGGAGCCGTGCACGCAGCCCCGCTCGTACGCGGATTTATTGATTCAACACCGCAAGCAGGAGCAACACCAGTGAACACTCACCAATAGAAAGGGTCTTCAGGTTCGACCCTCGCGCCCACGAACGGCAGACCGTCGCTGTCGATGTGCACGCTCAGCTCGGGCTTGCTCGGGTCGCGGCAGAAGTAGGACGTGTTGGACTTCAGCTCGATGAAGTGCGCCTTGTACACGGAGCCGTGCGCGCAGCCCCGCTCGTACGCGGACTTATTGATTCAACACCGCAAGCAGGAGCAACACCAGTGAACACTCACCAATAGAAAGGGTCTTCAGGTTCGACCCTCGCGCCCACGAACGGCAGACCGTCGTGTCGCGGCAGAAGTAGGACATGTTGGCCTTCAGCTCGATGAAGTGCGCCTTGGACACGGAGCCGTGCGCGCAGCCCCGCTCGTACGCGGACTTATTGATTCAACACCGCAAGCAGGAGCAACACCAGTGAACACTCACCAATAGAAAGGGTCTTCAGGTTCGACCCTCGCGCCCACGAACGGCAGACCGTCGCTGTCGATGTGCACGCTCAGCTCGGGCTTGCTCGGGTCGCGGCAGAAGTAGGACGTGTTGGACTTCAGCTCGATGAAGTGCGCCTTGTACACGGAGCCGTGCGCGCAGCCCCGCTCGTACGCGGACTTATTGATTCAACACCGCAAGCAGGAGCAACACCAGTGAACACTCACCAATAGAAAGGGTCTTCAGGTTCGACCCTCGCGCCCACGAACGGCAGACCGTCGTTGTCGCGGCAGAAGTAGGACATGTTGGCCTTCAGCTCGATGAAGTGCGCCTTGTACACGGAGCCGTGCGCGCAGCCCCGCTCGTACGCGGACTTATTGATTCAACACCGCAAGCAGGAGCAACACCAGTGAACACTCACCAATAGAAAGGGTCTTCAGGTTCGACCCTCGCGCCCACGAACGGCAGACCGTCGCTGTCGATGTGCACGCTCAGCTCGGGCTTGCTCGGGTCGCGGCAGAAGTAGGACGTGTTGGACTTCAGCTCGATGAAGTGCGCCTTGTACACGGAGCCGTGCGCGCAGCCCCGCTCGTACGCGGACTTATTGATTCAACACCGCAAGCAGGAGCAACACCAGTGAACACTCACCAATAGAAAGGGTCTTCAGGTTCGACCCTCGCGCCCACGAACGGCAGACCGTCGTTGTCGCGGCAGAAGTAGGACATGTTGGCCTTCAGCTCGATGAAGTCCGCCTTGCAGACGGAGCCGTGGGCGCAGCCCCGCTCGTACGCGGACTCGTTGATTCAACACCGCAAGCAGGAACAACACCAGTGAACACTCACCAATAGAAAGGGTCTTCAGGTTCGACCCTCGCGCCCACGAACGGCAGACCGTCGCTGTCGATGTGCGCGCTCAGCTCGGGCTTGCTCGGGTCGCGGCAGAAGTAGGACGTGTTGGACTTCAGCTCGATGAAGTCCGCCTTGTAGACGGAGCCGTGCGCGAAGCCCCGCTCGTACGCTGACTTGTTGATTATCATCGCGTCCTCCATGTCGTAGCCCTGGAGGAAGAGGTTAAAAAAGATGAATCTAAGAGTGTGTTTTTATCTCTCGTTGTTGTTGTTGTGTCCTCGAGTTTTGCTCTTTCCAACACATTTAAGCATTCTAATGATTTAAAAAAAATACTAAAACACCGACAAAATGAACTGCTCAAAGAGAATCTGGGGCAAAGAGCCTTTTCTTAAGACGAAGAAGATGCGCTTACTGTGTAAGAGGTGACGGCAACGATGGTGTTGGTGCCCATGGGAAAGTCGTCGAGTCCGACGTTGTCGTAGTGGACGGGCCGGAAGAGCGGCGTCTCGGGCGTCTGCAGCCGGTAGTGCTGTACTTACCGTGTAAGAGATGACGGCAACGATGGGGTTGGTGCCCATGGGAAAGTCATCGAGGCCGACGTCGTAGTGGACGAGCCGGAAGAGCGGCGTCGCGGGCGTCTGCGGCCGGTAGTGCTGTACTTACCGTGTAAGAGATGACGGCAACGATGGCGTTGGTACCCATGGGAAAGTCGTCGAGGCCAACGTTGTCGTAGTGGACGGGCCGGAAGAGCGGCGTCGTGGGCGTCTGCGGCCGGTAGTGCTGTACTTACCGTGTAAGAGATGACGGCAACGATGGCGTTGGTACCCATGGGAAAGTCGTCGAGGCCAACGTTGTCGTAGTGGACGGGCCGGAAGAGCGGCGTCGTGGGCGTCTGCGGCCGGTAGTGCTGTACTTACCGTGTAAGAGATGACAGCAACGATGGCGTTGGTGCCCATGGGAAAGTCATCGAGGCCGACGTCGTAGTGGACGAGCCGGAAGAGCGGCGTCGCGGGCGTCTGCGGCCGGTAGTGCTGTACTTACCGTGTAAGAGATGACGGCAACGATGGCGTTGGTACCCATGGGAAAGTCGTCGAGGCCAACGTTGTCGTAGTGGACGGGCCGGAAGAGCGGCGTCGTGGGCGTCTGCGGCCGGTAGTGCTGTACTTACCGTGTAAGAGATGACGGCAACGATGGCGTTGGTACCCATGGGAAAGTCGTCGAGGCCAACGTTGTCGTAGTGGACGGGCCGGAAGAGCGGCGTCGTGGGCGTCTGCGGCCGGTAGTGCTGTACTTACCGTGTAAGAGATGACAGCAACGATGGCGTTGGTGCCCATGGGAAAGTCGTCGAGGCCGACGTTGTCGTAGTGGACGGGCCGGAAGAGCGGCGTCGCGGGCGTCTGTGGCCGGTAGTGCTGTACTTACCGTGTAAGAGATGACGGCAACGATGGCGTTGGTACCCATGGGAAAGTCGTCGAGGCCAACGTTGTCGTAGTGGACGGGCCGGAAGAGCGGCGTCGTGGGCGTCTGCGGCCGGTAGTGCTGTACTTACCGTGTAAGAGATGACAGCAACGATGGCGTTGGTGCCCATGGGAAAGTCGTCGAGGCCAACGTTGTCGTAGTGGACGGGCCGGAAGAGCGGCGTCGCGGGCGTCTGTGGCCGGTAGTGCTGTACTTACCGTGTAAGAGATGACGGCAACGATGGCGTTGGTACCCATGGGAAAGTCGTCGAGGCCAACGTTGTCGTAGTGGACGGGCCGGAAGAGCGGCGTCGCGGGCGTCTGCAGCCGGTAGTGCTTCGTCTCGGCCTGCGTCGCCCACGTGTGCAGCGGCGTGCCCATCGTCTGCTTGCCCATCTGACACTGGTACATGTTGCTGCGGAAGATATATAAGATAAGATATATAATATAAGTCAGATCATGTCCCCGCACCACTTAACTACTAGCTGCTGTAACAGTGACCACACAACGAAGAGCAAGATTTATTTTAAACTAGCTACATGTCGTTTTGGACATTCACTCGAGTGGACCGCAAACAATATTAATTGATTGTTTTATTGTTATTAGTGTTAATTCTCTTTTTTTTCTAAAAAAAGTAGTATTAGTAAATAGTATTAGCTACATTATGTTTTATTTAACTTCACTTCTGTGTCCTGGAATCTTGCAAGTAAAATTTGTCGGAGCTCATAAAGGGAAGATCCTGGCATGGCTTTTAATTAAGACAATGGGTGTGGTATTACCATCCATGTCCAGTTACATAAAAAAACTTCCAGCTCTCCCACAAATAACTATTTCCCTGCGCGAAAGCAAAGTTTTGCTTTTAAGGTGGCCCAACCCGCTCATCTCCCCATACAAAAGGGGAAAGAAGATCACGCCCATATTTCTTGTCAGAGATCCAAAATTTTGCTCAAAATAGCTTTATTTGATCGAACGAGATGTCTGATGACCATTGGCATTGTAAAATTGTGTTTGGTTTATAAGTTATAAGGTCCGAAAGTTCGAATTTTTCGCGCGTTTTATACAATAACTTTGGAGGTGGATTACGCAATGATAAAGTAAGAACATTGTAAAAAGATTAGTCATCAGACATAGCTTATTTAATCAAGATTTATGATCTATTTGGTTTTTGTTAGATTTTTGACTACAGCGGTCGTGGTTTACTTTTAGCTATAAGTCGTTTTGAAATTAAAATTTTCGTAAATCTTACCAAATCATACACTATGCACATTTTCTTTTTTGTGGACATGTTGCATCTTCCTCATCACGGAGCCTGTCTTATTCTTTGAAACTGAGAAGGTCCCAGAGCGCAACAGCACGGTTTTGTACCGTGCCCGCGAATGAGTTAGGCCCGCCGGATTGGGCCACCTTAAGAAAGAAAGCTGCTAAGCGAAATTTCGGACCGGCCAAAAAAGAAGCTTCACTTCAAAAACGTGAAGTTGAAGAGTACTCACCGAGGCGACTGGTTGCAGTCCGGCATGGGCACCAACTGCGCCAGGTTGCTCATAAACGATGACTTTGACAGCTCCATGTGAGTAGTTTGGCCTGTCAAAATTAAATTACATTTTACTATATATTGTTTACTTGTCGACAAAACAGTTCGTACCCAACAGTTCGCCCGGGTTGGTACAACCGCATCCAGTTCAGTGTAGTTGTGCTCATAAAAGGTTGCATGTCTGCATTGATTAAGAGTCATACATTTGACAAGCATTGATAGGTTTGTAAGTAATGTTTTAGATTATTTTACTTTCTAAAATGGACATTATTGACATTGATTTAAAGCAAAAATTCATTTCTTATCTAGAAATGAGAGATATGTATTTAAATACATTGAATTAAAGCTATGTAATGGTTTTTGGGGTAATTTTTACAGCCGGTTCACATTCCTTAAATTCGATCTAGGTGTATTCTTAGATGTGTACTTAGTTTTAGGTTAATATAATAAGTATACTCAATATCACAAACCAAACCTACCGCTACTACCTACGAATATATCCCTATTGAACTTCTCAAACACCCAAAGCGCGCAAAACGTGCGTACCCTCCCGGTGACATGATGGCACTGGCAAGATTCCGCCGCGCGTATTCTTGACTTTACGCTGTGGTATATAGGCGCCTTAAAACCGTGTTATAAGAGTCAGTGTGTCACCTTTATGTATCTCCTCGGGTACGACGGCTATGTCCAGGTAGACCTGCTCCAGCGTGCCGATGAGCTCGAGCTGGTTCGCCGCGAGGTTGATGACGGGACGCATCATGCGGGCCTCCGACGTGAAGAGGAACACGCCGGGGTACTGCCCGCACACCTGAGGGACAAAACGGCTCATCGCTTGGACCACAAATCTGTCACAGCACAAAAAGACCGTTTATGGGTGGCAGATGAATGGATGGCAGAAAATGTCATATTAGCACAAAACATCACATGGGATCTAGGTGTCAAGCCAGGAAATACTTTATTTTGCCCAGCTTCCGAAAATAGGAACCCACCGATCCTCTAGATAGATAGACGATACACACAGAGAGACCCTACATCCCTTTGGAGTTAGAGGTTCTTTCAATTATTGGATACCTCGTTTCATTTCATTTATTTAAACTTTTTTGGTAGTCAAGCTACAACTTAAATAAAAAGCTGATAGATCCGCGGACTCGATCAAGTAAAGAGGAATCCGCAAAGAAACTTTACTGGTTTTCCACCCACAGTAATTAAATACATACTTAAATCTAAATGCTACTGCCAAACAGTCCTTGGTAGAACAGCTTAAGGCAAAGAGCAAGAACAAAAGGAACAGCAACTCAAAATGGATTAGAATTATAAATTACTTAACTAAAAAAGTTGCTTATACAACTCTAGACTCTCGTTAAACAACAAACTACTGATCTACAAATCTATCCTGAAGCCAGTATGGACATACGGAATAGAGCTCTGGGGAACAGCCAGCAATTCGAACCTTGAAATCCTACAACACTTTCAGAAAAATGTGTTCCGCACAATCACAAACGCCCCATGGTTCGTGAAAACATCAGAAACGCACGAATACCTGCAAATGCCTAAAATAAAAGAGGAATTAAATAATGCCTCCAAACGCTACTCTAAACGATTAACGGCTCATGTCAACAAGCTGACTGTAGCTCTTACCAATACTACGGATAATGTCAGAAGATTGAAGCGGCATGTTATTGCTAACTTAGACAAGAGAACATAAGATGCCCATACTTGCAGACCACTCATAAGAGATAGCCATCCAAAGGGGGCCACTATCTCATTCTAGTCTTCAAAGATCTCAAAAAACCTGCTTATAGTATGCACTGATTGCAGATAGCCAAAAATAACGGTCGTAGACGTGACGCACAGCTTATAAAATCAGTTGAACGCACCTCCTTCTTGGGTATGACGACGATCTCGAGCGTCATCGGCACCTCCTCGCCCTTGATCTTCAGCCGCCGGAGCAGCGCGGCGGAGGCCGACACGCTCGCCGGCGGGAAGTAGCCCACGAGCCGCCCGTCCAGGAACACGGGGTAGTTGTACGCGTCGTCCGATATGTGTGAGTTGATCGCGAACTCGACCGAGTCCATTCCTGCGAGAGCGTACGATAATACACTGTCGTGGGTAGGGTGTAGTTGGATTGTGAATAAAAATCAATGTATTGTCTCGTATGCTCTGGCCCCACTGGTTCTCCAAACCCACCGGTTGGCAGACCTGGTTCTCCAATAAAACGCTATATAGGTTCCAGAAGGTTTATTGGTCTTTTTCATCGATGGAATGCCGGAAACAAGCGAAGTATTCAAATTAAAGTTTAAAAATACAGAAAAAAGGCAGCCGAGAACCGTCGTGAGGTGGTTGAGCAGGCCGCACGGCGCGCCGTCCGGGGTGTGTATGTGTGCCTGTACTGGAGTGTGTCGTCACGCACCGCATCTCTCGAGCATGGTGGGCAGGCCGCGCACGAGGTCGGCGTCGGGCGGCGTGTCGCTACCTGCGCTCCCGTCGTGAGGTGGTTGAGCAGGCCGCACGGCGCGCCGTCCGGCGTGTGTATGTGTGTCTGTACTGGAGTGTGTCGTCACGCACCGCATCTCTCGAGCACAGCGGGCAGGCCGCGCACGAGGTCGGCGTCGGGCGGCGTCGCCACCTGCGCCCCCGTCGTGAGGTGGTTGAGCAGGCCGCACGGCGCGCCGTCCGGCGTGGGTATGTGTGTCTATACTGGAGTGTGTCGTCACGCACCGCATCTCTCGAGCACGGCGGGCAGGCCGCGCACGAGGTCGGCGTCGGGCGGCGCCTGCGCGCCCGTCATGAGGTGGTTGAGCAGGCCGCACGGCGCGCCGTCCGGCGTGTGTATGTGTGTCTGTACTGGAGTGTGTCGTCACGCACCGCATCTCTCGAGCACGGCGGGCAGGCCGCGCACGAGGTTGGCGTCGGGCGGCGTCGCCACCTGCGCGCCCGTCGTGAGGTGGTTGAGCAGGCCGCACGGCGCTCCGTCCGGCGTGTGTATGTGTCTGTACTGGAGTGTGTCGTCACGCACCGCATCTCTCGAGCACGGCGGGCTGGCCGCGCACGAGGTCGGCGTCGGGCGGCGCCTGCGCGCCCGTCGTGAGGTGGTTGAGCAGGCCGCACGGCGCGCCGTCCGGCGTGTGTATGTATGTCTGTACTGGAGTGTGTCGTCACGCACCGCATCTCTCGAGCACGGCGGGCAGGCCGCGCACGAGGTCGGCGTCGGGCGGCGTCGCCACCTGCGCGCCCGTCGTGAGGTGGTTGAGCAGGCCGCACGGCGCGCCGTCCGGCGTGTGCACCGGGCACACGAAGCCCCACGCGTCAGGCAGCAGCTGCCGCGCCTCCGTCGTGCGCATCTCCATGAAGAACGCGCCGCGGTGAATCGACCTGGCGATAGGGGAGTCATTGTAGAAGCAAATATATACATCTCCACTTGTTTTGAGAAATACGAAAAAAATTGCTTCACATAAATATTTATTGATGTATTTATTTGATGAACGAGCAGCCTAAGCTGATGTGATTTTGATCACTTTTTTATGTAACTGGACGTAGATGGCTAATACCACACCCACCGTCATGAAATAAGCCCAACACACCGGAATCTCAAGGAATTAGGTGCCGTGACAGCGTCTTTCCTTTATGAACCTTTTTCCTTGCCGTTTCGACCATCTTTTCATACATAATTTTTTAATACACCTCTGGCGGGCGTAATCCTACAATCTATTAGGGGAAGATGACTAATAGTTTTACATGGATTCCGAACTATGAACAAATCCATGACTGAAAGAAATATAAAGTACTGTTTTCAGGGATTTCAAGAAAAATATGAATAAATGAAATTAAAAGAAAAAATATTTTTTCATACTAAGCAAGTACATATGTCGCTTTTTCCGAGGAACGTCATTTGCATGTATGCATAATCGACCGTGAAGCAAGGGTACAATCATTAAAGAAAGAGGCCTGTAAAGCCCTGATGTACCACAAAGTGACCTGCATCCTGACTAGCGATAAGTATTCTCATATACAATAGAAAAGATCGCACCGCACATACTTGGTAATGAGCCTGTGGTCTTCGAGACATGAAATCATTCATTCTTAAAATTATTAACAAAAAATATTCGCTACCACTCAAACTGGCCCAAAGGCTGTACTATAAACGGTAGGCTAATTGTGTTGTTGACCTACACACTGTTCTTGCGTGGATTGTGTGGCTTGGTGGAATATAAGTGTCGTTTTACACGACTGTTTTACAAGGACTGACTAAGGAGGTTGAGAGACGAATTCAACTGGGTTGGGCTGCCTTCGGAAAGCTTAAATACGCTCTGAGGTCTGACCTTCCGCAAAATTTAAAGACCCGGATATATGACCAGTGCGTCCTCCCGGTTATGACGCACGGATGTGAAACGTGGACTCTGACGGTCGCCGTTGTCCAAAGGTTGAAAGTTGCCCAGCGAGCAATGGAGCGAGCCATGCTGGGAATATCGCTACGGGATATGGTGCGCAACGAGGCAATTCGCCGACATACCAAAGTAGTCGATATTGGACACCGGGTGGCTAAGCTCAAGTGGCAGTGGGCTGGTCATGTCAGCCGAAGAGACGACGACCGTTGGAGTAACCGTGTCCTACACTGGCGGCCGTGGACAGGAAAACGGAGTGTGGGAAGACCACCCGCCAGGTGGGACGACGACATCAAGTGCGTTGGCGGAAAGCAGTGGTTCCGTACCGCTGAAGGCCGGGAGGACTGGAGGAAAATTGGAGAGGCGTATGTCCAGCAGTGGACGCAAACACGCTGACTGACTGACTGACTTTACACGCGTTCGGAACCACAAAGTGACTAGAAGCGCACATACTTAGTAGTAATCCATAGGTCCTAAGACATGAAATCATAGGCAGGTTTGGAATATAAGGAACTAACGAGTCTCAACACCTACTTAAAGTGTGCCATGTAGCGCATCCGGTTAATATTCTCCGCCATTATGGAGAGCCCTTTGTACTGGTGCAGGCTGACAGCGGCGGAGGGAGCGTTGCCGGTCGCCAGGAACGACTCCATCCGCTGCTCGAGGCTGCCGGACGCGCGCAGGATCGCTTGCAGCTCTTTCTGTTGTCACAACGGCAGTTAGTTGGGAGGTTGTTGTCCGCACTAAGCCTACTGCTACAGAGAGGTTATCGTACGTAACAGGGGTGACTATACGAGCCATCCCAGCTCGGCCCAGACGTCCAGTAGTGTTTTAAAGTTCCCGCAGTCCTCTGGGAAGGATCCCGGTGCTCCCAGGGTCCGTGCCCGTTGATCGGCCACACTCCTGCACTTCAACAGTACATGGGCGGTTGTCTCTGTTGCCTCCATGCAGCCACGGCATAGGAACTATCTGTTATCCCGTTTATCAGTTTATGGAGGTGCTTATTGCCAACGGCAAACATCGCTTTCGATAAATGTCAGCTTAAGAGGGGACACTCCAATTTGTCCGTTTTAGAAAATTTACAGAAAATGCAATATGCATGCTACATAAAATGTTATTTACTGGCATGCCAAAAACAATCTTAATCTAGCTCCCTTCCTACTCAAAGTAATATAAATGACTAGTTTTCATACTTTAAAATAGGATCAAAGTTTGGTAGTCTAGCAAAACTGCCTGTATTTGAGGATCAAGAAGTCAAAACCTATTACATTTTTCGTAACGAATGTACATGTTAAAACTGCGTAGTATATTCCTTTAGCGTTCTTCGTACTAAAATTGCACTTTCAATTGAACATTTGCGCTAAAATAAATGATTCTCCACGCGTGAATTTCACCGAAATCTTCCATACAAATTACTATGGCGACGACTCTCAAATGGAACTGACTCGGTACACGGCGCGCGCACCTCATTCGCATGGTCGGGTCCGCTCAGTTCGGACGTGGAATCTGCGCTTGACGCGCGTTTCCCGCCAACCTCACGACGCGATCTTGTCGAATGGTAATCTCGAACAGTTTTCGTTTTGAAATGCTCAGTGCAGTCGATGGAAGTAAAATCATACATTATTATTTGTTTACATTGAAGGAACTATTGGTGGTTTGTTGTGTTAGGTGAGATTGAATATTGAATTTTAGGATGTTTTTTTTAAATGTAACGATATGGATAGCAAACGGACCGTCAGAATATTAGCCTGACACACCACACAGGCACTAGTAGCCATGCCAGAATCTACTTTATATTACTCGGCCACATTGAACACTGACAATCTTCAATTCCGCATCGATCATCGTTCATTCAATGCGATGGTATCAACCCGGGCGGGATAAACCCGCCTAGAAGGAAGGGCACCTACAGTTTTTCATAGAATTCGAACCACGGGCTGCCACGACCGTTGAAAACGGTCACCCATCTAGAACCCAATTGCGCTCAGAGTTGCTACATCCATCTGGTGACCGATTTGGAGGGATGGTTCGTAAAACACCCCGGTCAGTCACAAGGAGGGGGGGGGGGGAATCGTTGTTCACAGATTACTCCGTAACTGTTTCACCCATTCACGCAAGGAGCCCTATGGCATACGTCAGCACCTGTTGAGGTACCCAACGACGCCCATGGGCATTCAAACTTCCAGTTATATCTCGGGAAATACTGGTCGCAGACCCATCATGCGACCACTCAAAATAGTCGCCCCGACCTCATTTACCTGCCTGTCATGTCTAAATTAGTTTTGGTTACATACTGGGAAACACTGGTCGCAGACCATCATGGGACCACTAAAAATAGACGCCCCGACCTGATTTACTTGCCTGTCATAACATGACATAAGTAAAACATAATTTAATTATATTTAAAAATGTCTACAACGAATGTCAATAATCCAAAAATCAAAAATGTAAATTCATTGTCTGGCTATAATTTTAAGATAAAACTCTTAAGTGGCTGGTGCTTTGTGTTCTCAAATTAGACAAATATTCATAAATTTTCATAAAAAAAAAGTCGGACGTCCGATAATTACCGCTGTTGTTGTAAAATTTAAATAATTACAACATAGTTTTTATTTTTCGAAAAAAAAAAACTTCGCTGGGAAGGGTTTTCTTCCTTTTTTAATATTTTAAATGTGTCAAAAATTTATGCAGCATATGAACTTTCCAAAAGGAAAACAATCTAATAACTCCAATCCAAATCCCATACCAGGTGATATCGGTGACTCACAGGATTAAGACTGAACTTTTGAGTGGTGCGGTACTTCTTCAGGATGTTGGCCTTCATCATGAAGGTGAGGGTCTGCAGCCGCTCCTTAAGGATCTGCAGGTAGAGATGGCCTCCGAGCAGCAACTCCTGCACCATCACGGCGTCGGCTCCTTCCACCTGGAGAACGTCGTCGATTAAGCTGATGATGTACAAAGGAAGTTGAAAATCATGGACCTTGGAAATGTCTCAAGGAAATGAAGCATAGAAGACTGCAAACTGTGGGATCCAAACGATGGCCAGCCTCAAGGTCACCCATCCAGAACCCAACCACGTCCAGAGTTTCTTCACCTTGATTATTATTGAACGGGAAGGCGTCACAAAGGAGGTAGTGCAATGGGCACTACCATAGACAATGGAAAGTAGGAATAGACTGCTAATGTCATACAACTTAGAAAACTCGCCAAAATCTTAATTTTTTTAAGGTACTCTGACATTTCTGACTAGCGCCATCTCCCGTCACTACCAGAACTAGTTACACCGTCATCAAATTAAACTTAATATATAGGTGTGATAAAAACGTTACATTTATTAACCATCAATTAAGTAATGTCATTGATTATGACAAATATCATTCATATTTCTTTGGTTTGTATTTAATGTATTCTGAAATGTGAATTGCAACGCCATCTGTTGACTTTTATTATCCTTATTCAACACTTGTATGACATAGTAATCTGTTCTTACTATCATTTACCTGTGGCACTACTGATACAGGTATGACGGCATTTTTTTTTATGCAACCTGACATGGATGGCTAATACCACACAACTACCGTTATGATATTAGCTCAATACCCCACATTCCCAAAGGAATTAGGTGCCATGCCAGAACCCTCGCTTTATGAGCACGGCTACATTGAACTGGGTGGAAAACACGGACAATTTTTCATTGCCGCTTCGACCATCTTTTCATCCAATGCGATGGTACCAACCCGGGCGGGCTTAAACCAAACCACCTAGTAGGGGAAGTGAACCTACAGTTTTACATGGATTCCGAACCATGGAGCAGCTCGCATTCGTGACGAAATGCACTTATCGAACTCGGAAAGAGAAATAAAGTGGGCCATGTCGGGGCGAGAAATTGAACCCAGACCTCTGGTACGCTAGACCAGTCCCCGCGCCACTAGGCTACGAGCCGCTCAAAAAGATATTCATTGGTATGTATTTAATGTATTCTGAAATTTGAGTTGGAATGCCATCTGTCAACTTTTATTTTCCCTATTCAACACTTGTATGACATTAGCAATCTGTTCTTACTATCATTTACCTATGGCACTACCGATACAGGCAGCACACAGGAGAGAACACCACCAAAAACCCACCTTACACTTATTCTGCACCAGATCGAACAGCTTCTGCGTCATGAACACCAGCGTGTTGAACTTGTCCTTGTGGCCGTCGAGGTGTATGAGTACGCAGCGCTTGAGCATGAAGTCGGCGACCTCCCGGTTGGTGCACCACGGCGGGAGGTCGAACAGCTTCACGCGGAACATCTTGCCGAGGTACTCGCGACACTCCGCGCTCGTGTGGAGCCCCTCCTCGTGTAACTCCCGAAGCATGTTCTGGATGCAGCTGGGGAGAAACGGTTTTAGCTGCTTTAAACGTTGTATTAAGGTGGCCCAACCCAGCGGGCCTAACTCATTCGCAGGCACGGTACAAAACCGCGCTGTTGCGCTCTGGGACCTTCTCTGTTTCAAAGAATAAGACAGGCTCCGTGACGAGGAAGATGCAACATGTCCACAAAAAAGACGATGTGCATGGTGTATGATTTGGTAAGATTTACGAAAATTTTAATTTCAAAACGACTTATGGCTAAAATTTAACCACGACCGCTGTAGTCAAAAATCTAACAAAAACCAAACAGATCATAAATCTGTGTCAAAAAATAAGCTGTCTGATGACTAATCTTTTTATTAATGATGTTCTTACTTTAACATTGCGTAATCCACCTCCAAAGTTATTGTATAAAAAGCGCGAAAAAATCGAACTTTCGGACCTTATAACTTAAAAACCAAACACAATTTTACAATGCCAATGGTCATCAGACATCTAGTTCGATCAAATAAAGCTATTTTGAGCAAAATTTTAGATCTCTGACAAGAAATATGGGCGTGATCTTCTTTCCCCTTTTGTATTGGGAGATGAGCGGGATGGGCCGCCTTAAGTTTGGAAAGACTTAAAGCATGGAGAGCAGAAATAATTCTTTTTTATGTAACTGGACAAGTACGGTTAGCACTACTGGTTTGTTCAGCTCGTGGTGCAGAGACTACATTACTTGCCTATCGTGCGAGACGTTACGGGTTCAAACCCTCGCCCCGGGCATGCACCCTTTTCTTTCTCTTTCTGGGTTAGATAAGTACATTTCGTTATGAATGTGAGCTGTAACATAATTCGGGAGCCAAGTAAAACTGTGGGGACCTACCCTAGTTGGTGAGAAAATCGAGCGACTCGTAGCCTAGTGGCGCGGGGACTGGCCTAGTGTACCAGAGACCTGGGTTCAATACCGACATGCACCACTGTCTTTCTCTTTCCGAGTTCGATAAGTGCATTTTAATCACGAATGCGAGCTGCTTCATGGTTCAGAATCCATGTAAAACTGTAGGTCCCCTTCCCCTACTAGGTGGTAGGGTTTAAGCCCGCCAGGGTTGGTACCATCGCATTGGATGAAAAGATGGTCGAAGCGGCAATGAAAAATTGTCCGTGTTTTCCATCCAGTTCAATGTAGCCGTGCTCATAAAGGGAAGGTCCTGGCATGGCACCAAATTCCTTCGGGAATGTGGTGTATTGGGCTAATATCATAAAAATAAAATCCCTCCCGGATTGGTACAATTGCATTAGATGAAAATAAGATATTTTCATCAAGTTTAATTTAGCCGTGCTCATAAAGGTCCTGACTTTGAATACGGCGTGTTCAGCTAAAGTCATGACGGTGGATGTGGTGTTAGTAATCCATGTCTAGAACATAAAAAATCTATAAAAGCTATTAATCCAGTCGACATGACGAAAAAAGCAGGGGGATAGCTGGAAAGTATTCCAAAGTTATTGGAACTTTTACAGGTTGTTTTGGGAGGATGCTAAGAAGACTATCCTAAGCAATGAAAATGGCATGGCACCTAGTTCCCATGTGGTGTGTTAGGCTAATACGGTCAGTTCAGTATTAGCCATCCATGTCCAGTTATATTAAAAAAAAACCTTTTGACCTCACTCGGGGAGGCGCAAAAGCCCAAAATTTTTTTAACTCTTTTTTTTGTTTTTCGCTTAAATATCTTAAGCTTTTGTGTACCACAAACGATGATGTGCCCTAGCCCTAGTTTTTCTGATAATTTTACGTTTTAAGAAAAATTTGTCCAACTTTTCGGCTCCGTTAACTTTCTCCGTGAATGTTGGGCCTGAAAATCTGGTTCACTAACGATTTATAGTATTTATGTCAGTACATAACGGGTGGACTATATATGCAGATCGAGAAGAAAAATCCGCCGGGCTACATAATTTTTTTTTATGTGACTGGCATTTTTTTTTATGAAAACCGCCAGGCTATATAAAACCGCCAGGCTCCGTAAAACGGCAGGCTACATAAAAAATCAAACAAACTCACTTCACGTAGTACAGGTCGTTCTTCTTCCCGTAGAGCAGCTGCCGGAAGATGAAGTGGTCCGAGTAGTCGACGAGACACTTCATGATGAGGACGAGCGGGGCGTAGTACATCACCTTCCGGTGCGAGAACATGAGCTTCGCGGTGCCATTGTTGATGAAGTGGAGTACATTGTTCTGAAACCGACTATCTTTTATATCTATCCTTTTATGCTCGCTATCTATATGGAAATAGATTTGTTTCGCTCAACGCGGAACAGGGAGAAAATGCCCGTTCTGAAACCGAGTATCTTTTATATCTATCCTTTTATGCTCGCTACCTATATGGAAATAGATTTGTTTCGCTCAACGCGGAACAGGGAGAAAATGCCAATCACCACAGTCGACATTTCAAAAATAAGAACCCACTGATCCTCTGGATTCTTCATCTATAGGGTCGTAAACAACGGAATGAACTCCTTTCCGCGAAATTTTCCCCAAACTACGACCTGGGGTCCTTCAAACCAGGTGTGAAGAAGCGCCTGGCCGGCCGGCATGGTTTTTGCAGCCCTCCTGAAAGTTCGAAAACCCATGGGCGTCGTCAGGGATCTTAATAGGTCCTGGCGTACGCCATATGCCGCGCTTAACATTAAAAAATAAAAAGAGAAAGAAAAACAATGATAATAAAAATAAACTCACAGTGCTCGTCTGATCGGCCTGGACGCATCGCACCAATATGCCAGAGTCGGAGAACAGATTGCCCCTCGTCTTCCAAGAGCTCCGCTTGACGGCGATCGGGTAGTTCCTTCTCGTCACCAGCAGCATCCTCACCAGCCTCTCGTGACCCTTGATCACGAAGTAGCCGCCCCACTCGTCGGCATGCTCGGTCGCTTTGATCAACTCCGCCGGCGTCATTTCAGAGAGATGGCACATTTTTGACTGTAAGGGGAAAATTGTATGCAATAAAAGAGAGATGTGAGATCAGTTATGGGTTGAAGTCCTTGATGAGCGGATGAGCTTGGAGAAAGAACTCTGAGCGCGCTTGGGGTCTAGATGGGTGACCGTTTTCAACAGTTGATGCTGGCCGGGGTTAGGATTCCACGTAAAACTTTAGGTCTCTTCAAGCCCACCCGGATTGATACCATCGCATTGAATGAACAATGGTCAAAGCGGCAATTAAAATTGTCCGTGTTTTCAATCCAGTTCAATGTAGCCAAGCAATATAAGGAAGATCCTGGCATGGCACCTAGTTTCCATGTGGTATGTTTAGCTTATATTGTAGCTTATAGCTATACATATCCAGTTACATAAAAAATAAATAGATATGATTCTTAAAGCATTGTAATAAGGATGCAGGAAACAATTATTTATGTTTCTTAGCGTAAACAAACTTTTGAAGATGTAACTGCATCACGCTCGCGTCTTAACCTAATAGACCTCATAGAAACACATTAAAGTCACTAAAATATTACATTACCTTAATCATAATTGGCAGGTTTCCCAAAGAGCGATCCATACTTATAGTTTTCCCATTGAGTGTCACTTGAATCCTCGCAGTGAAATCACCCTTATACGTACTGCCCCTCTGCCTACATTCAGTCGGCAGAATATTCTGATTTTTAACACCGACCGCCTCCATGGGGACGGACGGTTTGGAGAAGGCGGCGTCTTCGACCATGATTTTGACTCTGTCCTCGTTGGGAAGCTCGAATTCCACCGGGATCAGGTCCGCGATGGCCGCCTGCAGTCCGTTCTGAAGGAGGTAGTTGAAGGAGTCCACGTGGGGACTGCCGAGGCATTGTAGATTCTGGAAACAGTATTATTATTGCAATATTTAGTTTGACGGCTTACCGCGCGTGTGAGGAGCAGGACGTGCCGCTCGACGTTTCGGAGCCTCACATGGGCTCCATCTTCAGGAGAACGTGCCTGTCGCCACGGAGGTAGGCACGTTACTGGATACCCGTCGCTTTGCTTCACTTGCGACAGGCACGCATCTCCTGAAGATGGAGCCCATGTGAGGCTCCGAAACGTCGAGAAGCACGTCCTGATCCTCACACGCGGGACGCGTAAGTTTTAAAATATTATTATTATTATTATTAGATACTGGGTGTCGTGCCCTACAGCGCCTAATCAGTGTCCGTAGCTCGACGTCACTGCGACCTGAGAAGATCTATTGTGACTCTTAACTCTACACTTTTCATGAAGCATAGCAGTTTTTGGGAAGCGATCGATCTAATCTCATCTGTGTGCATCATAAGCCTGCCTAGGTGGATACTTGTTTTGCGGCCTAAGGGCCCACAGTCGCAAAAAATGTCAAGTGGAGTTTCTTTCCTCTTTTGCGAGTTCGCCGGCCATCATTGCCCTCGAAACCTTCATGTCCTGGTATCCACCTTAGAGTGACATTGTTTGTCCTTCCCAGGTCGTTTAACTTTTGTACACAGTCCATAGTTAGTTTTGATCTAACCTTCGAGCTTCAAGTGCCTTAAGAAACAGTAAGGTAGTAGGTTATAGTGACAGAATAATGGCATTCGCACGACATATGGTGCTATCGTGCCTAGGAACAGTTGCGATGGAGCCCACGAACCTACGGCAATGTATGTGTGGAGTAGCAAATGCCAGTTAGCTCGGCAATTTTAACGCCCTTCTATGTAAGAAGGTTGTTACTTGGATGGAAATATAGAAAAGCAGAAATTATTTTCAACAATTTGGAAGTACAAAAGATGAACATGTGCATCGATTTAACTGTAAATAGATGTGATCTTGCCTGGTACGGAAAGTGTAAGGTTGAAATTGAGTCCTCACAGTTGCATAAAACAGCTCTTTAAATAAATGTCAGTGAATCGGATGATAAAGTACATACACTCAGGAAACGTTCTTTCGAAGCGCATTTATTCAGGGGGTTCGCAAGTGGGAAATTGGAAAGACTACATTTTCATGCTCGCTGAAGCTTTGAGAGTTCTTAAAATATTGTGTAACCCCCCTAATACATTGCATACTCAGTTATCAAAGAAAAGTAGTACCTATATAAAAAAAGAATATTTTAGCCTAGGCCATCCAACCAAAATAGGCATACGGTTTAATATTTATTTATTTACGAACAGGCAGCTATGGGCTGATGTGAGTTTTTTATATTGTTTTTTTTTTGTATTTGATTTGTTATCGTCTTGGGCACTATAATTGATTTGTTTTTTTTTTTTATTTTGCTTTGTGCAATTATTTCGGCTATTTTTTTGGTTTGTTTTACATATTTATCAAGTCGGTTTTTAAGTGTGTTCGTGTTTGGTGAAGCAATAACATCTTCTGGTACTTTGTTCCAAGCTTAAACCGTTTGGATGGGTCCTTTGATTGTGTAATATGCATATTATGTAAAACTGAGAAATAAATATATTTGGATTTTTTATAGTAGGTAAAAACTTCAACACATTCATAGTTTTACTTTACATGTTTTTTATCCTACTTAGGGCGGTATTTCTGCATAAAACAGATCAGGCGCGTAAAGATTAATTATTTTACTATATAATTCAGTAATAATTATGCGCACTTTCATAAAAAAAGTATTGAGGGCGATATTTTTTCTTGAACTCGCCTCGCGTTAGGAATTTAACGCTGGGGAATTTAAAGGTAATTTTCCGGTAATTCGCTCAACAGCCAAAGGGTCAACAATAACTGATGTTTTGTTAGCTGCACCTACATGTCCATTTACTTAAAAAAAGTAAACTAGGTAGGTACATACCTACCTACATTAATAAAGTGCATTTGATTTTAGAACCTCAATTACCTGTAGACACTTATTATATTTGGCCTTATTCTAAAATTTAACAGCACGCGCAATCAATAGCCTCAATTTAGACTCTGGTTGTTATCCATCAACATATATATTATCGGTTGTAATAGTAATATTAGAATAGGAATAGGGAACGGACCGGGTTTTGTACAGCCGCTGGTTTTCTATACTCCGGCCGACTCGTGTAGGCCAGAGAAGGCACCTGAGCCACTTTCTTACTCATTACGACACCGAACCTTTAAAATTCGGGCTTTTATTTACATATTACAACAGAAAAACTGACCGAATCAGCAAAAGTAAGGTTAGAGCAAATCAAAACACGTGAGCTGTCAAATTGACAGCTGTCATTCAATAGACCTATAATCATGAGGCCCGCACAAGAGTTATAAGGCCAAATTAACATTAAAAACGCCTTTATCGGAAGAATGGGTCCAGTGAGTTCGTCAATCTCCGTGAATGTTCTGCAAGACAAATTAAAGATCATGAAAATTACAAAACTCTTACCGGCTATTCACAGGTGACTCACCGGTGAGTTACAAAACTTTCTTACTCTTGAAATGCCAGTTACGAGTCACCATAGTGTTCTCCCTTTCTAACTATTCTAATTAGAGTGCGATGACGCAACATACACAATTTCAGAAATGACCAAGCGAAAGCTTAGCGTACCTAAACGTTTCATTTTTATCTGTGAATTGAACTCGTCTCGCCGCGAGTGCATACACTAAGCTAACTGTCAAATACTTTCAGAATGGCCCCTTTTTTTTACTCAGACACCTAGCAATAATATTGCGATTTCAGAAGAATGCAGTTTTGAGTTTCTCATTATTGTTTAATGATAAGTCAATAGTTAGTTTGCTTCGGTTTACTGGGAAAAAGAAGGAAACTGGAAAAGGACAAATTATTTTTTATGGTAGGTACTGAACACCACACCTATTATCAAGATGTTATGCACCACATTACCAAATTAATTAGGCTACATCGAACAATATGGAAGGCCCGGACATTTTCTCATTTCAGCGTTTCTATATTTCACGAGAAACTTGTTTTACTTACAACCCAGATTTCCCGCAATTTACACTGTATCTTGTATATAAATTAATTACGTGACATTTTCCGAGACCCCCCCTCTCCGATTGGGTGAGATTCGACTCGACCCTGTCCCCTCTAAATGCCTTATGTCATTCATGGACGTCCAACGTACAACATTTTTACAACACGAAATATTTTGCGGGTAGATAGCAACGGCAATAAAACTCACTCAAAAACGTTTTCTCAACCTAAGTAAGTATGGGTGGGATTTAATCATCGGAAATATTGTTGGTACTTAGCAATCTAATGTTCTTGCCTCCGCCTCACATTATAAATAGGTACAGCTTCAACGTAATAGCTGTCCAATCTAGGCATTGTTATCTATTTTGGCCGCCTATTACGTAAAAAATAGATCCTTCCGCATGCTACAATGCACGTAACAACTTGCATATGTAGGTACTTCCCTACATTATATGTGAAGACGTTTACGCACGTTATATAGTCGAAGAGGTTTTAATCATATTTTACGTTAAAGTAAAAGTTGATTAATTAATTTACATTGGGAGATATTTTTTTACGTATTTTAAGTTTCCTCTGAAAGCGCCTCGTATTTCTCAGAAGTTGTTGAAGTTTCCAAGTGTTAAACGGGTGCTCGACCGCGCCCGTGGTTATAAAACCATGCCGGTCGGCCAGGTTCTTCACACCATGCTTTAAGGACTCCAGTTCCCTTATAGGAAATATTGCATTCCACAGTTCACCAACCATACAAATAAAACATATCTGTTTGGTTCTCATTCGAGGAATGACAGTGAATGAATGCATTCGTTGCAACGATAATAGAAAGATGAAGGAGGATGGCGTTGTGGAGCAGAGCATTCTCCTTAGTACTATAGAAGAAAAAAAAAGAAGAAGTCGCATGTGGGCGTTATCGCGACTCCGCCGCATGGCCAAATTGAGCATATAATCGTATGGGAAGCTGGCCGCAAATGGCACGCAGTCCTAAAATCGCCACCGCGCATCAATATGCTCCGGAAATGCATTTGCTAAGTCAGTTTTCACCCACATATCCCCAAACACAAACCCACCATACATCTGCGACTATGTTTGCGTGTAGCATGCACGTTTAAGTTAGGTTAAAAGTTTTAAAACATTGTAAACAGTAAGTCTCACGTCTTATCGCCTTCCTTTTTTATATGAAGACCATACATTCATTTAGAGTTAATTCTCTTACTCAACCTTTTGGGAACCTGCCTCGGCGTCATCGACAAGAAGCACGCCTCTGTATTGCGTTCAAGAAGCCAAGCGGTACTTGGCTGAATATTCCTATGTCCCATAAAATTCATAGACGGACCTCTTCTACGATAGTATCTACATAGTCAGGCAGAGATTTTTCGTAACAAATAAAATGCGGACACCAGCAATGTAATGGCGGTTAACACTTACGCTAGTCCGGTGAGGCAAATCGGATTTTGCCATACCGGACAAATCCGATTTGCAATACAGTTACGTGTTAAGGGCCTGGTACTAGCCAAATCGCAAAGTTAGACGAGGCACCCCAAGTAAACTAACTAAGTCTGACGATTATAAGTATCATCCTTACAATATATGATTCCTTGTCTAGGAATCGAATGATTTTCGTTAATGTATGTTTCCTTTTTCTATACAAAATACATTGCGGAAACGGTGTCCATTTCCGAACTTTTTTGACTAAATGTAGAAATCTAAAAGCAAATAGAATTTTTTGCTTATGCATATATGCTGTTTTTGCTTATATCTAGAAATCGAATGACTTTCAGATTTCTAATGAGAAAAATCAACTTTTTTTATTTTTATTATTATTTAAATAAATGATGGAATAAAAAAATATTAACAATCCATTATCAGTCTGGAGTTCTATTTGGATTTGCTGAAGCGTTTCACTACATATTATTACATTTGTTAAAAAGTGCATTTGTATGGTAGTTGGCTAGTCCTAGCGCCTTAACCGCCATTAAGTGCAGCAACGCTGTAAACTTTAAAACGCATATGTGTGTGACATATAGTCACATATTTTCATTTTGTAACGACGCGAAAAGATAACAATTAAAGTTCCCTTTCTGCTTTATTGACGTCAACTTAAAGGTCATGACAATTACTTAAAGGTCAAAAGTACTTTTGATCTTTAAGGGAATTTCGACATAAAAACAAATGAATGTATTTCTCTAAATGAAAGATTTTTCCAACATCTAATGTAATTACGTAGAAAACAGTCACATAGCTCTTGGTCTAAGTGTATTTATTTCCAATAGCAGCCAAGTAGTCACCTCCATAGAATCTTCAGTCGACCGCGTGCTAACCAACGCTCTATTGTCTATTGTTTGGTGCATTTTTCCCGCCAAAATGGTTTCGATCTATCGATCCGTTTCGATGAGGGGATAAAATAGTGAAGTGTTACGTGGCCGTGAAAGTGAGGAGCGGAGCATTCGATTTTTTGTTGTGAGTAGTTTTTCCAGAAAATTATAAAAAAATGTGTTCGTGATTACAATGTCATGCAATGCAATGAACGATCGACTAGATAATAAATTTCTAGATCTATGAATGTCGGCGCCATATTATTGAATCACCTAGGCGAAACCATTGAAACCAAGCAACAGTCACATAAATCTATAAACATTTAAAAAATAACCTTAACTAATTTATTTTTACACGGGTTATGGTTCTGTCATTATAAAGTCAAAAAAGCATAAGATCCAAAACCCAGAACATCCAATTAAATTAAATTTCACTACAATTTATTTTCCAAACAAAAATTTGTTTATTTTCCAAAAATATTATTTTTTTGTGTGTATTATAAAATCCCATATAAAATGCATATGATCAAACCTAACCTTATAACCTCATTGAAAATATTGGATTGAAGCTATTTGAACCTTATGATGAGTCCCTTCTATACAAACAATACAAAGTACATACAAACGAATTGTTGCTAGTAATACATAGCATTAATATTTAATTAATTTTAAATTTAATTTAATCTAAATGAACTTATTCAACCTCTGCCACCTTATTTAATCATTTAATGTATTTATAAAACTAGGCGCCAAAACTACCTATGTATGCATAATTGCCTCGGATCATACGTGAAATAAAAAGAGTCTAAAATGTATAGTTTCAAAGTATTTGTACGGGAATGAATCCATCAAGGAAATCAAGTTTATTTTTAGGGTTACGTACCCAAAGCGTGAAAACAAAACCCCGTCCGTCCGTCTGTCACAGGGCTGTATCTCATGAACCGTAATTAGGTAGGCAGCTGAAATGTTCACAGATTGTGTATTTATTTTGCCGCTATAACAACAAATAGGTAACATTAAAAAATATAAAAAATAAAGGGAGGCCCCATACAAAACACGTGATTTTTGTTTGTTAAATCTGGTACGATGGTACGGTACCCTTCTTGTGCGAGTCCGACTCGCACAAGAAGGGTACTCGCACACCCACCGTCATCTATAAGCCCAACACACCGCACTCTCAAAGTCAGTCAGGACCTACTCTTTACACGGCTACTTATTTCCTTTGCAGCTTCGATCATCGCTCATTCAATGCGATGGTACCACCCCGGGCGGGATTAAACATACTAGTAAGGTAGGGAACCTACAGTTTAACATGGAATCCGAACCACGTACGACGAATCCCTTAGTCGGCTCGTCCGACATGCACGGAATACATGCAATGGATCCAGCCTCTTTATTTTTAACCCACACAGCATAGTTTAGGGTTTGCTTTCCAGACCTTGCGTCTTGTCCAATTTACGTGAAGTACCCCATTTTTTAGAGTTCCGTACCAAAATGGTGCCAACGAAACTCTATTACTAAGCCTCCGGTGTCCGGCCGTCCGTCCGTCCGCCCGTCAGTCACAGGACTGTATCTCATGAACCGTAATAGTTAGGCAACTGAAATTTTCACAGAGTGTGTATTTGCCGCTATAACATCAAATAGATAACATTAAATCTTAGCACGATGATACGGAACCCTTCATGTGCAAGACCGACTTGCACTCCGCCGGATTTTTACAGTTCCTAGGGGCGATATAGACCTAAGAATGTGATGTTAATTTCAACTAATGTAATACCTCCACGCATTCCTGATAAAAGGGTTCTTGACGGATAGATAGACAAGGAAGTAATCTTATAAGGATTCTTATTTACTTAAATAGGAACGGAACCCTAAAAACGAACAGAAACCGGCGATAAAAGCGGTCGCTTAGACCATATTTTATCCCGAACCCGGCCGGACAGTTTCACATGGGTTCCGTAACCCCCAGTCTCAATGAAAATACCAATTTAATCTCGGATATGAAATAAAAAAGTGCATACCATGGGATTTGAACCTGCGTTTTTCGTCACAAGAGAACCTAACCGTACCCTCTGGCACGTCCCTAGGCTACTGGGCCACACGAAGATTTGAATAGGCTCAGAGGACATTTTTTCAGGCGTTCTATCAACTCTTGTTTAGGTAAAAGCGGCTCTTAGCTCAGGAGCGCGGAGAATTACTTTCCTTGCCAGAGGCTATGGTTCCATCCCCTTTCTCTTGATCCACTTTCTTTATCTTTCTGAGTGCATTTCGTTACGAATACGAACTATTCCATGGTTCGAAATACATGTAGTCCACCATCGCGTTGGATGAAAAATGAAATTAATTTACCGTGTTTTGCATCGAGTACAATTTATCGAAGGTTCTGGCATGGCACCTTTTTCCTTCGGGAATGCGATGTGTTGAGCTTAAATGGCGGTTGGTTTGGCACTAGCAATCCATTTTCACTTACATAAAACTTTTTTTTTCCTTAGTAGGTGGGCATAACATAATAATATAATGAAACAGAAAAAAACTAAATGGAGGTAATTTTGAGGCCATTCGCTTCACATGGTAAATGTTAAATAGCTAATAGAGGATTCAGAAGCTTATCTTAAGATGTTCACCAAGATAGAGCACGGAAACATGACCACTCGTTGTAAAATAACCTATTTGTTTACTAGTAGGTACTGACCAGGCGGTGCATTCTAGCCAAACTTATGTAAACACTTTACTGAATCATAGCTGAATCATAGCTGAATCAGTTAATTACTTCCGACCTATTCCTGCGGCATTTACTGAATCGCATACGGAAACGAATATGCTATTTTTCGTTATTCCCGAGGTTATTCCTCAACTCGGAAAGTATGATTTTAAATAGGACTGTGGCAGTGGGAGCTAGTGTAGTGTTATCTCTTTCCTCGCTCTAAGCTAACGAATGGTAGCGCACGAAATCAAACACGACTCGGCGTGTCATCGAAGATTTGTATTTTAGCTTATTCTGTGTTTGTTTACTGCTTATGGTGAACCTCACTGAAGTTTCAATTCTAAAAGCAAGTAACTAACGGAACAGTAGCCGTGAGGATATATTATGATCTTCTTATTCTAACGTTTCGATGATGAACGAACGATGGAAAGCCTAACAAATGCCGGACAGGCCAGACCCGGAAATGGTTTCCAAAAATGTTTCCTAAAATCCCAAACTGGCTAAAGCCGAATGCCTGGCAACCTTTGTCATTGCAGCTGCGGAAACAAGTACAAAATTATTCCACGAATGAATCAGTAAACGCAGCTGTCAAAATCTTCCCAGAATGCCAAAGTTTTCATCGTCCATACAAATAACAATTATTACATATGTAAACGTTTAATTCCGTGGCCACTCATTCCGTGTGGCGCTGCGATCGGTTTCTAGAATGCCAAAGTAATGTCAAAGTAAATTCTTCTTCTGTTAACTCTACTGAATCCGCAATGACGGAATGCCAAGAATACATGCCCAGATAATGAAACATTACAAAAATACTTTCTGCCGTATTCAGAGTAGGCGGGCTAACTTGAATCCGCCGAACTTAACTGGTTTTTGTAAGGTTAGTCCGGTGCTAATCTCGTACTAAGTTATGACAAGTACTCTGTCAATACGACTGCTAATGATTACCAGACTAAAAATTAATCTATGTATTTTTACAAAAAAATACCTACCTCTTAAAATCTCTGGATGACGTTGCAGCTCGCTGGTGCATAGGGCCCAAAACTTTACAAAAGTGGTCCCCCGGCCTAATTAAAAATTAAAAATTGTTATTGCAAGACATTTCTTATGCATTGTACTCTTAAGCTATGAACATATGGTACAATGATTTACTCAGTTTATAAAAATACAATGTTTGCAAATGGTAATTTTAGCATATTCAAGAAAACGAACAAAGCATTAGTTGAAAATATATTACCCTAAATTAACCTTTAACTTCTTTTCCAAAAAATATAAGCTATAATATGATTTTATTAAAAGTCATTCCTTCAGATTTTGTTATAATTTTTTTACATTAAATTTTTTTTTGAGATCTTCTGATAATCTATTAACGTCACCGTACCAGTCTTGAACACTTTAAGGATGGAAATTTACCATTTCCCCTTGTGTGTTAATATTTTAACAAAGATTTTAAATGTTTGTCACTAAATACATTGGTTGATAATCCAGGGGCAGTTATGTATGAACAAACATGCTAAATAAGTTAAACATTTTTTTATATTAATTTAAAATATACAATGGGTACTTGTATCCAGTATTGAACATGCTCTGATCCACCTATTGACACCCAGTAATGATCTCGTAACCAATTATGATCACCCAGTAATAAACAGTTAACCAATAATGATCACTCGGTAATAGACAACACTTAACAGTTTTTTTTGAGATACCACTACTGTCAGTGCTTGTCGTTTTGCCGACGCCGGCGCAGCAGCAGCAGCAGCTCCCATGAGCATTTGTTATTTTTTACAGGGGCTTACAGTTAGCCTTTGAAGCTTAGTATTAAAATCAGCCCTTTGGTAATAAATCATGAGGTAGCAAGATTTTTTATTGTTCTTGGGTACACTTAAATAAAACATACAAATGGGAAATAAGAACACTTTCATTACGACCGACCAATTTTTTTATCAATTTTAAAGATCAATGTTCGATTCTACTCACAAGAAAATTTGACATAAATACCTTTATTAAGCAGGAACAATTATGACAAATTTAAAAATCAATGCTAAAATTTCTTAAGGATTTCTTAAAAACAAAGTTACCAATGCGCTTACTAGAGCGCTTGAAGCATGGATCAGATATTTTTTTTATAATTTGTTGACACCCAACTTCACTAATGTCTTCCTTTTCCGGCCATTTAAAAGTTGTGTCATTCCTTTTTTTTGCGAATTTGACAATATATCCTTTAGCAGTTTTTTTCGTTATTTGTCCAACATATCGATGTGGTTTATTTTTATTTGATACCAATTTTACAATTACCCAGTCTCCAATGGTGATGCTGTCAGTGTCAATGCTTTTAGTACAATCGTCAGATTCCAACTCGGAGGATGAATTATGCTCACTCATATACTGGTCGCCTTCAGAGTCACTGCTCCTTGCACAGGGTATTTCACCTTCAGATTCACTAGATGATGATGAAGATATAGAAGGTAAATTCTTCTTTGTTTTTGTTTTTCCTTTTTTAGCATCTTTGTTTTTATTTTTTTCTTCTCTCTTCTGTTTTGCGATTTCCTCTTTCAGTAACTTTGATTCTTGACGCCTTTGTATCCTCTCGGCCTTCTCTTCGGCGGCTTTCCTTTTTTCATTTTCTTTTTTCGAATTGTATTCTCTCCATGCCGAACCTGTTATTGCTGATGGCAGTTTTTCTCTCTTCATGCGTTTATTTTTTGGGATATCAATATCTGGCCAATACAGGCACCTTTTAAAAGGAGATGGTATAATTAATCCAGGTAAAGAATATTCTAGAGTTGTACATTGGTTAGATTCTTCTTGCACCGCCGTGGTTGTTGCAACAAAACTTTCCTGCGCGGGTGTTAAAATGTTGGGGTCATGTGGTTGAGTTCTTTGCTGATTGAGCACTAAAGGATCCTCCTGTGTTGTCACATAAGGTATATCTGGGAGTGTTGTCATTCTAGAGGGAAGGGTATTTGATCCATGCCGTGGGATATTTTGCCCATTTAATTCCACTAGAGCTACATCTGCTGAATCATTGAGTATCTCAGCAAGGGATTCAGTAAATCGGGGAGGTAAAGTCTTTGGGTCAAGAAGTGAGACATTTTCCTGACCGTGTTCTACTGGAACTCGCTCTGTTATTACATCCCGTATCTGGACCCCGGTTGTTATTCGGGGGGATAAGGTGTCTGAGCCATGGGGTGGGATGGTTTGCAGATTGAGTGCTACTGTAGTTGTATCCTTGGGTATCTCAGCAATGTTTTCAGTCACTTCAGGGCGTAAGGCCTTTGAGCGAAGCATTGAGACATTTGTCTGGTTGAGTCCTGAAGCCTCCTCTGTTGTAAAATTGAGTATCTCAGCAAAATATTCATTCACTACAGGGGGTAAAGTATTTGAACCGAAGAGTGAGGCATTTTGTTGACAGAGTACTACTGGAACTCGCTCTGTTGTCTCAACACGGGTTGTATTTCGGGGGGATAAAGTGTTTGAGCCATGTTGTGGGATGTTTTTCCGATTGAGTGCTACTGTAGTTGCATCCTTGGGTATCTCAGCAATGGTTTCAGTCACTTCAGGCTGTAAGGCCTTTGAGCCAAGCATTGAGACATTTGGCTGGTTGAGTCCTACTGGAACCAGCTCTGTTGTTACAATATCTTGTATCTCAAGATGGGATGTCATTCCGGAGGATAAGATGTTTGAGCCGTCTGGTGAGATGTTTTTCCGATTGAGTGCTGCTGGAACCTCTTCTATTGTATCATTAGGTATCTCAACAAGGGTTGTAATTTCAGGCGAAAGGGTGCTTAAGTTATGTGGTGGGATATTTTTCTTATTGAGTGGTACTGGAATCTTCTCTGTTGTCACGTTAGGTATCTCAGCAAGAGTGGTCGTTCCGGGGGATAAGGTGGTTGAGCTATGTGGTATAATGTTATGCCGATTAAATGCTACCGGAACCTGCTCTGTCGTCAGATCGGGTGTCTCAGCAAGTTCTGTCATTCCGGGCTCTTGCATGATCTTGCGTTTATTTTTCGCCCATATGACATAGAGTGACTGATCCTCATCTTGTAGCATGGACTCTAGAGTATCTCTGTCTTCAAAGAAAACCTGCTTGAATAAGGATAGTTTTTCTTGTGAAAAGATTTTTACAATTTCTGCCTCTAGACAGTTCAAGAAGTTTGTGCTTTTTTTGGTTAGGCTTTTATTATTGTCGATTGTTTTAGTAGCATTTGGTACAATTTCTGCAAATTCTGGTCCAAATGGGTGTAATCCACAAGTTTTGAAACCATTTTTTATACAGTCTTTTGAAATAGTATCTAGGGCACGTTTAAACACTACTGCAAAATGCTCCTTTTTCAGTTTATGACCCAAATTACGTATTTTCCAATTTGTAACCTCCTGTTTCCATGCCAGTTTTAATGGTCTGAAGACAGCTACGTCCATGGGTTGCGTGAGATGAGTGGAGTTGGGAAAGAGGGCTATGATTTCTATGCCATTTTTGGAACAGTAGGTCGACAGGTGGGCAGTTAGATGAGATGTGTGGCCGTCGAGGAATAAGATAACAGGTTTTGGTATATTATTTTGCTTCAACCATGGATCAAATATGTTAGTTATGTACTCATAAAAAGTACGGCCACACATCCACCCAGATTCTGATCTTCCAATTCCCCATTCTTCTGGTACATTCGTAGATATGTATGATGGTATTCTTTCATAGTCGTATACTATCATCGGTGGAGCTTTCTCACCTGCTGCATTTGCGCACACCAACACAGTAAGATTTTCCTTTTCATCTCCAGAGACGGTGTATACATGTTTTTCGCCTTTTTTGGTGAGCACGCGTCCTGGTTTTGGATGCAAAAAAAATGCACTTTCATCGGCGTTATATATTCTTTGAGGATCTTTCACAACATCTAATAAATTTTCTTGTTGTAAGTATTTATTAATTTCTTTGAACCATCCATTTATATGTTCCTCCTTCACATCATGTCTTTGAGTTGTCAAGTTTTGTGCTTCTCTTTCTGTAATTTGGGGATGTCTTTTGAGAAAAGATTGATACCACTTCCTACCAGGTCTATTTTCTGTGAAAGGATTTTCTCTTTTTTGGTCAATCATAATTTTTTGCACGCTATCTAAGAGCTGCTCCTTTCCAACGGGGAAGTGGCGTTCACTGAGCTTTAACACCCATTGAACTAAAACTTCTTCTTCGTACTCAGTGAGAACGGTACTTGGTCCCATTTTGCATTCTATCGGGCTCTTTCCTATTACTTTATTTCTTAAGGTAAGCCTAGGAACGCCAAACTTTTTTGCAGCTGCAGATACATTACTTCCTCTACCAACTGCTTCAATAGCTTTCCCCATTTGTTCCTGTGTGTAATTTTTCTTTGGCGCCATATCTGTTAAATATGTTCAACTAATATTAACACTGACTCTATCGGTTCAGAGAACACAGTTCCTTAAAAATTGTATTAATAGTTTCCAAGTAAAATGACTATGACAGACGGACGGACGGACCGACCGACATAAAATTATAAGGGTTCCTTTTTTGCCATTTTTTGCAGCGGGCCTCTCAAAAGGAATGGTTTCTTATCACTACCACCGAATTTACGTACCAATTACATAATAATTAGTAATATCCAGTCATGCACACCCTGGTTATGATCAGGTAACCGATATTGAACACCCAGTTAATGACAAATAACCAGTTATGTACACCCTGGTAATGAACGAGTAACCAATATTGAACACTCCAATTATGAACACAATTTATCATGCATTATATATATATTGTTATATATATAATAATATTGATACAAATTCTTTCAGTTATTATGTGCCATAAAAAGCCAATTCGGATCATATTAGGAACAGAAATTTAGTGCATCCAACAAATTAAATAAATAAAAATGTTCATTTAAGGAACTTTATAGAATGGCAGGTCCAGTAATGAACACTAAACTTTTACCTTGCTAAGAACAAGATTCTACATATCTAAGCATTATTTTCTAGTTCTTAAAAGGCATATTAATCTATAAATAACTAACAGAAATTGTAATTAATAAAACTCTGGGATTGATGAAATAAAAATCTAACTCACCTGCTTAGCGATTGCGCTAGTAAACATGGATGAATTTGGAAATTCGACACGAGCACTTTGTCTTCTCAGCTTGTCACTGGAGAAAATGGACGACCAAGAGAAATTTCAATCTGATTTGACAGCTAACGAAATTGACTTCCGATTTCGGTATTGCCAGTATTCGTTTTCGGGAATTAGCAAGTAATTTTATGAGTTTTTAATTTCAAGTGTTCATAATTGGGTCAGTGTTCATAAATGGTGCACTTACGTTATAACAATATTGCTGACTGGGTCGTGCTCTTTGATACCAAAGTTTTAAATCTTATATGTAAATCTTAATGTCTCCACAGCGAACGCCAAAAACTCGTAGTGCGCGGAAATGCTTCAATATTTTTAAAAGTTTCAGCCATGGATGCGGCTGCTCCAGCAGTGCAGGACGATTTGTTGATGCAAACGGTATCACCATGCCTGCCACAAATCGGACTTAAACCCACATACTTTTTCCTTACAAATGACAATGCTTACTGTGGCGTTTACGGTAATATGCGCTCCGTCCGACAGAGCCAAGATAGCGTCCAATGCAAAGTCCACATAGCACTTCTTCTTCATTTTCGCTTCTGTGATTGTCACCGACTAAATAACCCTCTTTAGGCTGAGTACCTAATCGGTGGCCTTAATTGAAGTGTTTTCTGATGCGCGCCATTAAATACATCGTCAACAATAATTATTATGATATTACCTCTTCATCACAAGTTCACTGAGCTAAATCGGCCTATTATGCGGTCGAGAGCACATAAATAGATGTCATTAAAAAATGCCACGTGTCAGACTGTTTATCTATATTAAATATGTTTCTTAAAATTAAAAATGCAGATTGACTGATGTAAGGTTAGGTTAGGATGAGGGGCAGAGGGCATAGCTGGCGGCATGGATTTTTAGGGAGGAGGTATCTGCACGTTTATTGTTTTTAAAATAATCCTATGTCAAACAACATAGTTAGTATTGAAAATGTTTTTCTTTTCAAAGAAATGTATTTTCGTCCGAAAATTGACAACACTGAAATGAAGCTGTGTCTAAACAATTTAACTAATCCTGTATCCATTGACTGTATCTTTCAATTGTTTTAAAAACTCTAAAAACTAAATTGAATCAAAAACATTCGAACGCAGTACGGTTCAATATTCAAAATTGGCGGCAAATATGTTAACGACCAGACTTATGAGGACACAATATTTCGTTTCGGCCTATGCAAAAAGTTTCTATTCTACAAATGTTTTTAGAGTTTATCAAGGTTTTTTATTTACTGGAATATTAAATACTTAATACCTATGAAACATTTTGAAATAAAAAATAGGTATGCAAAATCAAACTGCTTTCAACTTACGAAAAAAAAGTTATTTATGAAAAAATAGGAAACTAGCTAGTAACTAGGATTTAAAAATATTTTTAAGAAAAAATGACTTTAATCTGACATCTTTTTAAAGTTGAAACAGTTCTCTCCTGAGGGCAGCTCCGCGAAATCTTTGTAGGTTTGGTTAATGGGGTAAGTAAGTGGGGGAGGTAATGGGAGTTTCAATTTCAAAACGTGGCCTCTTAAAAGGCATGCCTTGTACGATACCAATTTGATAACGTGAACTTAGCAAGCAAGCACGTACCGCAGGCCGCAGGCATATTCATGTAACTCCGTAATCAGCATTCAGAAATCCTGACTCTAGAAAACCGCTTTAATAGCTTTCTTGACGAAAATATTCCGAAGCATAGTATTCAATGAATGAAGGTTTTCCGTCAAAAAAATCGCTTTGAAAACAGCAATTTTTTTTAACGTTCAACAACCCTTTTCAAGACGCAGGGCCGACGGAACGAAATGACGAAGAATCAAAATCAACGTCAACGTATGATTGAACACATCACATTGTGAACAGTACGGAAGGAACTCATCGGGGCTCAGGATTCCTGATTCCTGATTACGGAATTCCAGGAATAGGCCAGCTGCACACCAAGAAGAGGTCCATCTCGGTTCTCTATCAGTCCGTGTGAGGTCACAGCGGGTTAGCATGCTATTAACAAAACCTTGTTTGCATTAGCACGCATACGAAAGAAATGTTCGCTCTTGCGTTCATGCGGAGTGAATTTTCTCGACAAGTTCCGCAATGTAATAGCTGGGTTAGAAACAACGACCATGGAAGGACAGGAGTAGCGATCGAAACGATTTAGTGGTCAAAACGTCAAACTCCAAACAAGTTTTTACGAGATATTCTGTGATTTTACTGCTTCAAGCTGTCAAAGTCAAACTCGGACTTCCGATTTAGATGAAAACGTAGAGTCGGCGTAAACGGCAACGTCGACGTATATTTACAGCAACGGTGAGTAAGCTGTCGAATAAATCGGTTTACCGTAAACGCCAATTTAGGTGACAGCTGGGACTATAGTCTCAGTTCGCTTACGAATTAGGGACGCGGAACATCAAATGTTCACTATTTATTGTGGTCTATTGTTTATTCATCATCCATAGACAGTACACTGCACTCGGATATGTTATATTTTATAATTTAAAATAGTGCGTTCACTGCACTTTAGGCTCCATATGACGCTAAACTCCAATATGTTAGGGTAATTTTATTTAATCACACCGTCGTCGGTTAAGAATAAACACCAGTAAAAAAAACATAATATCAAAGTTTAGACTATCATACCCCAGACGATAAAACAGAATTAATGCGTTACTTGTATTCTTTAAAAACAATTTTTGTTAACACATATTTTCTTTTTAAGAGGCCGGCGCTTGGAAACCATAAATGATTTTTACAATTTTCTTTTTTTTAGTACAAGACCACATATTTTTCTAGTGAATAAGCGTGAAACATATATTAATTACATTATATATTAAAACAATGAACCCTAACGCAAACTAACTGCCTCCGGAGGGCGCCGTTATCGTTTGCTGTACGCTGAGTCTCTTGTAAAGTTCTTACGTGTCGTTGGAACACGAGAAAATCAGTAGTAGGTACCTAAGTGAATTTGGCGCTGCCGCCATTGTATGTACAAGTGGCTAAACCGCCGTAACGTAACGAATTTTGGTTGCTACTCTCGTCCCTCCATGGTTGCAATCCCACCCGGGTTAGTTTCATCGTATTGAATGGACGATTGTCGAAGGGGCAATACGAAATTTCGTGTTTCTTAAATAGTTCGATGTAGCCTCGCCATAAGTGGAAGGTCCCGGCATGGCACCTAGTTTATTTGTCTCGTGTTGGGCGAGGTAAGCAAAACAGTAAGCAAGCTTGAGTACTTCGTATAATGAAAACACTCCAGCTGAACTATGTAAATTAGTACATAGGTATTACTGTGTAAAAGCCACTTCAGTATAGAAGGCACTTATCATTAGATTATCTAAAAAGCTTTAGTTTCAGTGACATATGCACAGACAACACTTTCAAATCAACCTTGACTATCCTGGACAAAACCCAGGTGTATTGATTGAAAAATCGCCAACTGGTTGAAATTATCCTGATATGAAATTTATATCGTGAAAAATATTTATTTTAGAGCTCCGATCACTTCTTTGTGCGTCTGTCTGTATTTCAAGACCCTTTTTAGGGCTCCGTACCCAAAGGGTGAAAACGGAACCCTATTACTAAGCCTCCGCTGTCCGTCCGTCCGTCCGTCCGTCCGTCCGTCCGTCCGTCCGTCCGTCAGTCCGTCTGTTACAGGGCTGTATCTCATGAACCGTAATAGGTAGGCAGCTGAAATTTACAAAGAGTGTGTATTTATCTTGCCGCTATAACAACAAATAAGTAAAAATATAAAATAATAATAATTAAAGAGGGTGCCCATACAAAGGACGGGTTTTTTTTGTGTTAAATCTTGTACGTCGGTACGGAACCCTTCGTGTGCGAGTCCGACTCGCACTTAGCCGGTTTTTTTTATGCAACCTGACATGGATGGCTAATACAACACAACTACCGTTATAAAAAGTAGCCCAATACACTACATTCCCGAAGGAATTAGTTGCCATGCCAGGACCTTCCCTTTATGAGCACGACTACATTGAACTGAATGGAAAACACGGACAATTTTTCATTGCCGCTTCGACCATCTTTTCATCAAATGCGATAGTACCAACCCGGGTGAGCTTAAACCGTACTACCTAGTAGGGAAAGGGGGCCCACTATTTTACATGGATTCCGAACCATGGAGTAGCTCGCATTCGTGACGAAATGCACTTATCGAACTCAGAAATAGAACGAAAGTGGTGTATGTCGGGGCGAGAAATTGAACCCAGACCTCTGGTACTGTGGCCAGTCCCCGCGCCACTAGGCTACGAGCCGATCATGCCAATAGGTGTGATATTAGACATACATGTTCAAGAATAGCGTTCAATAGTTTTCCACTCCATCTTCTGTGGTTTTTCATATCTATAGATGATACTGATATTGACAAATGTATTTTCTTTCAGAATGAAAGCCTGCTGGACTGATCTTCTACGATGGGGGAGACAACTATGCACATGTTGTCTATGGACGAGAAGCCAAGCGGAGAGTCTAGCAAGATAAACCAGTACGTGGCAGCCGTCGCTGGTGGGTTTCACGTCATGACTCAATCTCTTTCGTCAGTCTGAACATGGATACCAAATGAAGGCCTTAGTGTATTTATTTTGTTTTCTTCGTGAACAATATTTTTTATGGAACTGGACAGGTTTTACTAACACAGCCTCCGGGGCGAGCCGAGCCTTTCCCCGTCCAAGCACCAGCGGCTGCGCAGAAACAAAAATAAATCGGATTTCTGGTGCATGGAAGGGGAAAGACTCGGCTCGCCCGGAGGCTGTACCACACCTTCTGTCATTGATCGAAGGACACTTACAGATTAGTTACTTTGATCAATGATTATATATTAGCATAACGCAACAGATAAGTGCCATGCCAGAAACATCGCACGGCTACATTTAACTGGCCCCCTACTACAAACAGAGTAAGCGCTATCGAGAAGACGTTCTCGCCTGTCAACATTTCTATGTGTTTGACAGTTGGTATCGAAATCGCTGTCGATACCATCTGCAATATGTGTGATAATAGCCTAAAACACTCTGTCAATCGCATACAAATCTGACTCGACCGTTATTCTAGACTCGAATACCTTGACAGCTTAGATTAGAGAATAGCCCCACTGCGCTGCTGTCAAGAAAGCTAACTGATTGATCGATCGAATGCACCTTGCAATTGTCCCGTGGAGTCACGGAGATTGCGTGGGTGATCGCACCGGGAGACCTTATTTAATGACTTTGGTGTCGACCTTTAGATTCTGAAATTTCGCGTATGTAAACGGCATCGCCCTGAACGCCACACATTGGTCTTTGACCCACAATTTTCCTTGCAAATGCCAATGACATCCGTAATCTTAACCTAAACGAGGAGCTTCTGGACAAACTAGATCGCTTTCGCTATATCTTTGGTTTGAGGAAGTTCGATTATATATTCGCCATGGAGGTGGTCTTCACCTTCATGATATTCGCCCGATGTTCTGTGTATGCACCACGGAATATTGAGGAGGCAGGAAGTGAAACGTTTGTAAATTTGTTCCAGGACCGCTGTTACCGTTTTACTTAAGACCTTTTTGCTCCGCGAATGTACAACAGTCGCAATTGGCTATCCCTTGTTAATCGATAACCAAACAACAAATCCACATTTGTTTGGTAAATATGAACCTTAACGTAATGACTCTATGTTGGAATTCCAATACTGTTTGCAATCAAATGTTACGTCACTTTCGAACACGGCCGAGCGCCTCACACGCACGTGGTCACAAACAACGTAGCGAGACATGACCCGGCGAGCAAAACGACACGCCGCGACGCCATATTGTTTCGTAATGCATTTGTCGTAAGTTTTATCGCTATGCATATAAATGAAACTTGCCGGGATACGAAATTCCTCCATTATGAAAGTTGTGCACCGGCGGTCGTGTTTGCACGTTATTATGGCACAGTACGGCATTACTTCTTTTCAATTTTAGATTGTATCACGGATAAGTTAATGCACAGGACAGCCGCAGAGGAGTGAATCACGCGCGTATGAAGTGAGCGGGTCCCCGCTTAAGACCGGCGCGCGAGTTCCGCCCCCTTCACAATTCTTACCTCCTAATTGTTCTAAAGGTGCATACACCTATCGCGCGAAACTAAAATGGCTTAATATTCGCCAGAGGCGTAATTTGCATGTTCTCTCCCTTTTTTAACTCAATCCTAAATGATCCCAAACCTGTATCATATCTTTAACACTGTAGGTATAATCTTAAATACTGTGTTAGTAGGAGGCATTCATTACGGGAGGAGGGACTGAAGTAGAATTCCAAATTATGGGTATACAGTCGGTGGCGAAATCGGTAGACGCGATACCCGCGAATGGCATGTTTTGCTGGTTTGGGTCCAGCCTTGCAGGATATTCGTAAAGTAGTTCTTTTTACTGGGATCTTTCTTCAATTAATGTGTCCTTGTTTCACGGCCGATTATACATACATACATATCACATTCCTTGGCTATTATAACTGTTTAATCCCAACTGTTTGGGCTCATTTTTAGATGCTAACCAATCCTATTTTTTTTTATGCGACCTGACATGGATGGCTAATACCACACAACTACCGTTATGACATTATCCCAATACACCACATTCCCGAAGGAATTAGGTGCCATGCCAGGACCTTCCCTTTATGAGCACGGCTACATTGAACTGGATGGAAAGCACGGACAATTTTTCATTGCCGCTTCGACCATCTTTTCATCCAATGCGATGGTACCAACCCGGGCGGGCTTAAACCCTACCACCTTGTAGGGGAAGGGGACATGTATTCCGAACCATAGAGCAGCTCGCATTCGTGACGAAATGCACTTATCGAACTCTGAAAGAGAAAGACAGTGGTGCAAGTTGGTATTGAACCCGGGCCTCTGGTACGCTAGGCCAGTCCCCGCGCCACTAGGCTACGAGCCGCTTTGAATAGGAAGCACTTTTTGATATGAGATTGGATTTCATGCTGGTGTATATAATATATTTTCCATTTTCAAATTAACATCGCATTCTATTTCATTTGATATAACTCTCCAAGCAGTAGCTCTTCTTTGATCTGCTCCACACGTGACTGTTCTTGGCAGTTATACTGATCATATGCAGAATGTATTAATAGGCTGCACTCGCTGAATGACAGAGTGTGACGAACATTTCGTCTAAAATTATGTTGGTACAGTGGGCATCAGTGGAAACGCCACATTCAGTTTGGTAAACGGGTTCCGAAATTCTACATTTCGTCCCATGCATGTCATAAGAGACGACCGAGGGAATGGTTGCTTGTGGTTAGGGTTCGACTAGCTGGGTGGCCTTCCTTACTTACTAGGAGGTAGCGTTAATCCCGCCCAGGGCAGTACTATCGCATTGAATTCAACGATGATCGAAGCGGCAATCCTAGTGTGGCATCCTAAGGTCCTGGTGTGGCACCTAAGCAGTGCCTTGGAGCTGTGTTTCCAACATTCTACTTACAGTTCAGCCAACTGGTGTTCCACCTAAAGTGGTTGAATAAACGTTGTGTTTTACACATGCTCTGTCGTCATTCTTCCATCAGCCATTCGCTCCACGAGTACAGGCCACTATAAAATGACCTTCCCCCAGCGGCGATCGGCGCTGTCATCGCCGGCACCATCCTCGCGTGGACCTCGCCGGCGCTGCCGCAGCTGGTGCCGACCAACTCCTCGCTCCTCGACGCCGGCGACGCCAACGGCACACGGCTTACGCTCTCCGACGACCAGGGTGAGTTCTTCCGGCCAGTGGCGTAGCATAGGTCACTAGTCCCCGGTGCGGATACCAAATTTGCCGTCCTTTTATTTTTGTAATTTATCATATCATCAGGTTTTCAGGCAAGAAAACGCGTAAATCAGACACACACATACAAACACACCCTCACACCCTCTATCACCCTCACACACACACACCCTCTCTCTCTCTCACACACACACACACACATGTCCATCCTTACACTAACATTTCTGTACAGTAACTTGATTAAGCGATAGAATTCTGTAATTGGCTAGTTTTTCAATAATTTTCGTAGATTAATGTGATGCTAATAATAAGCTGTTGAATTCTTAATACATAAATAAATAAATAAAACATGCCTTTTTACCGTGCATAAAATAAAAAGCACGGTCAATAGGGAACTCTTATTCGGTCATTACGGCGAAGTACGAAAAATTGGGAAAAATAGATGTTTATTTAAATTTAAATCGAATCAAAATTAATTTCCTAAATAAAAGTTATTGAAAAAACTTGCATCAGTTCACCCATGCATAAAATGTTGTGCCTGTATATATGCAAACAAGAAAACAAAACATTGACAAAAAAATGTTGAAGGAAATATTTTTTTCCGTGAAATGCCGCCCCGCCAAAGTTTTGAGCCAGTTTTGAAAGTTACTTATCGGATTTCAGATGACTGGAGGTGGTGAAAACGGGGGTAGACTAGCACTTGTTCGATTTTTTCACTATATAAATATCATTGAAACTAAAATCATTTTTGTAAACCAGGATGAATGTTACTCAGCCGATAGGCGGGGGATCTCTTTTTACAGGGATATTTCTTTAATTATTGTGTCCATGCTTCACGGTCGATTATGCATCCATAAATGTCACATTAATCAGCCGATTAATTTGACTTAGATTCTATCGGATTAACATCTATTAATACGACCAATAAATCAGATGCCAGTGTCTGAGACTTGACCCACCACGCCTGCAGTTCGATTGTTATAAATAGTTCTGGTTCATAGCCAAGCGTCTTGTTTACATACAAATTGAGCATGTTTAGACACTCGCAGATATAGCCAGATGAATGAACAGGGCAACATGTGGGCAAGCAACATGCATACTGATAAATTTTACACGTTTCAAGATATAAAGTCCATAGACGGGCTCATATCACAAGCCAAAATTCAAATTCATATTATCATTCATATTCAAAACTGGTATGACGTTATTATTATATCCCTTCCTCTTTAATCTATGGTTTAATAAAGGTCTAACTATGTAGTTCTAAGCTGCTAGATCCAGTTGTCACTTAAACTGGCATTTACGGAACTTCGAAGTTAACGTCAAACTCCATACACGTTTTCACTAGATATTCCGTGGTTTTACTTCTTCAAGCGGTCAAAGTCAAACTAGGACTTCCGATTTGTATGAAAGCGCGGAGTCGGCGTAAACGGCAACGTAGACGTATTTACGCCGGCGATGAGTAAGCTGTCAAATCAAACTCTGCCTCGCAAATGTTAGTTCGCTACCAACTGTCTAATAAATAAATTTTAAAATTTGAAATTTGAAATTAGCTTAACGCCCACTGCGCGCGCTCCATACATTTGAAAACGCCAGTCGATCGGTTTGCCGTAAACACCAATTTAGGTGACAGCTGGGACTACGGTCTCTGGCAGTTAAGGGAGATGGCGCCGGTTAGAAATGTGCCTAGAAATGATGAGATGGTTACGCCGCCGCCCCGCCGCCATACGAATAAGTTTCGAGCGCCTTGCTCGTCTTTCCTTACTTACTCATGTGTGCCGTCACTGCACTTACGATTATCTATACCTTTTTGCAGGATCATGGGTGGGCTCCCTCCTCGCCATCGGAGCCCTGTGCGGCGCCTTGCCCGCCGGCGTGCTCGTCCAACGTCTAGGCAGACGGCCCACCATCCTGGCCCTGGCTTTTCCGTTCATGCTGAACTGGCTGCTAACAATATTCGCTACTAACGCTGCAATGCTATATGTGGCCAGGCTGTTTGCTGGATTTGCTACAGGTGAGTGAAAGACTGAGACCATCTCTTTTGTGCTGTGTTGGTTGCGGCCACTGTATCTCTTACCGTGGATTTTCGTAAGAGACGACCAACCGAAATCGTCTGTGGTTCGGATTCTACGTAAAATTGTTGGCCCGCTTCATAACTAATGGTACAGTTAAACTGAAACCTACCAGTTGGCATGCTATGAAATGCTAGTAAACGTCAGTTTTAATTACTCTCTTGCCTGTTAACCTGATATTCACCCGGCAAGTTATTTACCATGGTAGCCCCTTAGAAGTGAGCGAGTTCGTAGGTAAACTGACTCACCGACGTCACCGCTATTGTATGCCCCATGAAAACGAGTTTAGTTTGCCTCTCCCGTCCTTCCTTCCTCGCTGTATTCAAATGTTTCAATGACCGCAGGCGGCATTTGCGTGACGGCGCCCATGTACATCGGCGAGGTGGCGGAGACGTCGATCCGCGGCGCGCTGGGCGCGTTCTTCCAGCTGTTCCTCACCATCGGCATCCTCTTCACCTTCGTCGTAGGTGGATTCACCACTTGGAGGGTGAGTGCGGCCGGACAATGCCGGAGATGTTGGTACTGCCGTGCAAAAGGATCGCTCTAGTCCAGCGAATGACGATCGAAACTAATTCGTATGGCGGCAACGTACCCACGAGTTAGTGTAAAAGCACTGACTGTATTAAGGTTGCTTACAAATTTGAGACCCACAGCGCTAAATGGCGTCCCCTGTGCGGTTCTGAAGTGTCGGAATGACGCCTAATCCTTACAGGAATGCAGCATGTTGGGCTAATATCATGGTGATGGTTGTGGTGGGTGGGGGAACAATTCATGTCCAGTGACATAAAAAGGTAATTTAGTCTGTCTACTCCATCGAACCGTCAAACCCCCCTGGGCTTAGGTTAACTTTTTTTTTTTTATGCGACCAGACATGGATGGCTAATACCACACAACTACCGTTATGATATTAGCCCAATACACCACATTCCCGAAGGAATTAGGTACCATGCCAGGACCTTCCCTTTATGAGCACGGCTACATTGAACTGGATGGAAAACACGGAAAATTTTTCATTCCCGCTTCGACCATCTTTTCATCCAATGCGATGGTACCAGCCCAGGCGGGCTTAAACCCTACCACCTAGTAGGGGAAGGGGACCTACAGTTTTACATGGATTCCGAACCATGGAGCAGCTCGCATTCGTGACGAAATGCACTTATCGAACTCTGAAAGAGAAAGACAGTGGTGCAAGTTGGTATTGAACCCGGGCCTATGGTACGCTAGGCCAGTCCCCGCGCCACTAGGCTACGAGCCGCTCAGAAAAGCCGTGGAATATCTTTCCAACGAAACAATCTTACGAATTTATGTTCTAGTCTAGAGTCTAGGGTCCAACTCTCCGTATCGTTGTTGAATACAGTAAAGATAAACAACTAAATCAATTAAAGTTTTCATCTGTATGGAATCCATTCTTGGCTCCGCTCAGATTAAGAGAAGAGAAGAAAAGCAGTACCGCTTAAGACACCGCCATCTTCTGACTTTCGGAACGCAGCCCAAGTTTCTTCGTAGACTACCCGCACCCACAGCTACAATCTTCGTCAACGGCGGAACACGTCCAACTGACAGATCCCTGTTGACCTCCGCCGGCACGGGTGCTGGTCTGTTGGACGAAACGTCTGGTCCGGAACGTCGTGCAACATCATCGTCACACCGCGAGTAAGCCGTTTCTTACAAACCCCAATATAAGCAAATCATGTTTCAGGTGCTGTCGATAGTGTGCGCGACTCTCCCGCCTCTGTTCGTGGCGGCGTTCTGGTTCATGCCGGAGACGCCGCAGTATCTGCTCGCGAGCAACCGGCGGCGCGACGCCGAGCGGGCGCTGCGCTGGCTGCGGGGACCCCACTGCGACATCGCGCCGGAGCTGGAGACCATGCAGCGGGAGGTGGGTTAGAAACCCTTGAACAAAAACTGGCAGGGGAACTCAACATTCTCAACTCTAGCTGCAGGGACCGTTCTACCGATTGGTCATTCCAATCTCATATTTTATTATTCTCCTTTCAGACTTCTTTTTTTATGCAACCCGACATGAATGGCTAATACCACACAACTACCGTTATGATATTAGCCCAATACACCACATTCCCGAAATAATTAGGCTACACTGAACTGGATGGAAAACACGGACAATTTTCATTGCCGCTTCGACCACCTTTTGTCCAATTCGATGGTACCAACCCGGGCGGGCCTTAAACCCTACAACCTAGTAGGGGAAGGGGACCTACACTTTTACGTGGATTCCGAACCATTGAGCAGTTTGCATTCGTGGTGAAATGCACGAATCCAACTCGGAAATATAAATAAAATGGTGCGAGAACGGGTCGAGGATTTGAACTCAGGCCTCTGGTATGCTAGGCAAGTACCCGCGCCACTAGGGATCATTCACTGACCGAAATTGATGTTTGCGTTCCAGGTGGACGACGCCGCCAGCAACGCCGCCGGCATCCGCGAGATCTTCTCCTCCCGAGCGAGCGTGATGGCTCTCGTCTGCTCACTCGGCCTCATGCTGTTCCAGCAGTTCAGCGGCATCAACGCCGTCATCTTCTACACCGAACAGATCTTCAGCTCCGCCGGCTCCTCCCTCGAGCCCTCGATAGCGGCCATCATAGTTGGCGTCGTCCAGACCATCTCCACCTACATCGCCAGCGTTCTCGTCGAACGCGCCGGCAGGAGAATCCTCCTCCTTCAGAGTTGTGTCATTATGGGTGTGTGCTTGATTATCCTGGGAGTGTATTTCAAATTGCAATCTAACGGCACTGACGTTTCGACGATAGGCTGGATACCTTTGGCTAGTCTAGTTGCTTTTATAGTTTCGTTTTCTCTAGGATTCGGACCGATTCCCTGGATGATGATGGCCGAACTGTTTTCATCAGAGTTCAAAGGAGCTGCTAGTGGTATTGCCGTTACGTTTAACTGGTCGTTAGTATTTTTAGTTACCAAATGTTTTCCGATAATGACTACTAGTATGGGGAGTCACAACACTTTCTGGACCTTCGCCGGGTTTATGGTTGCGTGCTTTTTCTTTACATTCTTTCTTATCCCTGAGACTAAAGGCAAGACCAATGCTCAGATACAGTATATTCTTTCTGGTAAAGGTGGTTAATATGGGCAATGGATTTTACAAAAATAATCGTTTTAATGAAAGCTATATGTAATTAATGGTTCATCGTGAATATTGGGGTAAAATATATTTGTGGTGATTTTATTTTGTATGACAGTTTTTATTTTAGCTTTGCAATTCAATTCTAATTCAGATGTAGTTGATATATTGTGTGCCAAAACTTGTATTAACATAATTTGCAGTCAGTATTGGGAGGCCTTTAGTGCGCTATTATTTCCATATATTTTTGGATTCACACCATGTAGTTGTTAAGAAAACTTACGGTTTCCCGGTGTGCAATACTGTGCTTGGCCAACATGTTGATGTTATACTTTAGTCGTTAAGGTAATTTTATTTAAAGATTGTTTGTTAAATATTGCTTTAAGATGATTTTTAGACTGCCACTTGGAAATTTTAGACTGCCATGATTATTTTAATAAACAATATGTTCTCTTATAGGACAAAAAAGTCATCATTATATTTTAAATGAAATAAATAAATGAAATAATTTATTAAAGGTGTTTAATTGATTGATAGTAGCCTAACAAATATACTAAAAGGTTTGCGATGTTTTACAGATTATCTTCTAGACTTTTAACTATTAAGTATCTGGTTGAGGAATAATAAAATAGAGATTTTCAGCCCAGATATTTCAGTACTATTTTTGGGTCTACAGATCCAACCGACTTCATTGTCTTGCGACTGTCGAGCTCTGTAGGCCTATTCTTGTAATAACGTGCTCAGGAATCAGGAACCTGTCGAGATAACCGCTTTCGTAACGGTTTTTTTTTTGTCGAAAAAATCCGGTGCACGGTATTTAAATGATTCAAGATTGTTCGTCGAGAAAATCGTTTTGAGATCCCCCTATAAAAACTGTTGTCTCGAATGAAAGATACCTGATTACTGAACGCGGAAGTTCAAGTATAGTTCTACTGCTCAGAGATGAGCGAGATATTTTTGGGCGTGACGCCGACCCCGGCTATGCTCGGCCTATGCCTCCTCTCCAGGTACTCCACTCGCAGCGTCAGCTGGTCTATGCACCGCTCCAGGGAGCGCACCTCGCCACGGAAACTGGAGACCGTCGACTCCAGCTGGGCCAACGACTGGAACGAGTATTATGTGTAAATAGCACTGACACCCTGCTGTCTTGTGGTCGCCTGTCAGCTAGGTCTTCAGCTCTGCTCGGAGATGAGCGAGATATTTTTGGGCTACCGTTTTCGTATGTAAAAGTGACTTCGCCGCCCCATTACAAGCTAGTTTCTGTTGCTCCTCCCATCCTACCATGCTCGCTGGAATAAGGTGCCCTGAGAGGACCATACCTTTATGAGCATGGCTATATAGAAATACATGGAAAAACCGAACAGTTTTTAATTGCAGCTTCGATCACATTTTATCAAATATAATGGTGCTAATCCGTGCGGGCAACCCAACTACAAATTTACATGGATTCCGAACCATGGACCAGCCCGCATTCATGGCGAAAGCCGAAGATGAACTTATACAATTCAGAAAGAAAAAGAAAGTGGTGCATGAACGCACCTCAGACGAGGTCTGGCATGGAATGTAAGTCCCTGCACCCCTGAGGTACGATCCGCTCTAAAAAGCTTATCAATGCGACCATTCTGAAATTTACAAACATATGCAAGGCCGCCTTGCTAATTTACGTTCGAAAGAACATATAAAAGAAAGCAGCAAAAGTATATCCAGGAAAATTCGAAGGAAGACCTATGAGAGAGGCATTTAGAAAAAAAACAAATTATACTCGGCTTCGAGGGTACACTCCGAAAACTGTTTGCGTTTTGTTATTTTTCAGACTTATACCATGAAACCCAGAAAGCATTTTCGAAGGTATTAGGATGCCTGCCCGGCGTGGTTCGCGTGCCTCTCATGTGAGATCTTGGCGTACGCTGGACGCGTAGCTTCTTAAAAATGTGGACGGACTACATTGAAACACAAATAAAAAATATGGTTTCTTCGACCATCTATCTATTCAAAATAAGAACCCAACGATCCTCTAGATGTTTTAGTCGATTACTCCTTAAAGTGCAACCTTTAAAAGTGGTGTGAAGAAGCACCTGGCCAGCTGGCATGGTTTTCGCAACCTCTGTGAAAGTCCTAAAGCCCATGGGCGTCTTCAAGAGAGAACTCTTAAGAAGACGATATAAATACCTTGATCTTGTCGCACAGTTCGTTGTACCTCTGCGAGATGAACTCCCTCGTGTTGTGGGAGTCGCTCATCTCATGGTCGATCTTGCCGACGACCTCGCTCTTCATGATCTCCACCTTGTTCTCGAGGTCTATGCTCATGCGCCTTATCGGCGCGAACTGGTGGAAGGTCCCTGAATTAGTATTGCGTGCAACTACATTCGCTGGAATGCTAACAGGGAGGTTTCCCTATTAGTATGTCGTAAGTTTCCGACTACATTCGCTGGAATGCTTGTAGGCAGGATTCCCCAGAGATGAACAAAACTGACAATTCAAAGGATCGCTGTATTTACATGGGTATATTGGCCACCTCCACATGCTTAAAACAGTTGTCTTAAACTAACGCAATTTGCGTTCATCAAAAGACATTATTCTGTTCCATTTAAGGAAGACAGATTATTCTTATATTTTAAATATTATATTGTTAACTGAATCCAATACATTACTGTCTTAGTTGGGAGATAGATAGAGCTCGTGGTCTAGGGGCTAGAGGTCAGGGTCCAAATACTCGCCCCGGTCATGCACCACTTTATTTCTCTTTCTGAATTTGATTAGTGCGTTTCGTTACGAATGCGAGCTGTTCCATCGTTCGGAACCCATGTAAATGTGTTCAGCAATATAATGTTGTAAGTCAAATGGCGTCTTTTTTGCGCGCTCGTTGTATGGACGTTATTTCGTGTACAGGGACCATGTGTACAGGGAGTGAAAGCAGTTAAGAGCATACCTCATACCTAAACATATTGGACCAATTTTTGGTATTAAAACGAGATAGCAAGAGCCTGACGTCGCTTAATTAGAGCAGCTCGAAATAATTCTTTCTAAATGTGACCAACCCGCATAACGCATGAAACCGGTTTTTTTATTGTTTCGTTAAAAGAAATTGGGAAAAGGTAAACATTTTCTTCGCTGAATGGGTAGATAATGTTAAAATCTTTGAAATGGTATTGAAATAAATATTAGTTAATATAAATATAAGCCGAAAAATTGATAAATAATATATTTGAGACCTGACTTAATTTTTTTTTCCATGCATAAAAATCTTTCTGTTTTGGTAGAACGATAGCTGGAATTGTACCTTTTTTTTTCATGTTCTCATTCCAAAGAAATCAGGAAATAAACGTAATTAAACTATTCGCTTTGGCTAGTATAACCATCTTAATGCACTAGAAACCCACCAGATCTTCAGAACTGTTGACTATGGTGGCACGCCGGCCCTTTGGCGACAGCAACTGACGCGTTCCGTTCTTTGAATTCATCGCGATTGGCGATGCACACTTTTTGTGATGTTCTATTGGACTCATGATTTTTTCAGGTTGCCATATTTCAATGTTTTGACAGATATCTGAATTTCGAGAAGATTGAATGGCGTATGGCGTCCCCATTCTACGCTCTACAGAAACGAGGCCAGTTTCAAAATGTATTTCATTCTTGCATCGTGGGTTCCGGCGTACATAGAATTTATATTGGTCCAACCGCATTTTGAGTGGCTTGCAACTAAGGGCGCGGGGCCTTGCTTCTAATGCGAGAGGTCAAGAGGGTTTAGTTCACGCTCGTTCATGAATCACATAAGTGCAATGGTTCGGAATCCATGTAATACTGAAGGTCTTCCGTTAGATGGTAGAGTGACCAGCACGGATTGTAACCATCGCATTGGATGATAAGATGATCAAAAGAGCAATAAAACAATTGTCTGTATTTTCCATCACGTTCAATGTAGCCCTGCTCATGTATGTATGTCCGTCCTAACATGGCATGCTACCCTACCACCAAGTAGGGGCAGGGCACCTACAGTTTTATATGGAACCATGGAACAGCTCGCATTCAGATGCACTTAGCCAACACAGAAAGATGGTCTATGAACGGGGCCGGGATTTGAACCCATGATCTCTGGCATTGAAGGCACGCTCTAGATAGCAAAACAGCTCGGCAGAAATACAAGCTATTTTCTTTTTCATGGGTTCTGAAGCGCTTACTCAAAGTCTTGCATCCTTCACCGAACAGAGCAGAGCCCGAACAAATATGGTTAGCAAGGAAAATGCATGTTATTATTTTTTATGCGACCTGACATGTATGGGTAATACCACACAACTACCCTTATGATATTAGCCCAATGCACCACTTTCCCGCAGGAGTTAGGTGCCAAGCCAGGACCTTCCCTTTACGAGCACGGCTACATTGAACTGGATGTAAAACACGGACAATTTTTCATTGCCGCTTCGACCATCTTTCATCCAATGCGATGATACCAACCCGGGCGGCTTAAACCCTACCGCCTAGTAGGGGAAGGGGACCTACAGTTGTACATGGGTTCCGAACCATGGAGCAGCTCGCATTCGTGACGAAATGCACTTATCGAACTCGGAAAGAGAAAGACAGTGGTGCATGTCGGAATTGAACCCAGACCTCTGGTACGCCAGGCCAGTCCCTGCGCCACTAGGCTACGAGCCATATGATTCAGTGGCGCCTAGATAACCAATGTGAAGTATTGCGAAATGTTTTCATCGTTGATTATCTAGAATAGATAAATCAATGGTTTTCATACAATTCCACAATCGTAAAATGCTTGCTCATTTTCTTGGTAAACTTCATAATTTATCATTTATAAAATACCAACTCAAATAGTCATACCGTGTTTCATTTACCCCTGTTTTTACCACCGCCAGTTACCTGAAATCCGATAAGTAACTTTGCGATTTTTGTAGCTGGAGATAGTGGAAACAGGCGTAAGTGGTATAGGTTGCAAGCACTGGAGAGATAGGAAGGTGAAGTGGCATGCGCTCGGTATCGCGTCGCCGCCGTATGGTCAAATTGACCATATAATTGAGGTTATTTTTAGGGTCCCGTACCCAAAGGGTGTCCACGGAACCATATTACTAAGCCTCCGCTGTCCGTCCGTTCGTCCGTCTGTCACAGGGCTGTATCTCATGAACCGTAATAGGTAGGCAGCTGAAATGTTCACAGAGTGTGTATTTATTTTGCCGCTCTAACAACAAATAGTTGACATTTTAAAATAATAAAAATGAAAGCCCCCCCCTAACACCTATACAAAGAACCTGATTTTTTGTGTTAAATCTTGTATGGTGGTACGGAACCCTTCGTGTGCGAGTCCGCACTTGGCCGGTTTTTTCCGTTTGAGGAACGGAACCCTTCCAACGACTTTACATGTATAGTACATCCTAGACTCTAACGAGTACACTTATGTAAAGAAAATCTGTGTTTAAGAAAATGGGTGACAGGCAAGAAGGTTTGGCTTTAAATATTTAAATGGAACGCTTACGGAATTTACATATCTTACTTGAATATCTTGTACACTGATATGTGGAGTCACTCAGGTATGAATCTCTCGAGTGTTATTTTCTTAGAATTTCTAAAGAATAATCTTACGAGCGCCGACGCTTCAGATAAAAGGTGCACAAGAGACCCTTGTTGGAATACTCACGATTTTCCATACACCAGATAATATATCGTGAATAAGGTCGAATTATACAGAGCAGCGGGGAGAGGCGCGACAAGTAGCGATATAAATCGCTACCTGAAAAATGTCTTCTACCGATGTTTTTTTAAAGAGTTGTTTTTTTTGGCAATAACAATATGTTCTAGTGTTTCTTGTTTATAAATCATCCATAGACAGTTTCACTTGTATTTGTCATATTTTATCTTTAGCCATTTGAACAATCACAGCGAAGAAGAACCCGCAAGAAACTTTGCTGGTTTCTTTTCTCAAAGTCCACTTAGTTTGCCTCTACTAACAGCTGAAATTCCTTCTAACATTATTTGGATTATAGGAGAAAATACGGGTAAAACACTAGATTCATATGAATTAGCGAGAATCATAATTCATGCCGTATTCAACAGCGGATCTATCAGTTTTTGAAGTTACTTAGTGTAGTTTGACTACCAAAAAAGTTTAAATAAATGAAAATATCAGTTTATTTGCAAAGGTCATGCCCGACATCTAACATGTTGCCAATTGGAGCAGGCCAGTCCCCACAAACAGCACCCGTTCACGAGCATCACGCCGGGCACAGCCATCGCCTCTCTCAACCATATTTTAGTGAACGAGGTAGATATCAAAATGAGAATCACTACAACCAATCAATATTAAAAGACTCTCCCAAAACATTTTTTCCGCGATGAATGGCCTGCCGATTTTTTAATGTTTTTATCTATTTAGTCTGTTTATAAAAAGCGACGTACTTGCTTAGCATGAAAAAGTATAATTAAGTAATTTACAAATATATTTACACAATATACAAGTATATTTACACAATATACAAGTATATTTACAAAAATACAAGCTTATCTACATAATATAATATATTTAGTCTCTCAAGTCTACATTTTGCACCACAGTCCCGAGCTGTTATTCCCCTACGCAAGTCCAACTGGCCGACTAGTGGCAGCTGACCTCCAAGTGCTGCAAGCTGCATCTGGATAAGTCGTTATACCATCTGGCCTATTTCCATGGTTACGACGGACGCCCGCTCTTGTTCGATATGGCTCAAAATGTTTACAGCAGCTACACAATGCTCCCATTCGGGAATTACCACAGGGATAGTCTTTGCAAATACAATTATATTTGTCATGAACTGTTGCTTTTTGTGAATTAATGTTAATAATAATGTTAGTGTTTTATAAATATAGACTAAGTGGACGTTTAAAAAAACAGCGGAGAGTCTATCCAGTTCATCTTCGCTGTGTTTTGTTTTGCTGAACTGACCGATGTTAAAATATGACAAATCCGAGTGCAGTGTATGATGAATAAACAATACAATATATACAAAAGTAGTTTACCTTACTTACAATTTAGTTTTAAATAGGTATACATACATCTGAGATAGGCAACGTATATCTGTTTTTGCCACAGACCAAGACCAAACGCGCGCACCTTTTATGTTTTTTGCACCTTTTTTGTTTTAAAAAACTAAAACGACAATAATAATAAAAAGTTAAGACAAATTTAATTTTCTCTGTGAAGGATTTTTTTCTCCAAAAACACAAACTTACGCACTTGCTGATTGATATTGATATTAAACTCCAAATTTCAAGTAGGTAAATTATAACAGTGCATTATACCAACGTATAGGATACTAACGTTTGACTGGCGCTTTCGAGAGTTTTTGTTAATCTTTCACCCAAACAAATTGTAGGTACGTACGGTAAGGTACAATACATATTGTTTTGTTTCATTTGACTAATATCATCCAAGCACTTTTATAAATTTGCTTGATTTCAAAAAGTCTGTGACAAGAACGTACGGATAATAGATTGAAACCAGTCATAAAGAGTTATTAACGAACACTGCATTCAAATAAAAACTCACTGACAATTTTCACAATGTTGTCGCTATCCAGCGCTTCTTAAATTATTTGGCTGCTAGCCATAATCATTTTAATTCAAGCTGTCCAGAACTATTTTTATCTGGTCAACACTTGCTGAACCACTAACAATAAATGTAGAGAATCATACTTTCAAAGTGTTTTCATATCTTACCTGCAACGTAAACTTCATCTTTTTTGTTTTGTTTTTAGGATTACGAATCCTGCGCTGTCCATCCGTCCATCCGTCCGTCTGTCACAGAGCTGTAATAGGTAGGCAGCTGAAATGTTCACAGAGTGGCCATTTATTTTGCCGCTTTAACAACAAATAGGTAAAATTTAAAAAAAAAATACAAAAAACCTGACTTTTTTGTTACAAATCTTGTACGATAGTATCCTATATACTATCCTATATAGTATCGTATATCCGATAGCCTTGGTGTGCGATTCCGAGTCGCACTTGGCCGGTTTTTATGTTCAATATGTTGATTTGGATTATAAGATGACTATATAATTACAAGATTCTGACAGCTCAGGTATTGGTGGAACGCTACATATTATACCTTCTCCTGCAATAGGTAATTCTCCAGGATCGCAATATCTCCGGATCATCTCGTCTCGTTAGCTTCTCTAAACAAAACTAGATGGCGCTGCCTTAATTTATTAGACCAAAATCTTTGAAAATATTTATTTTAAGGCCATCATTCACATAATTCACATCAAAGTTATTGAGTGAGCGAGCGAAGTATGTATGTATGCATAAATGTTGTCCAATGATAACTCGAGCATCGTTGATCGGAATGACATTAAATTTGGTAGACGAGTAAACGAAACAAAAATAATGTGGATGTTCGAAAATAGGCCAAATCAGTCAAGGGATTGCCGACTTTATGCCTTTAAGACTAGCCTATAAAACTCAAACTGTTTTTTTTTTTCTTAAACAGTAGCGATTTCATAGTTCTGAGCGAACACTTTTACGTTTATATAAATACAAAAGGCAAACCTAATCTTCGCCAGTATGTGTACCCTAAAAGTGCTTATTCTGTTATCCAGCAGATAAAGAATCAGTGCGGATAGCTTCTTAATTATGCAGCAATCAGGGCTACGAATACCGCCGCCGCATTGTCCATCCGTTCGTGGCCCGAGACGCAAGGTTGACACCTGAAAAAGTTTCAGGTACATAATTTGTTTTATCTAACTTATTTAGCCTTCTCTATATACACCTCTTGCATGCCCTGAATTCGAATACATGCATGAATTGCGTTGCAACTCTTTTGTTTTTCTTGAATTTATACTAACTACGCCCTGAAAGTACGACTGCGTAATTCAATATTTCAATTGTACAAAAAATCAACAATCATTTTGTTGATTTTTTTGTACGGCTGTAATTTTTTTACTAACATTTATTAATAAAATTACCAAAACATTGGTTTCCAAATGTTTTATTTCATCTTGTGTATAAGATATTTACTCTCAATGTTAACTAACATACTACCCTGAGGAGTATGTGATGAAAGATTATCTATTTTTAACCGCCATTATCAACGAATATGTCGAAACATTCGCTTTCGATTTACTTAGTTTAAAATGAGTGAGGCGTCAACTCTCGTTGGCGTTTATATATAACAAGGTTAAAAATGGTTATTCGCAAAAATGCACAGTCCGTAAAAAATCAATGTTATGAGAGTTAATCACTGATCTTAAAACTACAAATGTAGCTTTAAATATATTGTTTGTAACATTTCCAAATTAAACATTTCTTGAAAAGCTTTAATCGTTCTGATATCTGATCATATAAAAACCTATAGATTTTAATGTTATTTACAATCGCAGATTTGTGTGTTTTTTAATTTATGTTCTGCAGCGCATATTTTATGTAATAAAAACATATGGTTGGGGAAAAAGTTTCTTCGCATTTTTTAAGAAAATTCAAAACATTTTTTAATATGGTTTATTTACATTTAACTAAAGTATGTAGGTACTATTTTGTTCGATAACTTTTTGCCATCTTGTAGGTAGGGACATGATCCCATTGCTATAGAAATATTGGGACTTCTGATCAATATACCGCGACAAGTGGTTTTGGCAGTCCTCTCGTGATGTTAACCTGACACTGCCTAAAGAATTCTGAAGATACCTAAACAGGTGGAAATCTGAAGGTGCAAGGTCAGGACTATACGGCGGATGCATTAACACCTCCCAGCCAAACTCTCTTAGTTTTTGCTGACTGGCTAAAGATGTGTGAGGTCTAGCGTTATCATGATGAAAAACCACACCCCTTCTGTTGATTAATTCCGGCCGCTTTCTCTCAACTTCTTGCTTTAATCTCATCAGTTGTTCGCAGTAGAGTTCAGAATCGATGGTCCTGCCTGGTGGTAACAGCTCATAATGAATAATGCCCTTCCAATCCCACCACACACACAGCATCACCTTGTTGCGAGTTAACCCGGGTTTCGCCACAGTCTGTGAAGCTTGACCGGCCTTTGACCACGACCTTTTTCGCACGTTCTTGTCGTACGTGATCCACTTTTCATCACCAGTTATCAGCTTGTTCAAAAATGGTTTGGTTTCATTACGTCGTAATAAAGAATCACAAATGAGTACACGGTTCATTAGGTTTCTTTCAGTGAGCTCGTGAGGTACCCAAATATCGAGCTTTTTTGTGTACCCAGTTTTTTTCAAATGCGCCAAAACTGTTTTGTGGTCAATTCCTAGTTCTTCAGCTACGTCGTAACTACTGATATGCCGATCTTGCTCCACTTTTTCAAAAATGGCATCCATTTTATCCGTAATAGGGCGACCAGAGCGACGTGCATCTTTGACATCAAAATTTCCGGATTGAAAACGCTTAAACCAAATTTGTGCTACTCTCACAGACACTGCACTAGGTCCATAAACATCGCAATTTTTTTTCGCGGCTTGCGTTGCATTTTTACCTTTTTTGTAGTAAAATTTTAAAATGTATCGAATTTCTTTATTAGATTCACTCATTTTGACAGTACGAAAAACAAATGAGAATCACACATTTTCCTAATTTGAATTTGGAATTATGTTCTTTAAAATTTAAACTTTCAATGATACCAAAACCAGCCAGATACAAATAGTATAGCCAAAGAGATTTTATTACAAGTTCATATATACTATAATGCGAAAAGACTTTTTCCCCGACCTATTATGTTTCAATTAATTTACCGGCTTCTGGCACTCGCCTCTGAGTCGGTTTGCCGTAAACGCCAATTTAGGTGAGAACTAAGACTACCGGCTCAGATCTCTTTCTGTACACTACGGCTCGTAGCTCAGGGGCGTATGGACTTGCCTTCCATGCCGGAGGTCATAGGTTAAAATCTCATCCCGTTCTTTTTCCGAGTTGGATTTCTTTATATCTTTTTCTGAGTTGTAGATTGGAGTGTATTTCATTCCATGTAAACTGTGTGGTAGGCACGTAATTTCCTTGGGAATGTGACGTGTTGGACTTTGGTACTGTCTTAGTAGAAATACTTCAAACTTTTAACTTGTTTATTATATGAATTACAGTTACACAGGAGGTCCTATTGAGTACTGACAATGAACATGAAAATTAAAGTGTCTATTATTGATAATAATGCTTAGTGTATATACATACAATCAAATAAAGCGAATACTTACTTAATTTATATTTGTATGGTATACTAGTGAGTAAATATAACTAACGAAAATTAAACTATACAATACATATAACGAAATAATGATGAAGTTAACAAATAACTAGCTGCAGTATTCAGAGTGGGTGGACTAACCTCAGTTAAGTTAAGGTCGGACTAAACCGGTTTTTATATGGTTAGCCCGTTTTTTTTATGTGACTGGACATCGATGGCTACTACCGCAAGTTCTGTAATGGTATTAGTCCAACACACCACATTGGAACTAGGTGCCATGCCAGGACCTTCCTTATATTGCACGGCTACGGACGAAATTCATTGCCGCTTCGACCATCGTTCATTCAATGCGATGGTACCAACCCGGGCGGGAATAACCCTACCACCTAGTGAGTAAGGAAGGGGACCTACAGTTTAACGTGAAATCCGAACCACGGCCAGCCTCTCTCAACGGTCGAATGGTCGCCCATCCAAGACCAGACCGGACCCAGCGTTGCTTAACTTCGGAGAGCGATCGCCGAAGTGTCGCGCCACTGGGCCACTGAGGCTGAGCCCGTTGCTAATCCCATACGAAGTATTCACAGGTTCACTCTGAATACGGCTGTAAACAATTCAACAGGATATATCAACAAACGGACCAAACACAGCTATGACTAGGCTGCCAATGGGAGCTCAAGCTTGTGTACTAAATGGGCACGTCCCGACGTGCCTTTTGGCCTTTGAGATAGACATTTCAACGCCTGGCTTCCTGTATGGTAAGCAATATGTGCTATAACTCGCGTCCGCGATATCTGCCAAGAAGCGTTTTACTATGCAACATAGCCGGAGCACGTGCACTGAAAAAATCTGGCCAAGTGCGAGTTGGACTCGCGAACGAAGGGCACCGTACCATAGTACAAGATTTAACACAAAAAAATATGTTTATTGTATGGGGTCCCTTTAATTTTGATTATTTTTAAATTTTACCTATTCTTTGTTATAGCGGCAAAATAAACACACACTCTGTGAAAATTTCAGCTGCCTACCTATTACGGTTCATGAGATACAGCCCTGTGACAGACGGACGGACGGACGGACGGACGGACGGACGGACGGACGGACGGACGGACGGATGGACGGACGCACAGCCGAGGCTTAGTTATAGGGTTCCGGTGGCACCCTTTGGGTTCGGAACCCTAAAAATGATTCGCAACTTTTACTGTTTTGGCACAGTTAAAATCAATCACTAATGGTAAAGTATTTTCATTACTATTAATGTATTACGGTAAGTATCTATTAATGAGCCAAAACGGTATTAAACAGTTAACTATTTTAACCGATTTAAAATTACCGCTTGGTGAAAATAACACGTGTGCCGGATCAGATGATTTTGAAAAAGTTATCTCAACTGATTTAACATTGCGGCTGACTACAAATTATGTAGGTGTCCAGTCTCAAGCGGTACAGGAATTTTGGCAGATTGGGGAGTGCCTTTTCGCTGAATATAAGACGTAAGTAAGAATTTTAAAAATACGAAGGCTAGAATCAGTTTTCACTAAGTTAGGGAAAGTGTATGAGAAAACTGTTTTATTTAATGTTAAGGCTAACTGCTTTAACTCAGGTTAATCGATTAACTTAGTTGGCTCTATTTTAACGTTACAAGAGGTTGTTATTATTGTAATTACAGTTAAATTCACCGATATTTTTTTAAGTGATGCTTTATTATTAATTTATCTAGTACGGATACTAATAAAATTATAAAAAACAGCTATCTTTGTGCGATTGTTTTTTTCCAAATTATTAGGGCGCATACGGAGAAAAAATATGTAGGTCTTTTAAACGTTCAATCAAACGGTATCAATCTTTAACCGATAATGAGGATTAAACTTGTTTCTATAGACAGGTAGGCACAGATGATAAAACACCATAGGTATGGTACGATCACAGAAAACTTCTTTCTGTGTAGCCTCATCACTAATCCTCCGTAGGTATATTGGTATCGTCATTCTTTCCTCACCCGTTCGGTTCCTCGAATACGACGCACCGCCGGATTCCCATACAATTATATGCACACTTTGGCCATACGGCGGCGACGCGGTATCGATCGCATGCCGACCTTTCACTTCAGTGATTTTCTCAATTCTCGTCAATTTGTATTCTTTCAGTTGACTCTAACCCAGCTATTATGGTCCTTGTTCGTTAAACTGTCTGATATCTTTAACTTTCTCTTCATTTCTTGCTACTGTTCGAGAAATTTGTACTTTAACTTAAAGTGGTTTCACCATCAGACGATAGCCGATTAAAATACATTCAATGAAAGATTTAGATGAACAGATAACCTTTAGATAGCCTTCCAAACCCAAAATCTCATAAATGTTTGTGTTCCTTCACGTACAGGCTTTCTACGAAAGCACAACCCGCTAGACTGTCAGTCTAGCGGGTTGTGCTTTCGTAGAAAGGTGGCGCCAAAGTGTGGCGTTGGTGTGGCATGACATGGTTTGACTTTCGACTTCTATGGCGACCACTCACCCATTGATTAAGGGCCAAGTGCACGAAAGGATACAAAATCAAAATCAACGTCAACCTATGATTAAACACGTCACTTTTTATGGACAGTATAGAAGGAAGCCGAGTCAACTCCATGCAGTTCACTAAAAGTGCTGTGTTTGAACATTGATAAACTCAGATGTTTCTTCCTGCAATCGGGGCTTAGATCTCTGCATTAAGGTGGGTCTGGGTGGGTGGAAAGAAGATCATGCGTATATTTATTGTCAGAGATTCAAAACTATACTCAATACAGCTTCATTTGATCATACTCGATGTTTGGCATTGTTAAATAGTGTTTGGTTTCTAAATGATAGGGTCCGAAAGTTCTAATTTTTCGCGCGTTGTATATAATAACTTTGGAAGTGGATTAATTTAAAGCATATTAAAAAGATTAGTCATCAGACATAGCTTGTTTCATGAAGATTTATGATCAATTTGGTTTTTGTTTGATTGCTGCGACAGCGGTCGTGATTTTCGTGAAGTCGTTTTGTAATTAAAATTTTCGTAAATCTCACAAAATCAAACAATAAAACGCAAAACGCATTGTCTGCTTTTTAGACATGTTGCATCTTCCTTATTATGGAGCCTGTCTTTTTCTTTGAAACTTAGAAGGTCCCAGAGTGCAATAAAACGGCTTTGTAACGTGCCCGCAAATGAGTTAGTCCCGCCGGGAAGGGCCACCTTAAATGCATATAATGAGTGTGCACACACAAGACAAAAGATGTTTTCATCTCCAACAAGATGTTAATGGATTCTTGATTGTTCGCTTATTTTTTTCCTGAAGAATAGCTCATTTCATATTGTTTCATAAAAAAATAATGACATTTTAATGGACGTCGTATTATATGTATAAGTGTTTAGTCATCTTATTTCAAGTACCTTTTTCATAAAAGAGGTCAAGAAACATACACACCTTATTTTAAATTAAATGTAGGCTCTTGGGTTCTATCAATCTCTTGATTTACTTGGGGTTAAATACTTGGGTTACTATTATAGTTTTTTTTATGTGACTGAACATGGATGGCTAATACCACACCTTCTGTCATGGTATTAGCCCAACACACCATATGGGAACTAGGTGCCATGCCAGGACCTTTCTTTTATTGCACGGCTACATTGAACTGGATGGAAAACACGGACAATTTTCATTGCCGCTTCGACCATCGTTCATCCAATGCGATGGTACCGACCCGGGCGGGATTAACCCTACCACCTAGTAAGTAAGGAAGGGGAACTACAGTTTAACGTGGAATCCGAACCACGGCCAGCCTCTCTCAACGGTCGAATGGTCACCCATCCAAGACCAGACCGGACCCAGCGTTGCTTAACTTCGGAGAGCGATCGCCGAAGTGTCGCGCCACTGGGCTATTGAGGCTGACAAATGTTATTATATATCTATCTTTCTTCGTATCTTTCTTCGTAACTTTCTTCGTATCTTTCTTCGCACGATAAGGCTCTAGCTGAGTCTAGCGTTCAGCACAAACTATAATGGCGACCTCTGGAAGCAGTGAATTTGCATTAGAGTTAATTGTTGTATGCGCGTCAAAATCGTTTGCAGCCGAGCGAAATTTATGTTTTGGTCTGTAAAGCCTACTTTTTAAAGTCAATTAAAATCTATTTTACCCTTATTCACTAGATAAATATGTGATTCCAAAAAAGAAAATTGTCTAAATCATTTATAATTACCAAGTGCATTTAAGCAATCCATTAAAACAGTTTTACTGTCAACACTAGATACGAGTCTAAGCTTTGATATTTTCATTTATCTGCAGGTGTTTATTCTTAATCAAAGAAAAAATTAAAATAAAAATAACCGCAAAATATTGGAGTTTAACGTCATATTAAGCCTTAAGGTGGCCCAACCCGCTCAACACCCCAAACAAACGGGGAAAGAAAATCACGCCCATATTTCTTATCAGAGATCCCAAATTTTGCTCAAAAGTGCTTTATTTCATCAAACTAGATGTCTGATGACCGTTGGCATTGCAACACTGTGTTTGATTTCTAAGTTATAAGGTCCGAAAGTTCGAATTTTTCGCGCCTTTTATACAATAACTTTGATGGTTTGGTACGCAATGATAAAGTAATAAAATCTTTCATCAGATATAGCTTATTTAATCAAGATTTATAATCTATTTGGTTTTTGTTAGATTTTTGACTACAGCGGTCGTGGTTTACTTTTAGCTATAAGTCGTTTTTGAAATCAAAATTTTCGTAAATCTTACCAAATCATACACTATGTACATTGTCTTTTTTGTAGACATGTTGCATCTTCCTCATCACGGAGCCTGTCTTTTTCTTTGAAACAGAGAAGGTCCCAGAGCGCAACAGCACGGTTTTGTACAGTGCCCGCGAATGAGTTAGTCCCGCCGGGTTGGGCCACCTTAAGGCGCTAGGACTAGCCAACTACTCGCGCCATACAAATGCACTTTTTAACAAATGTAATAATATGTAGTGAAACGCTTCAGCAAATCCAAATAGAACTCCAGACTGATAATGGATTGTTAATATTTTTTTATTCCATCATTTATTTAAATAATAATAAAAATAAAAAAGTTGATTTTTCTCATTAGAAATCTGAAAGTAATTTGATTTCTAGATATAAGCAAAAACAGCATATATGCATAAACAATAAATTCCATTTGCTTTTAGATTTCTACATTTAGTCAAAAAAGTTCGGAAATGGACACCGTTTCCGCAATGTATTTTGTATAGAAAAAGGAAACATACATTAACGAAAATAATTCGATTCCTAGACAAGGAATCATATATTGTAAGAATGACACTTATAATCGACAGACTTAGTTAGTTAACTTGGGGTGCCTCGTCTAACTTTGCGATTTGGCTAGTACCAGGCCCTTAAGCAAGAGAACGTATGTAGGTAGAAAGCCGCCGCACCTAAAAATAGCGAGACCGTAAATCCATTACAATGGCTCCATTCAACTTTGTGCAAAGAACGCGCCCTTACCTACGGACGCTACGTGTATGACTGTGAAGCATCGACCTCGAGATGCCCTCCAGTTTTGCAGAAGTTTTTCCTCTAACATATTTGTATTAGTTAGTATTTAGGGCCTGTTCCTTTGCCTAGAAACGATAGAGCCGCCTACGGACTGAGAGACCTTTTTTTGTGACTGGACATGGATGGGTTATGCCACACCTAATGCCAAGGAATGCCAGGAGATATGCCAGGACCTTCCTTGTTGCACGGCCACATTGCACTGGTTGGTAAACACGAAGCATTTTCATTGCCACTTCGACTATAGTTCATTTAGTGCTATGGTAACAACCAGGGCGAGATTAATTTTACCAACTAGTAAGTAAGGATTTACGTCGATTTCGAACCACGAACGACGAAATCTTTTGTACCTCACGACACGCACGGGAAGAAATGCAGTGGGTCCACTTATTTAATTTGAACGTGTCGGAACCCACATACGAGGCATGTACAATAGGTATGGTACCTTCTATACACACAGACGACATTTTTTTAATTACTGAACACAAACTGGAGTGATATTAGCCGAAACCCCACATTCACAACGGAATTAGGTGCCATTCCAGGACCTTCCCTTTAAGAGCACGGCAAAATTGAACTGGGGGGTTACTATGCTAATTTAACTCCCCGGGTGAACAGGCAGCTCAGTTAATAAATCGTACGTTTATTTATTTATTTTATTTATTTATTTTATATTAGACAGGCAGCCTAGGCTGATGTGTCTAAATCGAGTACATAGTTCATTGATAAATTAACATTTTTTTTTTCACTTAATCGGTTTCAGTTCACTTAGTTACTCATTTTAAAAATGTATTTATTTAGATAAGCGTCCAAACGATTCTTAAATTGATTAGTGTTGTTTGCACTATTTTAGTTTCATTTCGTATATACCATGCTAACTGACAAACGGCGTGTTATTCGGCCAAGTGAATTTAAATTTAACAGTAAGCATGGTACGAAATGCAAATAAACGATCTGACGTTGCCTCCTTTAATTGCCTCTTCACCTGGCGAGTTAAATAAGCATGGTAGCGCCTCTGGATGGAAAAACGGTCAATTTTTCATTGCAGCTTTGGTCATCTTTTCATCCAATGCGATGGTACCAACCCGGGCGGGCTTAACCCTGCCACCTAGTAGGGGTTGCCTACAGTTTTACATGGATAACAATGAAACAGCTCGCATTCGTAACAAAATACACTTATCCAACTCGAGATAGCGAAATAAAGGTATGTATGAATAGCGCGGGGATTTGAACCCAGAGCTTTGAAGTAAGGCCACGAGGCACTCTATCATCTCTGCCTGGAGGTGGCGCGTTGGTATGCATCTATGTATTGATATATATATTTATACCTACAGGAAGTTACCTTAGATATTTAGTAATATTTTAAATCTACAATATTTTGCTCAATTAGGTGATATGATGATATCTGGGGGTGATCATTCAATATGTTAAGAAAGATAGTACCTTCCGATTGTGTTATCAAGCTTCGAATTACGCACATTACATAAAATATTCCACCGTATCTTGACCTTAAGAATTAAGTTTTGGCTGATAGCTAGTGTAATAAAATGCTTTACATCGTGGCTGCGATGGGTTCAAGGATGAAAGTGACTTAAATTGCACTTCAGAATTTAACAACAGTAGCTGACTTGTACGAACCAGGTTGGTTGGCATTATTATACCATCCATGAGACCACGAGTTCGAAAATCGTGCACTTCTTACAGTTTTATCCACGATATAAATCTCATATTCTACTAACGCAGGCCTGATGATATTTTTCTATATTTTTCCTCGATTTTCCTTCTACAAAAGTCTTCTCTAAATTAATATTTCAATTTCGTCCTGTCCTTACTTTCCAAAATATTTACGGACTCTTTTGAATTCATTGTCCCAACGCCTTCACTGTCGTAGGTACTTTGCTTCTTTTACCATCTCGATTCACAAGTTCAGATTTTCTCTCTCTATCTCTCTCTCTCTCTCTTGTTATATTTATTTCTTCTTCTCCTCTTCTATTTCATTTAACTTTACTCTTCATATTCTCTACATTTACTCTTCGCTATAAAGCTATACTTTTATTGAAACGCTAGCGTTCATTGAAACTATAGACAGCTTGTATACCTGTGATGGTTTGATGAAATGTTTGCTTACAGATTTAGACCATAGACGATTCTACGTGCCAAAAGTTTATCTCACCATACATAAGCCAGTGTGATTGACGTTACGACACAAATAATAGTGAATATTTTTTTAAGTGAGTTTAAGAAAGAGTACATTTTCTTTGTTTAAACGGTTTCACAAAACCTTTAACTGTAGTTGACATTGTTTCGTTACCAAGCGTTAAGAGTGGCTCTTAAAATTTCAAACCACCCTTTCCATTAACTTGATATTTGTTTTCTAATATTTGGCAATTAACATTAACGTCTACACGTTGTTTATTTATTGATAAATAAAAACCGAGTGAAATAACAGCAAAAATAAAATCTTCATAAAACATTGTTTTTCTCTATAGTTGGACTCAGGATACTTAATAAAAAAACAATAATACGCAGATACAGATATTGCTTCCCTGATATTGATACCAAATATCAATTAAACCGGAACAGTGTTTTTAATGAAGGAATTGTATGAGATCCAAATTTTCTGATGCTTCGGATGCTTGGACCTAGGATGCATGAACGGGGCAAACGTGTTATCCTTAGATCTTTAGATCATCAGTAATCATGAAACTATGAATCACTCTGTAGAGACAACGCAAATTTACATTTTGTTGTATCAATTTTTATCAAATTACAGATAATGTCGAATTGCCTCAATCCACTAAATTATGATATGAACTGGATTCCTGAATATAACATGAACTGTATTCGTGACCGACGACTGCAGTAAAAAATGCCTTTGCGTAGGATTAAGACTGGCCGTAAACTATGCCCCCCATGCAAACGTAGTTTACTAATTAACATCTAAAGACCACTTTTCCGGTTTACCTGATTGTTTGGATCTAAAATCAGTCAATGAATACTTTTTTTTAAGGTCGGCCCGTAAGCATCATAAAATTTCGCCTCCCATACAAACGTAGTTTACTAATAATTCGAAAACCACCATACTTGATATTTGGTATCTAATATTAGGTTACAAATATCTGTGTGTCTTTGTTTTTTCGGTAAATGTATTCTGGGTCAAACCACAGAGAAAACAAAATTCGTATGAAGATTTTCTTTTTGCTTTCATTTCATTCGATTTGGATTTTTCAAAAAAACAAAAGCATGCAGACACAGATATTTTTTACCTGATATTATATATAAAATATCAATTCAATTGGAATAGCGGTTTCCAAATGATTAGTAAACTACGTTTGTATGGGGAGCATAGCTTACGGGCCGTTCTTCAGTCTAAACTCTGGAAAAGTTCATAGAATTTTTATTTTATCTGTGGCTTATCGTAGGATATCGGAAAAAACAAAAACGTGCAGACAAAGATATTCATTACCAAATCTTTGATACAAAATTAAGTAAATGAGAACAGCGGTTTTCAACATATTCCCAAATTATATTTTTATTGGGATCATAATTTTCTGAATGGTTCTCTAAGCTGTAGACTTCGCGAGTATGTCGCGCACCTTAAATCAAAAACGCTTCAGCCTTTAGGTCTTTTTAAAACAGGCTCGACAAAAAAATACGGAAATTAGCGTGAAGAAAAGTCTTTAGAAAATGTTAATGCGAGATTAATGTTGTCTTTAGAATAGAACCTTGGATGGATTCACTGGTGCTTGACTAACAAATGGTAAACATTGGAATAAAAATCATAAACTTTAAGTTTTTAAAAACATAAGACGGTGTCAGGTGCTGAAACCTTAAGTTTTGAGGCTCCAATTAAAATTATGATTTTGTTAGGCGATGAAGGCGCATAGTTCAGAAGTTCATATCTCAACCATTATTATTACTTTAAAATCTCTGTATTATTTTAAAACTATCTAATAACGTTGAACTTTGAATGTTGATATGCACTGGTTATTTACATTCATCAGTTACAAGATTTTTTCTTTGCCTTTGTGTTACGTTTCTAAGAAAACTGGCTTCCAAATTTCATCAACACATTACTAACATTCTGGCAGGACAAACGCACGAATGGACGAGAGGACAGGACTAAACCATAACTTCAGCTTTTTCAGTTCGTCACAGAACCTTAAAACTCTCTACACTTTCAGAATCCATCCTCCGCCCTCGCCGCCGCAATCGCCGACCCGCGTGACGTCGCGCGGATAACGTTTATGGCAGATCGCGCATACGGCTACGGCCCGGTGTCGACCGGCTCAGTCGGACGACGCGCCGCCAGCATGGAGGCCGGGCAGCTGTGGCGGCAGTACATCATAGCGGGAGTCGGTGAGTCGGCCGCGGGAGGCGCGGGCGCCGCGTGGGAGCTTTTACGAAGGCGTGGGAATATTTCTGGGGGCGTGGGAATTCACGGGTTTTTGGACGTATTCGTCTCGATAGAGATTTTATTCTAAGTTATCATGGAAAGGCAGATTCTACCTCGCTTAAAAGTATTAATTTTATACATTTTACGTTCTTGTGTGTGTTGAAAACTGCAAACCAATATGCAGAAAATCTAAAAAATAAAACAAAATGATCAGATTATGTAAGAATTCTTAGTCTAATATTGCTACTTTTATTTGAAGTAGAGATAACACCACTTTTTTAAAAAAGAATAACATAAATTGAAAAGATTAAAGTCAGAAGCGATCAATCCGTTCTTGGCCTTTGAAATAAAAGACAGAAATAAGACCATAACACGTGTAAGTAATCAATGTTACAAATAGGAGAAATTTCTTTTTCAAGTTATAAGTATGTGGAGTTATTAGATCAAAGGATTACGCCTTGAGCTATCCAAGCAGGAAAGTCAACAGTCAAGGACGTAAACACAATATAAAAATAGATATTCAACCGGAAAATCTGTCATTTAGTAGCTGTTTTATCAATGCAAACTAAAGTATTGTGTGTACAGCAAAAAATTATAATACAATAAATAAATAATACAATAAATTATTAATGATTGTTATAATCAACTTTATTAACTGGGTCGTGTAGGTATAAAAACGGAAATATATGTTAATATGTATACTTGCCGGCACACTGATTAACCTTAATTAATCTATGGAAAAGGAGATTGGAAATTGGTCCACAAATAATTCCATAATCGGTTCATATATGGAAAAGATTGGGTCATTTTAATTACATAGATTAAGTACATAATATTTTTAAATCTATGCTGTTTTATTTTGTAGAATATCTGACAGCTTCGACAGATCTTTCAAGTGAAGTCGCTTAGACGCCGCCTGTCGTGATAAGTTAGGCATGTCTCGTAAGCGGCGACCGGGATTCGTATTTCGTGTTTCGGATTCATCTTAAAACTGCAGGTTCCTTACTTACCAGGTGGCAAGGTTAAACACGCCCTGGTTTAGCATTGAATGAGCGATTGTCGAAGTGGCATTAAAATTGTCGGAGTTTTGAATTTTGGAGGATTCAGTTCAATCTAGCCGTAAGATATAAGAAAGATCCTGGCATGGGACCTAGTTTCTATGTGGTGATTTGGGCTAATATTATGACGGTAGGTTGCCTACCCAAGTCCACTTACATGAAAAGCCATCTATGTCCACTTAGAGAAATAAAAACCTATTTGGGCTGACATTTAAGGCTGACATTTGAAGTATACAAGAGCAGTTAACCTTAGTAGGTTTTTTAATTCATTTTTGATCTAAATATTATCAATATATTTTAGTTCTTGTGACTGTGCATAAATATGTGTACCAAAAAATACAAAATAATCGCCATTTCAATCCACTTCTGCGCTCAAGTCCTTGTTTTAAACTAAATAGTTTTTAATATCTAAGTGTATGGGCTCAAAAGGTGTCTAAAGCACTGGCGTGACTCCAAGCCTGTTATACCTTTCAGTAAATCGCTTCGATCGTCGATTTTGCTAAGTTACTCCATTAAATAAATCATTTGATGCATAGACTAATTCGCCCTTCCATGGTTTTTTTAATATTTCTTTAGATACATATTTCCTTACAACCACTGACTCTCTAAATTATTATGTTATATCATTTAAAATTAAGCACAATCTGCACACCTCTTAAGATATGATGTATGGGTAATGAAGTGCTTATGTTATCCCTAAATCTCACACTCATTCAATGGCCTTAGTTTCACTGTATGTTTGAGCTAACTGCAAAATATTGCTTCGCTCGTTATTCATTCGTCGCTCAAAATTGCCACAAAACGATTATCGAAGCAAATGATCCCGTCGCTTTTCGATATCAAACGTCAAACCAACTTCTATGACGACTGTTCATAACCGCTAACGATATCGCTAAGCGATATCGCTTGTCGAAGAAAACTCATCGCCATTCCAGTGAAGGGAACCATGCCACATGCCAATTTGGAAAATTATATTGAAATGTAGCCTCTTTGTTCTGCCTGAGGTTGGTTACATAAATTATTTGTATACTTTATTATATATGTTTTATACAATTTAGATTCTCTTATACATTATATACTCGTCTAGCTTCGATTACGTTAATCCTTGTTGCGTAGCACTCAAAAGATTAGTGAAACTATTTTATCATCATTTTGTGCGATAATCACTTATATTAAGTATATTGTACTGAACGTAGTATCAACCAATGAATAATTCTGAAAATGTTATTATTTAGATTAATCAATATAATTATCTTTTATCTAACTTTCCACGATCACCTTCAAGATACGACATTACTACGACGCTTGCCACTAGACGTAGGTATGTGAAAGTATGATAGATAGATAAGTAGATTTTTATTCGTGTGTATTAAATTTACACTAGATTTAGGTACATTGACGATGGCACTATACACCAGATTTAGGTTAAGTTCGTAAGATTCATAATTATTGTTTTTTTTTATTTATATTTTTTACGTTTTTCCTTACGTTTTTCTTGTGAGCGGTGGTATTGATTAAATAACTACTTAAATTTGAATTAAGTTTTGAACTTATTTTGTGACTGGAAAAGTATTGTTGCCAGTTCTTATATGCATGGAAATAGAGCATGCGACATTTATATTATTGACATAGACCTAGTATAACGATTCTTCACATGTTCAAGTACCTACCTATGAATGCAATAAAACAATACAATACAATACAATATGCTAAATGAATATTTACAGATTAAGATTCATATATTTTTATATATATGTTTTTATGATTATCCTTATAATTTTATTAAGAGCAGTGGTATTGATTAATTAACTCATTAAATTTTAATTAGGTGTTACATTTATTTTGTGACTGGCAAAGTTCTTATATGCATGAAAATAGAGCATGCGACTTTGATACTAGCATAGCGCGGTATTTTTGACATATTCAAGTGTAGGTTACCTACCGATGAATGAAATAAAACAATACCAATATAATTCATTTTACTAGTAAGTGGGTAAAATTTTAATATTAATTTGGATCCGTTCTCACGTTTTACATTTTAACAACTAACACTTAACTAAATACATTGTTGTGTACATAGAAAAAAATACAAAACTACAAAATAGCAGAAAAGTGGACTGAGATAAATTCAAAAAAAAGTCACAACCCATGCCTTGGGGTGATGAGCAGAAACTATATGAATATCTGTCGGTCAACACACGCAAAAACCATAATTTACATTAACAATATTTTTTACTGGCAATTAAATAGACTTTTCTACTAAAGAACCACTTATCTGATTTCATTGATTCATACGTTATCATCACGGTAAATTACCAGAGGGGTGAGCAGTCGGGGTTTAAATACTTAAAACGACAAACCATCTGTTGTCGAAGAAAATTCGCAATAGGCCTACTGCATTGCATCTTGTGTTGGAAACAATGCCGCATACTTCCCATTACTTTTAGACTAGTTAGCAATATGCTCAATTATTTATATCTTCAGAATTACTCACCTTATTTCGATGTGGTTTGTATCTATGTATAGCGACGCTGGGCTTGGTCGGGTCCCAGATGGGTGACCGTTTCCGATGTTGGGGCTCTCCGTTGCTCGGATTCCACGCAAATCTGTAGGACCCTTCTTTACTCGATACGTGGTTGGTAACGTCGCATTGAATGAAAGTTTGTCGAAGCGGCGATGAAAATTTGTCCTTTTTTATTGCCATTCATTTCAATGTAGCTGTGCAAGATAACAATATTCATGTCGGCATGTTTTTAAATCATCTTAAAATTGTGCCTGTACAATTTCATAGACATTACGCAGATAGATATTATAAATGAAAACGCTTTGATTTCTTTGTCATAATGAATATTCTTTTATTTTAAAGATGAGTATAGTAAGAAAATATTAATATTATTATCATTCAGTTTGTGAGTTGCCAAAAAGAAAGTTTCTTAGAAATAAAATTTATTTGTCGACTGAAAGAAATTTATCGAAACAAAAATTATCTATCTTCATGCGCGAATTCAGAAAGCGTAATAAAAACACTTTATCACGAGTAGCCTTGAAGTCGGATCAATAAAAATTTGAGTAATTTATAATTTGATAAACTACATGAGGTTATCTTTAGACTTGTTTTCACCAAACACGTTTGTAGCTACAATTTGGACCTTAAACGATTATTATATATTATATATTATAAATAATATACCAACATGTTAATATTTCATTATTCAATCTATATATACAAAGATTATACCAAACATATTGCAATGACAGCAATCTAATATTAAACTTATATTAATAGATAACACCGCATTTCATAAAATTTTAATAATTCAAAAATGAAAGTTCAAAGTTTAAAAGTAAAAAGAAGTTTATTTATGTTCCTCTTTTTCCGAGAAAGAGTGCGGACAATTAGTATACCATTTTGGAAATAAATGCATGACATCATATTTCAGAAAGTAATTTATACAAAATCAACCACTTTTTAAAAACGTTAGTTAAACAAAATTGCAAAAAAATTTCTGATTGCTTATCCAGAGAATAAAAAATTGTGAATCTATCAGAGAGACAGACAAGAAAAAGAGTTTGTAAAATTCAATGTTATCGTTCTCAGATAAATATATTATTTAATATAATATATGTAGACAAATCTTTTTTATTGATTTCTATTCATTAAGTTATCTTTCTAGACAAAATACAAAATTTCATACAAAATTTAAAACAAACAAAGATGCAAATTTTTCATAAAACAATAATTGCTGGCAATAATTAATGCCAAAGTTTTTGTTAACGAAAACCAAACGTAGCATTATATTTGAATAGCATTACAATTTAAAAAAGAGTACAGTTTCCATGCAAAAAACATTAGGTGTTAGATAATTTAAGTTCTCAATTCTTGAGAAAATTCAAAAGATGCAGAATCGCAACCAAGTCGAACAGTATCAAGAGTTTAAAATAAACGAAAATGTTGTTTCCAAATGTGGACACAGTTGTTTTATTAGTATTCACTGAGCATGGTGACGTTTTTGCATCGACAATCGGGTTGGGCATTTCGAAATTTCAGCGAATATACAGAAATTATGAAAGAACTAGCTCAGGTCCCGGCTCGTCTTGGATATAATTCGTTTTTGGACAGAGCGGAGCCCAATAAAAATTAAAACCTTTGTAGGTCAGTCATAATTGAAAAAAATCATATCGAGCGGTGCTGGAACGCTGAAAATTTGGGTTTTTTTTTTCTATGATGGATAAAAAATGTAGGAAAAAAACAGGATGCTCAGATCTTTTCTGTGCACCTTTGGTTCTCAGCACCGATTTTTCTTAAAATAATACAAATAAATATATTAAGGTACGTCTTTAAATTTTTTCAATAAAAAAAATAAAAGAATATCTTGAAATATATAGAATGCATTATACACAGTAGTGCTTATATCCGCTGATAGTGATAAATTCGCTGATTTGATTCGACCTAGAATATGATATGAAGTAAGCAAAACAGAAACAAAAACGTGTATTATGTAGAGGCAGTGTTGTAGGTTTTAGATAAAGTGAATGTTTCTATGGCATGAAATATCTGTCCAACACAATTTTACTTATAATGAATAATTAATAATTAGTATAAAATTGCATTGAAATATTTTTATTTCTTTTCAAGCAAAATTAAAATTATCTTAGCTCGATACAAAACAATTTTATGCAAACTAAATACCTGTAAATTTTTTAAGCTAACTAATATGAGGTGCATAGTTTTTTCCTGCGCTAATTTAATGCGATTTCGAATCGATTCAGTTACAAACAGATGTACCTCTTTGAGGAAATAAACTAATCAAGAATATTCTGTGGATCTTAAATAATAGTGCTAAATCTAGCTTACTCCAATGATTACAAACTATTTGTCTAGGAAAATTGCCAACATGTGTGTGGAGTAACCTTGACATTGCATTGCATTTTGTATCGTTACGTTACACGACAGTTACGTACAGTTATTATCTAGATAATTCCGACTTCCATTGTGTTTCAGGAATCGCCTATCGGTTGGCTTAAGTAACGTCATAACGTCACTATTTTATTCGTGGGAATCCTTTGTTATTCTAAGCGTTGTGAGGCGCAATTATTAATGCTTCAATTATTATATATTTTTTTGTTTATTGATTTATTCTTACTTTTGTTTTTTAGAGATATATTCGTTAATTCATTCATTCAACAACCTTCTTAAAAAAATCTCCATCGTCTGCAAACTACATAAAATAGTTTTTTTTTATTTAAATAAACCTAAAAAGTAGCCGTTACTTAGTAATGCTATGTACTGTAAATACAAAGCGTACCAAAACACGTTTACCTGCTATTATAAATAATTATTAGTGCAAAATACCTACTGTATCAATATTGCTAAAACAATCGATAGCAATGGACATTAACTGTAGAGTTATGTATTTTTAATTTTTATAACTACATGTTCGAAAGGAAAACATACGAAATACCAACCTTCTAAAAATGTCTCCATTCTCTTTAATAAAAATAATCTCTTAGGTAGGTGTAACGTTGTCCTAATATTATTGATAATTAATAATAAAAAACATGCCTATTGTGTCAACATTGCTAAAGCAATGGAAATTAACTGTAAAGTTATTCTAACTTTTCAAATACATTCATAAACTGTCGCACCCAAGGCTAATGAAAATTTCATAGGAATTCCCAATAATAGTAAATACATATGATTGATCGATGAACTTCAAAGAATATCATCATATTATCGGTTTGAAGGTCTGAACTTATCTCCACTTTGATTGTGAATGTGATATCAAAATGTTATCTGGTATAACATGATGCCTATCCACTTAATAGGTATTACTTTTGTAATAAATTAGTAAATTTACTTGTTTTTAGGGAAAGCTTTCTAATAAATTCTGAATAAGTTTTATTATTCTTCATTTTCTTAAATTTGAGACGTGTGGACTTAATCAATTAAATATCAACTATCCATATGAAACATTTCTGCTTTACATAGCAATTATAATTAAAAATAACATTGTTGGAACGAAAATAATGATTATGTTCATTTACATAGTACTTTGTTAACCAATTCAAACGAAATTTATCCAAGAACCAGTTAAATTTAATTAAAATAATTGTATTGTATGGCAACTAGAGCAACCATTTGTAGATACAAAACTCCATACATATTATTATTAATAAAAAATGCCTACTGTGTCAACATTGCTATTACAATGTAAGTAACGCAATGAAAATTAACTGTTAGATATGTTATGTTTTATTAATTTTTAAAACTGCCCGTTCAAAATTACAACATACGAGAACCCAATGTTCTGTAAAGTTACTGGAAAAGGGAAAATTGAACCCGAAGAAAAAAAAACTTTAAAATACAGATATTATCATAAATTTTTGTGTTGCTTATTCAATTAAACTGTTGATAAGCTGGGGTCGGTAATAATATTTCCGTCTGAAAGGTAAAGGTGTTTTAACTACTGAACATAATTGTCAATTCACACGGGCGGAGCCAAGGGCAAATCTAATTTGAATATAATTTTGTACACATCCGTCAATTATTTCCTTAACAACTGAAATGTTGACTAAAAAAAGTACAATTTATTAATAAAACGCTCAAAAGCTTGATGTAGCCTCTAACAAGAAAGTTATGGTTGAAAGAAATAATTATTTAAATCATTTTAGAACTTTTATTTTGATAAGAAGGGAAAAGCAAAAAGATTTAAATTTAAGTAAACATTTTTTTTAGTAAGACTTTGGTAATCTCTATCTTAGATTGTTAGATACCTATAGTTGTAAATTTCATTGTATTTCAGGCTTTAAGGTCGGACCGTAAGCATCAGAAAATTTCGCCTCCCATCCAAACGTAGTTGACTAATAATTTGAAAACCACTGTTCCAACTTACTTGATATTTGGTATCTAATATTAAGCTACAAATATCTGTGTCTGCATGTCTTTGTTTTTTCGGTACCTGTATTCTGGGTCAAACCACAGAGAAAATAAAATACGTATGAAGATTTTCTTTTTGCTTTCATTTCATTCGGTTTAGATTTTTCCAAAAAAACAAAAGCGTGCAGACACAGATATTTGACACCTGATATTAGATATTAAATATGAATTTAATTGGAATAGTGGATTGCAAATGATTTGTAAGCTACGTTTGTATGGGGAGCATAGCTTACGGCATACTTACCTTCAGCATTTTAATATTATTATAAACGCCAAACCATTCGCAGCAATCAGCATGTGGCGGCGCTATCAAGATAACCCCACCGGATTCGCTTACAAATACATACATACGTACGGTATAATCCGAACACGTAATAGTCATACAGAACAAAATGTACATATCAACAAGGATTTTAATGAATAACCTAACCTAACCCAACCCAATTTTATATTTTCGTATTCATAAGAGTTTTGGATGCTATGGGTTTTGGCTCTGCGCTTTTTGGACTATATGATGCTTCCTCAACAAATAAGTTTGTTATTAATAAAAATCGACTCAATTAAAATCTACTATTACTTACGTCCTTTAAATTACAAAGAACTTTTTCATATGTACGTCGCTTTTTTTAAATAAATATATTATGAATGTAGAATTAACCGTGAACCAAGAATAAACATTTAATAAAGAGCGTAAAAAAAAATATTTCATAAATATTCTACTGGACTTGATCCAGCCTCATACCTCACTAATAAACATTTATGCCATCGCTATTACTCAGATATTTCTTGCTATCCGGTACTTATAGGTAGAAATATCAGAGTAATAGCGACGGTACTCACGTTTATTAATAAGGCAGTTTAATTTTTTCAGCTTTCTTTCTTTAATTTTTTCCTTGCTTTCAAAAGGGAAACAAGAGGCTGGCCACTTTAAATGCATGGGCATATTGGTCTATATCAGTATTTCTCAAAGTAATCGATAACGCCCCATTGTGGGCGCTAGAGGCCGACAGGGGCGGTTAACGTTTCGGAGGAAATTGGTGGGCGTTTAAGTGGTACAGAGAAGCGACGGCTGATTTGTGTTTTTCTAATATTTTATAGAACCTACTTTAAACTAAAATGAAAACCTTTCTACTAAACACGAGCCTAAAAATTTGAAATAAATTTTAATTTGGAATTCCTAACCAAACACCAGATATTTGAGATCAAAGTAGCCATTTCATATGTAAGGACCGAATAAAGTTAAAAGAGAAAGGTGTTGCACATAATTATTCAAGAATGAAAAGTTAAATCTAAAATATCAAACAGAATTTAAATAACTACTTACCTTGCTAAATTTAATTTTATTTAAAGTTTCATTTAATTGCCTCCATTAGAACTCGGAAACAAGATATAACAGTAAACTCATGTGGCACGCTATAATTATTTAATTAAATTAAATTTATTAAAGTAATGAATGCGGTTGTAATTTATAAGTTGTGATAAAGCAAAACATTTTGGAGTGCGCTGGAAAATAAGGGATACTCAAAGTGGGCTGCAGACAAAATAAGTTTGAGAACCTCTGATCTACATGAGTACTTTTACTAATACATTGATATTGTGTGTTATCAGAAGCGGTATGTACTAACATTACATCGGCTAGTTCAATGACGCTTCTTATCTATCGACAAAATATTATTTGCCAAATGTGCTAACAGCCCGTTGGCAGGGCAATTAGAAAAAAAAACATAGTTAAATTATACTTTTTCGTATTAAGGGCCTGGTACTAGCCAAATCGCAAAGTTAGACGAGGCACCCCAAGTAAACTAACTAAGTCTGTCGATTATAAGTGTCATCCTTACAATATATGATTCCTTGTCTAGGAATCGAATGATTTTCGTTAATGTATGTTTCCTTTTTCTATACAAAATACATTGTGGAAACGGTGTCCATTTCCGAACTTTTTTGACTAAATGTAGAAATCTAAAAGCAAATGGAATTTTTTGTTTATGCATATATGCTGTTTTTGCTTATATCTAGAAATCGAATGACTTTAAGATTTCTAATGAGAAAAATCAACTTTTTTTATTTTTATTATTATTTAAATAAATGATGGAATAAAAAAATATTAACAATCCATTATCAGTCTGGAGTTCTATTTGGATTTGCTGAAGCGTTTCACTACATATTATTACATTTGTTAAAAAGTGCATTTGTATGGCGCGAGTAGTTGGCTAGTCCTAGCGCCTTAAGCAAGTGCGTCACGGCACTTTTTATTTTATTTATTAAATTCATTGCAGACATCATTTTAATATTTACTGCCAATATTGGTCATTAAAAAAAAAGATTGCAACGAATTGAGAACCTCCACCTGAAGTCGGTTAAAGAACGGTTAGTCAGTTTCTTCGCTAAGCCAGCTTGGAGACAGAACAGCGATCTGAAATTGTTCATGTTTACTATCCCATGTAGTAGTCTGAAAGCAAGGTCCCGGCATGGCAACTTTTAGACTAGGAGGTCGCGACAAAAATGGTAACGATAACGTAAATGGCTGAAACTGGGTTCACGGGATAAAGTACGACCCTCTGAAGCTAAATGTGTCAGTCTGCCTGTTCCAAGTGGTTGCATTACGTAGATAAGGCGCCTGAAAAAGTAGTTATCGTGAATAAAAAATACATATGATAAGGTAAATGGATGCAAATAACGAAGCATGAAAGTATTAATACATATTTGTTTAGCAATACAAAAACTGAACAAATCTTTGGTTGCATTTAGTAGTTAGAGGCGATTTAGGTTACAGATATAACTTTAGGTATATTTAAGTATGTAATTAAGTAACCGTCTGGTAATTGTTGTATAATTAATAGGTATCAATGTCTCCAGATAATCAGTATATTCATCAGCAGGTACATACCAGCATCTATTGGTTGGGGAAAAAGTTTCTTCGCATTTTTTAAGAAAATTCAAAACATTTTTTAATATGGTTTATTTACATTTAACTAAAGTATGTAGGTACCATTTTGTTCGATAACTTTTTGCCATCTTGTAGGTAGGGACATGATCCCATTGCTATAGAAATATTGGGACTTCTGATCAATATACCGCGACAAGTGGTTTTGGCAGTCCTCTCGTGATGTTAACCTGACACTGCCTAAAGAATTCTGAAGAGACCTAAACAGGTGGAAATCTGAAGGTGCAAGGTCAGGACTATACGGCGGATGCATTAACACCTCCCAGCCAAACTCTCTTAGTTTTTGCTGAGTGGCTAAAGATGTGTGAGGTCTAGCGTTATCATGATGAAAAACCACACCCCTTCTGTTGATTAATTCCGGCCGCTTTCTCTCAACTTCTTGCTTTAATCTCATCAGTTGTTCGCAGTAGAGTTCAGAATCGATGGTCCTGCCTGGTGGTAACAGCTCATAATGAATAATGCCCTTCCAATCCCACCACACACACAGCATCACCTTGTTGCGAGTTAACCCGGGTTTCGCCACAGTCTGTGAAGCTTGACCGGCCTTTGACCACGACCTTTTTCGCACGTTCTTGTCGTACGTGATCCACTTTTCATCACCAGTTATCAGCTTCTTCAAAAATGGTTCGGTTTCATTACGTCGTAATAAAGAATCACAAATGAGTACACGGTTCATTAGGTTTCTTTCAGTGAGCTCGTGAGGTACCCAAATATCGAGCTTTTTTGTGTACCCAGTTTTTTTCAAATGCGCCAAAACTGTTTTGTGGTCAATTCCTAGTTCTTCAGCTACGTCGTAACTACTTATATGCCGATCTTGCTCCACTTTTTCAAAAATGGCATCCATTTTATCCGTAATAGGGCGACCAGAGCGACGTGCATCTTTGACATCAAAATTTCCGGATTGAAAACGCTTAAACCAAATTTGTGCTACTCTCACAGACACTGCACTAGGTCCATAAACATCGCAAATTTTTTTCGCGGCTTGCGTTGCATTTTTACCTTTTTTGTAGTAAAATTTTAAAATGTATCGAATTTCTTCATTAGATTCACTCATTTTGACAGTACGAAAAACAAATGAGAATCACACATTTTCCTAATTTGAATTTGGAATTATGTTCTTTAAAATTTAAACTTTTAATGATACCAAAACCAGCCAGATACAAATAGTATAGCCACAGAGATTTTATTACAAGTTCATACATACTATAATGCGAAAAGACTTTTTCCCCGACCTATTATTTCATATAGCCAATCTAGAAAACGCAACCACTTGGGACGGGCAGACCGACATATTTAGCATCAGAGGGTTGTTCTCTAACATGTGAACCCAGATTCAGCCATTTAGCTTATCGTGACCAAAAATGTCGTGACCTCCCGGAATATTTGTAATTTCTTCGGGAATATGGTGTGATACGAATAAATCCAATATATCCTAGCTAAGGTAGCGACTCCGCTCGTGGCATTGTCGTTTTGGACTGATGTCTTGATGCACTATTTACTGGATATTGTATGAGTTACCATACAAGAGTTCATCGCCAATTTCACCTGGTTCGAGATTAATTTTTGAGACAAAAGGTAGCCTATGCCTATATCCAAGGTGCAGACTATCTCCATACCGAAATTCATCAAAATTGGTTCAGTGGTTTATGCGTGAAAACGCAAAATTTATAACGATTTAGAAAAATGTAAAATGTATAAGACCAACTCATGTTTTATTAAGATTCCGTTAATTTTTAACATGGTTAGATAATTCAAACCTTTTTTGGCACATTGATTACAATTTCTATTTCATATTTTGTCCTATGTCCAGTAGGTAGTCATATACATCCAGTTATGTAAAAAAATCTGTTCCAAACGATTATCTCAGACTCTAAACTCCTAGGAAAAGTCGTATGGACCAATGGACTAAAGTTATTTGGAGCTGCAGTTCCAGATTTGCAGGTTTTTCAAACATAAAGAAGTTTGGAAGTAATAGGCCTGAATTACCTCTCTACTATGAAAAATATATGAGCCTCTTAAAGTCGTAACTCCGGAACCATTTGCATCTGTGACAAATTCAATCCTTAAACCGTGATTTACTTTTTTTTTTTTTATGTGACTGGACATGGATGGCTAATACCACAAGTTCTGTCATGGTATTGGCCCAACACACCACATGGGAACTAGGTGCCATGCCAGGACCTTCCTTATATTGCACGGCTACATTGAACTGGATGGAAAACACGGACAATTTTCATTGCCGCTTCGACCATCGTTCATCCAATGCGATGGTACCAACCCGGGCGGGATAAACCCTACCACCTAGTAAGTAAGGAAGGGGACCTACAGCTTAACGTGGAATCCGAACCACGGCCAGCCTCTCTCAACGGTCGAATGGTCACCCATCCAAGACCAGACCGGACCCAGCGTTGCTTAACTTCGGAGAGCGATCGCCGAAGTGTCGCACCACTGGGACACTGAGGCACAGAACGTGTATTCTTGGCATTCAGTCATTGCGGATCAGTAGAGTTAACTGAAGAAGAATTTACTTTGACATTACTGTTAACTCTACTGAATCCGCAATGACTGAATGCCGAGAATACACGTACTGCTCATTTTGTCTGAATTTTGTCTGGTTCACGAGTGAGTTTGGTTACATTCTGCTCGGTCTATTTAAGGCACTGGAAAGACGTTAGCGTTGCATTGTGTGTAGCAAAAAGAACCTTGGTTCAATGGATCAGATATCTCCCGCAGCTTGTTTGCCGCTAATATTCAGTCACGTATTTTCCTGTATTTATATTGAAGAGAGAAACAAAGCAGAACTTCGATGATAGAATCTGAAAGTGAACTCTATAACGTTTGCGTCAAACGTTGTTTTCTTCACGCTTCGGAATAGACGTTTAAAACATCATTGTCTTTAAAAAAAATTGATAATTGTTCTCAACTTTTTGAACTGCATGAATATTGAATTGTGATTATCGGGGAATTTAGTGTTATTACCTGTGTTTTCTCCTATCATCAATTTTAAATACTTGCTGTTGTACTTGCCTTTGTAAACATAGACTTAAGGGTATTTTCCACCAAGTACTGATTAAATTAATCCCCACATTAAAGGGCCTTTCTCGCCATCTCGCAATCGATACCTAAGAACGGCCCGTAAGCTATGTTCCCCATACAAACGTTGTTTACTAATCATTTGAAAAACACTGTTCCGACTTGATATTTGGTATATAATATTCTACAATAAATATCTGTGTCTGCATGTCTTTGTTTTGCTGAAAAAACTAGAGCTAGTCAAATAACGGGCAAAAGAAAATCTTTATACAAACTTTCTTTTCACTGTTGTGTGATACATTTTTCTAATAAACAAACACGTGCATACATCGATATTTGTTGCTTGATATTAAGTTCCATATATCAAGAAATTTGGAATAGTGGTTTTCAATTGAATGGTAAACTACGTTTGTATGGGGGGCGTAATTTTCTGATGCTTACGGGCCCACCTAAAATAATTCAGCTCTCAGTGAAAAGCAGGCTAAGTGAACTTTGAATTTTTTTCCAGCGCAATTTCTTGACAGTTGTTCTTCCCTGTGATTGTTGAACTGGTTAATGGTAAAATATGACAAATCCGAGTGCAGTGTACCGCCTATAACGTCAAACAAACAATAAACGTCACGTCACTTTTAGTAAACCGCATGGAGTTCCTTCCATACTGTCCATACATTAATCATACGTTGATTCTGATTTTTTATCCATTCGTGCACTCGGCCCTAAGGCGCAGTGAAGTTAACAGTTGGTATCAGTTAACCGGATCTATAATATTGAAACCGTGAAATATTTGTAGATTTAAGGTGGCTGCTGTTCCAAGCAACTCTACCCCACAGAGGTCCATACGGGTTTAACTATACACTTCTAGAGGAGACTTTAGTTGTCCAAAAATTAGTTTCGATTTGCGAGTCATTAACCAATACAGTTTTCTTTTACGCTTACCCTTCTTTAGTGAATCCTTCTTTGATTACCAGTAATTCTGTTTTGTATTTTCTATGATATAAGTAGAAAAACAATTAATCCGATAAATGTCCGTATTTGCATGTAAGATTTCAAAATTTGAGTTGGCTGCTGTTCCAAACCACTTTACCCCATACGTCCATACGGTTTTAACTCAGAGTTAATCTACCAACTAGTAGAGGAAGGAAAATTACCTTCGGCGGGATTTGGCCGGTCCCCTCCACTGAAAAACGGCTGATTGGGTTTCTGCGCAGCCACTAGCGCTTGGAGGGGTAGGACAAGATCCGTCCCGGGCTACATATGACATGGATTCCGAATGATGGAACAGCTCTCATTCCTGACGAAATGAACTTTTCCAACTTAGATGCGGCGCGTGAACGGGTGCGATTAAATTGATTACCTCGGTAGTGAGAAGCAAAACTACGAGCCGATTTTTATTGACCGGCCCATTGGGTTTATGTTGCAGCGAACATCGGCATACTATGCACCGGCTACAACATGGGATGGACCTCTCCCATCGAGAGCAAACTGCGCAATACGACGCAGTCTCCTCTGCCCGTCGCGGTCACCGACGATGAGATGTCATGGATCGGCTCGCTGCTCACTGTCGGCGCCATCTTTGGTAAGTCTTGTCATCGCGCAAACTTTACTACTATCGGTACCAATCACAGACCTAGCATGAGCGCACTACATTTTCTCATAGCCACCGATGAAAAGATGTTGGTCACTACCGGTGCCATCTTAGGTAAGTTTCGTCATCGCGCTATTCTTAACGATTCTTGGTGTCAGCACTCTATTTCCCTCTAGTCATCGATGATAAGATGTCCTAAATCAGCTCACTGGTCACTGTCGGTGCCATCTTAGGTACGTCTCATCATCGCGTTATCCTTAACAATTCTTGGTGTCAACACTCTATTTTCCTGTAGTCATCGATGATAGGATATCCTAAATCGGCTCGCTGGTCACTATCGGTGCCATCTTTGGTAAGTATCGTCATCGCGCTATCCTCAACGATTTTTGTTGTCAACACTCTATTTTCCTCTCTCACCTCTCCATGCTAACCACCGCAAAATACAATACAAGCTTTAATCACATGTATTGACATGACCTCAACGCAAAGCGGGGACTGTAATTAATCGGAATTTTAACTCCTTTCAGGTCCTTTTATAGCCGGATTCACCGTTCCCATCATAGGGCGGAAATGGAGCTGGATGACCGCTAGCATCCCCCTGTACATCGGTTGGATCCTCACCGCGCTGGCCACAAACGTGCCGATGATTTACGCTGCAAGGATCTTCTGGGGTCTAGCCGTCGGCATGATGTTCACTATTGGCCCGATGTACTGCGCCGAGATTGCAACGGTCAGTGATTTAAGCGACTATGGGTTTTGGGGATTCTTGTAATTTTAATGTTTTGGACGACTCTGATCCTCAGTCTGTCAGTGTGCATTTAAAAAGAGTGGAAACTATCAAGACGCTTCTCCGGCACGCAGAGATCATAGATCACCTGAATTATTGGAATAATAACCAATTTTATCTATAGGCCGTGACTAAGCCCACTAGACTGGGCGGTTAGATGAATTTTGAACTAGCAATAAAACACAATGCAGATCCAAAATGTGCTTCTTCATTATATAATTAAATAGGTCTGATAATTTTCATCAACCTGCCTTGAGAGTTAACGAAAACCAATAATGGTTTATTTGTCGGTCAGACTAAGTTATACATTTTCACGAAACTCTAATCATAGTTCTAGTGATCACACACTTTATCTTAAATAATTATAATAAATTGAAGAGACGATAGAAGACATAATAAAGGTGTAAGTGGCTGGATTATATTTAAAGCACTTATAACTGGAATTTGGAGTTGATAATGCTTCCGAATGGATGTTCAAGCATTGGGTGGTACAGGACCTGAATGAATCAATAATCGGAAAATTTAAAACGAAGTTTTATTGTATACCAATACAAATGCATTATGATATCTCAAAATTATCTTTTTAATTAAATCACATAGAACTAATATAACCCCCGGTTGATGTATTTTTTTTTTACAAAATTCAACGTGATCTAGTAGATCCTTAACAATTCCAGGATGACGTTCGAGGCGCACTGGGCTCCTTCCTGCAGGTCTTCGTCGTCATTGGCTACCTGATCGTCTACGCAGTTGGTCCATACGTCTCCTACAGCGTTGTATCGTATGTCGGTGTCGTCCTGGTTGCGGTCTTCAACGTCCTATTCTTCTTCATGCCAGAATCACCCGCGCACTTCATCATCAAAGGTTTTTGTTAAGATTTTTTGAGGTTATTTTGTTAATAGAACTGAATTATCAAATATTATTTTACAAAACTGCAATGTGGTACGACCGTGCTCAAAAATAAATGGTTTGAACACTGAATTTGTTATGAAGTTAAAATCTGGCTTCAGCGATATTAGATAAGCTGAAAAATTTCCTGTTGATGGTTATTTACAACCAAGAGCTATCCCAAACAAGTGCCTAGAACTATTATTATAGATACATATTATATACGGTACAAGAAAGGAAAAAATATACAGCTGTTTGAACATTTTCAATCCTAATTAATATGATAAATACAATACCCTGTATGTAATCAATGGCATATTAAAAGGTGTTGTAGACCCTCCCATAAAAACCCGAAGGAAGATAATGTTCTTCCGTTCGAAATTGATTTTTGGGGTTCCGCACCCTTAGGGTGCCAAAGGAACCCTATTACTAAGCCTCCGCTGTCCGTCCGTCCGTCACAGAGAGAGCCGTAATAGGTAGGCAGCTGAATTTTTTACAGAGTGTGTATTTTGCCGCTATAACAACAAATAGGTAAAATTTAAACATAATAAAAATTAAAGGGGGGAACGTATACAATACATAAACCCTATACAAAAACGTGGTTTTTTTTGTTAAATCTTGTACGATGGTACGAAACCCTTCGTGTGTAAGTCCGACTCGCACTTGGCCAGTTTTTTAAAGATCGCTCTTTTGTAAAGGACCTTTTAAGAGTTTTTTTTAATAAAAAAACGGAAAAAGACCGAGATTAAAGCTACGTCACTTTCTAAAAGGTGGTTCAAAAAGGATTGTTCACCATTTGAAAAAATTTTTTTAGTTTATTAGAAGATACCAAAATATCAACTACAGCAGAGAGAGAAAACACATTCACCACGTGACATAAACATAATACACTTCGCGGACTTTCGATATTCCATACCCAGCAGCGTCCAACGTCGAATGTAGCGAATAAAACAACGACAAAGGAAACCAAATTAAAAGATATTATTCAAATTACAGGGGACCGCAAATCGGCAGGTGATGCCCTCGCCACGATCCGAGGAAAGTCGAGAGCTGGTGTGGCCGAAGAGCTCGACAAGATGGTCATGGAGATCGAAGCGGCCACGGCCGTGAAGGCCAAGTTCTCCGACATCTGGTCGTCGAAGGCTAACATAAAGGCGCTCTACATCTCCTGCGCCCTGTTGGCCTTCCAGCAGTTCTCAGGAATCAACGCCGTTCTCTTCTACATGGGCAGCATCTTCGATGCCGCCGGGTCGGGCATGGATGCCTCGATCGCTACGATTATCATTGGAAGTGTTCAGGTGAGCATTTTTACAAAGGTTGTGTTCAGCCTTGCAAACTTGCACGCTATTAGACATAAAGATGGCTAATTATACTTTGATGCATATGGCAACTCCAATCTGTCGCCATATTGCTTTCAGCCGGTTTCCGGTTCCTGTTCGAATCGTTTGTTGAATCGAATCGAATCGGTCGAAATGTTTCCGTCAGCATACCCGTTTAAATAAAGTGTAAGTATGAGTCATGAATTGACCAGCACGGAACATCCTGGGTGACCAATGTTTACAATGACGATTCGGTTATACTATTTGTGAACGCGGATGTTCAGCAACTGCCTGTTACAGGTCGGAGCATCCTGCGTCACGCCCGTGGTAGTCGACAGGCTCGGCCGCCGTCTTCTTCTTCTGACGTCTTCCTGCGGCATGGCTGTTGGTCTGGTAGGAATCTCTCAAGTTCTCATAACAGCACCTACTTCCACCATAGGCATTCCCTGAGACGAACAAACATCACCATTGTAAATCACCTTTGGCTTCATTTCCTCAGACTGATGTATAAGTAGAGCATGGTAATTTTCACAAAGGACTCTTCTTGTATGGGCCACCACTATGACCATTCTTGTATGAGCGAGAAAACCGGTGCCAACTTTATGCAATATCTGTTAATACAATCTGAAAACGCAGTTCTTTTTTTCTCATTTCGATAAAATTTGATCAAGAATATTATTTTTTTATCGCATCGATCTTATCTGTTGAGATAGGATTTTTAATACCAGGCCATAATAATGGCCATCATATGCCAATCATATGGCGCCGTCAGGAGAAAATTCAAACTACGTCCATACTTTCCTATTACTCACAACTTTTCCTCTTCTTTTATTATGGTAATTTTCTTTAAATTCATAGTCTCTATTTTATACAATGATGATAATACCTGCTTTCATTTTTTGTTCTTTAATTAAAATTAAAATATCTTCACTTCCAGGGTCTGCTTGGGATGTTCTTCATCCTAGATCACAACGGCAGTGATGTGGTAGAGAGCATTGGGTTCCTTCCGGTCCTTTCTCTCGTGGTATTCATCGTGGTGTACTGCATCGGCTTCGGGCCCCTGCCCTGGGCTGTCATGGGGGAGATGATGCCCATGAATATCAAGGGACTCGCGTCGCCATTGGCAACCGCCTTCTGTTGGTTTCTAGGATTCCTCGTTACAAGGTAAGCGATGATTGATCAATCTGTGAACGATCACGTACATGTCGGACCTAGTGAAAATAGAATGAAATATAATTATCAAGGCTCCAAGGATAACGCCAATATGACAGAAATATATTTCGTGTTTTTCCCAAATCTCCGGTGCAACGACATCAAAATACGTGACCGTATTCTTAACGTAAAAATTAAAATTCGCTATGTGGAAAACAATTGGTGGGTAACTATTTTTGTCTAAGATTGCGGCTAACACTCTGTAAAGTGACCCTCTAAAGCGATTCACCGGTGACTCACATTTTCAAGAGTAACCCACTTGACGCAAAATGGGGACCCGCATACATTTATGCCTGTCCCTTCAAAAATTCATGGCAGTTGTAGCCGAAATAGTATATTTGAAATCATATGCTAGGGCTAGTCTTTAGATGTCAACTTTTTCTGTTTTTTCATCGAACTTGCACTATTCACTTTGAATCAAGGACACATTCATATTAGATTTTGAACAAGATCTCCTTCATAAGTTTACTAGAAAGCTGACTAAAATGTGTTCGGTAGTTTCATTGATGGTTGGGGTCTAGCTATTTTAATGTAGGTAATCGATATGTCCTTAGGTCCCCCTGAAAAAGGCGACACACCTATACCGCGAATATATGAGCCCTTATGTAGAATTGAAACAGGATACTGCATTTCTTCCCGTAAATGTCGTAAGAGATGACTGTGGAAATGTTTGTATGTGATCTACGTAAAATCGTAGGTCCCTTCTTATAAGTACTTACTAGGTGGTTAATCCCGACGATTAAATTATCAATGGTCGAAGCGGCAATGGAGTTGGTCTGTGTTTTGGCAGTTCTATGCAGCCGTGCTAAACACGGAAGGTCCTGGAATGCACGTAGTTCCCATGTTGTATTGTATTGTATATCATTTTGTCAAATTGGTAGACAAGCTACACTCAGACAGGTCATTTTTTCTTATTTTAGGGCATACAGGCAAACATAGATTCAGCTTACAATTTCTGGCATATACCATCGTCAAATTTACTAAACAATTAAAACCAAGCTAAATATGTCAACTTAATAATTAGGGTTTTATGATAATAGATTATCATGGTCATTTCAATTATAAATACTAATAAACAAACAATACAAAATATAAACGGTAAAAAGATTTAGTAGCAAACTGCCTACTATGGGTACAAAAAAATATCGTACATTCAAAATTAACTAAATTTAAATACAATTACTAATTCTAAATTAACTAAAAATCTTTGTCAGCTAAGGCCTCATTAAGGGTATAGTAACTCTTTTTCAGTAGACATAGTTTAATTTTTTTTAAGAATGACATATCTTCTAATATCCTCAGGTATTTTATTATAAAACTTAATACTATTACAAATGAAGCTATTTGAAACCTTACTCAGTCTATTTTTAATACAATGTATGTCATTTCTATGTCTCGTACCATAATTATGTACCTCCGAGTTCAGTGTGGCATCATTTATATACTTTCTGGCATACTTTATATTTTGGTAGATGTATTTACTTGTTAGGGTCATGATTCCTGCTTCTCTAAAAACATCTCTACAAGAATCTTGCGATTTCATGCTAAATAGGTAACGCATTGCTCTTTTTTGTAAGATAAATATTCTATTTATCTCCACTGCTGTACCCCAAAACATCAGACCATATGACATAATGCTGTCAAAATAGGCATAATAAACTGATTTGGCAGCATTAACACCGCATAGTTCCTTTATTTTCTTTATAGCATAACATGCTGCACTTAGTTTCCCAGCAAGATTATCGATATGGGGTTTCCAATTCAGTTTATTATCAAATATTACCCCTAAAAAGATAATTTCAGTGCAAACATTTAATGATAGATCTTTAGATATAGCTACTATATCCTCATTTATTTTCCTACGCTGAGTTCCCAACGCAAAATGCATTAAGTTTGTCTTATTCACATTCAGTAGAAGATTATTAGATTGGAACCAATTCTGTAACGATTCCATAACTTTAAGAAATGATTCTTTTATTACATTTATATCTTTGTTATGCAGAACGAGAGAAATGTCATCAGCAAACATGACCAATTCGATGTCGTTGGTAATACAGCTAGAAATATCGTTAACACATATCAAAAAGAGTAAGGGCCCCAGTATAGATCCCTGTGGTACGCCAACGGTCAGTGCTTCGACATCAGACTTTGTACTGTTGACATCGCATATTTGCTTTCGGTTTTTCAGATAAGATTTGCACAATTTCAGCTCCTTGCCCCTTATACCATAGTGCTCTAGTTTTCGTATCAATATGATGTGATCCACACAATCAAACGCCTTGGAAAGGTCACAGAAAATGCCATATGTGTGTTTAGAGTTATCTAATGAAGTTAGAAGTGATTTAAGCATTGTCGCAATAGCATCTCCTGTTGACATTCCTTTTCGAAATCCAAACTGCTTATAGTTAATTATATCACATTTATTTAAAAAATCTATGAGTTTATTTTCCATGACTTTTTCAAGGACCTTACTGAATATTGGTAGTAAAGATACTGGCCGGTAGTTACTCATGTCATTTTGGCATCCTTTTTTGAATAATGGAACAACCTTCGCTCCTTATGAGGCTAATATCGTCACAAGGTTCCTTATTTTCATTTTATTTTTGCACGGATCGGCGTGATTTTAGCAGTTGACCCTGGAACCTTTTAATTCACGTGAATTTACTATGAGACCATCTGTCTCGAATTTTCAAACTATCAACCCAACCACGTGCATGCCACATGCAAACACAATCGCGAGCGTCTCGGAGGCTTGGAGGGAACTGACTTGACGAACGCATTTCGGGAGCACATTTGGCGATGTTTGGACTGTGTGGAATACGCACACTTGTCCATGCGGTGGAGTCGTGACTTCTTCTTTCTTATCTCTTCTGTGGTTTCAGGTTCTTCAATCCAGTAGCCAGCGCGATCGGAATTCACTTCGCATTCTGGATATTCGGCGTTTGCTGCATTCTCGCGTTCCTGTTTACGATGTTCTTCGTCCCAGAGACCAAGGGCAAGTCGCTCCAGGAGATCACCGACATGCTCAACGGAAAGTAAGTGCCTTCTTTGTGATGAAACTACAGCTCGGGGTGTGGGGGGTAGAGGACTTGCCTTTCATGTGCGAGGTTATGGGTACAAATCCTCGCCGCTGACAAAGCATCACTTTCATTCTCTTTCTGAGTTGGATGAGTGCATTTTGTTATGAATTCGAGCTGCAGCATGGTTCGGATCTCAACTGTAGGTCGCCTCCCCAACTAAGTGGAAAATAAAAAAATCTGTGAATCTCTAATTTAGAAAATTACAACTGTCTTCCAGAGAACTAAGTGAACTCATTACTCGAACTAAGTGAAAACAGTTAGCCTTAAACTCTAACTGTTACTGTATCTTTTAATTGTTTTTTTTAACTGTGTGTCATACTTAACAGTTTTACTAGCTGTGTGAAAACTGTTTCTAGATTTAATATTTTTCCATTCCTGCGTACTTACGTTTTGTATTCAGTTAAAGGTAGAAAATAAAGGGTTATTACTGTTGGTACCATAGTAAACAGATCTATTACTTGAAGCTGATTTTGCGTGTTTATATTGCGCTAGTACATTTTCTCAGAGAATTTCTTTTCTGAATCTGATACATTAATTAAATGTAGATGAAGTTGAATGATCTCAAATTGATGTTAACAAGTAATTAAAAGGATTTAATAAAAGCAAATCAATGCTAGTTGGACAAAAAAATGGTATAAGCATAACTTTTTTGTTTTTAAATTATTACACCGTACTTCCATTATTCAATGTTTTTAAAACGGCTTACCGGGGTTTATTTACGTAAACGTAGAGAATTTTCTACCAAATAAAACACCGGTAAGCCGTTGTAAAAACATTAAAAAACTTTTTTTTTTCAATTGTTTAATGAATGCTATTTATTTAAACATGTTCTTGTCAAGACTAGTACGAAATTTAGCTACGAGCTTTGGTACTAAGTAACTATACAAAATGAAATGATGTATTTGTTTGTTTCAGGAAATCGAGCACATCGAAGTCACTTGAGATAAAATTGACGAACGTATCTTAAGAACGGCCCGTAAGCTATGCTCCCCATACAAACGTAGTTTACTAATAATTTGGAAACCGCTATTCCAATTAAATTGATATTTCATATCTAATATCAGGTAACAAATATCTGTGTCTGCATGCTTTTGTTTTTTTGAAAAATCCAAACCGAATGAAATTAAAGCAAAAAGAAAATCTTCATACGAATTTTGTTTTCTCTATGGTTTGACCCAGAATACATTTACCGAAAAAACAAATGCATGCAGACACAGATATTGGTAGCCTATTATTAGATACCAAATATCAAGTAAGTTGGAACATTGGTTTTCAAATGATTAGTAAACTACGTTTGTATGGGAGACGAAATTTTCAGGTGCTTACGGGCCGACCTTAAGCAACTAAGCTAAGACTGAATCGTAAATTCAGGGCTGAAGTTTGGACTTGACAACCTGATGTCCGCGCCTCTAAATTATTATTATTTAAATACTTTAAGCTAGATGTTTAATATTTGGTAAAATGCTTAGGTAAATTATGTATATATTACATAAGGTTCAAGGCGGATGCTGGTTAAAGTCCGAAATTATTCTTACCTTTAAGTTTTTTGGATTTCTTCACTTATATCCATGTTGAGTGGACTAATTACGAGTTGATATCAAGAATATTTAAAAAAAATTGTTAAGGTTATTTTTTTTTCTTACCATCAACTGTAAATTAGTGCCCTCGACACAGGTAAATCTTCAAAATCTTAGTTACCTTCAAGGAAAAAAGATTTCGGACTTTAATCAACATCGGGCTTTTTCCGTAACATATACAATCATGCGGAATGTAAAGACATCGTTTAGAGTTAGGTGTTTTCTAGACTGTTAGGTGAATCCAAGCTAAACATAATATAGCATGAATTACATGTTAGCATGCCAAAGTTTATAATAATAATTAAATGCATAACCATGTATCAAAAGGTGCGTTTTATAAATTAGTTTATGGGTTATTATGTGTTGTATTATATTGATCATTATAGTGAATATTTATTCGTGTGGGTATTTGACATAAATAAAGGTATACCTAAGTGTAAATAAATGTTTTCTATTGTTAATGAGAAAGTGCCTGCCTAAAATAAAATAAGTCTAAAAACATATTTTTACATCGTTTTGTAATTACATTTTACCAAGTACCTAATACTGTAAAAAATCAAAGAATAAAATTAGATTAGTAAATAAAATAATACGACTGATGAATGTTTTTTCATTATATTTATTTCACATATCATATGTATTTTTAGACATAGAACGTCGAATTTTATTTATTCATCAACAAAAAGTTATTAACTATGTCCAAAAAGAAAACAAAAGCTCAGAGAGAGAAGCGTCGGAAAGTCAAGCTGCGAAACAACACTTCATACGGATGAAATTAAATAAGTACGGGGCGTTATGTACCCAGCTACATTTATCCGACAAGACTGAGTTTAGTTATAGAGCTGCATGAAAACTTCGCTCTGATGTACAACCTGACTATATTGTTGACGCAACATCTCGGATCAAGTTGGTGATATATGTAACTTAGGGCCGAGTGCACGAAAGAACAAAACATCAAAATCAACGTCAAAGTATGATTAAACACTTCACTTTGTGTGGACAGTATGGAAGGAACTCTATGGGGTTCACTAAAAATGACGTATTTGAACATTGATTAACTCGGCCGTTTCTTTGTGCAACCGGGGCTTAGATCGCTTACCACACCCAATGCCACGACATTGTGCCCAACACACCAATTGCTTTGTCTGCTGAAGGAAGTCTTATAAGTAGCAACATTCGATTTCTAGCGACGTGAATAAATTTGAAACGATTTCAAATTAAACACAGTTGCAGTCCTAAAGATACGGAAGGTCGCATTACAACTTGATGAATTTGGACAATATCTGTATCGATATCATCTTCCTCGCCAATAGCGGCATCGTCAACGTATGTAATCGCGAATACCTTCATCGCCACCGAGGGAGCTGGGCATAGCCTCGCCAGAGATGGAGATATTGGTCATGCATTGTCAACAAATATAATATTTTACTGGAGATGAAGCTTGGCGACTAAGATATTGGCGATTGCGATGCAATACCTTCGATAGTCACACAGGAAAATAGTAATCTATCTTCCTTCTTCTTCGGGCAAAAATAAGGAGACGGTGCACTCCACATTTAGTATCAGACACGCTTTACACGTAACGTAAAATGTAAAGCTGACACACTCGCCCACGGGTGAGCCCCAGTACATACAACTGACTAGGCAAATAAATAATCTCTGAATCTGAATCTGAATCAGGAAAAGAGTTGCCTGTGTCAGTCAATTCTGTGGTTTTTCTCCTTTATACTCTGTGGTTCTCATTGTTTTTTTACTGCACTGTCTGTCAGTCAAGTTAGACTTGAGGTTAGAGATCAGCTTTCCAGATCGGTTTACATTCGTATTTATTACAGCTAAAAGTCTCGCAAAAGGCCACACAGCCATGTCGAAGGTAGACCTAGAGCTCAAAAAGGCGTTTGCCGAGCTGCAGACCAAGATGGTCGAGTCCAGCAAGAAGGTGCTGTTCATAGACGCGCAGCTGTCGTCTCTGCAGCGCCTCCGCAAGCATGTCGCGATCACAGAGCAGGAGATATCAGCGTTGCCGCCCAACACCAGGACATACGAGTCGCTGGGTACGTACTTCAATCATTCGCCGAATATTTCGTGGTCAGGTAAAGCACTGAAACAGTTCGGTTTTCTCACCGGTGCTGCGGTTTATAAATGAGAAACTTGGTTTTTATTTCTTCCAACTTTAGGGTTTCATCATCTCGGTTCTTAAGAATTGTAAAGCCAAATCATGCCTCCATCTAATGTAACGTAAACCTACCTATTAAATAAATCAGAGAAGCCAGATGTTTTTTACTTACCAATTTGATGAAAGTTCATGAAAATTATAAATAAAATAACTTAACTAGTGGTATTTATTTTATTTTGTGCTAAGGCATATGCAAAAATGTACTTCAATTTGTAATACCCAACAAAAGGTGGTAATATTGCTCCTCACAAAGAGTGTCAGCCGCCAACCGACAAAGGCGAAACTTTGGAAATAAATAATTGTTATCAAAATTGTGTCATAGTAGCGCCCATTAGGCATCATTGAAAGATGTGGAAATTCTATACAAGCGATAACCGCAAAAACGGTACTTTAAAAAAAACCTACTAAAACCGTAAAAATAGGTCATTCTGAATTGAAAATGAGTTAAAAAAAGCACGAAAAAAACAAGAAACTCACCAACAAAATTTCACTCGATACGACAGCCATGGCGGCCATTTGCATTTATGCACACAGCACTGCATGTGTCTATTGCGCAATAACCACTTAAAAAACTAGCACCGCGTCCAATCGCGCCACTAAAACTATGCGACACAGGGCTGCCAACATTGCAACCAAAAGTGCTGCCAGACGCCAAATGTTATTTTCCATGATGCTCTAACGGAAATAAAATCTCGAAGCCCAACCAGGTCAAGTTGGTGGCTACGCCGAAAGACTCGCTTGGTCGGCCCTTTCGCTTAAGCGACTGCACTCGGCCTTCGCCGCGGCGGGGTGTTCGCCCGCTCGCTTCGCTCGCGACCTCCCACCGCCACGCGGCTACGGTCTTGTACCGCTCGCTACGCTCGGGACCTCCTGCGCGAGCTTTCGTCTCCGCACTTCTAAAAAACACTCTAGGGATAACGCACACCAACATGTAAAGTCGGGGCGGCTAAGTCAGATTTGGAGCTATTTGTTTATACCAAGAGTTAATTTTACCCTAAATGATGGGTAATGACGTGTTGGCAACATTAGAGTCCCCACTATGATTTTACCTAATTAAATATTGCTCAGGAGATTGATTATTTTCAAGAAATGTTTTTGGATAGAAAACATCGTTTTCGGTTTTTTTACCAAAAATGTATCCAAAAATCCACTCTACCATCCCTGATACCCAGCTAGAAGCTACGAAAGGGTATCCATTCTATAGCACAGCGGAAGATGTATTTAGCTGTCTTTATGACATGCACAAAGTGCTAACAAACAATTCATGGATTTTTTTTTTCACCAGGGCAAACTCGTGAATCAGATTGCAGACAGCATGAGCTGAATAAGGGCTCCACTTTTAACTTCTTGTTCAGCCTTTTGTTGTCCACTGCTTGACGTAGGCCTCCCCCAGACATCGCCAAGTTGTGCGATCTCCTGTTTTCCTTCGCCAGTTGTCACCTGCTGTCAGACGTACATCGTCTGACCAACGCGCTGGCGGTTTGCCGACGCTTCTTTTCCCTGTGTAGGGTCTCCACATTAAGACTTCAGTGCTCCATCTGTGGTCATCTCTGCGACATACGTGACCTGCCCATTGCCACTTGCGTTTTAACTTACATTTGACTAATCCCACACGACCAAACATTTTTTGACGAATAACACTTACAAACCTTGTGTTCAAAAAGTTCTCCAGACATTTTCCGCCAAACTTAATTGATTGTAACAGTATGATAAACACTCCTCGTGTAATTTTCTGATTAACTTAGAATATTTTGAAAGAGATGATCGAAAGTTGTTAGTGGTTTTTTTTATGTAACCGGACATGGAATTTGGTGCCTTCATACCAGGGGCCCTTGTCTAGGCATGGAAAACGTGGAAAAGGGGCAGAGATCGAACTCATGACCTCTGGCATAGAACTGTCTTTCTCTTTCCGAGTTCGATAAGTGCATTTCGTCACAAATGCGAGCTGCTCCATGGTTCGGAATCCATGTAAAACTGTAGCTCCCCTTCCCCTACTAGGTGGTAGGGTTTAAGACCTCCTGGGTTGCTACCATCGCATTGTATAAAAAGATGGTCGAAGCGGCAATGAAAAATTGTCCGTGTTTTCCATCCAGTTCAATGTAGCCGTGCACATAAAGGGAAGGTCCTGGCATGGCAACTTATTCCTTCGGGAATGTGGCGTATTGGGCTAATATCATAACGGTAGTTGTGTGGTATTAGCCATCCATGTCATGTTGCATAAAAAAAAAGCACTATACAAATAACAATTCCTGACCTCATGCTTAAGAAGGTTTTGTTAACTGATATCTCTATTATTTCAGGTCGAATGTTCATCTTGAATGACCTCGAGAATGTAAAGAAGAATCTGCAGGCGAAGCAAGTGGGTGTGACAATGAGGGTCGCGGAATTGGAGAAAAACAAGCTATACCTAGAGAAAAATCTGCAAGAGAGCGGAGATAACATTAGAGAAATGGTGCAGCAAAGGAAACAGGTCGAATCGAAGGCCCAGTAGATCATAAAAAATTTTTTTGGAGATTTTAACATGACGATGCATAACAATTATTTGCAATAAGTGATGTCTGTTATTGTTTATAAGAGCTCCGCATCTCAAAAGGTGAAAAGGTGTCCATATGAATGCCTTCATTTCGTCTGTCTGTCCGTCCGTTTGCCGCAGTAGGATCATGTATGATAGAGGCTTCCAATGCATGCAGATAATGAATTTTTTCAAAAATATATAAAGGGGTAAATTAAGAGGGCAAAAATGTGACAAGAAAATATATTTTTCTTCCACTAAATGTAAATGTGAGGAGCTCAATTCGGTGATTGAAAAATTATGCATTAACGGTCATATTAACTTTTAAAGCAGTATTCAGAGTGGGCGGACAAATTTTAATATGCGGATTATGTCCATATTAAGTCGAATTTTGTATGGTTAGTCCGTTGACAGTACATATTAAATTTTAATAGTTCACTCTGAATACGACTGCATAATTTCAGAACTAAACAATTAAAATTAATAATAAATTTATTTAAAGGAGACAGTTAACCGATTTTTTTTTGTTATTTTTTGGGATCCTTGGATATAATCTATGCCAACAAACACCTGTTGCATATTGTGACTGTGCATATTGTGGATTGAAGGTATTGCAAGCAATATGTGCGCTGCTAAGTGATGTAGGATGATATTAAATAACTAAAATGCCAAGCAAATCTTTTTTTTTATTGTACAGGCAACACAGAATAAAATTAAACCGGCCTGAGGCCACATGTTGTTGAAATGATATGCTGTTATACAAAGTGGTTTTGAGAGCACGAAACTTTATTTCATTGCTAAATTAGAACTTGACATCTATGGATGCATCCAAAGATGCTAATATATTAATACGATTTTAATAAAAAAAATAACCTATGTTTTTACATTATTTTATCTACCCAAAGCAAATATGTACAACACCAAAACAGAATCCATTTCCAGTAATATAAATGGCTTTTGATAAAAAAAAACATACCTTGATTTGTGTAAAATTGGCTATTCTTTATCCCATGACGTGCATCATGTTGAATAAACACAACCAAATTTATTCCAACCATATGATTTGAGATGAAACAGTGATTTTTTTTAATATGACATGGATTGCTAATACCACACAACTCATGATTTTAGCCCAATACACCACATTCCCCAAGGAATTAGGTGCCATACTAGGACCTTCCCTTTATGAGCACGGCTACACTGAACTAGATGGAAAACAAGGCTTATTTAGAAATGCACTTATCCAACACAGAAAAAGAACGTGCGCATGACCGGGCGAGGATTTGAATCTATAACCTCTCGCATGAACCGCAAGTCCTCTAGCCCCTACACCATGAGCTGTCTCTCCATTTAAATCTACATGTTACAAATCAATTTTTTTTAAATAAGCAGAAACAAAATTGTGTGGTACGTGCTCAACCATATTAACATATTCAGAGACGCTTATAATTAGCTCAGCTGACCCGAGGTCCTAGGTTTGATCCCCAGTGATGGGTGCAGAAACCTAGATATAATTGTGGTCATAAAAGTATTGAAAGTGCCAGATTTCGGCTGGTGTACGACTGAGTTGTCAGGACGGCATCACATGATCTTCGTCATGCCGTCGACCTGCACGGGCAGCATGGAGCCATAGTTTCGCCACATCTCGATGGCTTTGTTCGCGATCACCTCCTCCTTGTCTGGTATCTGCAAAGAATATGGAGAGGAGCGTCGATTATATTTGAACAAATTGTGCGGACATGGGTGCCATGGTGAGCGATACGAGCCACTCGAATATATTTGCGAGGGAGATTTTACAACTTTCATGCGACACATGTATGTACATATGGATGTATGGTGTCACCGACAGCTCCCTCTGTAGAGCTTGCATGGAGGAGGAAGAGACGGCCGCTCAAGTTATCTCGGATTGTCCAGAGGTGGCTAACATACGACTCCGGTTCCTTGGAACCACAGGAACTGCCCAGGAAGTGTGGAGGAGTCCGAAAAGGCTGCTGCGCTTCGTGGAAAAGCTTGGCTGGCTGAAGTGACAGCTGGTAGAGCTTCTTGACGCGTACCATGGATGTATTGCCGTCTAAGTGTGGAAACAAGCCCAAAGCACACGTGTATGTAAAGGATAAGTCAGATGTTGGGGAAAGTCTAAAATTAAAAATTATCTTTCTTTGGGTTTTGATTTTGGATGTTCATTGTTATGAACCGATACAAACTCGATATGTGATCGCATGAACCGATACAAACTCGATATGTGATCGCATGAACCGATACAAACTCGATATGTGATCGCATGAACCGATACAAACTCGATATGTGATCGCATGAACCCGATACAAACTCGATATGTGATCGCATGAACCGATACAAACTCGATATGTGATCGCATGAACCGATACAAACTCGATATGTGATCGCATGAACCGATACAAACTCGATATGTGATCGCATGAACCCGATACAAACTCGATATGTGATCGCATGAACCGAAAATACACTAGAACCATAGATGATAGTTGGGAAAGATTGCTAACGTCATACAAGCGTTCAATAGGGATAATAAAAGTCCGGTTTGCAATTCACATTACAGAATACATTAAATACAAACCAATAATGGTAAATGATATTTTTTAATAACAATAATCTAAAATAAAGATCTTATTGAAACATTTAAAATTCTCACCTCTTCTTACAACTCCACCAAGCTACAAGATATGTTACCCTTTCTAATACAATAAAATCAAAAAAATAAAATAAAATCTTTAAAATTGGCGATTTAAAAATGTGTACACACTTCCACTGACGCTTCTGTAGGTGGCGGTGGCGGAAGACCAGCGGCCAGCGGGTTCGCCCCTGCTGACATCCAGCTGAGCCACAGCCATTTTTCACACATCGCACATCTTTCGATATTTCTTTACTTGGTTCCTACTACTGTTTTTAATTGTGTCTGATACTGTATACCAATTATTGTACTATTGTGTGTGAAAATAAATCATTTTATTATTATTATTATTATTATTACTAAAAACCTGAGAGGGCACTCAATAAAGCTGTATCACAATCGGTCGAAGCAGAACCCTCGACGACACTTTCATGCCAACAGAGTGGTAGAATCTTGGAACAGTCTGCCCAGTTAAGTCGTAAATGCTGCCTCCGTAAATTTCTTCAAAAATAAACTGGACAATCATATAAAACATAAAAATATATATATAATAAATAAATAAATAAATGTTGTGGTATAGGCTAGCCTATCAATAATAATATAATAATATCACTAAATTCGGCACCGGGTGGCTAAGCTCAAGTGGCAGGTCACCACTTGAGCTTAGCCACCCGGTGTGCAATAACGACTACTTCGGTATGTCGGCGGATTGCCTCGTTACGCGCCATATCCCGTAGCGATATTTCCAGCATGGTTTGCTCCATTGCTCGATGGGCAATTTTCAACCTTTGGACAACGGCGACCGTCAGACTCCACGTTTCACACCTATACGTCATAACCGGGAGGACTCACTGGTCACATTTTCGGGTCTTTAAATTTTGCGGAACTGAGGCCTCAGAGCATATTTAAGCTTTCCGAAGGCAGCCTAACCCAGTTGAATTCGACTGGTCACGTCAGCCGAAGAGACGATGACCGTTATAGTAACCGTGTCCTACACTGGCGGCCGTGGACAGGAAAATGGAGTGGGAAGACCATTCGCCAGGTGGGACGACGACATCAAGTGTGTCGGCGTAAAGCAGTGGTTCTGTACCGCTGAGGACCGGGAGGACTGGAGGAAAATTATGTCCAGCAGTGGATTCAAACATGCTGACTGACTTAATTTATACTTAAAATGTAAAGTTTTCATCCCACCTGCCTAGGCAAAATTTGAAATTAAGCTTAGTTTAATGACGGTGCAACTAGTTCTGGCAGTGACGGGAGATGGCGCTGGTTAGAAATGTCATAATACCAGCAAAAATAAGCTTTGTACGTTGTGTCACCTTAGCAGTCTATCCCTACTAGACTTTGTCTATACTCACGTCCCCGATGCACTGAAGCACCTGCTGGGCGTCGCACGCTCGCATCATGCTCCGGCGCAGCGTGATCAGCAGCACCACCGCCACAAACGAGAGAATCTTGGGCGAGCCGCCGCACAGCTTGTCCCAGATCCTGCCGGAGTACTTCGATATCAATCCATCAGGTTTATGGGATCATAATATAGTTTTGTGATGTCGAAGTTCTGTTATTTTTGCATGAACATTTACATAAAAAGTGAAAATTTTCATCACAGGGAGTCACGTGGTCGACAATGTACTTTTATGGCATTTGTCTCTTTGGGCAAACACTCTCCAGTCCATAATTTTTTGACGTTCTGTGCTCATATTTTTCTGAAGTGCTTTTATTTTAGTGTGAATAAAATAAAAGACGATCTAGCCCAGTTGTAACTGCTGTTGATCTCTTGTATCGAAACCATTACTTCCGCTTCCTACCTGCCATCATTTTACCACTAGTGTATCCGTCAGAGAGACTGCTGAGGCACTTTCGCATCCAACTATTCCTTAGCACCACCGCTTCTACCTCTCCCCTGCCGGCACCCCATTTGAGCGTTTAACTTACAGTATGCTCTGCATGAACCTACCCGCTCCCCCCTTCCTACCCGCAGTGTTCTCTTTCAACGCTAGTATATTTTTCGTAACGCTTGAAAATGTTAGACCCACCAGCAAAGATTCGCTTTAAAAATACCAGAATTATTTAAGAAACTTCAACTCACTTCCCCAAAGAAGAGTCATCTAGTACTCCAGCAAAGCAGCACTTGAACCATTTCGCCAGTGGCAACACATCAAATGACTTTGTTTCCATGAGGTATCTGAAACAGGAATCATGTTTAAGTTTAATTAAGCTGGGCAAGTGATGCGGGCATGGTTAACATTAGTGTGTCCGCAGGTTTAGAAGCAAGATTTCAGGGAAGAGTGAGGTTTCTCAAAACTGAAAAGCAGGTACAGTTAGCCCAGAAGCTATGACTAGAAGAGCTAATTGATAAATTTCAAAGAGTTGGCAGAACCATTACGTCACATCTTCGTCTATAAAAGTATGTTAATATTTCCAAATGTGCGTTAATTTGAGAATGCGTAATTACAGCTTTACGCTATAATTTATTATTCATGCCACACGCATTTGTGGCAAGGTGCGCTCAAAATTGTAGAAGCATGGTGCAAAGACTACGCTCTGAGTGTCAATCCAACTAAAACGGAGCTTGTAGTCTTCACCAGGAAGAGAGACATAGGACAAATGCAACCACTGAGGCTCTTTGGGGTAGAAGTAACACTATCAACCGAGGTGAAATACCTGGGGGTCATACTTGACAACAAGTTGAACTGGAGTCGTCACCTAGAACAGAGACTAAATAAAGCACGCTTATCTTTCTGGCAGTGTCGAAGACTAATGGGCAAAACTTGGGGTTTAAGACCAGGACTCACGCTCTGGCTTTATACCACTGTCATCAGACCTATGATTACATATGGGGCATTGGTATGGTGGACCAGAACCAAACTTAAAACAGCTGCAAACAAGCTGCTAAGCTTTCAGCGTATAGCTAGCACGGCCATCACTGGTTGCATGCGGACCACCCCATCAACAGCACTAGAAGTCCTGCTGGGACTGCCCCCTCTTGATTTAATAATACAACGAGAGGCGGCAGCCGCAGCTTTTAGGTTTAGAACGACAGGTTTCTGGTCAGGAGAGACTAGGGCACAGCACACAACAATTCTCAGTTTAGCTCTGGAGGAGAACCCTTTGCTAGGGGTAAGATGCGATAGGATACCTAAGACATATAACTTTGACAGACTGTACACTATTGAACTCTCTGAGGGTCCGAAGGACTACTCGGGACTAAGAGAAGTTAGGGTATACACGGATGGCTCTAAAACCGAGTATGGTACGGGAGCTGGCTGTTTCTCAGCAGACCTCAATATCAAAAGAACAGTTATGCTGGGCGCCGGAAACTCCATCTTTCAGGCGGAGTGTGTAGGTCTAATTGAGGCAGCCGCAGCAATATAACAGCGTGAAATGGTAGACTATACAATCAGAATACTAACCGACAGTGCATCTGTTTTGAAGGCTCTTGCCAATCAAACATTCACTTCTGGACTAATTAAACAATGTCATGAGGCTTTACAGGACATCTCAATCGACAACAGGATCACACTCCAGTGGATAAAGGGACATAGCGGGAGCCATGGCAACGATGCGGCCGACGATCTCGCCAAGGCGGGTTCGAGTTTAAAGCCCGTCGGACCAGAGCCATTCATGCCAACCCCCTTCAGTGAAGTCAAGACCTGGCTGAGGAAACGAATGACACGGGCTCACACTGCAAGGTGGTCATCTACAGCAGACTGCAGACAATCAAGGGAAGCAGTGCCAGCACCGGATCCACACCTAACAAGGAAACTTTTACAGCTGCACAGACCACAGTTGAGAACGGTGGTAAGCCTACTCACGGGCCACTGCCAGCTCAACAAACACCTTCACACAATTGGAGTCACGGACAGTCCCCTCTGCAGGGCCTGCTTGGAGGCGGAGGAGACACCGGCACATATAGTCATGGAATGTAGACAACTGCAGACATTTTGGACGGGGGTCTTTAGCTTCGAAAGGAGCGACCCGCAAGTGTGGAAAGACCCTAAAGGGCTGCTACGCTTTGTGGAAGAGCTCGGCTGGCTGAAGTGAGCCAAAAGTCGGGTTACTGAGCACAACGGCCTCGTGTCAAGTGCGTTCAAGCGTCGGCAGCCACTCGCCGACAACAACAACAACATTCATGCCACACTTCCGGAAAGACAGTACCCGAACCAGCGGCAAAAACTCGATGGTATAAAGCAACACTCACTCGTAGAGTTTACTATCTTCCTTCTCCAGCAAATTCTTGGTGAATTTAATTAGCGTAGGTATGTCCCTCTTAAAGCTTTCTGTAAACTTGTATAGGCCCTTCGCTAGCCAGTACACATCAACGTCATCTTCGTACATGGATTGTAAAGCTTCTGCTATGGGTACGAAACTGCATTCTGCCTGGAGAAAAAGCAATCATGTTATATTGGATGGATTTTTTTTTTTGAAAAACCGATATGTATATATGTAAGCAGCTTAAAAAGTATAGCTAAAACCAAGAACGATAGAAAAGGAATGAACGTGATAGATGGCTCCAACCGCGTGCGGAGTGTTTGTCTAAAGAGGCAACTTCCATGCAACGAACTCATAGGGCCGAGTGCACGAAAGGACAAAAAATCTAAATCAATGTCAATGAATGATTAAACAAGTCACTTTGTATAGACAGTATGGCATGAACTCCATGCGGTTGACTAAAAGTGACGTGTTTGAACATTGATTAACTCAGCCGTCTCTTCGTACAATCAGGTCATAGTGATGTTGACTATGCGCACGACTAGCTGTCATATAGAACAGAAGTTAGTTGAAGCATATACTATTTGTAATGTGAAGCATAACAAACCTATCTTATTGTCTATGAAGGTTTCAATCAATATTTTTTGTATTTCTATGTAAAACAGATAACAATGATTTTGGAGACGCTTTTAGTGATAGTGGGCTATGAAAATCTTGTGTCCACTCCTTTTGAACGTTCTTGGCTGCAACAATTATGGCTATATTAAATATTTATAATGATTGAATGCCTCGAATTCCATTGCCTACTTTTGATGCCTTCTTGTATGGGTCAGACGGATTCGAACCACATTAATTCCTTAACCATTTTTTCTTCTTAACCAGGACCAAATAATCGCTAGAAAATCTTATTGGGGCTATTTTTTAGAATACACATTATCATTTGTTATAAAGGTTTGAGTCATTCTCACCCTACAGAGGGGGTCCGGATCGAAATTGTTCACGGGCCGGAATTGGCCCATGGGCTGTACTTTGCCCATGGTCTATCTGGATTAATACAGATAAACAACCTGACATACACACTTGTACTTGGCCCTCGTAGTGCAAACGGCCGGTCTCCAGGTGCCACATGGCAAGGTATCGCCGCGACTTGGGCATCGAGTCATCCACCAGACCCATGACCTTCAACGCACGCTCAAGGTCTTCCACCTGCGCTCGTCGCTGCTCCGATACGAACTCGTGAGCCACCGAGTATACGGGCAATATGCCTGCAGACAATTTAGTGGTTAAGCGTCTGGTTTTAACTGGTCATTGCAAGTATTGGATACCTTTTTTTTTATTTAACTGGACAGCAGGAATTGCTGATACCATACCTACTGTCGTGATATGAGCCCAAAATAGGTACCATATTCCCAAAAGAATAGGAGCCTATTTAGCGTGGCTACATTGAACTGGATGAAAGACAGAATATGAATAAATTTCCACAACAGTTACCGAGCAAGACCTTCCAAAGGAGGTCTCGATATGAGGTGGGTAGTGTGAAGCGAAGACAGAACTGCTGCAGCTTGATCCGGTCCCAAGCGTGCTCCTTTAGCAAAATCTCGAGGGATTTCTTCTCCTCAACACCGCGGAACCCCATCTAGGGTTTAAGGCAAGCTTCTAGAGTTTCAGGCGATTACTCAATGCACCAAGCAAGCGACTAAAATATGGTCCCTAATAATAGAAATCACACCTACAGCTGCTTAAGGTCGGCCCGTAAGCACCCTGAAAATTTCGCCTCCCATACAAACGTAGTTTACTAATGATTTGAAAACCACTGTTCCAACTTACTTGATATTTGGTATCTAATATTAAGCTACAAATATCTGTGTCGGCATGCCTTTGTTTTTTCGGTAAATGTATTCTGGGTCAAACAAAATTCGTATGAAGATTTTCTTTTTGGATTAATTTCATTCGTTTAGGATTTTTCAAAAAAACAAAAGCATGCAGACACAGATATTTGTTACATGATATTAGATATTAAATATAAATTTAATTGGAATAGCGGTTTCCAAATGATTAGTAAACTACGTTTGTATGGGGAGCATAGCTTACGGGCCGTTCTTAAGGTCGGCCCGTAAGCATCAGAAAATTTCGCCTCCCATACAAACGTAGTTTACTAATAATTTGAAAACCACGGTTCCAACTTACATGATATTTAGTATCTAATATAAGGCTACAAATATCTGTGTCTGCATGTCTTTGTTTTTTCGGTAAATGTATTCTGGGTCAAACGACAGAGAAAACAAAATTCGTATTTTTCTTTTTGCTTTCATTTCATTCGGTTTGGATTTTTCAAAAAAACAAAAGCGTGCAGACACAGATATTTGTTCTTACCTGATATTAGATATTAAATATCAATTTAATTGAAATAGCTGTTTTCAAATTATTAGTAAACTACATTTGTAGGGGGAGCATAGCTTACGGGCCGTTCTTAATAGTACTTACTGACTTGGTAAATATTGCATGATTTGGAGAGGTTTCATAGGGCCTCCAGACTCAGTGAGAAGTCCAGAGAACACCCGAGAAGTGTGAATGTGGACAGTTCATGCGCTTGTCTGTTCTAGCGATGTTGGTTTTTGTGCCCACTTCAAAAGGTTTTCTTGGACAAAAAAAAGAGAACCCCAGCACATTCTCGTTCGGTCTCATTGTGAAGCAAGCTGCGGAGTTGTGCACGTGTTTTAATTTTTCGCTAATGTGGTATAATGGTTGCTAGTGTGGTACGTTCATTGCATCGGTCAAATCACAATTAAAGATTGCTGAACTGTTTTAATATGTGAGCCCATTTTGTGGGATGCTAAGCACCGTCACTATGAGGACAAAAGATGAAACCACAATGTGGAAGAAATTGTGGAAATAACGGTCCACCATCTACTATGTATTTTTCTTCTCTTCATTTAATTTTGGATCTTTAAATTTACAAGGTTACGGTAAGTATGCCAATGCACACAATACCAAAGCCGTTGCACTGTTGATGTCGTCCATACCGAACACACACATATACAAGTGAGAACATCGTGTGAGTATAGAACATTTTTTGGGGTCGCCTCTAGTTCAGCCTCGTCTTCTCGCCGTAAGTCTGGAGGGTTCTTTAGAGTAAAAGTATGCCGAAGGAAAATAGCATTAATTAGGTAGCCGGATTACCTTATCGTAGTAAGAGGAGCGGAAATTTCTCTCGTCTGTAGCCATTGTAAGCATTAGGCCGGTCCTCGAAAAGTTAGAAGAACCAAATGACAGACAATTGCATCATTTTTTTACTATTTACTCACTGTCTCATGTCACGAAGACACAAAAGAAAACTGTCACGATACTATGAACACGAAATTTTGTAATTTTGTGTAATTTTTCTGTTAGGTAATTAATTACAAAATAAAAATTAATCAATCAAGAAACCAGTTTACGGATAGAATAAATCAAAATCAAGCAGTGAACATTGTTGTTTTTAATTTTGACATGCGTCAAATAAGAGGCGCGTTCGGTAAGAGAGCAAAGTATGTAGAATCTTATATTTAAAAAAATATCTTTACAACAAGGAGCGACGCGAAAGAAGCATGATGACTCATGACTCTAAATGTATTACAGTTCCTGAAGGGAACGTGATTATGTAAGTAGATATTTAAAAAAAAATACCTGCTATATTAGTCTGTGCAAAATGCGCACGCAGTGGAATTTAAAATGTATCGAAAAACACATTTGAATTTCGACCAAACAAGCTCCATGGAAACAGCGCGAAAATCGAAACATCCGAGGTACGCTGCAAGTAATAAAACTAAAATATTTGGTAATCTTGTATTGTGCTCATTTTGCATTAATTGGAGTTCGAAAGTAAGTTTATTAGTACCATTTCAACAGGCTGATTTTAAAATGGAGGATTCTGTTTCTACTTCAAAGGAAGGACCCGATACAGAGAAAATTCGTCGAGAGCTGTCACTGTTCTTCGAGGATGCAACATTTACACCAGGTGTACTCGATAAAATAATAGAAAACGAATGCAGCACTTCTTCTAGACCCATTCGGCGAGCATACATCGCCCCATCCAACCCCGAAAACTCCAGGACCGAATTTGAAGTCTTGAATGGTCAACCTTTTACCAAAATAGAATGTTCAAACAGGCTTCTCGATGCAGACGAAATCAAAAGGCAAGTAATGGCTAATCCTATCATAGCTGAAAAAGCCGATCAGATTCAAATTTTGTCTAATGATGAGTCTCGCAGTCATGACATTGGACCGATTTTGATCGACGGTTTTGATATATCAGAATTCGAAAATATTGAAAAATCCAAGAGTACCTGTGAAGAGGGGGATATGGTCACCCTTAATGAAATTTACTATAAAAACGCCCAAATGTTTATCAGTTTAGCTAAAAAAGAAGAGAAAGGCCATGAAGAAAACACCGTTGTTTGCAGTGATGACGTTGAAACTTTAGAAAAAAGTGTGAGTAGTACAGATGATGAAATATATCAGCTAGCTGAGCCAGCTATAAGTGAGGCAACAAACAAGACTTTAGAGACACGTTTGAGGGAAACTAAAGAATTACTTAAACAATTAGCAGACAAGCACGAAGGCATAGAACAAAAAGATGAAAATGATCATGAAAACGAAATCTTAAATTATGTTATTGACAACAATGAAATAAAAAATACTGACAAAGCAGCTAATACAAAATCACCTCAAAATATCCAAGAAAAATTAAAAGACACTGAAAGCGTTCTTAAAAATGTTGAGCATCTTTTAGACAAGACAAAGAATAGCTCTGACCACTTTGAAGAGAAAATGGAGTTAGTGTTAGAAAAATCATACAATGAAGCTGAGCACATGTACTCTAACAAGTCGTCTGAAAATGATAAATACAGTGAAATGAGAAATCTGGCCAAAAACATAGTGGAAGGTGCAGAAAATCTTGGTGTTATGATAAGGGAAGATATTTCTAATAAGCTTAACAGTATGAATGAAATGCTTAATGATGTTAATGAAGCACTTAAAACGTCAAGAGAATCAAGTGTGGCATACCATAAAATGAATGAAGATCATCAGAAAATGTTAGCTAACATTAGTCACGAAGAATTTCCCGAAATTGACGACTCAGAAAAAAGATATCAAAATTCAGATGTAACTGCAGTGTCCAATGTGACTGATCACGATATTGAAACCATTAACACAGCAATTGTTAAAATTAACTCGGAAATGCAAGCACATGAACATATAATAAACCAAAGTAAGGAGGTTTACGAGAAGAGAAACAAAGATTGTAAAGATTTTATCCATGAAGTGGATGAAATTTTGCTAAAATCTCGAAAAATTCTACATCCAAAAGAATTTAAAAAAGAACAGCAAATGCCTGAAGAACAGTCACCCCAAAATGATTTATCATTGGTAGTAGAAAGTGACTTTATCAAACCAGTAATAGAAAACCCTAAACAAGATCGCAATAAGCGCATAGATCATCTTCTTCATGGTATTAAAGATAAAATGAGAGACAATCAAGAAGTGCAACGACTAGCAAATAAACTATTACGAAGGGACGAGGAACGAAAATTAGCGAAAGAAATAAAATCTCAAGACAAGATACAAAAGATTTTACCAGACAAAATAATGCATTCGAAAGCACAGGGAGACAGCATTGATGTAGATTTAAATCAAGTGGAAATAGAAGATCAACCAGTTGGTGAAAAGAAGGGTAACAAAACGTATTCAATGTATTATATTTATAGTTCTTGTTTTATTAAAAAATAAATTAACTATTTTAATTTACAGGTGAAGAAAAATGTAAGGAAATAGAGAGAAAAGAGTTTTTAAAGAAAATAGCCAAAGAATCGGAAGAGGATAAAGGACCCCGTATGACGAAGGATTTTATAAAGAAGCATTGTCGGGAGCACAAGCTGTATGTCACTCCATGTCTCAACGACATTCTTTACCTGCATTTCAAGGTAGTTTTTTTATCATCTCAAATAGTTTTGGATCACTTATATTTAAAGAAAAATTTCTGTTGACCTCATTTTCTTTTGTAGGGATTTTCGAAAATTGAAAATCTGGACGAGTACACGGGCTTAAAGTGTATATTTCTGGAAAACAATGGCATACAGCGAATCGAAGGTTTAGACACTCTGAACCAACTGAAGTGCTTGTACTTACACTACAACCTGGTGAAGAAGATTGAGAACCTTGACGGATGTCCTACGTTGAACACACTGAATTTGGATCACAATTATGTTTCCAAAATTGAGAATTTGAATGTAGTGCCTGACCTGCAAACTTTGAACCTAGCGCACAATATGCTTGCCAATGTGGGTGAGTTTAATGCATTACATGAAATTTCCTTTCAACATATTTTGATAAGGTACCTACTCGTACATACATGTTTTCTTGTGCGATTTTAAATGTTGCCTGTTGTCCATTGCTTTTGTTCCATTGTCGATTTCCATTGTTTTTAAGTCGCATTTCGTTTAATTTGTTTTACACTTCTAGTAGTAAAACTACATTAAGTTACGTCACAACTGATATATTTACGGATTTCTATTAACTCCGTAAAGATCAACCTGCAAAGAAACTTAACTGGCTTAACTTGTTGCTTCCGCAATAATTATTCTTAGTACGAGTGCGGATTAAGGTTAGCCCGCCCACTCTGAATACACCTGCAAGATCTAAATGCTACTGCCAAACAAAACATTTTGGTAGAACAGCCTAAAGCAAAGAACAAAAGACTTCATGATATCAGTGCAACACACCACATGGGAACTAGGTTGTCGTGCCAGGACCGTCCTTACATTGATCAGCTACATTGAACTTTGTGGTGAACGCGGACAATGTTTATTGCCGCTTCATCTATTGTTCATTCAATGCGATGGCCAACCTGGGCGAAATTGACCTTGTAAGTAAGAAAGGGAACCTAAATTTTCACGAGAAATCCGAACCACTAACGACAAATCCCTGAATCGCTACTTACGACATTCACGAGAAGAAATGCTGAAAATACTACTGAGTCACTTAGTAGTGTTTTTATTGCCAGGTGGCAAAAAGTTAGAAAGTGGGTAAGGGGGTTCTTGAAGCTAGGGGACACAATTCAAAAGAGTGGGTCAAACTTTGGAAGTTTGTTTCCTATGATGAAGTAGTTTTCGCACGTTATTTTTTTCTTTGCCGAGCTTCTCTACACCCTATCCACACAGGTATTTGATAAAAATGCGTCCGTCTTGATATGAAACCCTACTCGATAAAAACTTCAAATGTAATGTTCACTCGATGAAACATTTAAATGAAAAAAAAAACCTGGATACGGTGGGCCTCTATCCAATGCGGTGCCCCTAGCTAGGCAGTAACCCACGCTGCCTAGGAGCCTGGTTGTGTACATTTATATGTGTTGTTACAGATGACCTGCTCAACCTCAAATACTGTGTGAACCTGTCGTGCCTGGATCTATCCTACAACCGCATCGAGGATCCATTGATTCTCGAAGTGCTAGCTGAAATGGCAGCTTTGAAAGGTACGTATTCATGGTTTACATGGAGTACAGTATACAGGTGTCGTAACGGCCAGTGCATTAATTTCGCCAGCGTAATCCTCATGTTTTTCCTAGACAAAAAAGTTAATATTTTTTTCTCTAAAGTGTCTAGTTACCGAGATTTTTTTTATGTATGTTTTTGTCTAGTGTATTTTTATAAGGAATGTTTGGTTTAGCTAAGGAATGTCTTGGTATGGGACCAAGATCCTATTTGGCGTATCAGGCTAAAAGCAGGTGTGATATCCATCCATGTCCACGTACACACAACACTCCAACGTTCTTACAGACCATTCGATTCTTTTTACACTAAATTATTGAATTACTTTGTATGGAAAGTCTAACATTTTATTTAGGGGATATTCAGCAAAGATTTACCTATTAAACTTTTTTGTTTGTTTCAATCCCAATAATCATTTCCCAAATTTAATGTACTGCCGGTTACTACACCTGTATAATACATCTAAACAAGAAACCATCGCCCTTGTATTACTGGAGTTATGAGAGGGTAGTGAAATTCGTCAAGGTATCGGAGTTGTCACTAGGCCGAGACGTGGCCAAAGACATGGATGCCATCCCGATCATCTCCCCATACAAAAGGAGAAAGAAGATCACGCCCATATTTCTTGTCAGAGATCCAAAATTTTGTTCAAAATAGCTTTATTTGATCGAACTAGATGTCTGATGACCATTGGCATTGTAAAATTGTGTTTGGTTTCTAAGTTATAAGGTCCGAAAGTTCGAATTTTTCGCGCATTTTATAAAATATCTTTGGTGGTGGATTACGCAATGATAAAGAAAGAACATCTTAAAAAGATTAGTCATCAGACATAGCTTATTAATCAAGATTTATAATCTATCTGGTTTTTGTTAGATTTTTGACTACAGCGGTCGTAGTTTACTTTTAGCTATAAGTCGTTTTGTAATTAAAATTTTCGTAAATCTTACCAAATCATACACTATGCACATTGTCTTTTTTGTGGACATGTTGCATCTTCCTCATCACGGAGCCTGTCTTATTCTTTGAAACAGAAAAGGTCCCAGAGCGCAACAGCACGGTTTTGTACCGTGCCCGCGAATGAGTTAGGCCCGCCGGGTTGGGCCACCTTAAAGAACCCTAGGTTATACTTTGGGCAAATTACCTCGGTAGGTATTGCATTCAAAAATTGACCAACCATATAGATAAAGGATCTACATGATCGATTGTCCATATTCCATCTACCCCTGCCCGTTGCGCGTGGAGCATTGGTGTACTGGTTTCTTTTACCAGACTGGACATGGATGGCTAATACCACACCCATCGTTATGATATTCGCCTATCACACTGTATTCTCGAAGGAATTAGGTGCCATGCCACGACCTACCCTTTATAATCACGGCTACATTGAACTGGATGTAAACAACCGACAGTTTCATTACCGCTTTGACTATCTTTTCAATGTGATGGTACCGGCTTATGCCCACTAGGCAGTATAGGACCTACAGTTTTTCATGAATTCCGGACCATGAAATAGCTTAAATTCTTAATGAAATGCCAGCTGCTCTATATTGTTTCGTTTTTTTATAGAACCTGACATAGATGACTAATACCACACAAATACCGTTATGATATTAGCCCAATACACCACATCTCCGAAGAAATTCGTTGTCATGCCAGGACCTTCCCTGTATCAGCACGGCTACATTGAACTGGATGGTAAACTCGGACATTTGTTTCATTTCCGCTTCGACCATATTTTCATCGAATGCGATGGTACCGACCCGGGTGTGTCTAGACCCTACCACCGAGTAGGGGAAGGGGACCTACAGTTTTACATGGATTCCGAACTATGGAGCAGCTCGCATTTAGCACTTATCCAACTCAGAAAGAGAAATAAAGTGGTGCATGATCGGGGCGAGGATTTGAACCCGGACCTCTGGCACGCTAGGCAAGTCCCTGCACCACTAGGCAACGAGCCGCTCATTCAGTGATTATCTCGCCATCCACGTTTTACTTTAGTCGCACGCAAAACGCAGTTTTTATTTATGATACTTTTGAGATTACCGCGGTCGTTAGACATGTTTGAAAAATGTTACGGCTTTTCACGCGGCAGGAAGAGACATTCTCCGACGTTTTGAGCTAATTTTCAGTCGTCTGCTGCGTACGAACGTGGCGGATGACTCCTCGACAACGGGCTGAATGTCTCTTCCTGCCGCGTGAAAAGCCGTGACGTTTTTCAAACACGCAGTCTTGATTCGTTGACCAAACATCGCCCCGAACGCTACAACGATGCGTCCGTCGACATTGTCCCGTTTGCGGCAGTTCTGGTGCTGACCGGCAACCCGGTGGTCCGCAACATCCCGGCGTACCGCAAGACGCTGACGCTGCGGCTGAGGGAGCTCCTCAACCTGGACAACCGGCCGGTGTTCCCGAGGGACCGCGCATGCGCGGAGGCCTGGCGGCGCGGCGGCCTGCAGGAGGAGCAGGCGGAAAGGCAAAGGTCTCTCTGACCTCTTCTACCCAGGGGCCACTCTTGAAATTCACATTCGCCTGTTTTCGTTTCATTTATTTAAGGCTCCATAGGACGCTAACCTCCCACAAACTAGTTTTCAGTGATGACGTCAGTCCAAAGCTAAGCATAAACGTTTCAATTTTATCTGTGAATTGAACTCTTGTCCTATTCAGGAGTGCAGAACCACCATCGATATAATGTAAAACTATATGTCGATGAGAACATTGCATATCCTATAACCTCATTGCATATTCAGTCACATATTTAGGGTCATCTCTAGGAACTAAGTACCATACTAGGACATTCACCTTTTGTTGGGCACGGTTAAATTTAACTGAACAGAGAACATGTAACTACATCTTTACATTGTAAATGAACCAACTGATTAAACTCTTCCTGTAATATTCAGAGTTTGGAATTTATTCTATTAGAAATTTAAAACCTGGACCATAGCTCGTGGTGTAGGGGCTAGCGGGGCTCATCCATTTCACATCCACCGCTTTGCATTTCGTTATGTATGTGAGATGTTCCATGGTTCGGAACCCATGTAAAATTGTAGGCCCCCATCCACTAATCGGTGGTAGGGTTAGCCTCCTCGGGTTAGTACCATCGCATTGGAGGAAAAGGTGGTCAAAGCGGTAAAAAGAAAATGTCCGTGTTTTCTATCCAGTTCAATGAAGCCGCGGGCACGAGCCATGGAACTTGATCACTTCATTATCCTCTTAATGAGCCGGTGATTTTTTACAGGTGGATCAACCGTGAACACGAGCGCACGCGTCAATCCGTCAACTATCTCATAAAGATGCGCGATGACAACAGGGCAAAGAGAGAACAGAGAGAGAGGGAGCTTGCAGAGGAAAAGGACGAAGCAGATGCATCCCTTGATAAGGTTGGAAGAAGCCTTAATTGTTATTGCATTAGAATTATCATCAGTTTAGTAGATTGAGGAATTAATCTCAGATTTTTCAAAGAGCACAGGTCAAAACCTTTGGTTGGTACTTTTTCTTTCCAACTTAGCATATCACAGAAAACGTTGAGCTTTTCACGTGTCTCGTTAAAATTATCATTCTATTCACGTAATAAATCAGTGCGAATGATTATAACTGAATATAAATAAACATCATCACCGGCAAACATTTCCGAGTGGATAGGCCATTGAATGACGTTTGTTTTTCAGTATTGCGCAGTATTGTTTTTTCATCTTCCATTCGCTCACACGTACACTCGAATCTGTCAGTTTTTTTTACATTTGCACATAACGTTTCTTTTTCAGTCTGAAGAAGCGGCCAATAATTTGGAACCATGCACAGAGGGGAGCGAGGATGAAGTTAAGTTAAATGTTAAAACAGAAGGTAATGTAAGTGCCGCGATGCTCAGTGGATCTGAAGCCGAAGATACGACGAGCGAGAGCGAAAACGACACCTCTGATGAGAGTGACGATGATGATAATAAGAATAAGAAGAATGCTGAGCAAGGTACAGACGACTTTAAACCAACATTAATGTTCACGAAGTTTTTTGTAAGCTCGGTTAAGTAAGACCTATGTTCTGTGTGGTCTCTTCGCTGATGATATATTGGTTTCTCGATTACTGAAAATTACGTATTAGAGTCAATAATTTGAAACGTTGGATACAACGTGAAGTATATGTTTTTATATATGGTGTTTATTGAACACTAAAATATTTAATTGTATGCCAATTTTATTTGCATTTACATGAATGAATCTATGAAGTTAGTATTTTTGTTCATTATACCCATTGACTCATATTTATTAGAGAAATACTTTTGAGTTTTTCTTAAATATCTAAAGTTAATATATCCCAATATCAGTCTTGTGCTATCAAGTTGGACATACATACATACATACAACCATGGACATACAGTACCAAATCTCAGACTGTAGTCTCGTGTGCTGTATTGGTAGAATACTGCTTGACAATAAACAAAAACGATCAGTAAGATAATAACTCCATACGTAAATATATCATCAAGCCGCTTGCCCGAGGGCTTGGCAAAAATTAAAATGAAAGCGTTAAGTGTATACTCTCACATATGAGTATTACTCACCTGAATGCTACCTACACACAAATCATGCATACACACCGAAATAACATACAATATTATTTTCTAATACAATAGTATTATTAATATTAAGCATGTGTAGGCATGTTATCAAACGTGTTATTTTAGAGTATCTCCTTTAATACAAACCGAGTTTAGTATAGGAGATATCATATATTATGTAAAACCTTGTACTTTTTAAATAAATATAATAATAAATAAAGTAATAGTACTTTTCATTCTTATTTTAGAACCCAAGACAAGCAAGATTGAATGGTCTGATGTGGACAGAGGCAAGAGGCTAATACAAGAAATACGCGAGGAACTCCCATCACGTCCTCACGAGGAGTATTGGAGTGGGTTCAGGAGTGAGCGAACGCCTTTGAAATTACCAGCGGGGGACAGGTACGATATATGTATAATACCTACAACTATAAAAATACTATGTATGAGTGCCTTAAAAAAAAGTTCTAAAGTTATATCAATATTTTTCAGAAATGAGATTGCAGACTACGAAGCACTTAATAATCTACTGTCTATATCTTCAAGTGCGAGTAAATCTGAGAGTATTAAAGGTAATTCATAAATCTTTGTTTTTTAACAAACACATTGTTAGAAGAAGCAGGTAAATGTTGCATTCATGTTGCCTTGAGATAAAGGTGCATATCTCTTGGCGATTTCTGAGTAGAACGTGTCTCTAAAATTGAGCAGTTTCACATTATATGTGACTGCAAAGTATAATAAAGAATATATTTTTTTCAGAAACGCCCCAAATAAAATCCTCAATGAAAATAACGGAAATCGGTACAAACGCCGAAGAGATTCAACATATTAAGATTAGTGCAGCGCATTCAAAGCCTTTAATTGAAGAAATTGAAGCCGATTATGACGGCTTAATCGAAGATAGTAAGGAAGTCGTTGCTGAAGAAAAATCTTTAAGCAGTAGCCAGATGGTCGAGGTATTTGTGGAAGAAGATACAAAAGAGATTGAAAAGACACAATATGATGAGTTACAAAAAGAAGTACAATTTTCTATAAATTCCCTACCAAATGAACGAGGCGAATATTTGTTGATAAGTGGTAAAATTTACGTTATATTTATACAGGTAGTTTTTAAAGAACCTAATAAATAAATATTGTACTGATCAATTCATACTTCTTCGGTCATTTTTGGTTAGCACCACTTTTTGTCAATAATAAGCTTGCTGATATGATTTTACCATTTGGTTTTAACGATATTCGTAAATATTTACAGAAGCAGAAGAAACAGACGATATCAAACTTGAATCAGAACATGTCAAGCCTCTCATAGAAGAAGTTGAAGCTATTGAAAAAGTAATATTAAATGATGACTCGGAAATTTTGGATAAGCAGGTGTATCAGAAAAAAGAACTAGCTGATGCAGAATTATTCACAGAAGACAAACAAGAAGTTGGGAAAACTGAGTTACCAAACGACTCTTCTACCACACTAAGCATTCAACACTACAAGGAGTCAGTATGTGGTAAGTTAAAGGACAATTATTTATAAAGCAGAGTTTTTAGTTGATAAAATAAAATCACTAAGCACACATATTATTATGTTCTGGCAGTTCCTTCGACATCCAAAGTTGTGGTTGGCAACATCAAAGCAGACCCCTTCCAATCAGATGAGCCTTACGATCTGGTACCAAGTGCAGAGGATTTGGAGCTGTTTGCTGAACTGGATAAGCAACTAGAAGAAAGGAATGCTCGGATCGCTAGAGGAGAACCAGCTGTTGATCCTTTTGTAAGTGTTTGTCATATTTTATTTTATTAAAAATGGATCCTTACCAAACGTCAGCAAACATTCTCTTAGATATTAAAGTATTTTTTCATATTTTTCATAAGTATTTTCGGACCACCGTATATAATAACCTGCCAAGCAAGCACAATATGACAGTATGACAGTAGAAAGACCTGGAGAAGCTTTCTTCTCAATACCTTTATGAATCAAACAGTATTTTAGAAAACAATTTACAGCTATGAATAACAATTACTCAATGACTCCGTTGAAATCATACGATGAAAAAAAGAATGTATCGTCGAATAAGAATAATATAAAATATTAGAACTAAATACACAAGGAAATTCATTCATTCAAGAAATTCACCAAGGAATACAAAAAAGACAAAACTAAAATTTAAAAACAGCGTAAATATTAGAATACAAGAGAAAGAAAAGCACATGAAAAATGATTTACAAATACACACATACGAGTACTTGCATGTAAGGAGGTTTATAGTTAACAATTTCGATTGAAAGCAAATATTTATTTACCAATGAACAATTTGGCATAAGTGACCATTCAAATTGAAGAGCCAAAAATTTATTCTTGAGGACCAAGACGATATGTCAAAAATGTTTTGGATCCTTTCTACTTCATAACATAGGTTTTATATTGGGGATGAGGACGCAAACTCAAGGTGACTTCTTACGTAAGATGTATAAATATAATGATTGCATGTTAATAAATTGTCAATATTAAACCTAGCATTCGGTAGGCTCTTTCTGTTATCGTAGAGACATGTTTGTCAAATAATTACTATAAAAATGCTAATGATCTTAACTTATTATTATTAGAAGTTGTACGACAAGAAAGCGATGGAAAAGGAGGAGAGACCACAACAAATATCCACTCCAGCTCATTTAGTCAAGAAAAAAGCAACTGTCATGAAATTTGATATGGATAATGGATATGAACGAGTGGCACTTGCGCAGATGATTGGTGCAGAACAATCAGGTATAATTTAGGCTTAAAATAATGACCATACGTAGAAAGGTAGCGTCGTATTCAGAGAGAACCTGTCAAAACTTAGTACGAGATTAGCACCGGACTAACCATTCACAAACCGGTTAAGTCCGGCGGATTAAAGTTAGTCCGCTTACTCTGAATACAGTTGCAAATGTTTAATACTTATCAAATCCAACATCTGGCGTCTGTCTGTTTGCGTATAATTAGAGAACCCCTTGTCCTGTTTCGATGCGGTTTATATCGATTAATGCCTTGATTTTTCCCATAACATACCTTATAGGTGACCAAGCATCACGCTACATTACCAGATTAGTAAGCGTAGGGGTGAAATGCTTATAACCTTAGAACCACTTACCCGCGGATATATCTTTGTAATGCTGATAACTTGAGAACTACTCTGGGCACGGTCAGTTTTAGATGGATCGTTGTTCTATGTTGTGTCTGGCCGTAGTTTAACGTTAAACTGTACTAGGTGTTAGAGTAAGTACCGTCCGGGTTGGTGGACTATTGCATTGAAGGAAAAATGTTCAAAGAGGCTATAACAAATACGTGTTTCCAATAATTTCAATGTAACAGGGCAATATTAGGAGAATGTTTTTTATATTTTTTTAAGTCTGCCTTTAATGGCGATGCATGATTTCATATATATTTACTCAGCTTATAATAAAGAGGCGAAAATTTTCATATTTAATCAATAAATTGTAATTTATAAATATGATAATACAAATTATAAAAAGTAAAAAAAAATATTTTGCAGATAACCGGAAGAAGAAGCTGACGCATGTTAAAGGTAATGTTCTTGTGCATTATCACAGTGGAGATGCTGGAATAATCCCCCGACACATTGATGATGGGATAACTTACACTATCGGCGAAGAAGTCTTCGAAACTGGAGACAATAATGCTAAACGAGAAGTGATAAACACAGACAAGGAGAAAAACAATTCTGAGAAAAAACAGGTCACCCATTCAGATGACTGTGGAAAGGAGTCAATAAAAGGAATTATTAATAATGCTGTTTCAACTAACATCATATATTCCGCAGTTCCTTCAACAAGTAAATGTGTATTAGAAAGGACACAAGAAGAAGAACTGGCACATGAACAAGCAACGAAATCTATAATAGATACGATGAATTCTATTGAAGATGAAAGATTTCCATCTCAAGGTATGATTTTTTCGGATTAAAATGTAAATATTTTTATCTTACAGTACTCCAGAAAATGTTTACTGTGCCCATATCTAGAATGTGCCATATCTTTTCCAATGTGTCTTATTCACACTGTTTGTAAACACGTGAACCTCAGATATTTACTCAACTGATTCAAACATAAAGTAGCCCACTTTGCTGATTCGAATTTCTTCATCCGAAGTGTTACGAATTTGAGTTAGGTAATTTTTTTTTCGGTTCCTTGAAAAATAGTAGGTTTCCTTTCCTAGTTATTAAAACAATGTGGGATAACCACTTTATAAGAAGCATCTGTATTTGTATTTAATCCTCCTTTGGGACGCAGGGAACACCTGGAATCGTCAAACATGTGCAAATACAATTAAATACAATTACAATTAAGGCATAACGAGTTCATTATCGGTCGTTATCATGGCAAGAGGCTCACTTAAGTCTAGATTTTTAAATAAACTATAACTACACTTACATTTTACAAAAACAGCAATACTAGCATATAAAAAATGGTCTAAAAACATTGGAAATTAAAGAAAATATAATAATCACTAATCATCGCCTGCCTAGCCTAAAAATTTATTTCTACATTTGATAAAGCAGGAAGAGCAAAAACTATATTACATTTCATAGAATAATTTCGGTGTAGAGACTAAAGTCAGTATATATAGTTCCGGCAGTCGAACTAGACGATCACGAGATGAGGTCTTCCAAGGAACATTGAGCCTTCACGCACATTATTATCATCACCACACTAAACACGACCATCTATGCAGGCATAGACTTCGAGGACATGCGCTCGAACGCCCAGATCGACCAGTCGGTCGCGGACGAGATCCTGGAGAAGTCGCAAAGTCTGGAGGAGCACGAGCGGCTACGCGGCAATGTGCGCTCGCTGCGGCGCGAGATCATGGAGCATTACGACATCATGACCAGCCACGCGGGCAAGATTGACAACGACACGAACAAAATCATCGAACAGATCTCCGATGAGCTGTCGAACGAGTATACTGTGAGTTTTCTGTTGATGTGAGCCCTCGCATTCCTTCTGCTCATTCTTTACTTTTGTACGGAACAAAGCAATATTCAAATAGGATCGCCGTACCCACTCCCTGATAGATCATCTCAATTATTATGTTCCAAATCAGTAGTACGTTTAGCGCTAATGATGGCATGGTATACAAAATATGATGCAACTTTACAAGAGTAGGAAAAATTACCACATACTCTCGAGTGGCATTCGTGTCAGAACACAAAATTAAATATGTGCTTACAATATATTTTAAATGAGTATTTACCAATGAAATTTATGTAATCGGTTTCTCAGAAACAGCTCTATTTGGATTAATTTTGCATCTTATATAATATTGAACTTTCCACGTTTATCTGGATAGGCTCGGACATTTCCTACATTTCAAAATTGATATCAACTACTTAATAACAGATGGCCTGAGCAAAACTCGGTCGTCCAGGTACTGTTAATTAAGTAATATGCTCAAATTCAATGTCTTTTAATTTTCTTTTTCTACACTCATAACAATTTATCTGGTCAAGTCTTCTCATCTTACCTATGTACGTATTTAATGCAAGACTTTACGAGCCTGAAAAATCTTGTTAATTTGTATTATCTATTCTTGAATTATGGTATAATATTATATGGGATATCTTTGTTTTTTGTACCACTTTGGCAACATCCAATATCTAATTTATTTTAATTTAAGCTTGTATGTGTAGTTATTTCAACTTTATTCTAAGACTTTTTATTTCTGCTTTACAGCTTCCTGAAGTTTCATTGATCATAGAAAGCCACATGGAGTCCGTGGAGCAGCGATGGAGAGATAGCACAGCCAGCGGTCGGGCATTCGAACCCCATTTATTACCTCCCAGCCCACCTGAATCAATCACCGATGGAGATAGTACATTAATGCCATGTAGCCTAAACACAACTGCTGAAACATTAACAGAACTTGATGCTGATGAAATAAGCGATGATAAATGTCAGGAAGTTGATAAAACTGACGAAATGGAAGAGGACAATAAAACTGTTAATGAAGCAGATGTGGATAGCGAAAACCTGGGTAGTGTTCAAAATGAAGAAATAAGATATGACCTGGAAAATTTAGAGAACCCTACTTTTCAAAGAAAACGTATTGAGGAAATAAGCGAAATATTAGAAACAACCATTGTAATTGACAAAATAGTTGACCACGAAGGCGAAAATTCCAACTCTAAAATAGAATATGAAAAGGAAATGACTAAACTTTGTTTTGATGATGAAAAAACTAAAAATACCCTGGTTACTGATAAAGAATTACCACAAATGGAGATGGTTGCGATATCTGATGGTGAAAGAGAAACAGATTATGCAGATTATGAAAAAGGCCCTGATGAAACTGAAAATAAAAATGAACCTAAAGAACATTTCGAAACAGTGGAAGAAGAATATTCTCTAGAGATGAAATTAGCTCTAGAAAACCTTTTGAACTCTTAAAATTATGATAATGTTTGTTTAACTTAGAATATTATGCACCTAATTCCAATAGTTTTAATTTACTTTAATTTGAAGTTTACTGTTTTACTAACAGGGAGAGAAGCACCTGCACATTGCGGAGGGTTTAGTATTATGAAGGTATTTGTTTGATTTTTAATATTTGCAAATATTGTGCACTAATTAGGTAATTTAGTTAAAATTATAAAGTATGTATGCTTAACCGTTTATATGGAAACATTAGTATCTTAAAATTATTAAAATACTAAAAAACAGTACTTAGTTTTTAAAATGTATAATGCCACAAGACTAGTTATAATAACCACCTTCTTTGTGGGCTTCCAATTTTAGGGTTTCGTACCAAAAGGGTGTCAACGGAACCCTATTACTAAGGCTCCGCTATCCTTTCGTCCGTCTGTCACAGGGCTGTATCTCATGAACCGTAATAGGTAGGTAGGCAGCTGAAATTGTCACAGAGTTTTTTTATATTTTGCCGCAATAATAACAAACAAATTAATAAAAATAAAGGGACGCCCCATACAAAAAACGCGATTTTTTTTGTGTTGAATCATGTATGATGGCACGGAACCCTTCGTGTGCGAGTCCGACTCGCACTTGGCCGGTTTTTGGTAATCACGCGTATGTTTTTCGTGTTTTTGCTAGTGTCTAGTAAATTTAAAGCACGCAAGTTATAGAAGGTACGTAAATGTTTTTTTTTATTAAGATTTAAAATTTCTTTCGTTAGCTCAATGTTATAAGAAATCTTAAACACTGTGTTAGTAGGAGGCATTCATTACGGGAGGAGGGACTGTAGAATTCGAAATTATGGGTATACAGCCGGTGGCGAAATTGGTCGACGCAATACCCGTGAATGGTATGTTTTGCTGGTTCGGGTCCAGCCTTGCAGTATATTCGTAAAGTAGTTCTCTTTACTGGACTCTTTTTTCTATGAATGTGTTCTTGCTTCACGGTCGATTATACATACATACATATCACATTCCTTGGAATAAGCGCCGTACCTGCTTAGTACGAAAAAGTATATTTACATTTTCTGACTGCCGTTGGAAAACTATTTTCATATTAGAATCTACAGAAAAAATACAGAACGACAATTGGAATTTCTTTCAAATGTGCAGACACAAAATAAACGAACTATGTAGGTGTGATAATAAATAACATACATACCTTTATGCTGCTATCCCGGAGGGGTAGACAGAGAGGGTTGATCGCCATACGGTACGATCACAGCACACCTCTTCATCCACATGTTTAATATATGCTCTACGATTACGGGTGCTACGTAACTGACCTTTACGAAGTATTACATTGATTTGGTCGGTTCTCCTGGGCCACCCGGGCACGACATTCCGTTCACATCTGCTCTGTAAATTTATTTCGTCATTCCTTCATCACCCATTCGTTCCATATGTCCAAAGCATTTTAGCACTCCCTTTTCGATTCTCGTCACAACATATTTATTTAATTGACACTGCTCTCTAACCCAGTCCGAAATTTGACGTTAGATTAACTCCATATATTTTCCTAAAGGAATGCATTTCTACTGCATTTATTCTCGTGCCTATCTGCCAATAAAACAAAATCAATGCAATGTTTCAATCAACCATTTTATTTGTTCACAGGATTTCATTTTACAATTATTTTACAATAATTAATTTGTACATGAAATATACAGCAGAAAAAACACTTATCCGATACATTAGATAATAGGCAACTAGCAAGAAACTAATACAAATAAGCATCGGCAAGTTGGATGCTGTGAATTTTGTGTTCTGCGCAAAATCATTCTCCAAGTCAAAAGAGAGGTGAGGTGAAAAATGAGACTACCACAAAAAAAAAACAACTTCACACCAGCCAAGATGACAAAAACCATGTTTACTAACACGAAAATAGACACTGTACATATATTCTGTGCGTTATGTACATAAGCTTGTAATTAAATTAGCAGGTAACTAAGTGTTATATTAGGTACATCTTACTCCCGATAAAATATCAACAAATTAACAATTCATAAAATAAAATTTTGTTATAATTTGAAACATAATTGAGATTTCGCAAAGCACGACACATAAAGCTTACAGAAAGTCCCAATTAAATCTTTGACAAATAAATCTGAGGGGCTCATAACTCATAGACTAGGAGGTCGCGACAAAAATGGTAATGATAACGTAAATGGCTGAAACTGGGTTCACGAGATAAAGACCAACCCTCTGAAGCTAAATGTGTCAGTCTGCCTATTCCAAGTGGTTGCGTTGAGTAGATAACGCGCCTGAAAAAGTAGATATGGTGACAAAAAATATATGTGATAAGGTAAATGTATGCAAATGACGAAGCATGAAAGTATCAGTACATACTTTGTTAACAATACAAAAAATGAACAAATATTTGATTGCATATCAAAGTTATAGGCGATTTAGGTCACAGATATAAATTTAGGTATATTTAAGTATTTCATTAAAAAATCGACTGGTTATTGTTGCATAATTAATAGGTATCAATTTTTCTAGAAAATCAATACATTCATCAGCAGGTACATTCCAACATTTATTTTATATAGCCAATCTAGATAACGCAACCACTTGGAACAGGCGGACCGACATATTCCTCCCGGAATATCAGGGGCATGGGGCCTTGTGTCTAATTTGGGCATGGGTCCAATCCCGCCTCGAATATGCACTGCTTTCTTTCTCTTTCTGAGTTCTGGGTTCAGTCCCCATGTAAAACTGTAAGTCCGCTTTTCTACTAGGTGGTAGGGTTAAACCCATCCAGGTTGGTACCGTCGCATTGGATGAAAAATGGTGGTAGCAGCAATGAAACATTGTCGGTGCTTTTCATACAGTTCAATGAATCAGTGCTCATAAAGAGAAGGTACTGGCATGCGACTAGTTCCTTCGTGAATGCGGTGTCTTGGCCTAATATCATGACGGTGGATGTAGCCATTCATGTCCAGTTACTGGCCCCTGAGATACGGGTCACTCAATTTAATGTTCTGATGTCAATATATGAATCTTTGCGCATAATTGACTTCAATATCTCTGTGTCCTATATCCTTTTCGGATTTCCGTCTTCTACTACTAAGATAAGGAACGCCACATAAACGCTCTGTCACATCTTCACAATATATGACGGTGCACATAACATGAAAGTATAAGATATAAAAGTGAGTGACAATGCAAATACGAAGAAGAAATGATTTTACATATACAGGCTGTAATGGAATTCATCTATAACCTTTAAGGGGGGTTAACGTGTATCGAGAACTAAATTTATTAAGGGTGTGATAACACCAGATTGTATTCAGTTCCATAAGGACGTAAGTAAACCGATATTTTTTTTTTTAAAATTACTACTTATTTTGAAATTTCAAAAAGATTAAAGGTGCGGTAAACATTTGATGCTCATACATGTCAAATATTGTTTATGAAAATTTATTAATTTATTTTGATTTATTTATTTATTCATTCATAAAATATAATAATAATTATGAAATAATATAATAATTTGTTCATAAAATGTATGAACACAAAGTACCAGAGACTTCTCTTTAAATTATAGCTAGATCAACAATCTACATAATTACTTTTTTGATCATCAACATTTTATGTAGTTATTTTAGATATAATTAAATGTTGTTTTACTTACGTCTTTATAAAACTAAACGCAATCGGCTCTTGTCACTCTTGGATAATAAATATTTCTATTTTTATTTATAAAAAAAATCCGAAGCAATTTTGTATAGAGGAACCATTTCATTTCCTAAGTTTTGCTATTCATTTCACAAATCGACTTAGTTTCTGATATTAACCAACCCCCTTAAAAGCTTATATATGAATTTTATTACACCTGTATACTTTGTTATCTTAGATTTTTTTTGTAAATGCTTTAACCATAGAGATGATAAATGTTTTAATTAAAGCTCATCCTCAAGAATAGTAATTTGACTTCCTTTCATAGAAAATATGCATAACCTGAAAATGCTAATTTATTTTCATTAACACAGAACATATTGAAGGTTCTTCCAGAATCACCTTTTTAAACTGACTTATTTCTAATAATAGTAACTAAAATAAGACGATTGGTCCCAGAGATACTTTAACACCTGTCGCGTTTTTAATATGAGTGGTATTTTTTTTAACTTGAATTAATATTTTACAGACTAATTGATATTATTACATCAAGGGGTAGGCCTAAGGATTGGTAAGTACAAAATACAAAACTTAATAAAAGTTTAAATTTATATTAAAAATAAAGAAGGCTATTTATTAATAATAATATTTAACAAGGTAATATGTGACCTTGTACTAGTATCCAAATTCATAGAACACGGTTCGTATCATAGCTTTACGAACAAGAATAAATCTCTTTTTGACACAGTCCATGTGGTTCAATTATATTGTTTTAAATATAAAAGAATTCATACAAAGGGGCAAAAGTCACGACGGGGTTTAGACAATTAAATATGATATTGGCACTGACATTTAGGGTCTCTTCCACCAAGTACTGATAAGCTTAATCCTCACATTAAAGGGACTTTCTTACCATCTCGCAATCAATACCAGTACATGATAATCAGCAATGTAGTAATAAAGGCCCTTTAATTGCCATTAAAATAAATCAGCACTAGGTGAAAAGCAGGCTTAGTATTCTTTTGTTTTTACACATTATAAAATACATTTTGGACCTTCTTCATGGATAATTTTAGCGTTATATAAGTCGTTCAACTTGCAGCAATCTCTGTCGATTTCGTCATCACGACAACATCCAGCAATCTCCGGCAACGTGGTTTATGGACAAGTATGGAACCATTCATGGAGCAATGAATTGCCCGCATGGCGTCAGCGAATGCACGGATACGTTGCAATTCGATAAACAACTCACCGGCGACACGAAAATTATGGAGCGATGTGGAGCAAGATCGCTCCATATCGCTGGGATGGTTGCCGAAAATGTATTGGGTTGCTTTATATTGCTCCACTATGTTAGGCAACAGTTGCCCAGCAATTCATTGCCTCAAAAATTGCCTGTACACCTTTAGGCAGACATTCAATGATAGTTTAATCTCAAGATTTTCAAGAATTCACTGACACGCTCGTTCCCCGACTTTAACAGTACCGGATAATTTTTTCTTGGCTTATTTAAAAGAAACGCTGTACATTAATAAACCTAGGACAATGGAGCAGCTGAAGGCGAAAATACGAGCTGAAATACAGTTGCTAATTCCTCATATTCTGTGGAAAGTAGTCGTGGGCGTTTCTTCGAAAACGTTAGTAACTGTTATTGCTGATGCCGATAGCCGTTTGCGGAAACTGTTGCAAAAAGAAATGAATAAAAAACTTCCTTTTTTTTTTTTTGGCTGGACATGAATGGGTAAAATGACATCTAGCACGGTTCGATCATCTCACATGAATTCTGAATCTCGATTGCAGTGACCTGTATTCTCAACAAAAATCTAAATCAAGAAAGAGGTTTTGTTACTATGTAGTTATCGCAAACAATTAAGAAGTCGGACAAAACTTTTTATCCTCGACAAAATAATCCCCCGAAATAATATAACACAAATGATAAACACACATAATTATCATTTATTTTATATGCCTATTAGCATTTAGAAATACTACTCGTTGGACTTTTGCTGTAAGCAAACCACAACGGCGGTCGTTAACAATGTAGCCCCTCTTTGTTTACAGTGCGCACTGCGCGCGCGCATTACAGTTTCGGCGGTAACCGGCGGTAAAGAGTCGCCGGCTACAAGCCGCAACGAAGTAATTATTAATATTACTAACTATTACTCGTAACCCCAGTTACGAGAGTCGCCGGCTTCGAGCCGGTTACGGCTACATTGCGCGAGCGAGACAGTCGCGGCTGGCGGGTCGTTGCTTCTAGACGTCTCGCAACCTACGGGCAGTTACGAGAGTCGCCGGCTTCGAGCCGGTTACAGGTACATTGCGCGAGCGAGACAGTCGCGGCTGGCGGGTCGTTGCGTCTAGACGTCTCACAACCTACGGGCTTTCGTTGGCGCGCCGCGTGCGCGATCCTGTGCGCTACAAGAAATTTGTAGCGGCTATACTGCTCGGCGTAAAATGAATACTTCGTTTTTAGACTAGTAACAGTTATACGAGGGTGGATCATAAAGTTTTTGGAATGACCATGAAAACAATGAAAATTTGATTGAAACGTAATTTTGTTTTCTACATAATCTCCTTCTAATTCGATACACTTAGTATACCGCTATTCTAGATTGATTATTCCATCCTTAAAAAAATATTGTTCATGAGCCTCGAAAACGTCCTCCACATCAGGCATGACCCCGTCGATATTCTCGAATTGGGTTCCACTGAGATTTGCTATCAATTTTCGAAATACATGACAATCACTGGGGACTAACTCCAGTAAATATGGCATGTGCTCATAAAGGTCGAAGCCAGCATCACTGATTGCAGTGGGGGCGATTACAGATCTGTGAGCGGGCGCTTTGTTTTGATGATTCAGCACGCCGGACGTCAACTTTCCTCGTCGTTTTTCTTTAATGGTATCTCGCAATTTCGCGATTAAAGCTGCCTAATATGAACCGGGAATTGATAAACCTTTAGGCAAGTAGGCAATTAGGAGAATTCCTTCAACCTCCTAGAACACAGAGGCCATAACTTTGCATGCAGTCGCAGCAACACGAAATTTCTTCATGGGAGGAGAAGACGGTCGTTTCCGGTACATGCTTTGTCGTTTCGTCTCGGTATTGAAGTGGTACACCCATGTTTCATCCATGGTTACAAAAATACCTAAGAAGAGTTCAGGATCTTCTTGAAAGATGTCAAGATTCCGCTTAGAAATGTCAAGACGTTGCTTCTTGTTCTCGTCAGTGAGCATTCGTGGTACCCATCTTGCTGACACTTTTTTAAAGTTCAAAACATCTGTAAATTTTTTTTTACCGCTGCTATAACTAATCTTTAGGGTCTCTGAGAGGTGGTTTATTGCAACTCGTCTGTCTTCCAAGACATTTTTTTCCACTTTTTGGACCTTTTCTTCTGTGAGGGAGGAGGACGGGTGTCCAGAGTGGGCGTCATCTTCACAGCTCGATCTGCTACGTTTGAAATCAGATATCCAGTAAGCAACGGGGGAATATGGTGGTGCACTGTCCCCTAATGGTTGCTGCATATCCAGAAAAAAATTCTTAGCAGAAATGTTTTTCAGAAACAGGTACTTTATAACCGCACACATTTAGTTTTTCTCCATACTTCGTAAATTTTGGCGACCACTTAAATTAAAAATTAAATTTCTTAAGAACTTTAAACCATAGCTGAATTATGTTTTACGTCAATACACTACAATAGTGACTGGTCACTTTCATTACAGACTACCCTCAAAATATCTGTTAGAAGTATGTGATTCCAAAAACTTTATGATCCACCCTCGTACAAACCCATTTCTCATTTCTCGTCCCACGACTAGTGGAAAGTAATGAGAAGTACTCTCGAAAGAGCCCGTCTCTGTGAGGCTGTAAATAGAAATAATTTATGTGACGTAATATTTAAAATCTAAATCAAAATGATCTCCAAGAGTTTTATTTTATTATCTGAAATATAATTAAGATTAATAAAAAAAAAGTTATAACCAGTTGCAACCCCTTCGTGACTTTTCCTGGACGATCGACCTCAAATGAACACACTTGCCATGCCGCGTTTCTCACCCCACAAGCAAAAACAATACATAGTTGCAAGTTACGTGACTAGAGTCACTCCATGTTCTCTATTACCATTTCTTACCCGAGACACTTAAATCATAATTGTTCAGTTATAATGATTTGTATTGAATTGACCGGGCGAGCGCTAAGCACGAGCGGTCTGTGTTTCAGCTTGGGCAAAAATGTTACCTATGTCCGTCTGGCTGTTCTCCTCAAAAGGTCGCATTTCTCAACTGATTATCGCAAAATTTTGTGGGCACGTTCGATAGTTATATTGATTTTTTTGTCGAGCCAGTTTTTGAAAATTCATCGAAACGTCATTGTACAGGATGTTAACGGAGTTATGGTCCAAACGTTAACCACGTGTTCCTTAGCATATTTGGAGCAAAAAAAGGAAAATTGCCATCCCCATACATTTTTGTAAATACCTACACACAAAATGTATGGGGAGGACGATTTTTTTTCAGTCGTACAAAAAAATTTTCATCTACCTTTTTTGCTCCAAATATGCCAAGGAACACGTGGTTAACGTTTGCACCATAACTCCGTTAACACCCTATATAACCTCAAATTATTAATCATTGGTCTGACGGATGTGGCACAGGGATGATCTCACAGTTGAATAGATCGGTGGTATGCGGGCTGGGAACTTCCCTGGATCCATTGAAAGAAAGCCCAGCGTAAATTGAAAGTATTTAAGCTTTTAAATCGGAGCTGCATAACGCTGTACCTCCGTCCACTTTCTACATTCGTTCAAAGCGGAATAGAAATAAAATGTACACACAATGCATATACATGCACATGCAACCCACCGATTTTCTAGATCCTTCATCTATAGGGTCGGAAAACTGTGGAATGAACTCTTTTCCGAGGTATTTCCCCGAAAGTACAACCTGGGGTCCTTCAAACGTGGTGTGAAGAAGCACCTGGCCGGCCGGCATGGTTTTTGCAGCCCCCCCTGTAAGTTCGAAATCCAATGGGCGTTGTCGGGCACCTTAAGATGTCCTGCCGCACGCCATACCGGTCGCGAACTAGGCCGGTCATAAATTTCCCCGAAGACACTGCCATTGGTTTAATTATACAGAACTGTAAAAAAAAACCAATGGCCGTGTTTCAGCATCTATCATACCAACCCGGGCAGGCATACACCATGCCATGCCACCTAATAAGTTCCTAGCCATAACGTCACATAACCGGTCAAACATTGCAAAGGAATATGACAGACAACTCCGCGCCATTTCTTCTGAATTCTTTGGCGTTTAGTCACGAACACGAGTCTCCATCCGCCGACACCGCACCGATCACGTCGTGTGCTGCTTCAGGTCGAATATCTCCATGAGCAGCGGGTCTATCGGGTTGACGTCGAGGTACACGCCGATCACCTCCTCGGCCAGCCGGTGCAGCTCCATTATCTTCTGGATGAGCTTGAGGAATATGGACTTGGCCTCGCAGCCCGGGTACACGCTCTCGAGGTAACGCCGCAGCAGGTAGTAGTAGGAGTTCTGCAATCGACGAACGGTAGGCGTGAGGAACGGTAAACGGGCATAAAAACACAAACAAAGGCACACGAAGGGTTCCGTACCATCGTACAAGTTTTTTTTTGTAAAGGGGTCCGCTTTAATTTTTATTATTTTTACATTTTACCTATTTGTTGTAATAATGGCAAAATAAATAAATACTCTGTGAAAATTTCAGATGCCTAACTATTACGGTTCATGAGATACAGCCGTGACGGACGGACGAACGGACAGATGGATGGAAGGACGAACAGCGGGGGCTTAGTCATAGGGTTCCGTTGGCAAATACATATACCGAACATCTTCCTTTTGTGAAGAAAGGGGTTTCTGTCCCATTGTATTGACCGCAGCGAGGAAGTAAGGACGAGAGAGTTTCGCTTGTATGGGGGTGATGAGCAACTTTCACATACAATGGCAAAAGCGCCAGCGAGTTCTGTTACGAATTCGCTCACTACTAATGTTAACGAGTTCCAACGACGCGTATGAACACATAATAACTGCACAGAAGCCCGAGTTCGCTAATAGATAACTCCACTTTCGAGCATTAGCGGGATAACACAATATTCGGTATAATATAATATATTTTGTGATCCCGACGTTATCTCGTAGCGCTAACGCTCGCAAGTGGAGTTATATATTAACGGACTTACATTTCAGGTCGCTCTTTAGTGAAACGATCATTTGATGTTGCGCGTCCTGAATTCATAAGCGAACTAACTATATTTTGACGTTTTTCACTAACTCGTGGCTACGCTGCCACCGTAAGAAACATGTTTCGATCACTATTCTTGTCTTTCCTTGCTCGCTGATTAACCAAGATCGCAAAAAATGTTGTCGGTACTATTATTAATTTGAGTTTAAGCAGTATTCGAACCTTCACCTTTGGATTACATGTCCACTGCTCTTAATCAAAAATTCGCAGGGTCGAATCCTGCCTAAGACGAATTTCTGGAGCAAAAATGTTTCTGACTGCGACTGATATATAATACGACATTCCCGCTCTAGTTTAATGACGTAGCGGTGAACAACGTGCGGCCGCTCAGGCGTTAACAGCAAGATGGCGGATATGATGAGGATGACGTTCTCGTCGGTGCGGACGGGCGGCTCGAACAAGCGCACGAACGCCTCGGGGGCGTGGTACTCGTTGCCCTTTGCCAGTTTCAGCACGTCCGTTTTTATGTTGCTTTGTATAGTACGACATACCCGCTCTAGTTTGATGACGTCGCGGTGAACGACGTGCGGCCGCTCCGGCGTGAACAGCAAGATGGCGGATATGATGAGGATGACGTTCTCGTCGGTTCGGACACGCGGCTCGAACGAGCGCACGAACGCCTCGTGCGCGTGGTACACGTTGCCCTTCGCCAGTTTCAGCACGTCCGTCTTTATGTTGCTCTGGCCCTCTTGGCGATGCGGAATCTGAAATGGTTACATGAAAATGAAAATGAAAATTAGGTAAAAATCAACACTAGCAACTCTAAGTTTGTTTAAGAACCAATTCTACACTATATAGACTTCGTGCTGATTGAACTGATCAAAATATGGTACTGAATATAGATGGTTAATACCACAACTACTGTCATGATAGTAGCCTAGGACACATTCCGGAAAAATTCAGTTGCCATGCCCAACCTTCCCATTTTTTATGGAAAATGACACCTACTGTGCCCATTATGTGTACTAAATTAGCCCCAACTAATTCCTTTGGGAATGTGTGTTGGGTTATTATCATTCATGTGTGGTATTCATAATTCAGGTCAGTCCAAAAATGGGTTTTTGTTGCATATTAAATAACTGCAGATGACAAGACACTTTGCCTTGATCCATTGTTGCAAAACCACTTCTGTTTTCCGTGTTGGGTTGGACGGACAGACGGAACATCTTTTCACATAATGCAGAACCCTAAAATACATCTTTGTGTTCATAATCACCCGCCACGTGTTCTTCGCATCGTCGTGGGTGATGGCACTTCTCAGTACCATCATCTCTGTGCAGCCTCCCTTCAGCAAGGCCACCTGCAAAGGACACAAACCAGGTTATGAGCGGCTCGTAGCTCAGGCGCGTATGGACTTGCCTTGCATGCCAGAGGGTATGGGTTCAAGTTTCTGCCCCGTTCATGTACCACTATCATTCTTTTACTGAGTTGGATAAGTGCATTTCGTCACGAATGCAAGCTGTTCCATGGTTCGGAACCCATTTAAAACTGTCCGCTTCCCTTACTAGGTGTAGGGTGAAGCCCGACTAATTCAGTGCCATTTTTTGTGTACTAAGCGCGGCATATGGCCTGGTCCCATTAAGGTACCCGACAACACCCATGAACTTTCGAACTTTCAGGGAGGCTTTCTCTTTTTGATTTCGATAAGTGCATTTCGTCACGAAAGCGAGCTGCTCCATGGTTCGGAATCCATGTAAAACTGTAGGTCCCTTTCCCCTACTAGGTGGGGTAGGGTTTAAGCCCACCCGACATGGTACCATCGCATTGGATGAAAAGATGGTCGAAGCGCGATGAAAAATTGTCCGTGTTTTCCATCCAGTTCAATGTAGCCGTGCTCGTAAAGGGAAGGTCCTGACATGGCACCTAATTCCTTCGGAAATGTGGTGTATTGGGCTAATGTCATAACGGTAGTTGTGTGGTATTAGACATCCATGACAGGTGACATAAGAAAAAAACAGCGAGAATGAGTGCAGTCATTCTCGCTGTTACCCACCATAGCCACAGTGCGGTCAGATTTCACCACCGTCCGCTCGACTTACCTGATCCGCCTCGCACATGTTCTTGAAGGCGTTGATCTTCTTGGCCATCTTTATGAGCCGCCGGATGGCGACGGCGGTCAGGTTCACGATGGCCAGCAGCGCCGGGTCGTGTTTGCCTTTCTGGAACCCGGGAATACGAAGATCAGTGTTGAACTTTTCAAGTGCGCCTTCATGGCCAAATCAGAAACTATAAGAAATATCGAAAAACACTCAAAGGAGATTTGATGAAAAAGATGGTTTTATTATATTTTTGAAAATAATTTATTTTCTAGCCGGGAATCAAACCTGTTGATTTCGAGGAAAATAAGAGTAAATAGTTTCGCTTATAATTAAGAAGTCAGCCTCGGTAGCTCAGTGGCGCGACGGCTGAGCATGGTTAGGTTCTGGATGGGTGATCATTTTCAACCGTTGAGGCTGGCCGTGTTTCGGATTACACGCATAACTGTAGGTCTCCTTCCTCAATTACTAGGTAGTAGGGTAAATCCCACCCGGATCGGTACCATCGCATTGAATCGACGATGGTCGAAGCGGCAATGAACATTGTCCATGTTTTCCATCCAGTTCAATGTAGCCGAGCAATAAAAGGAAGGTACTGGCATGGCACCCTGTTCCATATTTTTTTTTTTTTATGCGACCTGACATGGATGGCTAATACCACACAACTACCGTTATGATATTAGCCCAATACACCACATTCCCGAAGGAATTTGGTGCCATGCCAGGACCTTCCCTTTATGAGCACGGCTACATTGAACTAGATGGAAAACACGGACAATTTTTCATTGCCGCTTCGACCATCTTTTCATCCAATGCGATGGTACCAACCCGGGCGGGCTTAAACCCTACCATCTAGTAGGGGAAGGGGACCTACAGTTTAACATGGATTCCGAACCATGGAGCAGCTCGCATTCCTGATGAAAATGCACTTATCGAACTCGGAAAGAGAAAGACAGTGGTGCATGTCGGTATTGAACCCAGGTCTCTGGTACGCTAGGCCAGTCCCCGCGCCACTAGGCTACGAGCCGCTCAATATATATAGTATATTATTATTATATTATATATATATATAGTGTGTTAGGCTAATATCTGACGTTCAGTTAGGTATTAGCTATCTATGTCCAGTTACATAAAAAAAGTAGTTCTGTGAAATCTGAGCGGCTCATAGCCTAGAGGCGCGGGGAATGGCCTAGCATACCAGAGGTCTGGGTTCAATTTCTCGCCCCAACATGCATCACTTTCTTTCTCTTTCTGAGTTCGATAAGTGCATTTCGTCACGAATGCGAGCTGCTCCATGGTTCGGAATCCATGAAAAACTGTAAGTCCCCTTCCCCTACTAGGTGGTAGGGTTTAAGGTGGCCCAACCCGGCGGGACTAACTCATTCGCGGGCACTGTACAAAACCGTGCTGTTGCGCTCTGGGACCTTCTCTGTTTCAAAGAAAAAGACAGGCTCCGTGATGAGGAAGATGCAACATGTCCACAAAAAAGATAATGTGCATAGTGTATGATTGGTTAAGATTTACGAAATGTTTTATTTCAAAACGACTTATAGATAAAAATAAACCACGACCGCTGTAGTTAAAAATCTAACAAAAACCAAATAAATTATATTTCTTGATTAAATAAGCTATGTCTGATGACTAATCTTTTTAAGATATTCTTACTTTATCATTGCGTAATAAACCACCAAAGTTATTGTATAAAACGGGCGAAACATTCGAACTTTCGGACCTTATAACTTAGAACCCAAACACAATTTTACAATGCCCACGGTTATCAGATCTAGTTCGATCAAATAAAGCTCTTTTGAGCAAAATTTAGAATCTCCGATAAGAAATATGGGCGTGATCTTCTTTCCCCGTTTGTATGGGGAGTTGAGCGGGTTGGGCCACCTTAAGGCCGCCCAGGTTAGTACCATCGCATTGGATGAAAATATGGTCGAAGGAAAAAATCTCCGTGTTTTCCATTGAGTTCAATGTAGCCGTGCTCATAAAGGGAAGGTCTTGGCATGGGACCTAATTACTTCGGGAATGTGGTGTATTAGGCTAATATCATAACGGTAGTTGTTTGGTATTAGCCATCCATGTCAGGTTGCATAACAAAAAAAAGTCAAACGGTAAATGAACATTTGTAACTGTTTATTGTATATATCACTTTCACATTCTGCCTAATATTATGCGTTATATTATAATTTAGGATCTCAAACACTACCTGCAACTCCGCAGCTCCGTTGACAAGGGTAGTTATGTCAACGTCTATAGGTGCGTGCAACGCTTTGTTCGCTACGATCAGCTCATTCAACTTGGCCCGCTCCACCTGTCACACAGCACAAGTTCATATAATGCAAGTTTCGTTCTTGTTCAATCGAACTACACTCTACCATATTCGTTTGGAATATTCATGGTAAGTAAATTAGTAAGTATTCTGCAACAATCTTTAACATAGAAAGGGAAGTTTTAAGGGTGTGATAATAGCCGATTGCTTTTGGTACTGAACGCAATTTAGGTTTTATCACGCCCTTAATCAGTGAACAGGAAAGACTGAAATTCGTACACAATTCTTATTATCCTGTAATGGCACCTAGTTTCAATGTGTTATGTTAGGTTAATATCAAGACAGTGTAGGTGTTCATTAGCTATAAATTTATTTATACTTTGGGCTCTCGCCTGACGATTTTTTTGTAAATTCATACAAAATGAGCGCTTCAGAAATCTATATTTCTTTAAAAAGTATGTCTTTTTGAGTAAAGGTAATTAGTTGGTGCATAACTACACACGTGTACCTATTGTGGTTTTTTTTTTCAGAAATTTCAAACAAAAGTTCATATGAGAATTCGGGACAAAATATGTGTGACTTACAGACACTAGAGCCAGACCGTACGGATCCCTTTTTTGCTATAGGACCCTAAAAGGAGAAGTATGATCGGACAGGTATAGACAAAAGCTCTAATTTCATTTCATTTATTTAAACTTTGTTGGTAGTCAAACTACACTAAGTTACGTCAAAAACGGAATGATCCGCGGATTCTATCAACTCTGTAAAGAAGAATCCGCAAGGAAACTTTACGAGTTTTCCGTCCACAGTAATCTCGTCAAGTTTGATACGGATGCAGTATGTCAAGTCAAAATGTTATACATAAATAATTACTACCTAAGGAATAGTATAACAAAAATTCGTTCCCCCAAATGCCAACATCGGTTCTATAAGAATAAAACAGGGTAGGAGCTTGATGTCCAAAGTGTTCGCATACCTCGTTCAGCTCTCTACTGGAGCTGTGTCCGTGTGATACGCTGCTGTAAGCCTCAAACTCCAACTTGATGGCTTCGCAGAGTATCGACTCTATGGAGTTTGGCTCGATTGGTATCCTGAAATAAATTAAGGAGAAATTATTGTATTTCATTGTCATCATTGGTCTTCAATATATTGAATTTTATAAGATCTTGTTGTGTAAGCTGTGTGGGTTCCTGCACCTAAAAATAATACAAGTGCTGGCAGTCAATTATTTCCCGTGCATGCCGTGAGAACAGACTACGGGATTTGTAATTCATTGTTCGTGTAATGATTAAAATGTATGTCCCCTTCCTAACTGACTTCCCAGGCGGTTGGGTCAATCCCACCCGTTTTGGTACAATCGTTTTTTTTTTTATACGATGGCCGAAGCGTCGATGAGAATTGTTCATGTTTTCCATCCAGTTCAGTGTAGCCGTGCGATACAATAAAGTTCCTGGCGTGGCATCTAGTTCCCCAAATCAAATCAAATCAAAATAATTTATTGCATTATCACTTACAGTAGTACATACAAAATGGTGAACAAGCGGTACTAACAATATAAGTTTAGTGAATACCTAAACATAGGTGTAGCAATAGATTCGCACTTTCGCGAACACTCAAATGTGTGGACACAGATTAAATATGTTATACGATACAATAGAATTATGCAGAAAAGATAATAAAATAAAAACGTGAAAAAGAAGTTATGTTGAACTTACATATAACCACAAAATATGTTTCTAACCAAGGTTATCATTATGGAATTCTATTTCATTATAGTAAGCTTTGGTGTGAAGCCAGTCTTTCAATTGTTTTTTAAATATAGCAGCATTATTGCACTGTTTCATACGTTGGGGAAGTTTATTGAATATAGTAATGGCTGACTGTGTTGTGCTCTTTAACACTAGTGTAGTTCGTACAGGAGCCTTGTATAAGTTGCCAGCTTCACATTGACGGGTCCTGTATTTTGTTATATCGGCAGCTGTAGTAAGCCCTGTGGTGTGTTGGGCGAAAATCAAAACCAAGAACGATAAAAAGCGAAAAAAAGCCTGTTATTGCCATAATCGTTTTAGGGGTTTGCAGAGAATCAATTGAGACATTCACGGACTTTTGATGTTTCACAAGGAGGCATCCGCCGCGCTCGTGCGCAGCAGACGACTGAGGTGACCGCTAGGCTCGCCGTGGTCGTAACAAGCCGTAACAGCCCTTGACAACGGGCTGAATGATTGGCTCGAAACGTCGGAGAATGTCTCTTCCTGCCGCGTGAAAAGCCGTAACATTTTTCAAATAAGCCACTTCTTTATTTGATGTTAATCTGTTTAGTTGTCTACTACAAGAAATTCTTCTTATTGGAATGATCCAACGGACTCTCTTTTTGGCTTAGGAGAATCTATTACTCAGACTCCAGATGTCGTTTTGTTTCAGTCTTGTATGATGAAGGCCACCCTCTCCGCTCAATGCCACTGTAAGTTCGTTAACATGGTGTGATAGCTTCATTTGGTATTTAACACTGTGTTGGTAAATAACGACAGATTCGCGTATGAGATAGGATTCGGACAGCGAAGGGTTTTGACAAGTTAAAGAATTAATTTCTTTAACTCAGCATTTTTTGTTCTATAGTATGTTTAATGTAATAATATAGTTAATAAGGTAAATGCTTAATTTAAAAATAAGTTCCGATGCCTACTTATTATTTCTATACATACCTATATATAGAAAGTATTCTTACTATGAAAGTTTTATTTATAGTAAAAAAAGTAGAGGCATTTATTTTTTATTTTTACTATTTGTCGTTATGGCGGCAAAAGAAATACACACTCTGAGAAAATTTCAGCATTCTACCTATTACGGTTCGTGAGATACAGCCCTGTGACAGACCGATGGACAGACGGATAGCGGAGGCTTAGTAATAGGGTTCCGTTTAGCCCCTTTTGGGTAGGGAAACCTAAAAATGACTGAATGCTAATGAGGGACAATTTCGAAAACTTGTTACAATTTAAAACACCTTTAAAATTGATAACAAAAAACAAAATATCATTTTAATTATCCTTACTGTGGTTTGATAAAAAAAAACAACTGATTTCATAAATTAAACCATATGTTATGTGAAATGCTGTTTTAGTCTTGTTCATAGGGAAAATGATAACGGTGAGGAAAAAACTCATAACATTTCCAATTAAATTTGCTCTGTGCACCTCAATTAGGATGTTAACATAAGACTTCGTTAAAACGAAGAGAGAAAAGCATAATCAGAAACTTGTCCTTAAAACTTGAACTTCTGCTTGGTCTCGATTTATCAAGGTCTTTAATTGCAGCAAAATAATTGCATACATACACAATTCAGAACAAAGCAGCCAACATTGCTTAGAGAAGCAACAACTTGCATATAAAATAAAAGCAAAGTCAACAATTCATCAAGGCAACCCTCAGACATATTACAGAGGATATAATGAAATATGAATATCTCTTTAAATGTGAACGAAGCTTGCACAGAGCGAATGTTTTAGGAAATTTTAAGGTTTCAGGAAAACGCTAAGAGAAAAATACGACAGCTATGCATCTTTGTTGTAAACAAATGTCTGTTGATGGGTGCATGTTTTTCAAGACAACCATGTAGCTTATTTCTCCTTTGGACTGCGTGTGTAAAATACTGATTCTTTTAACTCTTAAGTTGTTTTATGACGGTCCAGGCTTCCGGTGTATTCGATTGAATTTTGACTTGTTAATTTCGGAGAATCTTGATTTTGAAGTTGCCGCTAAGATGGTCATTTAGCAATTGTATGTAGTATTGTTCATGTTGTTCCCACGATATAGGTCAATTAGAAGGTCGCTTACAGGGTGACGCCCTTTCCCGTAAGAATGCAAAATTCCTCGCAAAAATGTCAATTGCCAGGTCCTTCGAGGTTGGCGCTATCAAATGGTCTACCTGCCGTGGCGGCTAAAACTCGTCACTGGCATCATTCCGTCATCAGGTTTCGTGCCACTCTATAGACGCTTCCCAGCCATGAGAGCCTCAGCATCCCTCGAGGACTACCAACTGTCGGCGACTGCCTGAGCAGTTGACCCCCAATGAGGACCAGCTGCCTGAGCAGCTAGCTTCCATTGTAGGCCGTTTTACTATCCGCAACCCGTGAACGTGTTTGGTCCTGATTGCATTGACCCTCTTAAGGTGGCCCAACCCGGCGGGACTAACTCATTCGCGGGCACGGTACGAAACCGTGCTGTTGCTCTCTGGGACCTTCTCTGTTTCAATAAATAAGACAGGCTCCATGATGAGGAAGATGCAACATGTCCACAAAAAAGACAATGTGCATAGTGTATGATTTGGTAAGATTTACGAAAATTTTAATTACAAAACGACTTATAGCTAAAAGTAAACCACGACCGCTGTAGTCAAACATCTAACAAAAACGAAGTATATTATAAATCTTGATTAAATAAGCTATGTCTGATGACTAATCTTTTTAAGATATTCTTACTTTATCATTGCGTAATCCAACTCCAAAGTTATTGTATAAAACGCGCGAAAAACTCGAACTTTCGGACCTTATAACTTAGAAAACAAACACAATCTTACAATTCCAACGGTCATCAGACATCTAGTTCGATCAAATAAAGCTATTTTGAGCAAAATTTGGGATCTTTGACAATAAATATGAGTGTGATTTTCTTTCCCCGTTTGTATGGGGAGTTGAGCGGGTTGGGCCGCCTTAAGTGCCCGGTGGGTTTTCCCCCAAAATCGAACTTTGTAAGTTTAAAAAAATATAATAAAAAATTCGGAACATTTTTTTTATTGGTTAAACAGTTTTTAACACACCCATTTTTAAGTAGATCTACTGTACAAGTCATTCAAGGCCCTAAAGTAGGCCTTTTAGCGCGGGTGTATCATATGACTCATGAAAGTTAAATATTGATAAGATAAATCATAGGTAGTACAAATATTTTAGACACCTACTAGATAATGATGTATCATATAAACGTTACGTGATTCCAGGTGGTCGAGTAGGCACTTTATTCAGGTGTTAAAAAAATGATAAAAAAATATAGAACCAGATAACTTCATTCCAAAAATACTTAGGTAGATTCTGTATATAATTGTTATGAGCGTAGCTCTATGAAGGCATAGCGGAACTACAAATACATGAAGACCCTTAGCTCTTCGTGGATCTAGGTGGTTTAGGGGCTAGAGGACTTGCCTTTCATCCGAGAGGTCTGGGTTCAAATCCTCGCCCAGTCATGCACCACTTTCGTTCTCTTTCTGAGTTGGATAAGTGCATTTCGTTACAAATGCGGCTGTTCCATGTTTCGGAACCCATATAAAACTGTTGGTCCCTTTCCCCTGCTAGGTGGTAGGGTTAAGCCCGCCCGGTTGGTACCACCGCATTGGATGAAAATATGGTTGAAGCAGCGTTGAAAAATTGACCGTGTTTTTCATTCAGTTCAATGTAGCAGAGCTCATAAAGGGCCTGGCACCTAATTCCTTCGGGAATGTGGTGTATTAGGCTAATATCATAACGGTAGTTGTGCGGTATTAGCTATCCATGTCAGGTTGCATAAAAAAATACCAAAGAGCGAAAAGCATTTGCCTGCGGACCGACTTTGGTTAATATACGGCAACACTTATCTACTTCCATGGCGAGCATAGATCTTATATATATGATCATGAAACATCTCCTCCGCCTACTTAAAATAGAACATCTCTGGAACAGTCTACCTACACCTCAAAGAAGATCGTAATCAAGTACTGTGAATTAGGCTGTTTTCTAGAAAGAAGCTCCACCGATATGGATGCCTCAGCGCTGGGGACAGTCAGTAATTTTTTGGAAGAGAAACAAACAATGCCAGCCAACAACAATAGTGAAAGAGACTGTTTCTCAGATATGATACAATTGATCTAGTTCTTTTAGTGAAATAGTTTGTTCGAAGTAACGTATCCACGTGTATTAAACTTGTGTTTGCTTGAATAAAGCTGCCAGGTACCATCCGTGCCCATTTGCACTGCCATTACGAAATCCATGGATTTTTTTGTTAACAGAGCCAGCAGTAATATCTCTGTCGTAAGGGAATGTTCTGTATTGATGGACCATGACAGCTCACCTCGGCAGATTTAAAACAAAAAAAAAAACAAAAAAAGTGGGAACATAACAACTTGATTTACACACATACATTCTGGCAGATTGTTCAAAATCCATAAAACGGCACTAGGCGAAACTGTTTTTATACTTTTGGAACTGCAAAATAGTGGCAACAAAAACAGCTTTAAATCCATATTTTCTTTGATTTTCAGTGACACAGTCTCACTTTTTTATAAGCATTACAAAATTATGCTCCCCATACAAACATAGTTTACTAATAATTTGATAACCACTGCTCCAATTTTCTTGATATTTGGGATTTAAGGTGGCCCATCCCGCTCATCTCCCCATACAAAAGGGGAAAGAAGATCAAGCCCATATTTCTTGTCAGAGATCCAAAATTTTGCTCAAAATAGCTTTATTTGATCGAAGTAGATGTCTGATGACCGTTGGCATTGTAAAATAGTGTTTGGTTTCTGAATTATAAGGTCCGAAAGTTCGCATTTTTCGCGCGTTTTATACAATAACTTTGGGTGGATTACGCAATGATAAAGAAAGAACATCTTAAAAAGATCAGTCATCAGACATAGCTTATTTAATCAAGATTTATAATCTATGTGGTTTTTGTTCGATTTTTTACTACAGCGGTCGTGGTTTACTTTTAGCTATAAGTCGTTTTAAAATAAAAAAAATCGTAAATCTTACCAAATCATACACTATGCACATTGTCTTTTTTGTGGACATGTTGCATCTTCCTCATCACGGAGCATGTCTTATTCTTTGAAACAGAGAAGGTCCCAGAGCGCAACAGCACGGTTTTGTACCGTGCCCACGAATGAGTTAGGCCCGCCGGGTTGGGCCACCTTAATATCATGGAACAAATATCTATAACTACAAGAATTGTAGTTAAAAAAATCTATCCTGTGTCACACAACAGAGAAGAGGAACATTTGTATGAAGATTTTCTTTTGCAATGTTTTTCCAATTATTAGTATACTACGTTTGTATGGGGAACATAGCTTACGGACCGTTCTTAAGCGAGGCATGTGGCGCACGCCAGACCTCACATAGAAGGTGCCTGACGATGCCAATGGGCTTTCGAACTTTAACAGGGCTGCGAAAACCATGCCGGCCGGCCAGGTACTTCTTCACACATGTTGAAAGGACCCCAAGTTTTAATTTGAGGGGAAATAACTGGGCAGGGAGTTGATTCCATAGTTTACTGACCCTATAGAGGGTCGGTAGGTTCTTATTTTCAGAATATTGACAGTGCATGGGTGCATTCCCTGCTTTTTCCGTGTTAAGCGGTCGTAGAAAGGGTACGGAGGGACAGCGTTATGGAGCTCTGATGACCACTCTCCATAGTTGAGATGATACAACACATCACTACATCCCTTCGGAGTTAGAGGTCTTACAACAGGGTTGTCGACGATGAGTTGGCACGTACCTCTCAACGTCTTCCAGGATGTCCCGCGCCTTGTCCACACTCTCGAAGCTGGCGGACGGGGCTCCCTCGCAGGCTTCGTGTGCAGTCCGTTCGCTCTCTGTCTTTGGCAACAGAATTGACCTGGCAACGACGACAGGGACACACAAAATGAAGTCTGTTAATAATTACAATATAGGTAGATTGCAGCGAAATATATATAAACATTAAAAAGGTGGTGCTGAATTTCAGTACTATCCCAATTTTTTTTCCTATAAGTTGTGTTAGTAGATGTATGCCTAACCTAACCTAACTTAACTTTATATACAACAATGCAGAATGTGCTCCCTACAGCATTGGATGCTAATTCCTAAGGCAGTGTGAATTTTATTCTTGGTGTTTTATTCAACATATTGTTTAGGTATGTTACCTACATGAGGGTGATTCTACATTGGGAGGCCAATTATTTACTTACAAAATGACGGCACAAAATCAAAATGAGAATAATAATAGTTTATTTTTATGCATGCACCATTTCAGCGATAGCCACTTATTAAATTGTTGTTTTTTTTATTTACATATTTGCAGTCGGTAGGTTGGCTCGCATGCCATATTTGCCCTATAATTGGCCCCTTTTCATAAGGCAATTTTTGCACCATATGGAACTTTTCTCTGTTTGCAATGAGGCGTAATTTGGTGCCAACGTATGGAAGCCAAAGGGTTAAAATGAACAAGCAAAAATGTTTCATTCAGGGTAGAGATATGATATCTAGAATACAGGAATAGAGAATAGGATACAATGTGAATAGTGGGAATGAACTTTCAACATCAATTTCACAATTTAATAAATATTAATGAAATATCAACCAGTCTTTTCAAAAATGCTATAATTATACCTATAAATTATAAAATAAAATTGATCTAGGTGCAACCTCAATGGAAATGCCATTTCAATGAGAACTGAATATTCAGCGTCAGGTTTCCCTGTGGATTTAGGTATTGTGATTTTTTAGGAAAATAATCTTACCACCGACCAAGTGGTAAGTTTTGTTGGTTTTCCTTCACCGTTTTGCATAAAAGCACTCTGCTCTGCTATATATATTCTCTGACATGGGTACTACATTGCAGTATGAATTTGTTTATTTACTCACTTAGGTATATTTGATTTGATATTATCTTGTATCAAAAATGACGATGGCTTTTTACACCTTAATGATTTAGATCATAAATACAATTAATTTAGAATAAGATGTCATTATCCTAGTCGAGAGTTTGCTCTTCACCAATGTATGTAATGTTCTTATTAAAGTTCTTTGTGAGCAGTAGTAATCAATCACTGTAAACTAGTTTGTAAGTATCAATGGAAAAAAAATACAATGACCAACCTGACGAAGTTTCTTGTCGGCTCTTCTTCGCCCGAAGTAATCGAACCGAAAGGAAAAAAAAAAGACGAATCCGAATGTGTAATACACATCTAATGGAGGAAATAAAGAAACTGAAACTGAAACTTGAAGACTCGTTCACGAAAAAAGGCGGTGAAGAAGAAGCAAAGAAGTAAAACATAAAGTACGGTTTAACATTAAGTATAGTTTAACATTAAGTACGGTTTAACATTAAGTATGATTTAAAATTAAGTACAGTTTAACATTAAGTATGGTTTAACATTAAGTACGGTTTAACATTAAGTACGGTTTAACATTAAGTATGGTTTAACATTAAGTACGGTTTAACATAGGTTCCAACAGTAATGTACTTGATTTACATCCTAAAATCAAATATAAACATTCAAACATAGAAAGGAAAGAGGTGCATGCCAGTGGAGATCAAACCCAAAACTCGGGAGTGAAATAACAAGGCTGATGAACAATATTTACCTTAAATAATCAGTGCTGCCCTCATTTTGTTCCACCTCTTGCTCATATTGTCTACTGTCTGGGGTGGCACATGGGTCTTCGGACTGTGGGGTCTGTGGATCTGCTAGTAAGGGTTGCTGATACGGACTGTACTGCTGCTGACCGTACGCCGGGTAAGGAGAGCTCCGACTGTCCATCTCACTCGCTAATGGCGAGTTGGTCAGCCCAGAAGGACTACACGTGGTGCTCAGAATGTCGTACTGCAGCACGGACGGAGACCGACCGCTCATGCTAGAAGGGTTACCGTTACTAGTGTCTGGAGATAACGGATCCCTGTCGTCTTCCCGTTTCAGATGCTTCGAGCTGGAGACCAGCTCCTCACTCGTGTCATGTGTTCGCTTCTTCGCTCGATTCTCCTCGATCTTCTTCCGTTTCTCTGCCTTGTCGTTTTCGGACATAATATACTCCTTCACCATGCCGATCGCGAAGCACTTTTCGAGGCGGCATTTCTGACAGAATCTTCGCGTTACGGCCGTTATCTTGCAGGAGTTGGTGAATGGGCATTTGAACTCCTTGTTGGCTACGGCGTTGCGTCGAAAGAACGCTTTGCAGCTCTCGCAGGAGATTGCGTTGAAGTTGAAGCCAAGAGCTCGATCCCCGCATACCCCACATACCTTCTGCATGGCCGTTGGCAGGTCACCTTTTTTTGTATCTCGAGAAGATTCCTCCATTTTTCCCTCTTCCGTGTAAGGTTCCAACATGATAACAGTTTAAAAACAGTCCACACAACCAGTCAATGGTTATTCACTGTCACGAATGTAATATGAACCTAAACCCATTATACAAACACTGGATTAAGGAGGAAACTTTGTGTTAAAGCAAGGTTAACTTCTCTCACTGGTATTGAAGAGATAAATGGCAAAAAGGTGACGCACGATTGATAACGCTCGAAGATAGGAAAATCTGATTGCTTTGCAATTAGCTGAATCTTTCGCACTGAGGATGTACCTCGGACAATATATTATCACTCTCTCCCATTGCCAAGGATGGAAAACAACGGAATATATGACCACGAATGGAGTGAGATGTAACTAGCGCTGCGTTTAGTTTAACTCGTATGCTATACATTTAAAATTATGGTGCGATTTAAGTATCCTTACAACGGGCAGAGCTAACAAAAATTGATGAAAATACAAGAATGGTTTTATCGTCAATGATAAATATTAACTGTCACTGTCATATGTCTTATGTCAAAACTGATTTTTCTTTGAAAATTTTTGGAAAAGGAAAGACAAGAGCTTTCAATATACAGCCATCTCTCATGTTAAAAAATATATCAAGGTTTCAAATTCAGTCTCTTTATTATTTCCTCTTATATATAAATATACGCTCAGTTTCATAAACAATATTTTTGTCTGTCAGTTAGATTACCTCTGAAGAATAACAACCGAGAATTCGTTTCGCCACGTTTGTCTTTTTTTTATACACCATTAATTAACAATTATTGATAGTTAATTCTCAAAAAGGACTCCACAAATCTTCACTTGGAGAGCTAACTTGACTATCCACATCTAATTAAAAACTAAGAGCCGTATTCAGAGTGGGCGGACTAACTTTAATACGCGGACTATGCCCGGACTAAATCGGTATTTGTATGATTAGTCCGGTTCCTTTTTTTTTCACGGGACATGGATGGCTAATACCAAAAGGAAAGTCAGATATTTGCCTAACACACCACATGGGAACTAGGTGCCATGCCCGGACCTTTCTTATATTTCTCGGCTGCATTGAACTGAATGGAAAACACGGATAATTTTTCATTGCCGCTTCGACGGCGGGATTAAACCCTAGCAACTAGTAGGGGAAGAGGACCTACAGTTTTACATGGATTCCGAACCATGGAGTAGCTCGTATTCGTGACTAAATTCACTCAGAAAGAGAAAGAAAGTGGTGCATGTCGGGGCGAGGATTTGAACCCAGACCTCTGGTACGCTTGGCAAGTCCCCGCGCCACTATGCTACGAGCCGCTCTTACATGTACAATAATTAAGCTTTCTCTCAGCGGTGGATGCATGTATGTAGATGAATGAAAAGAAGTATCCTGCAGCATATGGCACTCTATTTTTTCTAACCCTTCAGGGGAAGCGGAATTGAGGATATCATGTCATATCCACAGAAGAGAAAGGAAGTAGAAGTGGCATGTGGTCGTATGGAAAGCCCCGCGTCGCATGCCACTTTAGCCGAAACATCGCCACCGGGCGCGAATATCCTCCCGAATTGCGTTCGCCAAGTCGTCAGTTCCCATTCACATATTCTCCGGGAGGGCACGACATGTTTGGATACGTTAAGGAAAATGGCTGAATCTGGGTTCACATGTTAGAGACCAACCCCCACCCCAATATACCAATATATTCGTGAAACATTTGAATTATCTAGCTCAGAAAGAGGAAGAAAGTGGATTGATCCGACAAACTCACGAAAGAGAGGCGAGGCACGGTGTCTTGAGCTACGAGCCCCTCGACGATATTGACAATTGAAATTACAGGTGTAATTTTGTGCATCCAACCGAGGTCTCCAGTTAATATTTCACAACAAGGACCGCTAAGCCACAATGCAGGGCACGCAATTACGGCACAGCAGCATGCACAAATATGCATTGTTCAAGGTTGATCAGCAGTAGATGAATATCCGCTAAGTAAGCTCGGATTATTAAAATTAGGGCAAGGCGTGACGAAATGGGCATGGGTGAGCGAATTGTAACGCGGAACTCTTTTCGCAAATCGAGTCGTCAGAAGCATTGTCCACGAAAATGCCTCGTAGACATTTCTTCGAATGTTACGGGCGGTGTTTCGTGGGATCTTTTGCATTTATTCCGGCAGATCACATACGAAATTGTTTGAACTGGTTTGTTATCAACTCAGAGCACCAACGCTGCTGGTCAGCTCTGACTCCTTAATCAAATCCTCGCTCGGCAGGCGTATTCTTGGAATTTCGTAATGAGCAATCAGGAATCCTGAGTCTCGAAAACAGCTTAAGCAGTTTTCAAAGCGATTTTCTTGACGAAAAGATTACGGAGCATAGCTTTTTAATTCATCAAGGTTTACCGTAAAAAAAAACGCTTTGAAAACCGCTTTAAAAGCCGTTTTCAAGACTCAGGATTTCCTGGGTTCTGATTACGGAATTCCATTTCTTTTTCTGAGTTAGATAAGCGATATTTATTACAAATACGAGAAGTTCTATGGTTCTGAAGCCATGTAAAAATGTAGGTCCTCGCCAGCCGGGATGGTACGACCGCATTGGATGAAACAATGGTTGAAAAGGCAATAACAAAAATGTGCATGTTTTCCGTTCAGCAGTTCTATTCCTGGCATTCAGTAATCAGGAATCAGGAATCCTGAGTCTAGAAAACAGCTTTTGTAGCGGGTTTCAACGCGATTTTCGTGACAACACTATTCCGGCGTATAGTTTTTTTAATCAATTAAAGTTTTCCGTCGAAAAACTTGCTTTAAAAATCGCTATAAAAGCGGTTTTCTAGACTCAGAATTCCTGATTCCTGATTACCAAATGCCAGGAATAGACCTGCTGTTCAGTATCCCTTTTTAGGTGGTAGGGTACAGCCCGGCCGGGATGGTACCACCGCATTGGATGAAACAATGGTTCAAGAGTAAATGAAAAAAAAAATCCATGTTTTCCGTCCAGTCAGTATAGCCGTGCTTCTGAAGGGAGGGGTCAGGCATGGCATCTAATTCCTTCGGGAATGTGGTGTATTGGGGCTCATATTATGACGGTCGTTGTGTGGTATTAACAATGCATGTCAAGTTCCATACAAAAGCAGATTGCAACGAAAAATAAACTTTTAACGCATTTTCCTTGGCCGCAGTGGATGACTGCTTACTCTCAAATGTACGTTGAACTACCAAAGGAAATTGGCTAGAGTATCAATGTCAAACTCACACACTCTATTACACATGTGTACACACCCTCTCACACACCCACACACACACACACACCCTGCACAGCCCCCTTTAAGCACATTCGCCCATATGTGTACACCACTCACTGTCCCTCATATCCACTCACACATACACACCCTGAGTTTATCGCTTGCGTATGACTACTACACTGGCATAAAAAACCCTACAAACATTAAATGGTTTACAAATATCTTACCTTTTTTATATTTAAATGCATATCTATCATATATTGTATATCTGTATTTTAAGTTTATATTTAACTTTGATAGGAAGTTTTTTAACCCTTGCCCTGTAGATTTCTCGAATAAAATAAAATTATACATATACCTACCAAAACCACGAGAAAAAAAAGCTGTAAGCTGTAAAATATTTCAAATTATTCAAATGATTTTACTTGTGTAAATCAATATTGGTAACGCATATTTTTCGCACGCATAGCTAAAACGTAATCTTACCATTTTAATAAATACTATTCGCACATTACGCGTAACATAACGTTTTTTCTCGGATCTCATATAAATTAAACTCATCGTTATGATCAATCAGTTAGCAATTAAGTGTTAATTACGACAATCATGTCAACGCCGGTGGTAGATTTTTTTATATTTTTTCTCGCTTTCAAGTTTAATTTAGTAAATTGTGACTATGTATCAGTTAAAATAACTACCCAGGAGCACGTGAACATCGTCAGCGATAAGTTCTTGAGTTTCACTGTCGATCCGAGATTTCTGTTTGCTAAAAATGGCGGTAATATTGGGTGAGTACGACTTTCCTTTCTTTTCATTGATGGCTTATGGATGGCCATGATATTAAGCATATAACACTGTATCAGAAGATGTTCACATTTTCCTTTGCAAGAGCACAGCTACATTGAACTAGAAGTGTAACACGGACATAGTTTGACTACCGCTTCGTCCATCATTTATTCAACATTATGGTACCCGGGTGCTTAAGGGACTGTGTGCGACAAAAATAGATGTCACCGCGGTCGTACATTCCTGCCTATCATCAGGATTTGTGAGACTAAATTTATGGCTTAATTTAGTAATTTATATTTATTATAAAGCCTATAAGTCGTATTCAGAGAGCACTAAACTTGTCAAAACTTAGTACAAGATTAGCACCGGACAAACCATACAAAACCGGTTTAGTCCGGCGGATTAAAGTTAGTCCGCCCACTCTGAATACGGACTTATATTTTTAATTAACAATATGTTTGTCTTGTAGGCGCACCTGTATAATGCAGAGGGGAAACCAATGAACGATGTGTGTTCACAGGGAAGACTGCCTCAGAAACAAAGTATGTTCACAGGGAAGAATGGCTCCTAAACAATGTGTGTTCAAAGGGAAGACTGTCTCATAAACCATATGTGTTCACAAGGAAGACTGCCTCATAAACGATGTGTGTTCACAGGGAAGACTGCCTCATAAACGATGTGTGTTCACAGGGAAGACTGCCTCTGCATGGCCGCGGCCCTCTCCCCGGCGTACATCCGAATCGGCGGCCCTTCCACCGCACAGATGGACTTCCTCAACAGCAGCCTCCTCATAAACGCGACGGACAACGAGGTGACGTCATCGAGCCGGCTAACCGTCGACGTGCAGGCGTGGAAGCGGTTCGCCGAGTGGGCCAGACTGAACCGGTTCGAGCTGGTCTTCGCTCTGAACAACGAGGGGAAGACGGAAGCCGGGATATGGGATCCGAACACCGCTTTGAGTATACTGTCCGTGGCCGAGGAGGCGGGGATTGAGGAGATAGTGTGGCAACTTGGTTACGGTAAGCAATGCTTTAGTTTTTCATAAACACGACGGACAACGAGGTGACGTCGAGCCGGCTCAACGTCGACGTGCACGCGTGGAAAAGGTTCGCACAGTGGGCCAGACTGAACCGGTTCGAACTGGTTCTAAGCGGCAAGGAGAATACGGAAGACGGGGTATGGGATCTGAACACAGCTTTGAGTGACATATCCGTGGCAGAAGAGGCGGGGATCGAAGACAGTCAATCAATACAATTCCAGTCATCCGTAAAAATAATGATGATCAAATACAACCCGGTTTTGCTGGTTTGTCCTTCCAATATATTCGTAAAGTAGTTATTTTACAGGTCCATTTCTTTTTATTTATTGTGTCTTTGCTTCACGGTCAATTATACATACATACATACATTTGAAATAAGCCACGTACTTGCTTCGTACGAAAAAGTCAATTTTGTGTCCTCTTCAGTCAAGTTTATTGTAACCGTTCCTGGACCTGGCATCTCACATGGCACCCAATTCCTTCGGGAACGCGGTGTTTTAGGCTTATATGACGATGGGAGAGATAGTAGCCCCTCCAGGTCTTGTTAGATAAAAGCCGGTCAAGTGCAAGTCGGACTTGCCCATGAAGGGTTCCGTAACATCGTACAAGATTTAGGACGGACAGCAGAGGCTTATTAATAGGGTTCCGTTTTCACCCTTTGGTTACGGAACCCTAAAAACGTTTCCTTGTAATCCAACGCCCCTCCCCGCCCGCAGAGTGCCGCAACCGCTCAGCCGAGGAGTACCTCGCGGAGCTGGAGACCCTGCGCGTGATGGTGGACACGTTCGCGGCGGGAGGCGCGCGCGGCTGGCGCGTGGCCGCCGGCGACGTCACGCCGTGCCTCGCCGCCGCCTCCAAGACGACCTTCGGGGAGTATGTCGCGGCGACAGACCGCGCCCTCGACGCCGTGTTCTTGAACGGGTGAGTGGTGTAACACGGTTTGTAAAAGATACGACCCAGACCAGCTGCACCGAGGAGTACCTCGCGGAGCTGGAGACGCTGCGCTTGATGGTGGACACGTTCGCGGCGGGAGGCGCGCGCGGCTGGCGTGTGGGTGTTGAATTACCTCTCTCGGACATTCCAACATGTCAGTCAGTCAGTCAGTCAGCGTGTTTGCGTCCACTGCTGGACATACGCCTCTCCAATCCTTCTCCAGTCCTCCCGGCCCTCAGCGGTACGGAACCACTGATTTCCGCCGACGCACTTGACGTCGTCTTCCCACCTGGCGGGTGGTCTTCCCACACTCCGTTTGCCTGTCCACGGCCGCCAGTGTAGGACACGGTTACTCCAACGGGCGTCGTTTTTTCGGCTGACGTGACCAGCCCACTTCCATTTGAGCTTAGCCACCCGGTGTCCAATATCGACTACTTTGGTACGTCGGCGGATTGCCTCGTTACGCACCATATCCCGTAGCAATATTCCCAGCATTTTCAACCGTTGGACAACGGCGACCGTCAGAGTCTACATTTTACACCCGTATGTCATAACGCACTGGTCATATATTCGGGTCTTTAAATTTTGCGGAAGGAAAATTTGCAGAGCGAACTTAAGCTTTCCGAAGGCAGCCCAACCTAGTGGAATCCGTCGCTCAACCTCCCTAGACATATAAGAGTATAATTCAAACATAATAAAGTCCATCTTCTTGCTCCACTACTTATGACGTGAAACTCGCCGTCCAACATTCAAACTCCATACAAATCGCCAAGAACGTTAAAAGGAATGAACGAGATGTTTTGATATTCATAGTCCGCTATCGCGGAATTATTTGAAGAAAAATTTTTGATTATATAGTACAATGAATGTTCTAGGACAGAAATAAAAAAATAAATAATTGGACGGCTTGTACCTACAATATAATTGTACCTACTGAATAGAGCATGACATTTTTTTAGAAACGTTTGATCTGGATATATAAACAATCATACATGTGATAAAATGAAAAATGGTCTTCTTTCAGAAATTCGTCGGCTGTTCAGTTGGATATGCTGAAGGAATCTGAGAGGACATCTCTTCTAGAGTTACTGAGTAACTCCAGTACTCCGCTTTGGATTACGGAATCAAGGTAACATTTCATTTGTTAATGTTATTATTATTATTATTTTATGTAATTGGACCGGAAAACCGAACTGGCCGTCAGATATTAGCATAACACACCACATGGGAACTAGGTGCCATGCCAGAATCTGAATCTTCATTATATTGCTCGACTACAATGAATTGGATGGACAACGCGAACAATGTTCATTGCCGCTTCGACCATCGTTCATTTAATGCGATGGTACCAACCCGGGCGGGATTAACCCTTCCACCTAGTAAGTAAGGAAGGGGACCTACAGTTGAAAATGGTCACCCATCCAGAACCTAACCACGCTCAGAGGTGCTTCCCCAGCTTATCGACTCGCAAGGCGTCGCACACTGAGCTACCGAGGCTGACGGCCTATTTTTTTCTATATTACCTTTCTTACATTATTCTTGGCCTAGTCGACTTTTACGTTGAGATTCAAAGATAATTCTTTGGGTCTTGAAACGATTCTCAAGTCTAACTTGACATACAATTTATAGTTACTTTTTATATTATAGTTCTAATGCGAAATGAAAATAGTTCGTGTTTTCCATCCCGTTCAATATCACCGTGAAATAAAATGAAGATGTATTGGAGTAATATTGTGACAGTGGGTGTCGTATTCGCCCATGCATTGCTCATGGCTTCAGAAACTATTACTGCCTTACCCTTGCTACATAATTCCCGTCCGCAGGGATGACTTCTCGGAGTTGGAGCGAGCCGCGGACTGGCTGACCAGCCTCGGCCTCTCCGCCAGGAGTGGCTTCGACGTGCATTTCCGCGAGCTGACGGAGAACGAACTCTACGAGCCGACCCTGGTGAGTTCAGTATCCCAGATAGCACGGGCGGTTGAACAAGTTTGCGGATCTGTGATTTTAACTCGTCAAATTTGCCGGAGCATGTTTGCTTCGATATTATTTTAAACTTGTCAAGATAAGGATCGAGAAGGTTGTTGTTCATAGTTTTGAGGTTAGGTTCATAGTTGTTCATAGTAATTGTATCGGATTAGATCAGAACCTACAATTAAACATTTTACAAGATTGTTACTTCAGTATATTATAGGTTTCCTGTTGTGATGAACATTACACACGGTTGTTATGTCAACATTGAAGCTCCTGTTTTCGTGAACATCATACAATTTTGTCGGGTGTAAACTAGAAAGTTTGATTTAAACTTGACGCAAGTGCACTCAGTTGCTATGGCAAATGTGATGCAAACCTTCTTGTTTGTCACTTCAATCTCGTTGTAAGTCGAAAACAAGTTTACATTGCTATCTGCGATAACGTTGCACTCGTTGAGCCCACCATGGGGCTTACTGGGTAGTTGACTCGTTAGATTAAGTTAGGTTAGGTTAGGTTAGGTTAGGTTAGCAAGGCAAAAGGGTGATTCAATCTGACGTTTCGTTGCATTACGGTTCACCTGGCCGAATAAAATGTCGTTTGACAGTTCCTAAAGTAAAGAACTTTCAAGAAGTGAAATATATTTTTATACTTATAGACCAGTGAAGTTTCTTTGCGGGTTCTTATTCACTGGTTGATCGGATCTGCGGATCAATCAAAATTATTTATTTATATATGTTTATTGCACTCAACATTCGGGCAAAAGGTACAACTTAATGCCAGGGGCATTCTCTACCAGTCTACCTTTGGGTATCGTGAACAGTAGTGCGAGTAAAAGTTATAGAGACAAATGAATTGTGACATGACTGTGTAGTTTGACTACCAGAAGTTAAATAAATAAATGAAATGAAATGAAATTGACAATATGAAAAAAAAAACATAACATAATTAAAATTATTTAGGTGATAAACTTATTTTGTGACTAGCAAAATATGTTTGCAATGTCTTATAAGGGTAAAAAGTGAGCATACGAATTGTATCTTTTTGACATGCCATACTTGCATGACTACCATAATTTGCGAATCTCCTACAGTCCGCAATCAGTGCCTCCTACCAACACAGTGCTTAAGATTATATCCATTTTTATTCGCCGGTTAGCAAGGTACTCATTTTAAAGAAGATCCGGATTACAGAGGATCAGTAGCAGTACTCTATAGCCCGGCCCATTCGCTCATCCGACACCGCTTTTCACAAGGTTTGTCGGTTTACCGCGGGTCTACTGAAACCTAACCCAGATTGAATCGCAGAGTACGGGTCTACTGCAATCGCACCCTTATTGAATTGCAGAGTTTCTACATGTCCCTGCTCTTCAAGAACCTCGTCGGCAATAGAGTCCTTGAGGTCGGCGTCCAGGAGGACCCCGCCGTCGCTGACAAGGCGTCTCTCTTCGCTCACTGCACGACCCTCAAGCACCAGCCAGTCCCTGGAGCGATCACGTTGTTCGGTGCCAACATGGACGAGCAGCCGGTCCGGTTCTCCGTCAAGCTGTCCAAGCGAGAGGAGGGGGGAGACATAATGCAGTTTGTGTTGTCGCAGGACATACACGGGTAAGTGTGGGAGTGAATGCTATACTTGACGGTCAGACGTTAACCAGGTATTCCTTGGCATGTTTAGAACAACGAAACATAGACGTAGCATTCGCGCCGCGCGCTTACAAGACGTTTAAGGGTTCCGTACCCAAAGTGTGAAAACGGAACCCTATTACTAAGCCTCCGCTGTCCGTCCGTCCGTCCGTCTGTCACAGGGCTGTATTTCATGAACCTTAATAGGTAGGCAGCTGAAATTTTCATTGAAATTGATTTATTTTGCCGCTATAACAACAAATAGGTAGAATAAAAAAATAATAAAAATTAAAGGGTAATTATTTTTTGCTCCAAAGATACCAAATAAATATTGGTTTCTATTTGGACCGTATTTCTTAAAGGAATTGGACATGTATGGCTAACACCACATATATACATACTATAACAAACTAGGTGCCATGCCAGGACCTTCCTTACATTCAACTAGATGGAAAATACGGACATATCTAAAATGTTTCTTCGGCCATATTTCATTCAATGTGATGGTACCAACCCGGATAATCAACCGTACCAGCTTGTTGGTAAGGAAAGGGACCTACAATTTTATGTGGAATCAAAACTACTGAGTATGACAATACACTATTAAATGCAGAGACAAGTGTAGTCCTCAAATAATATTTTTAAAAAATCAGAAAAATATTTTTATATCTGCACATTATATATAGAATCTATTATGTATAGAACACAATGTCAAAGTATCAAATAAACAATCTTGTATTTAAGCTAGGCGTGCATTTGTAATCCTTATTTTTGAATGATATGACAACATTTTATTACAGGAACGCGTTTCACGCGGTTTCAGAAAACAATACTTTGCATAAATTTTACAAATTGTTAAGATAAATAAAATGTTAATTTCTTTCCACTTCTTTTCAGGAACACACTTGTCAATGGGCACCCCATGTTTTACGAAGGAGATATCAAGCCAGTAGTCAAGAGAGTTCGGCCGTACAAGGCATTACTAATAACTATTCCACCGAAATCTTTCGGGTTCTGGGTCCTTGCGAACACAAAGATTGAAGCCTGCCACAAGATCGACGATAACGAGAGTAACCCTAAGTTTATACCCGCAACTCCAGTCGAAAACATACGAAATAAAATGACTTTTGCTCATAATAATTATCAAAACAGAAAGAAGCGAGAAACCCCATTGCTTAAGGATGATGTCATTCTCCATAAGTGGATTGGATATAACGAATTACCGAAAAGGACATTTGTAAGTCCGAAATTTGTAGACCTTGTGGGACAAGATATTTTAGAAACGTTCTCTGAAGTACAGGAAATGGAAGAATCTAATGGATTTACTGATAACATGGTGATTAAGACTAAAGATAAATATGATTCGGAAAACAAAAACGAAATGGAAATTAAATATTTGTTTAGACATAAGCGCCAAACTTTAGAAGAGAAACTGAAAGCTGCTGTTTCCAAACTTAAAATGAATTCTAATAAATATGAGCCAAAACTTCCTAAAATTACTGCAACTAAGCTTCAAGTACCGTTAAAATCGTCAAAATTAAAAGTAAACATTAAGAAGACAGATCTGAAAAATCCCACTGATGCAAAGAAGATTTTAAAGGAAAGTGAACATCCCGAAAAGAAAGATCATGCTCAAAAAAATTTAAGCTCTAGTAATCCGCTAAAAGCTAATGAACCAAAACGTTTACTTGAAAGCTCTAAAGCTCGGATTCAAGAGTTAAGGCGACGATTACAGGCGAGGAAAAGTGCCGACACGGAAGAAACCACGCAGGATAAAGAAGGATTAAAGTTAAACAAAAGAAGTACTATAGATAATAAACTAGAAAAAATCCAATTTAATCCTAAAATCAAAGCTAAGCGATCAAATGATTTGGTAGTTAGAAAAGATGAAAATAGTTTCCAAGAACTTAAGTCAAATTCACTCAGAAAGAAAAGAAGCACTGAGGGACTTACAAAACTAAACTCAATTGTCGAACACAGTGATGTATCTGTATTAAAAAAGATTTTGAATAAGGCAACTGACAAATTAGATAAACATCTGGATGCAGGAATTAAAAGAGATTATGAGAGTGGTAACTTTGAAGAAGAAATAAAACCAGAATCGGCAAGTAATGAGATTCCTAAGAAATTCTTTAACGCTAAAGAAAATAAAATATTTGAAGATCAAATTCTACTGAAGACTAAAATATCCGACGAAGATTCATCTATTAGCATTGACGAGAAGTCAAATCAGCATGGACTACTAAAAGACACATTTGAAAGTGTATCATCTTTTCTCGACGATTTGAGAGAAAACTTCGCAAGAATTTTAGCTGTAATTCCAAATTTTCCATAAGTTAAGAATGTTTCCAATAATATTTCTAAATTAATGTAATATCAGTTTTTTGTACTTTTTTAAAAATAAATTGTTTTTAATATTTATTGGTTTTCCGACTTTCAACATTCTGAATTAGGCGTAGAATTCCAAAAAATTCAATAATAAATACAAAGAAACATCAAAAAAGTTTGAGAGCCGAATTAATTTGAATTTATAGGAAGGCTAACGTGACCTGTATTTTTTTGTATTTTTTTGTGTATGTTTTTGACCTGTATGTAGTTTGTCAAACATGCAGCTGTTGTCAAAAGGTCAGTCAGTCGATCCGCTGTTCGGTGATACTTTTAATCGGTTGTTCTGAAAGCTGAACTAAGTAATACGAAAATCAACTATTTTTTTTTATTATTTCATTTCCTACTTATATCATGGTTTTTTCATGTATGTAATATGTATGACCTTACCATTATCTCATTAATTTGAGGTTATATAAGGATATCTTTATTGTAGCATTTATATCAGATTTTGAAAAAAATCCGAAGCATTATATTGGTCTGGAAGAAGCAGGATTCGAACCTGCGACCTTAGGATTACATGGATTACATGTCCACCGGTATTCCGACTAACTATCGAGGCAGTTCCGTCACCCAAATAATTTCTGGCTTATATTCGAATCGACATTATGCTTCCCCGTGCCAAGCTACCTTCCTGTTAGATGGCGCTGTTTTCGCACGCTCACGAATTTTGAATTCAATGTTTGAGATATCAACCTAATTGCTCGACAGCAATATACAATTTTACAATTTTTCAGCGACCAAAACATATTTTGGTATTGAACACTATGAACTCTATAGTCAGCCTGGATTTAACTCAATATTTATATGTATTGAATGGATTTATTACCGTTATCTCATTAATTTAAGGCCATACAACGATATCTACATCAAAGTATTGTATTTTCAAATTCGGTATAAGCTTCAATGTAGATGTCGTTGTATCACCCCAAATTACTGGTATGTGTCTCCGCGCCCTTTTTATTTCGACAAATAAGCCTGGATCAAACCACCCAGAAAAGAAAATGTGTTTGATTTTTTTTATTGCTCATTTGGCTTGGTTTTCAAAACATGCAGATATAACTATTGATTGACTGATGATAGATACAAACCAACACGTCAGTTGACAAAGTGGTCCGTTTGTGTTAAAAGAGTTACGGGCCACTCCTCTACACAATGACTGCGCAGTGTAGACACAACTCAGATACTCAACATTTCACTCGGAATCAATCTCACATTGAGGTTCTTATCGTGGCACATTCAACGATATTTTTGTTTGTTCTTATTTATTTGTGTATCTGTTTATGGCTTTTACATTATTTACTATAACCCAACGAGACTATAACCTTATTTAGGTTATCCTTACGGACTGAACGAAATGATAAATAAAAGTCAGGGTGTGGTGGTACAATGTAATTTATTGTTTATTATTTAACAACGTGATAGGTAAATCATTTTTATATTCCTGCAACAGTCATATAAAAATGACAACCCCTAAACTTTAATAGATAACTATTTAGGTATTTAATTAGAAGTGGCCTACTAAATAAATTTTAACATTGCATATAGAACAGGCACTAGAACAAAATGTCTTGTGATTGATGGAAATTATACGTAAATATATTCTATTGCAAAATGATGACATCCAAACAGCGGTTGGTACAATTCGCAATTCAACCAGATCACAACCAAGTTATTAAAGCGTATAGTTTTTATAATAGTTGGTATGCAGATGTCACAAGCTAATCACAAGCTAACTCAGGGTTAGTTTGTTTTGATCTGGTTTAAGAGCGTTAGTATACCTTAATAGATAAGAGGATATATGTGTGAGAATTTTTAAGTTGAGATATGGCAGTTATTGCATTCTTCGATGCCACCATCAAACCAGCAAAGCATGTTCACCTTTTATAAAAGCCCGAAAGTAAGTTATCATTTTTCCAACCAAATTTTTCAAACAAATAGCTAACTTAATTTCATGCTTCCGAATCATTGATTTTAAAGTGAATTCAACAGTGGAAAAAAAATAAACAAAAAGTTACTTTCGAGCAAAAATTTAACATAACCTCCGAAAAAAATCCAATCCCCAAGAACAAGCTGTAAGTTAGCGAATCAAATGTAAGAATCCTCAACAAGTTTTTTTATTGAAAAGCTCAATCCAACTATAATATCTAAAAACATTTTCAACAATAACTTTCCAGTTTTGTTTTTATTATTTTTTCTTTCGCACCTATACTAATTTAATTCATCCGTGGAAACTACTAACTTTTTAATTATAACAATACAACATCTATATGAACCGAGTTCATATAAAGTTTTAATCATTATTTATGTTTTTGACGCCTTTTCCTTCATTACAGTAAACTTGTATTGTTATCACTAATTGTCACTAATTTTACAAGCTAATGCGTGAAAACTAAAGGCATATAAAACGTTTGGGTACAATCAATGCTAACAAGTGACTAACAAGTATATAATTGTAGTTTGAAAACAAATCGACCACAAAAAAATACGCTGCTTAAAGCAGGACCGATACTTTTTGATATTATGTAAATTAAAACTAAGACTTAAAAATGCAAAGGCTTTTCGGCTGTGTTTAAGCTCTCTTGGCAGCTTGAGGTGTGTGTGTAATTGTGGCTAATGTTATGTCGTTGTCTCTAAAATTCATTAATTCGATTAAAATACACGAATAGGCCCAGTGGGATCGCCACTGCGTCATCACATATTTTTAACCTAACAATAGTGCATTTCATTTTAAATTAGCTATATAATAATAGTAAAATCGTTTAACAAGATTTGCTTTGTCTGAATTCAACTTCAAATAATGTTTTTATTTGTTTCAATAAAAAATCTGATAAACTTTTGAATTATAAATAATACCGCAACGATAATATGTTTTAGTTGCATTGATCTTTTGGAGCTGAATTCATACAAAAAATATTTATTTATAAAATGTCTACATTCCTAAAACCTCACCTAAGATCTTTGCAATGTGTAACAATCAGAGAGACAGTCGTGTGTCGCTATATATAATTTATATATTTAATAATAGATCATTATTTGGTAGGAAACGAATATTGTATTAGTAAATTAGAACGTATAGAGTAAAAATAACACAAATTAGTTGCAATTTTTTTCTTATATCGATAAATAATCCATGTCTTTTGCTATTTTTAAAATATTAATGTTTAATGAAAAATAAACCATGAAGTAATTTAGTTAAATGGGTTAGTCTAGATAACAATATAATTCTCAGATAGTAATGCAAATCGACGAAACCTCCAGGTTTATAGTAATTATATATAAACATTCAATTCATGAATATGTAGGCACAATACCCTGATGCCTCTGTCAAAAACGTCAAATTTTGTTAACAATAAAATTCTTCAATTAAATTAAGTTTAACGCACAGTCCAAAGTATCAGATTTCTCAAATCGTACAAATATATTGAAAGCTTACACAAATATTCTATACTACAGTTCTACCTTGTTTAAACCTCTTTTAATTTCTATTCGGATTTGACTAAATACACTGGTACAGCAATATGGCGTTAATATGTATAAAGGTTTAATATATTATGCATCTTTATACATATAATGCGGAAATTGCTATGAATAAAGTTTCAAATAAATTATTTTCTTTTCCATTTTTGTGCTTTACACAATAGGTATGAATAAACAATGCTATTCATATGATAAATTTGGTTTATTCATTTGCATTTTTTAGTTAAACCAATAGATATAAGTTGTCGGAATAAGATTATTTTATTAAAATTTAATTGAAAATCAAGTGATAATATGCATGATACATTTTGCATTAATTGATACAAGAATAAATAATTAATGAATTACTTAAATGAAAGGATAATTATACATTATACAATCGGCGATAAAATATGTTTGAAGTCACCCAAATTCCTGTTGGTAAAGCACAAGCCACATTGAAAGCGTTACAACATTGAATACACATAAAGCACACATTTAGATTAAATAAATATTTTATTTTTTATTAACGAAATGACACGAATTAAAGAGAGAACGACTCCACACACAACCCCTTTACCACAGTATAGGGAAGCTATACTATGCCTTTACACTTGCCTGCCACCTGGTGAGATAATACAATGTCGACATGATTTTTATATAAATGCTCGAATTATAAACAGAAGTAATAAAATAATGTCAAATCACGCGAACGATAGAGAAATTATACACACTCATATCAGTAAGCACAAAATTTACGATGACATGAAATTAGTTATAAATTTAGTGACGTATAGGACACGTACAAGTCCCGAATTCATTTTATTTTAGAACATTACAATCGCTACGTACGAAAATAACCTTCTCCTCACTAAATAACCCTTTTATCCTAATTTTACCGTTCATCGAACTACTGATCGTTGATAGACTAACAAAGAGGAGGAAGAAAATGTAATGAAATATAATAATTCTCGATATATCAGTAAACTTACGTTATCGAGGTCTCAACAATACAATTTTATAATAAATCAAGGCTTAGCAGAAATAATTTAATATTGGTCTTGTTTTGAAACTTTGAATAATTTCGATGATAATAACAATACTAACGCACAAAAGTTTCAAAATACATCTTACAATAGACTACCACAAACAACTGTCAGCTAAGGAGCCATGCAGAGATAGGACTAACTATACAATGATTTACTGCTATCAGCTAAACACACGACACAGCAAGAAGTTATATAGATTCTTAATTAAGATAGTGTTAAGTTAGAGGAAGATATCATGAGAATGATGTATGTAGTAGTCGATTCGGACGGGGCTTAGGTGACACACTTTAATAAAAAAAAAAGATTTAAAATTATGCACCTTTACATTTGCATCTAAAGTAAATTTAGACATGTGTCTAGAACTAACTAAATATGTATTATTAGTTAACCGTGTATTACTTAAAAAAATATGCCATTAGTGAGGATCGAAGAGCTTTTAACAAAATATTTAGCATAAAATAGCACAAGTACATCAGAAAATATTGTGTTGACTATGTGACAAATTGTGTTTTACTTTAAATACAGACAGCATGCGTAGGTGATGACTTGTGTATAGATATAGATTTGCATTGTAGATTTTTATTATGAATATATAATATAGATTTGACAATATATGTAGCTTTGAGGATATCTTTAATTGACTTGAACTTTAGTCGATATAAATGAAAGGAAAAAATATATAAGCATACCGAATAATGTTATAAGTTAAATCAGAATAGTTAGTCATGACACGACGAGGAAGATAATAACATTTACAAAAGACATTGGTATTTCACAAATAATCACGAGCCTCACTTGTAGTAGTCGACGTCTTTGTACACGCTTGTTTCAACTTGTGATCAAACGTCACTACCAAATGCATTTGTGTACGCGAGAGTAGTTAAAACCAAATTTCAATAACCTTCACGAATCAAATGAGATGAATTAAAAACTAAAAGAAGATATATATTTGAGATGAATATTTGAAGATATAATGGTTTGAGTATCTGTGCAAGGGATAAATAAGTAAATTCTCATTAAAAGTACGATGCATTAACAAAATATAAGTATCGAATGAACGAAATGAAGTTGTCAATAATCAATAAATATTGTGTTTCCATATTGTTTTTAAAAACATCAATTGCATCATTGAGAAGATTAAATTATATTCTGAACATTTACCTAAAGAGGGAATATTTATAGGAAACGTATTCAGTTTTGAGTGATTTTTAAATGATATACTGCACTCAATAAATTTTTTGAAATGTATGAAATGAGTCAGCCATATGTACCATCACTTCATCGACAATTTTGAGAAGAATTGTTCGCACGTTGAGAACGACATCGAATTGAAATCGAGACATTGAAAGGCGTTATTCTAGACACAAAATGAAGTAAAATGGAACGCGGACATGCGCAGTTCTTCACCGCTTCGTCATGCCCAGCGTTTAGTTTTATTTTTATTTATATATCACAGCATTTGACGATAACAATTTATTTTTCAGTTGTAGCTTTAGTTAAAATAAATTATTCGAACAATCGTCCTTGTTTCGAATCCAGCGGCTGGCCGGTACTGTCCTATGCGTTTTCATCGGTTAGTTTCATTTCGACTCTTGCAGAAACAATTTTCATTGCTCGAAAAATTTCATCGTATATAATGTAGGCATCTACGCACAGAACATCGAGATTCAAACATGGATACTATTTATTACACATTAGAAGTTAGCGGTCCGAATGATCTAACACAACGACAAAACAACATTTTTCTTGCATCTCTTATGGCCTCTTATTCCTAGTATGGCTTCTTAAATCCAGATTCAGTACTACATTGGGTCTTTTTTTATAGATGCGTATGTTACCTAGCAGAAGTAACCCAGGGCAGTGCTAATCCTGGAAGAACGAAGCATCGGTAGTTAAACCTTAGGATTATCTACATCGTACGGACAAGAATAGACACTGAACATCGAATACACATATTCATGCAGTATAATAAAATTGGGAAATGTTAATTTCAACAGATTTTAAGATTCCTATGTTTTATGCGCTGGGAGGCTTTTTATCATCAAATCAACCACAATGATTCTCAGTTTAGGGTAATCTTACACCGATTCAGCTGCAAGTACAATGGATTTGTTTTATACTGCTTCCCAGATATTTGATCTTGATAAATTTGTTAATCTTACAAAAAAAGGTACTGGTAAATTTATTTGATAGTTTCGATGTGCTTTTAAGGCTAGGGTATGTACAGGTAAAACATAACAACGAACAGACAACATCGATACAAAAGCACGCATGCAAACTTTGCGTTGGTTGTAAAAAGATACTGAATCTTTAGATTCTGTTCACAATGAATAGCGATTTCTAAGAGACACAAGAGCTGAACACGCTTAGTTTGATCCTAAAACAAGTCACATTCAGAATGTATTAAAACGTTCGGAGACTTGGAATTTGGATGATAACAAACAATAAATGGGTTCCAAATAATTAGAAACTTAATGATTCTCAAATAATCATACATTGTTATTTTAATGTAAGATTTAGTTTTATATTTTTAAATAAACACGAGTAGTGAAAGATCGCAGCAATCAATATGAATGTCACATTAAAACGAGTAAGTTTTAGATAAAGCCTCGACCTAAAAAGATGCGAAAAGAGAAGAAGAGTTTACGTAGCGTACATATATGTAACGTGACACATTCGTGTTAGAAGTAGGTTTTATTGTTAGTCGTTTCCACATTACGTTTATTTTACAAAAAATGGTAATATTGTGTGCGGCACTAGACCATTTAATTCAATCATTACACGTTTTAGTAATATTACATTGTCTTTCACTAATAGTATTTAAATTTAAATTTTCATTACACGTAAATAACAATATATCACAAGCGTCAACATATAAAACATTCGGTTCTCTTCCGTCATTATCTACCTCTTCTGTCGAGTCTCATTTCATTTTTGGGACTTTGGGGTATAAAAAAGGGATTCAGTTTACATATGTCAGTATCGTGGCGCTTTTTTGCTTCTTCATATTGTTGTAAATCTGGTCTTGATACTTTAAGGCTAAAATAATTTACCGCCCGCCGTTCCTTCACGAATCAGTGAATGTATAAAAATATTATTGCTCATTATTCAAGCACCTGCTCGCGCTTCCGACATGTTTGTGTCGTCATTAACAAAATTACTAAACCGATTGCGCGCGCCCTCTAGCGCGAACGATACGTTTGCAGATTTTCAAGGGTTGAACCAAAATAATTAAACTACCTCGGATAATAATCACGGCCATTTTTACGGGGTGTGACAAGGGGGTATGGTCTGTATGAATGATATAATTAATTTCTTTACTTAATTATATCTCGTGACGTGGATATTACGCTACATCATGTATTCAAATGATTATTATTAATACATCATAATGAACGAACATTGTATATTTAGCAGTGTGTATGATATTGCTGAGTCAACTATGATTACTGCTGGGTTCTGGTCGTTCCACGGAGACAGGCGCATCCTACTGCATCACGCATTTGCTCTCAATTTGGGACTTCAGTTCATTCACTTGGGTCTCGATGGTGTTTTTCAATTCTGAAAAATAAAAACAGTCATTAGATTGGTATATGCGATAGGTAGAAGAAGTCTTTCGAATTTAAAATAGTGTCCTTTAGGGCTGATTTTTCAATAGTCAGATAAACAGCCAGATAACTATTCGATTGATTTATTTACGCTTCTGCTTATCTATTCAATATAGTAATCCATATGCTTATTAGTCATATTATAGACACATAATTGTGATAGAAGATAGAATTCTCCGGCAATTATTACCCGTCTTTTGACAAACGTGAATTTGTACTATCAGTCCGATAAGTACTATGTACGCATTGAAAAATCGGCCCTTAATGATACACGATTTTAATATTCTGTGGTTTTTTGAACTATATTGTAAATCAGTTGGCTTATCACAGTGGTATTTCACGGTCATATTGGCCGACGTTTCGGACCATGTCGGGGCGGGCCTCTCCGCACGCAGCCACTCGCCCCGTCGCGTCACTCGCGACCGCACGCAACGATCCGAAACGTCGGTCAATATGACCGCTAAACGCAAATGTGGTAAGGCTGCTATACATAGACCACACAACGATACAATTCGTAGATAATATATTCTTAATATATAATGAATAGGGATCGAAATTAATATTTTTGATTATCCTTCAGGACCAATACCTGCTAATTGGGTGATTTTTTTACTTTTTGAAAATAAGTTCAAAAAATGTTTTAGAATAAAACTAAAAAATATATTTAGAAAACTAAAAAGGTAACGTCGTCCCGTCGTTGCAGTTTCTTTAAACGCTCCGAATACTGTGATGACGTCACGGCTTCCCCCGCCGCGACACGCACGGTTCGCTGGGGGCTTGCAGCGAGTGCCAAGCGTGGCGACGCAAGCTGTGACGTCACGCGAGGAAACAGGGGCTCATTCAGATAAGACTGAGTTCGAATTCGTCGGTAAATATTAACTCACTTTAAATAGTTCATGTTTCCACACTTCTTGAACATCATTTTAGTTTGGTAAACATCTGGTTTGTCCCATAAATACGTCGGAAGTAGAAATAACAGTTCCGTTATTTAAATTATAATATATTTCCTAGCTATTTTTGGATTGACTCACTCCCGAACTCGAACTCACTCTTACCTGAATGGCCCCCCTGATGATAGATACAAACCAACACGTTAGTTGACGAAGAGGTCCGTTTGTATTAAAAAAGTTACGAGCCATTCCTCTGTTCTACACAATGCCTATGCAGTGTAGACACAACTCAGATACAGGTAAAGATTTTGCAGAAATACTCAACATTTCACTCGGAATCAATCAATCGCCCCCAGAACGTTTAAAGAAAACTAACTTTCAATCGTTATTTCTCGGAATTCAAAAGTGTGTTATGAAACATTTTTTTTAATATTGCTACCAAAAACTGTCATTTCAACGGTTTCTCACACCCCTCACATTTCTAAAGCGTACACTATTTCTTTCAAATTAACATGTCACAAAATGAAAGCAAACGGTTGCACTCGCACAATAATTAGCTAACACAATATCCATAATACAAATGTTGCAGTGCATAGAAGTGTTGGGAATTCACATGCCAGGTGCCAGCAGTCAATCAAATATTGTGATTTAATAAGTAATAATTTTGCGTGACTTTTTTCAATCAATTTTAAGCCAATTTTTAATCCATGAAAATAAAATAAAAAAGTAAAATATAGATCATTAACATAATATTGAATAATTTGATCAATGCTTGATATTTCATACATTTAACTTGGTTTTCACCAAGTAATTATTTATTTTAATCGACACTTAAAAGGCCTTTATTATAAGTGCTGATTATCTTGTAGGGGTACCGATTCCGAGATGGTAAGAAAGGCCCATTAATGTGAGGATTAAGCTTATCAGAACCGGGTGGAACAGACTCTTAAAATGGTAACGAAGTTATCTTTTTCCCAATAATTTTAAGTTAATCAAGAACATCTACCATACACATTGTATTTTGATTTTTTTTTTGCTCGGACATTTCTGACCCTCAGTTTCAGATAAGTTGCCTGTTGCCATCATAACAACAAGTGTATTTAGATTTTAACTGTTTTTCCACCCATTACTTTATTTATTTGAGTATTAGAATAACAATGTCCCTACATGTTAGCTGTTGAGTATTGTAACCTCATGTGTAACTGTGACATGTGTCAGACTGACATTAGTTTCTATTATTTTCTTTGTTTTCTCTCAAATACCACCCAAAGATCGCAAAAAACCGGTGGGAACTGGTAAATCGATGTGTTGGTTCAATTCAAGCACTTCGCTAATCGTTTGGATATCTTACTGGTGAAGTCATCCTGGTCCTCTAGTTCCGCCTCCGCCGCCAGTTCCTCGGGCGTCTTCTTCTTCCTCAGCAGCGGGTTCTCGGGCTCCGCCGGCTGTTGCTCGACGATCTCCTCTTTTTTCTTTATGTTGTACTGCGGAGAGAGAGCGCGTTAGGGGCCGTGCGGCGGCCCCTGGCGCCCGACTCTCATGCGGATTTTTTGAATTTGGAACGATGATATTTTCCGCCATTTTGGTTTGGATGACTTGAGCCCGCTAGCAGATACCAAAAGATCTACAATATTTTTTTTCAATCTCAATTGTGATCAATCGCATCAGAGATGTTTTTGTTGTTATAATAATAATTTGCTTACCATGTATAATTTGAGTTTACTGCTCTTGACGTTTTGTTTGAGATAAAACAGAAAAAAGTATTACTTGAATCTTACATGCTTAAATAATAAACGGAAAAAATGGAGTAAAAGTTGCGATTTTAGTAAGCTTTCAATGAGTAAATAATCAATTTTGAAATGCCTATCTCGCATTTATCTTAAGGAAAATGGAACTGCATATAAGTTACACTGAGCAATAGTTCCTCTATTAATTGATTGAAACATAATAAAAATTATATAAATTAGAAATTCAATAAAAATAAATTAAACTGATTTTTTAAATATGTAAAGTTCCTAGGAATCCAAGTTATAGTTATATGTAGGTTTATCTGCGAGCGGGCCTAAAGCATTTAGGCATATGTATGGTGGAGCCCTACACTTGCAATTGTTTCAGGATGCTTTACATTGGAAGCTGTCGAAGCACAAGATAATTCCAACCAGTATCGACATCGAGTCATCAGTTTCTTAAGTAGCCCGCAGAATCAGCCATTTCTTCTCAAATCGGTATATTTTTGACACCAATTACTTGAACAATCTAAGAACATAGGTGCCTACTAAAACAAAACATAAGCTAATCGAACCCTATCCACGTGTATGATACTGTTATGGCCGTCAGTCATAAGTAGTTAAAAACAGAAGAAGTTGTCAAATTGTGTTAGTGTATACGATCGTATTATGAAACTTTTGAAAATTTGTTTATAATGTTATGATCTCATTTCATTAATCCAATGTCATGCGGGTTTAATGGTTTTTGAGTAATTTTGTTGTTTTTGTTATGGGTAGTAAATTAAAAAAAAGCCTCCCTTTAAGTATAGATGACTTCGTTACTTTAATTTTAATGATTAAGATATTTGCTTTTTGCATTATAAACTTGAAATAACAATGGGTTCTTGACACTGTTATGGGGATATTAGATAGATATATTAATACTGACGTGAAATTGAGTTGTGATTGAATGAAAGAAGATTAGCATTGAAAAAATACACAAAAACATGTTTTAAAAGCGTATTGAAAGCTATTTTAACTATGATTATATAGATGAATATTTAAATTTTATAACAGAAATATATTATGGAGCTCTATTAAAACTAACATTTTGTTTATGATGAACTTAACCTTTTTCATTGAATTAAAACTTTGATCAGAAGTTCGATATTTATTCTTTGGTTATTGAAAATAAAAAATGTTCGTAATAAATTTAGAAACATTATTTTTAAAACATTGTTTTTGACTTTTGCATTTTAAATTTTTGCCACGGTTATTTTTTTTTTATATCGACTTCAATCATAAAAATCATAAATTTGTGGTTCATGAGTTTTTTAATGTGGATTTTCCTCTTTGATTTTTTCATATTTAATTTAGTTTGTTGATTTAGATATTGTATATTCGTTTTGTTAGCATGGTAATTTTTTTAAATTCCTTCTCCAATGCAAGAAAGTGCATACTCATAATTTTAATGATTTTTCATAAAGGTCAACATGCAGTGTGAAGAAATAACTAAAAATTCGAGGAGCGTTCGGATAAAAGCTTGAAGCAATTATGCTAATATCCGAACGCGACCAGTGATTGTTTTGAACGTGCATTTGTGTGGAGATATACAAAAAAAGTGTAATATAGATTAGTGAGTGCCATGTTGTGTATGAAATAAAATTAGTAAGGTATAATGTGCAGAATAATTAGAATATTTCAAGGTATTACTTTGTTCAGAACAAAAATCAGTCTCTTCGCTGTGTTTTTGTGAATTATTTCAGTGAATAACTGTCGCATCTAGGAAGCTTGTAATCGTAGGTAATACTGAGAATACAACCATCTTATTTTCAGACTAGTTGTGATTAGGTTAGGTTTGAGTTGGGTGATGTGGGTGGGCTAAGTAGGGCTTGCTTAGGCTGGAATGTTGGGTAAACTAATTTGCAATGCTTCATTCTCTACGACTTCAAATTTCCTTCGATAGTTGTAAAAATGAATATTGAAACTTCCCTGCGATATCTACAAAACGACATCAAAAACACAACTAAGAGAGAGACAGAGAGAGAGAAACAAAAACGCAAAGGTGTCAAAAACAATCGATAGACAGAAACGGTACGAAAGTACGTTAACGTTCGGAAACCGAACACAAGATGGCGCTTACTGGTGAATTCGTCTTGGTCTTCTAACTCCGCCTCCGCCGCTAGCTCCTCGGGTGTTTTCTTTTTCCGCATGAGAGGGTTATCGGGCTCCATGGGCTGCTGTTCCACTATTTCTTCTTTCTTCGGTATTTTATACTGAAAACAGTCGGCAAGAAACCGTTTAGTGTGGATGCGAACAAGAATGCAGTATACTGTGGGGTCTCATTCAGTCGGCAAGAAACCGTTGAGTGTGGATGCGAACAAGAATACAGTATATTGTGGGGTCTTATTCAGTCGGCAAGAAACCGTTTAGTGTGGATGCGAACAAGAATACAGTATAGTGCGGGGTCTCATTCAGTCGGCAAGAAACCGTTGAGTGTGGATGCGAATAAGAATACAGTGTAGTGTGGGGTCTCATTCAGTCGGCAAGAAACCGTTTAGTATGAATACGAACTAGAATACAGTGTAGTGTGGGGTCTCATTCAGTCGGCAAGAATACAGTCTCGGCGAACAAGAATACAGTCTAGTGTGGGGTTTCATTGAGGTGGGTCGCTTCATAAAGTCCAAAAGGCATAAGGTCAAAAACGCAGAACATCCAAAAGTATGCATTTTTCGTATTTTTTATAAAATGCATATAATGTAACCTAACCTAATCGAAAATCCGCATTCATAAGTGTTTTGGACGGTATGGGTTTTGGACCTTGTGCTTTTTAGAATTTATGATGCATTCCCATTGAGGTGATGAAAAACGATTCTAGATGGTGTCATTATGAGTCATATAGCTTTTAGCAGCTTGGCAAATATTCTATTACATACGTAAAATATGTAATGAAAGAGGGCTTAAAAATATATTAATAAAAACGGTCCTCTTATCACACCATTCACCCACCTGGACTTTTCTCCAAAAACAAATTACTTTAAAGTGCATAATTAACGCAAGTAACGACCAGGGAATCATCTTTCAGAAAAAGTATCCTTAAATTTTATCAAACGGCATAATATTCCCATTTGGCGCTCGCCGACGCTTGTAAGTTCGTACCTCTACCACTAAACGCTACACTCTATTCGTATTGTCTCGTTTACTTTCATAACGTTCAACGTTAAAGCGGAATGAGAGAACGGAGCGTACTTCATAGTACGGGCCCGGCGGGCCCGCGCAGACAGTTCCGATTCGCTCTCTAATTTCCCAGAGGAGACGATTCGAAATTCGAATCCAGTGTTGCCAGGGTCCAGTGATGATTTTTTATGATACTTTGAATTTTAATCGCTCATATTTGTCTTTTTAATTGAAAGAAAGCTCTTTGCCGAGCGGCTTGGGCCGCGCTTCTCGAACCGGGCAGCGCTGGTTCGATGCCCGTACAGCTCTTTATATCTCATTTCGACTTAGGTAAGTGCATTTACATAAGACGAATACTTACGGTGGTAAGGCTTTAGCAAAAGCTAGATGTCTATCTGGGCTAGGTAAGTTTAAGTTTAGTTTTGTGCTTTTTAAAAAAAATCATGCTTTTGGTTGTTCTAGGTTTTGGATTTTGGACTTTATGGATTTTGGGCTTTGTGAATGCGACCCATTTCACCCAGTAGGTTTTATGAAGAGGCTAGTGTGTGTTTCAATGTAGTTAACGTGCATTCCGAAACGTTCCCGAAAATATTAGTAAAGGTATATTCTCCACGGCATGGTTAGCAACCGCTGGGTGATTGTATTTTTATTTATTGATTTAAGAGGAACACCATAGAACAAGAGACTGACACTGACAGACACTGATTATCAAATTTAACTTAAATACTATGTTATGGTCTAAGTGCATATTACTCGTAAAGGTGTACACAACTAGGAAATACGTACTTCCACTAAAAAAAAAGTAATAAAAGAACTAAATTAATTATATAAGTCTAAGTAGACATATATAAAAACAACATAAATGAAGGAATACTCAATCATAAAAAAACACTTATTCTTAAACCGTTCTTAAGGTGGCCCAACCCGGCGGGCCTAACTCATTCGCGGGCACGGTACAAAACCGTGCTGTTGCGCTCTGGGACCTTCTCTGTTACAAAGAATGACAGGCTCCGTGATGAGGAAGATGCAACATGTCCACAAAAAAGACAATTATGTGCATAGTGTATGATTTGGTAAGATTTACGAAAATTTTAATTTCAAAACGTCTTATAGCTAAAAGTAAACCACGCCCGCTGTAGTAAAAAATCTAACAAAAACCAAATAGATTATAAATCTTGATTAAATAAGCTATGTCTGATGACTAATCTTTTTAAGATGTTCTTACTTTATCATTGCGTAATCCACCTCCAAAGTTATTGTATAAAACGCGCGAAAAATGCGAACTTTCTGACCTTATAACTTAGAAACCAAACACAATTTTACAATGCCAATGGTCATCAGACATCTAGTTCGATCAAATAAAGCTATTTTGAGCAAAATTTTGGATCTCTGACAAGAAATATGGTTGTGATCTTCTTTCCCCTTTTGTATGGGGAGATGAGCGGGATGGGCCACCTTAAGCTACAAATCAACCACAAAAATACCACAAAATGACAACTTTTGAAGTCATGCCAACCATGCGAATGACCGAAACGACGCGTGTGATCTGTAGTGTTACTCATTAAGCGAACACGTGAAGTTCTCACACGAGTAGCTGTCATTCGAGGCTATCCGATGGGCCGGTGTGAGTACTGATGGGTCACAAGGCCCTTACGTGTGTGGGATCGTTGAAGACGTTGACTTCATGGGGATACGCACTCGTGCGCTGCTGTGATCGATTCTGTCAATTGGGATTTCTTTCGAAATTGGGACTACTTGACACATTTATTAATGAATCTCGCTCAAAAACGGTTTCACCTGCTAAAATTATCTCGCCAAGCTTCACTTTTATCATCGGTATGAGGAAGTGGCCTCTCCCGACGGGACTAACTCATTCGCGGGCACAACACAAATTGTTTTACAGAAAAGATAGGCCTCGTGATGAGGAGGATGCAATACGTCCACAAAGCAAACAAATCGCATGATTTGATTAGTTTTCGGCGCTGTAGTAAAAAATCAAATGATAACTAAATTGTTTTTGAATCTTCATGAAACAAGTTAGGATTTTTTTTGTTTTATCATTGAGTAATCTACGAGCAAACTTATTGTATAATACGCGCGAAAATTTAGAACCTTTACTTAGAAACCATTTACAATTCAACAAGGCCAAACATCTAGAGTATGATCAAATAAAGCTATTTTGAGCATAATTTTGGAACTCGTACAATAAATGTGCGCATGATCTTCTTTCCACGTTTGTATGGGGATTCGAGTAGGATGGCCCACCTTAGCAGGAAAGTTAATGTACCATGAAGATGGCGAAATGTGCACCTCGTTTCCTTTGTACCAGACATTTATCCGGTTCCCGGTAGCCGAGTGCACCTCTTATGGTTTTGTTTTATTCATAAAAAACCGGCCAAGTGCGAGTCGCACACGAAGGGTTACGTACTTTCGTACAAAATTAAACACAAAAAATACGTTTATTGTACCGCCCCCCCGCCCCTAAAATCTTTTATATTTTTATTTTTACCTATTTGTTGTTATAAGGGCTAAATAAATGCACATTCCGTAAAAAAATACGTTGCCTGCCTATTACGGTTTATGAGATAAAGCCCTGTGACGGACGGACGGATGTTTCGTTGGCACCCTTTCGGTACGGAACCCTAAAAATGCTGCAAGGATGAAGCCTACCAAAAAAAAATTACTTCGCATTAAGTCGAGATGCTTCGACTTGATTTGAACTTATTCGATAGGCTTAGAAGAAAAAAATCCGAAGGAATCCTTCAATTAATTCCTCGTACTGAGGTTTAATCTTCAGTAAAATAATCCGCCTATAACAGTAATTTAACGAATCATGAAATGCGGCCATCTTGAATAGCGGGACAATCCGCTTTGCGGTCTAATCTCCAATTGATTACTTCCCTCGGAAAAATAATAAATTTTAAAGTCATTTTTACTGCGGGAATCCCTTGGAGATCTCATTAAAAATATCGGTCGCTTCTTCGGAAATAAGAACGGGGATTTCGAGTTACATTTCAAATTAAGATAAAGCGTAACATTATTTTAAATCTCAAAAGGCTTACCTACTACATTCCTTAAATTACTGCGTAGTTTCATTAATTATATAAGTACGTGGTGAGGCCGCACATAATTAATACAAATATTGCACCAGCAATGCACCTAATATGACATCCGTAGGAAATAATTAGTTTATTCTCGGATTCGTCGACTTACATTGAGCATGGAATGATAATAGAATTCCACCCAGCAAAAACATATAATCTCCCATAACTGCAGAAATAAAAATTATGCATAAATATGATTACTATATGGAAATCGGACGAACAGCTAAACATGTATGTAACAAAAAATTAAGTGTAAATCAAAATTATTAAAATTGAAAGGGTGAAATTGCTTTACAAATACGTATGTTTCTGTAGATAAACCAATAAACTATATTTTTTAATAATTGATACGTGAAATAGTATAGTAGAGTTGTTTGCAAAGACAGATCGATAAAAATGTTCTTTGGGAATCGATCACAGCTTTGTATCTTAGCTTGACATTTCCATTTCAACAATTTCATCAAACGTTGAACACGGTGCTTAGTAAGTACTACGGTATTAGTCAGCCTCGGTAGCTCAGTGTGCGACGCCTTGCTAATCGATAAGCTGGGGAAGCACCTCTGAGTGCGGTTAGGTTCTGGATTGGTGACCATTTTCAAACGTGTTGCCTCGCCGTGGTTCGGATTCCACGTAAAACTGTAGGTCCCCTTCCTTACTTACTAGGTGGTAGGTTTTATCTCACCCGAGTTGGTACCATCGCATTGAATGAACTATTTTCGAAGCGGCAATTAAAATTGTCCGTGTTTTCCATCCAGTTCAATGTAACCGAGCAATATAAGGAAGGTCCTGGCATCGCATCCCCATGTGGTGTATTTGGCATTCCCATGTGGTGTATTAGGCTAATATATGACGGTCAGTTCGGTGTTAGCCATCCATGTCCAGTTACATAAAAAAACTGACTAAGTAACATATGGCAGGAACTTGTATACGCTGAAACGTTACAAACCATAACAGATGAAGTGACAAGAGTGAAAGAAATAACAATTGTAACTATATTTTTATTTAAATTACCAGAAAACAAATAAATACTTTCGAGGTTCATATTGCAATGCATTCAATACAATTTTTAAGTGTGATTGTGAAGTTTGAAAAAATACGCGTTATGTTTTCTTTACTCAAAGAATAATAATCTTTATTAAGTACTATATATATATGTAGGTAGGACTTTGGTTTGCAAAATATGTGAGAAACAGCTACATTACAATACAATGTGTACAATGGTGAAGAAAACTGCTTATTAATCACTATATAGTCGGCGTCTAAGCGAGCTCATCTAAAAGATCTGTCAAAGCTGTCAGATACCAAAAAATAAAAAGAATCCATTTGAAAAAAAGATTTACTTAATCTGTGTAATTGAAATGACTCAATTTTATCCATATTAATCCGAAAAGTATTTTTTCTTAATTATGCTAACCAAAAGAAATCTTGGGAAAGAAAATATCACAAAAACATAACCTATAAAATTTCGTTTCATACTTTGTGCTCGTCAATGAAATTCAAATTTGTTGGAGGACAAACAAAAGCTCTTCTTTTCCTCTAAACCTTATTCTAACTGCATAATGGAGTACATATTTCATCTAAAAACTCGTAAATCAAATTTGACAGCAATGACAGTTTTGGCGTTTTTAAGGTTACGTCGCTCATGCTACATCTACAATGAGCTTGGAGTTTTCTTCACCATTGCCAACACTCGCCACCAAGCAGTGGGTATCTATCCAAATACCCAATGTGGGTAGATTGAGTGCACGTCCATTCCTTTCCTCCGCTCGTCTACAGTTGTCTATGGCCGATCATAAATCCTAAACGGCACAAATGATCCGCGTCAACATTACGAGGAACTATTACCGGCAATCTGCGAAGCGCCGCATTTCGAAAGAAGCCAATGTGGGCTCTTTTCTCTCTAGTAAAGGTTATTGTGCAATTTGTAACATCGAATATACAGTAACAAAAAAAAAATCTCTAAACGGAAATGTTTTCAAATGCATCATAATAGAGGCAGGGCGGGTTTTTTTTGTTTATATGGCCGCGGTCCGAATTGCGCTCAAGCGCTGACAGCGTGAATAGAGTTCTTCCGAAATGCGCTGACCGTGCTCAGAGCCTCAATTACGAGTTACAAATCACTAATCGAAAATTCGCTGAGCTCTTCGATTCCGCAGGTTTACACCATTGAATAGAGCTGGCGAAATGTTAATGAGCAAATGCCAAATCTATTCATGCTGTCAGCATTTAAGCGCAATCCGCACCTCGGCCTATGCAAAACGCAGCATATGGCGTACGGCAGGATCTCACATATGAGGTGCCTGGTGACGCCCATGGGCTTTCGAACTTTCAAGAGGGTTTCGAAATCAATGCTGGTGGGCAACCCATACATCATTACATCATACACCAAAACGGGCATTCTGCATATTAGTACGTAAGATTCAAATGATCAGACTATGTCTTTCTTAAATTATTTTATTTCTCTAAAGTTTGTAAAATACACTCAAATAAAATAATTTACCTAACCTAACCGAACCATAACATGGGAAATTTATTGAATTAGTTTCAAAAAATTAAATAAATAATTCATTTACACTAATGCCTTCCAAATTTATTATCTGCGATTCATTTATTTATATTTATATTTTATAAATTTATAAATTAATCAATATGTCGATGACGTAGTCTATAAAAAAAATAACCAAGGTTTAAAGCGTTACGTGGCGTACATATAACCTACATCCATTTTTGTGCCTGTTTCTATTCTGCATCTAGTCAGTCAGCGTGTTTGCGTCCACTGCTGGACATACGCCTCTCCAATCCTTCTCCAGTCCTCCCGGCCCTCAGCGGTACGGAACCACTGCTTTCCGCCGACGCACTTGATGTCGTCTTCCCACCTGGCGGGTGGTCTTCCCACACTCCGTTTGCCTGTCCACGGCCGCCAGTGTAGGACACGGTTACTCCAACGGTCGTCGTCTCTTCGGCTGACGTGACCAGCCCACTGCCATTTTAGCTTAGCCACCCGGTGTCCAATATCGACTACTTTGGTACGTCGGCGGATTGCCTCGTTACGCACCATATCCCGTAGCGATATTACCAGCATGGCTCGCTCCATTGCTCGCTGGGTAACTTTCAACCTTTGGACAAAGGCGACCGTCAGAGTCCACGTTTCACACCCGTACGTGTGACCGGGAGGACGCACTGTTCATATATTCGGGTCTTTAAATTTTGCGGAAGGTCAGACCTCAGAGCGAACTTAAGCTTTCCGAAGGCAGCCCAACCCAGTTGAATCCGTCGCTCAACCTCCCTAGACAGTCCTTGTCTACCAAGCCGCAGGATTTGACCGAGATATACGTACTCTTCAACCTGTTCGATCACTTCTCCGTCGATAACGATTTGTCCTCCCGTCATACCCTCAGTCGTCATGACCTTGGTTTTGTCCCGGTTCATCTTCAGACCTACCTTTATCGATGCTTCATAAAGGTCTTCCAGCATGGTCTGAAGCTGAACTCGGGAATTTGACAGAAGAACAATGTCATCGGCGAAGCGAAGATGACTGAGAAAATCTCCATTTACGTTGATACCAAGTGTAGTATATCTAGTGTATGATCAAAATAGAAAATCGAAGTTTTCTTTTAATTATAAGTCGTTTCCTTTAAAACAAACTTTTACTGGATGGTTCGTAAAAATCTAAATTACGATCCCAGTCGATTAGTTACTGGCAAATAATGTCGACGTTATGTAAACCCCAGCCATCGTCGCTTACATGAAAATAAAAGAAATAAAAACATAATTAGGTTGATGTCTTGCGGCGAGTTGACCACAGCAGCCGACTACTTCTAGAAGTTACTAGGACCATCTATACTACGGTTTTGCACGCGCTGTACATACAACTAAAGAGCCGTCTTACTTTGAACCTTTTTTGGTCGGACTTCCAATGGATTCGCATTATTGGCATTGGACTGGCATTATTTCTGCACGCACGATTCAAAAACGTTGCATGGGTGTCCCGTCTCTTAGGATATAGTGTTTAAATACTCTGTAGAGACAGCGGCGCGAGGCTTTCAATATTTTCAACGTCTGTCCGATTCAATTATCAAACTCGCGACTCAACCCGCCGCTTCAGTCTCAGACAAGTAACTAAACGAGTTATCGCCGGAGGCCCAGCGGGGCGCGCGGGGCGAGGCGGTCCACTTTGCGTTGACACGGAGAGGCAACTTCGCCCCGATTGGCAACATAATGCTGTTACGTGCCAGCGGCGCGCCAGTAACACGCTGCGTCGTACGCTAGTGGTATATCGCGGCCGCGGAGCAGAGGAGTTGGTCGAAGCAAACTGGCCCCTAGGTCCGAATTGGGTTGACAGCGATCACGAATATATTCGTGCAAAGACCTAGTCCGAGTCAGTATTCGCGAATACTGTAATATTTTCGATAACAAATCGGACCGCATGTAAGCGTGCTCACAAAATAACCTCAAACCATTGTCTGAACTTCTGAAGTATCTTCAACAAAAAAGAGTATTTATTGTTTACTAAACTAAACTTTACTAACATTATGTGACAATGAGAGTGACGATGAAGGTGATTTTGATATTTTGATAGACATAAAATTTGGCAAACAGGCGAAATCATAAAACAACAATGGAGAAAGCCCTTATTTTTGGAGTTTTGCACAGTGTTACGTTGTTACTGTACGAGTGTAAAGGGCGAGCGAGAACGGTAACGCGTTTTATTTCGGATTCTGTGTCCTCTACGTGCAGTGTCAAAATAAAATTTGCTGCGCGAATATGGCTGCCGCTGACATCGCTCACGGTTTCACCCTGAGCACCGTAACCTCTTGAATGATGACGGCGTCGTGACGTCAAACCTCAAAATCTTCCATTTCTGAGCACTGTTAGCGCAGCTCGGACTAACTGTATCCACGCTGTCAGCGTTTGAGCGCAATTCGGACCATACCCTGGGTAGGTACGTGAACACGGCCCTACGTCATCGACCACGCGATAAGTCGGCGTGGCTTAGCGTCAGGCAACTTCGACAGATAATTTGTTCGTACGGTTAGAAACGTTGATCTTATTATGGATACTTTTATGTAAATTAAATTATTTTTTTAGATCGGTGGGAAAGCATAGATTTAATTTGCCACATAGCATACAACGCAAGGCCGGCTTACCATACGAATATATGTTCAATAAGTCCATACAGCGGCGTCACGAGTAACGATCAAATGGAGCTTATGCTTCATTCTGTGTATGTGACTATACGAAGTTATCACAGAAATACTTTGTGTGAGCACAGCGGGGTGTGGAGGCGAAGGCGTCAGTCCACTTTGTGTTGGTGATAAGAGAAGTGACTTCAATGCGATTGCCAACATGTTGCTGAGTTCGTTTGCAATCATCATACGTACAACACATTGTTAGAAAGTGAATCAGCTAATTTCATACAAGCAAGATGGTGTCTTTTGAAACTGAGAGAAAGTTCTGAATCAGAATTTGCGCTTACACTTTTTATAATCAATTTTTTAAATAACCAGAAATGTATATGATGTATAAGTGCTTAGTGCGTCCGAATAAACGTATAATAGCCAACCAAAAAGGAAGGATAACATTATTAACTATACTAATAATAAATATGTAAGGGGTGTTCATAGAGTAAGTTGCTTTGTTTTCTAAGATACTTCGTTTGTAGACTTTACGGATGATACTAAAACTAAATTGATGATTTTTAGAAATCAGTTCTGTATGTATGTATGTATGTTCCTCCATAACTCTTAAACCGATCATCAGAATTCGATGAAACTTACTACACGTATATTTGATTACATGGGACACAGGATAGGCTGTATAGAATTCAGTTCCGCTTTCGCTAAGATGTAGCTGTCATACAAACCGAAATGCCCCGAGGCGGCGGCATGGGGGGGTAATCGCTATCCGCCTTTGTTTCTCCGTTTACTTCTTTTCGGATTTTTTGATACCATTTTCATTCATATAAGGAGCGATGGGGATCAATCAACGAGCAACGATTGTGCATGTATTTTTTAAATATTTAATACAAACTTTAAGAGAAAAATGAAAACTATATGAACTGGAAAATTGTAGGGGTTAAAAGGGCCTACAGAAAGTTCCACGATATTATGTAGAGCGATAACTTCGAACCACTCACCCGATTTATATGCGTATTTTATCAATGTATAGCAACTGTGGGCGCAGTCAGATTCCGGATGGATTACCATTTTTGATGTTGAAGGTGGCTGTGGTTCGTATTCCTCATAAAACTTTAGGTCCCCTTCCTTACTTACTTACTAGGTGGTAGGGTTAATCCCCTCTATGTCTTAGATGAAAAAGGAATGGATAGGGGACAAATTTTACGGTCCGTCAAAAGTAAGCTCAGTCAGCCGATATGCTCTCAGTCGGTGTCAGACGTCAGTGATGAATTCAGTTGGGCGAGATTTCAAAGTATCAACAAAATGTCGTCTTGTGTTGTTGAAAAATATGGAAATAACGCCATAAAGGACAACAAGAGCAATGGAATCACATTCCACGTATAAGTGCAAGCAAATTCAGTATATTTTTAGTTGAGTTGACCTGAAACCTTTTATGTGTTGTAAAGGCGCAAACAGGGTTGGCACAAGCAAACTTAAATTGTCAGTTCGATTTTTATTTTTGTTTTCATTTCAGTATTATATATTGAACTAAATTTTATTTTAAAAACAAGTAGGGCTGCCAAAAAACAATAGTCTACGTACTGTTTATTATTTTTTATAATGTCGTTTAGGATGTTTGTATAATATGTCTTAGTTCTGAGGCTGTGATAAAAAGGTACATCCTTGAAAATGGTCAAAATTTTACATGTGACAGACAGCTCGTTTCCATAAAGATTAAAATTCTCAAGTCGTTTCTTGGCTCAAATGTCCTTTTGTCATTGAATGAGTATTCATTCCTTCAACCTGCTACATTTAATCATAGACTCCATCTTCTTAGGGCTATTATCGAAAAATATGTAAATGTAAAACTTTATCATATACATAAAACCAATCCGGGGATTAAAGCCGCCACAAAAGGACAAAAGCGTAATAAACTGAACCTATTTGAAGGAAATAAAAAAAAATTTAAAAAGAAAGAACTTAGTGGTTTATCAAAATACCATCACGCATTTACGGCGAACGGCAATAATCATCAACAGGTTTTACATAACACTGTACTGACTATTATTTGGACTATTTTTTAGCATCTAAAACGCATTGAACGAAATTTTTAAATGCATAAAATGCAAACATGGACAATTCAAGAATAATCAATATTATTTGTTTTGCAATGTTTGACCCATACTTGCAATACATTAATGATTCCCTCTTTGTGTGTTTTTTTTATTTGATGGTTTCAATATTTACAAATTGTGTATATTCGACTTTATTAATTTATCCTTAATATCGATGATTTTTACTCAGAATAGCGATGGTTGAATGAATGAATGATTCCATTAATATTTTTTTCATTTTCCCGCTTGCAAATTCGCGAAAAGATTATTTGATGCCTTGTTAACTATACAATCATGGTACTACTTGTTCTGACCACTATCACTAAATAGGAACCTTAATATTTTAATGCACAATACAATATATTGTTATTTATTTTCGTGATCATTTTTGGCAACCCTGCCGTTTTCACTTTCATTTTTCATTTAGTTTTGACGCGCCATTCTGCTCAAAGGGCTTAGGATGCGCGCATCGTTGATGTGTCATTATGGATTAGGATGAATTTTGCACTATATCTACGACCAGATGTCACAAATGTCACCATCTCTTTTTCTCATGCTATAACTAATTCAATTTAAGGAAATTTTTGTCTCATTTCATTCTTCCGCGATTAGATGAATCTATTTGTCACTTTTTCGCATGATGCATTTCCTTATACCTTGGTCCTGCTCTATTACCCTTTACGTAGTAGAGTTTGGTGTGCATGTTAAAGTATAGGTATGTGAGTTTTTTTAAAAATAGGAACGCTTTTGAACTATCGTCAGTATGGAGGTACCGTATCCATTCTTTTTCATCTAAGCTCTATGTTGGTTTTTTATCAATTTTCTATGTAGCAGTGCCAGTGCCATAAGGGTCTGGCGGCACATGCTTTTAAAATTCGCTCCCAAATGTTTACGAAGCTCTAAATGGGAATTTCATCATGCCATATCGGTTCAAACGATTTTGATTAAATTTAAAAGATGGATACATAGTCGGATACATAGTCCTGGAACTGCATTTTGGTGGGTTACTTTTTATCCAGGAAATAATTCAGACCGAAATCAGGCTAACACAACATTGACCCGAGCGGAGCCGGGTACCGCAGCTAGTAAATATCTAAAAACCTTAACAAAAATGCCAAGGTTTATACAGGGTGGGGCATAAGTCACGAAGGGGCTGCAACTGGTTGTAACTTTTTTTACAATAAATAATAATATAAAAATCATGTAGATATTTTTTATTTAGTTTTTAAATATTACGCCACGTAAGTGACCGCCATTTAATCATAAGGACGGCTCTTTTGAGATTAAGGGCCGAGAGCACGAAAGGCCAAAAAATCAAAATCAACGTCAATGTACGATCAAACACGTCACTTTGTGTGGACAGTATGGAAGGAACTCTATGCGGTTCACTAAAAGTGAAGTGTTTGAACATTAATTAACTCAGTCGTTTCTTCGTGCAACCAGGGCGAAGTCTAATTATTTTCCTTAGAACGTGAGGAGTTAGCAACGATATTTCAGCTCGGAATTTCGCCTCCAGCAATTGTCCTGGGCTAATTAATATATGTACCCCTTTTTTTAAAATGCCCCAAAGAAAAAAATCCGCGGAACGAGCAGGCCAGTGCATTTTTGGAAATCTCAAGATTAAACGCTAGTCGAAAGCATGCCTTAGGATCGCCATTGTTGGATAACGAAAAAAAATTCCATTATAAATATCCAAAATTTATTTCATAATTGGTGAAAACAAAAGAATATTAAATGTCAGTGGCAATGTCATATTTTATTCTTTAAGCCTCGTCGTGACTTTTGCCCCACCCAGTAGTAGGATCACATTTATGGTACATCTTATGTAGGTTATCTTTGAAAAATGTTTTTTTTTCTTTGACGTGTGAGATAATTGCGCTCATATATATGGATACGACAAGTATCTACTAAAATTATGTAAAAACAAAAAATAACTGAGACTGGAACAATTTGTTAAAATACTTGCAATTAATAAAATACATTAATTTAAAGCATGGAATTAGCAAAATAAAAAATATCACAGTCAATGTGAAAATAACACAGCTTAGATTCTGTAAAATAAACATCTCCTTTTTTTAATCTCTTCTTCCATCCAACCATCATCTTAAGGTTGCCCAACCCGCTCAACTCCCCATACAAACGGGGAAAGAAGATCACGCCCATATTTTTTGTCAGAGATCCCAAATTTTGCTAAAAATAGCTTTATTTGATCGAACTAGATGTCTGATGACCGTTGGCATTGTAAAATTGTGTTTGGTTTCTAAGTTATAAGGTCCGAAAGTTCGAATTTTTCGCGCGTTTGGAGGTGGATTACGCAATGTGAGAACATCTTAATAAAAAGATTAGTCATCAGACATAGCTTATTTAATCAAGATTTATATTCTATTTGGTTTTTGTTCGATTTTTTACTACAGCGGTCGTGGTTTACTTTTATCTATAAGTCGTTTTGTAATTAAAATTTTCGTAAATGTTACCAAATTATACACTATGCATATTGTCTTTTTTGTGGACATGTTGCATCTTCCTCATCACGGAGCCTGTCTTTTTCTTTGAAACAGAGAAGGTCACAGAGCGCAACAGCACGGTTTAGTACCGTGGCCGCGAATGAGTTAGTCCCGCCGGGTTGGGCCACCTTAAGAGGCGTTTTCTTCTGATCTTCCGCGAATGTTCTGCTCTCCTGGAGTGACGTCATCCAGCGTGGACATTGCCCCAAGGAGGTCAGCCTGACTCGATTAGGGAGTCGCATCGAAACACGGACTCCCTACTAGAGTCAATTTGACCTCAATCAGGCGTTAGCGTCTTCTACTCCCTTCCGTGGTTCTTGCTTCTTCGCTTGATCTTCTTTGTTCCGCTGTCTTCTTTCTTGCGTAGCATGTTTAGTTATTTTTTTATTTTTAATGTCTTCCATTTTTGTTTACTAGAAAAAAAATTAATGCGGGTATTTTTTTTATATGACCTGACATGGATGGCTAATACCACACAACTACCGTTATGATATTAGCCCAATGCACCACATTCCCGAAGGAATTTGGTGTCATGCCAGGACCTTCCATTTATGAGCACGGCTACATTGAACTGGATGGAAAACACGGACAATTTCTCATTGCCGCTTCGACCATCTTTTCATCCAATGCGATGGTACCAACCCGGGCGGGCTTAAACCCTACCACCTTGTAGGGGAAGGGGACCTACAGTTTTAAGTGGATTCCGAACCATGGAGCAGCTCGCATTCGTGACGAAATGCACTTATCTAACTCGGAAAGAGAAAGACAGTGGTGCATGCCGGTATTGAACCCAGGCCTCTGTTACGCTAGGCCAGTCCCCGCGCCACTAGGCTACGAGCCGCTGTAATCCTTAAACATTTATAATCATGAATTACCTTATCACTTCATACGAGTCGAATATTATTTTGGAATTCAACACACGCATCTAGATGCAGACAAAGTCCAGGGAACCATTTTCTACAAATGTACATACATGCCATAACGCCGCCTTCCCGCGGGCGTGCAGAGACGATAGCGCCATACGTTCCAAGCACAGCAAACTTTTTTTCGTTTCTCTACAAACATACATATTTTCATGCAAGCTCTACGAGATATAATTGCATTATTTTAAAGTGGGAGTCGTTCTCCAAAGTCCGGAATATCGAAAGCTCTTTGTTAAGTTTGCTCCCCATATTATCATTTATACAACCTTTAATTTATACAATTTATTCAACTTCTGGTAGTCAAACTACACTAAAAATGTAACAATTTGATTGATCCGCGGATAGATCAACTCAGTGAAGAAGAACCCGCAAATAAACTTCACTGGTCACTTCAGAATCGTGAGCTATGATTTTATTTCTACTTATAAATTGTATGTAATTGAATTATTGATTTGCATGAATACACTTGTGAATGAATACCTAAATGCTACTGCCAAACTTCCATTTTTGGTAGAACGGTCTAAGGCAAAGAATCAAGAACTACGAAGAAACAACAACCCACAATGTGAACAATCTTAAAATATAAATTACTTAAACCATATAAATTTATATTATACATATTGAGTATTTATTGCAATGTTTTAAAGGTCTAAACGAATTCGTCAACTTAATAGCTATGTCGGGTGTATGGAGCCCTCGACAATTTTAATACAGATAACATCGTATCATATTCAGCATCCTAGTGGCCACGTACATGATCAGAAAAATATCTAAAGTCTGAAAACTAAGCCGTTGCGGAAGGTGGTAATAGGACGCCCCCATGTAAAAGCCTTCGGACGATGGCGGCCGAGGATGTCATCAAGGATTCTAGTACATAATAATATCAAAATCCCATCTCGCAGCATCGCGTCCGAGATTGGCTCGCCGCCGTTGGCTGCGGCGCCCACGAGACATGGCGGGCCGCTCTGCCCGATAGACCGGGGAATGCGTCGCTCGAAATTGGGAAAATAATTCGTTTGAAATCAATTTAATTTACTTCGCTAACCAGGGCGAAATACAACTGTGGTGAGCCAAGTGATTTACAATATAACTTAAACACCAACAGTAGGCTAAAATATGTAGTTTGAAATTAGGGCAAATTGTTGAATATAAATGTACTGGCCTTTGTTAGTATTTTTTATGTATGCTACCATTTTATTTAGTTTTCATTTACTGACTTAGGGCCGATTTTTCAATCCTCAGATAATACTTATCGGACTGATAGTACAAATTCATGTTTGTGAAAAGACGGATATTCATTGCCGGAGAAATATATCTTCTATCACAATTATCTGACTATAATTTTACTAATAAACATATGGACTTACTATATCGGATGTATAAGCAGAAGCGTAAATAGTCTGATTATGTGTAGACTATTGAGAAATCAGCCCTTAAAATAATTCCTTAAAAAAGAAGTAAAAATGCAGAGTGTTTTTACATTATTTACAAACTCAATGTTCCAATCCCTAACAATCAAATCCAACCATTATCATCTGCACTGATTATGTCAAATAATCAGTATTTTTAATGTATCTAATGACAGCTATGATTAGAGTTGCCACGATTTATAAAAAGTTTATTTCTTGATAACTATTGGGGATCGTTTTTATATTGAATTCAAAACTAATTTGATAGCCCTTTTCAAAAAATTTTTGATTATGTTCGTTCATGTAAATTATTTTCTGTATCATATAAGGTATTGCTGGTGATAGTTTATTTAGTAAATACTGGTACTCTAAAGTTTTACGGATAACTAATGTCAAATATTTTTTTTTATTATAGTTACATCGATTACCATCGGTTACCATTTATGTTACGTGAATAAGTGTCGACGTAATTTAATTTTGTTAGTAGTAGTAAATAAGTAATACATTTTTACTCAAATATTGTCATCCCTCTCCTGGTCTATAATGACCTCCCCATAAGTAGCCACGAGCGGGGGAGGGGGGGATCGGAGGGGAAGATGGGGTGAAATGGGAGCTGACAAGATGAAAATGATGATAGTGCCACTTATTGGGTTAATTTTTCACCCTGTAAAGGAATTTCTATCTTCAGGAATATAGGCGATGGCAGCCATCGCTCCCAGATGTATGAATGAAGAGGTGATACATTCTGAGTCTATGTTGCTGAGCTAATGGAAGGACGGGTTTAGGAACAGAAACCGTACGTACGCGTAGCATAATGCGTATGCGTATACGTGGTAAAGAACACGTAAGGACATCACAGGACTCTATTTATTGCAACAAACATTCGATATGGCGCGTTTCCCCCTATATCTACTCTAGGGTTGCGCTTCACGAATTGGTACGCGAACTAGACGTTTTGGAATAACTGCGTATAACTGCAAATTTTTTTTTCTAACTTTTCAGATATTAGCGCCATATATATTTTGTTTAAGATATACCGAGCGTTTAAAATCACCTTTAGGCGAAAACATGACTCACGTGAAAAAGCGTCGATTAAAAAAAAACTGCTAAGGTATCCATAGAGACAATCAGAAAAAAAAAACATTCCGACGAATTGAGAACCTCCTTATTTTTTTTTTAAGTTGGTTAAAAATATACATCATACTCTGATCTTAAAACTAATCTACCTATAAACCTCGTTAAATACTAGTTGGCTAAACTAAATCTGGTCATAAATATTTTTGTAACAATTCCAAAAACTCTAAAAATAAAGCTTCATAAACAAATATACTTTTTCATACCAAGCAAGTGATTTTTGAGCGTGCTTTTTATTTGTTTATTTCTTGTTAAAACATATTCTCTAAAGTACATACAATGCAAAAAAAAGTATGTTTAACTTACTTATATCTAAAAGTCACATATATTGAACAAGTTAACTTGCATGTATTGCAGTACATAAGTAAGACTGCTGCCGACAGAAGAATACATTCTGAGTAGTAGCAAGCTGATTTCGTCATTTGACTACTTAAAACTGTACGTCGCTCATTTCACAAATATCACATGTGTGTGAATCAGACGTGAAGCTAGAACATATTCATTAAAGAAAATAACTACATTATCAATATAGTTACTGCAAGGCTGGACCCGAACCAGCCATTCGTGGGTATTCCGTCTCCCAATTTCGCCACCTGCTGTTTACCCATAATTTGGAATTCTCCTACAGTCCCTCCTCTCGTAATCAATGCCTTCTACTAACAGTGTTTAAGATTATACATACATATAGTTAGGGTCCAGTCTTGCAGTATTTATATCATCATAAAGTAGTGATTTTTGCACGGTTCTTTCTTTAATTAATGTGTCCTTGCTTCACGGTAGGTTTTACCATACATCTCAAATAAAGCGTCACTTACTTTAAAATTAGATGTTCATGATAACCGCACGTTGTTTTGATATGAAACTATGTATGTAAAAATCGTAGATTTTTTTTTTGTTTCTACAGCGCGGAAAATAAGTATTTTTCACGAATCAAACGGCTTTTGCCACGCGACTCTGACTCTTACTTACAATACAACACCGCGAGTGTTGTTTCCGCCCCAACTGCTGAAACTATTTCTTCCCATCCCCAAGATATTTTCTCCGCCGAGCGTCACAAAGCGACGTCGCGACGCCGCCGCAGTGACCTCCGAAATTTCAAAGTTGAAAATGTCGAAGTTCCCCATCGGAGGCGACTCCGCGTAAACTCGGCATAATTTCGCAACTTCGAGAAAGTGCGCGGAGACCGGCCCGGGTTGAGTGGTGGCAATTGCTTTCTATTTAATAATAATCCTTAATTGCTGTAACTCAGTAACATGCATTATAAAACATTTTCTTCAGTCTATTGGGGGCCAATTTTTCAACCCTCAGAAGTAGGTACATATCGGACAGATAGTACAAATTTACATCTCTCAAAAGACGCATAGTAATTACCCGATAATTATACTTTCTATCACAGTTATCTATCTGTAACTTTACTAATAAAAATATGAACTTACTATAACGGAAGGATAAGCAGGGGCGTAAATAAATCCGTCGAATAGTTATCTGGCTGATTATCAGACGAATGAAAAAAATGTTTGTTAATGATATCAGCCGTCGGTTATTTTTTTAACAACTTGTACTTCGACAAAGGCCTCCTCTAAAGCTGTCCATTTTGTCATCCTCTGCAGTGCGTGTCCACTCCGGACCAGCTATCTTTTTTATGTCGTCTTCCAAACGTTAAGTTTGTCTACCTTTGTTCCTTTTACGTGGGTGCCATTCCGCATCTAGTCTCGTTGAATTCTCTTTCCCTTCCCCTCTTAGCATGTGTCCTATCCATGTCCGTTTGAGACGTTTGCGTACTGTAATAGACCTACATTACTGCTGACACTAGCATTCTCACGGTTTTACTATATAAAGGGCGCTGTCGCCAAGCAATTAAGTTCAGTCAACAGTCAGAGTCAATCGCGTGCGGATGCGCTGCCGAAATCCGTGTATTATCTAAGTCCGTATATAAATCCAAGTTATCCTGTAAATCAATTCAATTCTGTGTTTCAAAGTGTTTTCTTAGTTTTCTTCCAAAACTAAGTGGTGTCAGAACTGATAGAAAATCTGTGCTAAAGTTGTGAACCTTATCAAATAAATTGTGTTATAAGAAAAGTGTTTTTTAAAAACCTGTTCAAAAGTGCCGTCACAACAAATTGGTGTCAGAAGTGGGATCCTGTTCAGCGATATCCAGCCCCTGGACTAGCCATCAGCGACAGTTAGCCTCACCGCCTTGGTGGTTGAGCCTGCCTGACTGGTCCGGAAGGCGGATACATCCCGCCACAACACGTCCACAACATCACGGTCTCCTGTTACCTCGGACCCAGCGACAGTTAGTCTCGCCACCCCGGTGGTTGAGCCTGCCTGACCGAGCCGACGCCTGACCGTGCCACCCCTTCGAGCCGCCCCCATCAGATCCTGAGCAGCGGAATCCAGCCCCTGGTCATCAGCGACAGTTAGTCTCGCCACATTGGTGGTTGAGCCTGCCTGACCGACCCAGATCAGCCTGATAACTCCGCTACTCCACATCGACATCTCTAACTCTGCAACTTCTGGAACATCGTTCTACAAAATCATGTTCCTGCGCTGCATCCTGTAAGTGTACTTGAACATTATATCCATGTCCCAAGACACTCTTAGCAGCAGATCTACTAGCCCTTCAGAAATCAACGAAATCATGCCAGACAAAGTCCCGCTCACAGTATTGATCAAATTCATAAAACCGTTTAACGGTCAGAGGGAGGCCCTGCCTGCTTTCCTCACAAACTGTGACAATGCTGCTGAGCTCGCCGTAGAAGATCAACAGATAATAATTTTTAAATATATACTGTCCCAATTGGAGGGAAAAGCCCAAGTAGCGGCGTCACTCCGAGTATTTGAGACCTGGAAGGAACTAAAAACCTTCCTTCGAAGCACCTTCGGCGAGCAAAAACATCACACACATCTGCTCGCAGACCTTCAAAACTGCAGACAAAGTCACAACGAGTCCGTGACCCAGTACTCTTTGAGGCTAGAAGGATGTCTCACCAGATTACAGTCGGTCCTGCATCACAGCTGTACCAAGAAAACCGAGCTTGCAGGCAGAGTCGCCGAGATCGACGACTTGGCGCTCAACGCGTTCATTATCGGCGTTAACCCTAATATTGCTACTATACTTAGGTGTAGGAACCCCAGTAACTTGAACGAAGCGATAGGTCTTGCTATAGAGGAGGAAAAAGTGCTAAAACTTACCCGTCCTACCCCTAATTATTATAAGCCTAACCCTCCGAAAAATACATTCCAAAAATTCGGTTATAATCACCCAGTTAACACGAGTGAAAACAGGCAATCATATTCAGCTCCGAATCAAAATAATAAAACCTGTTTCTACTGTAAGAAACCAGGGCATCTTATCTCTGAGTGCCGTAAGCGCCAGTATAATAATAGCCAGAGAACATATGACACTCAAAAACAAATGCCAGTCTCCCGTGAGAACAACGGTCAGCGATCCTACGAACAGCGTCGCCCGACACCTCCAGATAACAGGTCGCACCCGGCGCGTGTCAATTACACCGTGCCAGACGACTCTCACGATGATTATTTAAATGCCTAAAGGTTCCGGAGCCGTGCCTTCCGAAGCCTAGTTATAAACATGGCACAAAAACTGCAACCTCGAAATCTGAATTAACGATTGACTCTGACTCTTTGCTAAATCTGAAATCTTCTAACTCTGCTAAATCTGTACAAAATCCGAAACATGCTTACTACGCTAACTCTGTTCAAAATCTGAAGCATGCTAACTCCGCTAAATCTGAATTTAATCCTAAATCTGCTAACTCTGCTAAATCTGTACAAAATCCGAAACATGCTCACTACGCTAACTCTGTTCAAAATCCGAAGCATGCTAACTCCGCTAAATCTGTCCTAAATCATGAACCGACTAACTCAGCTAACTCCGTCCTAGATCCGAATCCTGCCAAATCCGTCGAAAATCCGAACTCTGCTAAATCCGTTCCAAATCCGAATCCAGTTCCGAACCCGAATCCAGCCAACCCCGTTCCAGATCCGATTCCTACTAACTCTGCCGAAAATCTGATTACTAAATCTGACGAAATTCACGAAATCTCGAAATCTGAATTAAAAGTTTTTGAAATTAATACAAAATCGAAAATCTCGTTACCACATACTCATGTCTATACCCGCTACTCACATAGGCCACTATGCCTACTTGTGGACACAGGGTCATCAGTAAGCCTAATTAAGGAATCTTCCCTTGAGATAAAGCCCAAGCTCGATGACTTCAAGGTCAAGCTTAAAGGGATAGAAAACGGAGATTCATACTGTCTAACCAGCGGCACTTTTATGATGCCGTTTGGAACAGTGAAATCTGACAAAACCTCTTTATCTTTTAATTTTCACGTCGTTTCCGAAATCTGCATTAATTACGATGGAATCATAGGTAATGACTTTTTCTTTGAAAATAACGTAACCATTGACTATGAAACTAACTCAATTACAATCGGAGATCAAACCCTGAAACTACTTTTTGAAGAAAGTATATTTACTATTCCGCCTCATTCGGAATGTGTTATCGAGTGCTCGGTGAAACCAGCATTAGGTCACCGGCTCGAGCCCGACAACTCTTATCTCTCGCTAAGTCAGCAAATTTCTCGCGGCGTGTATATAACCGACTCCATTGTTCAACTTAAACGTAACCGACGCGTTAACGTTATAGTATCGAATACGACTAACTCGGAAATTAAAATTAAAAATCACAAAATTGAACTCACCCCTATTTCCGAAATCAAGGAACCCGAACAAACTTTTGCCGAATTCAACCTAAATCACGTAAATCAGCGAAATCTCCCGAGATCGGACAAAACTACCCTTAGCCGTCATCAGCTTGTTCTCAACCAAATCCGGACTGATCATTTGGACGTAAATGAAAAACAACCCTTATTAGACTTTTGTGCAAAATACACAGATATATTTCACTTAGATGGAGAACAACTGACGACAACGAGTGCTATAAAACATGAGATCGACACTCAAAACAACCCTCCGGTCCATGTAAAATCTTATCGATTTCCGGAGTGTCACAAGGATGAAGTTGAAAAACAAATTCGGAAAATGCTTGAGCAAAATATTATTCGTCCGTCTATGCCCCCGTGGGCCGCACCGATCTGGGTGGTCCCGAAAAAATTGGATTCCTCAGGGAAACAAAAGTGGCGCATTGTCGTGGACTATCGCCGTCTGAACGACATCACGGTGTCTCAGGTCTACCCGCTTCCTCTCATCACCGATATCCTCGACCAGTTAGGCCAATGTAAATACTTTACTACTCTGGACCTAGCGTCAGGATTTCATCAGATCGAGATGTCACCTCAAGACGCGAGTAAAACCGGATTCTCCGTGATTACCAATGGCATTTCAGGTCACTTCGAATTTACCCGGATGCCATTCGGTTTGAAAAATGCACCGTCCACTTTTCAAAATCTTATGAACAATGTGCTGTCAGGTCTACAAGGCGTACACTGTTTTGTCTACCTAGACGATATTGTTCTCTATTCCCGTGACGTAAGCTCTCACATTGAAAAGCTAAATCTTGTATTTGAGAGGCTGCGTCAATTCAACTTGAAATTACAGCCGGACAAGTGTGAGTTCCTTCACAAGGAAGTGGCTTACCTTGGACACATCATTTCACGAGAAGGTCTGGCTCCTAATCCTGATAAAGTCAAGGCCTTCGCCGAATATCCTGTTCCTAGAAACCCGAAGGAAATAAAGTCGTTCCTAGGATTAATAGGCTATTATCGCCGCTTTATACAGAACTTCTCGCATATCTCGAAACCCCTGACGTCTCTCCTGAAAAAGGACGCTCATTTTGGTTGGACAGATAGCCAGCAAAATGCGTTCCAAATACTGAAGGACAAACTTATTTCTGCTCCGATACTTCAGTATCCTAGATTTGACCTCCCTTTCATTTTGACCTGTGACGCTTCAGCCCATTCCGTCGGCTGTGTACTAAGTCAAAACCAGGGTCAAGGTCAAGGTCAAAATCAGGATCGGCCAATCGCATTTGCGTCTCGCAAGTTAAATAGCGCGGAAGGTAACTACAGCGTTACTGAAAAAGAATGTGTTGCGATCATATTTGGCACCCAGACTTTCAGACCGTACTTATTTGGCCGCACATTCACGATAGTTACCGATCACCGTCCGCTTACCTGGCTATTTAACGTAAAAGACCCCTCATCTAGATTAGTCCGTTGGAGACTAAAGCTAGAAGAATTCGACTACAAGATAGTGTATAAACCCGGCGCTATTAATACCAACGCCGACGCACTTTCCCGTATACCTGTCAATGTCAACGAATCTTCTAGTACTACCTACGAAGACTATCTGAAAATATCCCGATCATCTAGGATCCCGTATGACACAGAAATCATTGAACACAATGAGAGCCTCTTAAAGACCCATTGTTCCCATGTGTTATACCCGACTGCCCTAGATTTAGATGAATCCATCCCCTTTTGTAAACAAATTCTTGAGCTGTCCACTGAAAATCCTTCGTTCAGGGATGACGAAAGAGAGTTGTTCACCTACTGGATTACATCTAATGAAAAGCAACATTTCGTTCATCTTTTCTTACGGGTACACCACTACGAAGAGATGTCATACAAACGTATATTCGAAATCTTGCAGAGCTTTAAAACCGGATTCATGATTGTACATAATGAGATTAAGGAGATCGCTATTTCTGACTTCAAAGATCCTTATACTCAACTGTCCTATACTAAAATATACAACATGCTGTTGTATATATTTCATGATACTAAAATTAAGATCCACGTGTATAAGAATAAGATCATTTACCCAACTCCCCCGGAAGTTGAAAAGATTTTGCGCGAAAACCACGATACCCCGGTCGCAGGACACCCAGGATTCGCGAGGATGTTTAATCGTATTAGCCAATCGTTCTTTTGGAAAAATATGCGTGCCGACATAAAAAACTATATAAAGAAATGTAAATCATGTCAAATAAACAAACCCTTGCGTAAAACTAATAGAGCCCCAATGGAGATAACGAGCACCAGCACTAAACCTTTTGAGAGGATCGCTCTCGATATTGTAGGTCCCCTGCCCGAGTCAGGTGTGCACCAGTTCAAATACATCATGACGTTGCAAGACGATCTCACTAAATTCTTTACCGCGTATCCCCTTATCACTACCTCAGCTGAGCAGACAGCAACACAGCTGATTCACTTTATCGCTCACTTTGGCATTCCTAAAACTGTCTTAACTGATCAAGGATCTAACTTCATTTCCGAACTATTCAAAAACGTCTGTGACTTATTTAAAATCAAAAATATATTTTCATCCCCTTACCATCCTCAAACTAATGGCGCACTCGAAAGGAGTCACGCCACCCTTAAGGAATATTTAAAATCTTTCGTAAATGAAAATCAAAATAACTGGCATCAATTTCTTCATACCGCTATACTAGCGTATAATACGAATGTCCATACAACAACTAAGTACTCGCCATACGAACTTTTATTCGGCTACGAGCCCTACATCCCTAACTCAGTATATAACGAAAACCCCAACTTGACTTACCCCGAATACATCCGTGCGTTAAAATATAGAATGAACCTAAGTAGAGAAAAGGCCCTTGAGCACATAGCGAATAGCAAGGAAACCTCTAAGCGATATTACGACCATCATTCACGCGAAACACAATATAAATCCGGAGACCTCGTGTATGTTAAGAATCACCCCAGACAATCCAAATCACTATCTCCGATTTGGAAAGGCCCATTTAAACTAATTAAACTAAACGGTAGACACACCGCTACCCTGCTGATAAACAGGAAGCATGTGCGTCACCACTTCGACGAGCTGAAACCAGCTCACGAATAAGTAGATTAAATTTAGAATTTTAGGAAAACATAAATATAATTTACCCTATTAAAATAGATATTATTTTTCTTCTATTTCAGGATAACACTCTTCGCTATAAGCACAGCAAGATGCTTCATACAACCCATAGTGCATAGTCCTGGCCTATACTTCGATCCCGAAGGCACAGTTCAATACTCTGACGATTATTTGAACGTGGTAACTCACGTAGACCTTTCGTATATAGAACCACACCTAAAAAATGTCGAAACAAATATGAATATCTTAAGTTCTATATGCCATACCTACCAACAACATCGTCGTTTCAGTAATCTTTGTAACGCTACAATCCAACCCCTTAAAATCTTACTGCAGCAAGATTTTTCTCATCTGGAATCTTTGTCTCACATTATCTCAAATGATAGATCTAAGCGAAGCCTCATGAATTTCGGAGGATCTATTCTTAAATTTTTCTTTGGAACATTAGACTCTTCAGATGCTGAAAAATATAATAACGCCATAGAACACTGCGAGCAGGACGAAACTCAGATAACCAACCTAATGAAGGAAAACATCCACGTCGTCCAATCTACTATTAACTCTTTTAACGAAACTATTTCGAAGCTTAACTCTAACGAAAATATATTAAATAATGGAATAACATATATAAATACATTAATAAGAAATATATCTAATGAAAGTACTCAGTTTAAAATCTATATAAGAATAAACTCCCTTGGATCCGCGATGGAAAGCTCACTCCTTACTCTTTCTTTCGCCCTTGAAAATACTATAAACTCCATTCTTTTTGCTAAACTTAACACCCTGCATCCCTTTGTAATCACCCCTACTAAGCTACTTTCGGAATTAAATATCCATAGTAATAGATTTATTAAAAGTAGAGATTTTCCCGTAGCACTTAATATTAATAATATTCATACCCTTACGGATATCTCGCAATTATTTTCATACTATCTAGACAAGAAGATAATATTCATTCTAAGAATACCCTTAGTGCAACCGACGAAATATATCCTTTACAAAATTATTCCTCTCCCGACTCCGCATGACTCAGCTATCGCAAGTACCTATGCGCTCATCTCGCCAACTTTCAAGTTCATGGCTATCAAGCAAGATAAGCTAATGTACTCACCTGTCGAGAACCTCGAACTTTGTAAACGAACCGATAAGAGTCACTATGTTTGTCCTTTAGAAAATGTTTATTCTGCCATAACCAACCCTTGTTGTGAAACTAAATTAATTTCAGAGATAGTTACTACCCTTCCGGTAGAATGTAATTTTAAAATCATTTATGCAGAAGTCGATATTTGGCAGCGACTCAACAACAATAAATGGATTTTTGTACAATCCAAATCTAGCAAAGTAAGTATTAAATGTAATGATAGCTATAAAGATTTTACTATTATTGGCACTGGAATTCTAACCCTACCTGTGAATTGTATTGCATATCATAAACTGTTAACTTTTAAGCCTGTTTTGTTTGAAAATATTACAGTGCAACCCTTAACTTCTAATTTTGATATTATAAATGATGACTGTTGTGTTCAAGAAAATTTTAACGAAAGTTTACAAAATATGTCTCCGATAAAATTGTCTAATATAGATCTAGACTCTTTGAGATATTCATCTCACAAATTGGACCATCTAAGTGATGAATTAAATAAAATAAAAACTCAACCGCATTATATAAAATATGGAAACATTTATTCTGGCCTTGTATACTTTGCATCTTCATGTATAATATCTTACCTTGTATACAAACTTTACAAATACACGTGTTGTAACAATGCAAACCTATGTATTAAAGTATATAATCAATGTTATAACAAGAGACTCGCTAGAAGCTCTTCTAAAGTAAGTAACTCAATAGAAATGTCAGAAATCCAAACTTCTGAAGATGATGTAACATCTATTACGCCAAGTTGTGCTAGAAAAGCTATGCTTAGAACTAAGATCAATGTAAACCACTAGTGTATTGAATGTCAAATTTTGTATTTCATGTATTGTATAGCTATGTAAATCAGTTTCAATCATTTTTCTAGTATGACACTTAACTTTGTGATAGCCTTGGAAGCAGTTTAACTCCTCGCTTTCTTTTGTCTATCCTGAAAGCTGCGAGCTTTCCCAGGGGAGCTGTAATAGACCTACATTACTGCTGACACTAGCATTCTCACGGTTTTATTATATAAAGGGCGCTGTCGCCAAGCAATTAAGTTCAGTCAACAGTCAGAGTCAATCGCGTGCGGATGCGCTGCCGAAATCCGTGTATTATCTAAGTCCGTATATAAATCCAAGTTATCCTGTAAATCAATTCAATTCTGTGTTTCAAAGTGTTTTCTTAGTTTTCTTCCAAAACTAAGTGGTGTCAGAACTGATAGAAAATCTGTGCTAAAGTTGTGAACCTTATCAAATAAATTGTGTTATAAGAAAAGTGTTTTTTAAAAACCTGTTCAAAAGTGCCGTCACAACAGTACGGTAATTTTTTTAATTTAGTTTTGCTCTTTATATTTTGCAGTATCATCTTGTCTCTTCTTCGAAATTACGTTTCTCTTCATGAAATTTTGGCATACCTGGATTTTTTTTAGTTGTTGCTCATTTATTGCCCATGTTTGACATCTATACGAAAAACATCGAAAGATACTCGTGTCATATACTTTCCTATTTTCTTTGATAGGCAAACCGAGACGCCGTGGTGACCCCCGAAATTCAGAACAGAAAATGTCGAAGTCCCCCATCGGAGGCAACTTCGCATAAATTCGGCACGATTTCGCAACTTCAAGAAAGTGGTAGAAATTTCTTTCAATTTAATAATAATAACAAAAATCCTTAATTGCTGTTACTTAGTAACATGCATAAGAAACAGTTGATTTCATTCTATTTAAAAATTTAACTTTTTGATAAGTATCGACAGCCGATTTTTTTCTTTTAAAACTTGTGCTTCGAAAAGGCTTTAAATTTTTCCGGTCTTTTGCAGTGCGTGTCCATTTCGGACCAGCTATCTTTTTCGTGACGTTCCTTTTACTATCACTCGGGTATAATTCCGTTACTAGTCTCGTCCACTTCTTTTTCCCTTCCCTTCTTAGCATGTGTTCTACCCATGTCCAGGGATACTTTATTTTTTTTGAGTCGCTGCTCAGCTATTGCCCATGTTTGAAATCCATAAGAAAAACATCGAAAGATACACGTGTTGTATCCTCTCCTATTTTCTTTGATTGGCAGGCCGAGACGCCGCCGTGACCCCCTAAATTCCGAAGCAGAAAATGGCGAACTTCCCCATCGGAGGCAACTTCGCATAAATTCGGCATAATTTCGCAACTTCGAGGAGGCGCGCGGCGACCGGCCCGGATTGAGTGGTGGTAATTGCTTTCAAATGCCATCAAATTGCCCGCCACTCCGCGGGAATCTCAAAGGGGCACGGCCGGGGCAAAGTGAGCGCGGGGGGGGGGGGGGGGCGAAGGGGGGTGGCGGAGGGGAGAGGGAGAGAGCGCGAGATTCCGAGAAGTGCATAAGTGGAATGTGAGGTGGCCGCTTCGCTTCGGCCGTGACACGGAATGCCAGGAAACAGTCAAGGGGAGAATTTTACTGTCAGCGTATTGGTTCTAAATGGCAAAAAAATCAAAGTACAATCAGACAAGAGATTGGAAGACATATTTAAGCTTGGAAGCTTAGTTTATGGAACATGATTTAGGTCCCCTGACTGTAATAAACGTTCTATCGAAGTTGAATTTATGGTTTACTTTTTTCTGTATTTTTGTTGATTATTTACTTTTCATTTTGTGCCAACACAATGACAGGTATGTTACCCGGAGTTTGGATTTCAAGGGGTTTGTATGTCCATGTACAAGATGGCGCCACAGGAGTTTGTTGCAATTCATGTTATACTTTTCAAAAAATAGGAAGTTACAAACTATAACTTTATTGGAGGGCACACTAAGCAGTTACATATGTATTTAATATCCTAAAATATTCATTAAAAATGCTAGCATTTCTTAGATACTTATGAGGTATAACGCAAAAAGTTGCTGGCAACTTTTTGAGCACATCCTCGAAATAATCGAATTCAGCCCGTTTTAGTTATAGTTTTATGAGATTAAATGCCTTGTGTGCGATCCGATGCATTTAAAATTTGTAAGTTAACCTTGTGAAGAGTCACAGCACCAATGTTACAAACGAGAGTGGCCCCATGTACTATGCCGCACACAGCACAGGTAACGCAGAAATTAAGAAACTCACACAAATACATGAAGCCTGAAAAGGTGGCATTTATTTTTTTGGCAGTCGTGTAAAAACGGGACGAAGCGAGGACATTTATTCTCTCTAGATCCGGTTCAAGGAATATTTATGATAATTGGTTAAGAGCAGTCATCCTGGAGTGAAATGTTACTCAGTTAGTGCCTTTAGATTGAAGGAGACGAAAACGGTTCTGCGAAATGGCGGCAATTTCATTTCATTTCGCGCTAATTGTCGCGACGGTGCGAAGGCTGCACTTTCTTTGAGTTGCTCGGTTGCTAGGCAACGCGCTTGCTCCACTGTAACAGTTCCTCTTGTACACAACTACCAAGGCTTGTTCGGGTAGACCTGTTAAACTCTTGTTCTGTTTTTTTCAATTACAGGATTTAATCAGGCGCATGCTGGGGCAAGTTCTCCAGCAATCAAGGAAATAGAGCAGAGACTACAGTCTTTTAAATTGCCCTAGATATGTGTATTCAATCAAACAACATATATATTAAATTGGGAAAAACTCACATTTCGTTGTTTACATCGATTGCATATTTCTGGGTGATTATATTTCATTTCATTTATTTGAAAATTACGTTAGTAAAACGATACAAGGTTAGGTCACAAACTTATAGATCCACGGATTCCATTATTTCTTTACAGAGCCCGCAAAGAAACTTTACTGGTTTAAATATTTTTTTTCCGTCCACATTTATGATATAAAATATGGGCGGATTAACTTTAATCCGCTGGACTAAACCGGGTTTTGTATGGTTAGTCCGGTGCTAATTTCGTGCTAAGTTTTCACAGGTGCTCTCTGAATACGACTGTTAGACCTAAATGCTACTGCCAAACTTAAATTTTAGGTAGACCTGACTAAGACGAAGAATAAACTAACAACAAACAACCCTCATTGTAAATGTATTAAAAATATAATTTACTTAACTAAAAAAAAGTTGATAAGATACACACATATGAACTATTATGAAGTAGCTTTAACAGTTCGGATCGTGTTCAGCGAAAATGCCAAAGTTTCTTAAATTTTCATTCCATTCTGGACAGTACGAAACAGCCAGACCGAACGCGCACTCGGTAATTGCAAAATATGAGAGTGATAGAGTGAAACGTTGGTGCACTCAGTAAATTTTGCGAAGTTTTCTGATTTAAATTATTTTAAAAAATCCACACCATTCAAGAGGGAATACAATTAACCGGAAAATTAGAAGAAGGAAGCGTTCACTTCGGCACTGACAAGTTGTCTCGTGAAGTTTTTGGACGGTCAGCATGGGAGTGAATATACATTTCAAGATATTTCTATGTATTTATTAACAATTATTTGTATAATTTTGTAATTAGCAAATAATTATTTTGTATGATTTAATAATTATAGTAATTATTATAGTATAATTTAATAATTATTTGTATATTTGTATAATTTGTATATTAGCATAAATTATTGCGAATTTAAGGAGAGAATTTCAAAATTTTAAGGACAATTAGATCTGAGTAAGATACATTTAAAGTTAAAGAAACGAGCTCTTCCATCGTTCGGAAACCATGTAAAAGTCAAGGTCCCCTTCCCCTACTAAGGCCCGATTGCACGAAGCGACGGCCGAGTTAACCAATGTTCAATACGTCACTTTTAGTGAACCGCAAGGAGTTGCTTTCATACTGTCCATACAAAGTGACGTGTTTGACGTTGAATTTGATTTTTTGTGCTTTCGTGCTTTCGTGTGCCTCGTCCCTAAGTAGAAAGGTTAAACACGCCTGGGTTGGTACCGTCGCAATGGATTTAACATAAAAGGATGGTACGAGTGGAAATTGTACGTGTTCACACGAATCACACAACAGCCGTGGTCATAAAGGGAAGGTTCTGGCATGACACCCAATTTTCCTTCGGGAATGTGGTGTTCTTGACGACAAGATGGTATGGTATCAGCCATCCATGTCAAGTTACATAAGAAAAACACCTTGTACAACGGTACGAAGATTGCACCTTGCCAACTATAAACCAATTCCTGAAGCACCGTGTGGATATAAATGTTTTGTTGTTCCTCCCCTTGTCTCCTCGATTTGTTTTGTTGACCTTACGCCAGGGGATCTCGGCAAAGTAAAGTTAATGGATCGGAAATGTTTACCCCGAGTTCCCGCCGCGCCGCCGCCGCGCTGTCGTCGCTTTAGCGAGCACAATGTATACTTTTACACCCGTGCAATACCTACCTACTTCACCCCTTTACTGGTGTATGTATCTACACTTAATTCCAATAGTATTATTATTTTGGCTTCATATTGAGACTAATAAGAAGACTTATAAGCATCGTAGCAAAATTTGTAAAAGTCCTAGAACCTAACCTAACTAATTCCGACGACATAAGTAAAAGTAAAGTTTTATCCAACTATTACTATCTCGATTCTTCTCATAAATTACACTGAATTAACTAATGGATGACTAATGGACAATGCACCTGATTGAAATAAATTATTATTATTATTATTATTATTATTAAAACCAAACCCACCGCATTCCATGCCAGGACCTTCCCTTTATGAGCACTGATACACTGAACTTGATGAAAAACAGAGTCGATTTTTTTACTGCCGCTTCGACCGTATTTTCTTCCAATGCGATGGTGCCAATCTGAACTGGCTAAACCTTACCATTCAGTAGCTTAAGGAGACCTGCACTTTTACATGGATTCCGAGCCATGGAACAGCTTGCATTCGTCACGAAATCCTAGTTTTTCAAACATAAAATCAAAGAAATTATAGTACAGTATACTTCGGGATAGTATGTATATAATGCTTAATCTGTATGCTTGCTTACATTCTTATTTTCAGTTCCTTAGTAAGGGCTCTTTACTATGACTCGACAGCACTTTATAGTTTTTATGTTGTCTTTATATATAGGCTAATATATAGTCTGGTCGTCTATATATATAGGCTAATTTAAATGTAAGACTACTGTCTGTATAGCATTTTTCTATTTTCCTTCTAATAAATAAAAAAAGAACTAACCAACTTCCTATGACTTTTCAATAGACTGACTTTTCCTCCTAATATTCAAGTCCGATTGTAGGTTCGCGCGCGTTTCGGAGTATTTACCGAGGTCTTAGCGCGAACTAGCGGCTCTATCGTGGAAAAGAATTGTCCGTGTCGAGTGTTTACCCCAGATAATAGTGTTTGCCGAACTGCAGGCGAACAGAGAGCAGACCAAACGGTCGACAATTAAGCTGGGTGTTCAAAGAAATTGTTCATCTATCGGGAGAAACCAGTGTGAGGCTCGGGCTTTCGTGGAAAAAGTAAGGCTTCTCTACTTACAAATTGTTATTGAGCCTTGCTATCTGTGGAGAGATGGTCTTGAGACCCACGGCTGCGTAACTTATCTCATTGAATGTTTATATGTGTTACTTCGTTGCGAAACTTCGTTAGTGCGATCTATTTCATGTATTTTGACATGTTGGACGTTCTCGCGGGTAGTGCCATCTAGCGCCATGCTAACTAGCTTCTATACATCGCATAGCATTTGTTGGCATTTGAAACTAGCAGCTCTTTGTAGAGGGCGCTAGGTCGCCACACTATCCAGTTTTTTTTAAGTGATTTAATACCATCTGGTATGGAAGGGTGGCCGTGGTGACCGAAACTCGTTCGTGTAGCGGCAGTGAAACCACGTTTTAGTAATAGTACAATGAGGCTTACTCCGACCAGTCGATCGATAAGTCAGTAAATTGATTTTGAACGGATTTGATTTGATTTTTTAATTCATAAAGAAATGAAACTGAAACTATAAGCCAGATGAATAACTTAATCGCACTCCATTCCGTGCAGGCTGTACTGAAATTAGCTGCCAGAGGGCGTTGTACCAGTGCCCTGTTTACTTCGCTGTATCGATTCGTTGAAGCGGTCGAGCTGTTGTGAACTGCTAATTATTTCACTACGGGTCACTCTATTTATTGTTGGCGTATCAAGCGGCTTTGAGCGGCTCGTAGCCTAGTGGCGTAGGGACTTGCCTATCGTACCAGAGGTCTGGGTTCAAATCCTCGCCCGGTCATGCACCACGGTACGGAATCACTGCTTTCCACCGGCGCACTTGATGTCGTCGTAGCATCCACATGAATGAAGTCCGGTTTTAATTTTGCAGATAGGTACTACGATTAAATATATTGCTCTTGTTAAGCGACCAGTAACTCAGGGGCACAGGGACTTGCCTTCCTTGCCAGAGGTCATGGGCTCAATTCCCGGCCCGTTCATGCACCACTTTATTTTTCGTTCTGATTAGGATAAGTGCTTTCTTCACGAATGCGAGCTGTTCCATGGTTTGGAATCCATGTAAAATAGCAATAGGCATTAGGGTTATGCTCGCCCGGATTGGGACCATCGCACCGGATGTAAAGAAAGTCGAAGTGGCAATGAAAGTGTTTTCCATTCAGTTTAATGTAACCTTGCTCATAAAGGGGAGATCCTGACATGTCGTCAGATTCCTTCTGGAATGCGATGTGTTGTGCTAATATCATATGGATGGGTATCAGCCATCTATGACCAGTTTTATAACGAAAATGGTTTCCTTTCTTTCCCCCTATTCTTGGAATTCTGTGCTAAGGAGTCTCTCCGTCGAGAAAACCGCTATAAACGCCTTATTCCTGAGCGCAGAATTCCAACAATAGGCCAACTGATCTGGGTTTCGTGCAAGGCTCAACTCCGATGCAGGCTGTCTCGCAAACTGTTTGCTTAATTCGCGTAATACCCGGCTGCAGCGAGCCTGAAACTGGCTTCGCGCACGAGCTCTAAGGCTTCCGAACCATCCGGTATTTGAACGGCGTGTCCTCGCGAGTGTAACGCAAGGAGGTTGGCTTGCGCCAGTTATGTTTACAATTCGGAACGAGAAGAGGCTGTGCGTTTTACTGCATTCAAATGGGAATGCTCTTCATCTGCTTTGTACTTCTTAGGATCCCGTTGCAAAAAGTGAAAGAAGGCTTATGGTCTGGCTCAGAGGTTTACCCGCCGTACTCATAGAGTTCCGAGCTCAGAAATATTTCAGTCGAAAAAAACTACTTTTAAATAAAGAGATTTTCTCGACGGAAGACCTTGAATCATTTACATACCGTGCTTCCGTCGAGAAACCCGCTTTGACAACCGCTATAAACGCCTTAATGCTGAGCGCGGAATTCCAATAATTCAATCAATTTTGCATTAATGAGAAGCGGTTGCCAAATATTGTACCCAGTAAGAGAGCGGACGGTATGACATGCCATAAACGCTTCGGATTGTAGCATACATTGTCTCACATCTTACTCTGGTTATCCATCTGGTGCCTGTTGGTCATACGCATTTGGTCCCAAATTGTTCTCCTATTTATGGTTGTTTAAAAATTCTGAAAAAAATACCAACATGGGCAAACTTTTGTAGTTGTGTATAGTAAGCGCCAATTTTGTATGAAATTGAATTAATTATAAGGCAAGGGCGAATTTCTTCCATGTGCAGCAGTGGCGGGACCATTGGTACATGAACACGTTCACACTTGAGCAATTTTTATTAATCGTTCAAAAGAATCAAGTTTTCTGAATTACGAGTAAGACTCTGAAATTTTAAATCCCAACTTTGCAATGAATGTAAACCTTTTGGAAAGTGTTTGTAAGAAAGCAACTAGGGCTACAAAAATAGACTTAAAATGCTTCATTTACCATTCTTGAAAAACGTCGCGATTAACTTAGCCTTACAGCATGTTCTCGTTCCATCCATGTTCCAAACACAGATTCTAGGATGCAGTGCCAAACGAAGCCTCGGTCCTCAAAAAAACCAAAGAAGAACATTTTTATCTTCATAAAATGAGTCCCATGTATAGTATACGCAAAAAAGTAGTAGCAAGTGAGTTCCACACACATTTGTATGTAAATTATGTGTAATATTGTAACACATTAACAATTTTAATTATTTTTTTTACTTACTTGTGCTGATAGACCTTGCTTCTATCCGAGTTTCACCATTCTAGGTCAACGGGAAGTAACCTATAGGTTTTGATTTATTCGGGTATGTAAATTTATGGGACATAAATGGCCGTGTTGTTTTATCGCGTTGACTTGACGCTTGCTTTTTTACAGCTCCAAGAGACCATAGACCTACGAATTTGAGGAACGGAACCTCTAATATGAAATTAGTTTCAAGCCATTAATTAAATTAGATTACAATTTTTTGGCAATAACTGACTGAAAAAATATAGAACAAATCTAAATTCAGAATTTTTCGCCGCCTTCAAACTGGTCACATGGCTTCAACAACATTCACGATGAGGGAGACAAACATAGGGTTTGAATTTGAGTATTAAGGATGTTTTAATTCCATAAAGTGTTTCCTGTTCTTCTGTAGCCTATCCTTGTTATGAAGCTTATCCTTATTCTGTGGCCTATCCATACACAATTATCCCAAAACAATAATGTAGATAGACATAATCAACAATTGAGCCTAGGGCGCAGGGGTCCATTATCTGTGCTATCTCAATGGTGACCAGCATTTACGTCTGCCCGATGTTATCTAACCGACTGTGTGTTCTATCTCAGACCGTCTTATTGGATAACAGACGATAATTGCCAACGTCAGGCGGGCTATGACCTAGATATCCATTACGAAACAACTGAGAATTTAATATAGAAATATGAAAAGAATCAACACAAAAATACCAGTAGATAAAACTATGGATCAAAGGATTTTTGTGCATAATGAGACAAAACCAATAATAAATAATTGCAGACCAATGAGTTCTTTAATTAATTTGAAATATGAACTATATAGTAAATTTTTTGCCATATTTAGGCCACACAATTGAACTCGAAATCTGTATTTTTGGTATTATTAACTGTATTTTGACATTCCACAACATTTTATGATGCTATTTATATTTATCATTTCTTATTTTACAATTTATTATATTTTATATTATCTTTAGATGTCCCTGCAAATTTTTTAATCCATACTAATATAATAAATGCGAAAGTAACTCTGTCTGTCTGTCTGTTGCGTTTTCACGTCTAAACTGCTGAACCAATTTTGATGAATTTCGGTATGGAGATTGTCTCGACCTTGGAGAGAGACATATGATACCTTTTGTGGCGAAAATTTAAATCGACGGGGGTAAAATAGGGATGAAACTATGTATGGGGAACTCATATGATGTCCAGGAAAAAAATCAGCCTGACATCAATCAAAAACGATTTTGACCCGAGCGGAGCCGGGAGCCTTAGCTAGTATGCTGAACTGTAAATAAAAAAAATAACACTACAATAACACCTAGTTTTGTTTATTATTTATATTTACTATTGCAAAAAAAAAAACTTGACATGTCATCATGCATTTTCGAAAATATTCTAAGGGCCTGTCAGTAGTTTTCGGGCTGCGACTTACATAATTATTTGGTACCGGATGTGACTTTCAACAGATCATATATTACTCTGGATCATTTTAACATCATGTTAACTTTTCGTTAGTTCAAGGAAATGTGAAATAACTTGATGGATGACATCATCCACCTTTTACAATCAACTATGAGAGGTATATATTTAAATATACAAATGTGTAGTAAGTTATATAATAGGTCGGGGAAAAAGTCTTTTCGCATTATAGTATGTATGAACTTGTAATAAAATCTCTTTGGCTATACTATTTGTATCTGGCTGGTTTTGGTATCATTGAAAGTTTAAATTTTAAAGAACATAATTCCAAATTCAAATTAGGAAAATGTGTGATTCTCATTTGTTTTTCGTACTGTCAAAATGAGTGAATCTAATGAAGAAATTCGATACATTTTAAAATTTTACTACAAAAAAGGTAAAAATGCAACGCAAGCCGCGAAAAAAATTTGCGATGTTTATGGACCTAGTGCAGTGTCTGTGAGAGTAGCACAAATTTGGTTTAAGCGTTTTCAATCCGTTTCAAATCGAAATTTTGATGTCAAAGATGCACGTCGCTTTGGTCGCCCTATTACGGATAAAATGGATGCCATTTTTGAAAAAGTGGAGCAAGATCGGCATATCAGTAGTTACGACGTAGCTGAAGAACTAGGAATTGACCACAAAACAGTTTTGGCGCATTTGAAAAAAACTGGGTACACAAAAAAGCTCGATATTTGGGTACCTCACGAGCTCACTGAAAGAAACCTAATGAACCGTGTACTCATTTGTGATTCTTTAATACGACGTAATGAAACCGAACCATTTTTGAAGAAGCTGATAACTGGTGATGAAAAGTGGATCACGTACGACAAGAACGTGCGAAAAAGGTCGTGGTCAAAGGCCGGTCAAGCTTCACAGACTGTGGCGAAACCCGGGTTAACTCGCAACAAGGTGATGCTGTGTGTGTGGTGGGATTGGAAGGGCATTATTCATTATGAGCTGTTACCACCAGGCAGGACCATCGATTCTGAACTCTACTGCGAACAACTGATGAGATTAAAGCAAGAAGTTGAGAGAAAGCGGCCGTAATTAATCAACAGAAGGGGTGTGGTTTTTCATCATGATAACGCTAGACCTCACACATCTTTAGCCACTCAGCAAAAACTAAGAGAGTTTGGCTGGGAGGTGTTAATGCATCCGCCGTATAGTCCTGACCTTGCACCTTCAGATTTCCACCTGTTTAGGTCTCTTCAGAATTCTTTAGGCAGTGTCAGGTTAACATCACGAGAGGACTGCCAAAACCACTTGTCGCGGTATATTGATCAGAAGTCCCAATATTTCTATAGCAATGGGATCATGTCCCTACCTACAAGATGGCAAAAAGTTATCGAACGAAATGGTACCTACATACTTTAGTTAAATGTAAATAAACCATATTAAAAAATGTTTTGAATTTTCTTAAAAAATGCGAAGAAACTTTTTCCCCAACCTATATTTACATTCCAAAATGTACATATTTTTGAACTTGCTTGCTTATAACTTAAAAAAATATTTACAGAAAGTTTTATTCATTTGATGTGTTTGATTATATATGTTCTTGGGGTTATTTTCATTCATAATCGCCTATAGGAAACAACATTACAATAAACCGGTCGCTATTAGACTTGCCAAACATTGATATAGTACTCGATAGCCGAAATAAAACTTCAAATATATGTGTTTCATTTGTTGTGTCTAAGGCTTTTAGTATTCGATACGGAGTTTCGGAAGTATTGGCAAGCCTAGGTCGGTTGTTAGGGTTGTCAATACTTCCGAAACTCTTACCTAACGAGACGCTAATGGCTAAAAGGAAATTGAATAGCAAGCCCGCAGCCAGGCCGACCCGAGCGCGAAGGCAACACAAAAAGTCAGCAACGTCAGCCGCAGTACGGACAACTGAAAATAGAGGACAACTCGCAATCAATCCACTTTCCATTGATTTATCCTTTACGAGGCTGTAGAGAACTACTACGGCAATAGTTACTTTTGCTGTGGAGGCTTACCACAGCAAAAGTACGTCGCACATATGTAATGTTCTGGAGAACGTAGGTGACTTAATGATTGCAACATTGGTGGCATACGTTGATTAGACAACTCGAATTATGACAACGCGTTGATACCTCAAAACTATAACAATGAATTGGGAAAATGTCTGGTCGATTTCCTTGATCTGTTATATCTCCCATCAGTACAATAGCATTTTAAATGACAATAACCGAACAATAACCAACTAATTCGCATACATTAGAAGTCAAGCGTATTGAAGAAGTAATAACCCGAATTTATAAGTTTCCGATAGAGATTATGTTTAAGTATTATAATTGAGTAAGTTTTGTTTCTATTAGGCAGATTATTTTAAAATTAACAATGAACTGAATAATATAGATTGGACTAGTATCTTATTTAATCGTCTCGATATTGATGAAATGCATACAAATGAAAAAAAAAATATTCGACTCCCATATTTACAAGATAATAGATCAGTATGTATCCTAATTAATAAATAGTAAAAGGCAATACCTATAGTCGTAATTAGCCCTAGTTATATTAATTGCGGAGAAGAGTAAATTTCGTCGTCTTTTAAGAAAACCGGCCAAGTGCGAGTCGGTCTCGCACACTAAGGGTTCCGTACCATCGTACAAGATATAACACAAAAAAACACGTTTTTTGTATCGGGCTCTATTTGTTGTTATAGCGGCCAAATAAATACACACTCTGTGAAATTTTCAGCTGCCTACCTATTACGGTTCATGAGATACAGCCCTGTGACAGACGGACGGACGGACGGACGGACAGCGGAGGCTTAGTAATAGAGTTCCGTTTTCACCCTTTGGGTATGGAACCCTCAAATATGGTAACGAAAGAGATAAAATCTTCTACGACTTGTCACGAAACCAATGCTCTAAGCTAATAAGTAAATGTTATCACTTTCGAATCATGCTTTCGTGCATCGAATCATCCTTAACTAACCACAATAATACCTATTAAGGTGGCCCATCCCGGCGGGACTAACTCATTCGCGGGGACGGTACAAAACCGTGCTGTTGCGCTCTGGGACCTTCTATGTTTCAAAGAAATAGACAGGCTCCGTGATGAGGAAGATGCAACATGTCCACAAAAAAGACAATGTGCCTAGTGTATGATTTGGTAAGATTTACGAAAATTTTAATTACAAAACGACTTATAGCTAAAAGTAAACCACGACCGCTGTTGTCAAAAATCTAACAAAAACCAAATAGATTATAAATATTGATTAAATAAGCTATGTCTAATGACTAATCTTTTTAAGATTTTCTTACTTTATCATAGCGTAATCCACCTCCAAAGTTATTGCATAAAACGCGCGAAAAATTCGGACTTTCGGACCTTAAAACTTAAAAACCAAACACAATTTTACAATGCCAACGGTCATCAGACATCTAGTTAGATCAAATAAAGCTATTTTGAGCAAAATTTTGGATTTCTGACAAGAAATATGGGTGTGATCTTCTTTCCCCTTTTGTAAGGGGAGTTGAGCGGGATGCCTTCAGACTTTTTTGGAAATGTATCCATTATTGATAAACTTAAAAACTAAGTAGAACAACTAAAATGGCGATCGAATATGGTAAATTGTACCCGATGTCAGGAACCGCGATAGCGATACTGATAAAATGGCGTCTTCAAGGTGACCCCGACCCACTATGCCGTGAGTGGTGGCCATAAACGCACAGCGGACCAACCGCGCGCCCACCGCCACCCACTTTCCTATTGATTTTTCCGAAATAAAAAATGCTATGTACCTCCAAACTTTTGCTTAAGGCTGTTCCGACCCATATAAAGTTGTTTGCACACATAAAGCAAAAAGTATTGCACTTTAAGCCACGAATTAATAATAAAAGTTTAATATAGTCATATTACTTGCAGCGAAAACAATTTCACAATTTCAGGATTATTGGTTTTGTTACGATTTATTTAAATACGATTTTTATTTAACAGCGCCATCTAGCGGTGTAAAACTTCTAATCGGCAATTACAACGAAACCATTGAACCTGAAATTGTGAATATGTTTTCGCTGCAACTACTATGGCTATATTTAATATTTTTGACGAATTCGTGCCTAACAGTGCAATACTTTTTGCTTTATGTGTAAAAAAAACATTGTATGGGTCGGAACATCTTTAAGGTCGCGACAGAAGCTGAGCTTTCAATTCCTTAACGGCGTAAGTGGAACCACAATTAGTGATGTTTAAAAATAACTACTCACTTTGAAATTTCAAAAAGATACATCGATTGTATAATTATATTTATTGGTAAATATTTGTCTCCGGTTTTTTTTCGTCGAACTTTTTTTTGAATTCCGAATACTTACATTAAGAAATCAAAGTTTGCAGTTATTTTAAATACGGATGATTTTTAAATTTGTTTATGGAAACTTAAATGGATGGCTAATACCACTCAACTACCGTTATGATATTAGCCCAATACACCATATTCCCGAAGGAATTAGGTGCCATGCCAGGACCTTCCCAGTTCAATGTGTGATCATACGGCTACATTGAACTGGATAGAAAACACGGACAATTTTTTATTTCCGCTTCGACCATCTTTTCATCTTATACGATGGTACCAACCTGGGACGGGCTTAAACCCTACCACCTAGTAGGGGAAGGCGACCTACAGTTTTACATGGATTTCGAACCATGAAGCAGCTCGAATACGTGACAAAATGCACTAATCGAACTCAGAACGAGAAAGAAAGTGGTGCATGCCGGGGCGAGGAATTGAACCTAGACCTCTGGTACGCTAGGCCAGTCCCCGCGCTACAAAGCTACGAGCTACGTCAATACAGATTCTTTGTAACAACATCGTTACACCCGCGTCAGCGTGGCCACAATATTATCGCATCGAGGGGTGGGTGGTCAACTTACTCGAATAGGGGTAGTGGCTATGAATGGATATGATAACGATATTCAGCTCAATTTAGCCGTCAGTCAAGTACGTGTCTTCTGACATAAGTATATGAGTCCACGGATGATTACTGGACGTACAACTATCTACCTAAATACTAAACCATACGAATTCGACAATACCTTGTTAAATTTACCGCGTGAACAGGGGAACATGCGAGCGAGTGATTCAATCTGACGATTGGTTGAAGTTCGTACTATGCTAACTGTCCAACGTCGTGTAGTTCACTTGCCTGATCACCTGACGAGTTAATTTAACACGGTAACGCCCCAAACATGACTGGCTAATTACACACCCGCAGCCGTGATATTATCCCGACACACCGCAGGCACACACTCAGGAATCACAGACGATAAACTAAGTACAACGCGTGATACTTTTGAGATTACCGCGGTCGTTAGACATGTTTGAAAAATGTTACGGCTTTTCACGTGGCAGGAAGAGACATTCTCCGACGTTTCGAGCTAATCATTCAGCCCGTTGTCAAGGAGGCATCCGATTTCATTCAACTTCAATCGAGAAGACTCATTTAAGCTCTCTGCAATGTGGAACCCTGTGTTTCAGCCACTTAGAAGGGGCCTAGGAGACGATAATATCGGCGACGACATTGTCAGCTCATATTGCATTCGGACCGCAGCCAAACACATTTCCGCTTCCGCCCCCACTCACAGTTACGATTTACGACCACGGCGAGCCTAGCGGTCACCTCTGTCATCTGCTGCGACGCGGCGGATGCCTCCTTGACAACGGGCTGAATGATTAGCTCGAAACGTCGGAGAATGTCTCTTCCTGCCGCGTGAAAAGCCGTAACATTTTTCAAATAAGTACAACGCGATTCAAATAAGAATAGGACGGGGCTCGTGACTAACTTCACTCGAATTTTCGCGGGAAAGTACGGTCGGCACGACCGCATGAGTTTACACGGGAAATATTACGATCCACCAGAATCGAGGTTCGATCCTAGTATGTGCGTCTACATGCTTTTGCATTTCCGTGTTTTGTAGCGGCTCTGCCTTGCCGTGATAGTAAAACAACACACGAATCTACACAGTAGGGTTACATTAAGTGCCTGTCACAGAATATACAGTTAAACGAGTAGAGGAGCTGTTATATTTGCTATCTGGGTTTATCTGTTTTCTGTGTATTCGTTATTATGTGTTGGTTTGTGTCGGATGTCCTCGAAAGTGCCATAGTTGCATTGTTTTACTAGTTTGTTATCACGTTGTTGAGTTTTCTTTTGATATCTGTTCTTAAAATAAATATTTAGTTAAAACAAATTAATTCGCCAAAATTATTAATATACATTTTTTGTAGAAACTTTTTTTGTACTTCGTATTGAAGAACGTGAAGTGAAGTGAGGGTTATACTAGTTTGACATTCAAAATGGCGGTGATGTCATCCTATTCTTATTTGAATCGCATTGTAAAGGGCTTAAAATAAAACAAATTGCAATTATCGAAAGCGTTGATATAAAAAGTGTGCCCGGCGTTAAATATTTGAAAATAGAACGCTCGAATCATCGTTCACGTGTCAAAATGACTCTGACACGTGAAACGGAACAGTGTCAGCGAAAACCTGACGCAGACGAGTCATCGCGCCACGAGTGGCGGCGCCGGCGACGCCCGCAACGCGGTCAAGTGTCCCGCGTCACACGCCGAATGGCGCCCTCCACGCCGCCGGAGCGAGACAAACGTACGCGGGTGGGAAAACATTTACCCTCGCGCGAACGAAGCTTTGGAACAATACCGGCTTCGGCAGGTCTATTCCTGGCATTCTCAGGAATCCTGAGTCTAGAAAAACGATTTTGTAGCGGTTTTTAAGGCGATTTTCGTGAATAAAATATTCCGGAGCATAAACTGGGTTTGAAAATCGCTATAAAAGCGGTTTTCTAGACTCACGATAACTGATTCCTGATTACTGAATGCCAGTAATAGACCTCAGGAGCTTGTTAGGTTTTAGTGGCAGGTTGTCATTCAGGTTATTTTTGTGATTCGAGTTTTGGTTCAACATTCAGTTCACACAGGTGTCTTATTAAAGTGGGCACAAAACATATTTCCAACTCGCCATATTAACATGTTTTTTTTTCGAGTTTTCTCAAAATTGTTTACATTGAGATGCTGTTAATTTGATCACGCTATAAAATACAGCCTGTATTTTTCTGGCGAACCTCTGGGACTTTCCGATAAATTGCCCGATGACCAACTGAGCTACTCAGGCTATTTACTATCTCACTGAAATGGGTGTCGTTTGGCTAGTCTTATGTGAGGTCGTGGCGTACGCCATTTGCCGCACTTCATATAATAAAACTCTCGAATCAACAATTATATCCAAAGCGATTTTCGACTATTAATCCTACACCTCATCCTGATTCAAATTTCAAACGTAATTTAAATAAGCATGATAGCTCTGCAACAGTCTTCCAATCCGCTGGTATGGTGCCTCGCTGAGCGAGGTAAGGTGAATTTGGCTTTTCTCAGCAAGTTTGGTCTCCCGGAACAGCCACAAATACCATTTTTTTTATTAAAGAAACCTTTGTAAACGCATTTTTACTGCGAAGTAGAATGATTGAACAAAACCCATACTTTTTACCACCGATTTAACAATACATCTGCAGCATCAAACTTTTGAAACACCTATTAAAGATACCTTTCATTTCAAGATGATTCCTCGAGATACTCGTATTGAACTAGTAATAAAGCAGGTGTTTGTTGGTGACAAATGGTAGTTACTTAGGCCGTTTAACTATATTCCCGGGATGCTTCTTGTCTCTCTCCTCGGCGCAGATGGCCTTCTGTTGCATGCTAGTGGCTTACTCTAAGTTCTGCTCACGTTACCTCATGAAGAATGTCCTAAAACAGGCTCCCATCCTCTTCAATCATCTATCTTTCCTTGGCTTGACGGCTAGCCACCTAGAACGAATGTGTGTCAATCGATGTTATGTTACCTTATCGCGGGTGTCTTGGCGCATAGTCTCCTAGACTCCTCTTCCATCCGTCTCTAGTTTTTCTTCCATCTACGTCTCTAGTTTTTCTTCCATCTACGTCTCTAGTTTTTCTTCCATCTACGTCTCTAGTTTTTCTTCCATCTACGTCTCTAGTGTTTCTTCCATCTACGTCTCTAGTTTTTCTTCCATCTACGTCTCTAGTTTTTCTTCCATCTACGTCTCTAGTTTTTCTTCCATCTACGTCTCTAGTTTTTCTTCCATCTACGTCTCTAGTTTTTCTTCCATCTTACGGTGCTTCTTCTTACGTCTCTCCTTAGCTTTGTCGGTCGCCTCCAGCCGCTCACACGTGACTTGCTCTAAGTTATGTACACGTTACCTTGTCGTGGATATCCTGGCGCTAGCTCCAGCTTTTCTCCAGCGGCGCTTCTCCTTGCGCCTCTTCTAAGCTTTGTGGATCACCTCCTACCGCTCACGCGTGGCTCGCTTCGATCAATGTAAACGTTACCTTGTCATAGATGTCCTGGCGCTTGGCGGTCTCTCGCTCCTCTTCCACCTTGCGGCGCTTCTCCTCGCGTCTTTCCTGTGCTTTGTGAGCAGCCTCCTGCAGCTCGCGCGTGGCTCGCTCCGAGTTGTGTGCACGTTACCTTGTCGCGGATGTCCTGGCGCATGCGCTCCCGCTCCTCTTCCATCTTGCGGTGCTTCTCCTTGCGTCTCTCCTCGGCTTCGCGGATCGCCTCCTGCCGCTCGCGTTCGGCTTCCTCCTCCTTCTCCTTATCGTCGCCATCATCGCCGTCACCGCCTACTGCGCCTGTGAACGAAGAACACATAGTGAATTAGTCTTCTTTGCTGAGTCGAATGAGTTTTAGTGCAAATTTTGCACCGTCGCATCTACATTTTTTTGTAATTGGACATGAACGGCCCATACCCCACCCACATTTTTATTTATTTATTTATTTGATATGCAAACAACATTACACACAAAACCGTTTCATAGTTTCACTACTAAAAATAACAAATTAGTGTTTACATGTTAATTATAGGCCTACACAGCTTCCTTACAAGTAAATATAACAAATCAATTTAATTTAATTTGCTTGAAGAAGAACTATAAAATGTGCAAAACAATTAATAATAATAAAAGAGAAAATAATAAAAGAGAAGACAATAACCAATAAGCAAAATAATAAGATTTCCAAAAAGTGATACAGGTACTATATTTATGGTTTAAAAAAAAAAGAAAAATAACAGAGATATTAAAAAAATATGTATCCACTTATGCTTATATACAGATCTTTTTAATATTCTGAATGGAGCAATAAAAAAAGTCGATGGAGTTCCTATGCATGTTTGATAGTTGGGAAAGCCTGACAGAAGGTGAGTGTGATCCAATGTTTATTCGACATCTTTTCACCGAGAAAGTTTTTCTGTCTTTAAGCCTGCAACTGTTTCGAGGAACTTGTATTTTGATTCTTTGTAGAAGGTCCTCACAGTCTATTTTCCCATTGAAAACTCCATGCATAAAACATAGATCTATCCGATCGCGCCGTTTGTCCAGATCTTCAATGCCATAGAAATCTAATCTATCCTGGTAGTGAGTGATAACATTGATGAGTGAACATATTGATGAAGTCAGACCAATACACTGCAGTCCCGAAGGTTCCCCTTTATGGGATCGACTACATTAAACTGGATGAAAAACACGGACAATTCTGATTAGCTCTTCGAACAAATTTTCATTCAATCCGGGCGGGCTTTACCCTGCCACCGGGTAGCCGAGGAACCTACAGATTTAACCTAAGAGTTGGCATGAATCAGGACGAAATGCAACTCAGAAAGAGAAAGACAGTGGAGCATAAACGTGGCAGGGATCGAACGCATGACCTCTGACATGGCAAGCAAGTCCCTGTGCTAAGATACGAGCCGCTCAGTTGCGATTCGATGACCATTTATCAATATGCGAGTAGAACATGCTGTGCCACTTTGACAGGCGAGTTTTAATGCAACATGCATGTGCAACGCATATTTGATTGTTTATTGAATGCATTGTTTTCTTGTTAAATATGAAATATGGCGTATGCTAGTCCCTCACATAAGAGGTGACGATGCCCATGGGCTTTCGAAATTTCTCGGAGGCTGCAAAAACGATACTCACCGACAGGGTGCTTCTTCCAATGTATTTTAAAGGGTCCGGATTGTACTTTAGGAGTAATACCTCGTTCATTCCACAGGGGCAGGATTCCACTATAAAGGATTTACAGGATCGGTTAGTTCTTTTTTAAAACGATGGCCATTGAATGGGTGCACTCTTTGCCGGTTGCGCATACAGCGATGGTAGGTTAGGGAAGAAGGAATAGAGATAAACAGCTCCAAAGACCTTCCTCAAATGTATTAATTTATGTTGTTTTTCATTGTATGTAATGTAATTTTAAATGATTGTCCATTAGCCTGGAAGGCAGACAATACCAATACACGAAGTAAGATCGAACCCACTTTTGAGAATTAAGTCGAAAATAAAATAATTATTTTGCCTAATTCATATACTTTTTTATGTTAAAACCGGCATAGGGCGTACGCCAGACCCTCACATGAGAGGTTCCCGACGATGCCCATGGACTTTCGAACTTTCACAGGGGTCGCGAACACCATGCCGGCTGGCCAGCTGCTTAGGTGGTAGAGTCAATCCGGACCGCCATCGCATTGAATGAACGATGGTCGAAACGGCAATGAAAATTGTCCATGTTTTCCATCCAGGTTAATGTAACACAGCAATATAAGGAAGGCACTGGCATGGAACCTAGTTCCCATGTGGTGTGTTAGGCTAACATCACGACAGTTGGTATTAGCTATCCATGTCCATTTTAAATAAACAAACGTTTAGTGCTAAAATTTAAAAGCATAAAAAAAAAAGAAGTCGCTATTGTTTAGTTCTATTATTTGGACGTGAAATTATAAACCTATCATTCGGTACCAAGAACGATTACTTTATTCAAAACTTTAAAATTCAACGACCTATTTCCCGCCATTTGCCTGCGAAAAATTTCGAACACATTTCTTCTGAGCACAATACTTAATCAGTCCGCCTCGCTAAGCTTCCGTGGTAATTGGAAATAGATGAACATTTTTCGCAACCACCCTGAGCTCCGGCAAAATAATGGACGTGAAGCCGTTGAAAATTCCATTTCACGTCAATCTGAACATTTCTCGATCGAGGCGACACGCTAGCGGGGACCTGCTGGAGCCATAGACAAGAGCCATTGACAGCCGGCGCTAGAAAACGTCGGCTTTTTTTTTGTTTTCTGCAGCTTGGATGCTAGTCCAGGCAGAATTGATTTACTATCGGTACAAAAGCCAGAGGTTTCTCGTCTGTTTCTGAGAGAAAAAAATCAGTGTCAGTTTGTTTATTTCGTCCATTAATTATAAATTACCTACTCGGATTCGTATTTTTTTTGACGGTTCGATTAGTTTTGACGAAGAATCGCCAAAAAACTTCGCCAGGTTTGTCATTTTGTAATGTTTTTCCATTGGTACTTACAAACTAGTTTACATTCGTTGATAGATTACCACTGCAAACAAAGAACATTAAATATTTTAATTTTTTTTAATGATACTGGTTTGGCCGATTCAAATAAATTTAATTTGGTACTAGCTTATGGGTTTATCGCTGTGACGCTACACAAGTACCCCATCCTTATCACTTGCATACTCCTATACAGCTTTACCCATAGACCTGTCTCACCTAGCATCTACAGCGCGGCGAATGAGTTGAATTCGAATTTCAACGCTGAGAAACCGAAAAGCTATCGCCGCCAACGGTCTCGCTCGCGTTCCGCGTCGCTATACCTATCTAAGAAAATACCAAAAAACGTGAGTTCTGGTGCCTGTTCGCTTCACCTCGTCTTCAGCTCATCCAAGGACAATTCGTGTATGGTGGCCACCTTCCTACTGGGACAGTTCCGGATCCAGCAGAACCTCCTGGAGTTCGCAGCTACAGGGTGAGTCCTACCATTGTCCTTCCTCTCAAACCTTGGCGTAGCTGTCACCGCAATAAGCCTGTAAACCTATAAGAATGAAATAAATAGATTTAGGAAGAAGTAAAGAACCTTTAAAAAACCAGCGACCTAATCCGCGCCATCATCTGATGGTCACTTCGTTCCGGATACCTACTATTGTTTCATGTTACGTATAGGTACATAATAATATTTAACTTATTTACTTATTACTATAATTAAATTAGTTAACCACTATGGCTCACGAACAAAGAGTATTCGAGCGAAGTTTGAAGCGACTCGAAATTAAATTCAATTGTTATTTCGAACGAGCTCAGAATATTTACGATAGTATAGCTCAGTTAAATACAAAAAGTGTGGAGTCATTCCTTGCAAAGGCGGCAACTATCGATTACATTCGCAAAGAATTCGTGTCCGCAGTGGACGAATATAATGAACTACTTGCATCGAATCCCGAGGCGGCCGGCCCTAACTACAATGTCATTATTGCCTTCGAGGATCTATATGCACAAATCAAATATAAACATGATCAAATACAGTCATCGCGTTCAAATCCGCTTTCTGAGAAAGGCAGTGCGTCTAAAATGCCGAATAAACATGTTTCCAAATTGCCACGGCTGGAATTATGTTCGTTCAATGGTGAGTTAGAGAGTTGGCCTATGTTTTACGAAACATTTAAGAGTGTAATTCATGAAAATATTGATCTGACGGATAGCGAAAAAATTCAGTATTTAGTGGGCAGATTAACGGGAAAGGCACAAAGTATCTGCCAAGGTTTTATGCCTACTGCCGAAAATTATTCAGTATTGTGGAATGCATTGGTAAATAAATACAATGATAAACGCGTTTTGGCAGCTGCCTACATGGATCAATTATTGAATATACCTACTGTCACTGAGATCACACCCGCTAGCTTAGAACATTTTGTTGATAAATTCTCATCCACTATTTCCGCATTAAAGCAACTGAAGGTCGATAGTTTGGAGGAATTTATTTTTGTGCATATTGGCTCAAAAAAGTTAGGCATGGAAACTGTCAAACACTTCGAGATGTCCATAAGAAACGACAAAGAAATGCCTACTTCTTCCAAATTCATTGAATTTGTTCGCGATCAATCACGCATTTTACAACGCGCATATGCGGGTACTTGCAATAACCAACCTCCGCCGCGACCGGCGAACGCCAATGGCAATAACAAATCGCCAATGTTCAAATCGTATCCGCCGCCGCCACAATCTCGTACGAATAAAAATACGGTCAAAACGTTTGTAAACGTGCAAGACATCAAATGCGTGTCCTGTGGAGGGATCGATCATTCATTGTTGTACCAGTGTCCCAAGTTTCATACGATGTCATCCCGCGATCGATATAATTTTGTCAAAAATAATAAATTATGCGTAAATTGCTTAAGTACTAAGCACGCTATTCGTAATTGTAAATCTGAAAGCAGGTGTCGAGTGTGCTCTCGCTCACACCACTCGCTCCTACATTTCGAGTCAAATAATGTTCACCCGCTCGCATCCAATACTCGTACCACCGCGGCCGCGGCCGGCGAGGCGCCTGCGCCTTCGCCGTCGCCTGCGCCCGCGGTCGCCGCCGCCGGCTCCGCTGCCGCCGGCTCCGCCGCCGCTTCAGTTCTTTGCGCGGTGGGTCCCCCCCGCCCCGCTACTGAACACACGCGCACCGGAAATACCGGAACGGTTCTACTCGGGACCGCGCTATGTAATGTAGTAGATGCTGCTGGGAACGTTCACACAGTCCGCGTGTTGGTTGACAGCGCATCACAAAGAGATCTGATTACCACCGCTTGTTGCAGTATATTAAATTTAAAATTGCATCCGCCGCAAACAAAATTTGTGTCTGGAGTAGGTGACGTCACAAATCCTATTGAAGGAGTCACCTGCTTGACTATTCGCTCTCGATTTGACGATTCGATTCGGTTCACATTACAACCGTTAGTCGTAAACCGCATCACCAATGACTTACCGTCTACACAGGTAGATATTTCGCAACTTGAATATTTGAATAATATACCGCTTGCAGATACTAACTACTTCCAGCCTGCCGAAATCGATCTTATAATTGGTGCCGATTTATTCGCTCGCATTTTACGGCCCAATACTATTACCCGAGCCCGGGGTGAGCCCGTCGCAGTCGAGACTTCATTAGGTTACTTGATTGTGGGCGAAGCGCCCTTACTTTATCCAGTGTCTGATACCATCCACACATATTGTAATTTTGAAAGTAGTATGAACAGATTTTTCGAATTAGAAGAAGTCCCGAATGCAACGCCGCTCACTCCGGATGAACAGGAATGTGAGTCGATTTATTGCAGTACTACGAAGCGTGACGCGACTGGCCGGTACGTTGTTGCGCTCCCGTTTAAAGACGATCCGCCATCCTCGTTGGGCGATTCAATAAAAATTGCCGAACGTAGGTATTATTCACTGGAACGCAAGCTTATATCTAATTCCGCTATTAAATTAGAGTACGATGCCGTTTTCAAGGAATACCTTCAAAAGGGTTACTTGGAACCGGTTTTGCCTGGTTCGGAACAGAGTTCGGAGCGTTGTCAATATGTCATACCGCATCACAGCGTTATTCGCCACGATAAGGAAACAACAAAGGTTCGCGTGGTTATGGACGCTAGCTACTCAGCCCATACAGAAGGGTACTGTGGTCTTACTTAAGTCAGGAGACAGTGCTCCTCTGAACTGGCCGCTCGGTATAATTGAAGACGTCATTCCCGGAAGTGACGGTGTGGTGAGGGTTGTTAATGTCCGTACTAAATCCGGAATATATAGGCGCCCAGTTGTAAAGGTCTGCCCTTTACCGAATCAATAGCCTTAATTATTATGTTTTGTATTATACTATTCGCTTTATATTGTACATATTTAACAATTATACTTACGTCATTCATTGAGTTTGGTATGGTACGTTTTGCTTCGTTCGCATACTCTTGGTTTATTTTCTGTAATAGTGTATCACACCTACTTGATATATGATTTCTTTTTAATATTAATTATTGTTCCTTTCTACTTTGAAAGGACTAGGTCCTCTCAAGCTGGGGGGCATGGTTTGGCCGATTCAAATAAATTTAATTTGGTATTAGCTTATGGGTTTATCGCTGTGACGCTACACAAGTACCCCATCCTTATCACTTGCATACTCCTATACAGCTTTACCCATAGACCTGTCTCACCTAGCATCTACAGCGCGGCGAATGAGTTGAATTCGAATTTCAACGCTGAGAAACCGAAAAGCTATCGCCGCCAACGGTCTCGCTCGCGTTCCGCGTCGCTATACCTATCTAAGAAAATACCAAAAAACGTGAGTTCTGGTGCCTGTTCGCTTCACCTCGTCTTCAGCTCATCCAAGGACAATTCGTGTATGGTGGCCACCTTCCTACTGGGACAGTTCCGGATCCAGCAGAACCTCCTGGAGTTCGCAGCTACAGGGTGAGTCCTACCATTGTCCTTCCTCTCAAACCTTGGCGTAGCTGTCACCGCAATAAGCCTGTAAACCTATAAGAATGAAATAAATAGATTTAGGAAGAAGTAAAGAACCTTTAAAAAACCAGCGACCTAATCCGCGCCATCAGATACATTTCATTTTATCACGAACTGATTATATATGGTACATAACTAAATTTTATTTAAGATGTAATCCAAATAATAAATGACCTAATCAATGTATAATGTCGACTGTTATAAGTTCTAGGCCATCATGTCACACGCATAAATGCATTTCTTTAATCCAGTACTTATGCTTTTTTTATTGATATTTTTAAGAACATTCAATAACCACATGTCGTAGTCGTGTCGATGTCTTCGGCACCTGGAATACGCTTGCTTCAAGCCTACAATAAAATTGAATGTAGGTAAGTAAGTAGTATAGCAAATAAGATAGTGGTTATGCGCGCGGGCGTACGTCTTTCGTTAACATGTATACAATTCAAACATGAAGTATGGTTGCAAAAACAGCCTTTGACTGTGTATTTGTGTGGCTGGCCACCTATACGATATGGGAACGCCACATGTCATGTTCGTTCCTTAATCCATGACAAACATGGACACAATATCTTGGGTAGATGTGGCCGTGATCTCAACTTAAAGCATTTGAGCTTTGTGCGGTACATAAACATAAGTACAAACAATAATAATAAAAGAACAATCCCTAGAATTTACGAACAGCTGAAACGATTTTCATCTCAACAGCGCTTACACGCTACATCAATTTCACAGGAACATGTTTTAATTAGATTTTCACGCTAATTTCGCACGGAGCCTTCCTCAAACTCGATTCCGCGCCACGCAATAAACCAACAAACAGCTCGCACGCTCTAATATAATAACCCACCGCAATCCACAGCGGAGGCGCTTACAATAAACGAGTTATTAATACCCTAAGTCCCCAGACACCGAACGCGGGAGACAAAACAATGTCTTAGCACATTCCCAGCACGGAGCCGTCGCTCCACTTGAATATAAAGCCGGAGAAAGAGAAAATTAAATGGATTCCTCGAGTATGACGCGTGCACAATTCAATTTATTGTCACTGGCACGACGCCCTATAACGCCCGCCATTAAGAAAAAGGCACTCGGTCTATTCTCTATGCCCCGGCGGCGCGGCTCCGTTCCAAATTCAATTAATGATCGAACGCGAACATTCCTCGGCAGGCGACGCGCCTCTTCAAGGCGAATAATACATATTTCGTAATTTGCCATCGCCTCTGATATTATTGGAGTCGATACGAAAGGGGAGGGCGAGGCGCGTCCTAACATATTTTTACACTTGGAAACTCGAAGGAATCACGTTAGTCTTGTCAAAAATTTAGGACGTTTATTTGCACGATTTATGCAATGTATTTCTTTCATCGAAATTGTGTAAATGTACTACTTTTTTATATTTGTAGGCTGGATTATCAAACATTCTGCAATTTCTCACTTTTACTGAACATCTATCTATATTCTGCATAAATAAAAATAAATGATTCGAAATGGTCTCGAGAACGGCTGGACCAATTCGGCAAAATATTTGGATAAGTGCATTTTCCATTAAAACTCAAGGTCTACTTTTCCCTCTAGGTGGCAACATTAAGCACGCCCGGGTTGGTTCCATCGGATGGGAAGAAAATATGGTCGAAGCAGTTATGAAAAAACCGGCCAAGTGCGAGTCGGACTCGCACACGAAGGGTTCCGTACCAATCTACAAGATTTAACAAAAAAAAAAAAACACTTTATTTGTATGGGCGTCCCTTTAATTATTATTATTTTTAAATTTGTTGTTATAGCGGCAAAATAAATACACACTCTGTGAAAATTTCAGCTGCCTACCTATTACGGTTCATGAGATCCAGCCCTGTGACAGACGGACAGACGGACGGACGGACGGACGGACGGACAGCGGAGGCTTAGTAATAGGGTTCCGTTTTCACCCTTTGGGTACGGAACCCTAAAAATTGACCATGTCTTCCATCCAGTCTAACGTAGCAGTTCTCATAACAGGAAGGTCCAGACATTGCACATAATCCCTCTGAGAGCGGAGTAAATTATTAATATTTAAGACATTTAATAAAATCAGCTCTATAGATCAACACAATTTAATTACAAATATTTTTACTATAAGTATCAATCGAAAACTCAGTTGAAACTCAGTCGAAAACACAATCTACAGGTCGCATTTCTCAACCGATTCTCTTGAAACTTTCCAAGCAGGATTTTTTTTATGTAACTGGACATGGATGGCTAGTACAAATTACCGTCAGATATAAGCCTAACACACCACATGGGAACTAGGAGACATGCCAGGACCTTCCTTTTATTTAAAGGTTCAAAATTTGAGCCAGAGCAATGCTCGCGAGGTCTACAGTTCAGAGATATTTATATACAGTGATCATTACATAGGATTGTAATATTTTGTATTTTATTATTGAAAAAAAAAAAGTAAATTTTCGCAGCTCAAACCTTATCCTAATTTGATTTTAATTCTGCGGGCGAATTTTCTTAAGAAACGGAAAATTCCGAACTCGCTGCTCTCACAATATGGCGGGCGACAGAATTTTCAATTTTCCTCCAATAATATTGAAGTGTAATTGACTACCGCGGATCGCAGTTCATATTTTACATGAATAATTTATGTAGGACCGCCTGAGGGTGTCTTTTTAATTAAATACTAAAAAGTCGAAAAGTTGGACGCCTTTTAAAATATTCGTGTAATCTAATTAAATATTAGCGGGCAGTCAATAACACCTATTGGTTTTTGTTGGCAGGGTGAAGCATGGAGTAAGGGATCACGGGGATGACTCAAACTCATCCGTATAGCGACAGCGTAGTCACGTTTTAGTGATAATGCACTGAAGGTAGTGCCTGCCTGTCAGTTCGCTTTCGTAATTGGGACGCGCGAGATCGAATGTTCGTTGCACTAAACGGCGTCCTGTGAATTTCTTATGTGTCTTAAACGAACTGACTTTCTGACGCTACCGTCAGTGTATGTAAGAAAGGCTCTCAGTATGTGGCGATTGAGCTAATCAGCAGTAGGTGCAAAAAGCCCTTAACGATATTAATAGAAATGAGATATACTTTACCGTAAAGAACTGAATTTTGTTATAACAGAGAACATTTGGAAATCATTTTTTTTACTGTATGGTGTCGACTCATCGGGGAAAATTGCATAAAATGCAATAAGGTGAATTTGAGCCCATCACCTGTCTTCAGAGTGGGCGGACTAACTCTAATCCGCCGGACTAAAACGGTTTTTGTATGGTTAATCCGGTGCTAATCTCTAACCAGCACTAAGTTTTGACAGGTGCTCTCTGAATACGACCGTATGCCTTTTAGCTGGATTCGAAAAGATCCGACTGGGTGTTCGTTCCTGAAAACTTATACCTACATACGTTTAAGTTATGATAAAACTTCGTGAATAGTACGAATGGACATCACACACTCACTTGTTTCAAATCAGAATTGCAAATATCCTCCGGCGCGAATTCTCCAAGTTAGGAGTAAGTTAGGCGCATAAGTGACGGAACACGGCGGCACTGTCGCTCGTCCGCCACATACGTAAACTCGAATCCGGGAAATAATTAAATATTGGGGAGTTCGCACCAGCGAGTTCCGGATTAAGGCGGCTTGGTTGGTTAGTTGTCGAATGTATAACGGCGTTTGATTCGATTGACGATGGCAGTAGTTGATGAGAGTCTCGAGTTCAATTCCCAGCGTGTGGAAGAAAATGGTATTAGGAATTTGAAGTTTAGCTGTTTATGGGTTCTATCTCATGGACGAACTGTAGACATATTGCAGGATCTGTCATAGGGTTCTGGAATTTGCAAAACCAGGACCATCATAATATCTACCTGTCCGTCCATCCGTTCGTCCGTCCTTTAATCTGTACGTTTGTCACAGCCAACTCGGAGACTATTGGCATTATGTAGATGACATTTAGAAAGAAAGTGTTTTGTATGAACTGTTAGACAATGGCGTGGTGAAATTACGTTTGTTCGTTCGTGTGTTACAAGTTTTAGTTCTATGTCAAATGTATCCTTTGTCCAACTACAAAGAAAGAAAAAAATATGAAGATTTTCTTTTTCTTGTGATTAACGGTTTCAGTTAAAAAAAAAAAACTTGCAGAAATAAATATTTTTTGCTTGAGATTAGATAGGTACGAAAAATCAAGTAAATTGGACCAGTGGTTTTAAAACAGTTTATAAACTAACTTTGAATGAGCAACATAGATCACGGACCGTCAATTTGTTCAATAAAAAGTCGACTAACTTGCTCGATAACAAGAAATGTTAAAAATAGGCCTATGTGGCGATTTTTTCTATCGAGTATAGTGTGTGATATGGGAACCAAAATCCTTCATTTCATGTTGATAGATCTGAGGGCCCATTCAGGTAAGAGTGAGTTCGAACGTGGCTAAATATAAACTCACTTTATTAAATAGATCATGTTTCTACACTTCTTGAACATCACTTTAGTTTCGCAAAAATCTGGTTTGTCCCATAAAAACGTTGGAAATATAAATAACCGTTCCGTTGTTTAAATAATAATATATTTTCCAGCTATTTTAAGGATAACTCACTCCCGAACTCGAACTCACTCTTACCTGAATGCCCCCCCTGAAGTAATATAATTATACAGTTGAGCTTGATAAGTTAGTACTCTCTGAGAAATTAACGACCGTTATGTTTGCTATTCACACTCTAATTATATCTGTATATTAGCAACGCCCCCTTTATTGATTGATTGAAAACTCTTTATTACACCACAAAAAACGATTTACAAAATAAATAACAGTGCAATAAATATATAATAAGTGGTTTTTTTTGGTGGCTTTACTAATATTACAAAATAAAAAATGCCCACAAATGGAAGACATGTCTACTCCGCTAGCGGTTATTTAATATGGCTTACTTCGCTGCTTTGAGCAGTCCAATAATACACGATTTGCGCGAGTAAATAATGTCACGTTCGCATTTCAAATAATCGACGTTAGCGACTCGCAAACTCCGATATGATGTGACAGGCGTTCCACCGAAATTGCGTCGACTGCGCGTTCCGTGCGTTCCGAAACTCCTCTCCGTCCCTTGCACCCACCGACGCACCGGGTGGGAGCGAGCGAGATAGGCGAGTTAGCGGCGCCCGCTTCCGCTGACGGTGTTGCCAGCGGGGAATAATTGGCGATAAGGGGAAGATGTCACAACTGCCAGGTAACAAGAGCCGTTCTAAACTCGAAACGCTTTGGAGAGTGATGAGCGCGCGAATTTGAAATGGATGGAGGTGTGGTTGTGTTTGTCTTATTGTTACAGTGATAAAAGGAACTAGTTAAAACCAGTTTACTGAACTACTATGCTGGACTACGACTCGATTCACTGGTATAACATTTTCTACAAATATTATAGATGTATAAAACTGATAATGTATCGTACCTTTATTTGCAAATAAACTTACTTACTTACTTACTTACTTACTTACTTACTTACATGTTTAGGTGCCCAATATTTTCAAATTAAAGTGTTGTTTATTGTTTGTTCATTATCCAAAGGTAGCACACTGCACTCGGATTTGTCACATTTTATCATTAGCCAGTTCAGCGTTCACGGAGAAGAAGAACTGGAAAGAAACTCCGCTGAATTTTTTTCAACGTCCAACTTAGTCTAAGTTTACAAATTTGTTTGCCACTGCGTGGTGCCACTACGTCTGTGTGAATATTTGTTTACCTGAATTACCGAATTACCTTGTAACATAAATACGAAGTATTTATCGTTGATGATAAAAGAAAAAACACAGATGAATAAATTAAATTAATATTAATTCACAAAGATCTACCGTTCATGCCGTATGCAACAGTTCATGACAAATATCAGTTTATTTTGCATAGCCTATGTCCGTCATCTAACATGTTGCCAATTGGAGCAGGCCAGTCCCTACAAACAGCACCCGTTCACGAGCATCATGCCAGGCACAGCGATCGCCTCTCTCAACCATATTTTAGGGGCAGAGGTGACCCGAACCAAGCGTCACCACAAGCAAGGACCTTGAAGCGATGCTCGATTCGGGGCTAATTTAACAGTTGTAAAATTTAACGATAAATACGCATTTAAAACCTCTACCAGTCTATCAGAAATTCGTTCTAAGGATTAAAATTTCTCATAAATTAATAGCCACTGAAATAAAAAGTAGGTGAGTATTAGCGAGCAACCCGGTGCTGTATGCGTCAATACAATATAATTCTAATAAAGTTTGAAATGATTATCACATACTATTTATGTATGCGTAGACATCTCACTCTAATATAAAAAAATAGAAAAAAAGAAAATCATTACCGACACGACCGACACACAACATTTGAACATTTTTAAAAATTAGGCTGTCCTTTTGAAAAAAAAATTCAAAAACGGGCTCGACTTAAAATTTATATTTACTTAAATATCGAGTCCTTATTAATATAAGAATAAGCAAGATAATACGCTAAAAGCTAGCCTCTCACTTTCGGTTAAGAAAAACTTAGTAGCAAAATGAAAATATTAAGTTTTATAAAGCAACTTAATAACACTTTTCCAGCACAAATTTTCAATTTAAAGAACATTTCAAGCGCCGTAAAACCGAAAAGACCCGTCTACATTTCCCTGGCGCGAAGGCGTTTCCCCTCAAAAAAGTGCGCTCCGCCAGCTGGAAAACTCCGTGGAAATGATTTCCCTCGCAGATTTGATTGAAAACCACCGGCTCGCGGTTTCCTTTTTTCAGACCTGTAATCTGCGCAGTCCCGGGTTCGCAGGAGCGGAGCGAAAAAGGTGGAGAGAAAAATATCGCCACCGCATTTGAGTTCAGGCGACGGTGAACGCGGTTTGCGACTTCCGGCTATCATTCGCTCGTCGATTGAAACTAACGAGAAAAAACACTTGGCCGGTTAGTCGGACTCGCACACGAAGGGTTCCGTGGCATCATATAAGTTTTCACACAAAAATATCACGTTTTTTGTATTTTCCTATTTGTTGTTATAGCGGCAAAATAAGTACGCACTCTGTGAAAATTTCAGCTGCCTACCTATTACGGTATATTTTATTTGTTTTATTCTTTTTCGTTTTAAATTGCTATTGTGTACCTACCTAGAGATATTTTAGATTGTCTCTCCTCGTCACCCTAAAGGTTGACTGGAAGAAATCACGTCAAATCAAGCCCGCCTTTGCGCAATTTTATTGTTGTTTTGAATTGTACTTATAAATGTGTATGTCTTCTACATTGCACAATAAATAATTTATTCATTCATTCATACGGTTCATGAGATACAGCCCTGTGACAGACGGACGCACGGACAGCGAAGCCTTAATTATACAGTTCCGTTGGCACCCTTTGGGTACGGAACCCTAAAAACCACATCAAATGTATGCATGTATATGTTTTGATCGTATGCTGAGAGGTTATTTAGAGCGCGGGCCCTCGCCTCACGCGAGATATCGTGTTCCATCCCGCCTCGTGCCCCACTTTTTTAGGGTTCCGTAGCCATCCAGGAACCCTTGTTTTCGCCATGTCCATTCGTCTGTCCGCGATTTTTTATTCGTTTGGATAAGTGGAATCGCACGATATAAAGTCATGAATGCGAGTTGCTCCATGCTTCTAAATTAATATAAAACTGCAGGTCCCTTCACCTACAAGATGGTAGGGCGAGGTTCGCTTGGGTTAGTACCATCACATTGGATGAAAGATGGTCGAAGCGGCAACCAATTTTTTTGCGTTATTTCCATTACTGAAGGTCCTGGCATGTCCCCTAAATCTTTCGGGAATGCGGTGTGTTAGGCTCGCCGCATGACGGTAGGTGCGGCATGAGCTATGCATGTCTAGTTACATACGAAAAGGAAGGAAGGAGCCCCAAAAGTCTATACGAGTAATCCAATTTTTGAAAAAACGCCTTAGTTTCCTCATACGACATGCACGGGAAGAAATGCGGTGGGACCAAGTGTCGGAAAGCGCTTAGTGCCAAACAGCACAAAATCAATTATTTCTACGATATAAGTGCTTATAAGTGTACTTTTGTCATGCCAGGCCATGCATAGAAAAATAAAAATTTATAATATTTTGAAAATGACAGTTTTGAGAGGACTCTTTCTAGAGACTAGGGCTGAGATAAATAGTCGTAAGAGAAACTAAGACTAATGAAAAGTAGTACTTTGTGACGTCAATTTGCATGACTTTGAGAATCCGTCCATACAAAATGTGTCAAAGTGACGTCACAAAGTACTACTTTTCGTTAGTCTTGGTTCCCCATTGATTCTTTTAACTGAACTACGTTACCCACGAGCACGCCACGACGTGAAATTTGGCGTAGGCGCCGGCTAGTACTTATTTTGAATCAGAGTGGTCAGTCTGAGATCTCACCAAAATTGGCGTTTACGGCAAACCGATCGACTGGCGTTTTCTCTAAACTCCATACAAGTTTTTACTAGATATTCTGTGGTTTTACCTATTCAAGCTGTCAAAGTGAAACGCGAACTTCCGATTTGTACGAAAACGCGGAGTGGACGTAAACCGCAACGTCGACGTATTTACGGCAACGTTGAGTAAGCTGTCAAATCAAGCTCGGACTCGCAAATGTTAGTCGCTTAACGCCCGCTGCGCGCGCTCTTTAATTTCTCCATACATTTGAAAACGCCAGTCGATCGGTTTGCCGTAACGCCAATTTAGGTGACAACTTAGACTACTGGCTCAGTTCCTGTTAGGAATATACTAACATTTTAATTTGATTGCCCTCAATAGTAGATAAGTTGGTGTGTACTATAAGGGTCTAAAGAATATAACTTTGAAAAACTGTTGAATTATTTTAGTTTCATGGTCAACTCAGAGCAATTTATTCTTGGAGTAAATAACGATGGGATCGATGTGATCAACTTCCGGTTAGAATTTGCAACGTACTAGGGTAGTATATTTTATCTGATTTAATCTGATTGAAATGTATAGATATATGGAGTTCTGGTTCCCCATTGATTCTTTTAACTGAGCTACGCTACCCACAGCACGCCACGACGTGACAACTTTCCCAGCGTACATTCAACTCTGACATAATCTCAGGGTAGATATCCTTCTTGGAATTGCCATAACCCTGACATAATCTCAGGGCAGATACTTCTCCGAACTGCCGTGTCCCCTGAGGCGTAGTCACCTGCGCATAACTAGCTGCCCGTCTCGCTGCGGCAAAGTTGCCAGCAACAAACTAAATCCAATCGCGACGACCGAATGTGGGATTCCCCCGGCGGCGATGAAGCGGGAGCGGTGAAACAACGAGTGAGTAAGGAGCGGAGTGACGACAGAAACTCATCCGAATGGCCGCAGCGTAGCCACGTCTAAGTGATACAGTGACGTTAGCGCCGCCCATTCAGTTCGCTTACAAATTCTGCCCCTTACTACCTTATGTTCAACTTATGTTTGATTTGATAACACTATACTTGTTTGAAAAATAACGATAATTCTTCGAGATCTTCCAATTTCGCCACCTGCTGTATCTCCATAATTTCTAATTCTCCAAAAGTGACGACTGCAATAGGTTTGAATGTTCAATCTTAGAGGGCCATGTACCTGCTGTACGCAGATAAAGCTTAAATGAATGTATGTAGGTATAATCTTAATCACTGCGTTAGTAGAAGGCATTGATTACGGGAGGAGGGACTGTAGGAGAATTCCAAATTATGGATATACAGCAGTTGGCGAAATTGGAAGACGCAATAAGTATCCGCGAATGGTATGTTTTCTGGTTCGGGTCCAGCCTTGCAGTGTATTCGTAAAGCAGTTATTTTTACTGAGCTCTTTCTTTAATTAATGATTCCTTGCTTCACGATGCATACATACATGTCACATTCGCTCTAAACAGTTCTTAAGTATTTATAAAAAAATACGATGACAAATCTGACGAAGTTTATTGTTCGTTATTCGTCGCCAGAAGTAATCGAATAAACAGAAAAAAATATACGAATCCGAGTATGTAATAAACATTTAATGGAAGAAATAAAGAATTTGAAACTGAAATTCTCTTACCATGGTGTTTTATTCAAATCGAGTAAACTGGTACACTTCAATTCGCTCGAGTGCATGGTACTATATGCAATTTAACGTCATATTGAATCACTCACTCGCCTGTTCACCGGGGGGGTAATTTACCACGATGACCCCTGATATAATCCAACGACATGCAATAACTGCACAGGACGAGGTTCAGTGCAACGAACATTCGATATTTCGCGTGCCGAATTCGTAAGTGAATTGAATGGCCGGCGCTACCGTCAGTCTATTATCACTTAAGCGTGGCTACGATGCGTTTCAGTCGCTATTTCCGAACTTTCTTACTCGATGCGGTAGTGACCCGTTCCTTGCCTTTCGCTCGCTGAAGCACATTTGACGACTCCAACCAGATGGGAATTACACTGAGGTTTATTGCGCAATAACCATGGAACTAGCGTCAATGTAACTTATTCATATTTTATGACATTCCTATAATGGATTAGGTTTATTATGTCCGAGGAAGGTAGGCAAGAATATGGGGGGATAAGCTGTTATGTATACCCAATTTTCGACTGCACTCAATATTAACTATGATATTAGGGCTGTCGTGAAATCACGGGAATATCTAATGATGGAAAATTTTTAGAAATGCACTCTTTGTCAATTGGCTAAGGCATAATTTAACTGAAAACGTTAGGGCCTGCAAGACAAACTCGACTTCCAGGCCCAACGTTTCCGTACCACTAAAAGTTGTCAGATTGTCAGAAAAAGCTTCATTCTATGTTCATAATTTTTTTGAAAAATTTGTATTTTTCAGTTAAATCAAACCAAAATTAACTTAAAAAAGACAACTTTTGTCCAATGCTTGACATGCAAAACATTAATAAGGGCCTTTTTCACCTACTACTGATTAGCTTAATCGGCACATATCAAGGGTCTTTCTTAGTAGCTTGCAATCAGTACGAGTACAAGATAGTCAGCACCTTAGTAAGAAAGGCCCTTTAAGTGCCAAATAAAATAAATCAGCACTTGGTGAAAACCAGGCTAAGTGTTATCTCCCGCAGCATGGGAAATTGAAAGGGTAACGACTTTCTTAAAACAAATACATACGGAAGCGGATGGAGGTGTATGTATGTCATGTTCTAGCGTCGCGCAACTATAAAATCGTGATTCGATATCGGGCCGGTGATACCGGTTCGGGGGGGACGGATGCGCAGGCGCAGAGGCCGCATCACGGGGTTCGTTAATTCTTGGAATGAAGTGCTCAAGAAGAGGGATTGTTTCCGTCCAGTAAACAACTTTGAGAGCGGTTGTCAAAGGGTTTTTTTTTGTCGACGGAAGTATACCTGAAATGAAAACCGCTGTCAAAACGGTTTGCTCGATGGAAACACTCCTAAATCCTGTACGGTCCGCTTCACCACCAAACGCCCGGTGCGCTTGGTTGCAATAATGAACAGGCAAATCGAGTAAAAATATGCCTAAAAGATCCTGCCTGTAAATAAATCTTAATTATTTTTATTATTGCCGAATAGCAAAAAAAAGTACCTTAATTGGTATAATATATTGTTTTTTTTTATGTTAAACTCGTCATATGGCGTACGCCCGACCCTCGCATACGAGGTGCCCGACGACAAATGGCCTTTCTAACTTTCACGGGGGCTGCGAGAACCAAGCCGGCCATTTTTTATGGTTGTATTTCGGGGGAAATACCTCGGCACCCATACTTTTCCGACCGTTTAGATAATAGATCTAAAGGATCGGATGGTTTGTCCAATGGGAATGTCGATAGTGAATGTTATTGATGATAATAAAATATTTGAGGGTTATTTTCACCTTCAAGCAAAACCTTATCGGATAGATGATCGACATGGAATACATTGACATTTACATAAGCTACTTATATTTTCAGTCCCTTTGGTGCCGCATCGTCCGGCGATGTCAATAATTCAGAAGCTCTGGCGCGGCTCCGATATTAGCCACGCTCATGAAATATTTAAGCGTGAAAGTAGTTTCGTAGCGGATCCAATAAAATCCTATGTCCATTTGCTGTTGGAAAATTATAAAGATAACTTCTCTCGTTGAAAACCGTAGATTGTAGCTCTGTTCTTTTGTGAGGTTATTTTTAGGAAAATAACCCAAACTGTCTTATTTAGTTATTTGAGTGGTGTCAATATTTAAATGAATGTAGCTTTTGTTCCGGGAGATCAAGACATTTTTATAAGGTTAATGGCTGAATATGGGTTCGCGGGTTATAGACCAACTCTCTGATGCTGAATATGTACGTCGGTCTGCCTGCGCCAAGTGGTTGCTTTATCTAGGATTGGCTATACAAAATAGATGTAGGTATGCACCTGATGATGAATATACTGATTGTCTGGAAATATTGATACATATTATTTATGCAACAATCACTAGACGGATATATTCCTATGTTAAGCGCGGCATATGGCGTACGCCAGGACCTATTAGGGTGCCCGACGACGGCCATGGATTTTCAAACATTCAGGCGAGCCGGCCAGGTGCTTCTTCACACAACGTTTTAAGGATCCCAGGTCGTAATTTGGAGGAAATACCTCGGTAGGGAGTTTATTCCATTATTTGCCGACCCTATACATTAAGGATCTAGACGATCGGTGGGTTCTTATTTTTTGAATAATTAAATAAAATTATATCTTTAACCTAATCGCCTATAACTACGAAATGCAACCCAAAATATGTTCAGTTTTGGTATTATCAAGAAGATACCTTCCACTTTCAACTTCTATTTTGGGCGTCTTATTGGTAACGTAACCACTTGGCGCAAGCAGACCGACCATCGCGACACCGCATAGAGCCGCCATCTTGTTTCCTTGATTCGTTTTCTCGGAAAGGACGTTTGTTCGAATGCAAGAACGTTTTGTACTACACGCTGTAAATGCTTTTTACTGCGCTTAAGGGGGTGTTAACACCTGATTGCATTCATTTCCATAAGGGCGTAAGTAAAAAAAAATTGATTTTATTTAAAAATAAGTGCAACGAATTTCGATAATAAAAAAACCGGCCAAGTGCTAGTCGGATTGGCACACGAAGGGTTCTGTACCACAGTACAAGATTAAACACAAAAATATCACGCTTTATATTTTTTTTATTTTACTTATATGTTGTTATAGAGGCAAAATAAATAAACACTCTGTGAAAATTTCAGTTGCCTACCTATTACGGTTCATGAGATACAGCCCTGTGATAGACGAATAGATGGACGGACGCACGGACGGACGGACGGACGGACGGACGGATGGACGGACGGACGGACAGCGGAGGCTTAGTAATAGGGTTCCGGTGGGACCCTTTGGGTACGGAACCCTTACGGAACCCTGAAAAGTACATTTGCAGATTGATGGTCTAGCCATAATTCAAAGACAAGCAAGACCCGATGCTTTTTTTGCATTAACGGGGCAAATATGCATTAATGTTCATAAAAACTGTTGGAACAAATAATGGGAGCCTTTTATATGTATAACTATGCATAAAAAATTCAGCTAAACAATAAGTTTATCTTTAATATTTTTGAAATTTCAAAATTAGGTAAAGTAATAAATAATAAAATATGCTTTCACTTACTCCGTTATGGAACTGGGTGCAATCAGGTGCTAACACCCCCTTAAGTAGATTAGCTAAGCTTTAAAAAGGATAAAAATACCGACAAACGATAGCATAAGAAAGAAAATGGTTATTTCTGAAGAACCTTCAGAAAATAGTTACTAAACAGCATATGTTTATGAAACTTCCGAGGTTAGGTTGAACGGAAGGCCAATTTTAGAGAGAATTCGTTTACATACGGAATACACATTCCTGGGTCCTCACTGAATCATTAAAGAACTTCCGATTTATTCAGATGACTTTACCGTTCTCTTATGGAAATGGATAAGCAATTTTTCGTCAGCGCTGAAGACGTAAAAACCGGCCAAGTGCGAGTCGGACTCGTACACAAAGAGTTCCGTACCATCGTACAAAATTAAACACAAAAAAATCAGCTTTGTTATATGTTTTTTTTTTTTTTTTATTTTACCTATTTGTTGTTATAGCGGCAAAATAAATATACACTTTGTGAAAATTTCAGCTGCCTATCATGAGATACAGCCCTGTGACAGACGGACGGACAGCGGAGGCTTAGTAATAGGGTTCCGTTGGCACCCTTTGGGTGCGGAACCCTAATAAATTGAAATGTTTCATTTCGCGCCATTCATTCCGTGTGACGCTGCGATCGATGACCTGAATACCAACATAATCTCAAAGTGAATTCCTCTCCTGAGAACACTCCTGACTCATCGACTCGTAATTTCCAGAATATGGCTTCAGAGCACACAACAGTGACGCGGGGCGAGTCGTTTACTTCTCGGTCGGCTGGTTGCTGCTTCTATTGATTATGGCTAATAATAGTAGCCTTAGCGGACCCGGTGCTGTATCTAGATACACTGGGGAGTTTACATGGGTATATGTTGTTAGCATCGCAAAGAGAGCGAGCGGGATACACAATTCGCAAGGTAAGTCGTAGCCCCGGTTGCACGAAGAAACGGCTGAGTTAATCAATGTTCAAACACGTCACTTTTAGTGAAACGCATAGAGTTCCTTCCATACTGTCCACACAAAGTGACGTGTTTGATCATACTTTGACGTTGATTTTGATTTTTTGTCCTTTCGTGCACTCGGGGCTAAGTCTAGTAACACTGTCGTCAAGTTACAAGTGACAACTTGTCTAGCTTGGCGATTACAATTAATGATGAAATTTTTTTGAGCTTTTTTGAATATGCCAATCATATTTAATAAGTTTGACAATGTTTTTATATAAAAGTACATTGAATATATTTATATATATATATTTACTTTTTATTTATTTTTTACTTTCAAGCAGTAATGCTCATTTTGGCAAAATCCCGAGAGCAAAAAACATAAATACCGCCCGTGCAAGGAGCTCAGAAAAAAAATTGACGATTCTCACAAAACTTCTCGAATGGAGTTAACCAGTTTTGATTCTAATCTACACATATGTATAACAGATACGCATAAGTGAATCCGCAGAATGTGCGATAGCTAGAACAGATCTTTAACATCTATCGATATATTTTGCAATATAGCCCCCACCTTCAAAAAACATGTCCGTAACCTGCTGAAGAGTTGTGATAAGTATTATGAGTCTTATTTTATATGTTTATTTGTGGCTCTTCTAACGTTAAACTTTTAACATTATTACTTTTTTGTAAAACTTTCAATTTCATCTCCTAGACGTGAGCTACGAGGGATCCAAACGATTATTCCTACATGCTCTATATTATTTATTTAAACACATGACAAATGCATACATTTCACATAACAGAAAACCAAGGCGTAGAAATGTAGCAAACTTAATTACAATATAGAAAAAAGAAAAAAAAAACAGACATTTAATTAACTAAGGATGAGTTAACTTCAAATAGCCTTCCAAAAATGTCGTGCACACTCTCGCAAACGTCCTTCTCAGATTTACAAACACATCACATTCAGGTGTTGACAGATGCATCGCATTGAACAGCCTCAGGACGAGACATATGGGCGACCAGTAGTGAGAGCGGGTGCGCGTCACGATCTCGGCAAACAAGCGTGCGTTCCGCCGTCGAGCGTAACCATCAGGCACGTTCAGTGCTAGTACCAGCTGTAGTAAAGCTTGCGAATCAACTTTACCGATCGGAATTTTGAAACCAAACAGCATTAATATAAATATTTATCTAGTGTAAATATTGATCAGCATTATGTGTTTTTGAGGGAAGTGTAGTGGAGGCAGGCGTAGTTTGATTTTAATTTACAAAAACATTTTTGTTCATTCATCTAACCTGTTTCTCTGTTCTTCTTCAATAAAATCAAATAATAATAAAAATAGAGGTGCCCGGTGACTCCCATAGCCTTTTGATCGTTCACGGGCGTTTCGAAAGCCAAGCTGACCGGCCAACATATTGGTAAGACCCCCAAAAATATTTTGAGGGAAATACCTCGGCAGGGACGGCATTCCACAGTTTGCCGAAGCTAAAAGTAAAGATCTAGAGAATCGGTTAGTTCTTATTTTAGGACTGCCGACGAAGAATGCGCGCATTCTCTGCCTGTACCGAGTTGAGCGATTGTAGAAAAGTAAATAAAAAGTAAGCAGGTAGGTAGATAGTGGGGTTGAAGTTTGTACATAATAATCTTTTATTGGTATCTATGAAAATGTACTAAATAAAGGCGGGTTTATTTCGTAATAAGATTTACTAAGGGTACGAAAAAAGAAGACAAATATTTTTTTTTTATTATTATTCCGTAAGTTATTTTTTAATACGGTTGTGATAGGCCTAAGTTACTACACTAGAGTCATCCATGTCAGGTCCAAATGAAATATGTTCAGATAATTTAAATGCATTACACCGAGTAAAACTTTATATTAGAATTTAAAAAACAATTTAAAACTTGCCTAGAAAGTCTATGCAGGGCATAGAAATTATGCGGCGCTACGCACGTGCTCTGCGTCTCAACAAAAGTTACGAATTCGTAGACGCTCTACGATGCTCACGAATTTTATTCCATTTTTAGCGGCGGCAGCTACGAAATCGTAACCGGCTGTGTTATGATGTTTGTAGATGTGCTACGAGCCTGCTAACATTTTATTGAAGAATCGGCACTCAACATTTGATTCATCGACATTTTAATCCCTTCGCATAATAGCTTTTAATTGTTTTGACGAAGAGTTTTAATTTTAAAAGGAATATATATGCAGGGTGGGAAGCTTATAAAATAATGAAGTTATTTCCATAATTTGTATACCGCGTGTTATACTTTTTTTTTCATCAATACTCTTTGATTTAAATAAATTTTGTATTTTTTTTTTACATAACCTGTCATTTATGACAGTTTATTTCTGAGATTATGGATATTTTGAATGCATTTATTTTTTTGTAGTAGTCTCTCATTCATCAGCTATTAGAAAATTGCTGATTAAATGTCCAGAGTGTAGTATTTTTTTTACAATCATCACTTTTTCCTAATAACAAGGAACAATAAAAAAACTTAAAACTTAAATAACTCAAAACTGTTGATTAGACCCCCAAATGTATTGCAAATGAGCTCTATAATCAACCCTTACAAATAATGTAACGAATTACCAAACACCCTGTATATTTAAATATTCTAACAATTATCAATATGATATGGTTTTAAAATATTTACCTCATTCGTGCGCCCTATACCGGTGTTACTTCGGAATAACAGTGCGGAAGACGTTGATATCGTGACGTCACAACTACTAAAACCAATGGTGTGCTGCTTCGTGTAGGCGTCTATGATTTGAATTTTCTTATCTCAGAACCAATTATACTATAGTAAAAAATACTCTATTTTATTTACATAAAAGGATATTTGTAAAAAACAAAAATTGTTTTTGTTAATCAACTCACTTATTTCATAAGTACAATTTAGGTTGGGGAAAAAGTTTCTTCGCATTTTTTAAGAAAATTCAAAACATTTTTTAATATGGTTTATTTACATTTAACTAAAGTATGTAGGTACCATTTCGTTCGATAACTTTTTGCCATCTTGTAGGTAGGGACATGATCCCATTGCTATAGAAATATTGGGACTTCTGATCAATATACCGCGACAAGTGGTTTTGGCAGTCCTCTCGTGATGTTAACCTGACACTGCCTAAAGAATTCTGAAGAGACCTAAACAGGTGGAAATCTGAAGGTGCAAGGTCAGGACTATACGGCGGATGCATTAACACCTCCCAGCCAAACTCTCTTAGTTTTTGCTGAGTGGCTAAAGATGTGTGAGGTCTAGCGTTATCATGATGAAAAACCACACCCCTTCTGTTGATTAATTCCGGCCGCTTTCTCTCAACTTCTTGCTTTAATCTCATCAGTTGTTCGCAGTAGAGTTCAGAATCGATGGTCCTGTCTGGTGGTAACAGCTCATAATGAATAATGCCCTTCCAATCCCACCACACACACAGCATCACCTTGTTGCGAGTTAACCCGGGTTTCGCCACAGTCTGTGAAGCTTGACCGGCCTTTGACCACGACCTTTTTCGCACGTTCTTGTCGTACGTGATCCACTTTTCATCACCAGTTATCAGCTTCTTCAAAAATGGTTCGGTTTCATTACGTCGTAATAAAGAATCACAAATGAGTACACGGTTCATTAGGTTTCTTTCAGTGAGCTCGTGAGGTACCCAAATATCGAGCTTTTTTGTGTACCCAGTTTTTTTCAAATGCGCCAAAACTGTTTTGTGGTCAATTCCTAGTTCTTCAGCTACGTCGTAACTACTGATATGCCGATCTTGCTCCACTTTTAAAAAAATGGCATCCATTTTATCCGTAATAGGGCGACCAGAGCGACGTGCATCTTTGACATCAAAATTTCCGGATTGAAAACGCTTAAACCAAATTTGTGCTACTCTCACAGACACTGCACTAGGTCCATAAACATCGCAAATTTTTTTCGCGGCTTGCGTTGCATTTTTACCTTTTTTGTAGTAAAATTTTAAAATGTATCGAATTTCTTCATTAGATTCACTCATTTTGACAGTACGAAAAACAAATGAGAATCACACATTTTCCTAATTTGAATTTGGAATTATGTTCTTTAAAATTTAAACTTTCAATGATACCAAAACCAGCCAGATACAAATAGTATAGCCAAAGAGATTTTATTACAAGTTCATACATACTATAATGCGAAAAGACTTTTTCCCCGACCTTATATATTTTACTAAAACAGTAAATCAACCAAAACTATCACTAATAAAAGATGAACGCAACATGACACAACACATTTTTAAAGTTCTAAGTTTATCGGTATAAGAACATAACATATGTTGTTCAATAAAATTTTCTAACGTGTATACCTGTTATATAGGATACGTAATCTAAAATCCAATTATGGTTAAATCTAAATAATAAAAAATATATATTTATTTCTCGAAAATCGAGCAAAGAAAATAAAATAGAAATAACACAACTGGTTATGATGCTGTCTCTACAACAAACACAAAAACAACAATCGTTGTTATTAATATTATTTCTGCCTACAGAATGAATATCATAAATAAATAAGAGAAACTAGTAATAAGTTTCCCTTATTTATTTATGATATTCATGCTGTAGGCAGAAATAATAAAAAAATAACAATACCTACACAATATTTTCACATTTAACGCAAAGTAAACGGATAATTTCATTTTATTAACCAATTTCGTCAATATAGCCTTTAGATTTATGGGAGCCGCTTTTCTTAAAACTAAGCATTGAGCCAGGCAGTAATAAAATAGATCAACTCTAAATAATAATTGATCTATTTTCTTGAATCAGCTAGATGGAGCCTAGAACATAGAATATAAACTTAATGTAAAATTTAAATAAAGCGAGAGGCATTCGCTGCATGAATGAAAGGCTTCGAGTGCATCCTGAATGCATCGCGCATCGCTGCACTTCGCAGGCGGAGGCGAAGAATTCGTTTAGTGGCGGGATGCCTATCTACCGCATCCGCCTCTCCGTCGCGTTGCACTCAATTACAATATTATCGTGCATTTCAACTATTAAGAGGATAATGAGGTGATCACGTTCCATACAACGGCCCGTGCCTGAACCTTCAGTCAATTGATGAAATATTTTTCTGATATTTTGCAAATTTAATGAATCGACTGATCGCTACGTCTGTACGTTTTGGATTTTTTGTTACATTAACGTATATCTGTGATATATGCATTTAAAAATGTGTATGCATACTCAAAAAGCCGTGTATCTTGGATGAAAGCTAAGTTATCAAAAAAACCAAAACGTCAGTCGATTTATTAAATGTACAAAATTTCAGAAAAACATTTCTTAATTTGACTGAGGAATTAGGCACGAGCCATTGTGTGGAACATGATCACATCATTATCCTCTTAAGAGGGCCTCTCCGTTAGAAGCAAAGTAGTTTTAGAGGCCTGTCGCAAAAATAAAAAAGGGACTCTAATGGTCTGGTTCTGGTGTCACACGCATTTTCATAAATGTGGACCAAACAATTATCTATAAATAAGTGAAGTTTCTTTGCGGGTTGTTCTTACTGAGTTAATCGAATCCGTAGCATTTTGTGACGTACCTTAGTGTACTCTGAATACCAGAAACTTAGATAAATTTCATTTCATTTCATTTATTTAAACTTTTTGGTAGTCAAACTACACTAAGTTACATCAAAAAGATCCACGGATTCGATCAACCCAGTAAAGAAGAACCCGCAAAGAAACTTCAAGGGTTTACATAACATATTTTTCCATCCATTATTATGACTGAAACAATTCCTTGGTAGAACAGATTAAGGCAAAGAACAAAGAAAAATAAAAACAGCAACCCTCAGATTAAATTACTTACAACTAACAAAGTTACTAATGCAATAATATAAATGAATGAATGTTATTTTTAGCATTACAAGTATTCTCTGCTGTAAAATGAAATTTAATGTAATTTTTTTATTTAAGTTTATTATAGTAAATGTATTTAATGTTTATGTTATTAAATTAAAATTTAACTTTAGTGGTATCTAAAATATTCAAAAAATATTGGATAAGGGTTTTTAGGTTTTTCGATGAAGAAAATTGAACTCAACACAGGCGAACTAAATCCGAAAACTGTGTCGGAGCGATGCAGTACCTCCAGTGCAAAGGAATCTCCACGAAGAGTCAGCCGTGGATTCCGCTCATTGTCTGAGCTTTCGCGAACTTTACATAGCGACTTGGCATCCAGATGTTTTAAATTAGTCTCGAGTGCAGATGACGAGATCTCGAGTACACTCTAACTTCTGCATCGGATGAAACATGGAAGGGAGAAAAAGGATAATTCTTGTGAATTATAACTTATCTTGGTTTTGCAAATGTAATGTGAAAAATATTGGAAATATATTTTTTATTTGAGTGAGGAATCAGGCACGTCTGGAACTCGATCAGCTCATTATCTTTTTAAGGCATTTTAAATCCCACTTCGAAAATATTGTATTGCATGGAAGTAAACAAACAAGTACCTCCTGCAACTGCTTTTACAATTTCAGTAAGATTCGTTTCAAAAGTGCAACTGCTCAAATTCTTAAACGCAGCGAGATTCGTTCGGAAAGTGCATATTCACAAAGGCAGTTAGATTCGTCCCGCAAGTGCAACTGCGCATATTCCCAAATGCAATAAGATTCGTTTCACAAGTGCAGCTGCGCATATTCCCAAACGCAATCATATTCGTTCCTCAAGTGAAACTCGCAACGTTCTCAAACGTATTTAGATTCGTTCCGTAAGTGCAACTGGGCGCATTCCCAAACGCAGTTATATTCGTTCCGCAAGTGCAACTGGGCGCATTCCCAAACGCAGTCAGAATCGTTCCTCAAGTGCAGCTGCGCATATTCCCAAACGTAATAAGATTCGTTCGTCAAGTGAAACTCGCAACGTTCTCAAACGCAGTTAGATTCGTTCCGCAAGTGCAACTGGGCGCATTCCCTAACGCAGTTATATTCGTTCCGCAAGTGCAACTGGGCGCATTCCCAAACGCAGTTAGATTCGTTCCTCAAGTGCAGCTGTGCATATTCCCAAACGCAATAAGATTCGTTCCTCAAGTGAAACTCGCAACGTTCTCAAACGCAGTTAGATTCGTTCCGCAAGTGCAACTGGGCGCATTCCCAAACGCAGGTATATTCGTTCCGCAAGTGCAACTAGGCGCATTCTCAAACGCAGTTAGATTCGTTCCTCAAGCGCAGCTGCGCATATTCCCAAACGCAATAACATTCGTTCCTCAAGTGAAACTCGCAACGTTCTCAAACGCAGTTAGATTCGTTCCGCAAGTGAAACTGGGCGTATTCCCAAACGCAGTTATATTCGTTCCGCAAGTGCAACTGGGCGCATTTTCAAACGCAGTTAGATTCGTACCGCAAGTGCAACTGCGCGCATTCCCAAAAGCAGCCCACCAAGAAACGGATTGCAAGTCTCGCATGAGCGGCACTTATCGTTAACCGCAAAAGCACTTTGTTTCCAGATAAAAGTGCGTGATAACGAGGAGTGGCGTTCAGAAGGGGCGGATGCGTCGTTTGGGCGGAAAATTGCACACCTCGCGAGTGGAAACGACAATTTTCCGGGAGAGCGAGCGATTCTATAAACTTCGCAGATGCCCGCGTGGTCGCCGCGATAGGAATTTATTTATTGGACAATTGTTAGGTAGTTTTCTTACTCTATAGGTTAGGGCAGATTTCATAGTTTTTTCAGGAAAATATTTTTTTTGGTTTCCAATTTGCCCGGATCATATTCAGTTCCATAAGGGTGTAAGTGAAAGCACATTTTATTATTATTAACACATAATTTTGGAATTTCAAAAAGTTGAAAGATAAATTGATTTTTAGCTGTATTTTAATCATAAATTTATTGAGGTTTCCATTTTTTTTCAGACTGTTTTATGTTTTTTATGCATATTTGCCCCGTTTGAGCAATCAAAGCATCGGGGTCTTACAGTTGTTGTCTTTAAATAATGGCTAGAACATTAATCTACAAATGTACTTTTTTATTATCGGAATTGGTTGTACTTTTTTTTTATTTACTTACGCCCTTATGCCACTGAGTGCAATCAGGGTCACAGAGTTAGTTTGGAATAAGCCCACGGAATAGATCATCATCTCGAATATCGTTCCTTACTCACAGCAGATCCAATTTTCTGTTTTTGGATTCCCAGTGAACGACTTAAGCGGACTCTTTTGGCAGTGATGTTTTTTTGAAGTGCATTACTGTGTCATACAGCTAATTTTAGAACTTACAATTTCTCACGATATAACCATAAACGTAAACATTTTATGAATATGGTTATACGCTTGATAAAGAACAATAACAGAAATCAAATTAAAATCATTAAAATACGGGGAGTTACTGTACGTAAATAATGAAAAAAAAGGGCCATAAAAGATTAAACAACACAGTATAAACATATATAAATAAACGTATATAGTCCTCACAGTTTTTTTTATAAATTCCTAAGCTTAAGATACTCCTTCAAAGTAAGACAAGGTCTATAACTTGTGACTAGACCCGACCAACTGACTTTCCTCAAACTAATAACACTATTGGACCCACCAGACATAGAAAGCCTGGGTTTATAATTATATGATATTTTAAGGATTTTTGCTGGCCACCAATCTGTATAGTTTACCATATAAGACAATAATACGTCTCCTTTATTCATAACTTAAAATATTAAAAAGTTAATGGCATTAAATAATGGTAATAAATTTGGTTGAGATCGAGCGAAATCGATAGATAAAATAATTTACTAAAATAATTTTATGTATTAAATGGATGAGGGCCATCTGCATTTGAATCATTGTAATCAGATTTTGAAAATAATCTATATTTCTGATCCTGCTTCCGACGAATGCCACGACAAAATAAAACTTTTCAGATTATTTTCAATATCTGATCACAACGCTTCAAATGTAGATGTCGCTAAAACTAAAATTTATGATTTACTAAGCCCCGGTTGCACTAAGAAACGGCTGAGTTAATCAATGTTCAAACACGTCACTTTTAGTGAACCGCAAAGAGTTCCTTCCATACTGTCCACACAAAGTGACGCGTTTAATCATACTTTGACGTTGATTTTGATTTTTTGTCCTTTCGTGCACTCGGCCCTAAGAGTTGAGATGTTTATTGTGTAAGAGATCCACTTTCACTTACACTGATATTACACATAATTTTAAATTTCAGGACAGTGGTTGAACTCATTATAATAGTAAACGTTAGGTTCTCACTATGTTTTTAAGTAAATCTCGAGAGTATTATGATTTAAAATTTTCATTGATGGAAATGTTTATCTATAGTTAAGTTAAATAAAATAAATCAACAAAAAATAATCCCTTTGCTGCGTGAAATACTCGAAGATAGCTTCGTAAATGGCTGCCGAGGGAGCGAAAAAAATACGACCCATAACGAAATCAGAGTTCGCCTTTCCAATGCGACAGTTTGATAGCGGGAGGACATCCCTCGCCCAGGACGGGTCGGCCGGAAATGGATCCGAGACTCCGCCACTTTGTTCAAACGATTTGGCCCCTCATTACAATGATAATGTCTCCCAAGTTAAGTCCAAGTACCTGGCAAGTTCGTCTCCACTTGAATTAGCTTCGCCCGAGCGGGATTCGAGCGGGCTCTGCAGGTCTATTCCTGGCATTCAGTAATCAGGAATCAGAAATCCTGAGTAAAGAAAACAGCTTTTATAGCGATTGTCAAAGCGAGTTGTTCTACGGAACATTTTGATTGATTAAAAAAAACTATGCTCAGGAATATTTTCGCCAAGAAAATCACTTTGAAAACCGTTACAAAAGCGGTTTTCTAGGCTCAACATTCCTGATTTCTGATTACTGAATGCCAGGAATAGACCTGCTGACGTGAATGTCGCTTTCGCTCGCGGAAACTTCTTGAAGTGTCGCCACTTTGGCTCTCTCGCGATTTATTTGATGAATTCATGAATCAATCATTCAATATTGAGTGGAATTTTAGGAAGAATAACGCAGGAAAATGTAATGGCTTGTAGCTCAGAGGCACGGTGACTTGCCTTCTAATCCAGAAATCGTTGGTTCGATTCCCGCCCATTCATGCAGCGCTTTCTTTCTCTTTCTGAGTTGGAAAAATGCATTTCTTCATGAATGCGAGCTGCTCCATGGTTCGGAATCCATGTAAAACTGTAGGTCACCTTTCCCTACTAGGTGGTAGAGTTTAAGACCACCGGGTCGGTACCATCACATTGGACAAAAAGATGGTCGAAGAGGCAATATTTTTTTTCCGTGTTTTCCATCCAGTTCACTGTAGCCGTCATCGTAAAAGGAAGGCCCTGGAATGGAATTCCTTCCGGAATGTGGTGTATTGGGCTAATACCATAACGGCGGTTGTGTGATATTAGTCATCCATGTAAGGTTGCATAAAAAAAATATTACTCGGATTCACAAAAATCTGATGAATAGTTTAAGCGCTACGGCGGAACAAACGTAAATACAAACATACATACATAAAACAACCCTTCATTTAAGCTTCGCCGCAGTCGGGTAAAAGTAAAACAAATGCCACACGGACACGTCTGTCCGGCCGACGTACGCACATCACGGCGCCACTGCTGCCTTATTGTTGCTATTGTGCGCCCAACGGGGGACTATTATTGTAGCACTACGAACAATAACCGAGCGAAATAATCACGCGCGACACACAAAAAAGCTTTCACGTGGCTTAACCTAGAGCCGAACCTTGTGGGGATTCGTACGTTGGCTCGAATCATCTCGAAAGTCTTTGTAGAGGTCTACGTTGATCCAACCTTCACCAATGTGTCCTGCTTCTTCGTTGCCAATTTCTTAGACACCGTGCAGAGTCCGCCGCCATGCAGCTCAGAGGCCGCGAGACGCAATCGCTACTACCCAGTAATAATTGTGTGAAGGGTGAACTGTATTTATTAAAATTCCATTTTTTTTTTCTTGGCGTCGACTTTTAATTAGTGCACTCAACATGAATTTAAGTGCAGAAATAAAATAAAATTCAAGGAAAGAAAATATTCGGACTCTAACGCCAACATTACTACATTACAAGAATTCTTTCTTTTTCCCCAGCACATACTTGGGCCAAAATTACGGATTTCACTCTCCTACAGCATTGACAGTCTAATGAGAACGAACTTTGTTATTTTGACTATAGACATTTGAGCAAGGGGTGGGCAAAGGGGTTTTCTCCATAAACACTTAACAATATTGATTGGCTTAAAACCTTCGACGTCTAAGAATTTAACGACGAACAAGTAGGCGCCATTTATGTATGTTCGCACAAAATCTGCAGCAGGCTTTAGAGACTGTTTGCATTCGTAGCGTAAGCTACATTATGTGTAACCTGACTGCTGCGTCGTCAGCTATGTTTCTTTACGTGCGCCGCGCGCGCACGCCAATACTTAATTAGTGAATATACGATCATCAAGCAGAACATACGTGATTCACTCCGGCTTTGCGACCCGACATTTCTTTTTGCTAAAAGCTTATTACTAGTGAGAAAACTTTTTGAGTGAGCGAAAACATTTTTTGGGTGAATGTTCATCCGAAGCAGTATGAAAAAAAGAATGCACAGATGAATGTTTTTGCTTCTAAATGTTGATGGCAATATTTATAGTGTAACCGCTTTCGTAACAATTGAAGATATTCAAAAGATATCGAAAAAAAACTTGATATCAAGTCGCGGCCATCACGGTGAAACTTCTTGGCGTATCGGCCCTTCTTCTCTTAACTTTTCACTAAAATTGAATTATAAAACGATAACTTCATACATATAGCATCACTTTTCGATGTAGCATACATCTCCCGAACTATATTGCGCTCGCCAGCGAAAAAATACAGAAACAAACGAAACGCGCGCGAAAAATCTCTCCCGCGCTTTTTTCAACTGGCAACATCGTAAATAATACGCTGCGCTGCCACCGCTGACGGTAAAATATGGTTTCGATATTTTAGTGTATGTTTTTCGATACCCTAAAGCGGCATTTCCAGAGCGCCGGCCGAGCGAAACTCATTTTTATTGCTATGCCGCTTCGGTTCTTTATCCGGCAATATATCTGAATTTGGCGGGACATTCGTAATCGTTTACGGATAGCGTTTCCCTAAACATAAACGGGTTTGTGAGATATTAGATGCGATTTTTATTGCTTTTACTGAAGACTTTAAAACTCATCCCCGAACTTTCAGGTATTGGGCGGGGCAGGAGTGGGTTTTCTGAATGAATTGAGACAATAATGTGATAATGTGAACACTCGAAAATGTGAAATGCGGGGTCCTTCAAACATGGTGTGAAGAAGCACCTGGCCAGCCGGCATGGTTTCCGTCAACTTTTTAAACATTGTTTTAGCGATAACACCTATCAAATTTCGTAGAATGAATGATGGTCAGCCTCGGTAGCCCAGGCCTTCCGGTTGGATAAGCTGGGTGAAGTAATTCTCAGCGCGGTTAGGTTTTAGATGGGTAACCGTTGAGGCTGGCCTTTGATCGGATTTCACAGAAACGGAAGGTCTTTTTGGTTTACTTGTTCGTTGATAGGGTTAATCCCGCCCGGGTTGGTACCATTGCATTGAATAAACGTTGGTTGGAGCAGCAATTAAAATCCGTGTTTTCAATCAAGTTAATTCCAGTTCACTGTAACCAAACTATGTAAGAAATGCCCTGGCATGACACCTAGTTCTAGATTATGAAACGAACTAGAAAAGTTCGACTCCCGCGCCCGTACAGACCAGAGCTCCGTTGAGAGCTTTCATCGCGTTTTTGCAGCGCCATCTTGAAGGAATCCCCACCAATCGGAATGGTGTGAGGGTCTCGCCTCTGGCCTTCGACGCAGCTGCACCCTGAGGGAAGTCCTCCCGCGAGTGTCCGCCGTGTCCTCGACACCAGGTGGTGTGCGAGTCAGTTCACGCGGCCCGTGAAAGACATTATGACTCTTTGACCAGGTTCTCATAAGAGACCAAGTGTAGAGGCTGTGCAGTTTATTCCGGTGATGTTTGGAGTCAGCCAGTTGATGAGAGCGGAGTTGGAGCAGGGAGCCTGTAGCCGTCCGACCAGTTCCAGTCTCATCTGAGGAGCGGGACGAAGACCCTACAAACGAGACCGGCGGTAGAACTAGAGCTTCATCGGTATGTCGCATCAGCCTAACAGTTTTACACTTCTGTTTGTGCAATGATAAACTTCAATAAACATCACTTCACCTTCATGCTGTGTGTTTGAATATTTCCTCAAAAGTCCTCTCCAAGCAGATGCATAGACTAGGTAGGGTTTGTACGTGTTTTCTTCCATAGCATCTAACCTGCACCCTGAGCTTCCGACTGAGCGACCCGAGGCATCGAGATTGAGGAATGCTCTTCGCGTCACCTGCATTTCCTAGATATCTAGCAAGTCGCCGTGGAGGAGACAAAACCTTTACATCACTCACTCACCACCTTCCACACACCACACGACACCACCATCAACGAACCCTACATCGGTGGACACCCTCGCTCCGAGCCACATACAGGGCTCGAGTAGAGAGGCAGGTTTTGCGGCCGCAAAGGCCGAAAGTCATAAACATCGCAAGTATAGTAATTGCTCGGCGAACTATGAACTTTCGGTCTTTGCGGTTGAGACACTTGGCCCTTGGAGCGAGGACGCAGTCGCGCTTTCTACCGACATCGAAAAACTTTTGATAGAAGCTTCGGGCGACCTTCGAGCAGGAGCGTTCTTTAAGCAGCGCATAAGCCAGGCGATACAGAGCGGGGAAACGCTGCCTCCGTTATGGGGACAATGTCATCGGTCCCCATGGAAGAATATTTTAATTTGTGATTATGATTTTAATTTTTAGTTTCTTAACATTTTATCAAATAAATTTTCATTCTACCTTAAAAAAGATTATGAATATCCACGCTATCCACGCCCAGCTACATAAAAGAATAGATACGAGGAATTTGAAGGTGTAAATTTGTAACATATCTTCACAGATAATAGTGTGCCATCTAACTTCTAAACTAGTTTCGTCTAGTTTCAAATAACCCAAACAACACACACTTGAACCCCTGCTTCCAAGCGAGCATCAAAACCTTTCCGCTCGAATATCAGCCACAAATATAACCGTCCTTTAATTCAGCGAATAAGAACCGTGTAGCAATATAATATACCACGCAATAAAACTCCCGCAAAGTCGGCTCCGGGCAGCGAAACATCTGACGCTCGCGACTGCCATTTTGTTCTCGCAACACAAATAAACAAAGGAGCAGCATATTTTTTACTACTAAAGTTAAATTACAGAAAGAGTAGCAACTTTTTAATAGAGTAAACTAGCAGCCCGCCCCGGCTTTGCACGGGCATAATATCATTTTAAAAATATTATTTTGACATAATGATACACAAATAAACCCTTCTTACGTAGAGTTCCTACATTGAAATATTTGAAATAAAAAAAAACTTAGATATTATTATTACTTGATTATTAGATATTAGAGAAATAATAAATTCAAAGTGCTATCGGGAGAACCGCGGCCTCCGACACACTATTTATAGGCACGCTCCCGCCGCCATGGCCGGCTGGTACCGCCGCAAACGCTACGTCCCGCAATTTTTAAATCTGTAATATCTTCGAAAATATTCATCTAAATCAAATGTTGTTGAGGGCCATATAGATCTATATTAAATCAACAATGCATTTAAGGTATTTAATTGGATAAGGATTAATGCTGTATTGGTTAAAATCGCTTCGAAAATTAGCCATTATCTGTCGTAAAAAGTGAAAGACAAAAAAATGTTATCGTGGGATATCCATAAGAGATAGACATATACCATCACGGAGTTTTCTGTAGACCTTTTCAATGTATACAATACTTAGTACATTATTTTGATAAATCTCGTAGGTTTCAGCCTGCGTTTGCAATGTAAGCGGAAAAAAAATAATTTTTTACGACATCACATTGGAAACCTCAAAAATATCAGTATTTCTCCGCTATTTATTGGATGTTATTATACATATAAACCTTCCTCTTCAATCACTCTATCTATTAAAAAAACCGCATCAAAATCCGTTGCGTAGTTTTAAAGATTTAAGCATATATAGGGATATAGGGATATAGGGATAAAGGGACAGAGAAAGCGACTTTCTTTTATACTATGTAGTGAAGTGCATGTCATATAGCCACGAAGATATATTGCTTCAAGGGAGTGCAGTGGGAAATAAGTTTATAACCGTATTTTCCCTCCAGTTCATTCTAACGGGAGGTCTTGACTCGCCACCCTGTTTCCATGAGATGTGCTAGGCTTATATCTGACAGTAGGTTTTGTATAAGCTATTCATTCAATTAAAAAAAACCGGCCAAGTGTGAGTCGGACTCGCACATGAAGGGTTCCGTACCATAGTATAAGATTTAACAAAAAAAAAACAGTTTAATTTTTAATATTTTAAACAACCCTTTATTTTTATTATTTTCTTTTTTTACCTATTTGTTGTTAGAGCGGCAAAATACCTACCTATTATGGTTAATGAGATACAGCCCTGTGACAGACGGACGGACGGACAGCGAAGGCTTAGTAATAGGGAACCACCCTTTGGGTGGGAAACCCTAAAAATCTAGACGAAATACTGCAAAAATCACCGCTCGCGTCTACTAACGAACCATAATTTGCAACATCGCACCCAGCGCCGGCTGCAGCCAAAATATATTCAAATTCTTAACAAGTGTTGGAAGGAACATTTTCCAGGAAATCTAGCTCGGTCAGAATGTAGAGAATCGCACATACGGAGCAAAACTTCTGGCGAGCGAAATAATGTTATGATTTTATTCCAAAATCATTTAAAATTGTTATAACCTTATTAATTCAAATAAAAAAAACCAGTAATTTAACATGAATTATTCTAATGTGTAATTTGCAATATTTTAACTTTAAAAAATTACAACAGAAAAAAATACATTTGATTATTTTGACAAGTTCGTAAAATATAAATTATCTTATCTTATTATTATAAATATATATTATAATATTATTATGTATTTGATCTAGCATTCAATTATATCTTTGAATTATGTTTTTATTAAAAATTGTGCCCACGATATTAAGAATGGAATTTTAGAGCAAAGCCTATTCGCGCTGTAGCACCGAGCAAAGACCCCTTTCCTCACAGTTTGACAGATGATTTACCTTTCACACGGCAGTGCGATAGTACGCGAGGGTGGACACACGCATTCGTGTTTATTCCCAATTAATCTTTCGGTCAATTTAGCGTGAAGTTCGACCCGAAAGGGCCGCGCGCGCCGCCGCTGTTGCCAGGGGCTGATTTATTACCCTGAAATACGGCGAATTCGGTCAGCTCCGAGCGGCTGCGGTAACATTGGGTCTTTAGGCGGCTTTCGCATCGTAACGTTATGGGAAAAGTTTTTAGCGGTCTTCCGTTTCGCTTGATGAGAATTTCGCGAAAGAGTCGAATGGAGAAGTTGATATGACGCATGGTGCGGTGTAAACCCTTAACATTCGTCTGGCTAACGGGAGGTTAAGGAGTCAAACACAATGGGTTTTACGGGTTTTTTGCTGCCTTTATTTTCCTCGGGCGAGAACGCAGCCTAAGTTGTACTTAGAATATACTTTTTCCGCTTATTCTAAAATTACCACAGTATTTGGGTGTATTCACTATGGCTTAAGGTGGCCCAACCCGGCGGGCCCAACTCATTCGCGGGCACGGTACAAAACCGTGCTGTTGCGCTCTGGGACCTTCTCTGTTTCAAAGAATAAGACAGGCTCCGTGATGAGGAAGATGCAACATGTCCACAAAAAAGACAATGTGCATAATGTATGATTTGGTAAGATTTACGAAAATTTTAATTTCAAAACGACTTATAGCTAAAAGTAAACCACGACCGCCGTAGTCAAAAATCTAACAAAAACCAAATATTTCATAAATCTTGATTAAATAAGCTATGTCTGATGACTAATCATTTTACGATGTTCTTACTTTATCATTGCGTAATCCACCTCCAAAGTTATTGTATAAAACGCGCGAAAAATTCGAACTTTCGGACCTTATAACTTAGAAACCAAACACAATTTTACAATGCCGATGGTCATCAGACATCTAGTTCGATCAAATAAAGCTATTTTGAGCAAAATTTTAGATCTCTGACAAGAAATATGGGCGTGATCTTCTTTCCCCTTTTGTATGGGGAGATGAGCGGGATGGGCCACCTTAAGTACGAAAAACTTATTTACAACACATTTTAAGTTATTGCGGTCGATTAAAAAAGATGTATATATATTTTGCATTAGATATATCACGATTACTAAAGAAAACTTGCCTGGTTTGATTTATTTTAATCGACACTCAAAGGGCCTTTGTTGCTAAAGTACTGATTATCTAGTACTGGTATTTATTGCAAGCTACTAAGAAAATCCCTTAATATATGGCGATTACGCTAAATAACAGTAGGCCCTTAGTGTTTAAATATAGTTTTAAATTGCTATGTACATAATGTCTCAATCTGAGAATATATTACTTCTATCCTAACTATTTAACTTTCTATACTTCAATTTATGTATCTGCCTATTTTTCAACAGATCAGCAGCGTCTAACTTCTACAAAAATATACTAAAATCGACATTATCGACGTTGATTTAGAGCACAAATTCATTTCAAATGTAGAAATAAGAAAAATATAAATATTATTCTGTCTGTATATTTAGACATACTGAAACAGAGCCGGGGTTGTTTTTGCAACGTTAGACAGGTCAAACATTTCGTAAATTCAAGGAATGTAACATGTATGTATGTATAATCGACCGTCAAGCAAGGACACATTAATTAAAGAAAAAATCCTGTAAAAAGAACTAATTTACGAATATACTGCAAGGCTGGACCCGCACCATCAAAACATACCATTCGCGGGTATTGCGTCTTACCAAAATAAATATTGCGTAGTAAATTTCATGGTGTCTTCTCTTTTGAAAACCGTTTTATATACTTTGCCAGTAGCTATAGCTCGACAAGCCACCGGCGACCGTTCGTCTGACGCCGCAGGGTTGGCCGTGGTGCGGATGAGTGCACGCTAAAAGCATACCGATGTCCTCGACCAACGAGACTACAGCGTTGATGCTCTGGGGCGCACCTAGATTGTTTGTCAGACTACACTCACTATTATGTTTACTGTTTGGCACTATGAGTATTTGCATAACATGTATGCGATACAATGATTGATTTAGTCTTGAATTTGACGAAGTTATAAATTAAGTTCCGTCTTTAAATAAAGAAGAATTTGACCAGTTTATTAATGTAGTTCCCGCTTTTAAGGCGCTTGGACTAGCCAACTACTCGCGCCATACAAATGCACTTTTTAACAAATGTAATAATATGTTGTGAAACGCTTCAGCAAATCCAAATAGAACTCCAGACTGATAATGGATTGTTAATATTTTTTTATTCCATCATTTATTTAAATAATAATAAAAATAAAAAAGTTGATTTTTCTCATTAGAAATCTGAAAGTAATTCGATTTCTAGATATAAGCAAAAACAGCATATATGCATAAACAAAAAAATTCATTTGCTTTTTGATTTCTACATTTAGTCAAAAAAGATCGGAAATGGACACCGTTTCCGCAATGTATTTTGTATAGAAAAAGGAAACATACATTAACGAAAATAGGTTGATTGCTAGACAAGGAATCATATATTGTAAGAATGACACTTATAATCGTCAGACTTAGTTAGTTAACTTGGGGTGCCTCGTCTAACTTTGCGATTTGGCTAGTACCAGGGCCTTAATAAGAGATGATGTGTAAGGAGAATGTGAAGTTTTTCTATTTAGTATGTTCAGTTATCAATGGATATTCAATATAAATGATGCGATTTTTTAAATGGTGAATTTTCCGACTTTAAACATTTATTGGAATATAATCATATTTTATTGAATACTAGCTGCGGTACCCGGCTCCGCTCCGGTCCATGTCCTTTTGGACTGATGTCGAGCTGACTTCTACTTACAATCATAACGGGTGGAGCCGATATGCATTAATTAAATAAGAAATATTCTAACATTCCTATTTATAATACATAGAGCGCACTATACGTTTTCGGAACTGGCCACTTAGCTAAATAATATCTTAAAAGTAATTAAGTAATTTGGTATTATAACTCATATGGCCGGGTGCACGAAAGGGAAAAAATCAAAATCATCTTCAACTTAAACACGTCACTTCGTATGGCAGTATGGAAGGAACTCTATGCGGTTCACTGAAAGTGACGTGTTTGAACATTGATTAACTCATCCCTCTCGGTCTGCAATCGGTTCTTAGGCTATTTTGACTTGTTTGTTGCATTGTGGCGTCATTAAAAAAAAAATGCGTGTCTATATATCACCATGGTATTAACTTATGAAAATGTTCATAGCATTATTTCATACGATTTTATCATCAAGCGTGGCTTCTTGAAAGTCAATAAAGCACCATTAAAGTTAGTGCTTGGGTGACTATGCAGATGTTCAGCTAGTTTGCAAATTTTGCTTCCTTTTCTTCAAATGTGATTCAAATTTATGTTTTAAACGGATGTGTGTGTAATACTTTTGGATATTTGGTTTTCTCTTTAGTTTGTATTGTGTTGCTTATTTTTTTTTTCCTCTCTTTTTTTTAATGTTTTGACAGGATTCGAAGGATTTTGTGGACGGCCAGCCTCCACACTCAAAACATGATATATAAATACAACAAAGTAGCATCCTATAGGCATATGAAAGTTGCGTCGCGATGCCGCTTAGCGACAAGTAAAAATAATACTTTTGTTTTACGCACATCTGACTAAACATAAAATCAAGGTCATCGCAGGCTGAGGGGCGACGGGAGGGTCTGAGGTATGACCCTGAGCGACTGCGCAGGTACAACGTTCGAAAGTACTCGAATAATGCTCTGCTTAGCGACAGGTAAATAATAATAAAATAATAAGAACACGACTCACGCGCCCAAGGCCAACGCCGGGCGAGGGGTGGAGAGCGGGTACAGAGGGGAGCCGGGAGGAAAGATGAGCGGGGGAGAGGGGAGAGTGCGCATGACCACTCGAAAAATGGCGGGATTCCAAGGGAGGGGCGAGGGGGATCAGAGCCTAGAACAGAAAAGGCGCGCGCGTCCCTCGTCAGTCGGTGGCGAGCGAGTCTCTGGGGCAGTATGCCTCTATTCAGGGCTTACGGCACGTAGGTTGAATACGCGGAAGTGTTTTACTAAGGAATTTGCACCTGCAAAGTCTTTTCCCTCGTTTAGATTTTGTTTGGGGACATTGAAACGAGTCATTGAGTTTGAGAAAGTAGCAAAAGTGCAAATTTAGGAACGAGATGAGTTAGCTAAATAATCTATGTTTTCTTGCATAGTAGGTAGATTTGCAAACAGCTTTTGTTAAAATAGAGTGAAAGAATGGACGGCACTGGACCTTGGTAAGTCTGTACATATTTTTGGGGACCAGAAACGGTAGCAAACTGCGATGAGGAGCCCCGTGTGGGTGAGGTGACGGCATATGTATTGATTGTATATCGAAGTTCGCGCGGCCTGTTAGATGTGCAAGCGCATTGGATGAAGGATTAGATATGAGGATGTACTGCATTTTGAATAACGAATAGTATGGAAGGAGATTTTATAAAGTACTAGGTAAAGTTTTAAGTGGAATAAAATCCCTGGTTACAGTGGGGAGGGTTCTTTTGAGCTCAGATAATTTGTACTATATTTAGGAAGGACCTCGCGTGTGTAATGATGGTTCGTCGACTCGGACGAGGGTTACAGGCCGTGGTTTTACGTGGAATACAATCTTGCTCTACAGGGGGAGGGTTTTCTGTGTTCGAATAATGTATACAGTATTCAGGAAGGGCCTCACGTGGGTATTGAAGGTCCGATGCCTCGGACGAGGGTCACAGGCTGTGGTTTTACGTGGAATAAAATCTCGCCTCACAGGAGGATGGGTTTCTGTGTTTGATTTATATGGACTATATTTAGGAAGGGCTTAGGAGTGTTTGGGTGTGAGTGAAATGAGGGAGTGCGTCAGCGCACGCTGAACCAGAAAGATATTAAATTCCTAGGATCAGTGTTGAATAGTAGGACCGAGAGTCCATAGTGGGGCAACGGAACTGTCACGTACACCGGTTCGCTTTTCTAGACAAAAATCTATCTAGCTAGCTACAAAAGAATAAAACGATATTTCTTCACAGAAATGTTAAGGCGATGGATGTCGAGTTGTGGGAAGCATGTCTAATCCACATATTTGTGCACGCTATGTGGATTTTTGTTTGCAGTGCAGCCAGAAAACGAGGCATTACGGGACATTCGGTCGGGTCTGGGATCTCTATGAGGTTCCATGCCAGATTGATTGTACCTTAAACGTAAATGTAGCATCACTAACGAACATTCCGAGAAGCTGCGGATCCTGAATTTGAGCCTCAAGTTAGATTGGGCGGTACCCCTTTATACTGAAAGGAGCCGGAACCCATTAATACTTTCATACTCAGTCAAACTCTAGAGAACCTTGAAAGGAAAATATAGTATTGGCATTATCGCACAAAACTACACTACGATAATACAATACATACCAAAAATCTCTCTGAACATAAATGACACTATGACACCGTATTTTAAATTGTTGGCATTTAGGCCTTGGAGTCATGTTCCAATATTAAAATGTTACCTCGCTTGAGAGGAAGGCGGAGGCCATACCCTGGTTCGCTCGACAACCGGCGACCAGGTTGACTATCTTAATAAATACAAAATCTGAAGGCATATCCATCTTGGATTGACCTCAGTGTACATTTCGCAGGCAACTTCCTGTTTCCCTGCTTAAATTAGTCGACAACCTTGAGGGTTTGTCATGACTGCGGATAACCGCTTATCTTGAACTGCTGTTTCTATCAGCTCTTCTGAAAGCCTTTATTGGCTTTACCACGATCTGCCAAGTGCCGGAACCGTGAAAATGTGGAGACACTCTCATGACCTACCCTGAGTCCAGGAAAGGCTTGGCAACGCGTGTGGCTAATGTCACTAGACGCGAAAATCTTTAAAGTGACTACGCTTTGGTACGTCCGGAGCAGTTCACGAAACTACCCTTATGTCCATGCATTAGTAATGGCAGATGGGAGGGTCTGAGGTATGTCCTACATTCATGTGGGCTGGTACAAGACAGATTCGTAACTATGGTCACCCGCTGTAGTTTTCCGTCACCGTTTGATCGGCTGACAAAACGATCATTCTTGTGATACCTAATGTGTCGTACTTGACGTTGTCAGTGGACACTCAAAATATATAGTGGTCATGTTGTAAATCCAATACCCCAATTGGTATATAATGAACCACATAAACTCATATTTCCCTACACGGGAATTGAACCTTGGTGTTCAGAGGCTCTATCTTCAGGATGGCTGGCCGCCGCTTTTTGAAGCAGAGGTCGCATATACAGCCTGAAGGCAGGAAGGCGATCATGTGGGGACGCGGGATAACAGTGCCATGGATGGACCTTGGACTGTGAGGGGCGTCACCATTACCCCATGGGGTAAACATTTTTTTTGAAGTTCTGGGCATGCTGAAATGCTCTATTCCAATCAATTCAGATTTGTGTTAGTATGTGAGAGCGCGTGTATGAGAGAGAGCGAGATTATGTATCAGGTTAGGATAGGGAGAAAGGAACCGGTTAGAAGAACCGAAAGAGACAGACAGCTAGGTACAGGAGGAGGGCATAGCACCAATGAGGATTTGACAACAATATTCAGGAGAATACATGTTACCTAAGCAAGTAATGTAGTCAAATAACTAGATTTAACGTGAGCAAATCAGGAAACAGTAAATGGGAATATATTAGACGAATGGTTATGTAATGTAAATAATGAAAGCATATAGGACGATCACGAGCCAATGGGGAGAACAAATGGGACGAGTGGATACATGGTAAATAGGTAATTAATGTAGGATGTATCCAAGGGAAATATAAGGTACATAACTTAGGTTAGATATGTATAAGATATGTAGGGTAGGAGTCTATTTAAGGGGGGGTCTGGAGGTCTACAGCTGTTGCCGTGACCACAGGATGATTTGTTGACAAGGACTTGTTTATATCTTTAAGCAAATCCTACAATTAAAAAGAACCAAGGTTACTAAAGGACACAACAAATAAAATGGGTCAAATAGCGTAGTCATATTATTCGTATTTGTTCACGAAAAATAACTAAGAAAATACTTGAAGCAAAAGAATAAAAATATATAAAAGTAATAAGACGTAAAATTGTCAGCAGGGAATAGTTAAACGCGGTTAGTCAGTTCACGGAAAAATAAAATCATGTTTGTAAACAATTCTTAACATATTACATTGTTGTTGTAATTTATTAATGTATATTATGAAACTATGGAAAGAGATTAGGGAGTATAGGATGTTTCAACAGCACGAGAGCGGTTGTGTGATTACGCCACCAGCGCATTGAATGCGTTGTGTGATCGCGCCACTAGCGCATTGGATGCGTTATGAGAGACGCGTTGATCGCGCGAGCGCGACGCCGAACGTCTACCTCTGGGAATGCTCAGAGGTACCTACCAGGTAAACTGTTTGACTACAATTTAGAATGTGTGAAAACTATTGCTCATGGGTTCAGAATTACTTTAAAAAAGTAGTACAAAGGTTAGTACCTTAGGAAATTGTTAATTATGTGTTCTGAAATGTTTTATCCGCAGGTAAGTCAGTATAAAATTGGTTGTGCTAATGAATTGGGTACTAAACAGTGTTATGAATTTCAGCTTAAATTAAGTTCTGTACCATTCTTCAATAATCCACTCTTATGGTGATCTCCATCTTATCTGAATGTGTTACTCTCGTACCATTAACATTTTAATAATTGTAATTACACACGCACGTTAAAGTCGGCAGAAATAAAAATAATAAAACCTTTAGTTAGGTTTAGTTACGTCTCACTACGGTAAACAATCAAGGAAGTGATATCTTTTAGGTTTCTTTAAATAGAGAACCAATTTTCCACGAACGAAAATCGGTCAAAGGAAGATTTGCATTTAGGATCGGTTGGTTCCGTTGAGCGGATAGAACTGAATAATGTCTCCTCAGGGCGAATGTTGTCTTAAGTATCTATATGAACATAGATTTCTATTTACTATAGGAAAATTACAGATTAATAGACGCAAGGATTGGCTAAAGTCAGGACCGATTATATGGGGGGCCGATTGGGGTCCGAGGGATGGCGGCAATGTTGTGGGGGCGACCAATCGTAATGAAATTATGTTTTAATTACTATTATTGACTACGCTTGCTGTAGATTTACCGTTTTACTTTAAATTATTCCGTTAAAACATTTATTAAATATTCGTACCCTGTCGAAATTATGGGGGCGACGGGCTTAACGAGCCGGGGCGTCTGATCCTCCGCTGAGTATTAGAGAGATCATGAGTCGAACACGTGGCTGAGATTGTAGAAGTATCGTGTGCGTAATATTTGTGTTGACCATTGGTCACGGGAAAGTATTGATAAAGTGCACTGGTCATATGTAATATATTAATAGAAACAAAGGTAAAGAGTGGTAGGGTAAATAAGTCGTTGTGCGGAGAGGAATATTTGAAAATGAGGTATGAGCCAAGTTGAACTTAGTTGAATAACATTTAGTTGATATATAATATTTTGGTTGTCGCATGGGGTCCGTAACGAAGACGAAGTGTGAGAGTAGGTATAATATTGGTACTAGAATGGAGTGAGTAGAAAAACATGGGAACTTAGGTTGTAAACCATCACGTAACTTAAATATTGGTTAAAACTTTTGTGAAAGCAAGGAAGGAAATAATAATTATTATAATTTGTTATTTTTATTACATTATTACATATTTTGTGGGGTTATTATAGTATTGCGAGGTAACATTGATTTGGATGGGGCGCGGGACGTTCCTTGCCGCTCCAACCGTCGTTCGTTCAGTGCGGTGGTGCCGACTCGGGGCGGGGTGAACTCGCGCGCTGAACAGCGGGTGTACATACCTATACAGTCACATGGATTGGTGGCGCGAGCGGCGGGTCACGTGGTTCGTGCGTCTTGTGTCTAGGGTCGCGGTAGGAGCGTCAAGAATGATATTATTATTGAATAACGGAACCACGCGCGCTTATTACCATTATTCTAGAGATTGCGTTGGGGTTTATTTAAAGATAGATTGATTAATTATGAATGAAGGAATGGTTATGGATGTTAGATATTGAAGAAGACAGACTCCTTGAAGGTTACGATATTCCATCGGGGTTTTGTTGTTTTACTTTGAGTTTTAAGTTGGTGTTATTTGATAGGGGAAAAATATTAGGAATAAGTGATTACAATTTTACCAGTTATAGTGCAATTACTTAGACATATTTACAACATTGAAGTGCAAGTAGCCTTGGGTGAGTGAGGAAGTTCGAGAACGGAACGAGAATTAGTAATGACTATGAGTTTATGTGAGGGCGAGATAAACTAGAGTTAGGGTTCCGTAGAGATTGAAAAAAAAAAGGGGTGAATTTGTTGTGACAGTCTATTCCGATGAAATCTGAGATCTGAATGTTCGGGTCGCAGGTGCGTAATAGTACGAGTGTTGGACTTAGGGAGGATAATGTGATGTGTGGGTGGCTTCGCGATAACGAGTTGTGGATATATTATTGTATGAAGGTGGGGGCGAACATTGTGCTATGATGCGATATCATGATGTTTGGATGTTAGTCGGGGTGATGTTAGCATGTGGTTTAGCCACAAGAAGGTTGACGTCATCATCGTATACGAGAGCGAGAGGTGTGGAATGGGAAATATTTATTTTTGATGACTTAGGGATGGGTCGGTTACTGTATATAAGGGATCCCGTTGCTGACCGTGTTGATAGTGGGCGATGGTGTATTACCTTTTGGAGAAAGATATAATAATAATTTATTTAACAATTTTTTATTGATTTCTCTTAACAATAATGTTGACGGGTATTTTAAATTTAATACAATTCGGTGAATACTATTTTCGTATTTTGAGATTATTCGGACACAAATCTGAATTTATTTAGATTGACATAATATTGACGGCCAAGTATTTTGGCTTGCGTTTTGAGTATTATTGTAACGAAGTTCGAGCAGGTGTATCATGCTAGTGGTAGGGTTTTGAAAAAAAAATAAAGGCAAACTGGAAAAGGGGAACGCGTTGCGGTATAAATATATATATATATATATACATATACGTATGGTATTAAGTGAATGAAGGTATTGTTTAATTATCAAGGAGTGGCAATTGAAATCGTTGTTTCATTTCAATTGGGATCAAGAGAATCAAGGTTATCGTTAAATATGTGTTTAATTTTAGGAGTCGGGTTAAAAAAAAAAAAAAATTAAAAAAATTTAGGAAGAAGATAGGGTTACATTCTGGGGGAGGGGGGGATTACGAGTGATGATGGCATAGGCTATTTAAGCGTGTCCCTTTCCCTAGAGTTCAACTTTAGTGTAAGTGAAATAGTATTAAAAGTGTGGATAGACTTAGTGAATGGGAGCATTGAAACGGTCTTATTGTGAGGTGACGACGGGTTATCAAAATATTTTCAGAAGTAGACAGGAAAATTGCGAGTGGTTCTAGCAAGTAGGGAAGTGAACTTAAATTTGAACTTGAGCGAACGTTGTTGGAAGATTGCGGGGGAAATTTCGAATACTTAGTTCAGTGTGACCACGGAATTGGAAAATAAGTTAGAAGTGACAGTTGCTCCAATATTGGCGACGTACTACGACCAAAGAGTCAGTATACGAGTTTGCGGCGGTGTTTCGCGGGACCACGGAATTGGGGAAAAGGTGGAAGTGATATTTCCGCTATGGCTGAGGGGGGATCAGAGACTAGGAGGGAGTGGGGGCGATCGTATTCGGCTACATATATGTATGATAAAATGGTTATCAGATAAGGGGGGGGTAGAAGGATAATGGGGGTTTCGGTAAGTTAAGGGTAGAAGTGTTTAGAATGGTAGAAGGATAATGGGGGTTTCGGTAAGTTAAGGGTAGAAGTGTTTAGAATGGGGGGGGGGGTTAAAAAAAAAAGGGGGATTAGTGTATGAGTGTGTTTGAGTGGATTCAATGGTATAGTTTTCTTTGATATTTTGTGTGATTTATTATGATTATTAAATTGATTATTGAAAGAATATTTAGGAGAGTGTGAGCCATGGGTGTGTTTGATTAGGTTTTTCTTTGCTGAGCAGTAATTGAAATATCGTAAATATAAATCACTTAGTTTTTTATTACCATAGATATGAAGCTTGAATAAGGTTCTCTGGATTATTTGATTAAATCATTCATTTATTAGACTTTGTTTTAGATTATAAATTATTAAATTTGATTTATAGTGATGATTTCACTGTGATGGTTTGTTACAAAATATTCGAGGACAACATCAAATAATTACCTTGATATTTTGATGGTTTCAGCGAGTTGCCAAGGTTGAAACTAAATAATCTGCTGATGGTAAATATACAATGAACTACATACAAATGCACTTAATAAATTGTGGTTCAAGAAATTAAATATATTTTTATTTTATTACTTTAAGCTTCAAATCAGTAAATTTCAAATCATGTAGATTTTGAAGAGGAAAGGCTTTGATGTGTTTCAACCGATATTTTCAGAACATCTTTTGTTCAACATATCCAGTACTCGTTTGAGTTGTCTTCGATCACGATATATGTGAGACAATTTTCACAGACGTTTTCCAAACGTTTGAGTTATTAACGATCTATACTTCCTGCATTTTATGTTGGTGGTTTTACCAACTTTAAATTGATTCTTGGTATGGATTATGAGGTCGGCTACGATTCAATTTAACTGAATTGTAGAATACCTGTCTTGATTAAAGTAAAATGACATGGATTCTGTGGAGATCTCAATAAAATAACAAAACAAATAGAGTTCATCCACATTGCTAGTTGACCGTGTTGTCCGATGGCCAATTATGGAGATATGAGTGCCTTTTGTGTTCATGGCTTAACTAGTTCTGGAAAGTCGTTTATGAAGAAGATCCTTAGCTGAATAGCGGGTGACTTCCACCGATGGATCAGTTGTCAAGATGGGAACTTGCATACTGCAACGTGGGAAGTATTGGTTAACCTTCAAAACCACACACTCACCCGGAGTGCAACGTTGACGAGTACTACTAGTGAATTGACCATGAATACATAGGGTAAACATTGTTCATATTGTTCCCAGAGAACAACTGAAAACACCATACAATTTCAATGCGAATTTGAGGTTCGGTCATTGTGTATTTCAGACTATAAAGTTTGAATTGCTTGAATACATTAAACAACTTCCTGAACCATTCCATATTAGGGCATTGTGACCATATAATGACTGTGTTCACTAAATCAGCCCAATGTCAGAGGAAAAATGCCAGAACCACACCTATTTATTAATGGCGAGTACAGGCATTTGCAGGGTTTAGCACGCTACTGCGTGACGCTGAGATGGCAGTAAAATCCAACCCTTCATAGTTGGTATGCTCTATGTACAACACTAATCCGAAAATGACCATGTCATTCATGCAGTAACATCCAACCTTCATGGTTGGTATGCAAATAGATTCAATCAAGTTATTTGATCATATCATAAGCTTGACCTCCCTGTTGGCAGATGTAAAGTAGAGATCAGTGAATTGGATCTCTTTATACTTTGCTAAATTTTGAGCATGGAAATTTCTTCAAAATTTGTAACAACAAAGAGGAGAAAGCGATTCGAATATTTAGGCAGGTTTTCACTTGGTTGAGAGGAGGAGAACATTTGTAAATTTTCAATGGGGCTCTACTATTGGGGCCTAGCTCGAAATCGTCTTAAATTTTATAATTCTTTTAAATTTCCGCGAATTTTCATTTTATTTGTTTTTATCGAAGTTTATTGAGCAGCAATATAATAACTTCTGCTGAAATATTTGATATTTTCTTAGTTAAAGAATAAGAGAAGAATATATACAATATAGTATGGGTGAGTAATATTTTAGTTGAATACTTAGGAAACTCTATTTGAGGTTAAGTATAAATGATTGGATTAAAATTAGATTAATAATACTAGACGAACACGTGCCTTTATTAGTCATTATTATTATTATTATTAGTCTTTATTGGTAGACAGGTATAGGTAGGCTAGGTTAGGTTTAGGCTGTGGGTGATTACAGTTGGATTAGATTAGGTTAGGCTAGGTAAGATTAGGATAAATTGTGGATGTAGGTTAGGTTAACATAAGTTAAATTACTTTGAAGGAGGTTAGGTGCAGCAACAACAAATAAACTAACAAACAAACAAACAAACAAACAAAAACAAAACTAAACAAAAAAATTTTTCCATATGGGAAGTTCGCAGTAGGTGGAAGGATGTTGAAGGTAATTTTGAGATGGGGGCGTGGTTGAGGTTTCCTTAATATGGAATAAAGACATTATTTTATTTTATGTTGTAACAATTGTCCTTACCTTATTGAATTAACTGCTTCCCTGCGTGTGGCATCGTGTGCCATGTGCAGTCACAGTTAATTGGGGGCGGCTGTGGACGGCCAGCCTCCACACTCAAAACATGATATATAAATACAACAAAGTAGCATCCTATAGGCATATGAAAGTTGCGTCGCGATGCCGCTTAGCGACAAGTAAAAATAATACTTTTGTTTTACGCACATCTGACTAAACATAAAATCAAGGTCATCGCAGGCTGAGGGGCGACGGGAGGGTCTGAGGTATGACCCTGAGCGACTGCGCAGGTACAACGTTCGAAAGTACTCGAATAATGCTCTGCTTAGCGACAGGTAAATAATAATAAAATAATAAGAACACGACTCACGCGCCCAAGGCCAACGCCGGGCGAGGGGTGGAGAGCGGGTACAGAGGGGAGCCGGGAGGAAAGATGAGCGGGGGAGAGGGGAGAGTGCGCATGACCACTCGAAAAATGGCGGGATTCCAAGGGAGGGGCGAGGGGGATCAGAGCCTAGAACAGAAAAGGCGCGCGCGTCCCTCGTCAGTCGGTGGCGAGCGAGTCTCTGGGGCAGTATGCCTCTATTCAGGGCTTACGGCACGTAGGTTGAATACGCGGAAGTGTTTTACTAAGGAATTTGCACCTGCAAAGTCTTTTCCCTCGTTTAGATTTTGTTTGGGGACATTGAAACGAGTCATTGAGTTTGAGAAAGTAGCAAAAGTGCAAATTTAGGAACGAGATGAGTTAGCTAAATAATCTATGTTTTCTTGCATAGTAGGTAGATTTGCAAACAGCTTTTGTTAAAATAGAGTGAAAGAATGGACGGCACTGGACCTTGGTAAGTCTGTACATATTTTTGGGGACCAGAAACGGTAGCAAACTGCGATGAGGAGCCCCGTGTGGGTGAGGTGACGGCATATGTATTGATTGTATATCGAAGTTCGCGCGGCCTGTTAGATGTGCAAGCGCATTGGATGAAGGATTAGATATGAGGATGTACTGCATTTTGAATAACGAATAGTATGGAAGGAGATTTTATAAAGTACTAGGTAAAGTTTTAAGTGGAATAAAATCCCTGGTTACAGTGGGGAGGGTTCTTTTGAGCTCAGATAATTTGTACTATATTTAGGAAGGACCTCGCGTGTGTAATGATGGTTCGTCGACTCGGACGAGGGTTACAGGCCGTGGTTTTACGTGGAATACAATCTTGCTCTACAGGGGGAGGGTTTTCTGTGTTCGAATAATGTATACAGTATTCAGGAAGGGCCTCACGTGGATATTGAAGGTCCGATGCCTCGGACGAGGGTCACAGGCTGTGGTTGTACGTGGAATAAAATCTCGCCTCACAGGAGGATGGGTTTCTGTGTTTGATTTATATGGACTATATTTAGGAAGGGCTTAGGAGTGTTTGGGTGTGAGTGAAATGAGGGAGTGCGTCAGCGCACGCTGAACCAGAAAGATATTAAATTCCTAGGATCAGTGTTGAATAGTAGGACCGAGAGTCCATAGTGGGGCAACGGAACTGTCACGTACACCGGTTCGCTTTTCTAGACAAAAATCTATCTAGCTAGCTACAAAAGAATAAAACGATATTTCTTCACAGAAATGTTAAGGCGATGGATGTCGAGTTGTGGGAAGCATGTCTAATCCACATATTTGTGCACGCTATGTGGATTTTTGTTTGCAGTGCAGCAAGAAAACGAGGCATTACGGGACATTCGGTCGGGTCTGGGATCTCTATGAGGTTCCATGCCAGATTGATTGTACCTTAAACGTAAATGTAGCATCACTAACGAACATTCCGAGAAGCTGCGGATCCTGAATTTGAGCCTCAAGTTAGATTGGGCGGTACCCCTTTATACTGAAAGGAGCCGGAACCCATTAATACTTTCATACTCAGTCAAACTCTAGAGAACCTTGAAAGGAAAATATAGTATTGGCATTATCGCACAAAACTACACTACGATAATACAATACATACCAAAAATCTCTCTGAACATAAATGACACTATGACACCGTATTTTAAATTGTTGGCATTTAGGCCTTGGAGTCATGTTCCAATATTAAAATGTTACCTCGCTTGAGAGGAAGGCGGAGGCCATACCCTGGTTCGCTCGACAACCGGCGACCAGGTTGACTATCTTAATAAATACAAAATCTGAAGGCATATCCATCTTGGATTGACCTCAGTGTACATTTCGCAGGCAACTTCCTGTTTCCCTGCTTAAATTAGTCGACAACCTTGAGGGTTTGTCATGACTGCGGATAACCGCTTATCTTGAACTGCTGTTTCTATCAGCTCTTCTGAAAGCCTTTATTGGCTTTACCACGATCTGCCAAGTGCCGGAACCGTGAAAATGTGGAGACACTCTCATGACCTACCCTGAGTCCAGGAAAGGCTTGGCAACGCGTGTGGCTAATGTCACTAGACGCGAAAATCTTTAAAGTGACTACGCTTTGGTACGTCCGGAGCAGTTCACGAAACTACCCTTATGTCCATGCATTAGTAATGGCAGATGGGAGGGTCTGAGGTATGTCCTACATTCATGTGGGCTGGTACAAGACAGATTCGTAACTATGGTCACCCGCTGTAGTTTTCCGTCACCGTTTGATCGGCTGACAAAACGATCATTCTTGTGATACCTAATGTGTCGTACTTGACGTTGTCAGTGGACACTCAAAATATATAGTGGTCATGTTGTAAATCCAATACCCCAATTGGTATATAATGAACCACATAAACTCATATTTCCCTACACGGGAATTGAACCTTGGTGTTCAGAGGCTCTATCTTCAGGATGGCTGGCCGCCGCTTTTTGAAGCAGAGGTCGCATATACAGCCTGAAGGCAGGAAGGCGATCATGTGGGGACGCGGGATAACAGTGCCATGGATGGACCTTGGACTGTGAGGGGCGTCACCATTACCCCATGGGGTAAACATTTTTTTTGAAGTTCTGGGCATGCTGAAATGCTCTATTCCAATCAATTCAGATTTGTGTTAGTATGTGAGAGCGCGTGTATGAGAGAGAGCGAGATTATGTATCAGGTTAGGATAGGGAGAAAGGAACCGGTTAGAAGAACCGAAAGAGACAGACAGCTAGGTACAGGAGGAGGGCATAGCACCAATGAGGATTTGACAACAATATTCAGGAGAATACATGTTACCTAAGCAAGTAATGTAGTCAAATAACTAGATTTAACGTGAGCAAATCAGGAAACAGTAAATGGGAATATATTAGACGAATGGTTATGTAATGTAAATAATGAAAGCATATAGGACGATCACGAGCCAATGGGGAGAACAAATGGGACGAGTGGATACATGGTAAATAGGTAATTAATGTAGGATGTATCCAAGGGAAATATAAGGTACATAACTTAGGTTAGATATGTATAAGATATGTAGGGTAGGAGTCTATTTAAGGGGGGGTCTGGAGGTCTACAATTTGTTTTTTATTTTATTGTTTTCGGGACCAGACGTAAATCAGCGTTGCTGCTGACTGAGTGAAGTGCAACTCATGCTAAGATGGCCCCTGTTCTTCATAACTACTGACTAACTCATTGTGTTACTTTTATGTTATAAATCTTACTGTGTATGTGATGAATAAATTATTTTTGATTTGATTTGATAGTGAAAGCCGAGATCTTTATAGATATGTGTATATCTATTAAGTCTAATTCATGCTATAATTATATGCGAGACCCCATAAACAATAAAATGTAAAAAACGGAAAAAATGGAGGCTATCCGGATTCCAACCTATACCCTCCCGAACAAAATACGTATAGAAGAGTCGGTATTCCGCCCTGCGCCATTCGCTTTCTGACATTCAGTGCGAAAATAGTGATTCGTTTCTATTTTAGAGAGAGCGGTCAAAATGACGCCGCAAGTAACGCCACCATACGCAACCGAAAGGTATTAATTTTGATTGAGAGTAATTTCATTGATATTGCTCAGCCCTTAGGATATTTAGCGTGATGGTATGTACCTTAAAGCGTGCTCCGCGATGTTCTCTTTAAATTGGTTTAAATCGCATCTTGATCTGTTTTGTGGTTACGGAGATTATCTGTCGCATGTGGACAGACGTTCCCTTTTATATAAGTATATATATATATATATAAATATATAAGAGAGATTGAACTTAATTCTACAATTTGAAAATCTACTGGAAACGCCTATTTTTATATGAAAATTTATAACTCGGATAGTCATATGTTTTATCCCTAAGATGCCGTATCAATACATTGTAAAAATATTTACAATTAATATAAAGTGCATTAGCTAGTCATATTACTAACTGAGATGATTAACTAATAGGCACGGTTAACTTAACTAATATGTAACGAAAACCAAAACCGGTTGAACGGGAATATCGCACCGACACACACACATTTTATTGTTTATATGACTAACTGTGCACACTTGCTTGTAGCACACGGTCGTATTTGAACGCATGAAATTTTAGCAAAAGCTAATCTTCGCATTACGTACGCTAGAACCAGAAGCCACAACGCCGTAAATTTGCGCTGAACTCCTCCGCAAAAACAGCTTTTAAGCTAAGTAGGCGTTGCGTATGTTCGCTTACTTTTATAGGAAAGCTCACATACTCATGTACCTTGGCATTAGCAAGTTATTTGTTTTACTTTGTGCTGCAGCGAGGAAGGATGGTAATTAGAATGCATAGGTTGCTGCCTGTTTGTGGAATTAGCCGCATTATAGAGCGGCTAAGCGGAAATCAGTCGGATTGAATGACCAATCAACTTACAATGACAATGAGGTTGGTCGCCCGATTGTAAAACATTGCTTTTTCTGATACCGCATTCTTAAAATATGAAAAAAACGATGTTAAAATGTTCTTTATATCTTAAAATAGTAAGAAAACTAAAATGTTCTTTATATGTATCTAAACGATAGTAAATTTGATTAAGGTACACTAATTGTTAACTTTTTGGAATATTTTTTTCGATTCAAATCGTCGCAGCCGACTCATTTGTCTTTGTGGAGATACTGCATACGCAGAAGTACACAAAGCATATTAACTATAATAACCCACGTATACAGAAACAGCGTCAATAATAAAAGGAATATAATACATACATGTTCATATAATACTCGTCTTTAAGTATTCGTATGATTTTTTTATGTTACTATTAAAAAAAATAGAGATATCAATTTCTTTGCAAAACAAGGTATCCTATCAAATGTATGTTAGATGCGTAACATCTAACACAAAATAGTTGATTTATTAAATTGTGTTAAAATGTATTACCACAAACCATTAATATAACTACATTCATACATACATACCTTCACGACGCTTTCCCGGGGGGGTAGGCAGATATGATAGAGCGCCATACGGTACGATCACAGCACACCTCTTTCGCTTCGTCTGCAGACATACATCTTTTCATACATGCTCTACGATTACGGGTGGTACGTACCAGACCTTTACGAAGAATGACATCGATTTGGTCGTGGTATGTTCTTCTAGGACCCCCGGGCACGACACTTCGGCTCTTTTCTGCTCTGTAAATTGTTTCGTCATCCATTCGTACCATATGTCAAAACCATCTTAGCATTCCTTTCTCGATTCTAGTCATAACATCATTTTTCAATTTACATTCCACTCTAACCCATTCGTTTCGAAATTTGTCCGTTAGGTTAACTCCGCAAACTTTCCTCAAGGAACAAATTTCTACTGCATTTATTCTACATTCGTGCCTCTTCTGCTACACCGAAGTCTCGATTCCATACATAATACACTACTTCAATACAAAAAAAGAATGTATTCCTTATTCACCCCTTAAAATAAACTCACATACACTGGGGCAGCGCGGTTAGATTCACGGCCGAAGCGACAAGCGCTGGCGTAGAGCCAACTGGGTTAGCAGTCCGCTCCTGGGTGGTGTCAAATCAAGAGAACGTCGATAGGTTTTCGGCTCCTTAAGAGGACAATGAGGCGATCGAGTTCCATACAATGGCTCGTGACTGTTTTCTCAGCCAAATTAAGATATGTGTTTTTTTTATTGTGCATATTTTAATCACACGCTGCGTCTAGACCTTTTGTTGCAACTTGACAAATTCATATTTAGGCTATGTATATTTAACATGCAAATTTATTTATAATAATTAAGGTAATTTTTAGGGTTCCGTACCCAAAGGGTGAAAACGAAACCCTATTACTAAGCCTCCGCTGTCCGTCCGTCCGTCCGTCCGTCCGTCCGTCCGTCCGTCCGTCAGTCCGTCCGTCCGTCTGTCATAGGGCTGTATCTCATGAACCGTAATAGGTAGGCAGCTGAATTTTTCACACAGTGTGTATTTGTTTTGCCGCTAAAACAACAAATAGGTAAAATAAAAAAAATATAAAAAATAAAGGGGGGTCCCATACAAAAAACGTGATTTTTGTGTAAAATCTTGTACGATGGTACGGAACCCTTCGTGTGCGAGTCCGACTCGTACTTGGCCGGTTTTTTGGTATTTCCACCCCTAAAATGGTAAACGAGATTGGTAAAAACTTTACGGAGAAATGTTTTGTCCTTAAAGCGTTCCCAAACCATTGACCCGATTGCGATGAAACTTGGCGAGTTGTTGTCCGCCTGCCCGCGAAAGTGTCTGACCACAATTTACTAGGCTCCGCCCGGGTGAATGTCCAACTGACACGAGCAGAGCCGAGAACATCAGCTAGTTTGAAACCAAATAATCAAAACGTGCATTGAACAAGTTGCACGTAAGTGAATGCAACAATATTGCGCCTGAACACAATATCGCACATGAAAAGCTCGTTTTCGCCAAACACTGAAAATTTCACGCTCCGCTGCCGCCTGACGCGGGATAAATTTACGAACGTCGTTTGTCAAATGTTTACCGATCGGTAAGCACACAGATGTACTTGATGCCATACAGGGCAAACATTTGGGCGAGAGTCACTGAAAAAAATAGAGTTTCAGTGTATTTATCTCATTGTTTCATAAGATGGTTTGGACATATCGAACGAATGGATGTCGAATAGTTTTTAAAATGTAGAAGTGAGGTGTCCTGTCCGGGCGGCCAAGAACGTACCACGACCAAATCTATGTAATTCTTCGTAAAGATCTGGCACGTAGCACCCGTAATCCTAGAGCATGTATGAAAAGATGTAAGTCTGTAGATGAAGCGAAAGAGGTGTACTGTGATGGCGCTCTATTATCTCTGCCTAGACCTCCGGGAAAGCGGCGTAAAGGTATGTATGTGTTGTTTTATCAAGCGACTCATCTTAGGGGTTTGCCTTCGTGCGTTTAGATTCCCGCCCCGTTCCCACCACTTTCTTTCTCTTTCTTAGTAGGAAAAGTACATTTCGTTACGAATTCGAGCTATTAACTCTCAAAGGGAAAGTAAGTGGTGCATAAATGGGGCAGGGATTTGAACCCAGACCGATCAAAATTTGCGTTTCCGTATACTTAGACACTGCCACTCAACTTGTATGATCACGCCTTGTCATGCATTCAGTTCATTGAAAAATTATCTCGTGAACAATGAAAATGTTAAAATGTTTTAGCAAAAAATGTACCGTTTTTTTTTTCCTTATATTAAATGCTCACGAATAAAGGAACATTGGTACTGTAGTCAATATTCAAATTGACTCCGAACATTAAATTCGGTAAAGGTATTTTGGTTTACACACATTATGAAAATGCGGAAAAAGCTAATGTAGCCTAAAAATACGATTTAACGACGATATTCAAGCGATTTGCGTAACATCCTTTTGACGTACTAATTTTAAGCAGCGTGACATCCTTTCGAAGTACTTATTTTACACTTCAAGTCAATAAACTTACGTTAACAGAGATCATGTTTAAGTATTCAACACTCACCCAATATGTTCATCTTCGCTGGCTTCTTTTACGCCGCCCGCCTTCAACTTTTATTTAAATTTTCTACAAAAACCTACAATCAATATTATTATCTATCCAATGTAAAAATATACATCTTTTAATAACTAAACTTCCGTTTCAAATTCAGAATTGAGCACCAAACGTTTAACATTGAATGTCTAGTCTAAAGTTCAAGATATTTAAATTATAATTGAGAGGGAAGAAGTGTGGGGTTGCCACATTTTATGCGCCGTACCGCATTTTGTCGCAAGGCTGCGTGGCAGCGGGACGAAACCACCCTTCCGACGCGAAAGCCTGAGCGGCAATGAGGGTGCGCCTCTCTCTCCACCCCTATATCACTACTCACACACAGACACACCCTATTCGCACGGCCTAGGCCGAACATCTCTACGGAGACACACTCACACCCGGCACCAACACAGGCGAGGCCGTGTAGGTGTGAGCGGTCTCTTTGTGCAGTGTGGTGCGGCTGTCGGTGTGCGTACATTTTATAGGTCGATGCATTAAGTTGATGTGTTGTGCATTTGGAACGACCGTTTTATTTTTGCGCGAATCGGCCATTTTAATTCTGATTAAGTTGACTAAGTTTTATGAGAGTTCGGCGACTTAATTACTCCAACGAATATATTCCATGTTAACTGAGACATCCAGTCAGTAAAGCAGGGATTTTACGTGTAAATCTCCTTTGTTAATGGAGTTAGAAAATACCAAAAGGACAATTATTAATATTTATATATTAAGCGACGTCTTCATTGAAAAATGGGTTATCAGATTTTGAAAAAAAATGTCCGTATACAATACAGATAACCAGATAATTAAGCGTGGTAGGTGCTCTGTTTGACGAGAAGAATCAAGGTTAACGTGTTTACAAATGCAAATGACGGATTTTATATACAGACGACATTTTAATTAATAATAATAATAACAAACAGTTTATTAGGTCAAACTTATACATACATTCTTAGGGTCGACTTAATATAATTGTACAAGTGTTAGTTTCATGTAATGGGCCACCATATTGCCTTGAGACAATCTGTTCCTAGCCACCAATTAGATTTAATAATTATTCGTCTGTAAAACTGATATCCATAATAAATAGGCGTTTGATGCAATATCTTTCTTTAAAACTATTTCCTCTATTGAAGTGAACTTTTCAAAAACTTTGAGTTCTTTTTAATTAGGCGTTTTAAGGCGGTTTTAATTTGGCTTTTAATGCACTGGCCAGTTATTTTTGTTAGTATATTACTTATGTAAAGTTTTTTTTGCTAATACCATCAAGCATACAAACATTTCAATATGATATTTTTTCCCAATTATAACTTTTATTGTTCCTCATTGTTATTGTGTTTACACATTCGAAAAAAGCAAAATTAAGGAAGTGATAAGACCTGATTGCGTTCAATTTAATAAGGGCATAAGTAAAACAACATTAAACAATATTCAAGAATGACTATAAGGTATTTAAGTGAATTTGTAGACCGATGATTTGGCTGAAGATAAAAATATAAGTCTCTAGTCCTATGATTTTTCGAAAAAGTAAAATATGCGTGAATTTAAAACGAAATTTTGGACCGAGAATAAGCTGAGGGCCGGGAGGACTACCAAAAAAATGGAGAGGCGTATGTCCAGCAGTGGACGCAAACACGCTGACTGACTGACTGAAGATGATCAGATAGTTACCATTTTAAATTTAAAATATACCTAGACCGTTACTATAAATTAATCTTTTTTTTTTTTTTTAAACAAGTTGTAGTAATTAAAAAAAATCATCAAATGTGGTTTCACTTGTGATCCAATAGAAGTGAATGTAATCAACATTTGTCCCACTCTTAAAGTGGAAAAACCAAATAAAGTTTTTTAAGGATCACTTATAGATGTTAATAGTAATATCGAAAAATATAATTCAATTTCATATGTTTAAATTAATAACAAATTTCATACGTTTGTATAATTAACTAGGACGTGAAAACCCGAAGGACAATTCATTTATTTTAATGAAAGAAAGAAGATCTGAAAAGAACCAGCCGAAGTGAAACGCTGGACTTGAAGCTGCAAGTAAACCTTTTCCTGAACAGTCGCCGGCATGGTTTTCGCCATAGAAATAAGATCGCGCATGCTAGGTCTATGATTTTCGCAGCCGCAGTCAAAAATCGAAAGCCCCCGGGTGTCTTCGAGCACGTCTTGGGTGAGAGTCTGGCGTACGCCATATGCCGCGCTTCGAATCAGTCATATAATATATTTGACTGATTTTTAGGGTTCCGTACCCAAACGGTGAAAACGTAACCTTATTACTAAGCCTCCGCTGTCCGTCCGGCCGCCCGTCCGTCTGTCACAGGGCTGTATCTCATGAACCGTAATAGGTAGGCAGCTGAAATTTTCAGAGAGTGTGTATTTATTTTGCGGCTAAAACAATAAATAGGTAAAATAAAATAATAATAAATTTTAAACGTACAAAACACTTGTTTTTTTTGTGTTAAATCTTGTACGATGGTACGGAACCATTTGTGTGCGAGTCCGAGTCGCACTTGACCGGTTTTTTTAGAAATTAAGTTGCATAACAATCAAAATATTTGATTTATCAACCAAAATAATATTTCTTCACGTGTACGTGATCATTTTCCAACGAACACAAACGCCCTCAATGAAGCCGGAAGCCCCTTCAGTCCCCCTCCCGTAGACACCCCCTCCCCTCGGACACTTCCCCCGCCCCGGTAGCAATGGCCTCACTACATTTCTATATTAAATTTCTCGCATCTTATTTGAATATTATGACCTTTGTTTTATTCACACTGCGGGCCCATGCATGTAATAATATGTAAATATTATATAAAGGGGACGCCGATCGCTCGAATGGTAACGAATAGCACAGGAAGTGACGAAAAACCAATGAAAATTATCAACTTATGGCTTACCAATTTTATTTATCTTCTACATTTATGAAAACGGAGAAGCTCTTCGATATTATTGATTAATAAAATAGAGAAGACCCGCGGTAATCCGACAATATCTTTGCAAGACGATGTCGGATTATGGAATTTGTGGGACTATACTCCTAACGAACCTTTGCAGTTCGAAACTTGTTTGAAAAACAAGTTAAAAAAACAATAAGACAAGTCACATGCACACAGACATATTTATAAAAACGGTGAGATGAAATATATGTCGTACTATATTATTGATAATATGGGATATGAATAAAACAACACAATAGATAGCATATGATTTGTCATAAAATTAACATAATTAATGCTTTGAACACTAGCGACATAAATATAACTAAACATATCGATGTCAATCAATTACATACAACATACATGAATATTTCCAAGGTGTATACATAAATGTGCGTTGTATATGCTGATATAGGTATTTCGGATTATAGGGATTGCCGGATTAGACAAGGGCAGTTTTACTGTCGGTCGTTACGGTACATTACGTCATTGCTTCATTAAATCAAAATGTTTTTAATATATTTTTTTTACATTAAAAACCGTTTTTAAAACCGTTCACCGTTATGGCATTACTCTGCCTGTGGCAGTTTGCTCCACGAGCCCCTTACTCGGTTGGATAAGAAATACTTTCTTGGATTAGGGTTGAACGTATTTTACTTATTATTTTAGGAATGATAACGGAATATTTAATTAATGTACATAGAAAATATTTTCCAAGATCAGGAACAGGATCAGGAGTATGAGTGATGACATGTGATGTCTGGGCTGCACAGTTGAATATTCGAATGTTATCCGAAGTTCATAGTAATGATAGGTAACATGCTCTCAGAGAGTTCTATTCTAAAATTTCGTAATGGGTTTTTTAATTATTTTATTATAAGTGGCCAGTTCGAGAAATTTGCATTATGCCTCATGTACTAAAAATATGTAAATTACGCAGAAGTATATTGTTGTTTAGCGCAGAATTTGCTTCCCTCCGTACCGCTCTTTAGATGGCGCCCAGTCTTTCGTCAAAATTTACACTAAACTCATCAAAAATAGGAAGTTAGAAACTATTGCACTGGCTGAGGTACCCGGCTCCGCTCGAGTCAATGTCGTTTCGAGTCGCTCGTGTCAATGAGCATGGATAGCATGGATTGGCTAAACGATAAGCATTTGCATTCAATACCATAAAATGATGGATAAATATGGCTAGCTAGCACTTGTCAGATAATTACGAGTAAATGTTGAAAATGGCAACTTTTTATTAATTAATTAAATTACAGTTTATTTTTGGAACAGTTACAGTTTGTAACTAATTTTTAAGGAGTTTTACCAGAAATATCTACGACAGACTTACACACACAACACAACCACTTAAATGAATTATCACTGATGTTTACGCACACCACACAAACACAGTGGTCTGTCATACGTGCGCCCAGCCGCACGCACGCACTCGCCTTGAAAATGAACTGCACGGGACAGTTCGAAACGTCGCGGCGTCAGCCACAAGGACTAAGAAAATAACTGTGATAAGCCAATATTAGACATTAGTTTAAAACCCACAGAACATTCAAATCAAAATTTAACGTTTTCATCATGCCTGCCTAGGCAACATTTGGAATTTAGCTAGTTTAAAAACGGTGTAATTAGTTCTGGCGCTGGTTAGAAATGTCATAGTAACAGCGAAAATAGGAAATATTTAGCGAGGTTTGTGCGTTGTTAGGTTAGGTTAGGTTAGGTTAGATTAGCCGTCAAATTTCATTGGGAACGGAATTGCTATAACGTGTGGGTGTCACTTTAGTTTTATTTTGAGTGACTTTAATTAAACAATATAATCAATCCTACGTTCAACTCGTTGTTCACCACAGAGATTTGATGCATTTCATCGAAACGAAGTATTAAGGCGCTAGGACTAGTCAACTACTCGCGCCATACAAATGCACCTTTAAACAAATGTAAGATGTGAAAGGCCTCAGCAAGTCCAAATATAACTCCTGACTGATAATGAATTGTTAATATTTTTTGATTCCATCATTTATATAAATAATAATAATAAAAAAAAACGATTTTTCACGTTAGAAATCTGAAAGTAATATGATTTCTAGATAAAAGCAAAAACAGCATATATGCATAAACAAATAAGTACATTTGCTTTTAGATTTCTACATTTAGTCAAAAAGGTCGGAAATGGACACCGTTTCCGCAATGTATTTTGCATAAAAAATGTAAACATACATTAACGAAAATAGGTTGATTCCTGAACAAGGAATCATATATTGTAAGAATGACACTTCTAATCGTAAGACTTAGTTAGTTAACTTGTGGTGCCTCATCTAACTACGCTGCGTGCAATATCCATGAGCTTCAGGCGGCACAGAGCGACAGCCTGCCGTCTCGGTCTGATACAAATCTGATCCCATCGCCCCGTCTCTATCACGCCGCAGCACTAAGCCACTTATCGAACTTGCCACAGTGGCATAGAGGTTTTAGTAAGCGGAGCGAACGTTTTGAACAGCTTATTTGTGAAAGATGAAGGATCGAATTCGAATCAAAAGAAGGGAATGCGTTTAAGGCGGAAACATAACTCAGGAAGTTGCTATGATAAATCAGAGTTGCCTGGCAAAAGTCGTTGTATGCATGGATCTGTTTTGATGACTTTCGGGGCTGTAGAAACATTAAATAAAGAAAAATAAAAAAATCTACGATTGTAAAGAACATTAAAAGTCTATACTTTTACATTCGATTTTATATAAAAACAAGCACTTCTCAAGAATTTTTTTTTATGTAAATGACACTTTATTTTCTATAACATTTTTTATTATATTTTCTTTTATAACATTATTTAATAATTTTGCCCTTTTTATCACTCCCACAAGACAACATATTTCTAACTAAATGATGAGTTTTAATAGTTTAATACAATTAAAAAACTATCAAAAGTAGGCAGCCTACTGTTTTAAATCAAAGACAAGGGGCCAAAAGTGACTTTATAAGATTATAATCACTTCAAAATCAAAAAATTCAATGGATATTGCCAGTAAAATAATAAACAATATTTGTGTTAATCGAATTTTTCTTTAATTTTGTGAACTTTAAAAACATTGTAGATTTTAATAAACGTAAATAACTTGCAGCATTTTTTCAGAAAAAAATGTTCAAGGGCCAAATATGTTTACATATATACTATGGCGATATACACATAGCAGGAATCTTCCGGCATCCATGCGAGCAGTTATGGGCAGCAGCTAGTATATTTGTTATAACTCCGGCAGGATTATGACCCTTCCAGAAGTTAATAAAAACGTGAAAACACAGAAAACTGAACTTTCGCCTTCAGAAGTAACTTGGAAGCAAATCAAGATTTATTGTGAAATAAATCTAGATTTATATCGCTCGACAAAAGGACGGGTTCCTGCGATAATTCAATAGCCTACTGTAACAAGTTCCTGTTAAATACACGCTGGCTTCCTCGCCATAGAGCTAGTGAGAGATTAGAGGCCTCTTGGGGTATTAACAAAAATGGGGTTGCACGTGCGTGAATCACGAAACCGTATAAGAAGGACTCCGGTTATTCATTTAATAACAAAAAGTGCAGTTGCTGCAACATGCAGTAGGTAGGTAACATTTCTAATATATTTTTGCTACGTATGCTTAAGTAGATATATTTTTTGCTCCTTTTTTTCTCTTTTCAGAAATGTACTCTACATTAAATGTTTAACTGTTCTTTTGTTTTTCTGTATACTTTTGTCTTTTTCATCCAATAAATGGTTATTATTATACACTTAGTAAACTAACGTCCCTTAAAATCTGTAGTCACCGTCGGACACTGTTGAGTTGGCCACCAAATGCAAGGCAGGACGATGTATGGAACACACACGTGTACGCTGATACCTTTCATTTCATTTCATTAAAGTTTAATTCATTTAGTTTTTGGTTATACAAACTCACAAAAAATATTATAAACACATTATGGTTAAAAAATGATTTTGCTATATGCAATATTTTGCTATATCTATATTTGATAAGTGAGTGAGCTGTTTTCCGCTATATAAGTAACACATTTACAATAACATTTTAAAAAAGTAAGGTAAGTCTTAAAACTGTACATATAATTCTACGTGCTGCAACTATTTGTTACTAAAGTTATGTTTAAGAGATTGAATCAATGCTAGATTATTTCTCGTTACCAATAATTACGAGCGTTTCCATTATCACAGACACCTCTGCTAGCTTAACAGCTCTATGCTCAGAGACGCGGCCCGCTGGCAGATCCGATTTGGTCTTGTCTCAATACAGTTACAGGCCAAAACTTCCGACCTCCACAGCAGCGCCCGCTTACTTCTTTAAGACCCGTAATCTGGTTACTGTACTAGAACAGCAGAACTGCCTGGAGAGAAACAGCAGGGCGTATTTACACTGATTTGAATTAATTCATGCCCAATGAACTGGAATTGATGTCTTTGTATCTTTTGGAATCAAATTAGAGACATAGTTACATGGAAAATTAACATTTTTTGAAAAACCAAGAGTAAGTGGGACTATAACCATTGTTTAGCAATATGAGAAAATGTTGTTCTTGATTTTAAAGAAATATGTGATAATATTCCTCTGAAAATAAATTGGTTCAAGGGACTGAAGTTCTGTCCCTGTGACAGCATAAGTGTCGGTGTCGCTTGACACTGTTTCACGTCTAGCTCTCATCCGCCAACCGCGCGATAAGCAACATAGTTTCAATTTTTAGGGTTCCATACGGAACCCCTTTTACTGTTCGTCCGTCCATACGTCCGTCCGTCCGTCTATCACAGGGCTGTATCTCTTAAGCCGTAATAAGTAGACATCTGATTTTTTCACAGAGTGTGTATTTCTGTTGCCGCTTCAAAAACATATAGTCGAAATCATATAAATATTATGGTTAACTACATAAAAATATTTTTTAAGTATTCATTACATAAAAATAGTATTAATATATAGGTAAATATATAGGTAGTATTAATATATATTATTATATGTATTAATATATAATAATATAATAGCCTAGGCGCGGGGACTGGACTAGCATACCAGAGGCCTGAGTTTAATTCCGACTTGCACCACTGTCTTTCTCTTTCCGAGTTTGATACGTGCATTTCGTCACGAATGCGAGCTGCTCCATGGTTCGGAACCCATGTAAAACTGTAGGTCCCCTTCCCCTACTAGGTGGTAGGGTTTAAGCCCGCCCGGGTTGGTACCATCGCATTGGATGAAAAGATGGTCGAAGCGGCAATGAAAAATTGTCCGTGTTTTCCATCCAGTTCAATGTAGCCGTGCTCACAAAGGGAAGGTCCTGGCATGGCACCTAATTCCTTCGGGAATGTGGTGTATTGGGCTAATATCATAACGGTAATTGTGTGGTATTAGCCATCCATGTCAAGTCGTATATAAAAAAAAGGGGGGACACCATACAAGAAACGTGATTTCTTTGGGTCAAATCTTGTATAATGGTACGTAACCCTTCGTGTGCAAGTCCGACTCGCACTTGGCCGGTTTTTTTGTTACAGCTAGTAGCTAGTAGACATCCTCAACTATGTTTGAATCTATACTCAACACTATAATTGTTTCCAAAAGTCAAAGTATTTCGACTGTTCATCTTTCCATTCAACCCGATTTGTATCCTCAACTCTTTGTTCGAATGAATGAATAAATAAATAAATTCTTTATTGTGCATAAACAAAAACACAATAACAGAGAAAACATACAGCAAAACAACAATACTGCACAAAGGCGGACTTATCACTAAGAGTGATTTCTTCCAGTCAACCCTTGGGGTGATGAGGAAAGGCAATAGAAATATCTGTAGGTAGGTGACACACCAGAATTTGAAAAGAAAAAAAAACTCCATATACATACATATACCATAATATATACTTATTTATACATATAATGAAATATACTAATTTATATGATACAATACACTAATTATTATATCCACAAACCAGGATAAAATAAAATAAAAACCTATAATACCTATTACCATTGATTCTAAAATCAGTAATTAGAAGGTACGTTTAGTACTATTAGTACTATTCGACTGTGCAGATACAATAAAAAAAAATTAACAAAAAAAATAACCGACTTCAAAGAAAAAGCACTAAAAATTAAAAAACAATTTCCATTTTTGTAGTTGCGATTTCTCTTATTTTTAACCGACTTCAAAAAAAGGAGGAGGTTATCAATTCGTCTGTATGTTTTTTTTTTTTGTTTTTTTTTTAACCGACTTCAAAAAAAGGAGGAGCTTATCAATTCGTCTGTATGTTTTTTTTGTTTTTTTATGTTTGTTACCTCATAACATTTGCCTGGGTGAACCGATTTTGATAATTATTTTTTTAAATGATAGCTAGTGCTTCCCAAGTGGTCCCATTTTAATTTGGTTAAGTTCTGACAATGATATCCATGAGAAAATCATAAAAGAGTCTTAAATTTGTATTAAGATTGCGCGACAAATGGACGAATAACTCAATATAACGCCAACCGATTCGATGATTCTTTTTTTATTGGAAAGGGCGTGTACAAATTAGTAAGTGTACTTCAGATTCACTAAAAATAAACAAATAAAAAAAAATTTAACAAAAAAAATAACCGACTTCAAGGAAAAAGCACTAAAAAGTAAAAAATTATTTTCATTTTTGTAGTTACGATTTCTGTTATTTTTTGAGTCGGTGTCAGCCAAGGTTAGGTTAGGTTAGGTTAGGTTAGGTTAGGTTAGGTTCTCTTGATTGGCGCAGCGCGTGCCCGGCTGACGCCGACTCAAAAAATAACAGAAATCGTAACTACAAAAATGAAAATTATTTTTTACTTTTTAGTGCTTTAAGTCGGTTATTTTTTTTGTTAATTTTTTTGAGTCGGCGTCAGCCGGGCACGCGCTGCGCCAATCAAGAGAACCTAACCTAACCTAACCTTGGCTGACACCGACTCAAAAAATAACAGAAATCGTAACTACAAAAATGGAAATTATTTTTTACTTTTTAGTGCTTTTTCTTTGAAGTCGGTTATTTTTTTTGTTAATTTTTTTTATTTGTTTATTTTTAGTGAATCTGAAGTACACTTACTAATTTGTACACGTCCTTTCCAATAAAAAAAGAATCACCGAAATCGGTTGGCGTTATATTGAGTTATTCGTCCATTTGTCGCCCACATCTTAATACAAATTTAAGACTTTTATGATTTTCTCATGGATATCATTGTCAGAACTTAACTAAATTAAAATGGGACCACTTGGGAAGCACTAGCTATCATTTAAAAAATAATCATGAAAATCGGTTCACCCAGGCAAAAGTTATGAGGTAACAAACATAAAAAAAATAGCAAAAAAAAACATACAGACGAATTGATAACCTCCTCCTTTTTTTGAAGTCGGTTAAAAAACTAGCGCAGCAAATGGGGATGAAAGACGAAACGGGGTTCGCGTTTACGCGTATGAGCTGCACGGGCGCGGCGCGGCGCGGCGCGAGGCGTCTCGCGCTAATTTCGTTCGGAGCCCGAACAAAGCTCCCGAAATGAGAGGCGCGCGTTGGGAAAGGCGCCATTCAGCGAGCGCCGATTGGGCCCCTAATAGACGAGGCGCCGCGCCCGCAGCGGAGTGAGGCACTCGGCGGACATTTGAGTGCTCCTTCTTTTGGAAAAACATAACCTTGCTAGTCCAATATTGTTTTTTTATGGTTTCGTTATTTGTGAGTAAAAAAAGGAACTCCCTCATTGTGTCTGTCAAAACAATTTTTTTTTTCAGAAACGAGTGGAGGTGTTAATTTGAAATTCTTAGGTCTATGGTCCCATGGAGCTAGAAAATGATCAAGCTTAAGTCGACACAACAAAAAATATAGTCAGTCAGTCAGTCAGCGTGTTTGCGTCCACGGCTGGACATACGCCTCTCCAATTTTTCTGCAGTCCCTCCGGCCCTCAGCGGTACGGAACCACAGCTTTCCGCCGACGCACTTGATGTCGTCGTCCCACCTGGCGGGTGGTCTTCCCACACTCCGTTTTGCTGTCCACGGCCGCCAGTGCAGGACACGGTTACTCCAACGGTGGTCGTCTCTTCGGCTGACGTGGCCAACCAACTGCCATTTGAGCTTAGCCAACCGGTGTCCAATATCGACTAATTTGGTACGTCGGCGGATTGCCTCATATAATACACTCGCAACCAAATAAAAACCTATAGGGGTACTTCCCTGTGACCTGTAATAATGAAATGGTTACTTCCCTTTGACCTTAAAATTTGGCAAGAAGTAACGTCTCACACACGATAAATCCGAAAATCGTTAGCTTGTATTTATCAATATTAATATTATAAATGTGAAAGTAACATTGTATGTATTTCTGTTGCGTTTTCATACTTAAACCTCCGAACTAATTTTGATGAATTTCGGTATGGGAATAGTCTGAACCTTGCAGAAAGACATAGGCTACCTTTTGTGGCTAATATTAAGCTGGAAGGGGGTGAAAAAAGGGATGAAAGTTTGAATAGCTAACTCATATATTATCCAGGAAATAATTCAGCCCGACTTCAGTTCATAACGACATTGATGCCAGCGGACCCTGTATACAGGGTGTTAACGGAGTTATGGTCCGAACGTTAACCACGTGTTCCTTGGCATATTTGGAGCAAAAAAGGTAGATTTTTTTGTACGGCTGAAAAAAAAATTGTCATCCCCATAGATTTTTGTAAATACCTACACACAAAATGTATGGGGAGGACGATTTTTTTTTAGTCGTACAAAATAAATGTTATCCACCTTTTTTGCTCCAAATATGCCAAGGAACACGTGGTTAACGTTCGGACCATAACTCCGTTAACACCCTGTATATAGACCTCAACTAGTATAAAAATCTTAACATAAAAAAACGAACTGCCTACACGCAAATATGTACCTACGGGACCCTCGGTGCGCTAGTCAGACTCGCACATTTCCGGTTTGTTTATGGAACATCAGTTTCATTTTCTTATTTTCCTCCTTCAGATGCAAATTACACACTCGATCTCTTCAACAATATTTTTTGCAGGTTCGATTTGCGAAAGCGACAATAAACTTTTCCGGTTTCGTAATATTCTTCTTTGATACTAACAAACTAGTATGCAATGGTTGACAGATAACTACTGCTCAAAAAAACAATATATTTTCATACTCTGTAACCTTTGTGAACACAGCTTATATTAGGACGCCATCTTGCTTTATAACTTCACTCAACTTGGGTCGTGGGTAAAAGTTATGCAACTATATTAGTTAGAAATTAGCATTGGAAATAAGCGATGGATCATGTGTCTTTAAATATTGTTAGATTGTATCTCAGGTGCAGTTGTCGTTATAATATATGTGGTAAGAGAATCTTTCAGGAAGTATTTTTTTATCAAATATTGATTAATTGTAATAATAAAATTAATTGTAAAAAAAAAACCATACAGAATATATTCATCAAGGTACATGTCATTAGTTTGAGCATAGACTGCGAGTGTAAGCTCAGCGCGCTCATGCCAGAGTTTGATAGTCGAAAATCTCCAAATGTTTCCATACACTTCAATAATCGAAGCTGATTTACCACGTTTGAGGTAAAGTTAGATTCAATCACACTAGTAGCATGTTTAATATGATATTATCAAACTAGCTGAGTTTGTTTGGCTAGGCTCCGCTCAAGTCAATGGAGAATCACCCGAGCGGAGCCTAAGAAAATTTGAAGAAAATTGCTACATCGGTCCAGACGTTCCCAAAAGACGCGCTTACCAAACAGCGTTTAAGTGAATACATGTACAACATCAAATACCAGAAGTGATTAAAGTATCTATTTTCGTCAGCCTCGGTAGCCCAGTGGCGCGGGGCCTTGCAATTCGATAAGTTTGGTAAGCACCTCTGAGCGCGGTTAGGTTCTGGATGGGTGACCATTTTCAACCGTTGAGGCTCGCCGTGGTTCGGATTCCCCGTAAAACTGTATGTCCCTTTCCTTACTTACTAGGTTGGGCTTAATCCCGCCCGGGTTGCTACCATCATATTGAATATACGATGGTCGAAGCGGCAATGAAAAATTGTCCTTGTTTTCCATCCAGTCCAATGTAGCCGCGCTCATAAAGGGAAGATCCTGGCATGTCACCTAATTCCTGCGGGAATATGGTGTATTGGGCTAAAATAATACCGGTAGTTGTGTGTATTAACCAGGTTCCATAGAAAAAACAGAAACATTTTAATGTCAAATGTAGAGTTAGTGAACAAAATAATAACATGTTTTTTTATTTTGTTAACTTTTGCGATACTTTCACCTTTTTCACATTTAATGTGATAAATAGGATTTAACTGCGCAAGCACGCTAGGTCTATGAAACGAGCACCCTAAGCGGATGTGTTCATATCTGAGTACACTGTTGCTTTGTTATTCGGTTACTTGAATTTAGTATTTTGTTAGGTTAGTAATACTCATAATCAATTTTAATACTTTAGAATAATACTTTTAAATATAGAGTATCTAGTTTTAATGTATCGATTGTTCAATATAATAGCAATAATGGGTTCGACGCCAAAGGCGGATTTGTGCTGTCGCAGACTATTTCAATATATTTTGGAATCCAACATTTCAAAAATCAAGTAAAACATTAAGAGCATGTAATCAGTTATCAACCATAGTATGGGGAATTGATACCGTAACGACTATCTTAACATCACAGCCGCTCTTAGATAATACGCAACTGACCCCTACGCTGCTACGAATTCGTAGCCTGATGCCGTGGTGCTACGAGATCGTAGCATCTCTACGCCACTCTAATGAAGTATTGATATTATTCAGTTATTATTGTAGAATTACTATATTAATAATACGAAAAACACAAAAACAAAACATTCAGAAACCAAACTTTATTTCAACTGAGTGTTCCAAGTGAAAACATATTCACAATAAAGTTTTTATTAATTATTTTATGTTCTTGATGACTATTATATGTGTATTTATGTTTATGACTATCATAGTAATAAGAACTCGAATGTGTTGAATATGCATACAAGCATGAACCGTTTAATACGCACACCAAATTGAATTCTCAAACTGTTTTAATTTAACAGTTTTTAATAATATACGTACATAGGAAATTATTTAGCTTGAACATTAATCATAGAAGCTCTCACTACCAACAGGTGGCTTGGATGACAGTAAAGGTATTATTTGTTAAGGCGCTGGTAATAGCCAAATTGCAAAGTTTGCCGAGGCACCAAAGTAAGCAACGAATTCCGACGATAAGATATTGATATAAATTTCTTTTCGTAAGTACACAAAAAAAAGATGCATACATTTCTGTACCTTATTGACTAAAGTTGGAAATTTAATAATGAATGATTTTTTCATGCATAAATGTGAATTGTACTTATATGGGGGGAACGGCAGAACGTCTAAAATGCAAATCGTATAATATCATATTTTAACAAAATTTTAAAATCATGCACAACGTATAATCGGCAGATCGTTTAATTTTATACGTAGTGCATGAAGAAGTTTAAAAAATAAAATTACTTATTTCTCCATGCATAACGTATATTAGTCACAACGTATAAAATTATGATCTTTATTTAACAAAAAAAGAAAACCATGCATATCATATAATCCAAAAGATTTTCATACGATAAGCGCCCTTATGAATATAATTTTAAGACGTATACTCGCACACGACATTCGACCGTCTCAATGATCGTAAGGTGGCCTTTCGAAATTGTAGCAAATTGTTACTCTTTAACAAATATCAATTCGTAGCAATTTCAGCCTTAAATATTTCGTTATTAGGGCGCTTTATGCAGTGCTTCTTGGCATATTATACGTTCTGCATGATGCAAAGAGTTGATATCTTCATGCACAACGTATAAAATTAATACGTTGTGAATATTATACGATATGCATGATTTTTATTTTTTGGAAAAAAATACTTTTATACGTTGTGAATATTATACGTAGTGAATACGACTACTTATATTCTCTTAAAGTTCAAATTCTAATGATCTATATTTTTTTTAAACTTGTTAAAAATAATTAAATCCAAAATATACGAAGACACAATTATTATTAGTCTGGAGTTCCATATGCACGTTCTTAGGCTTTTCAGTACAAAAAATAAAAAATGTATCATAACGTCAAAGTTAAATTAATTCTACTTTAAAATACATCTTTTGTTCATATTGTATTGTATACATGATTTATCTTCATTCATCTTTCTTTATTTTCCGAAGCACACCTTTAATAGGCATCGAAATAATTACCTACATGGATTTAAATATTTCTTCGGCATCATCGGATACATCCTATTGCCGGCAGGACCTGGCATACGCTATATGCCCCACTTAACATAAAAAATATATACCATCATATAGATATCGTATCTTTATTGTGGACAAACAAAAATAATAACTTATATACCAGTGAAGTTTCTTTGCAGGTTCTTCTTCACAGATTTGATCGAACTCACGGATCAATCAGATTGTGACATGACTTAGTGTGAGATAAAGAGTCGTAACAGAAACTAACACTAACGAAAAGGATAGCATTACTTTGTGACGTCACTTTGCATTACTTATCAGATGTTGTTCATGCAAAATGTGCCGAAATGACGTCACAAAGTACCACTCATAGTCATAGTTTCTGTTGCGACGATTTATCTCAGCTTAAGTGTAGTCTTACTACCAGAAGTTGAATAAATGAAATAGAAAAATAATTTTAGACAGCCTTTAAGTCTTTACGATAATTTCTTCCCCACGAAAGTTCACCTAACTCGACTGCAGCTCTGCAAGTGAGCGCTACAAGTGCCCACCACACATTCCCCGGTGCGGGCACACCGCCGCAGTTAGATCCGTCGCTCGGCCGAGCATCTATCGATAGCCTGACAAATACTAGACACTTCCTCACTCTCCCCGCTCGCTACTTCACTTCTCGCCCCCCTCCCCCCCCCCCGCCGGTAAACAAGCAGCACTCGCCGCTGATTTCATTTACAATTCATCCGATATACTTCACGCGCTTCGCACTTTGATGGACTCCGCCGGTCAGGGTTGCCACATCGTCGGAGATTTGTGCGCCCCCTCGCGGACACCGCCCGAGCGGGGACATCCTTCTCTGCTCGACCCTTGGAGGCAACGATGCGAATTATGTGATGCGATTGGTTCCGTAAGATGGGGGGACCAGTTTTGTTAACTAAAATATACTTATTCGTACGTCGCTTTTTTCAACGTATATATTTTACTTTTGAGATTACCGCGGTCGTTAAACATGTTTGAAAAATGTTACGGCTTTTCACGCGGCGGGAGGAGACGAGAGAGACGTTTCGAGCTGATCGTTCAGCCCGTTGTCAAGGAGGCAGTCGCCACGTTCGTAAGCAGCAGACGACTGACAGCTAGGCTTGCCGTGGTCGTAGATCGAAGCTGTGGGTGGGGGTGGTAGCGGAAATATGTTTGGCTGCGTTCCTAACCTCAGCTCATACTGCCTGTCGTCTGTCACCATGCACTTTATTGTAAAAATATTACTTTTTTAAATATATTTGCCCTTGATTCACGGTCCTTTCTACATGCATATCAAATTTGTTGAAAAAAGCGTAGTGCGCTTAGCACGAAAAAGTATATTTTATCTAAATAATAATTATTATTTTCTGCAAGACAATTTTTTTCTGTTTCTTATCTTTGGTATGTATTGTAATATAAAAATATGTAAATAATGAAATTTAATAATTGCACACGATGAATCAGATCTTTAAAGGTATATTCGTAGTAAGCTGCAAATCAGAGTTTGTGGGTTAAAGAAAATATTTCGATATCAAAATTACAATACAGCTCCTAATGGCGTGATAACAGGTATGAGAGGGGCGTAAGTGAAACATTGTTTTTATATTCCTACGTATCAATTTTTTTTTTAGTTAAGTTGTTTGCAACACACAACTGTAAAAATGTGGCGTGTTCCGACTTGGATGGCGTTATTTTGGATTGTAATAAATATTTGAATTCCTATTTGATAAAAGAAAGCACCAGGGACCACTCGTTAAATCTTAAACTTTTTGTGTCGTATTCAGAGTAGACGGATAACTTTAGTGCGCGGATTAAAAGTCAGAGCTAGAGCCTGAATCTACAAATTTTCTATTAAACATTTCACACCCTTAAGAGTGCATTGTCTAATAAATGCAACTCCATCGCTGCGGCAACCCTAGAAACGTCCAGATATAAAGTTACCCTAGAACTCAGCTGGCGGGCGGTAAATACTTTTACGTATTCTATAGCCCCTTAAGAGTCTACGCTGACCCACGACATGGAGAAAAGAAATCCAACCTTGTGTCCATGCACCTTAAGATCCAAACACACTGGAGGAAATGTGAGAACACTGGATGTACATAGGAACTAGCGCAAGCAAAAACAGAGAGAAATGCAAGCATTACTTTACGCTCGAACCGACTGGCTCGTTTAGCGCAGTGTATTTATTTGATTAGTGGATGGCTCATGAGATTTAGTTACTGGATCGAGTCTAGGTGTCTCAGACTCTCTGGAATTATCATAATTATAATTTAGGCACAGCCAGTAACTGAAAACGCAGAGTCATATATTTTGTTTTTATTCATTTTTTTCCGCCGCGTGACAATTTGTTACGGTTGAGGATGTTCCGACCTATACAATTTTTTTTTTACACGTAACGCAAAAAGTTTTGCACTTTAAGGCACGAATTCGTCAAAAATATTAAATATAGCCATAGTAGTTGCAGCGAAAACATATTCACAATTTTAGGTTTAATGGTTTCGTTGTAATTGCCGATTAGAAGTTTTACACCGTTAGATGGCGCTGTTAAATAAAAATCGTATTTAAATAAATTGTAACAAAACCAATAATCCTGAAATTGAGAAATTGATTTCGCTGCAAGTAATATGACTATATTAAACTTTTATTATTAATTCGTGGCTTACAGTGCAATACTTTTTGCGTTTTGTGTGCACACAACTTTATATGGGTCGGAACAGCCTTAAAGCAAGATGTTGGTTAAAGTCCGAAAACTATTTTCTAGAAATTATCTAAGATTTTCAAGATATACCTGTGTCTAGGGCACTAAGTAAGAGTTTATGGTAAGAAAAAAATAATCTAACCTTTTTTTTATTTTTTCATACAAAAAATTAAAAAAAAAGATCTATTTTTTTTTCCTGACATCAACTCTTAATTAGTGCACTCAACAAGGAAAAAAATATTTCGGACTTTAACCAACATCGGGCTTAAACCGTAATATATACAAAACAATTTTTGTTGTTACATTGTTTATCGCTGACCTATGGTTTCCAAAAATAGCTATATAATATGTTTACAATATTTGAGTTGAAGTTTAATCAAAAGTGCCGTATAAGGTGAAAGTATCGCAAAAGTTACATAATAAAAAAACATGTTATTATTTTGTTCACTAACTCTACATTTGACATTAAAATGTTTATGTTTTTTCTATGGAACCTGAAATTAATGGCTAATACACACAACTACCGGTATTATTTTAGCCCAACACACTACATTACCGCAGGAATTAGGTGCCATGCCTGGACCTTCCCTTTATGAGCGCGGCTGCATTGAACTGGATGGAAAATACGGACAATTTTTCATTGGCGCTTCAACCACAGTTTCATTCAATGCGGTGGTAATAACCCGGGCGGTCCTAACCCTATCACCTAGTAGGGGAATGGGTTCTTTTTATAACATTAATAACCCCATTATAATTATAAGTCCGGATTCCAGTAAGGTCAAGACTATGATAGTTTTACTCAACCGAGAAAATCTTGGGTCTCAGACGTAAAAAGCTCTCCAGATAAGCTGATAAAATTATACAAAGCTCACAGAACTAAAACTTTAATCCCAAAAGATACTTTTCGTTGCGGACTTTGTAAGAGACAAAAGGCCATGCGGGTATATTCTCCGGAACGGTCATTCTTATCTGGACGAGTTAAAATTTCGCCATCCCATGTGACGTCATGCAACGGCAGTGATATGGGGGTTCGACTGTGTATAAACGAAGTGTATTGCCTGGATTTCTTTTATTTAACAGAAAGGAGCATTGTTAGAAAGATGTAGATTGTTATTTCGAACATGCAAAGGAGTATTCTTAAGTTTTTTTATAAATTAAAATAACTGGATATTTTTATAACCTGCTTTTTCATTACATTTTGCGTTAATGAACGAACAATAATAAGAGTCTTACTGAATGTGTATTAAGCCCTGCGTGTTTTTCGTAAAAAAACAACCATAATCTTAGTCTTAAAAGGTAGCATGGCACCTATACTCTTCGGGAATGTGGTGTATTGGGCTAATGTCATAACGGTAATTGTGTGGTGTTAGCCATCCATGTCAGGTTACATAAATATAAAAATCACATTTTATTGCAAACGTTGGGAATCATTAAAAAACTACATGAACAAAAAAAAGATGTATTAAGTTTTATTTAAATATCTATATCGATATTCTCTCTGCTGTTGTTTCAACTCTGTTAAGTTGTTTGCAAAAATAAACTCTGGTAAATCTGAACACAGATTTTCATTGTACTTTGAGATTACTATTTTATGGGGTACCGTGACTTCAAAGTCAATTTAATACGCTAAGGCTCGAATGCACCATTTCCGGTTACTATGATAGTTTTTTTAGATTGTTTCTTCTTCATGCCAAAATAAGGACGGATGTATTTTTATTATAGAATGATGACTAACGAGAAATGGTGCACTCCGCCCTAAGAAAAATCTCAGTTATCTGAACTATACTCGTACTTAAGTCACGGCTTCGCTAACGACCGAAGACTAAATTCTTTATTACGTTAGTCACGGTACAGACTCTCTTAGGAAAAGATTAACGCATAAATAATATTTAAGGTGGCCCAACCTGGCGGGCCTAACTCATTCGGGGGCACGGTACAAAACCGTGCTGTTGCGCTCTGGGACCTTCTCTGTTTCAAGGAATAAGACAGGTTTCGTGATGAGGAAGATGCAACATGTCCACAAAAAAGACAATGTGCATAGTGTATGATTTGGTAAGATTTACGAAAATTTTAATTTCAAAACGACTTACAGCTAAAAGTAAACCACGACCGCTGTAGTCAAAAATGTAACAAAAACCAAATAGATTATAAATCTTGATTAAATAAGCTATGTCTGATGACTAATTTTTTAAGATGTTCTTACTTTATCATTGCGTAATCCACCTCCAAAGTTATTGTATAAAACGCGCAAAAAATTAAAACTTTCGGACCTTATAATTTAGAAACCAAACACAATTTTACAATGCCAATGGTCATCAGATATCTAGTTTGATCAAATAAAGCTATTGTGAGCAAAATTTTGGATCTCTGACAAGAAATATGGGCGTGATCTTCTTTCCCCTTTTGTATGGGGAGATGAGCGGGATGGGCCACAATAAGGTGGCCCAACCCGGCGGGATTAACTCATTCGCGGGCACTGTACAAAACCGTGCTGTTGCACTCTGGGACCTTCTCTGTTTCAAAGAAAAAGACAGGCTCCGTGAGGAGGATGATGCAACATGTGCACAAAAAAAAATGTGATTTGGTGAGATTTACAAAAAAAATGATTTCAAAACGACTTATAGCTAAAAGTAAACCACGACCGCTGTAGTCAAAAATCTAACAAAAACCAAATAGATTATAAATCTTGATTAAATAACCTATGTCTGATGACTAATATTTTTAAAATTTTCTTATTTTATCATTGCGTAATAAACCACCAAAGTTATTGTATAAAACGCGCGAAAAATTCGAACTTTCGGACATTATAACTTAGAAATCAAACACAATTTTACAACGCCAATGGTCATCAGACATCTAGTTCAATCAAATAAAGCTCTTTTGAGCAAAATTTGGGATCTCTGATAAGAAATATGGGCGTAATCTTCTTTCCCCGTTTGTATGGTGAGTTGAGCGGGTTGGGCCACCTTAAAGGAATATTCTGATTTTGAGGTCCGTGAAATATTTAATTTTACGTAATATTCAACGTGAAGGTGACCGGACACACGGAAACCTTTGGGAGTATATTAAAACTGTGACCCTTTGCACAATTTTAATTGGGTTCACGATGAAATTGTAAATTCTCAGCTGTAGTTGGGTTTTAATACAACGTCGACGATTTAATAATATTTAATTTTAATTCATTAATACATATTTAATAAAAACTCAAAAACATTTAATAACTTACCAAGGGCTTAGTGAGATACATAAGTTACTAACAGTTTGTAACTGTAGAAGTAGTTATGCAGTAATTGTAACTATTTCTGTATCCATGTTTTTAGGGTTCCGTACCCAAAGGCCGCTATCCGTCCGTCCATCTGTCCGTCTGTTACAGGACTGTATCTCATGAAATGTAATAGGTAGGCAGCTGAAATTTTCAAAAGTGTGAATTTATTTTGCCCCTAAAACAACAAAAAGGTAGCATAAAAAATAATAATAGAAATTACAGGGCCCCATAGAAAACGCGAGATTTTTTGTGTTAAATTTTGTACAATGGTACGGAACCCTTCGAATACGAATCCGACTCGCACTTGGCAGGTTTTTTATTATTACATCAGTTATTAATATCTGTTTTATACTAAAATATATGTTCATGGCTCTCCGTTTCCGATCCACATCGAACAAAGGGATCACATGTATTTATACTTATATTAGTTGTGTACTTACTCATCACATTCGACATCCTCCGGTAACACATTACGACCTACGATCCCATCGGTAAACTCTAATTCGGCGCATTGTATTATCCGCGCCACTTTGCGTATTAGCAATTCAAATTTGGAACTCGATCGCACCGAAACATCCTTTAATCAGGCGCGAATCCGTCGCCGCCCGGACAGGTACAAACTCCCGGAATGTATCACTGTCGCGCGGGTCAAAGATTACCGTGGGCGAAACCGCGGCAAAAAACATGAGAGCTTCAAACGCGAGTCTCAAACTACTACTTTTTAGGGTTCCGTACCCAAAGGGTGCCAACGAAACACTATTACTAAGCCTCCGCTGTCCGTCCGTCCGTTCTTCCGTCCATCCGTCCGTCCGTCCGTCTGTCCGTCCGTCCGTCTGTCCGTTCGTCAGTCCGTCCGTCCGTCCGTTCGTCAGTCCGTCTGTCACATTGATGCATCGCATGAACCGTAATAGGTAGGCAGCTGAAATTTTCACAGATTGTGTATTTATTTTAACGCTATAAATGATGGAAATTAAAGGGTTGATCCCTAACACCATACAAATTGTTTTATTGTTTTGTGTTAAATCTTGCACGGAGCATTTCGTGTGCGAGTCCAACTCGCATTGGCCGGTTTTTTTGTTTCGTCTCATTTAGAAGTCCTGACATACCTCGTTGACTTGTTGTATACTATCTCAATTGGTCGGTTTCTTTAGTAGTTCAGAGGAGATTAATACAATTTTTGAAGACTGTTACGAAGGGAACTTCCCTACAATCCATGCCAAAACGGGAAGTCAAGTGGAGCTAACACCCACATGTGTTTGGCGCTGCGCCCATCCTTTTTCCAAACTGAAAAGGCTCAGAAATTGGAAGGTTTTTTTAATTTTTCTAACATCTTACCTAAGAAAGGTTAGATTTGGTAAGGTTAGGTTAGGGTAGGTAAGGTTAGGTAAGGTTAGGTTAGTTTAGATTAGTTTCTTTAGTAGTTGGGAGGATAAGGACAACATTATTGAAGACTGTTACGAAGGGAACTTCCCTATAATCCGTGCCAAAACGGGAAGTCAAGTGGAGCTCGCACCCACATGGGCTGTAACGCAGGTCGGACGTAAGCAAATTTCGGATTAAATGTGTCTGGCGCTGCGCCCATCCTTTCGGCAAACGTAAAAAGCTCAGAAAATAGAAGGTTTTTAAAAAAATCCTAACATTTCTTACGTCAGGCTCGACTCGCATTATTACGGTATGCGTGGGGTAACACCAGAATCAACAAGAATCATGAAATATCGACACTTAGGGCCGAGGGCACAAAAGGGCAAACAATCAAAATCAACGTTAAAGTATGATTAAACACGTCACTTTGTATGGATAGTATGGAAGGAGCTTCATGCGGTTCACTAAAGGTGACGTGTTTCACTTCAATGTAACCGTGCTCACAAAAGCATGGCTCCTATTTCCCCCTGGAAATGCGGTGGGTCGAGCTAAATGATGTCAGTGAATGAGCATAATCAAAACATGTTCAATTACATGATAAAATACTTTACTTTAAAATAATATAGAAGTATATTAATACTTTGAAACAACTTTCAAAACCATTATACTTAACAAATATAGTTTGCTGGTAGCATAAACAACTATGTAATTACTATGGATTAACTCTTAGCGAGAAAATTAATTTTCTGTGCATCAAAAGATGCCAGGAAAAAATAATAACACCTCCATCCCTTTCGAGAGTCGACCAGCTAATGACTCGAGGCCAGATACGCCTGCGGCTGTCATCTGACTGATTGTTCCAATTGTCTCGTCAAGAGAGGGCGCTGGGCGTATTGTGATCCTCATTGTTGTCTTGGAAAAAGACCGGAACTTATTCGGGCCCGATTGTGTTATAATTTGTATTGCAAGCCGAAAGTGGTCACCGCTTAGCGCTGTGCTTGCCAATATATCAACGATGTGTGAATTTGGGAATCCTAACATTGCACTTCAATTAAGATTGGTTAGCATATTTGTAAATTCTATCGATACTAGAATTGCAATAAGCAGTGTATAATAATATACTGGTTGAATTCTTCAAGTGTGCCTTCTACTAACTAACAATTACAAATAGCGAGAAACACTCCAAGAAGTCATGGGGCCGATTTTAATAAAAGATAAAACTGCATTATATTTTCTTTAATTTCTAACCATTTGGTTCCTGCTTATTGTTTATTGTTTATTCATCATCCATAGAGAGTACACTGCACTCGAATTTGTCATATTTTATCATTAGCCAGTTCGGCAAGAAGAACTGGCAAGAAACTCCGTTGGTTTTTTTTTCAACGTCCACTTAGTCTAAGTTTACAAAAGTATAAAGTACAAACAATTAATATCATATGCAACAGTTCATGACAAATATCAGTTTATTTGTAAAGACTATGCCCGCCATCTAGCATGTTGCCAATTGGAGCAAGCCAGTCCCCACAAAGAGCACCCGTTCACGAGCATCACGCCGGATTCAGCCATCGCCTCTGTCAACCATATTTTAGGGAAAGAGGAGACCCGAACCTGCTAATATATGAAAGAATGAAATTTAAAAAAAATACTTAAAATCAATCCTTCTCTTAGTTTACCATAAAATATTACTTCAAAGAATTTATTCGTTCCAAGCGACTATACGTTATTGTTCTCAAAATCAATGAGTTCTATTCTCGGCTAGATTAAAAAAAAAACGACTAATGAAGTTTTAGTCTTGATCGAAATCGGCCTCAAAACTCCTTTGAGGGTTCTTCATTATTTCCTTAATTTTGAATTTCGCCATGAAGACACAATTAGCACCAGATAGCGCGAAGATAGCAAGACGAGAGTCATATTAGGACCAATAATACAAAAAACTGACGCCCACTGCAACGCTGCCATCCCTTATACGCTATGAAATGTTTCTGGCATTTTCAAGACTCAAATGAAAGTCGAGCTTTATTAGCTTTATGAAAGTCGAGCCTAGATTAATTTGAGGATGCGTATAAAAAGTTTTCTTTCACAATTAGAAATTATGGCGCTAAGCCTGGTTTTCACAAAGTGCTGATTTATTCTAATCGACCCTTAAATGGCCGTTATTACTAAAGTGCTGATTATCTTGTACTGGTATTGAATGCAAGCTGCTAAGAAAGGCCCTAAGCCTGGTTTCACCGAGTGCCGATTTATTTTATTCGACACTTTAAGGGCCTTTATTACTAAAGTGTTGATTATTTTGTAATGGTATCGATGTTTAAATGGTAAGAAAACAAATTTTACCAAAAAAATAACCGACTTCAAAGGAAAAGCACTAAAAAGTAAAAAATCATTTTCATTTTTGTAGTTACGATTTCTGTTATTTTTTGAGTCGGCGTCAGCCGGGCACGCGCTGCGCCAATCAAGAGAACCTAACCTAACCTAACCTAACCTAACCTAACCTTGGCTGACACCGACTCAAAAAATTCCAGAAATCGTAACTACAAAAATGAAAATTATTTTTTACTTTGTAGTGCTTTTCCTTTGAAGTCGGTTTTTTTTTGTGTTAATTTTTTTTATTTGTTTATTTTTAGTGAATCTGAAGTAAATTTACTAATTTGTACACGTCCTTTCCAATAAAAAAAGAATCACTGAAATCAGTTGGCGTTATATTGAGTTATTCGTCGATTTGTCGCGCACATCTTAATACAAATTAAAGATTTTTATGATTTTCTCATGGATTTCATTGTCAGAACTTAACCAAATTAAAATGGGACCACTTGGGAAGCACTAGCTATCATTTAAAAAAATAATCATCGAATTCGGTTCACCCAGGCAAAAGTTATGAGGTAACAAACATAAAAAAAACAAAAAAAACATACAGACGAATTGATAACCTCCTCCTTTTTTGAAGTCGGTTAAAAAGCGCTTTAATGTACAGATTAAGATCATCAGTACTTGGTGGAAGAGACCCTAATCCTCAAAAATAACTAACAAATGTCGGCCTTTTTTTTATACATTGTTTTATGACAATAAGTACACCACTGCTTAGTGTTCTCGCCGATACAGTTATAATTTATAACTTTCTATTTTTGAGGAATTTTAGCAGAAAAAATCAACGAAAGGCAGTGTCGCCATCTACATGAAGGCACACACGCCCTTAATAAGCCTGTGTACATTGTAAGGTATACAACTCTGAGAGGATGTGTGAAATAAAATATGAAGACAAAAAATATGGGAGGAGAGCAGATTCCCTCAGTTTCAGCATGAATTCTGTTAAATCAGTTTAATAATATTATTGAAGTTACACCGTCGAGGTTGTTTTTATTGTGCCTATTCACTAAAAATCTCACGACTTTATTTTAAAAGAGACGCCAAATAGTATATATCTCTTTTCAGCTCAACAAAATCAAAGGTTTCTCAATATATTAAATTCCTTGCAGATGAAAATATTATATTTTTTCTGTAAAAGGAAAATTGGTGTTACAAAATAATCTCGTATCAATACATATTTTTTCTCGAACCATTAAATATATACGAGTGTGATGAGGCAGGCTTAGACGTGTCAGCCAAGGTTGTCTGTCTGAAACAAATAATTTTTTTTGGTTGTTGGTTACTTGAACATTTTATTGCTTGGATACCCGAACCATGAAACAATTTGAGTTCGTCACAAAATACACATTTTTTTTATGTTAAGTGCCGTATATGGCGCACGCCAGGACCTCACATAAAAGGCGCCCGATGGGCTTTCGAACTTTCGTAGGGGCTGCGAAAGCCATGCCGGCCGGCCAGGTGCTTCTTCAAACCATGTTTGAAGGACCCCAGGTTGTACTTTGAGGAAAAAGGTTCTGCAGGGAGTCGACTCCATAGTTTATCGACCCTATAGATAAAAGATCTAGAGGATCAGTCGGTTCTTATTTTGGGAATGTCGACAATAAATGAGTGCATTCTTTGCCTGTCCCCCGCGTTGTGCGGAGGTAGAAAGGTGACGGAGGCACAGCGTTGTGCAGCTCCGAAGACCACTCTCCATGGTAAGACTGTAGAATACAGCGAGAGACCCTACATGCCTTCGGAGATGAAGGGGGGTACCTTCGGATCGTCAACATAGAAAAAGAAAAAAAGCTGTTCACGGGCGTTCGCGCGATCGAACCCATGACCACTGGTATGAAAGCTATGTAAGTTATATAAAATGTTTGGCTTATATCCGTACATAAGTAAATATATGGCGCTCGGACTACAAAAAAAATCCGGCCAAGTGCGAGTCGGACAGAATCGAGCGAGATTCTAACACAAATAAATCACTATTTGTTGTTATAGCGGCAAAATAAATACACACTCTGTGAAAATTTTAGCTGCCTACCTATTACGGTTCATTAGATACAGCCCTGTGACAGACGGACGGATGGACGGACGGCCGGACAGCGGAGGCTTATTAATAGGGTTCCGTGTTCACCTTTTGGGTACGGAACCCTAATAAAGGGAGAAATAGCCACATGGTTCCATCACCCCTATTGCTGAGTGCAACAGACATCGAAGGACGGAAGAAGAAACCGAATGTATGGGGGTGGCATAACCACTTTTACATACAAAAACAGATTAGCCGGCGAGTGAGTTCGGCTACGAATTCACTTAATACTGATTTTCTCGAGTTCCCACGACACGTAAGAATACTTACGAACTTCACAGCATGCTATTCAGTGCACCAAACATTCGATGCGGCGCGTTCCGAAGTTGTAAGGGAACTAACTACACACCGTTAGACTTTTTGGACTAACTAACTCGTGGCACGCCGCCGCCATACGAACTAGTTGGTTTTTATGCGACCTGACATGGATGGCTAATACCACACGACTACCGTTATGATATTAGCCCAATACACCACATTCCCCAAGGAATTAGGTCCCATGCCAGGACCTTCCCTTTATGAGCACGGCTACATTGAACTGGATGGAAATAACGTACAATTGTCATTGCCGCTTCGACCATATTTTCATCCAATGAGATGGTACCAACCCTTGCGGGCTTGAACTCTACCACCCAGTAGGGGAAGGGGACCTACAGTTTTACATGGATTCCGAACCATTCGTGACGAAATGCACTTATCGAACTCAGAAAGAGAAAGAAAGTGTTGCATGTCGAAATCGAACCCAGACCTCTGGTAGGCTAGGCCAGTCCCCGCGCCACTAGGCTACGAGCTGCTAACAATCTGTGACCGCTCCAAAAATCTCGCTCAAAAATCTCAAATCTCACCGCTTGCGATCGCTTCTCGCGTCTGAATGTGACTGCAGTGAGTCCCACGGCCGCCATCTTGTCCGCGCCATCAATGAGCCCCTATTATGAATTTCTTCGCTTTCGAACGGCACTCTATCGTCACGTTCGCCGCCCATTGTCGCGGAATTTCTCCGCGAACTTCGCCGAGAGCGCGCCCCGGAATGCAGGGCACCGTGGGCGCTACGTGTGGCATCCGTTTAATGGCCGGCAGGTTGACAGCAGCCCTGGCCTGCGTACTGTCGACGGCGCTCACATCGGACAGCGAAGGCGAAACGAATTAGGTTTAACTTTTCGCGGAATTATTACATCATTTTGTGTAAGGGCGGAGTTTATAAGCGCGCAAAGAAGATCATGCCCATATTTCTTGTCGGCGATCCAAAATTATACTAAAAACAGCTATATTTAATCGACGCTCGATGGCAATTGACATTGAAAAATTGAGTTTGGTTCTTAATTATAATGTCCGAAACTACTAGTATTTGGCCTTGGACATTTCTCCAGCACTATTCAATGGTGTAAACCTGCGGACTCGAAGAGCTCAGCAAAATTTCGATAAGTCATTTGCATGTTTGTTTAGATTTTCACTGTTGTTCGACATATCATTTTACGTTCACGGATAAACAGTGTTCAGGTTACTTATTTAGTGTTAGGTTCGAGAATCAATAGAAATTACAAGGCATCCCAACTTTAACAGAGACGACACTATGACGCTGTCAGCGTCTTGCTCTCCGTTACTGGCGAAATATGACAACGCTTCAGCGTCTGAGCGCAATTCGGACCGCGGCCATAAAATTACCTATTCACCATGTTGACCGAAAAGTTTAAACACTGAGCAGAATAGGAGCGTCCAATGGAAAATACAAACATTGAACTGACGAATAAGACCATATTAATGAAATTTGAATGAAATTAAAATTAATAAAAAAAGTGCATTTGTCCGGGTTGTTTTTACCGTTCACCTCACAATCTGCAAAATGCACATGGCTCCATGGCCCCAAGACATGCAGTTTTTGAGATACATTGCAAACACGCATTTCGCACTCAATGAGCCTTGGTTATAGCGATTATAAAATACGACACATCGCGTAGATATGTTTCATCTCTCTCTAACTTGCGTAGTGGTGCTTAAGTTGACTCCTCTCTCCCACACTGAGTTCCTCTTGCAAGCGCAGCCCTTATGCTAGGTCTGTGGGTCTTACCTTGGTTTTACCCAGGAAACAACAGAATATGTCGCCATACGTCGGCGTCTAATTTACATTGAGAGCTGTTGGTTTAAATAAATTACTAAACAATCACGACCAAACCATTGTCATCGCGCCGATGGTGCGCAGGTAATGTTTTGTTTTATCAAGCAGCGAGTTTGCCACGCCGATATAACAAACAGGTCGGCGTGGCGGCTTTGCCCGGGCGGCTAGTGCAGTTCGAAATTATTAATAACATAATCGTCATAACAAAAGGTCCAAGATATACAGAATGATATTTTCAAGTGTGCCTTTACGGTCAAATCCGAAACAATAAGAAATAGCGAAAAATACTCAAAGGAGTAATGGTTCCAATTTAACATTGCCCAGTGCCTCGGAATACCTGGCAAACTTATAGACAATACTTCCATTTACACCATGCATATATAACACAAATAAAACTTAAGGCGCTAGGACTAGCCAACTACTCGCGCCATCCAAATGCACTTTTTAACAAATGTAATAATATGTAGTGAAACGCTTCAGCAAATCCAAATAGAACTCCAGACTGATAATGGATTATTAATATTTTTTGATTCCATCATTTATAATAATAAAAATAAAAAAGTTGATTTTTCTTATTAGAAATCTGAAAGTAATTCGATTTCTAGATATAAGCAAAAACAGCATATATGCATAAACAAAAAATTCCATTTGCTTTTAGATTTCTACATTTAGTCAAAAAAGTTCGGAAATGGACACCGTTTCCGCAATGTATTTTGTATAGAAAAAGGAAACATACATTAACGAAAATAGGTTGATTCCTAGACAAGGAATCATATATTGTAAGAATGACACTTCTAATCGTCAGACTTAGTTAGTTAACTTGGGGTGCCTCGTCTAACTTTGCGATTTGGCTAGTACCAGGGCCTTAAAAGCTATGCATCATGCATAGCTATTAAGTTTATTTAAATAAATAGAATACATATCTTATATACATAATAAACCGGCCAAGTGCGAGTCCGAAGGGTTCGCACAAGATTTAAAAAAAAACACATTTTTTGTATTTGCAGGGGGCATTTGTAGGGGGCCCCCCTTTAATTATTGTTATTTTATGATGTTACCTATTTGTTGTTATAGCGACAAAATAAATACATAATCTGTGAAAATTTCAACTTTCGGGGACGGAATGGGCGGACGGACGGACGGACGGACGGACAGCGGAGGCTTAGTAATAGGGTCCCGTTTTCACCCTTTGGGTACGGAACCCTAAAAACCACCCAATGGCCATAATTCACCGATTCAGATTTTATTAAATCCACTGACGGATGAGACCAAATTTGTTTCACACAAAATGTACTGAAATTTCTTTTGTTACTCCAAAAAAATCTAAATCGCTGTGTAGCTTCAAATAATGATCTGAAGTTACGTTTTGTGTTTTTCTTTGAAATATTGAGGAAAAGTTTATTAATTTGATCGACAAAAAATCAGTGGGTCTTATTAACAATAAAAAGAGTCCGTCCGTCCGTCCGTTTTGTCCGGGTTTTTTTCTCCCGTTCACTTAAAAATCTATAAAGCATAAGTTACTATGCTTTCGTTAAGAAAAACTAGAGAAATCATAAAGATTTCACAAAAAAAAAATCACATTCCATGAACGCGACTCCAATAACGATTTGAGAAGATGTCTCATCGGGCAGGTGTGATCCACCTCCCTCTAGCGGTAGTGGTACTTGAGTTGACGTCTCACTCCCACACTTTGTTAGTCTTGTAAGCACAGCGCGCTATGCTTAACCTGTGGTCAGTATAATATAGTTTAATATTTTGGGTTGATATGAAAGCCTAGCTAACATCACGAAATCATAACATGTATCGGAGTACTATAATAATGTATCACCTAAACTTGATCGATGACTTTCCATAAATGTTTATTTGATGTACCGCCTACTCGAGGCTTGACCGATAAGAAATCTCCATTAGGGCGGGCAATTCATCTCGCGAGGGTGAAAGGGTTAGAGCAAAGGTATAATTAATATGAAGGGTCAATAATAATTCATACTTCAACCACAGCCTTGCGGTGGGAAGGCTATTTGGGTTGACCGTACATCGAATATCTTTCTAATAAATTAGAACATCAAATATTACAAAACCATATTCTTAAAGAAACTAAATTATGTTCAGCTAACATTGTTTAAGAATATAACATGATTATTGGCTGTTACGCTGTAATTTGAAGTATCTTTTTAAATGCATACATAAATAAATAAATAAACATTGACTTATTTTAACATAGCAATATATTAATTGTCAACAGCTGGGATTCACAAAAAAATCTAAATTACTTCTCTAATAGTTGAACCGATAACGCAAATAGCTATAATAACTTATTAATAATAAATCACTATTAATGATAATAAAATATGTGCAAGCCCCAAACCATAGCCAAGAAAATTAATTTGAAATAACATAAAAGAAGGTTTATGAATTTCTTAACTTTGGAATTATGTTTATCTTTATATCAACACATTTTAGGTTAGGCGACAAAATCAGTATTGGAGCATTGAAGATTTTTTTCTGATTATTTTCAAAATCTGAATTAAATGAGATAGATAGAAAGACAAGGTATTTTAAAACATTTCACTTTAACAAATTACTTTGTCATGTCTAGGACAGCAAAACATATTATAAAATAGTATTTTCCGCGTAGCAGTATTTTCAAATAGTTTTTCATGCATGACCTGGTGAAATCTTTATTTTTGGTAAATATTTAAACATTTCCTTTCAAGATTAATCCGATAATTCAATATGAAATCATACTCACTCATAGGAAATACATCAACGGGTCTTTAACTTATTAAAAATCAACCGAATCGATGGACGGTCAGCTCAGCATTGCAAATTAACATCCCTCGTGATATATTTCACTCGTACATATTCTTGATTTAGTTGTTTGGGAAATGAAACCAAAACACTAGCCACCTTTGGTATAGAGCTAGGAAGCTTCAAGTTCGTTCCCAAATAAATAACAAGTCACAAAACAATACTATCCGATCACAGTTCCTGACGTGAATGTCGAACCACGAAATATTAAGTGAGAAAGCTTTTAAGCTTGTTAAGGTGGCCCATCCCGCTCATCTCCCCATACAAAAGGGGAAAGAAGATCACGCCCATATTTCTTGTCAGAGATCCAAAATTTTGCTCAAAATAGCTTTATTTGATCGAACTAGATGTCTGATGACCATTGGCATTGTAAAATTGTGTTTGGTTTCTAAGTTATAAGGTCCGAAAGTTCGAATTTTTCGCGCGTTTTATACAATAACTTTGGAGGTGGATTACGCAATGATAAAGTAAGAACATCTTAAAGAAATTAGTCATCAGACATAGCTTATTTAATCAAGATTTATAATCTATTTGGTTTTTGTTAGATTTTTGGCTACAGCGGTCGTGGTTTACTTTTAGCTATAAGTCGTTTTGAAATTAAAATTTTCGTAAATCTTACCAAATCATGCACTATGCACATTGTCTTTTTTGTGGACATGTTGCATCTTCCTCATCAAGGAGCCTGTCTTATTCTTTCAAACAGAGAAGGTCCCAGAGCGCAACAGCACGGTTTTGTACCGCGCCCGCGAATGAGTTAGGCCCGCCGGGTTGGGCCACCTTAAGCACAGCGAATTAGAGATTCATATTCTGTTTTAATATTTTAAAAAAGTGGGCAGGTTTATTGTAAATGGATTTATGGAGGTCTCTTCATAGACCAAACTTGATGTTGTAATCGTATTAAACAATGTGTCGATTTATTGTCGCCACAGCAATACATTGTTGTAAAATAAGTTTATTTTTTAATCTTGTTTATTAATTTGGTTAGTTTTCATTACAGTTATTAATCATTTAAACACTTATCAAAATATCATATTCGCCTTTTGAAATAACAGATTTTGGCGCGATTTTACTATTTATAGCTGTACACTGTTCATAAGTAGGGTCGCCTTCATAAAGTCCAAAAAGCATGAGGTCCAAAACCCAGAACATCCAAAAGTATGTATTTTTGTGTTATTTATAAATGCAAATATTATAATCCAACCTAACCTAACCTAACCTTATTGAAAAAGTTCCGAATTCATTAGTGTTTTGGACGGTATGGGTTTTGGACTTTGTGCTTTTTGGACTTTATGATGCGTCCCCCATAAGTATATAATGTTTAGCAATAAAGTGTATATGCAGGATGTGAACTCAACTGTTTTGTGAACGTCTTTATTGGGAAGAAATATGAATATGAAAGTGAGTTTCAAAAATGTTCGGCAGTTCTCAGCCAAATTCGTTTAGTCCGGAGTGCAGTCACTGCTTTTCTCGTTGACTAAACAAATTCACTTTGCGTTTTTTCATCGCGAAGCGCAAATTACCATATACACTTGAAATATTATTGACTGTTAACATTAAAATGTTTATTTTTTCATGCGTTTAAATTCAGCATTCAAACTTGTGTTTTAATTTATTTAAAACTGATAATAATTGTCACCTCTTAGTAATCAATATGAATAGCATTGGCTTACTACTCATTATGTGTGCCTAAAAACATCATTCGGCGAAACGCGGTTTACTATCGTGCCCATTAAGACAAGATATCGGTGGTCGGGAGCCAGAAATGGCACCCACGATGATGTTGGTTTTTAAAAATCAAAACGAGTCCTATCAGAAGGTTATCACAACGACCCATAATAAAACTTGACAAACAGCACACATCGGGGGAATCAAACTCGAACGCGCCGAAACGATCAAGAAATGACCGAGACTCCCCTAATTCAATTTACCTCAATCTCCAGCGCCCCTCCAGCCCACCTCCAGCCCGCCGCCGGACAAGGAACTCCACTAACCATCAATCTAACTACGAATCACGTCTTTTCAGCGCGCGCCATCACTATGATTAATTATAATTAAGATTGGCTCGGCGCTCCTTCGACTCGGCCGGCGCAACGGTTACTTGTAATGAATATTTAATTAGTTATTTTTTTAATTATCAAAGAAAGGTACTTTCATTAAGAAAAACGTTTTTTTGGAGGTAAAAAAAATACCTAGCATTTATAGAATTTACGCTAGGGCTGTATGATAATCGTTTAGTACTGTCGAACGAGACCGCGAACTGAAAAATCCGTCATTATTAAAAATGTGTATAGTCAATGTGTTTTCTGTACTTCCAGATCTATATCTTTATCAAATACACTAAATAACAAATATCAATTTTATATGTGTGTTCGTAATTCGACATTAGCATTTTCATTCAGAAATAGAAACCTTCTAATTGTTGTCATAGAAGTAGTTGCATACAAAAAAAAAGATATCCAATATCCTTATAATTTGGTAATATCTCTTTAAATCTTATTTTACCTTGGGTAAGATGTGCTTGCGCATGACTTACCCAGTATCCCACCATAACGGGACTATAGAAAACTTCAAATTGCAATGAAAATATTTCGACTTTGTTTTTTCCTACAAAACACATTTGCGTATGCGACGATGTACTGTTAATTGTATACGAGTATCACTTAAAGTAACAGCTACTTTAATGTAACAGCGATTCGGAGCCGGCGGTGGAGACCGTTCCACGTTATTTTGCGGCACTACTGGCGGCCATTCCTTGATGGATGACCCCGAGGAATATAACTAACTATCCATGACTCGTGCTAAGAAATAACGCTATAACAGCGTGCACTTTGCTAGTCATTGTAAATAGATTTTCATTATCGCCTCGACACACCATAATTTTAGTGATCATCACCAAAATTATTAATACTTACACTTCGAACCAATATGAAATAATTGCATACAAAGATGTTTTTAGGGTTCCGTACCGAAAGGCCGCCAATGGGACCCTATTACTAAGCTTCCGCTGTCTGTCTATCCGTCTGTCATAGGGCTCTATCACATGAATCGTAATAGGTAAAGAGATACAATTTTCACAGAGTATGTATTTATATTGCCACTGTAACATTACAAAAAGTAATAAACGTGAGAGTAGAAACGTGATTTATTGGTGTTAAGCCGTGTACGATGGTACGGAACCTTTGGTGTACGAGTCCGACTCGCACTTGGCCGGTTTTTTCTTCTCTTCTCCTTCTAGAAATACCTCACTAGCTGTTGCAACATCCCGGCTCGCCGCTACTTTATCCATCCGACCTTTTCCACGAAGGAACAGATTAAATATAGGATTAAATCCAGTAGCTCAACTCCATACAAAGTCCCGATTTCGTGCACCTGTACTGGCACATTTCGCTTGTATGGGCTCTAAGCTAGTTTCGTAGTGTTGAACTGTCGCGAATGGCCGTTCAAGATCATCTTTTTAGAAATAACAGCACGAGCAGTTTTCCGCCAATATTTAAGTGACAACCCCGACACTCTATGGAGGGAATGTATTTATCTCAAAATCGCCTGAGTTGAGCTACTGCTGTGGCCCCGGTCGCACAGCTATTTATCTACTGTGATGAAGGGTATGAACAACCTTTGATTGTTGCTACGAGTATCAGACCGGATATTCTAATTTTGGAATGTTGTGTCTTTTTGTAACAAATGGGCATAGTTTTATTGGCATCAACACCAGCCAGCGTCCTATGCACGAAAACTGTTACTAGCAAAACTGAGAAGTAGAGGTCTATAGCTATGGACCCTTCGATACTTGAAGGAAAATTAATATTTCAATCTACGATAAGAAATAAAGGGTTTTTTTACCTGTGGTTTTCGACACTTACGTGCTTGCTAATTTATTAATTTTTGATTACCCGAAAAATATAGCTTCCTTTTATTTATGTCTTCGTCAAAATAAAAAATCTCTGAAAAATTCTTTTTAGAGAATAACATTTATATTCTTAAATTAACAAAAAAATAAGTTATCATTTATTGTGTTTAATTAAATGTTTGATCCCATTTCAATGCCGAAACAAAAAGCTATATTAACTTAAATATATGCATGTTAAAGGACGCAGATATTTGCCTACAGAACATAATTCTGCAAGTCACATATGGCTGCTAATCTATCTGAAACCCAACAAGCCAGCTAATGGTCTTGCCACAGATCGTTATTTTTGAGGTTAATTAAATAGAACATAAGTAGCCGACAGTGAAAATGTCTAGTTAGCAAACTACTGAAACATGTCCAGTCAGACTGATAAAGATACGATGGTAATGTATGTGGTGGATTTTATGACGTAAAATGAACAAGCAAAATATGTTGGTATCATACATATACGAATATGATATGTAATACATTCGTTTTAATGTTCAATATTTTCATTCAATGTCCGCAACGCAGGTAAAGCTGTTTTAGTAGGAGGCATTGATTGAGGCATGAGGGACTGTTATGAGAATTCCAATTAGGGGTACAGAGCGAGAGACGGAATTGGTAGATGCAATGCCCCCGAAATGAATGCTTGCTGGTGTAGCGACCTGGCACCCTCTACTGAGAGCTGCTAGTTTCACAAGCCACACCGATGCACAGAAGTTAGTTAACATGGCGGGCGCTAGATGGCGCTACCAGTCAGATATGAAGTCTATATCGCACTAACGAAGTTTCCCAGCGAGATAACACGTATACAACATTCATATCACGACTAGAGGAGAGCAGCTGCGCAGCCGTGGGTCTCAAGACCTGACCCACCTTTTCATCTCTCCACACTGGTTTAAGTCTACCCTAGAAATATATTATTTAAGTGGTTCTTTTAACAGCTTCATTTATTTAATTAATATGTCCTTGCTTCATGGTCGATTGTACATATATGTATGTATTATCGACTCTCAGATTCCTTGAAAAAAGCCACGTGCTTGTTTGGTACGAAAAAGTATCTTTATTTTACTATGTCATATCAAACATGTAGTTTTTCATTTAGATTAAATTAAAAAAAAAATTTTTTTTTTGTTTATTATTTACATACTTTTGGAGCGACGTTTTTGAAGGCTCCAAATATGAAAATACTTATAATTTAGAAAGAAGCATTTTTTATGTAACTGGACATGGATGGCTAATATTGCACCACAGTTATTATTAGCACGTCATCATATTAGCCCAGCACACGGCATTCCCCACGGAATTAGGTGCCACGCCAGGACCTTCCCTTTGTGAGCACGACTACGCTGAACTAGATGGAAAACACGAACAATTTTTAATTGCCGTTTAGACCATCTTGTCATCCAGTGTGACGGCATTAACCCAGGCGGGCTTAACCCTACCACCTAGTGGCGCTAGATGACGCCACGCACATAAGCGACTAAATTTATTGTTAGAATTAAGTTAATGCCCTACCGTTAGACTTAAGGAAATGTCCATTATTGGTGATAGTTTCAGTTTTTATTTATTTGTATTTCTAAGTTTTGTTATTGTATGAGCCACAGAGAACTCCAAGAAATGCAGTTGTTGCGTAAATTATTTTATTGCAAATAGATAGAAAGGCGGGATGAAACAGAACCACTTCTAGTCTTCGACACACTCAAAAATACAACAAACCAAAAGAAATCGTTGGAAAACACGCATAGGTTGATGGCATCAGTTCTCAGCACACCAAGGCCTTGGGTTTCTGATGAATGTGGGCGAACACACCAGCGTGGTGGTTCGCGCAGTGCGATCCAATGTCTTTAGCACGTTTCACTAGATTGTTCCAATAGTTCGTTGTTGAGAGGTCACGAAACACTCTTAGGAAGTAAAAACGTCCAAAATTATAATGTTCAAAGAATACGTTCACTCGAGGACATGTGGCGCGTCTCGCGATTCAAACGGAACAGGAAGCACTGGCAGCGAGCTGTATTCGCGCGCTGCTTAACGTTTTTGATAACTGTCACATGCATGCGGTAGGTAAAAAATTAAGTCCATGCATGCTGAAGCGTTTCCGGTCAATTGGAATGCCTTCTTTTAAAATGTGAGAAAGATTTTGAAGTGGCCCAAACAGTTGCTACCATGTAAGAAATGAGTCACTGTTGACAAACCTACTAAAAGAAATGCACTTATCCAACTCGGAAAGAGAAATCAAGTGGTGCATGAACGGAGTGAGGAGTTGTACTGAGACCTCTGGAATGCAAGTACCTGCGCTACGCTCAAAACCGTTTTCAAACCCTTACGATATCCTGGTACAACAATTAAACAAAATCCAGTATGTATCCAGTATTGTATGACTATAGTCCTCAATATTGTAAAACTTTGCATGTGTATTGTAAACTACTCAAAATTTGTGAGCGGTAGTATTGAAAATGGGACAACTAAAGCTATTCTTAATTCATTAATTAATGCAACTTGTATGTCGGCTCTTCTCGAACCGACAGATTGTTAACGTGTCCAAGTGTAGGTATCCGACCTATGGATAAGAAATGAAATGAAAATGAATAGTATACAAAGATGAAATTCAAACGTCTGGCAACGCTGACAAACTGGAAACTCCTGCAAACGTGACGTTTAACTATAGGGTCACGGCTTAGTTTTAACAGGCGGTTCCGAAACGCCCGGGGTCGCCAGCATTCCGGCCAGGAACAAAGGTCCTGCGGCCCGCGGCACAGGGGGCGCATTACTGGCCGGAAATTGCCGCGCCGCCATCTTGAATTTCCCGCGCATCCGGTGTACAATCGATATGCAGGAAGCTGGGCAAATTATACGCGAGGAGCGCCGCGTTGACAGCTCCCTGAAGGTGGAGCATTTGTGGAATGTTTTTTTTTTGTTCAGGCTTTTGCGTCTTTACGAGGCAAGCCTTTAGATCATTTTTATTTAAGGCGGAAACAGCACTAATTTTTTTTTAAATAATCGATTTGAAATTATATTTTTGAGTTTTTCACAAAGACTAACAATCTTTAAAACATTCCACTAAGGGACTTTTGCACCTACTGCTGATTAGCTTAATCGTCACATAGGCGATTAAAATAAATCAGTACTTGGTGAAAATGAGGCTAACTGATTTATAAATATAAAAAATTGATTTAGATAGGTTATAAGTCTTTTGAACCATAAATAAACCACATTCTTAAGGGCACATATTAATATCTGATGAAAAATAAAAAGGTGGACGCATTCCATATCGACACAGGGGTGTCACTTTCATAGTAAACAATTCTGCATCTTCAGGTTGCAAATAGTGCGAAAGAGCGGCTGGTTTTCAGGAAAATTCGCATGCATTTTTACGGTCACACATTTTATTGGTCTAGTATTTTTGATTTGTGAGTATTTTTAATCGGTTGCGAAAAATCTTTCTAAGGAGGAAAACATAATATTTGGGTATATATTAAATACATTCAACAAAAAAAAGAATGAGATAGTTAAATGTTAAATAGTTAGTTATTATGACTGTTAAGTTGACAACTTTCAAAATTATGTGACTACACATAATTGTATATATGGTATACAGAATTTGCAAGCTATTTTTTAAAAGGATTTTTTAAAAGGAATTTATTGATAGCGATATATCTTCAGGCAATTTGTTCCAAAGATATAATATCCTTTAAAAAAATATTGGCTTATTTCAGTTCGTAGTAGTTGTGAATTGTATGTGTTTTGAGCTATAATAATTGTTTTCTTCTATATACCGCATAGCAAAAGTATTTATGTTTTCCAACTCGACTCCTAAGGGAATACCCAATCATTGACTTCAAACCGATATTTCTTAACAGTAACAAGTCTTTGTACCTTTCTTTGATATCAGTGAGTACTTCCTTCAATTCAGATTACTCCCTAGAGCAAGTGTTATCCTTCTACACGAACAGTGTACGACAATCAAAGGAGAAAGAAACGCCCCCTGGGTGAATCCTTATTTATCACTAGTGAGGCGCCTTATAAATATGTATCGAGTCGGGGAAGAATCGCCTTCTCATAGTGATTCGTTGCAAAATAAAACGTTCATAGTGATGAGCTAGCATTATATCGACTGTAAAACATCTTTAAAGAACATATTGGCTATGATCACTTACACGCTTGATAATAGGGGTACTCAAGGAGTCAATGTTGATTATTAATTAAATAATGCATGATTGCAATTAATATTAGATAGTATAGAAATATTTTAATGGTTGATTTTGAAACGACTTCGCAAAAAAAGGAGGAGGTTCTTAATTCGTCGGAATCATTTTTTTTTAGCCACAATCGTCGCGTCTGGTGCCATCTACGATGAGATTTTCAAACATTTATTATTTTTAAAAGTGTTAGGATCTCAATTGGGGCCAATTTTCAGTTAAATTTAACAACATTTTTGTTTTTATATGTGTGTACAATTATCCTTTTAAAATATAATATTTAAAAGGATTGTATATCTCGGAAACATAGAGAAGTTAATTTCAGGGAATAAGGCTAAAACCAGCACCGCTTATCTTGTCCGGAGAAGCAAGATCATTGTTCTTACAAAACAGTTCTCCAAATCTAAAAGCTAGAGATTAAAGTGCTATCTCCCGGCAATATAATGAAAGGCCCAGTCATGTTTGTGAAATTAATATATTTATGTCCATGACTAGTACGAAAACCTCACAAAATTACTTCCGCCTCAATTTAGACAGACACCCAGATAAAATTGTATGAATTTTTTTTGGGCCTTCCGATTCATCCTTTTTTTGTAGCACAAGTATTTAACTTTTTAACAAAAATATATGTAGGCAGTGGCCAAGCGGGTAGATCGGCAGTTTGAGTGCTGACTAAGTGAAGGTTCGAGCTTAGTCAACACTCCTCTCCCTTCCTGGCTCGTCTGCTATCTCGCTTGCTCACTGCGTCCACGTAGCTCGTTTGGGTCGCGATACCTCCAAGTCTGACTCGCTTTTGCCAGTTCATTACACTTTTATGCGATGGAGGTGAGTCTGAAAATATAATGATTTTTCTTGGGTAATTCGATGGGTAATTGTAGAGTTCGAAACAATCTGAGTGCCTATTCATTTTCCAGTTAGAAATGTATGTTAATTGGGATTTCGAGATGCCTCAAAAGTAGTAAACCATTTAAATTATTCTAGCTTAAAGTTACTTCATAGTTGGCACAATATTCTTGGTTAGGGTTCTAGTCCTTAGAACGCCCGGATATCCGTCTGGTTGGCGATCCTAAGCTCAGTAAAGCATCTGCAGTCACTAAAAAGTATACGCATAGTAAGGGGCTACTACTATGCCAATTTTACAAAGACCATATTATCGTACCGTCCGAATTTGACACATGCGCGGGACATGGGTCGAACACCCATTCGTGGTAAACATAAATGTACTCAGAAACCAAAGATTATCCAGGCATTTCCTGCCTTTGTCTTACTGACATATTATACTGTGATGAATTTTCTTTCTTTTATTTTAAGCGCGGATTATGGTGTACATCGGGCTCTCACAAATAAGGTACCCGGATAGGTGCTTGTTTGAAGGACCCCAGGTTATACTTTGGAAAAAATATCTTGGCGTTTCCAAGGTTAACCAATCCTATAGACAGCTGAGGTATCTTTCAATGAAGGTTCAATAAATTTACTGCTGATTTAATAGCCTAAATAATGTTATAAGCCGTCGCGGCACGTGAGAGTGGCTGCGTCTAATTCTCACTTGCCGCTGCCATCTATGCCGGTCCACATACAAAATAATATATATATCGATATAGATGTATCGAACGTTCACATCACTAGTGTTCGGGAACGGCGGGGTGGGGTGGTGGCGCAGGATGGCCGCTCCGCGGAATCACTCCGGTGGGTCGGCTGTGCTCGTGATTAGGTGTATTATTCATCGCGGCTCTGCTAATGTTAAGGCTTTGTGCGGTACCAAGGTACATTTACTTAGTTATGGACGCCGCGGTGAGATCAAAGAGAGGAAACATATTTTCTGATTTATATCTTAAATTCCGACCAATAGAATATCTATTTTTTTTTGGTTGAAAACCGTATTAATGTTATTTGACTGTTTGTAAAACTTGAAAAATAAAGGACAGTGGGCTGGCACTTCCATAGAAGGGCGTGTTGTCTGAAAGATCTATTACCCATTCTATGTCATCTAATAAATTTATATCAGTAGAAGCTAGTGCAAGAGACGTGTACATAAATAGATACAAACATAGATCATACATAGATCTTGTACTTAATGCTGTAATAGGCCTTCCGCCTTAACACATTTTAAAAAGTGATATTTGAAAAGAGCGTCACTTAGCAACGGTTGTTAGTGTAAAAAGAGATAATAAAAATACTGTTTTGCTCAAGTCTAGTTTTCTTCCTTACAATACTTATTAGTATTTATATAATATAGCTGCAATAAAGCCGAAAACAAGACAAATCGAAGATATAGGCTAAGATAAATAGTCGCAACAGAAACTAAGACTAACGAAAAGATTCGTCCATACAAAATGTGTCAACGTGACGTCACAAAGTACTACTTTTCGTTAGTCTTAGTTTTTGTTACGACTATTTATCTCAGCCATAGTTTCCTTGGCCTATTTACTTACTATGTAAAAACTGCGGTTGGCAATTGTTTTGTTTTGTCTATTGTCATGTGAGCCTGGAGGCGCTAGCTTTTGTTTTATTTTTGGTCGCTTTGCAATTAATGTGATTTCGGTGTTCAAATAAATGTATAGATGTATGGCTATCTTGTGCGTATGTGTTTTAGTGTCAGTTTCGATATCAACTTTATTCTGAGAGTTGCTACAATCAGAATATTTATTCTTAGCACAAAACAATATTCTCGGTTTCACCTTGACAGAATGTAACCATCGATGGTTGAAAGTATTTATTATACTTCCAACTGACTTCATGAGGGGGAGAAAACCTTCATAGATCACAATATAGAGAGCGTGTTTACAACGCAAACTCCGTTTAATATAGAAAATGACCGTGTTTCCCGCGGGGTATCGACGTGAAATATTGCCTGAACAGCTGCCTATATTATGTCGATGTTACACTTTCTCGAAGATTTACAAGATGGCGGCGCGCTAAGTGAATGTTTCTCTTACACGTGCCTACGGACTATTATGTTAATTAGTCAAGGATAATTTACCTGTTTACCGATTAATTTGAGTCATTCATCACACAAGAGTGTTTTATTCCGAGATTTCATATGCCTAGAGCTATGATATAACAAATAACTAACATTATAAATCCGAGAGTATCTTTGTCTGTCTGTTGCGTTTCCTCTGAACCAATTTTGATGAATTTTGGTTTGGTGATAGCATGGACCTTAGAGAAAGACATAAGCTACATTTTGTGGTGAAAATTAAACTCCAAAAAGGTGAAATAGGGGATTAAAGTTTGCATGGAGAACTCATATAATATCCAGGAAATTGTTCAGCCCGACATCATTTCAAAACTGTATTGACCCGAGCGGAGCCAGGTATCTCAGCTAGTACTTTATATAATAAAGCTGAAGAGTTTGTTCATTCGGTAGAACGATTCTTGAGAACGGTTATAGGATTACGCAACCACCCTTTTTTTGATCGGGGACCCCGCGGGCACATTTTACCGGGCCCTGTTCGAGTGATTTTCCAAAACGAAATTGACCCGGACGGTGCCGGGAATCTCAGCTAATATGGTACAAGAGCAACCTTAAGATATTATAGAAACAAACAAAAAAAAAACATACAGACGATTTGATAACCTCCTCCTTTTTTTGAAGTCGGTTAAAAATATATAGACAGCGTTATGTGCGGGAGGGGTCAGAATCAAATTTAACATTTATTAAAATCAAACTTAAATTAAAGAGTATTTGAATTTATTACATTTATACAGGTGAAAACTTGTTAAACTTATTTTTAATTTTATTGTAATTTGGCTGCAGGACATTTTGTTCGTTGTAAGTTTTCCGTTCGATAAATAAATAAATAAAAACCTCGTTTCGACGTGTCCATATATGTCACGAAGCGATCAGTATGGAAACTTGTTCTACGGAAAAGCATTTTTGTTTTCGGTATACCGATCGATATTCACCTGATCTTTGGTTGACTATTTAGGAGATCGGGAGATGAGTTTCAAACTTTACGGACCTGAAACAAACAAATGAATGTGTTAGTTAGGAAAATCGTTATCCTAAATTGTTAAACCAGCATAGAATACAACAGAAGATTTAAATATCACCAATTTATCGTAAATCTTTCTGTCCTCCATCATTCCAGAAACATAATTTGTGACCGCTACAATTCCTTGAAATATTTAAAAAACAAACTTTACTTGTAGCGTCGAGCACATAAATCGGTTGTGTAATCAATTTCATATAATGGTTACAAGAATAACCTTCAATTTATTAGATGCTGGTGAGAATGTGTTCAAAAAGTTGCCAACTTTTTGAGCTTTAGCTCACAATTGCCTTTTACATAAGGTCACGTAGATCACGAAAATTACAACAAAATATACACAAAGCCTTATACACTAGCGCAACGTTACACAGAACCAATCAGATTTTGAATGTTTAAATAATAGCAACATTACATATACATGTACTACTATACACGTATACACACACTACACACACACTGACACGCTACACACGTCACCGGTCGTGACTGAAAACCAGCGTCGCCAGATTGTTGCAGCGTGCTGCAGCTCTCGTAAGCGCGAATTATCGCTGAGTTACAAAACTTTTCCCTAGGGTACTTTTTAGGGTTCCGTAC